>OX346246.1:121820117-123172617 GCA_947049315.1 Epistrophella euchroma
AATTTAGTTTTTATGTTTATAAGTATCCTTTTAGGCAGATAAATAAATTAAATAAAATAAGGTGATTTCCCCTTCACAATATAGAGGGAATTAACTGACCATATTGAATAAACACTTTACCCCATGGCCAGCCCCTGTGGCCTGTTTGGTCCGCCTTCATTCTCAAATAAAGAATTGTCATTTTTCGCAACATATTCACCTTTCTCACACCATACCTCACAAAACAAGTAAAAGATCGTTCATATACAGTCAAACTTCTCTATAACGAACCCTCAAGGGAACAAAAAATTGCTTCGTTATAAAGAAGTTTTATACAAAATTCGTTATATAGAAAATGTAATTTTTTTAACACTGCAAGAGCTCTTTTATATTAAAAAAAAAAATAAAATGGTACACAAAAAACTCATTTTAAGGAAGTATATGTCTTTTTATTTTTTAATTAAAAACATATAAATTTTCGATTACATATGAACAGTTTTATTATTTGTTTAATATAATATAAAAATCTTCTAATCTAGAAAGGTGACAATAGGCATCATCTGAGGTTTCATCTGTTTTTTTCAATAATTCATCGTAAATTATCAAAAATGCAGATCGCATATGATTATCGTCGGGTTTTTTCCAAATAAATTCAGCATTGTCGTCTTATCGATCCGATTCTTCAGATGAAAAAACATTCAAAATTGTTTCGTCTGAGGGAAGTTCCCATTTGCGCTTGACATTTTTGTATACACGATTCAAAATGCCAACTCAAACAATTGACCTGTTTCGCAAAAGTTCTACTATGCACACTTTTTATACCTCCATACATACATTCTTTCAATTTAAGAAAATTCTTGCTAAACGGAGAGGCCTCTTTAAAAATTAGAAACAAAAATCGAAGTAGGTTTTGATTACAAATTTGAAAATTAACATTTCGAAAATTCTTGCCAAAACGGGGGTTCCCTCTTAAAATTAGGAATAAAAATCATAGTAGGCTTTAATTTCAAAAATTTGAAAATTGACGTTTTTTCGTTATAAAGAAACAACTTTTAAGGCCTCGTCAAAAAGAACGCGGGCCGACGGGTCGGTCAATACTTCACCAGGGAAGGAAAGAACGCGGCGGGCAAATTTTGTTTGTAATTTCTTACAAAGACTGCCGGACCGCGCTCTATTTGACAAGGCCTACTAAGAGCCCACAGCTTGCAAGACTTTTGTATTTGCAAATAAAAGTAAGGACCTATCTTATTGCATCATTGAATTTTTGCTATACTTCACACCCAAAAATTGCTGTGGGCTCTCGGTCTATTTGCTTTTTGGCTAAAAAAATAAGTTCCTTATAAAGAGAATTACGTTATAAGGGAGTTCGTTATAAAGAAGTTTGACTGTATTGCATTGGCATTCTACTCAACCCTTTGTTTTTCTGATCCATATTTCTCTTCAGTGTGTGTTGGTGGCTGTGTGTGAAAGGAGGAGTCAAAGAGGTAGATAGTGTGTTGTGTGTGTGTGTGTGCAACCGCAATAAGTGCAGTGGCGGTTTTTTTTTTTTGGGCAAATTATTCAAGAGATGGAAAATGAACTCCAGGGGAGAACGAGCTGTTGAATTCGCTTATAATTTGATCAATCATAGCAGCTACACTATAAGCTATAAAAATATACCTATATCGATAATTTTTTTTCGTGTCCGTTTCAGTAAGTTTTTGTTTGCATTCTATTTTTTGAAAAGGTCGAATTTCGACCAACAGGCGATACTAGTTACTGTAAATGCTTAAAACATAGTTCAGCTTTTTTGGAAATTTTTTTGACGTTAAAATCGAATTTTACTGAATTATAATTATATACAAATACATGCATAAGCACATAATCTATATATTTTTTTTAATTGAACAATTAAACTATACATTTTGTATATTCAACCAAAATTATATCAAAATTGTGACCCAAAAGCGTATTTACAATTTACCAATACACACGCTCAAAGAATATTTAATTAAAAATGTAAATTTACGCTTTAAAAAAATCATAATTTTTGCCATGAATATAAAAATAAGTGATATTTTCTAACGTTAACGTTCAAATTAATCATATATGAAATACTTCATGGAATCAACATCTGAGAGCCCCAAGAAAAAAAAAAAAAAAAACAACAAATCGGATAACCCCTACACACGTAATTAATTCTCTTAATCACCTTGTAGAGTTCCTGGCGAGGGTTTCATGTACACATAAATACAGTTTCACCTTTTCTGTGTAAGTCAATTTATTTTCTGTTAATTACATAACTACTAACTGAAGAAAGTCCTAATTGAGCCGATGTCAAAGAGGCTGCCAATTATTATCTGTTTTCTGTTTGAGTGTGGTTCAACCATTGATTAAGCTTGTTAACTCATTTTGGTCCTTTTATAATATTCATCGGTTATACATATAAATGAGAAGGCGAGGGCCTACACTATACACACGTATAATGTATAATAATCATGGCAATTTTACTACGCTCGACCAGTCAAGTGGAAGTTTGTCTACCCTATACCGCCTTCTATCTGTTTGTTTATACCTTTCTCCAAGAAATATCTACATATATCTACATATTTGTGATATTATAATATTGTTACCATGATATGAGAATATCAATGGAGTCCCTAAAATAAAGAAAACACATTCAAAGGGCCTTTTTATGTCTGCGCCGGTTATTATGTATATTTAAAGTGTGGCCCTTAATTTGTTCATTTTTACTTTTTCTGTAAGGCAAGTATTATAGTTTTATGTAAAAAAGAACATTTTTGAATGTGCATGAAGTAAGCACCGCCATTTTTTTTTTTTTTTTCAAATTCGCCAATTCGCCAACTTTACGCATGAAATTCTTTTAAAAATTAAGTTTTTCTAAAAAAATTAAAATTTGCGTTCTTGTGCTCAGAAAATGATACCATGAACCAAAAAGAAAAACAAAATTGCATATTTGCAACTTTTAAAACCGATCGCAAATGTTGCGAAGCGCCTTAACGTGAAGTTTCCGCCGTCGTTTTCGATTTTCAAAAAATAAAGTTTTGTTGTATTGTCCTCTGATTGTGCCGCTTGTGTCGTAGATTTTTTCTTCAAATTCGCAAATTTGCAAATTTTACGAATGAATTTTTTTCTAAAATTAAGATTTTCAAACGAAAATTTTACTTATGCAATTTTTTGTGCAGTTGTGCAGCCAAGTGCCAAAAAGATAACAAAATTATATTTACAACGTTTAAATTAAAAAAATATAATTTTGCGAAGCATAAAGTTTTTCTGAAAACTTAAAAATTTACTCTTTTGTGCTCAAAAAATTATAGGTACCAAGAACCGAAAATATAAAAAAAATTGCATATTTGCAACTTTTACAACCGAACGCATTCGTTGCGAAGCGCCTTTGCATTAAGTTAGCAACGCTATTTTCGATTTGAAAAAAAAATTGTGCTCAACTTGTACCGCCTGAGGCAGATTTTTTTCAAATTGCAAATTTGCAAATTTTACGGATGAAATTTTTTTCAAAATTACGATTTTCAAAAAAATTTAAATTTGTACAGTTTTTTGCTCATCAATTGTTTATGCTAAGTACCAAAGAGATTAAAAAAAATCGCATATTTACAGCTTTTAGAGCAGAAAAAAAATTAAATTTTTTGAAGTTAGCACCGCCATTTTAAATTTTCAAAAAAAAAAAAGTTACATATACATGTTTGTACCAACTTAAGGCGCTTTTACTTTTTTTTCACTTTCTCTTAAAATTTTTAATGTTCAATTCATCATTATATCCGTGTCGATTTATTAACTAAGAATCAATATCAAAACATAGGTACTATCCTCTTCATAGCCTAACCTAGAAAGACAAGAGCGATACAGTTATGTGCATTTGATTTTCTTCTTTCTACCCACGAATGACTTGATATTCACTGAAGGACATATAGTTCTGTATATAAATTAAAAATTGTACGTTGTTGTGTAAATAAAAATCAAAACGGTTGAAGGTTAATCCTTGAATTCTTACTTAAGTCTTTAAGTGGGTCAATAAAGGGCGTCTCCCTCTTAAAAATGCCTATGTATTAATATGAAAAGGATAAAGTCCGTTAATTAAGAAATTGAAATATCATTTGGGTCATTTTTATCTGCTCTATATCACCGTTCTGTAGTTTTATGTAGTGTTTGTCTTGTTTCTTATTTTTAAAAAGTTTACTCAAGTTTAGACGAGAATATGTTATAAAGTCTATTACTGATTCAAGGTTTGGCATTTTAGTTTTAATTTAAATTCTGTATACATAGCTCTATAGCTATCTATTATTTCGTGTGAAATAATATTATAGAGAAGTCTGATGTTTATGATATTGGCCAAATGAAAAACTCAAGTTTTCGAACTCGAGCGCCGCGAAATTACAGCTATTTAAAATTTAGCAATAGTAAATTTATAACAAAAATTAGTATAATAACAAAAATATGGCTCTGGCACAAGACCCATACAAATACTAAAACGTATAAATACGTTCAAAGAAGAAAAAAAATCGTATGGGAGGGGTGGTCTACGCCCCCCCTTTAATTAGGATGGTAAATTTTCCAAAAAATTGACTTCAAATAGAAAAAAAAAAAAAAACTTTTAAAATCCAACCATAAACATCTGGAGCAAAGTCATACATCTTTTCTTAAAGCCAGAACTCCATTCTTGACTTTTGTTTTTAAATAAAATTATTTTAAAGTTCAATTTTTAAAAATTAATTTTTAATCTCAATAATATTCGCACAAAACAATAAAAATTTGCGAGTTTAAAAAATTAATACATTTTGAAAAGCTGTATTTTTGAAACTATTGGAGCTACAGAGATGGTTCTGGGCTCAATTTGAAGGAAATTGGGTTGTTTTGAAATTAGAAGAAGAAAATTATAACTAAAAACTGCTACTTTCGGGTAAAAATCACCAAAAGCAGGAAATTTTTTTTTTTGAATTTTTGACAATGTTGCGATCTGCGATCAAGTTCGAAAACTTGGAAAATTTCTTAGATCAGGGCTCCAACTGGTTAAATGCTTTAATTGGAATATTGAATCTTGATAATATTTAAATTTTGGAGTTTTTTTTAGATAATTTTCATCCAGGCCCGTAGCAAGGGATCTGCATATGCACTGTAGATTTTATTAAGAGTCGGTAGTCATCGACCAAAATATTGCGTCTTAGAAAGGTACGACAGCATCTAACTGATGAGCCCAACTGTCGTGATTGGGCGAAACGCATTGGACTAAATGTCACAAAAAACTTTAAATTGAATTTCATTCAATGCAGTCAATACAAGGGGGCGAAAGAAATTCGAACATGGCAAAAATAAGTGCCACCCTAATACCTATGCATAATGCATTAATGTATGTAAATATATATTTTCTAAAGACAATGATAAGACAGTGGTACACTGGGGCGTATATGCACTTTTCATTCTTTTATTGAAATTTAAAAAAAAAAATCCACCAACTAAAATTTGGCACCAAATATTTGTAAATGTGTATGCCTTGCCAGCAAACAAAACTTCTTGCCGTTAACAAAGGGCGACTAGAGTGTAGGATCCTTTAAATTAGATATATTTATAATCCTATTCAATCCAAAGTTGAACCTCGTTATGGTACCAAAACGATACGGCAATTGCCAGTGTGGCACAAATTTTGTTTTATGACTTATATACTTTTGTTTGTTGTAACTATAGATATAGAAACAACAGACTGAAAGTAGTAATTTTGTATAAAACAGAATGATTTGTCTCTTTTTTCGTTAGAACATTTCTTCTTTTTGATTTTTTATTTTAAATTTTAAGTACTCGTACTTTTTAAGATAGTGGATAATTTATAAACCTTTTAATCATAAATATTCTGTTATTCTTACCTCACGAGATTGCCAGGGAAATTTTGGCTATTATTAATTTATTCACTCTTATCGGAAAATGATTTATTTTAAAGTGATAACTATCTCCACAACACTCTTACAAAGAACATTTTCTCTCATATTTCTTTCCTTGTCACATAATTAAAACGATTTGTATCTTCTTGCCCTCATTTTGTACAAATAAATTCAATGAATTTAATGAAAAAATTGTGTGTAGCTTCAATAATTGTTCCTTTATGGAGTGCTCGCTGAAGTTAAGATTTCCCTAACTTGAAAAAGTTTAAAGCCAACCGTCAAACGGAACGAACGAATAAACAAAAAGAGAAAATCAACTTAACACCTCAAAGAAGTAATTTACATACGTGTTGTAGAGTGTGCCACTCGACGGACGCAGCAATGGAAAAGTAAATCTATTTTCCGTTTGAATAAGCGTATTTTGTTTTTAAGTGACATACTCGACTGGGTTGCATAATGCACTTCACCGAAACACTTTAAAACCTCCTGAAGCATAAGATGCAGGTCCTTAAATTACTCCCGCCTCCGAATACCCGTTCTTTAGCTTAAGTCAAGGTAGCTATATTGTGTGCATGGAAAATAATACTGTTTAAACTCGTGTTAGCCTTGAAGTTTCCAACTTGGCTTGCAACATGAAAATTAGTTTTTTGTTGCCTGGTTTACCATGCATGTATACCTGTACCTATACTATAACAATGCAGCTCCATTTATTTAAGTCTGTGGGTAGTAAATTTGTATTATTATTAAATTAAATCAAATTTAGTATTTTAAGTAAACAAATTATAGTCAATTAAAACTTACCCGTCATATTTGCGAAATTTGTATTTTAACTAGACCCTGGCAAAGTGAACAGCGATTTGTAATAAATATAAAAAAAGACAGTTGGTGGCACAACAGCTCATGAAGAACCAGAGCCGAGTGACTTGCAACTCACAACCATTTCTGTGCGCGTGTCCTCCGAATCTAAACGGCTAAAGTGAGCGGCATTTTTATGACAAGAGGATTGGTCACTTCCTCGTTAGAGGCATTAGCCCTGATTTAAAACATTGTTTTTTTTTCTTAGGTGGAAGAGGCTGGGAATCGAACCCAGACCTCTGGTGTGACAGTCCAACGCAATTCCCATTATGCCACGGTTTGCTACATTAATTCACATTTGACATCACGTTCACACCATATTGATGTTAATTTGGTGTACCTCCAAATTATAGTCAAAACCAGAGCTGTAAAATTTCAAGTACAAGTACCAGTACAGTACCAGTACCGGGACTTGTACTTGTACTTCAGTACCCTGGTACTGGTACTCAAAAAAAGGCAAGTACCAGTATTTTTCAAGTATTTGGGTACTTAAGTACTTGAGTGGTACTTAAAGTACTTTGACAAGTACTTCAAGTACTTTCAAGTACTTTCAAGTACTTCAAGTACTTTCAAGTACTTGACCAGTATTTTGAAGTAATTTATCAGTTCTTCGATTCAACGTCATTTATTTTAGTCTTTTGCACAATTTGTATATAGGTATGTAGCTATGGATATAAATGTTGGATACAAAATCAACAAAAAAAAAGTTTCGAAAAAAAATTCTGATAATGTTCGTTTAAAATGCTTATATCTTGTGTTCTATTATTCTTTAGGCTTAGGGAAAATTGCAGGGCATCCTTTTCTAATATAAAAGGCCTTAGTAAATTCCGTTTCCGGGTTATAACGTGTTGTTTGTTTAACAAAATTAAATTTTAAATAAGTCAAGTTGCGATGTGGATTAAAAAACATTTCTGAAAATATCTTCGGAATTTTGTCTTATGTTATTAAGAAAAAAAGGATTTCCTTATACTAAAATCCTTTCGGAAGGGGCTTCAGCCCCTCAAGTCCCCCCTCTGACTACGTGCCTGGTTTTAGTTAAGTTTATGTATTATACACATTTTCAAACATATTTTAGGAACCAGCCTCGCCATCGCCACCTAATAATTTTTAAAAATAAAACGGCTACTGCCTCTTGCGAGCAATTGAAAAAAACGCCAAAAGTATCTCTTGTCATGACTAAATTCAGTTTTTTTTTTTTTCAAAAAATTAATAGTGATTTTGGTCCTTTTTTTTGAAAACATTAAAAATTATTTAAATAAATAAATTATTGAAATAATATAATAATTTTTAGACTTTTATATTCCTTTTGTATATTTTATTGATGGTGCTATATTTTTTTCTTATTTATCCTCTTTATAAGTTGAAAGTATTCGTAAAAAAAAAAACAATAATAACATGTTTGTTACAATTTACCCCGGTCTACTTGATGTGGCAGTTGGCAATGAAAGAGCAACCGAAAATATGCTGAGCATATTTTTTCTATCAATCCTAAAGACGATCCGTTTTATGAAAAATACCGCACTTTTCTATGGCAAGAGATACTCTTGGAGGTTTTGTCAATTCCTCGCAAGAGGCAGTAGCCGTTTTATTTTTAAAATTTATTAGGTGGCGAGGCTCAGGGGGATCGAACCTAGACCTCCGGCATGACAGTCCATCGCACTAACCATCACGCCATGACGGTGTTCACATTGGACTTACTCCTTGGATTTTTTTTGACGTCTTTATACTTTTTCTCGTTCCCACTCTGTGGTGAGAAAGAGACAGGCAAGTGAGGCAGGCTTTTTTAAATTTTTTAAAAATTTGTGGATTTTTTTGACGTTTCCTTTTGTGACATGTGTTTTGTTAGTATTTTTGATGCCATCGTTGTGTTTGGTAAATATATGTTAATTTAAAGGATTTGCCATTAAATAAAAACATGCATATATTTTTAATGGCTTTTGGCCCTTTTTAGATTAGAAAGACTGAGGCCGGTATCACGCCAGGTTTGTTGGCAAGTTAGTCGGACTTCTCTTGCCGACAAACCTGTCGTAATAACGACTTCAGTCCTCAATCTTTTGTCAACACAAATTGGCGTTTCTGACAATCTCACTTGGAATTTATGTGTTTTATTTTGTTGTTGTTTTTCCTTTTTTATGATGGGGTCGATCTTTTTAATGCATTTTCCAAAAAAATTTATGAAAGATTATATTTTTGCAAAAAATATTTAACATCTATTTAACATAGTTTTAGGGCATATAATCATTTTTTTGGAGCATATAATTGATTTTTAAGGGTTGATTATAAGCGCTTAAAATTAGTTTTTAAGGGAATATTTTTGGTTGCCCTAGCAATGAAGTAGAAATTAAAAAAAATTTCATTGAGCTTATGTATGTATATGTAAATTCAGGATGATTCTATTTCGAGTCACAAAGTTTAAAAATTGTTTTTTTTTATATAATTTGCGCTTGTTCAAAGAGCCTAGGGTACCTTTTTGTTTTTTTCTTTCTTATACAAGGTCCAAAAGGCTAAAATAAATGACGTTGAATCGAAGAACTGATAAATTACTTCAAAATACTGGTCAAGTACTTGAAAGTACTTGAAGTACTTGAAAGTACTTGAAGTACTTGAAGTACTTGAAGTACTTGAAAGTACTTGTCAAAGTACTTGAAGTACCACTCAAGTACTTAAGTATCCAAATACTTGAAAAATACTGGTACTTGCCTTTTTTAAGTATCAGTATCACGGTACTGAAGTACAAGTACCAGTACCTAGTACTTGTACTTGAGAGGACTGAAGTCCTGAAATACTTAAGTACTTTACAAGTCTGGTCAAAACCTTTATTACGTACTTTACAAGCTACCGAATAATAAATATGCTCTAGCGACGGAGACACCATGGTCTTCCAAATTCTAAAATCCAGAGTACGCTGCTTCCAGTCTTCAAAAGCAACCATTCCGGCAACTATGATGGCATGATCTTTCAATAGGAGGTTTGGTCGTTAGGATTCGAAGAATTTCTTGACGGGAGTATTTTTGTGCACTAGCTTGATGCGACGCGACGGTGACCTAGCCATTGAAGTCAACGTTTTTTGACCATTTGAATATAATATTCAAATCTTGGTATAGTTCAGAGAGCTCGGTGTTTTATCTCTTCCTCCATTCGCTCTCTTTGAACACCCGACTAAATGTTTTTTCGAAGAATTTTTCTTTCGGAAAATCCCAATGCTCTCGGTTGCTGTTTATCTTTCAACATTTTGTGCCGTAAATCACAACTGGCAGAATGAATTTTTTTTAAAGAGCGTGCTTTTTGTCTTGCGAGTAAGGAGTTTTGAAACAGTCAATGCTACCAATAGTAATGTTATCTTCTAGTGTGGTCGACAGATGTATGTTTGTTTATATAATACGAACTTGGATTTGTCCTCGTTAACTTCAAAACCAATAAGTTCCAACTGTTCTAGTAGTTGAACAGATCAATTGAAGTCATCACAACGCCTTCCGTCTACACAAGGAGTAGTTCGGAGAAACTATTCCCTTATTTAACAAAGTTCATATCAGTTTCACCAAGATATGAAATTCGGAACTTGCCGTTTAAAGCAACCCCGTCGCGGTCGTCGGCTGCCTTGCTTCGCTAGAGGTCTGACGTACAAACTCAGCTTATTTGACTTGACAATTTTTGTTTGCATCCTCCAATGAAAACTTACATTTCATTCTTATTTGGTCTTATTCAGCGAAAAATTGTTGGTCTCATCCATTCTTGCTGTCACTAGGCCCCAGTTCTCTACGAGCTCTGGGGTCATTAATTATTATTTTTTTTTTTTTTTTGGGATAGCTTAAGGCGCTACACATAGTACCTTAGAGAGGATCTTATGTGAACTAAAGCAGGGATAATGCCGCGATAGACAAAAGATCACCTTTTCTGTACATGTCTGCCACCTTAAAATAAGGGCTTCTGCCTCTTACGAAAAATTGACAAATCCTCCCAGAGTATCTCCTGTCATAGCCGTTCGGATTCGGCAGTAAACTGTAGGTCCCCTCCATTTCTGCAGACGCACACACAGGAATGGTTGAGGGCCTAGTTCCGCATGAGCTGTTGTGCCACCAAATGTATTTATTTATTTCGCTCTAAACAGTGAAATTTTGAAGCTTTGATTCTTTCATAGCATCTTATATTATTTTCCAATACTACAACCAGCATTAATTTGCTTGTTTTTTTTTTTGTTTTTTACGCGTATGTTTTGTCACCTTCTTCCGGTATACGCATTCATCATTATATCAGAGATTCTTTATGTGGGGGGCTGCTAATAGCCTCCTGACGTCCGGGATACTTTTTCGATATTGTGATACATCACACGTCCATCATTTGTGTCAGCGGAAGGTGAATGTACAGCTGATAGGCAAATCCAACGTTGGATTTCTTTTCCTAAGCTAGTCAAGCTCTGAATTTTGCCGCCGAAACAATAAAATACTTTGCCCTCGAATTATGTGCACATCTTAGACGCCTTTCATCGCCTTTCGTCGGTTGGTACATGGTCGATTTGGTTCCACCATACAGAGAGTACCAAATTGATTATGTGCATTTGTGGATCCTTAGCTTTTTGGGAAACCTTGTGCTGATTGTCGTTGTATTAGCTTCTTTTAATACTTATTTGGTTCCACTCATTATAGCTCGTATTGGATGCATCCGATAAGAAGGAACCGATGCAAAGGCGTGAATATTTTGAAATTGTATAAAATCGATTAGCGTCGAGAAGCCATTCGGTGCTATGCGGTGTCGGATGCAACAGAATATGGGTCGTAACTACCGAAGACAATCGAAAAAGTGTGAAACAAACCCCAAGAGCTACTGCAAAGTTGATTATTCAGTATGCCGTTATCGGTTATCGTTTCGCAGAGGCCTTGCTTACCAACTTATCTGCCTCCTTTCCGACTTAATTCCCCTAGAAAGACATTTTTTAAATTATTTCTTACGATCTTAGATGCAAGGCATACAAGTAGACACTTCAGAAAGAGCTGCAAATTATCACAAAACATTTTTTAAAACACGAGTTTCATACTTTATAAGTTGTAAATGTTACAATTTTTCAATCTCATTTTAATTACCTCACGACCGTCGTCATTGTCGTCATACGGTTCTTTGCAAATGTGATATATCTAATTATTTCTTTAATTTAAAACATTCAATCGAAGGTATAGGATGTAATTAATCTCATGTAATTATATCTTCCAAGGTTTTTCGCCGTCTTTTTTTTGCTCATTTCACATAAGTTAACATGTTTATATTCGTTTTCAATTAAAATGTCCTTTTACCCTTGTACCTTAGAAGGACGTTCCAACACACATTCATTTTAAACGTAAAATTAATCTACCCAACGAAGAAGACACAGTCCTATTCAATTAATCCGTCTACCTCTAGTTGATTAATTAGTTTCCCTTACAATCTTCTTTTTGTACTCTTTTTCTTGTGCTATTTTGTGCTCAAGAAGTATCTCTCTCACTGATTAGAGAAATAATTGGTTGGGTGGTTGAAATAAATATACTACTTTATCAGGATGGTAATGGTATTCTATTATGGAAGGACCAAAGAAGAATAAAAGAGTGGTAATTAATCAAATACATATTTATTAATGATAAACATTCATATTGCTATGATTTATCCCAATTAACGGTCTTTTTTTTGGGGCGGAAAACATGTTGTTTATTTGATAAGATACACACCAAATTTACCCAGTGGCAGCTGAATAGCTGTCATTATTTGCCCAGGTGGAATAAGTAATCCCGAAGTCAAGTACTTGAATCGAAGAGTTCGATCTCCCCTTAAAGTCTTCATTTCGCAAGTTTTTAGTGGAAAGATCTTGTGTTCGTCGGCCCTTATGTGACTTTCAGACATTTTGATAGAACACTGGTCAATGAAGCTGATAGATTGACCCATTTTTTCGCTCCAGCAGAAGTAACGCTTATAGCAATCACCATTAAGTCCCACTGGGATTTCGAAATGATGGTAGGTGTCGTAAGATAAGTTCTTGGGATTGATGTCGTAAAGCCATGAAAACTTACCGAAGTCAATTGTAGTCGGTAAAAATTTCCGATTTGATGTTCTGATGACTTCGAGCTCGTCGATTTTTTCCGGATAACTAAGACACATCTCATAAAAGCCAATTGGAATATTAGAGGTAACTCCTTCAAGTCCCATGTAAGCACTATCAAATCGATACCCATCAGACACACTCTCGTAAAGTTTCTCAAATTCCTTGAACTGCGAAAGTATTGGAGTAATGCGACCACCATTGAGCACATGCGTTCGAAATGGAACTGCAAAAATGTCAGATTTCTAAAACTTATTCTTTCAAATATGTTTTTTTTTTTAACTTACATCCTTGAGGAACTTTGATGTTGTCACAGAAATATGGTAGAACTGGCAAATAAGTCTTCTGATCGTTGCTTTTGATCATCTCACCATAAAGCTCCAAAAGCTTGGTTGAGCCACCAAAGTGAATGAAAATGTTTTGAGCATTTTTGGTTGTATCTGATAGAATTTTTCCATTACATGGAGTTCTTTTGCATGCCTTGGTATTTTTATCGAGATAAAACGGCAACCCAAAACTTTGAGTCATACATTCTTGTTCGGAATTCCAAGTTTCACTTGGTTTTTTGGGAATAATTGCTTGATTTGTCTTGTGTCCATCTGATAAGCATTTCATTGTTGGCGTCACATCTATGGAAGAAAAACATATGGATTAATAGTAAATCAATATTCCAAGATTCTTGTATTTGTACTTTTAAATCGATAAAATAAAGCTTCAACTGCAATATGAGCTAAGTAAGCTTTTGCTGATAAAATCTGCTTATCAAAGAATTTTTCGCTGAATTGTTTGTAAAATTTTCGTACAATCAGCATTTTTGAAATTCGTTTTTTTTTTTATTTTATTTTGTAAAATACGAATTGATTAAATAAAACTGATTGATTTTTTTTTTAATTTGAAAATGACTGAGTGCATAATTGAATTTATTCTCGATGTTCAACCAAATTCTCCCAAGGATACTTTTTTAAACATTTATGTGGTTTAAGTGTGAACTTAACTAAACTAATATTGAGTTCCAAGGCTAACAAGTCGGCGCAGAGGGTTTTAAACGAAGTAAAAGGAAGGCGGTTGCAATAATTTTACTGTCACAACTACAAAAGATGTCCATGGTAGTCGATAGTCCTTGAGGTTTAAAGAATTTTTCAATAAGTTTGTAAAAAAATACACATGCTGATCAATACTGTTGACATAATTTACCAAAGCCAATCAGCCGTATTAATGGACAGAATGGAAATAGTAAGCGTTTCAGAAACTTAAGAGGATGCGTTCACTAACTGTATTGTTTTTACATTATTCAACCTGGTACTGATACTGATGCGACTTGATTAAGATTGACGGAATTTTTACTTCAGCAAGGAATTGAAGAAAATTTGTTTTGACCAGGAGCGTTTTATTGTCAAAAACTATTTAATCCAGAGATTAGGGAAAGTACCACTCAAATAAGTCTTGATTATATAGTGTAAGGTTCCGGGCTTATACTTTTGTGACAAAACTTCAAGGTCGTCAGAGGGGGCCCAAGTGGACAATGTTCAATTTTACGAAAATGCTATACCTTCGATTAGCTGATTCATGTTTTAAACAAAATGATTTGAAGATTTGCCCCTAAATCGTACACTATATTTTGAGGGATGATTCCTGGAATCATTCTTAAAAAAAATGTCTGTATAGGGGAAAAATTCTATCTCTCCCCCGCTGAGGCTGGGGCAATTTCTAAAATTTGACTTAACATGGTAAACAAAATTATTAAAAATCAATGAAACCACATTACAATTATATGCTGTTGATTTTTCGAAAGCCAATATTCCAATCCCTAATTTGTTTTTTAAATCAAGTTGTTTAAGTGAAAAGTCTTTGAGAAATTAAATTTCAAAGTCAACAGTTTTGTTTTTTCAAATTGATTTTTTTTTTTTTTAATTTTGACTAAATGCGGGTGGCAACCATGCAGTAGCTAGACTAGAAGCATCAGGCTATCGTCATAAACTTTGAATAATAAAAAAAAAAAAAAATTTGATGGCACAACAGCTCATGAAGAACTGACTTACAACTCTCAACCATTCCTATGTGCGTGTCTGCAGGAATGGAGGGGACCTACAGTTTATTGCCGAATCCGAACGGCTAACGAGCGGCACTTTTCTGTGACAGGAGATACTCTTGGAGGATTTGTCAATTCCTCGCAAGAGGCAGTAGCCGTTTTTTCTTTCAAATAAATAGGTGGCGAGGCTTGGGATCGAACCTTAGACCTCCGGCATGACAGTCCATCGCACTAACCATCACGCCACGGCTACTACCTTTGAATGCAGACGGTATTACATCGATGAAGTTACAACTTCATATTGAGGTGAAAGAGTTGGTAGTTAGATGGTGGCCAAGTTTTAATATGGAGGCTTCTGAAACTTTATTTCAGTGATAGGAAGATACTCGAAATAATAAAGGAAAGGTATTGTTTCTCGAAAACGAGAGGTTCAAGAGGATTTACCATAAATTTTGCACAAAAATTGCCTATATGCAAAGGGAAAAGGTTGTATGTCAGGAGGGTATATCCTAAGCGTAGATATTCAAGCTGTTGTAACCCGTGGCGTAATTGTTATACGTTTGAGTGTCAGGGTGAAGTAGAAATACAAGTTAAAAGCATAAAATGATTTTTCACGCGTACGAGGAATTAGCAAACCCTCCAAGAGTATCTCATGAAAAAGTGACTTCAACCTTAGCCGTTTGAGTTTGGCAGACAATCGTAGGCCCCTCCTTTTCTGCCCATATCAAACACACAGGAATAGTGTTGTGAGAGCTGCAAGTCAAAGACAAGACAGAGCAGAGAAACGACACATTCACTTTGGGCAATATTGTGATCATTCTGGAACCCAGCAGGTTAAAACCACAGTTTGAACTCTGAGATCGAAAGCTGAGTTCGAAAGATTTAGAGAAAGGAACGGATGGGCAATATTTAAACGGGCTATTTAATAAGAAGTAATCTCTGGGTGAAACTGATTTCTACGAATCGGAAATATTTTGCTGATCGGAGGACTACCTCAAAGTAAAATGTCTCCGATTCGTAGGAAATTCTAGAATTCCGCTCCGACGGTTACCTCGATAGGGCCGAGTGGCACAATATGAGCAAGCAAGCAACCTTGTAAAGTAAGTTATTAATTAAAACAAGCCAGCGGCAATGAGGGCTTCAACTTTCTACTGTTGCGGTCCGAATGTGGTCACGAAGTTATTTCTAAATGATAGATATTGTATGTCTTGGAAGAAATCCTCGTCAACATGGATCGGAACCAAGAGCAACTGATATTACCCGAAACCTTAGTGCTTGCTCCTGGAGATCCCAGCGATAGTGATAGCTGCCATCCCGATGACATGACAGAACTAAAGGGCCTGTGACGAGTGGCTGAATTTTTGAACCGACAGTAAAAGTAAGGAAGATCTTACTATGATGCGGAATAGTTGTCAAAAATTAAGTCTGACTATTAAATTGAATAAGCTGGTAGCTAGTTGTTATCCAGATCCACTCATTTTCTTCTTATTAAAAAATAAATAAATTTGACGGCATAACAGCTTAAGGAGAACTAGGTCCTAGTAACTTACAACTCTCAACCATTTCTGTGTGCGTGCCTACAGGAATGGAGGGGACCTACAGTTTATTGCTAAATCCGAACGGCTAATGAGCGGCACTTTTCTGTGACAGGAGATACTCTTGGAGGATTTGTCAATTCCTTGCAAGAGGCAGTAGCCGTTTTTCATTTAAATAAATAGGTGGCGAGGCTGGGGATCGAACGGAGACCTTCGGCATG
Source organism: Epistrophella euchroma (assembly GCA_947049315.1). Taxonomy (NCBI): domain Eukaryota; kingdom Metazoa; phylum Arthropoda; class Insecta; order Diptera; family Syrphidae; genus Epistrophella; species Epistrophella euchroma. The sequence goes on from OX346246.1 coordinate 121,836,686, forward strand.
ACAGTCCATCGCACTAACCATCACGCCACGGCTACTACTTATTTCTTCTTATTACCATTTATTTTTAAACTCTAAATACCAGATGCTATAATCTAGGGTTTTCTTAACTATTGAAGTTGCACAGGAAACGTTGGAGTCAGCCAACTGTGCCTTAGAAACTTACTAAGCTAATCACTAAATACTTTTTCTTGCAGTTCAATAAAATTTTCAACGTTTTAAATCTCAAAAAATTTTCAAAGTTTTAGTTTATTAATTAAATTTTCTTTCAATTCTTTTACTTCCAGATCTTCGAAGATCATTATCATTTTGAACATAATAGGTTATCAAAGCGTTCGGCGTTGCCAGCGGATCATCATCAAAAACGTCTCGGCGATGATGATCGAGTGCATTGGTCGAAACAGCAAGTTGCAAAGCGACGACAAAAAAGAGATTTCATTCGAATGCGACCTTCGAGGACGTCATCAAGATCATTATCGTTAGTGGATAGTATGCAATTTTCTGATCCAAAATGGCCGCAGATGTGGTATTTGGTGAGTAAATAAGAAGATCTTTAAAAATGCCAATATTTTTAACTTTAATATTGTTCTCAGAATCGTGGTGGCGGTCTCGATATGAATGTGATACCAGCATGGAAAGAAGGCATCACGGGGAAAGGTGTGGTTGTGACAATTCTTGACGATGGTTTAGAATCTGACCATCCGGACATTGAAGCGAATTTCGTAAGTTCATTTCAGTATTCATATAACACTGGGCCTAGATCGTGTAGGACGATCGATTGAACGATTATCGTTTTGACGATTGCTCTCTCTCTCTCTCTAAATTTCCCTTGAGTGTGTCGAAAAAGATGATCGTCCGATCGATTTTCTTACGTGATCAAGCCCCTGGCCATAAACGAGCAAGCCTTGGCATTTTGGCTCGCTGGTGTATGGCCAGCTTAAGGTATGATGGAAAATTCTTATTAAAATTATCAAATCAACTGCAGGATCGGGATGCATCGTACGACGTCAATGGTCACGATACCGATCCAATGCCGCACTACGACATGACGGATTCCAATCGCCATGGAACACGTTGTGCCGGCGAAGTTGCTGCCACTGCCAATAATTCAATTTGTGCCGTCGGGATTGCTTATGGCGCTAGTGTCGGTGGAGTGCGGATGCTGGATGGTGATGTAACAGATGCCGTCGAAGCTCGATCGTTGAGCTTGAATCCGCAGCATATTGACATCTACAGTGCGTCCTGGGGTCCCGACGACGATGGCAAGACTGTAGACGGTCCTGGCGAACTTGCGTCGAGAGCCTTCATTGAAGGCGTGACAAAAGGCCGCAATGGCAAGGGTAGCATTTTCATTTGGGCATCCGGCAATGGAGGTCGTGAGCTGGATAATTGTAACTGTGATGGCTACACAAACTCCATTTGGACATTGTCCATATCAAGTGCCACAGAGGAAGGTCATGTGCCGTGGTATTCGGAGAAGTGTAGTTCAACTCTGGCAACCACATACAGTAGTGGTGGACAGAGTGAAAAACAGGTTGTGACAACAGACTTACATCATTCCTGCACGGTTTCGCACACGGGGACATCAGCATCAGCGCCATTGGCTGCTGGTATTGCCGCCTTAGTTCTTGAATCCAATTCAAATCTTACGTGGCGAGATCTCCAGCACATAGTTGTTCGAACAGCTAAGCCAGCGAATCTTAAAGATTCAACATGGTCCAAGAACGGAGTGGGTCGTCGAATAAGCCACTCATTTGGCTATGGATTAATGGATGCCGCTGCAATGGTTCAACTTGCACGTACTTGGAAGACTGTGCCAGAGCAGCAGAGGTGTGAAATCAATGCGCCACACGTAGACAAGTAATTCAATTCAATCCTTTTGCAAACTTTTTGATTTGTTTTCTATTTTTTTTTTTTCTATTTTTCATAAATCCAAGGATCATTCCAGCCAGGGGTTATATTACTTTGCAGCTAACAGTAAAGCATTGCTTATCTGTAAATTATTTAGAGCATGTACAAGCTAAAATTACACTGACATCCCACCGTCGAGGAGACATACAACTTTATTTGACATCACCAGCTGGCACCAAAGTGACACTTCTGACATCGAGGTAAGTTTATGTTGTTGTTATTATTTGTTTTGTTCTTGTTTAAAATAAGGACTTGACTAGCTTTATGTATGTAGAACGAACCTCGTCCGCAACAGAGAATTATTTATTTCATTTTTTTATTTTTGGTGAGCGTGGCAAAACGTGCGAATGGCGTTACTCAAGTTGGAGTTGTGTAGTGGGTACCCTACAGATTATGAAATTTATAATACTTGATTTATTACGTGCGTTGGTGTCCTGTTTTTCCAGCCACGTCTTTCGTTTCCACCCTTCTGTTCTGAATTTATTTGAATTAAGAAAACGAACAGAGAAATAGTCGTCTCATGGTGGCTCTCTCATGGTGGCTCTGGTTGGGGATAAACACTTACTGTTTTTATCTTCGCAATAACACGTTTCAAAAACGCTAGTTTTTAATGAATTAAAATGACAATAGATGCAGAAGCTTATCTTAAACCATTTACATTGCAAAGGTCATGAGTTAGTGGAATGTGGAACTCTGTACATTGTATACATATTTGATGTATACACGTGTATATTCTTTACATATTTGTCTACGTCAGAGAAAAATTTAATTATGAGAGCTCAAAATACTGCGGATTTAACTTCGAAGAAAATATAATTTTAGTTTGAACTTTGGAAATAAGAATTATTATGGGGTCTTAGCTGGATGTGCACATCAGAGCTGCCCAAGAACTGTAGTTGAATTATTTGTACTGCTTTTTGAAACTCCGTTCTGTCGTGCTGCGAAAGCGGAACTAGTGCTTTTTTTTTGTCATTCAATATGAGTTTATGACTGTTCTACATGGTTCTACTCTCTAAACGCACCCAAATAAATTTCTCTTTGAACATATGTACCCATAAAAATAAGAAAAGAGACAAGCGTCTGAGTCAAAATCCAGATCATTCAGAGCTTCAAATTGTTTCATTTTTCGTTCAAATCAAGCTCCATAGAAAATTTCGTTGCAGGGAACTGAGTTCACGGGAATCTGGAATCTTTTCTAAATGAAAATCTGATATTCTATACTTTTAAAAAAGGAGTTAATTCCCACTAACCGAGAGAGGGAATTCATTACAGTTTTTAGTGAGAATTAATTTCACTTTTAAAAATGGCGAGTACGCCTACTACCTACTTAAATTAACTAAAAGCGTTTTTTAGTAGTAAGTGTAAAAGTAGTGCAGTAAAATTTTACACAGTAAACAACAATAAAGGAATAGTGTAGATATGTAGTTTATTCAGTAAATTAATAGCATTATAATAGTTGAGATAAAGTTTTGGAATGCCTGGAATACTTCGACACTCCGTAAAGAATTTTTGGGGTAGTTTGGCAGGCTTTGAATAGAATATTTAACGGTACGTTCGTTGTAAGTTTTTATAATTGTACTTTGGAAAACGAAGCAACGGTTAAACGGTTAATGATGATTCTTTAACATGTAATCTGATCTGAGGCATAACCAGAGGCATCTTCTATTCTTTTTTGAAGAATGGCTGTCATTCAATAACCAATTGAAACCGCCATTAGTAAAATTTCTGGTGATAAATAACTATAAATCTATGTATATAAAAATGAATCGCTTTTTGTGTTCGTATGCGTATAACTCGGCTAAAAATCATCCGATTCGGTTGCGGAGATTTTTTTGTTAAAATTAAAAAATAAATTTGGTGGCACAAACGGCTCATGAAGAACCAGGGCCTAGTGACTTACAACTCTCAACCATTCCTGTGTGCGTGTCTGCAGGAATGGAGAGGACCTACAGTTTATTGCCGAATCCGAACGGCTAGGGTGAGCGGCACTTTTCTATGACAAGAGATACTCTTGGAGGATTTGTCACTTCCTCGCAAGAGGTAGTAGCTCCGAAAAAAAACTTAAGGTGGAAGCGGCTGGATTTGAACTCCAGACCTCTGGCATAAAAGTCCAACGCACTAACCATTACGCCACGGGCTACTACCCGTTTGTTTTTTATATTTAATTAAACCAGATTAACACACTACGGAGATAAAAATTGGAAAATTCGGCCGAAAAGTCGGAAAGTCGTGATAACAATTGGGGCTTGCTCGACTTTCAAAAGGAACATTAATAATTTAATCAATTCTATGTGGAACGCAGTTCGCCGGGTCAGCTAGTACTGTATAAAAATATAGTAAGTAAAGTATGTGAATTATGTAGTTCGTTCCGTATATGTCACGTAAGTGTGTCTATAGCAGGATATCTACGATGTGAATGAAAAATCCAAAAAATTATGGGGCTCATCTTTACAGGAAAACTCTATTCGAAAGTAGAATTTATGCCTATCCGACTTCGATTTTATTTTGAGTAAACTCTCACAATATCCTCCGATATTTTATTTCTCACAGCGGAAAAAACCAAATGAGTACTTTGAAATGGCATTAAGAACAAATACCGTTTATAATGTAACGATGAAATCAGTACTTAACTACTTTCGGACTTAACGAAGAGCCAAGTGTAAACTTACCCTTACTAATTAACGAAGGTACCAACAACCTACAAAAATTCCCGAGTTGAGAGAACGCCATCTCGAAGCATGAGTATGTAGGGAAAATGGGTTGACAACTGGAATCGAATAAATTCCCGAGTGGAGATAACGCTATCTCTCTAAGTAGAGTAGAAAAAAAATTGGTTGACAACTAGAATAGAACTTTATAGAAAGCTTTTGTAACAGAACTTTCAAGAGGAGTCTCGATACGTTCAGCTCGCTGTAAAAGGCGAAGTTTTTGAGCGAAAAAACATAGTTTAATTTTGAAAGCGATTGTTTAAAGTTCGAAGTTAAAAGTATCATACTATTGAGATTGATAACTAATAAAAACAATTTGAAGTGAAGTAATTTAACAGAAATAAGTTTTATTATCGAACCTTGGTAAAACGTTGCAATACGATAAAATATGGCCAAGGTTCGTCTCCTATCTGTCAAGTAATATTGTGAAATTTTATTAAAACAATGGTTACTATTGGCCTACTTCTCCCACAGTTCACATTATGTGTACTGTGTACTTCTCCTACTGTCAAAATAAAAAAATAAAACGTTAGTGATACATTTTAAAAAGCGTCGTCATAAAAGCTTCGTCATAAAAGCTGACAAGTACAACTAATGTTTATCTAATAAAGAAAGAATAACCATTTTTATTCATGCAAAACGTTAGCAAAAAATCGAGACGCTTTCTTTTTGTCATTTCAATCATTCAACGCGTATTCAACGCTTATCCAACTCCGCATGCTTATAACCATTCCGTTCAACTCTACTTCAACTTAACATTTAAAAAACAATATCCTTCCAACACATCCCTCAACTTTTTCAAAAGTTAATTTTTTTTTTATTAGCAGGTAATGATTTAAAAAAGAATCAACAACGAAAAAATAAATGTCAAAACGATACATATGTACTGCCGTGTTAAGAGAAAATGACGTATCTGACATTTGTCGAAGTTTGTCAAAGTTTGAAATATTTGGGATCGTTTTTATTAATAACTAAAGCCGTATCTCGCTTTTTGAGCAGTAAAACAATCGAAACACATCCTTTTTTTATTAAAATTAGTTTTATAACTATTAAAAAAACGATAAAGTAAGCTACTACATATAATCATTAAAAAAAATTGTAGTTTCAGTTAACACGGCAGTGTATGTCTATTTATATTTAGACAATTTTTCTATATTTAGACAATGTTTATAAATATGACCGAATATATGTTAATATTAAAGTAATAGGTGCAACAATTCAAGTTCGAATAAAAGGATATTTAAAATCATTTTATTTTGTTACCAAATAATTTGTTCTTTTCGGTGTCAGATGATTTTGAAACGGATACCAACTTTGCGACGACTTAAAAGTGGACCTGCATTGCTGTGTTAGCTTAAAGTTAACAATAAAAAAAGCTTTAAGTTTTCATTAGAGCCGAAATAAGGTAATTTCGCAAATTACAGAAAAAAGTGTGTTCATTTAAAACGTATATATACTAATTTCGTTTCACAACTCACTTCACCAGTTTTGGGAAACTTGGTGAAAATTTCAGGCTGTAACCTGAACAGTCATTTTTGTACATGAAATTTTTTTTTTAATTTTCAATGGATTCCACTTGGGTATATTCGTAAACTTTGCACCTAATTTAACAATTTTTTTTGAAAATTGGTTGAAATGTGAATTTGTATGGAAAATGAAATGAATTGAATTTGGAAATTTTTAATGAAAAAAACCTTGTTTGCTCTAATAGTGTAAGAATTAATTTCAATTCTTTTTCGCTAATTGAAAAAAATTTATACTATTTTCTTAAAAAAAAAAATAAAATGTTGCACTCTATTTGCATTGCAAGCATAATGTAGTTAGTGTTCGCACTACACTGCTGTAGATCAACTTTGATAGTAGATACCTTTCAAAATGCAAATAGTATTAATTTTTTTTTTTTTTAAAACTGTTTTCAGAGCGATGTAATTTAATAAGAGCGCCAAGTTTATGAAGCTACATTTGTTGGAGTACAATATATTTAAATTAAATCCTATAGTTTTTATTACAGCATTATTGTATCTACCGCCTCATAGAGGGTGGTTATGTAATATTTTCCGCTTTAATCCTCTTACGTTCTTGTTTTGTTTTTTTATTTTTTCTCATGGGTTGTGGACTATGTCTTATGTAATTTCGAACTTACACAAGAAAAATAGAACAAGTTTTGATTATGAAGAAAAATTTACTGTGACCAGCAACTACATAGATGCACGATGGAAGTGACTTTTAATGTTTTTCTGTAGAAGGTTCACAAATTCCATCAGAAAGTAATAAACTTTAATTCTCCTAATGGATCTGAGGCTTCGTGATCCGCAGCGTGTCTGAAGTTTCTTCCAAATTGTTTATAAAAAATATTTCAATTTGATATTTAATTCAAATACCCATCAATAGTATGCAATTTTTTGATACCACCCACCCCCAGTAGTTCCATATCCAATTGAAACCTGCCATTTCACATTCATTAAAAGAGTTTATCCTATTGCCGCCTTCCGGTGAATGCAACTCCCAGTCCAGTTGAGCTAGAAACATTATAATGTATACGAGTTTTCTGTCTACTTTTGGTCTTATTAAAGGAATTCTACAAAAAAAATATTTCCTTGGAAAATTGACGTGTATTTTAAGTTTTAGTAAAAAAGTTTTATGTATCTACTACAAAGTTATAACAAATTGGAATTCTTGGAAATATATTTTAAGTAACTTTTTTCGATAGATAAATAATAGGGCTTGAGGTTTTTGTATTCGTCGTTTTGCCACTTAAAAAAAAAAAAACAACAATGTTATCAAAGTTGTAGATATGTATTTCAATTATGAATCTGTATACATTCATACATATTTTGACATCTAAATCAAATAAATAATTGTTTTTGAAAAACTTTAAACTTAAAGCCCCTATAGAGCTTGTTTTTCAGTAAAACTAGCTTTGAAGAAAGTCAATAATATGGCCGTAACGGTTTTCTAATGTGAAGACGAATTTTAGCTGAGGAAAAAATTCTGACAAAAATTAAATTTGGTTAAGAAATTATTTTAACAACCTAAGCATTTTCCAAAAAATACCCTTAACATAGACCTGACTTGAAACTTTTAATAGTGAAAAGGGGTGAAGGGTATTTTTTTGCAAAGGAGAATGCTTACAAATGTATGGGTGATTAAAAAAAAAATCCCCAGATTCGTGCACTATATTTGAGTGTTTAATTTCTGGGATCATTCTAAGAAAAAAATTGTATAAGGGAATTTTTTTCCTCCTCCCTTAGCATTAAGGACGCAGGATTTCTGAAAAACTGACTTAAAATGAAAAAAAAATATTAAAAATTAACGAAATTATGGCAATCATGTGCTAAAGCTTTTTTGAAAGCTTCCATTTTTTTATTAATCAAGCTGTTTAAGTGAACAGTTTTTAAGAAATTAAGTTTCAGAAAAAATTTTGAAAAAAAAAATTAATTTTTTTATCAATTTTTTGCATTATTAAATGCCACTGTTTTTTTTTCAACTTTTCAATGCTCTCATCAATTCTAAGTCAAATGCTAAAAACCAGATGTAAAAAATGTAAAAATCTTTCTTAGTTTTGGGAAATTAGAAACTTTTTTCCGCATACAGTCAAGTTCAGTATAATCCCGTGGCCACGAAGAGTGCAATTTCTTCGAAACGTCGGGAAGAAGAAATTGATAATATTTCTTATATTTAACGCGGTAAGTTCCGAAAAGTCTTTAAAGTGAAAAAAAAAATAAATAGTGGCGCTCCAATTTTCAAAAAAATACGAATGGTTCGATTTTATTTAAACTTGGTATGTGCGTTTTTTGGACACTCCCCCGAGACCTAATTTTTTTAATTTTTTTTTTGGGAGCGTAAATAACAGTACATGCCATTTAATTGTTTTAAAAAATCTTGTCTTTCTCAAAAATGGCTCCACAGATTTTTCTTTACGTTTACCTTTTGGTGAAAATAAAATTTCCGAAAAATAGTTTTAAATGGTTCCCCCCATAGAACCATTTATGGAAGATTATCTAAAAGTTTAAATACATTGTATATTTAAACCAAACGACTCGGTTGATTCTTAAGGAACATGGTACTGAGCGGTTTTTTATCTTTATCTAGTCTAGAGTATTTTTAAATTAACGGTATTTTCCATGTTAATGTTTAAAAATATGTTACAGAAAATCTAAATTTTCTCGAAACCACTTTCCAAGCTCCGCAACGGAGATATCACCATTTTAAAACTACTGCTTTAGAATTTGGTCGAAATAAAGTAATATCACTTTGGATGAAATTATTTCGAGAACCAGATGCTGAAGAAACTCTTTGTTTGCACGTACATACGTTTTTTAAAGCCTTTTTTTTTATGTAGGTATACGACGTGTATTGATGTGTTTTGGAAACATTATCGAAAAAATCACTTGTTGTAGAAAAGAGGGTGCCGATGTATATTTATACAAAAGTTCTTGTTCACTTTCAACTTTAATGAAAATAGCTATTTATTTTTTGTTCCTTTGTAAACATCAAGATGTTTTGTTATACATCCGATTTCGATTATATTATCCGAATGAATAACGAACAAATCTAAAAACAATGATTCCCGCAGGACTTCAGACTACAAACACTGCTGAAATAAAATTCTGCCACTTACCGCCCTAATTCGATTATTCCACCTTCAAATCAAATTATACCTTCCATCAAAATCAGGATTGCATACTCTGATTGTAAGATACAAAGTATATAGAAATGAAAAAAAAAAAAAAAAAAAAAACATTGATTGGTAGGTACTCAAAAGCGAATGAAGTAGAAATCTCCGTTTTTACATCAATGAATGCCAGAGCGAAAGGTATTTCAAAGAAATCGGACCGAAATGTATTTCACGTCACTTGCAAATTATATCCTTTTCCAATTGTTGTCACTTTGCCAATTTCCATAGAAATCCACTGATTACAATAATCCTTGTGATAAATATCCAGTGCGCAAAATTATTTTGCTCCCCTTATTTTTTTTTGTCGTCTCCTGTATTTCTTGTTTTTTTTTTTTTTTTCTCTTCTTTGTCCCCAAAAAGAGTAGATTTTCTTTGAAAATACCTTAATGGAGTTCAATTTTTTTTAAGTGTAATAAGAGTACAGAAAAGTTGTCATGTTCCATGAACAATAAACACGTTTTCCTTTTGAATTTTCTTTCAAACGAAAAACTTTCCATGCAAGAAAATAAGTTTCATTAATTAATGATGCAAACGAAAACCCCTGGCAAATATGAAATTGCAATATTTTAATGCAATAAATTGTTTCTTCAGTGTTACATAATTTAGGAAAAAAATATATGCAAAAGTATGAATAGGAATAAGAAGTAACTTGGAAAAAAACAGAAGTTTTTAAATGAAATCTTTATGTGGAAAAATAACATTTTCTTTCAATGGCTTCTTAAGGTTTTGAATAATTTCATACTTTCAGGTTCAGTCAACTCAATTTGTAGAGTTTCCATCTATATATGCTATATTTTACATAACCTTTCAGTCGGATATGTGTTTCATTTGTTCATTTGTAGAATTTAAACCATTGATCAGAGGCGGCGCACAGTGTGGGATTCTGGCAATCTAGCGGAATTTTATTATAAAAATCATTCGCATGAACCAAAGCAAAAATTGGTTTAATATATAGCTAATCCCTCCCTGTAAGCAAGTATACCAACATTTTTAGGTGGAAAGCATGTTTTACTGAGAGAATTGATTTTAAAGTGAGAGTTTGTGATTTATTTGAGTCAAGTTTGCGGTGCGAAGGTGTTCGGGGTTTTTCACTTTTAAACGTCTTTTGTGAGTCTTAATTGAAGTTTTTATTTTTTATTTATTTAATACAATATAAGAGAATAAGAAAGTGAGTAAAATTATATTTAAAAGTGTGTTCAATTTTTTGTTGTTGTGTTTTTAAGTGAAAAAATGTGTTTTTTTTTGTTAATTTTTACATTTATTGGAGAAAATTTTAATGTATTCAGGGTTATTCAGGGGAGAAACTATATACGTCTTAAAGGCTGACATTTCACCTTTCATATTGCGTTTTAAGTTGCTGCGCATATCTGCGCACTTGAAAAATTTGCTAATTTTTCTAAACGCTTACCGTCCAAAAAATCATGTTCTGTTTTTCTTTTTCTAATATTATTTGTTCTTATATTTTTTTTAACTTTGAGAAATGTGTTCTCTCTTTGCAAACACAATATTAGAGAAAGAAATATTTTGCATACTACAACTTACAGGGTGTTTTATGTTTCAATCAATATATATTTAATACAAAAATTTAACATTTTACTTTAAAAAAATATGTGTTAATAAAATAATATCAAATTGAGGTATTTTGTATACATACATATATTATTCAGTCAATCATTTATTTAATACAAAAATTTAACATGTTACTTAAAAAAAATATTTTTTTATAAAATAATACTTATAATATAATAAATATAAAAGCAATAAAAATGTACAGGGTGTTTTTCAAATTTAAATACAAATTTACATATATCGCGAACTATTTACGAGATAAACATCCAGTTTGGAAACAATGATACATCTTTTTAACAGGCTTTTGATATCTTCAGACCCTTTCTTAGCAAGTCTAAGGTGCATTCCGAAAAGAAAAAAAAAGGTCCAATTGAACAAGAAATTTTGGAGCTTCTTGATGTTCCATCTTAAATTCAAAAATCTGTTCATGTACATTTATTAAATGTATTAAATGCTGATGTCGACTTATTTATTACATTTATATTTATGGCAATCAAAAATAAGACTGAAAAATAAAACTTATTGTTGCAGATAAATTCAGATATGTTAATATATATAAAATACTTGCTTTATTTAATTTTCTGTTTACTTTTTTTTTTAATTTAGGAGAAAAAAGTGTATAAAAAGTTCAACATGTGACATGTATTAATATTTTTCTTGTTGGTAAGGTTAAAACCCTCCCGCCCTTTTTGCCACACATTTTGACCTATTCCAATTGTAATTTATTTTTTTAACATTACATCTGAGAATATTTGTTGCAAAAAGTTATCAAAAAACCAACCCAAGTTTTGTTTTATGCGTGGTAGTGATTTTCAGAAAATTAATATTTTTTCATATGAGAGATCGGTCACTTCAAAGCTCGTTTTAAAAAAACTTTGAAGAGATATGACAAAAATTTAAATTGTATTTGATTCTACGAGCCATTTATATTATATAAGCAGAAAAAAATATAAGAAAAAGTTTAATGCACGAGCGCTATTAATTTAATTCCGCTAGATTTCTAAATTCCCACACTGTGCGGCGTGCCGTGTGTGCCACCACCGCTCCAAGGGGCCCCACAAAATTAAGAAACAGTATTTTTTTTTAGAAGTTGATACGAAGTTTCATTAGAAAAGAAACAAAAGTTTCAATTTTTTGATTTTGAGAGTTTTCATAAATTTTTTTAAGTAAGTACAGTTTTCCTTAGAAATAGTCTACGGTGGCGTTTTAAGAACTTGAATAAATTTCCTAAAGACCATTTCAAAATATTATGAGAATTTTTTTTTTAAATATTCGTTTTTAACGTCGCGCGCCCTGAATATTCGCCATGGTTTGCGAGAGCCTTATTTTTTTAAATTTTCAATTAAAAAAAAAATCTTAAGATTTTTTGTAGCGAAAGCAATTTTTGTGTTTTAAATTAAAGTCAGATACCTTTAAAATCTTGAAGCTGAAGGTACCACCTACCTAAAAAAATCTTAAAACTAAAAAAAAAATTGAACTTAAAGCCTTAACTACATTCAAGACTTTTTGTAAAAAGTACAAAAGTGAGAAATATAGAAATGCCTGTGTGCGAAAAAGCCTTCGAAAATAGTGTGATATGTCATTTCAGATTGATACTACAGACCAAACACAATATTTTCGCACACAGGCATCTCTAAGCATATTTTTGCTCATCACATTTTCAATTCTTGCCCTACTTTTTGCAAAAATTCTTGAATGTAGTTAAGCCTTAAGAAGAAGAGAATAAACAAAAATAAAAGGAAATTATTTTTGTTATTGTTTTAGTGGACTGTATTGAATTAAATTCAAATGGAAGATTTTTTTAAGCCTTAAGAATGCTTTTCGCTACATCCGGATTAGACCATTTTTAACAGAGATACAGCTCTTTGAAAAACAGTTCAAAAAGATAGTGGCACTTTCCAATTCTTTCATGTAAAATCCTGCAGCGTCTCACATTAACAACGTTTTTTGTGTAGCTGACATGCAAATAAGGCCGAGGCCACAGGAACGAATACTCGCTAGCGAGTTTCAATGCGAAGTAATGAACACAAACTTTAGAAACTCACTCGCCAACTGGCTTCTTCAAAGCAAAATAGAACTTAAACAGTGCTCGCTCGTGTGGACCTAAGGTGAGCACTTTAATCTAAAATAAAATCAAAGTTCGAAATCAAATAACAGTCTAAAATTTGTTAAAATAATTCTCTTAAATTTTACTATACTTAGAGGTATACAATCCTTAATTTCAAAAAATGTTGCGGCCTTAAAGTCAAAAGACACCTTGCACACTCCTCATTTTGGTCTAGCGCCCGCCGCGCCGCCTCTGGCATTGATGCTAAGTCTTCTACATCGTTCCCATAGATATCTTCTTGTTTGCATTTTGTATTTGTTCTTCTTTTTTTTTTTTAATTCAAAGAAGAATAATCATCATACAGTAAAACCCGCTTAAGAAACACCCGCTTAAGAGAAACCCGCTTAAGAGAAAAACCCGCTTATCTGAAACACTTTTTTCATCCCCGAGTATTTTTTGACCATTTAGCTTTAAAACACTCCGCTTAAGCGAAACTCGATTAAGTGAAAAACCCGGATACCTGAAAAAAAAACTCTTAAATGGAAAAAAATTTAATCGCACAGAGCGAAAAATTTGCTGAATGCGTTCGTTTCTTCTTTATTTTTCACCTTCACCATTTTCACCAGGAAAATGACATTTGAATTTCTGATTATTTCACAAACGTCTACATTTACATTTTATAAACAAATTGCTTTGTCCTCTCAAACAAAAATCCAAAACAACATTTCAAATGGTTCAAGAGGTATACGTATTTTGACAGTTTTAAAAAAGAAAATTAAAATTTTATAATTAAAAGATAAATAAAAGACAAATACAATTGTTTCTAGCATTAATTATCCGCTTAATGGAATTTTTAGATCCGCTTAAGTGAAATTTTTTTCACTTAAGCAGGGTTCGTTTAAGTGAAAACCCCGCTTTAGTGAAAGAAAGACTGTGACATTTTGCAGTTTCTCTTAAGCGGGTTTTACTGTATCTGCAAAATAAAATAGTGTTTCTGCTCCTTACATTAGGATCGAAAGGAAAAGGTCTCGTTGAGACGCAAAACAAGTACAACCCTCACCTATTTACCCTAAATTTAAATTAATAATATTAAATGCACGACTGATTCGCACGTACTTGCTCTTATGTAAACGATAACATTGTAGTTTGACTTTGAAGTCTAAAGCATTTTATCTGATTTGAAAAGAAATAAATTAGGCATTTATTTACGCCACCTGCCAATGTTTAAGCCTAGTATGCTGCTGATGCGAAACGAAAAATCCCATACAAAAATGACACAACGAAATCATAAACGAAAAATTTCGTTCTGCGGTACGCTGTTCGATGAACGAAATGATAATTGTAGCAGATTATTTGGAGAGATCTCCCCTCTGTTTTCGCACATAATTAATTGCCTGTACCATTAATTGTGTGCGGAAAAGTGACATTTGCTCTCTATAGGGGGGTTCACATTCAACGACAAGTTGATCAACATGTATCTAGTCGGCAGTATTTTGTAATGTGAACAGCAGTCGAACGACCGTCGATCGACTTGTTGTGTAGTTCAAATTTTTTAATATTTTGCTCGGTCGGTTGACCGGGTTAGTGAATGTGAACACTAGTCGACAGACCGATGATTTAAATTTTTCAGCTTTTTTCTATTTTTTATGTAAGAATTAAATAGCAGGCGTTGAAATAGAAGTAAAACAACAACTAGAAAACGAAAACAAACCAAAATATTGCGGTAATATTAGTGTAAAAAAATCAAATACGCGTTATGTTTGCTTATTGAATTTTTTTTTAAATGAAGTCGGCGGAACGGTCGTAAAGTGTGAACGCTAGCAAAACGACTCGGGTCGGTCGACATGTCGTTCAATGTGAACCCCCCTTATTCTTGTTTGTATTTGTTGTTTCTTTCATCACGACATTGCTTTCTGTGATTTTTATGCGTTTGTGTTTGTTTTTTGTTTTTGCAAATGGTGACATTTTTAAGGGGTAATTTTTCCTTATGGTTTACGTAAGCATTTCGTTGTCATGTTGGAGACCAACTAAAAATTTCGTTTCGTATCAGCAGCGTACTAGGCTTTAGTTTAAAGTAGTACAGTGAACTGTCTCATTACCGGACACTGATGGAACCAAAAAATGTGTCCATGAGGTGGTGTCCGCTTAAATACACAGATCGCCCTAAAATTATATTCCCTAGAAATTTTCTTCAAAGATAATTTAGCGAGGAAATTTAGTAGTTTACGCCGCGCTTAATTCGAAAAGTCTAAAAGTTTTAACCTATTTCCAAATTTCTGGACCAAACATTTTTTGTCAATTTTTAGTTGCTGGTACTTCTATATACAATATTTCAAAATTCAACGTTACCATGCAAAAAATCCGTAATGGACCTTATTTACATACATAAAGTAAAAAAATGGTTTTTTGTCCGCTTAAGAGAGCGAGCCAATCTGTATTTCTGTTGTTAAAATTAGTCTCCGCGTCCGGTTATAAGATTCCGCTTGTGGGGTATGTCTGTAAAGAGAGAGTACACTGTATATTTATCGAGTATGAAATGAACGAAATACGAAAAATTGTTAAAAGACAACATATAACGTAATTAGAAATAAATTGATGAAATAACTTATAGAATCTTAATTTTTGAGAAAAAAAAAATGTTATCTTATTATTATTATTATTATATTTTGCATATTTTTTTTGTTAGAAATCTTATATTCTATAAAATAAGCGTAAATTACTTTTGAAAAACTTTAAAACTTCCGAGTTAAATTTAAAAAAAATAGGATTTTTCAATGATTTTTTAATTTGCATGAATATTGATGCGGCTAGCTTTTTAGCCGAATAATTGCAAAATAAAACGACCAAAAATAAAAAAGAACAAAAAAACGAAAATGCAAAATTATTCTTATTTTCTCTTAATTTGTATTGCTTGCACACGTCTTTATTCAACGACGAACTTTAATGGACTGTAGGCTGTTTCACAATGCGACGAGGAAACGAGACGTGAACGTGACTAGAGCTCGTCGTAGCTGTCAAACCAATTTCAAGCAATGAGAATATACCAGAGTATTCACAATAAAGCGTTTCTCGTCGTCCCGTCACGCCATGATTTCGAAAAATTGAAAAAAAGACGCGACGAGACGACGATTTTCATTTTGACAATTGTGTTTTTATTTTGCGACTAATTAATTTTGTCTTCATAACATTCCCATCGTCTTTTTTTGCTCACTTTTGATCTTTTTTTGCCTTTTGCTTTTTTGTAAATAAACACTCCCAAAAGTACTAAAAGCATTTTTTTTTTACATTTTCATTTTCCTTTTTTTTTAATTTTGTATTTTAATTCCCAATTTCACTGACAAACACGATTAATTCTACTCTGTCTCTGTGAATAACTCGCTGCATTGTGAATTGAGGAACGATTTTATAACGAGAAAAAGATGAAAGCGTTTCTCGTCACGCTGACGTCTCGTTTTCTCGTCGCATTGTGAAACAGCCTTGTGTCGTGTCGTTACCTATTTTTACTTTTCTCATGCGAGTGATGACTGATGACCTACTATAGGTTTCGTCTTCCTCGGTCGCAACTACCGCTATTCGGGAGCGACGACAATCGATGATGATGACAATACGTATGTTCGTATACATATCGCCATGCAAGGGCAATATTTGGTAAAGTTCCGCTTATCGGGAGCGACGATGTTGTAGATGTTGAATTGTGTTCATGTTCTATTTTTCGGTCGCAACTACCGCTATTTGGGATCGGCCGATGTGATGATGTTATGTATAATGTTTGCATGGTCGATGATGCAAAGGGCATTGGATTACCTTGGCCTTGGCTTAATAATATGATGATATTGCAGTTGTTATTGTGCGATGTGGTGGTGCTAAGACATCAAGTGAATTCGTAGGGTGATGTTCGGTTGTTTTGCAATAAACAGCCAATGATTATAATTTGTGAGGAGCAACAAATATGTTTTCAAAACCCACACACGGTTCAGAAGTTATATGCAGTTATATTCGACTATTTTCGACATTTTTCCTGGACTATTATTAATAACAGGAAAATTTTAAAAAATATTTTCTAAAAATCCACCAGCTGCCATATTTTCTTCTTCTTTACTGCCATAGAAAGCTGATATTCTTAAATTAAGCTTAAGATAGGAACATTATAGATCTTATTACGGCCTTCGAACACCGTCGTAAAGTTTCCTGTCTCACTCTCTCTTTTATAATTATTTCTACGGTCAGTGCTCTAGTGAAATAGCCAGTTGTATTCCCCCCCTTAAAGAATTCAACCGTAATACTCGCGCTTCTAGGAATGCCCATCAGTTTACCCTTTGGGCCGAATTTCGGTCGTACTTTCAAATACAAGGATTTCTTTTCTAGCCGTACTAGGCGAATGTGGAATGCTCTTCCAAGCTCTGCCTTTCTCTCTCGTTGTGATATTCATTCAGAAATTCAAAACCATCGACATCTGCTTTTAAATCCCTTCATCCTTACCTGATGCTCGCACTGTGTCTCTGACATATTGAGGGTACCAAAACCCCTTGAGTGCGCGTAGATTATATTTAAAAAAAATTAGCTGACATTTTTTATTTTGTGAGTTCATTGTGTGTAGGTAAGTTTAATAAAAAAAAACAGTATTTGGGTACATAAAAGGTATTTAAACAAAAAGTGGTTATTTCAATTTACCGTAGCCACTAGCTTTTCTGACGAATAATTCCAATAGGTCAGACCAAATAATTGTCAGCAGATTTTTCCAAAGACCTTCCTCACAAAATCGCCATCGCTGGAATCTCTATTATTTTCAAGAGCAAACAAATTCAAGTACCTATATGTACATGCAGACGGAATTTTTCCATGTACACAACATAGAAATTCTTTTGGAAATACCACAACAGTTTAGCGTTGCAAAATCCTGTCGAGACGATATGGGTTCAAGGCAAGAGACTGATGACAATGTGAATTTACGCTTAACGTAATAGTCGACGACTCCTCTTGAACAAGTGGATTTTAGAACGGCAATAATATTGCAGTATAACAGCACCCACTGCAGGAGGAGCCATTTGTCTACGAAACTGTATACATATTTGAAAAATGTACCAAATGGTGACAGCGTGCGGACATGGTTTGTGCAAGGAATGAATCTGTGTAAAAAATTTGCCAAACACTATACTATGTACAAATTGCTTTTTAAAACCCATCCCCATTTCAAGTATTACGTAAATATCTTTTTTTGGTGGATTTTTATCTTGTTTTGTTTTACAGTTTCTCACACACATAGGCTGTGTTGGTTTTGTTGTGTAAACAAATTCGAAGCCTTAAACATTACCCTAGTCTGGGCCTCCACAAGAAATAATTAATTTAATTTAATCGAATAAGTACCTATACAATGAAAATTTCCAATGCAATAACAGATTTCATGAAATCAATTATACCTAGTATTTTTGTCTTGCCAACTCTGAAATAATTTAACACCTGCTTCAATTAAACTGAAAAATGTGCTGCTTTTTGCCTTTACATGTGGGTCGAGAAGTTGACTCAAAATCTTAGGTGGTGGGTGTATTTTGTTCGTCTCTCTATGTATTCATTTATCAGAATGAAGCCTAGATGTCAAGTTGTTCTCTTTTTAGCAGGGTAATTGCAGTATGGGATTTCATAAAATGATTTGCCCACAGAACGCAGGAATTTAAATTTCTGAAGTTAGGTAAGAAATATTAATTGTTTGCGGTGGCGAGGATTTCAAAGAAACTACTCCCACTCCTCCTATAGTTTTTTTTTTTTTTTTTTTTTTTCTACTCAACCCACTTATATGAAAAACACCCTGTACTATTTTTATTGTACATTTTTTTATTATATTTTTTTAAATAAAATTTCACTTTTCCACAAATTTGTTTTTAATAATCCAGGCGGCCGATTCCGGTTCTGTGAAAAAGTGTGAATCGAATAAATCGTTTTCACATTCGCTCTCATGTATTGCTTTCACTTTTTTGATTCACTTGGTTCAACAAAAAGCGTTTTTCGTTTTGTAAAACCGTCAGGTCAGACGAAACTGTATTACCGAACCACCTTACCATTTCCCCAGAAGGTCATGCGCATTCAGCGCAATTCTCTTAATTTTGAAGAGTGAAAAGAAACGGTTGAGAGAGAAACATTTTGTCTCTATGGATTGGACAGAGTTGGAAACATGGTTAGATTTCTCAGTACTTGTTTTGTATTTACCCTTTCACATTGAAGATACCTACACGAAGATTTTGCGTGAATAGAAATTATTCATTATTATGCTTCTTTTCACATTTTCACAGAACGAGAATCGGCCCCCAGTTGATTATATTGGTACGTCTGTTTTCACACGAGGAGACTAAGGCCAGGCGCGCACATGCAACTAAACAGTTTGGTTTCGATTTTCAGTACTATAGGATTATATGAGAGCTTCTTTTGCATGGCTAAAACTGTTCCGAATGTCAAGTGAGGGTTTTCACAGAAATAGTTACATTGAAGCCAACTCAACATTTAAAGCACTTTGTAAATCAAAAAAGGAGCAATATTATGAAGAGGAGGCAAGGAAGATGGCTAAATGTAGAAATGCAGCTGATTTTTGGAAACTAGCTTGGAAAATCAACGGCAGAAAATATACTATAAGTTCGAATATTACTCCCAGCTCTCTCGCTATACACTTTGAGAACTTGCTGAACCCTACAGTTGGACAAGTAACTCCCTTATATGCGACACCAGGATTCAGTAACAGTACCTTGGATTCTCCTATTTTGTTGGAAGAAGTTTCTAATGCGCTCAGTAACCTGAAGGATGGAAAAGCAGCTGGATCAAAAAGAGTCCCAGTGGAATTCTACAAATATGGAACTACTGATCTAGTCATGAAGTTAACGGTTATGTTTAATGTGATATTGGAAAGTGGAGTAATTCCAGACAAACTTAGCGAGAGTTTAATTTTTCCAATTCATAAAAAGGGGCCCAGAACTGATCCTGATAACTACCGAGGCATATCTTTTCTCAATGCCTCGTATAAAATTCTCCAAACACGACTTACCATATGGGTGGAACAGTGTGAATTGCTTAAAGAATTTCAAGCCGGCTTTAGGAGAGGATATTCAACAGTCGATCACATCTTTGTGTTAAGAAGCATTGTAGAATCTTTTCAAATGAGAGGTAAAAAGCTTTACGCCTTGTTTATTGATTTTAAAGCTGCATTTGATACCGTTGACCGAAATGCCTTATTATACAAATTATATGGACTTGGTATATCGCTTAAATTTGGTCGAATAATTGAAAACCTATACAGAACTACAAAGGCAGCAGTGTGGAATGGCGAAGGGCAGTCACATTGGCTTCATACAAGCTCTGGAGTGCGACAAGGATGCATACTTAGTCCAATACTTTTTGCTCTCTTCATAGAGGACATAGTAGACTTTCTACCAGGGGGTATTGATTTTGCAGGAGTTCACATCAAGACATTGCTCTTTGCTGACGATATGGTTATGCTTGCTAGCTCACCCAATTCTCTACAGCCAGCTTATGACGAATAGATTAAGCGATTATTGCAAACTGTGGAGCCTTAAAGTTAATCTAGACAAAACCAAAGTTATTATATTCAAGAGAAGTGGAGGACGGAATGCGGACAACGAAAAGTGGAATTTTGATGGGGAAAATATTGAGATTGTTAAACAGTATAAATACCTGGGTGTTTATTTTACTATTAACTTGAATATGGAAACCCATTTGAAGGAAAAACTCACGTTAGCGAAAACTGCGATAAATGCGACATGGAGGACATGTTTCATAAACAAAAATGTAGCCCATAGTTGTAAATTTAAAGTATTTGAAGCGGTTGCAGAATCCATATTATTTTACGCTGCGCAAGCATTGGGTCACAGAAGCTATGATACAGTAGAAAAACTGCTTAGATTTTTCATAAAAGATTATTTAGACTGCCCCAAAATACGCCAAACTACATAATTATGTTATCGACATTCGGACTAGCTGGTACAGTGATTGGTTGGATCTTGCAGATAGCTGTGGTTTGAGCATTAACCTAGCTCAACCTGATTTAATCAATGCAAAACAATCATTATACCAACTAGTGAAAAAAGTAGATGAAAAGTGCAGAAGTAACTTTCAAGAAGAAGCGGCTAATTCACTCCATAGAGCAATATACAGTCGTTTAGAATACAATTTAGATTCAAGAAACTATTTTCATGATGAAAACAAGATTGAAGAAATATCAATGGTGGCAAAATTGCATGGAGAACTCCTAAGCTTAAATTTTATTCCGCATAGAGATGAACTACCAATACTGTGTGAAATATGTAACATGAAAGAGAGGGAAGATACATTTCACTTTGTCGGAAAGTGTCCAGCATTAGGGGAAACAAGGCGACATGTTTTCGGAAGTGATTTCCTGTCGGA
Source organism: Epistrophella euchroma (assembly GCA_947049315.1). Lineage (NCBI taxonomy): Eukaryota > Metazoa > Arthropoda > Insecta > Diptera > Syrphidae > Epistrophella > Epistrophella euchroma. The sequence goes on from OX346246.1 coordinate 121,857,999, forward strand.
AGAAAACGTTCTTAACTTATTAAATGAAGTTAATATTTCAATTTTATTCAAGTATTGCAAGATATCCTTAGCATACAGAGAGAATATTATCAACGAAAATTTTTAAGTAAACAAGTCAACAAGTCATTTTTTTTTCACACAAATTTGGCAGTCGTAAATAGTTCCATCTCACTTTTTTTTGGCATGTGTTAATACTCGATGCGATAGTGTGGAAGGGCTTTTAGGTCTATTTTCTAATTTTTAATTTTCTTTTTTTTTTCTTTTTGTTCTCTTCATTTTATGGGTCTATCTGCTATCCTATCTCCTATCCAGCTTTGAAAGTAAATAAGGGCTTTTCTTATTGAGATTTAAAATAAACTTCATTACATGACTCCGCGTCCCCCTCCGTACGCCCTTGTTATTTCGTTCATATTTTACCCCATGAGTTTGAAATTAGTAATAAAATCGAACTCTGTATGCCTGTTTGTCTGTACGTCTGCCTGGCGATTTCGTAGAGGTGAAATTGAAATTTATTTTTTTTGATTTTCTTTCAAATCAATTTTCAATCTTTTTTGAACAATTTAAGTCGATTTTTTGATAAATAGAGGAAATAGACCCCTCCTTCCATACGATTTATTCTTGCCTCAACTCAACCTACACGCTCTAGCTTTTTGTCACACTCTGTTTAATATCAAATGTTATAAGTAGTTTTTTAGATGAGAATTATGAATAAATACAAAAAATTGATTTTCATTTTTTTTTCTTAAAAATTTCAAGAAATTTTTTTAAATTAAAAATTTTTTTTTTAAGAAAAAACGGTTTTTGACATTTTTTGTGTATAAAGAGACTGCGTTCTTTATTTTGAGATTAAAACTTTTTGAGTAACTAAGTACTTGTTTTATCGTTGAATTATTTTCCCGATTGCAGGGCCCATGACGTCTCCCGATCAGGTTTTACTCAATGGCCATTTATGTCCGTTCACACATGGGGAGAATCTCCACATGGTAACTGGCAGCTAGAGATCCACAATGAAGGACGTTATATGGGTAAGTTTACTTCAATATTCTTTTTTTACACTTTTATATCAAATAATACAAATCCGCATTCTATTCAATGTTATTATAACAAAAAATGAATTTAAAAAAAAAAAAAATAAGATACCATTTTCTAACAATATACAAACTTTCCAATTTTCATGCTGCTTTCTTTGGAAACAAAATCGTCCACCTTAAAAAATGTATATAACGGTGGCGGTCTGCACACAACATTCATAACATAAAATGTATCTTTGTACCTATACAATTTTATTTTTGCTCCTATCATCTCTTGTGTGTTAACATCCATAAAATATATAAATACATATTAAATAAGTAGGACATGCCTTATTGCGGGAATGGTCGCTTATATTTTATGGAACAACACTTCCAATCAATCCCAACGATCCAATATCGATGCGCACAAATCCGTCCGAAGATATCACAACAACATCATCGTCCTCGTCATCATCATCATCTCAATCATCGTCACAATCATCTTCAACGTCAACCAATCTCCATCAAATCTACTCGCCTCAATATCCTCGAATGCCAGCAAACAATTTCAATTCATTTGCCACACAAAATAAGCTAAATGCGAAGGTCAGTTCGATGAAGGGAGCCAATGGAACAACTGTGCTACTAGGTCCTGGCAATAAGAAACAACAGCAATACCATCAAGTTTCGGCTACGTATGGTGTAATACTTGGCTCAGCCAAAAATAAACCCAAAAACGGAAAGAATGGCAATTCGGGAAGTGGTGGCAGTGGTAATGGCAATGGAGGTGGCAAAAATAAAGGCTCTAAGTCATCAAATCGTCCGGGTAATACACAACAACAACAACAACAATCGCCAGCACTTCTGTCGAAAAACAATTTCTTTCGCATTCCGACTTCGAATGGCAAATCCGCATCATCAAAACAAACTTCTGGTTCGACGCAGCGTCCCAAAATGTCCCAACAAGCGAATTACAATTCAAATGGTGCTGCTGTCGTTGCTAGTAGCAAGTCCGCATCGGATAAGTCCATTCAGGGTGTTGGACAAACGATGACAGCTGCTAAACTACCAATCAAGGCCCCAAAACAAGTAAAAGATAATAACGCCGCCTACAATGGCAATAGCGGTGGTGGAGCTGGTGGTAGTTCCATAGCAACGACGTCATCAAGAACTGCCGCAGTATCGGCATCTGGTGGTACAGCATCCGCATCATCATCATCATCATCGTCATTGTTGTCGATGCCACAGAAGACAAATCACCGGATACCGAAACTTTTCGAACATTATGAAAAAATTCAGCAAATTTACCCAGAATTCCATCCGTACATGGGTGCTGCTGTCGGTGTGGTTCCACCAGGGCAAAAAGATGCAACATCATCATTGCCATCATTATCTTCTTCATCGTTGTTGCCGCCATCATCGTCCTCATTGGCATCAGCAGCCACGTCGACATTATCGTTGTCATCTTCCATAACCAGACAGGGGCCCAATAGAAAGCAATTCCAATTCTATGATCCATCAGTCGGTGTTGGACTTGGTGGAAGCGGTTCCTCATCTGGTCCATTATTGCCATCGTCGGGTGTGGGCCATGGCAGAGGAAGCGTTTCAATTGCAAATCCAAAGCCATCCCGAGAGAATTCGAAAAAGTCCTCTCCGCCGACAAATGCCGGATATCAACTGCAACAGGAGTTTCAACTAACTCCCAAGCAACTGTCATCGGCCCACCAGCAACAACCACTGGCAAGACCGCCACCACCAGCATCACGTACTGCCACACAACGACCTGGTGAAAAGATTTATTTACCGAATAGGAAAAGCACCAACGGTAGAGAGAAATAGAAATTCTTATTTTTTTTTTATTTTTTGCTATAAGCTAAGAATATGATAATTTATTTGATGACTTTTCGAGACCTATTTTTTTTTTGTTGTTGTTGTTTTGTCCTCGGTGCATCTTTTGTTAATTTTATTTTAATTTGATCACAGTCTCACATACACATAATTGTAAAAAGTTTTATTATTACTTAAGTTACAAATTTGTTTGTTTTTTATTCGTTATATATTTTTATAAGTTTGTTTAAAATAAAAAAAAAAAAATCACTAAAATATTTTTACATTTGAAAATTCTTTTCGGGTTTCATCTACAAAGAAAGCCCTTAAATAAACACACCTAGACATTAAAAACGTTAACTAACAAAATTAATACTTTCACCGAAATTTTCTTATGCAAAATATAAAATACGTGTTTGTTGGATAGAGAGAGAAGAACAAAAGGCAAAGATCTTCAGGCACAATATAGAAACGCAGATGAAGATTATAGCGAAGACGAACATGTTCATCTTCATAGTCTTTCACACATTAGTTTTTTTTTGGCATGAATCCGTCCCGCTGTACTTTTCTTGATGTTTGCAGATGAAGATACATGTAAATCCACCATAAAACTTGGGAATATCTGATTTAATTCCTTCTGGCTTATCTAAGTCGCACTTTATTAATAAAAAAGTTAACAAGACAAACATATGTAAGATGAAAGAGCCTGTAAACATGTAAAATTCCTTGTATCTTAGTAAAATAAGACTTTGAAAAAATTCCCACAACATTGGTTTTTGGTTTTGACTTTTTGTTGACGTTAGGAGAATGTCCTAAAAACGACCATACATTTAAACTATGAGTGGAAGTTAGCGAAAAATTGTAAGGTGAATAATTGGCCGTTACTAAATTATTCGTTAATTGGTTGTGATAATTCTGAATTTGTCATTCTATGTTTTCTATTATTTTTTTTTTTTTTTTTTTTTTGCTGCTTTGCCAAGTTAATATCAAGTAAGAAACACACTCCCAAAAAGAGTTAAAAGTTTTTATTGATTAAAAGTTTGCCGTTCATTAGTCGTGATTCTTGAATTCGTTGTAACAAATTAAAGGTAGGGTAAAGGCCCCCCTAAAATGGTTTTGCAGCAATATCTCCCTAACGGTACAGAAAAAATATACAAATTTGTTACTTATAAAATTTCCTACAAAAAAGATTATGACACTTTTTTTCATAAAAGTAACGGTTTTCGTAATAATTCAATCGGTAGAGTTAAGGCTTTCAGTTTTCTATACAAATGAAGAATGCACATAAATATACAGGATGATTTGCATGTGGTAAAAAAAAAGATAAATCATATAGTTTGAGTCAAAACTAAAAAAAAAAATTTATTGAGGGGGGTCTATTCACCCCCCCACCCGTTTGGGGGGGAGGGGCAATATTCTAAACAATTGACTGGAAATAGAAAAGAGATCATTAAAAGACAACGGCAACACTTACAAAGTCACAATGTGACATTTTTTAAAGTTGGAAGTCTGTTCTTTTATATTCTTTTTAATTCAAATTATTTTAGAAAATAGTTTTGAAAAAAAAAACTATTTTCAAACTCAAAATTTTGAAAAAAATGAAAAAATTGTGTTAAAACAGGTTTACAGTTTACAGTTTCTTAATATTTTTGTTTTTAATATTCAATGCTCCTATTAATTTATAATCAAACACTAAAAACCAGATGCCTAAATGTCTTCTAGTTTTTGAGAAAATTGCAAATAACCAAGTCTACTTTAGTATCGCGAGGTCATTAAGGATATTTTTGACTTCGGAAAAATCACCGGATTTTGGTATTCAGCCTCCTTATGGTGTTCTTAAGAAACTGTAAAAAGTCCCCATCGATAGGAGTGCCGCAAACAATTGTACGGGGGGTTAAAGGCCCCTTAAAATGGTTTTTCAGCAATATCTCCCTAACGGTACCTTGTACAGAAAAAATTTTGGTGACAAATTAACGGCCAATTATCTACCTTATATAAGGTATACCATTTTTCTTTTGCTAAATTTTGCTGCGCTAATTTGACACTTGCGTTTTAACCACCTGCCTTTAATTTTATAAAGTTAATCAATTTTATTATAGAAATATCTCGAAAACTATTTTTAAAGTATTCTAAATTTTGAGGAGGGCTAAAAATTTTAAAAAGACTGCAATAAAATAGCATTCTTGTAAATATTAAAAAAAAAAACTGCACTAAAAACACTCTTTTCTAAAACAAACAGATTTTGAGACAAACGTGCGCAATCGGCGCGTGGTGGTATTGAAAATAGTAGGTACATACATAATGTATAAGACCCAAAAAACTGATGCTGTAACGTTTGCGTACGATTTTTTAAGAAATCCATTAAATTTTCGGTCAAAAGTTATATAATTTGTTGTCTCCGTGCAATAACCCCGCTAAACCCCCCCCCCCCCCCTCGCCAAACTAAAAAGAAAATAACTCCCTATATATACAGAATTTTTTCATATGAAAAAACTTTCATTCATCCCAAATTTTGGATTTATTTCATCGGTTTTTGGGGACTATTTTCATTTTTAAATTGGGGGGTTATTTCATGATTTAATAAAGTTCCCAAATTTAATTATGAAATAAGTTTCCAAATTTGTAATCCTGATTTCAGATCTTTCACACAAATCGAAGAGGAACTCCCCCAGTCTATTTAAATACATTGAACAGAATATCTTTATGAACCCTATTCTGCTATTCGATCCGATCGAAACTTTCGATTCACGTGAAAGTTTCATTCAATTTGCCTTTATTTATTTTTTTAAATCTTCAATCTTTCGAGTGCAAATCTTAACTGATATTTAGTTTTGAAATTCTTAAAAGAATATAATTGTTTAAATCCAATTTTTATCGAATTTTATACAAAATTTCGAGCAATTATTTCCCTCCGACGGATAGCAGACAAACTTTCACGCAAATGTTTAGAAGAATAGGGCTGTATGTAAGATGTGTCCATCGATAATAATAACGGACTACGAAGTTGGCATGAGAACAACTTTAAAATAAATTCACGCTAAATAAACAAATTTATAAGAAAGCTTTGAGGATTTTTTGTTTGAAATTGGCGACTTAAAAAAAAAACATTTTGGGGAATTATTTCATTTTTGGTTTGGGGGTTATTCCATTGGGAAGTTATATGACGCAGCCTAATTTTCTTTTGTTTACAATTGACATCAACAAAAATCTCTACACAATAAACATTAACACACCTTTTATTCAAACACACAAAATTTAAAAATCGGTAGATTTTTGATCACCCTTTAACTTTTATTTTTGATGTCAAAATCACAACTGAAGCAAAGCGTCGCCTAACTGCTAGCTTTGGAGGAGAGAAATATTGCTTTGCCTTTACGGAATTGTTATTTTTCAAATGAATCCAAGAATCGGCACTACGCCTTTTTACAGAAACAAACTGAAACAATTTTCCAAAAACCCCTCTAAGTTCGAAACCAAAATCCCCATTTTTGCAAAGCTGGATAAGAACAGGAGCCTTTTCAAAATTTTAAATCCTTAGCATTAGTGGTTCCTGAGATTTAGGACATCCAAAATCACAAAACCGTAACTGACTGACTCACTGACAGATTACCAAATAATGAAGCTCTTACCGACACGTTACAATCTTGTAATTTCGCAAAATGGTAGGCCCTGTGGTGCATAGAAAGAACAAAATTGAAAAATTGGGATTTCCCTTATAGGGGGTGTGGTACCTGCCCACTTTCTCAGAATTTGTATACATTTTACGGATCACTTCTGATTGTTATAAAATAATAAAATTTGGCGGAGCGGTAAGGCTTGCAATGAGTGCAAAGAAAAAACTTTAAATTTGAAATTTACCATTCAAAAGGCGTGGTATCCATCAAAGTAGTTATCAGTTATATGGACCACTCCTGATTGTTGTAGAAAGCTGAAAATTGGTAGAGCGATAGGGATTGAAACGCATGCTAAGGAAAAATTGAATACATGTTTGGGACTTACTGACTTAATATTCAAAATTCAAAATCAAACAATATCGGTTCGGTAACTGTATACGTGTTATACTCGCATAATCATTGGCAAGTATACCTATTGAACTTTTTCAATTATTTCATTCATAATGGAACAATGCTCTAACAATATTTTTCAGAATCGACAAAAAAGACGAAATTTATCAATTTCTAAGGAGCCTTTAAATCCTACATACCTTAAACAGGTACCATAAATGTTGTGTTCGGCTCATAGTTTTAATCCTTAAAAAAAATGCATAACAAGCTTAAAATTAAATTTAAAAAAAAATAGGTCTGTTCCCGTACTGAAAGTTTTAAAGAATTCTTTTATTCCACACGAAAATCCCCATACTTATGAATTTAAGAACAACAAATTAATATTCCAGACATAAGTTTTACATTTAAGTACATAAATTCAAATTTAAAACGAAAAAACATGAATAAATAAAAACAACATGTCCCAGTGCTGTTATTATATAAAAAAAAAAACAATGGCAACACTTTTTTTTAATTTTGTTTATAATTAACAATTCCATTATAACTTGATTTTTTTATATTGTAAAGGTAAAATAGACTTATACAAATAATTTTGAAATGTTGTAGATTTTCTAAGTTAATAAAAATAAAACTTAAAAAAAAAAAACTTTTTGATTTGTTAATTTTTGTACAGGAATACGTTTTTGAATAAAAGAACTCAAACAACCAGCAGCAACGTTGGTCAGCATTATTTTTCATCTTGTTAATTTTTTTATTTTATTATTTATTGCGTTCCCGTACTTTTTCATGTTTGTTGCTCGAGAGATTTTCATATTAACTTTAATTTATATAAAAAGCACGGGAATGGACCCATTTTTGTAGAAATACATTTTTCTTTTTCATCTTTTTCATTGATTTTTTTTTTAAGTTTTTTTTTTAATTTATTTATTTCAATGAAACAATATTCATATATGTATGTGTATGTAATATTTTTCAATCTAAAAATACAACATAACAAAAGTTTTCATATATTTTTTTCCATTTCTTTTGCATGTTCCATCATCCTGATGACCGACCTACAAAACCAAATAAACAAAACAAAAATCACATAGCTCAAATCACACAATGGGACTTAATTTTCTATGGAACAGAAACACCCGCCCAACCAGATGATCCAGTTCAAATTAGCCCTGGACAATTTGGGTCGTCCTTTGGTGGTGATATGGAACACAATCGTCTTGAATACGACCCGGATACGGCTAGCGGTCAATGGAGAAATGTGCAGCAGGTATATAATTAGTATTGAAATGGGTTCACCAGATTCAGACCAGGTCTTGTTCGAAACTGATAGTTTTTTTTTTTTGTTTATTAAAAAAAAAAAAATAATCAATTGCGATAAACATTAAACAATAATTTTTTTTAAGCCAGTAGGTAGACTAGACTACATAACTTGCAAAATATAGTGAGGAATAAATTTGCATTTGCGAAAAGTTCTTCTGCTACGATGTTGGATTCGGTTTTATTTTTTTTTTATTTTAAATTATCTCCTTCAGCAGAAGTCAACTTTTTCATATAGAAGATACAACATCAATGTTGGTTGTTCGTGTTCCATATAGATGCCAATGGGCATAGTGCCAAGAACCTAAAGGATTTTGATTTTATAGAAAAACTTCAGGGTCGAATTTGACATTTAATGTGTTTGGCGTCACGATAAAAAAAAACTACGATTAAGGCTATTAATTAAATTAGTTATTCAAGACTTTTTGCAAAAAGTGAAAAAGTGAAAAATAATATTTATGACAAATATTTTTTTTTTTTTTGACTCTGAAGCTATTAATTAAAATAGTTATTCAAGACTTTTTGCAAAAAGTGCAAAAGTGAAAAATAATATTTATGACAAATATTTCTTTTTTTACTCTGAAGCTAATAATTAAAATAGTTATTCAAGACTTTTTGCAAAAAGTGAAAAATAATATTTATGACAATTATTTTTTTTTTTTTTTTTGACATCTGAAGCAAATCATTGACAATAAATGAATTTTCGATAAATTTTTGGCGAATGAGTTCATTCGTTTTATATCAAATATTTTAAGTTGAGTGATATAGAAACAACAACCAGAGTAGCAAACTCTGCTCTAAGATTTTTCTAAGTCTTATGCAATCTTAGAAAAAGATATTCAAACTTATGTTTTATTAAATATGTTAAAGTTATATCATCAGCGAAAGTAGTAAGTATCTAGATCTACTAATTTTATATTGAAAATTGAATTTATGTAGAACAAAAAAAAAAACAATTCCAAGTACAGAACCTTGAGGAACGCCATTACTTATACCACAAGGAGTAAAACAAATTTCAGAATTATATCCCAAACCAGTTTTTAAAATGAATAATGTTCGATATGAAAATGTGATTAAGAGCCATTTACTGAAACGAAACTTATGTTGAATTTAAATACTTAAGTCTCGTTTCAGCAAATGGGCCTAAAAAGATATCAAACAATTATTATAAATCCTTCCCTGTAAAAACGAAATTGTGAACTTAGTAGAATTATTTCAGAAACCAATTTTTCATAGTTCATTTTGTTTGTTTATTTGTTTTTTTTTTTTTTTCGTGTTCGCCTGTGTGTCATAAAAATGTTGGGAAAAAAGGATATTTTTTTCTATAATTTAAAAATTTTGTTTTTATAAATTTCATAGTTTTTAGTTAATTCTTTTTTTTTTTTTTTTTCATTTTCATATAAAAAAATTGATTCCTGGTGATGCAGTCAAACAAAAAGAACTATAAATTTCAAGCAAAGTGCAAGGGATGAGTAAACAAGAAATTTTAGTACACAGAAGTCAAATGTATTTTTGTTGTTTGTACATACAATCAATTTAATATAAATTATACAATGACAAAATTGTGTATCGGGGGTTGAATTCATCTTTTTATTTTGTCAGAAGGATATATTTACATTTTGCTTTATAATGACTTTATAATAGCTGTAAATGGTAAATCTTCCTTATCTTTAAAGATTTTAAATTTATAAACTTTAATTTAAACCTCCTTAAAAAATTTAAAATAGTAATATTTATTTAAAACGGGTCTTTTTTATATGAAACAACACGTCTGAAAAAATAACAAATTTTAGGTCAATTCGATGGAAAGTTTTGATTAGGGATAGTTTACAGTTCAATAAAAAAAATTTTCAGCTGAAATTTTTTTTTTTTTTGCGATAAAATCACTCCCATAAGAAGTACATGTAATTTTTTTTTTTTGAGGAGGAACTGTATACTAGGCTTTAGGGAAAATCTAGTTGAGTAAACTTGTTAAATACTGTACTGGTAAGCGGAAGGCCCCATGGTCGAATCTTAAACAAAGAGGCTTATTGCGAATGAAACAGAATCTAGTCGAATAGAATTAAAATTTTCTATCGTTATTTCAAAATTTTATTCGTTAACATTTTTCTATTTGACTTTTAATATTTATACTGAATATTTTATATTTTTTTTTCTATTTAAAAGAAATTTCAGTTTTATGAAGAATTTTGATCGACTTTTGTCTATTAGACTTTTTTCAAATAGACTCTCTCAATAAGCCCCAAACTAATTTTTCTCTCGCGGAAAAATGGAACATACCTATTTGTTTTTTTAATCAAGTGAATATTTTTGAAAAATTAAATTTAAGTCAAAATTATAAATAAAAATAAATTTGATGGCACAACAGCTCATGAAGAACTAGGGCTTAGTGACTTACAACTCTCAACCATTCCTGTGTGCGTGTCTGCAGGAATGGAGGGGACCTACAGTTTATTGCCGAATCCGAACGGCTAACGAGCGGCACTTTTCTGTGACAGGAGATACTTTTGGAGGATTTGTCAATTCCTCGCAAGAGGCAGTAGCCGTTTTTTCTTTTTAAATAAATAGGTGGCGAGGCTGGGGATCGAACCTTAGACCTCTGGCATGACAGTCCATCGCACTAACCATCACGCCACGGCTACTACAAGTCAAAATTATAGCAAACAAAATTGTAAATTTTTTTCTTAAATTTCGTGTAATTAAGTGCAACTGTTTTTTAACTTCCCATTGGAAGTTATTGTAAATCGGTCCGTTTTCGAGGTCTCTGGAGTCGGATTTCATTGTTTTTAGAGAGATGTCTGTGTACGTACGTTCGTACGTTCGGAAGCTTTTTTTCGCCGACGATATCTCGATAACGCATAGAGATATCGACTTCAAATAAATTTTATTTTGCAGATAATAAGGCCATAACGTGCAGGAAGGATTTTCAGAAAAATTCAATTGGCGGTTATTTTTATTACAGTAATTTAAAAAAAAAGTTGTAAAATGGCTTGTTTCTCGAATGTCTCTAGAAAAAAAAAAATGTTGTCGACTTCAGCCTCGTTTCATTATATGCATAATGACGTATGAAATATTGGTAATACTTAAAAAAAATAAACCCGTTGTTTTTTTTTTAATTGTTAAAAAATATCGATTTTTTTTATGGAAAAGTACATGCTTTTCGTTTTTTTTTTTTAGATACTCAAAAACTAAAAATAATTTGTACATCTGGTTTTCACTATTTGACTAAGAATTTTAACTTCAAAATTTAATTTCTCAAAAACTATATTCATGTAAACAACCTGATTAAAAAAAAAAAAAAAAAAAAAACACAAATAAAATAATAAAATATTATCTTTAAAAAAACTTAGAACTTTAGAACTTCATTGTATGTGCTGTCGTTTATTTTAGATAAATTATTTTCCATTTAAAGTCCGATTTTCAGAATATCTACGTAAGAAACTGTTATGACAATGTGTTTTTTTATAATTTCAGGTTGGCGAATCACTAGCTGATATTCAGCATGAAAACGATCAAACCACCAACGCATGCACGCATATTACAATTGACCAAAGATGCATAGGTTTGTGTTTTATATTATATGCTTTATCACAAATTTATTTAACAATATCAGCGAGCAGAAGCTTTATGTTTAAATTAACCAATAATAGAAAACCTTGTAGAAATATAATTCCAAGCAATAGACAAATACTAATTACAACAAATTTTTCATAACTACTGGCGAAAAATTAATCAAATATTCAAAAACCAAAAAAAAGAAAAAGAATTCAAACAAACAAAAAAACACAATAATTACCAAAAACAAAAAAAAAAATATGAAAAAAAAACAGTACATGTATGTGTTTTTGTGTTTAACCGAACTCCTCTAAACTAAAAATCTATAAATAATAGAATTTCTACTTTCTTAATGTAAAATATTAAAAAAAAAAACAACAAATTATTCCCTTTTACTTTCATTAAACACAAACAAAAATCCTATATATTTTGTTGAATTTTATTAAATATATCTATAATTAGTTAATTTCTTTTATTTTATTTTAAAAACTTTAACAAAACAAAAAAAAAATAGGTGATATGTAAATTAAATTTTCTTTAGTAATTGTTTTATTTTTTTTATTCAATTATTTAAATTATGTTTCATACTTTTTTATTACACTCAATTTAATATTTGTACAAACACAAAATAGAATAATTAATTTTAATACTTGACAAAAATAAATAAAAGATACAAAAACAAAATCAACGCCGAACTTGAAAAAGAAAAAAATGTATAAAAGAAATGTATAAAAAAAAAAAAATCTTAAGCTAGAATAACCTACATAGATATTGATGTAAGTATGAAAGTGACAAAACAAAAATAAATATAAATTCTAGAAATTACTGTGCCAACAACACTTTTTGTAAGATGAAAAAATAGATTAAACTAAAAAGTAAATCAATACGAAAGTATATAATATTTAACAAAAAAAAATTAAAATAATAAAATAAAAGAACAGTTATGGTTAAGGGTAAGTTTAGAAACTAAATCAGACCTTAGAGTAAGATTTCTTGATAAACAACAACAATATGGGAATTAAAAAAAAAAAATAATAAAAAAGAACAAAAACGGAATAAGACGACATTAAGGATAATAATTAAGTGCAATTATACCTATACATTCTCGACTTGATGTTCACACGACAGCACTCATATGGAAAGAAAATTAAATAAATTGGTTTTATTGGTAAAAATCTTTTAGTAAAAAAAACATGCGGCTTGTAAGACAAATATTTTTTCAATCCAAAATTCCAATACTCAGAAGGAAAGAGAAGGATATTATCAATTTTGCTAAGAAAGCTTTTTTTTTAATAGATTAGAGCAGTCACCTTACGATATTTTGTATCAATCCTGGAAATATACCTGCAAAAGCATTAAGTCTAATCACAGTTAGTTAATCCTGCAAATAAATTGAGCCCGAGTTAAATAATAAGCAGTTTTTCAGTGCGATTCTGAAAAAAAATCCTGCACGACGGCAATGATAGCACTTAGAACAAATTATCAGACAATTCATCAAACAAGAAAAAAAAAACAATATTGATGACAGGATTCAACCTTGCCTGACCCCACCATTTAAACCTCAAATAACGTAACTCATATTGATGAATGGATTCATAAGTCACGATCTGCATAATAATTGAAGGTGTGAAAGTACACAAGGATGTGAGCACCTATTTGCTTTCAAATTAAAAAAATATTAAAAAATAAAAATAGGGACTTAACCGAGCGGAATGTAGTGTAAGACTATTGTTTTTATGTCTAGACGGATAGTTAGCAACAAATTTACTTATATAATTCAAGGATGAAACTTTTGATTAAACTTTAATTATAGAAAGATTTAGATATGGCTCGCAAATACCTGCAATAACTTCATACAATACGGTTCGGTAGATTAATATTTTTAGTATTAAAATAAATTAAAATCACAATGCCCGAACCGAGTGTATGCACACATATGTATGTGTTTGCTAATCTCATTTCTGCAAGTATTTATTTTTGGCCTTTCTTACACTCAAGTTCGTTAAAAAAGATCGTAATTTATTTTAAAACTACCAATATTAAGAGCTTAGGAGTGTAAGACAGAAGTTTTAATATTTTCGATGGCTACAAATTTTCCTATGCAGAACGTAAATCAGTTGTGGTAGCAACGAATTAACTTATATATGTAACTAACTCATTTTATATAAGGATACAATTTTTGATGAATGTTTTGTCACTGAAAGATTTATGGCCCTCAAATATATACAATGATGTCAGTCTTATTAAACGGTTCGGTGGATTAATCTTCTTAATCTTTAGTTTTAATTTTTAGTTTTAAAATAAAAAATTAGAACAACATTTACTGAACCGGAGTGTATAGCCCAAGACCTATCATCAGATTTGCTAAGCTGATTTTATGAACGGTGCAGATTTGTACATAGAAAGATTTATGACCATTTAATACAAAAAGCATGTCTTACACTCTTGTCTGATCAATTAGGTCCTTAGAAATTTGAAAAACAAAAAAAAAAAAAAAACTTGATTGACCGAACCGAAATGTGATTTTTATACTTGATAGAAATGAATTTTTCTGTAATCAAAGTTACATCTTTACTCTTCCCCTTTTTTTCTAATCGAAAGCCTGCGTGCACCCTTGTCCCACCTCATTAATAGAAATTATTTGCTTAAGTTATCACATTATTAAACAAATTATCTAACTTATCATAATAATCATTTAAAAAACAATTGATAATATTAGACCAAAAGACTATAATTGATGGAAATTAAGTAACATCCTCGTAAAACTTCAGTATAATATGCTCGACCAACTTCTATTTTAAAATTCTCTTTGACATATGTACCTACATAACGTACCATTTTTTGTTAGCTGTTTCCCTGCTATGGCGTCATTTTCAACAAAAGGAGGAGGTATGACATGGGTTCATTTAGCCTATACCATCACCTCATTTGTCCTCGTTTTCAAATGCAAAATAACGATGCCAAAAAGTCCACATAATCACATAACTTCTAAACCAAAAAAAAAATTGTTTAGGAAGGACATTGCTCTCACATCTCCATCTGTCGTTTGGTATACTATTTCCTATCTAAAGGAAAGTCGTTTGTACCTACTGTCCGCGTTTAAACCAAAAAACTGCCATCGCTCTTCCCTATTTTTTTTTTTGTTTTCAATAAAAGAGAAAGGACAGCAGTAGGAAAAGTCATCAAATAAAAGTTAAAAAAAAAAGTTAGTCATGTGTTTTTTTTTACCATCATTTAAAGTCCATAACGTGAAAATTATTCGCGCTAGATTTTCGCCCCCTTTTTTCATAGCATTATTCACTAGCTCTGGTCTCTTGTGATATTATAAAACTAGGTGGAATAATACCCTGTCATGCATCTGTCGTTTGGTAGTAAATTGTTCACGACTACAATAAGCGTTGTCCTGCATTCAACTTTTACATATTTTTTTTTATTTTTTTTTGTAAATTTGTTCTTTTTTTTTTGTCGCCCATTCTCTGTTCAAGAGATATGAAAAGTTCACCAAGCTTTATTTGAGAATTAAACATGTAAATATTTAAATCGAAAATAAAAATTTGTATACTTAAATATAAAGATGAAATTTTATTTAACATAACCAAGTGCAATTTCTTTGAAAATCTTCTTACTAAATTTTTAACGAATTCAAGAAGGGTCAAATCTGAAGAAATGTGTTTGTGGTTCGCGCAACGGCAAGTAAGTTGCTTCGTTACATATTTGTTCGCATTTTTTGGCAAGCGCAGTGGATCATATTGATGCGATGCACATTTTTCGACGGTTTTACCGAAATCTACCTTGCCAGTTACCTCATTTAAATTGCAAATATTCAGTGTCAACTGTTTCCGAAAAAAAAGAATATAAACAAAATATTTCGCAAATTTCCGAACGAAATTTTTTCTATATTGTCAATTTTCCTGAAACATAAGCTTTACTGATACCCAATTTCTGCCGTAGTTTTAGAGTGAAGAGAAAAGTGTGATATGTTGGATGATATGCATTCCTACATCATACATAAAGTTTTAAGAAAATCAAAGTGGTTCGGTCGTAAAATTTGCAATTTTGTGATTTTTTTAACCCTAGGCAGATGATGTTCTTCACCAGTAAGAATTTTTAAGAAAATCGATATATAGTAAAAACGATTCGTTCAAGTACATATTTCGACTATTTTTAAATTTCTTTCGCAAAATAGCAAGTTTGCGAAATATATCGCAGTCTCTACAGTTTTGTACTTGCTCTATTGGGCAATTATTGGTTTCGTGTAAAAAAATTTTTGAGGTTGTAATCAAAATTGTCGTAGTGTCAATTTTATGACGAATTCCGAAAAGCTAAGTTTTGGCATACCGTCGCGTGCGTCTACTGTAATTTGAGCTACAGCCTAACCGGTTTGACCGATTTGCTTAAAATTTTGTACACAGCATTTTTATGTGAGTTCCTAGAGAAAAATTTGAATTTTTTATTTAGCTCATCTAGAACAGATAGCTGCCATAGGAATATTTCGGTTTTTTTCGAATTTTCTCAAAACGGCTCTAACGATTTTGATTAAACTTCTCAACTGTAATGAACAAAAAAGTTGTAAGAAAACTGCATTTCAGGTTTTTGCTAAAAAAAATCGCATTAGGGAAATAAGGGTTTGATGTTCTTTTGAGAAAAACGCCTTATTTTTTAGTTAATCGCGTATATCTTTTGAATGGGTTGACCGATTTTGGTATAATTTTAGAATCTGGTGTTTCTGAGTAGTTCAAACAATATTGCATTTAAAAGTTTTGAAAATAATTTTTTTTAAAGACAAAAATCAAATCAAACATAAAATTAAAAGTTTAGTTTTTGACAACAAAAATCAATTAATTTAATCTGAGACTCACCGAAAACTATTCGATATTTTCTCACTTCTAATCACATCAATTACTTTTACTTTCTCTTCATTCGAATTAACTAAGCCCCAATTATAATTAATTCCACATTTAATTTTAAATCGCCATTAAAAATAGAAAATTCACAATTTGTATATGAAATTTAAAAATAAATCATTTTTAATGGTAACTTTACCTAAATTTAATGGAAAGTGAATAAATTGAAGTTAAATAAATTATATTTCTTTATTCAAGAGAAAGAAAAAAAATGTACACCAATAAATAAAATACTTTACGGTCGTATAGATGTTGTTTAACTTAAGACATCCGTCCTAGTTATAAATAATATTTTAATTGTTGTTTAAAGTTATCTAACTTTTTATTTAACTTAAGATAACGGAATCAAATGCCTAAACCTTCATAAATTTGACATTTTTTTTATTAAATGAAGCATACCTGAGGCCTATTTCACCAAACTCTTTTCACTTTGCAACTTTGCAAAAAAAATAATTTCCTCCAAAGTAAAAGTGCGAAGTGTTTCACAAAATTTGCAAAGTAAAAAGACTTTTCAATTTTCAAAAATAGTCTGAAAAATTGAAAAGTGAAAAGTCTTTTTACTTTGCAGGAAATTATTTTTTTTGTATTTTGCAAAGTTGCAAAGTAAAACTTGATCCAAATCCATACATTTGGATCAATTATGCATTCAAAAAAATCATTTACATTGACCCCTGTTAAATCTCTGTTCTGCAGAATTTGTCCTTAGTGGTGTTATTAACTTAACTTAACTACTTTTTGATCACTATTATTTATTTCTTCGTTCTCAAAACGGTTATTTTTTTAAAATATTTTTCCGACAACTTTTCATAAAAAACGCTTATTTGCAAATGAAAATTTCTCTTGGCATATTACTGAAAAACTTTGAAAATTTCTAAATATAATTTGCAAAGTAAAATATTTTTTCAAATTAACAAAACTTTTCACTTTGCAGAAAAGAACTTTTCACTTTGCAAATTTGCGTTTGGTGAAACGTAATTTGCAGAGGGGAAAACTTTTCATTTCAATAATTTCTTTTTTGCAAATTTGCGTTTGGTGAAACGAAATTTTCAAAGTAAAAGTGAAAAGTTGGAAAGTGAAAAGTGTTTGGTGAAATAGGCCCCTGCTCGTATTTACGACTATTTCGAAATATTTAGACACAGTCTAATTATAGACAAAAATCTAATAGGACTGTTATTTTTTAGATTTTGAACTTCCAAACGATTTTAAATGAAATTTCTCATTAGATTCTGTTCTAAATTTCCCAAAAATGTAATTTCAAATAGGTTCCTTCTCAAGAACTTATATATTCATAAATCTGAAATTTAAAAAAAAAAAAAGTTGAAATTCTAACCAATTTTTTCTCTGTCACAATGATGGAATTTTAAATTATAAAACCTCATTTAAATAGCGAGGGGGACAAATTTAAAAAACACCTTAAAAAATTTCACAAGCAATATAACCAGTGAAATTCACCTAGTGGCATTAGCGAGAGTTTGAATTTTATGTGCTATAGGGTGAAACATCAAAAAGGATAGATATCACACAAAATGGACTTTTGCCATTAAAGCAGATATAAGTATACATAGGTAGAGTATTAAAAAGTTGATGATAGTGTTCGTCAGCACCATGATTATGCCCATCAGATAGAGTAGTTGCCTTCGTCATCATTGTGTCAGCTTTTCAACAGACTTGATTTTATAACAAATCGAAGAGAAAGAAGGACTGGACTGAAGTGAAGTGAATGAGAATTTTTTTGTTTTAATTTTATAGAAAGGTATAAAGTATCTACTCTGTTCCTGCTATAGTTTCATATAAAATTATTCTTTTTGTTTCTTTTTTTTTGTTATGTTTATTCTTGGAGCTTTTTTTTTTTGTTTTTAATAAATCGGAGACAATTTGTCATGACTAACTTTACACGGATATTTGATGAAAAAGCAACTAAATGCTTTGAATTTTTTTTTTGAAAACTTATTTGTCATATTGAAACTATGAACAATATATAGCTTTTGTTATATAAAAGTATAAAAACAAAAATATGTACAACAATAGACCGGACAACTATTGTGAGTTTAAAAAGTTTGTAATTTAAACAAATTCTATAAAACTCTGTGGGATAATGTTTGAAGTCTTTGACATCATTTAAATTCAATGAATTAAAGATGAATTAAATTAACGAAATATTAAAAGAATATTTGTCAGTCGTACTGGTCAATTCGCATGACGGATAGTTAGGCAAATTACAAGCTGATCTAGTGAACTTCATTCCGCCTTAAAGTATGCAATTTTGGGTTTTCACGATACAGACTTTTCCGGTTTTGTTTACCTACTTTAATAAAGTCCAAAAAATACACATTGTAAATCACCCTTTTGGCACCTGCCGAACGTGGATTTTTAAGAACTGTTGCTTCTAAACTTTTCAAAGTACCTATGTTTATAGCCAATATGAAAAAAGTATGGCCTATTTAAGCCCTTTCGAATGCGATATCATTAACGTCAGTGGCAATTGTAAATCCGAAACAATGTCGCTCGAAGAATTTAAGTGCCGCAAACTGAGCTGCAATTTTTGACTCAATATCTGAAACGATGAAGCAAAAGTTAAATATGCTCGTCCGTCAAACAAAAAAAAAACCTTAGTATGAAAACCTTTTTTTTTATTGAACTTCAACACTTCTTAGTTTATTTATAAATTTAAAGTTTTTATTTAAAAATGAAATGTAACTTATGATGCGATCTAGTCGGGGTTTCTGTGAGTCTTGAGAGCCTGCACGGCTTTATGGTACTCGTCGTAGTCCTCAAATTGTTCATAAACCGCCAAATCTTTGGAGTTCACATATATTCGGCCCTATCGAGGTATTCCGTCGGAGCGGAAAATTCTCCGCGATTGTCGGAGGATATCGAAAGAAATCCTTACGAATCTGTCAAAAATGTCACTCAAAGACGCACCTTATCACAATGCAAAGCAAAACACTGGTGTGCGTTCCATAATTTCGGAAGCAAAATCCCAAATCACAACAATACGATTGTCAATTTCGACCAATTCTAAAATTTTAAACGTTTAAAAACAAAAATATATCTCGCGGAAATTCAAGATGGAAACAATTGATTAAGGGCAACTTTATTCACAGTCCAAAAACTAAATTTTGTATACTATTTTAAATATAAAATAGTAAATTTGTTATTAAGGACAAACTTTTTTAGTGCGAAATTAAATTAAAGCCCGAATTAACATATACCAAATTTGGTGAGTTAATTCTGGAGTCACTGAACAGATGCTTTTGATGTTTTACCCACCCAGTTTTATAAGGAGGTTTGAAAAAATTCTCCTTGACGTTTAACTAATTCTGGTTTAATTTACAACTAAAAAACTGGCCTAAGACCATTCCATGAAGTTTTCTTTTTCATTCACATCTCTATAGTTGAATGGCTAGCTTTAATTTTCGCCTTTAAAAGGAAATTTCTGGTTATTGTGATTTACCTTTCATTTAAGACCTACATATATATGAGGTCTAGTATAGCGTCTTTTTATTCTCTCATTTTTTTGTTTGCTGTTTTTTTTTTTTTTTTTTTTTTTTGTAATCTGGGGTGCCAGCACGTCATTTAATACAATTATCAATGGGGATGTCTACAAAATTGTCAACTCAAAATTGACAGCTACAAACTTGGCACACTGACAGAAGGAATTTGAAAGACTAAAATAAATGTGTTATAGACAAGTTTGCATTCAATTTTCACTAATATAGTGTTCAAAGTGCAATTTAAATTGTAATGATTTAGCTATGTATAGTATATGTTCTTAAACAATTTTAAAAAGTAAATTTTAAACTTTAAAAACATTATGTGCTTGCACAAGAATAAATGTCATTGTGCCAAGCTTACCATTTTGACGTTTAGAAATGACTGAGACGGTGATATATTGCTGTTTGTTAAAAAGCCCTATCGATGATCCTCGTTCAACTCGAAACAGATAATTTTTGGCAGCACGTTACTTGAAAGGAATTTAATTGTGAATTGTACCTACTAAAAAAAAGCCATCGTGAACTATGAACTACGAAATTTTTCGTTTGTGATTTCGTTTTGTCATTTTGGTATGGAATTTTTCGTTTCGTATCAGCAGCATAATAGGCTTAAGTCGCAAATAAAACATTGGAAGCACCGAATACTGATTTAAAACATAATCAATTGAAATTCATAGAATTCAGGTTCTTAAAGTGGGCGACATCTGTATTAAGTTTTTTTTTTCATCTGACACATATTTTAATGTTATTTTTTGGACTTGAAAGAGCCAACAATATCCATCTTTTAATATTTTTGGTCTCGGAAATGATAATATGTTTAAGTAGGTACCTAAATGTATTTTGTTCTTTGTTTTCTTCTTAGAAATTCCTTCTGTGGGTTGAATAATTTAAAATAAATTTTCTTCATTACTTTTTTTTACCAATTTTTAGCCAAAATAAATATTTAAATCAAATAAATCGTATTTTTTTGTCGCCAAATTAAAAGCACAGACGTTTAAATTCGCCAATTAAGACTGTTTATTCATTAAACTATTAAAAAAAATCTAATATCTACGAACGAATCATAAAATCAATAAAAAAAAATAAATAAACTCAAAAACTAAATCAACAAAATATAAAAATTAATCAAGGTATAAAAAAAATTATTAACTATTAACCACTCTTATATAAAAGTTCCTGGAAACGCACAAAAAAAATATATAATAAATTCAAATAAAGTCAAATGAAATTTTTACTGAAAGCGTTTTGAAAAATTGTTTTATCTTAAAAAAAACATAAACATATATTTATCGTTAGAAAAAAAAAACAAAAATAATATAATTTTCTTAATTTTCCATATCGTTTGAATGTCAATATAAAATATTAAACAAATTTATAGTATAAATACATTTTAACATGAATTCATGCATATCCTTTATCCTTAATTACTGTTATTTTGTCTTATGTTTGTCAATATAATTAGATGTTTTTTCTTTTTATGTGTGTTGTTAAATAACAATAATATTAAACAAAAAATTTATTCAATTGCAATAATTATTTTCCATATCAAAAAAGAGAAAACTTATTTATTAATAATAAAAAAAAAATACTCAGTCAATTTAAAATATTTTTTTGGTTGATTTTTGTCTATTTACATTTTACATTATTAAAAAAATTTTAAAAGAAAATTATTGTAATTAATTTCTATGAACAACTTAATACATTGTCTTTATTCAAATATATTATGTGTTCTTAAAACTATATTCAAATATATTTATACTTAATTACCTACCTATTTATATAAAACATAAATGATTGATGATATACCAACAATTTTCTTCCATGTATTTTGTGATTGTTTCAAGTTTTTTTTTTCATAGAAATCTTAAATATATCAATAGTTGAATAATTGGAAAATTCCCTCCAAAAATCAACGATAAATAAAACTGTAATTTAACAAAAGAAAAAAATAGAAACACAAACCATATTTAATATATTTTATTCAATTTGTATATAATAGCAATCTACATATTTAGCTTTATTTAAAACAAAAAAAGTACATATTATTAAACTGCAATGTTGTATTATAAAGAAACAAAAATACAGCCTATTCTGCTATCCGGCATATACACATCTATTTTTTTTCTCAAAATTTAATCACAGAAGTTACATCAAAAAGTTACATAATTTGACCGTTAGTTCTTTGTATTTTTAATGCACCTACATATTTTGTTTTGTTTTTTTTTTTTTCAAGAAAAGCAGAATATGGCTGATATTTACAAGAAAAAAAACCTTATTTTATTTTCCACTTGCATAGTAAATCACCCACAACTCAATATTAAATTCTACATACCTAAACATCCACAGTACAAGTTGGAATAATTTTACAGGCGATTAAATGTTTTTTTAAGTTTTACTTGCGGAATTTAATTTTATAACGCAGAAATTAAACTCATCTTGCTTATACAAATGCTTTTTTTTGGTATAAAAGTAAAAAAAAAAAATGTACACTGTAAAAATCCACATGCTTCTTTTATAAACAAAACCACCCTGTACTCTTGAAAATAAAAGGATAATCTACAACAAATCATAATAATTATCATAAGCACACAATTATCGATTTTTTTTGTTTAATTATTATCGAAATATTTTTTGTTGATTATGAATGTTTTTGTTTTATAATGTTTCTAGTAAATGATAAACTTTTACACGTTTATTGCATAGATAATGTGCATTTTATTGTTAATTATTTTTTTTTTACCTTTAGGGAAATATGTATAATTGACAAGGAACACATAAAAACATGAAAAGTTTTTCATAAAATGACTTATCAAAACAAAAGTAACAAATGTTTGAAGGATCCATTTTGATTTATGGCGGCAAAAGTGTGTGTTTATAAATCTGACAAGTCGATTGAAATCAAAAAAAAGTAGAACTGTCCGAAAATCCAAACGAAAACGAAATAAACGCCCCTGTTCTGCATTCCACTTACAATTAATCATGAAACGTATGTCGTTTTCGATTGGATTTTTGGAGGTTTTTATTCCTATTGAATATGGACTTTTTTTTCACTCCATTCACTCTAAATTTGTCATATTCGATAGGAATAGAACACTCCAAAGATCCAATCGAAAACTGGGTCAATTCTACAACAATTCACAAAGCATTGGCCACGTTTATCACCACGTTTTTGACAAGTCTAAAAATTCAGTTCTGAAAAACGTAACACTGAACGCTCAAAAAAGTCTGAAATTATTTATTCTGTTTTTATTATTTTTTGCACTTTAAAATCAAAACCCGAAAAGCGATACCAGACCCAGACGATCAGACCACATACCAAAAAAAAAAACTCGATCAAGAACTGTTTTTTTGTTGCTTTTAGCTGTCAACTGAATTTTCAGATAGAATTTTTCATCTGAAAATTCAGAAAAAAACGTAAGAAACGTAACTAAATGTCAATCGACGTCAACTGAATTTTTATGACTGCTGAATCAGAAGCTCTAAAAATGACAGTTCAGAACTGCCAAATGTGCTGTTGAACGCGGCCATTAACAAAGTGGATTGAATACGTTCAGAAAACGGAATGTCCCCTTTCACACGTAGATACTAGTTGCTGGTGATTTTTTTGACGTTTTCTTTAAATCTCCTTAACAATCTCTTGTACCTTTCACACGCAAGCAACAAAAACCCGGAGATTTTCTTTATTTTCCTTTTAAACTACCTTGGTGGAACGCACACAAACGTAGTGTGAAGAGAAACGTCAAAAAAATCTCCTGAATTTGTTGACCGGGGAGATTTCATTTTCCCCTCTTTCTTCCTGCCCTTCTCGCCTATGAACTAATTGTTGCCGGCAACTCAGTTGCCCTGTGTGAAAGGGGACAATGAACCGAAATGCAGATGCAGAACATCAATTTTCGTTTTCGAACTTTTAATTCACAATTAGATTTTCTAACGAATTGTGGAACACCGAAATTCACTTCCGTCATTTGAAATCACAATAAGTGGAATGCAGAACATGGGCGAAATGCTTTCGACCAAAAATGTCTGCCATTTTTTTAACGTCACCAAAATAAATAGGAGAAAAATAAACAGTGCCACAAAGCCACAAGCAAAAATCTTAATTAAAAATTCAAACATGTAATATAAAAATCAAAATTGAATTTAATAGAATAAAGATGAAAACAAAGACAAAATTCACTCCTAACAAAAAGCAAACTCTAAAAGTAAACAAATAGCAGCCATTTTGTATTTTTGTTGGCGTTCTTTGACTTCCCTCCAACTGGCTTTTCACAGAACACAAAATTTACCGTTTTATTTCGGAAGAAATTCCGGACTAGTACGCGAACGCATCTAACTCAAAAATGACAATTTTGAAACAAAACTTAACGCTCGATGGAAATAAGTTACTGTCGGGAGTAAATTTTGTTAAACAAAGATATAGAAACTGAACGAAAAATGTCAATAGCGTAATTATTTTTTTTTTATATGAAAATTTTCCAAATATCTAAGAAAATTGAATATTTGCTCCTTTTCACTCTATTTGGTTGCTGTTATCTCACAAAGTGTTTCTATTGATTTAATAACAAAAAAAATCTTCACTTTCGAAATTAGAAAATAATGTAAATTCCATTTTTCAAGTTAAAGAACTCAAATTTGACATTTTGCTTCATATTAATAGTTCACGATGACGTTATTTTTAAGTTACTATTCACAATGAAAGTCAGTTACGTTCTGCCGATATTTATTTGTTTCGAATTTAACGACGATCAATAGTCCTCGATGGTACCAAGTTACGTGCTGACACCCCAATAAATTTGTTTCTGTTTTTTTTTTATTTGAAAAAATCAATTTTAAATAAAATACATAAATCAACAGAATCAACCCAATTCTAAATATTTCCCGGAAGTAGAATACTCCTATTCCGAGTTCCCTGGTAGATTATTTTTATCTTCGATAGCGGGAATGAGCGTTCTGAATGTTCAGAATAGCTTATTTGCATTATTTGACAATTTTATCAAATTGTAGAGAAAAAACAATTTATTCCCGGGGAAACATTTCCCCGGGAAATTTCATTTAGAATTGGGCTGAATAAATTGCGCCCGTTCCACATTGAGTAACTCAAAAAAAAAAAAAAATAGGAGTAGCTAGATCATTAGCAATGCGGATATACTTCAATTTGAATCAGGTCCTGACATCGGCTGATCGTTCCTGTTCTGTTGTCTGTGCTGTGATGCTCTGGCACAATTAACAAAAAAATATAAATTTTGCATTTAACTTGATTAGAAACGCGTATTTCTTTTTAATTTTATATTCCAATGACAATAAAATTCATTTATCTATCAACTTTAACACTTGTTACTTGGTTTTTATTTTTATTTGTATAACTTTTTATTTTAAATAATGTGCACTTAATTATGTAAAATAGAAAAAAAATTTAATGCATTTAAAATACTTTCTTTATTATGAAAATAGTTAATTTTTAAATTAAAATGGCAATGGTACTTTGTTTTAATTTCCTGTTGTTTTTTTTTTTAAATAGAAGATTATATTTATAAACAAAAACAAATAAAAGTAATAAACCTTATATGCAAAGCCAAAAAAAAAAAAACCAACATTAAACAAAAAAAAAAAAGTAAATAATAAATCTAAGAATCAATAGTAAAATATACCATTTAAACAATAAACAAAAAAAAATAGTATAATCTTAACTATATAACATAATTGACAAAAAATAAACTACATTAATAAGCATTTGGGGTATATTTAATTAGTATTAATAAAAGAAACAAAACACATATTAAGAAACAAAAACAAAACAAAAAAAAAAAAACTCGAATCAATCATAGGAAAATGAAAAAAAAATTCAATTTAAGAAATTTTTTTTACGAAAACCAGATAAAATTTTCCTACCATATAAAATATTTAAAAAAAAAAGTGTATATGATTTTCACAACAAAATAAAATCATATTTAGCTCTTAAGTACTTATATAACTGTAAAAAAACAAAATAAAAATATCTAATATATGAAATTAAAATAAATAAGAAATAAATATCATGTAAAAATTAAAATTAATAAACTCGTAAAATATGTGAAATGAAATTAATGAAAAAAAAGAAAACAAAATTAAAGTTAAAGTTAAAAAAAAAAAAACAAATGTTTTCACAAATAAAAAAATTAAACAACATAAAATTGTTATCGTTTTATTATACATTACCGAAAATCATATAAATATTTATGTGATCGCTACTAAAAACGAAAACATTCAAAATTTTCAAAAACAACAATCAGAAGCTTGAAATTAGAAAGTGTACTTTAAGCGCTGTTTTCTTGGAGTATTATTTTTCTTACCCGTGCCTATTTTTCTTCAGCCTTGTCTCTACCTCTACTTCCTCGAAGTTTAAAAGAAAACAATTTCAATTATTTTCTTCTAAATCATAAAAACAAAAATACTATCAAAAATTGGTGAGTTTAAAAATATCAAAATTTGTTTTAAAAAAAATGTATGTTAGTGAATGTTTCGTTTATTGTTTTTGGATGATAAAGTAATTTCTTTTAATTTGATTTTAACATTAACCATTGAATTCCTGGCTACGGGACTTACATTATGTACTTATTCATACTAAGCTAAATTTATTATTACAAGCTTTCTCATTTTAATTATTAATTTATCATTTAACAACTCCCTGGTGCAACTGTCATTTTCATATTATTTTTTTTTTCATATTTTCAAAAAATAGAATACAAACATTTTTCACAGACGATTTGATGCACGTACGAAATGAAAACATTCATAAACTTCTTCACAACTTAACTGTTTATGTTTTTTTACGTTCGGATTTTCTTTAATTCTTTTTTCAATCAAGAAAATATTATAACATTCGTAATTAATTTCGAATGCACATTTTCAAAAAAAAAAAATATTAACTACATTTTTTATATTAAACAAAAAAAAAATAATTATGATTTTTTAATTAAACAAAATCCAAAATCTGTATTGTTGTTTTTTTTTTATTCCTGGCTTCTTTTTTGTTTTTTTAGTAGCGAATTTTTTGAGTATAAATTCTTTTTTTAATTTTTATAAAATGTTACCTTATTTATTGGTGTTAAGTAAAATAAAATATTGTTATATGTTTTTATTACAAAAAAAAAATGAAAATAATCTAGCCCAAATCGGTATATATTTATAATGTTGAAAATTTTTTATTTTATGCATGTATTTTATTTATTACTAAAAAAATGTCTGTGATGGCTGTACTAACAATTTTTCATACATTTAATTTTTTTGTAGTGCTTTTTTTTTAAATTAAACTAGAGCTAGTTGAATTAATTTTTGATAAATTAGAACTAATCAAAGCTTGATATTACGAAATGGATAAATAATGGAAATTAAGTCCCCCTGAAATTAAACAAACTAAAAATGAACATATTACGAGAACTTTTCTAAAACGAAAAGCATTTGAAAATACACACCTACAGTCGTATTTATTAGATTTCCTTAGAACACTTTAAGGGATCTAGCTATTGTCTAAATAGTTGAGCATCTTCATATCAATAACACATTCCAAGAGTTGTCTAAATACGACACTTGTAAGTTGTAATCTTCGAAAAATTTATGAATTCGGGTGAACTTTCGGAAACGTAAAAAGACCATTTCATTCATTTCTAAACCTTGCAATTTCTAAACAAAAATAAGCCTTACCAGTTAATTGAACATACACACAGATTTTTGTACAACTAATTGGAGTGGAGTGCCTTACTTAAACAACCGATAAAAAATGTTTATAAAAAAAAGGTTTTGAAGTTGGAGCCTCGTGCTCGTCGCATGTTTGCCTATTAGGCGGTGTCCGGTTGCTGTCATTTGAGTTAGCCTACAAACTCTATCAGATAAAAAATGAGAAAGTATGTATAATAAATGGGTATACAAACTCACACAGGGCCCTATCGGGAATCTCCTGGAGAATTTTGTTTCCTACGGAATATTTTATTCCCACGAAAATTTTTCTGCTATCGTGAATCTCCCACGGAATAAATTTCTCTCGAACAAAAACCCAATGCAAATTCAGCCAAATTTCCCTGGAAAACTTAAGTCGCATGCGTTGCGTCAACGTATTCAACTGACAGCTCGATTAAAGGGCTGAACAGAATGATGACGGAGACGGAACTGGAGCCGGAGCTGGAATAGCTGTCAAAATATTGAATACACGCAAATTCAATGTTGCGAACACAACGGAAAGTAGCCGCATACGGAGCTGCAGCCGCAGACGGAAGAGTTCACCAACTTTTAACTTTTCACGTACGGCACTTTTGACGTTTCAATTCGTATGAAGAAGAAAAACAACTTTTTGGGTGGGAAAAAAATATTGTGGTTATTTGTATCGCGAAAAAAATTATTTATTAAAAGGAAAATTATTGGAAACAAAAAATGTGAATTCTGAGCTCGTACACAAGAATATTCTTTTGTTCTTCTTCAAAATACATTCAAAGCTGTACAGCTGCATTGTGGACAGGTACAAAAAATAACGTACGACACTTTTTGACAGCTCTTCCAGTTCCGTCTGCGGCTCCAGTTCCGTCATTTTATTCTGTTCAGGCAGTAAATACACACGTTCTTATAAAAAGTGACCTATAGGCGACGCATGCACCGGACGCAACTCAAAAAGTAGCCGAACTTTTAACTTTTCTTTCCGGCAGCCCGTTGACATCAATTGTCAATAGTAGGCTTATTCGATGGCGGCATTGCACTTGGTGCATTGCTGTGCGCTGAACTCGTTCTGGTTAGTTTTGTTCACTCTACTTTACTTGCAATAAGTTTGCAATAATCCGCGTACATATCAAATTTTGTAATTTTGCAAGAGTTGAGTGCATATTTTTTATAGATAACGTGTACACAGATAGGTAAATTTATTTGCGCATATATTGAGCCTGAATAGAAAGTGTAGACTGTTTCACGCTCGCTGGGCCCTAGCGTCTGTATTTATACAACAAATCGATAAAATGTTATTGTCTGCAAAAATTTAGCCATTTGTAAATCTGCAACAATAAAGAAAAACACAAAGAAGATAGGGCGATAACTTTGCAATTTTATAAACTATTACAAAATACAGGCGAAAATGAGCTTGTTCATTATTTTCTTAATTTTGTCCATTATTTTGCTAGTTTTGTGACGTTAATTCTAACAATTTTTAAGCCCCATTAAATCCAGCATACGCATACAAAATATAAAATAAAGCTTTTGACAGTTCTATGAAATGCGCTGACATATTCCTTAGTGTGCACTAGGTTCCAAAAATCGAACGCATCTAGTAATTTGGATAAAGCTGTCAAAACAACGCAACGTACCCATCACCCCTATCCGTTATATAAGTCAATGTCAAAGGATCTGTTGCCGCAACGCATGCGGCGGACTCTATGGGCCGGGCCCTTTATTACCGACACCAATAAATTCCGAGGAAAACTTTTTGGCATCATTCACGTTCCCAATTTTTAAACGAAGGAAACATTCCCTGAGAATTTTTTGTTTATGATAACCCCCATATTCACAGTATGGATCTTCACACCATCCTGCTATATTGTTGTTGGATTTCACATCTATTCATCGACATAAAATAAATTACAAATACAGCAATGTACAAAAATGGGTTTTGGTTTCTTTGTTTATATATTCAGTATCTTTGCTTAGAATTAATTATTCATCGTGCGGTGAAGCAACTTATGAATGTACGTCCAAAATATTCACTTAATTTGAACAAACTCTAACAGTGTGCGCACTCGATTCGTACCACCAGTATTCACACGTTTCAAATAAACCGCATCAAAAACTTTCAAAAAAGCAGTCTTCTTTCTTTATAGCTCTTTCATGAGAAGTTAGGCTGAAGTTTGTTGATACAGGGTGTCTAATAAAGGGTTCTAATTGGGACGGGTTGATTTTGACACCTCGTGCCCATATTGTTTCTTTTACTTTCTGTTAAAATATCGTTTTTTAATCAGTCACTGAAGTCAAATCATCACGGCAAGTTACAGCGTCGGGCAACACGTGCAACTGATAAAACTTTTGGTTTTGGAGCAGTTGGAAGCTGATCCTAATTTTGGTCGAAAAATCATCTTTAGCTATGAGGCCCATTTTTGGATGAATGGGTACGTGAATAAGCAAAATTGCCGGATTTGGAACGACACCAATGCACGCGAGATTCTCAAAGTGCCAATGCATCCAAATAAAGTTACTCTTTGGTGTGGATTTTGTACTGGAGGCGTCATCGGTCCGTACTTCTTCGAAAATGATGCTGGCCAGGCCAACACCGTCAACGGCGATCGCTATAGGTCGATGATCACCAACTTCTTGTGGTCTTAATTGGATGATATGGACACCGAAGACATATGGTTTCAACAGGATGGCGCTACGTGCCACACAGCTCAAGACACAATCGATATTCTGCACGAGCGGTTTCATGGTATGGTTATCTCGCGCCGAGGCGACGTGAATTGGCCACCATGATCGTGTGATCAGTCAAGACTTTTTCTTGTGGGGCTTTCTTAAGTCGCAGGTCTATGCGAATAAGCCGCAAACCACCGCGGCCCTCAAAGACAACATAATCGATGCCATCGGTCAAATTCAGCCTGATTTATGCGCCAAAGTCATCAAAAACTGAACCTTTCGAAGGCGCGCCACCCAGTGAAGCCGCGGCGGCCATTTGAACGATGTTATATTTCACACATAATGTCATTGATAGGGCTCATATACAACTTGTTTTATTCAATTTTAAAATCGACCCGCCCTTAATGGAAAACCCTTTATTTTGTGCACCATCTTTTGGGGGATGATTCCTGAGATCATTCAAAGAAAAAAATAACATGGGAAAAAAATTCTATTCCATTATTTATTAGGTTTTTTATCCATTTCGTATAAGATTGCTAAAATACTCAAACCCTCTTCCCATTTCCTTATTATTTTCCAATTCCGTACATTTTTGTATATATTTTCAATAAAACCATTTTAATTTCATTTATTTGATTCATGGTATTAATATTTTTTTCTTGTTTTTCTTCTCCTTCTTCGAATATATAGAGTGCAATGATATAACCTATCTTTTCAATGGCAGATGCTATACCAAATGCCCTGAACAAACATTCCCCATAAGTGAGGTTAATCCAACCGAGCATGATGCCTTATTCAACGATCTCGATGCAGTTCAAAAACAACATAGGAACACAGGTCCTACATTAGATGATCCTTCGTTAGATGAGGATGGCAATTTAAAAAATATGTGCGCTATCTGTGATAAGAGCTGCCTTCAGTGCAACGGTCCTAGCTCTTCGCAATGTACAGCTTGCTTCCCTGAGAGTCAGCTTAAAACACTCAATAACCTTGAAGGCTATTGTTTTGTGTTTGCCGAAAGGAGTTCAGGTGATGATAGATCTGACTTCATATCTAATTGGAAATATATAACGGCCGGTTTTTTCCTGTTCTTCATTCCATCGGTAGCTGTTATTGTGATTGTTATAGTGGCAAGGACCAGTCGTAAAAGATTTGGATTAAACAAAGAATATTCATATGATAAAGTAGGTTATAGCTTAGCAAATGAAGAAACTCAGGTTTTAACAAGAGAAGAAGAAGAACAAGAAGCAGATCTAACGAATCCTGATTATTTATTAAAAAGTGAAGATATAATTTTACCTAATAGAGAACAAACAATATCTAGATATAAATTGGTGGCTGACAGTGAGTCATCCGATTCAGAAGAAGATATACTAAATTTATCAAAAACATAATTCCATGAAAAGAACAAAAATTCCACTATAGTTAAATTATTTTTATATGTACATTTACGAAAACGTAAATTTGGGTTGTAATTTATTGAAACACTTGATCATGTTTAATTTATTGTTAAAAAAGTTTCACAAAAGTTTTATAACTATTTTTTTTTTTACTTTAAAGACTATATTTTATACAAACAAGTGCTTACAATTTTAATGCTAATTTAAGTGAACTTTTAGAGACAATAAAGTTTAATGTTTAACTTAAAAAAAAAATGATTTGTTTTAAACAGGATACATTTCTTTTTAGATCTCGATTTTGTTCTGGAAAGTATAAACTAGTGTCTAAAGAGAGCTAATTGTGTTGACCTGGGCCCGTATTACGAATTACGATTATTGTTCAAAAACCCTCGTTATCGTTAAGTTGCGATTACGAGAAACGAGAATGGTAGTAAAAAAACGAAACTCGTATTCTATTTACGAGTGCTTTTAGCTGTCGTTCGGCTTTCGTTTTAGTTTTGTTTTTCCAATTGCATTTTGGTTTTGCACAAGATTTAAGTAATATTATAGACAATACACAAGATTTATCATGGATTTATTTATTTATTTAATAAAACAACACAAAACAAATGAAATAGGTATCTTTATGAACAGATCAGCGATGGGCGAAAGCTAATTGGAATACTTTGGCTTTATTTTTATTTCTAACATTGTTTGTTCACTTTTACAAAAAGATAATATTGAAATATGTACACTTTAATAATAAATACGGAGGATAACAATTTTATATTCACAACAAATTTACAAAAGCCAATATTTTGACAGATCTTTATAGCCGTAAACAGTGATGGGGGATCATGGAAGAAATTCCCTTTTATGGGATATTCCACATTATGTGTGAAATCAAGTGCTTGTAAATAATCTCATTTGTTGTCATGAAACTATTCAGTTTATCACAAATGCAGGGGGGTTATTCTCAAATGCGCGGCGGATCGCTTTTGATGGCGGATTTACATTTTCCTATTCTTAAAAGCGATTCGCTTTTCATGCCAAAGCGAAAGTTCTCGCTACATGTCATTTTGGGTTTGAAAGCGATAGGTGTCTAGGTGGCGGATTGTTGGCGGATTGAAAGAAAATGTAAATACATAAATAATTTGCAAATAATTATGTGTCTTCTTCAATTTCGGCAAATAAAAACACACTATTCCATCAAAATGTTTTTATTTTTTTTTTTAAGAGCAACAACATTGCAAAATTACAAATATGCACAAAAAAATAAAAAACAACTTCTTTGGACGGCAAACAGCTACATACTGTCAAATTTTTGGAAAAAACTGACAATTAAATGAGAAGAGTGGAAGTAGAAATGGGAGTGGCCTGGAAAATTTGAGCATAAAGTGAGAGAAACTGGAAGGATCGTTTTCGCCCTTGTTCGCTTTTGAGAATAACCCAAAGCGAAGATGGTCGAAATTGAGTTATCGCTTTTAATCCGATCCGCCGCGCTTTCTGGAATAGGCCTGCAAAGATATACTAATTTCATAATAGATTTATGTTCCATTCGCGTCTACAATAGGGGAATAATTTCGAATTATCCTTTGACAACGCCATTTTTTCGGGTGTACCGGTTATGTTTTTTAATTTATTAATCTGAATTAAAAATCTAAGTTGTTATTAATTTACGTGACCTTTCTTTATAATTTTTTATAATGAAGTTAAAGCGGGCTATAGGTCAATAAAAAGTTTTTTAACTTATTGCAACGTTTCGAACGTGTATACGTTCTTCATCAGGCCTTTATTAATCAAATTAAAAATATAAACAAAAATAGTTAGTTTTAGTTCACCAAAGATCGTGAAAAGTCAAATAGATAAACTATAAAAAATATATAATAAACTTACAAAGTTTTTTTAAGAAATACGAAAATATACAATTTTCCACATTTAAAATACAAAAAAATTTCCTTCTTATGTATACTAAAAAACAAATTTGTAATTTAAAGTTGAATTATCAAGTAAAACTTTTTTAAATTTACTTAATTTCATACGAAGATCGTAAAGAGAAGACTAACTTGACTTCGTCACGAACACCTCCGCCGTCAATAGCACACGACACAAACAGATGTGATCAACCAAAGTGTTCTTCATTTGCGTCTCTTTATCAACTGGCTATATGCGCTGCTCAGATTCTCACAGTCAGATTTTCGGTTAACTGCATTATTGGTATTAATAATATGCAGCATCTCGAGTAAATATCTCTTAGCATGATGTTTTTCTGTCTGCAAAATTCTTACTCTTTGTAAATCTGGTTTATGATTCTCTTTTATGCAGTGCAGTGCGAGCGCTGTTTTCTGAGAACTACCGCTGTTAATATCGGATTTATGGCCAGAGAGCCGTTTTTTTTAATTTTTGCTTAGATGTACAAACATAAGCAGAACTACATTCTATGCCCTTCATTCCGAGGCAGTTAATTTAATAGACAACATTGGATCTCTCCATGTTATCCAATCTCCCTTTTGTGTTGGTAAACAAAAGGGTGCGGAGGGGGTTCACTGGTATGAATTCAATTTTTGTTTTTTCCTTGTCTCTTACACGTGCAGACAGTCTACGGTTGGAAAGAGGGGGGGATGAACAAAAAAATCTAATCGTATATTTAATCCAACCTTTCTTGCTGTGGGACATTTGAGAAAAATAAAACGAACCTAGAAAAAAGGAATTTTTTGGTGTTGGTTGATCAAATTAAAAAAAAAAAGTCCATCAACACTGGAACAGGGTTATTTGTACTTTAAAAAAATTATTCTTCCATTTTATCTGGCAGCATTTTCTTGACTGAATTCTCGTTTCTCATAATCGCTCTCGCCGTGACTATCGTTTCCATGAGTTTGGTTTTTTCTGCCGGTCGTTTCGTAATTCATAATACGGGCCCAGTGACAACTCACTAATAGTCTAATAGCCGGTACAGTAGCAAATTTTGGAAGTGGAGATATAACCAAAATTCATGTGCATATATGTGTAGGTATACGCATTATTATATCAAATTCAACCGTCTGGCAGGTTTTTTTTTCAGCCGGGGTGGGGGTGAGCGTTCAAAATGGGTAATTTTTCCGATTTGGATGTCGGAGGTATAACCACTTGAATTTATATATAAACAATAAAGGATTGTGCACTGATTAAAAATAGGTAAGTCCCAGACGTTTTGGTTTCAGCCTTCGCGCTGCCAGGCGGCTCCAAAGATTGCAGAAAACTAGCTTCTGTCCTTTGAGATATAACTAAATGAACGAAACACCAAAAAAATCAGAAAAAATCGCCTGATTATAAAAATGTAGGTCCAAGACATTTTGTTTTCAGCCTTGTTTTTGTTTTCAATACTTGGAATTCGGTCGATAGCAGAATATGCTTACTCGACATTATGCTTACTTACATTATATAAGACTTAATGCAGCCTTGGATTTATCTTGCAAATGTTTGCTAAAATCCATATTCGACGTTATAGTGAGCCCTAAGTACTTGATTTGTTTAACTACTTTAACTTCTTCTCTGTTGTAAAACCACTTTTTATCTAAAAATAACTATCTTTGACTTTTGTATATTAATCTAAAGGTGCCACTTTTTACAAAAATTCTGCAAAAATCACTATGCTTTAATAACACTGTTTCTGCAATTGAAATTCCTCCTGGTAGGCTATCAACAATTTTACTAATAAAAATTATAAATACAGGTAAGTGCACTTAAGATGCATCCTTGTTTAACGCCTGCATATGTGTTAAACCACTCTGACATTTGCTGTCCATCTCACACTGTTGATTCAGTGTTTTAATAACAAGGAAATCAAAATATTAATGAATTTGTATGAAATTCCTAAGCACGACATCTTATAAAACAGTGCATTCCTGTAAACAGAGTCGAAGGCTGTCTTAAAATCTATGAAAAACGCATATAATTTCTTTTTCTTACTGATATACGATTTTGCAATGGTTGTTAGTGAAAATATATGATCATTCGTGGAGTAATTTTTACGGAAACCAGCTTGAAAATCTGAAATTATATTTTTAGTAGTAACCCAGTTCTCCAATCGATTGAACATGATTCCACAGAATATTTTTGCAACCACATTCATAAAAGAAATACCACGATAGTTTTCGACTTCGTTTACAGGACCTTTTTTATGGAGCGGGAATATTATTGATTGCTTGAAAGAACTTGGAATTTCTCCTGTCATCAAAATTTTATTGTACGTGTTCAATAATATTGTATGAAATCTTACACTTGCATTTTTGAAGAACTCATAACTAACACGGTCATTTCCAGGGGTTTTATTTTCCTTAGCTTGTGAGAAGCTGTAGAATGCTTAATCTCATCCAGCTCGAAATGGGGGGAGGGGATAACAGATCTTAAGGTCACAGTGCACTTATAAATCCAACGTCATTCATATAAGAGATATGCCTCCATAATGTAATGATATTTTTAACAAAAAAGTGTCAAAGAGTCAAAAAAATATTTACAAACAAAATAAACATTTTCAAAATTTTTTATTGCAATATTATTTGAACTACTCAAGAGCACCAGATTGCTAAATTATAACAAAATTGGCCCACTTATTAAGAAGATATTCTTGTATGACTTCTCAAAAAAAAACCTATTTCCGCAATATGAA
Organism: Epistrophella euchroma; assembly: GCA_947049315.1. Lineage (NCBI taxonomy): Eukaryota > Metazoa > Arthropoda > Insecta > Diptera > Syrphidae > Epistrophella > Epistrophella euchroma. The sequence goes on from OX346246.1 coordinate 121,894,490, forward strand.
ACGACCGAATTATTTGTATGGCAAATACCTGTTCAAGGGGAGCTACATCAAAAAATTGAACTTCCCCTTTAGGCGATTTTCTTGTATTTCTTAATAAAATAAAATCGGAAAAATGTAAATTTATTAAAAGATTTTTAGGGCCATTTTTGTTCACTATTGCTCAACTTTAGGCAAACTCTCAAGTTGATCAACTCGAGAGTTTACTAAAACTCGAGAGTTAAAACGCAAAGTTTGAATTTCTTTTTATTCACTCTATTTTTCTTAACTCCCTAGTTGAATAATATCCCTGGGATATTTGTGAAAATAAAACAGAAATGTCTTTTTCAATTTTAATTTTGAATTATTCTGTTATTTAAGTTTTTCATAATATTTGTGCGTGTTGTTGTGTGTTAAATTGTGTATTGTGACATCATACCACAAAATGCAACATGGAAAAAGCGTCGAAGAAAATCGCGAATGCATTTACTGCCCAAAAAAATTGTTGGCCAATTTACCAAATAAAATTGCTTCGAATCATTACCTCGGATGTACTTTTTTAACTTTTTTGTCCGTAATCTGTTTTTGTAACAAAATTTAAATGAAAAAACAGCATTTTTTATGTAAACTCTCAAGTTTGATCGGTCAACTTCCGGGAGTTAACAAAATCTAAAGTTGATCAACTCCAGAGTTGAAAATCGAAAGTTAAAAATGTCAACTTTGTGTGAATAAAAACAAATTCACAAGTTGAGAATAAATATGCTCAAATTATGTTCAACTATCAGTGAATAAAATCGGCCTTAGTTCACTGTGTCGTATTCGCACTATTTTTATTAATATATTACCTATATTATTTTTTCCCATTTTTCATAACATTAAAACAGTTTTCAGACCTCTTAAATTAAATGAATTTATCGTCATTAATAGTTATGAGACGTCAAGTTGCAAGTAATAGAAATTTATATTCGAGGGATATTTTTCGCATAATCCTACTTTTGTTATATAATTAGTATTCTAGGATATTTTGAAAGTCATTTTTTTTCAACAAAAAACCCTTAAGAGTGAATCACCATCCCTTTTAATAGAACTTAATTAACTAATTACAATACGTATAATATGTATGTATATGAATATGTATCTGTATCTGCTTCCTAAAATGGTTTCATAGTTCCACATAAGTTTATAGATTAAAAGTTTCTTTACTCATTGTCTATCTATAGTATAGCAGGAAATCAAGCCATATTGTGTGTGTATCCTCCATTCCATATGCATAAAATGGGCTCTATTATACGAAAACTTTATAACACGTACAAAGCTCTCTCTATCTCCCAAAATATAATATTGTATGGTTTTATCCTTAAAACAAATCGGGAATAGTTGGTTTAATGTTAGGTATACGATGACGTTGTATATAGATAGACTCTGTTCGCTAAATCCAATTTTATTGGCATTTAGTCAGGGGCTGGAGCATTAGCTTGAGGACCAGAACAGCACATGACGATATGCTTCCGTTGGGGGGTTTCTATATAGTTGAACGCACACTTAATACAAATAATATGTTAGATTGAATTTTGGGAGCATAATTAATATTAAATTTCATTTCATACTGGTTGGGTGGTTATTGGATACTAAAATGTGAATAGATACTGGTATATTGATTCAATGGCATCAGATCGTGAAATGTTGATATTCCGATTATTGGTTGATGTTCAAAGCCACCGCACAGCTGAACTGATTTCGTTATTTGTGTGTGGCATTTCATTTCGGAATAATTTTAAATTTTTAATGATAAATTTTATGACTAGGTATACAGAGTGTTCGGTATAAGGTGCACCAAAGACCTAGAGTGAGTAGGTTGGGTTAAGACAAACAAAAAATCCTATAGGAGGGGGGTCTATTTTCCCCCGTTTAGGCGGGAGGGTCATTTTTCTAAAAAATCCACTTGAAAGAGAAAAAAAATAATTAAAAAACAACGGCAACACCTACAATGTCATGTTATACTTTTTTAAAAGCCAGAAGCTCGTTCTTTTATTTTATTTTTAATTAAAATTATTTGAGAGAACAGTTTTTGAAAAATTTATTTTCAAACTCAAAATTTTGAAAAAATAATGAGAAAAATTTTGACATCAAAAATTAAACTAAAATTTTATATCGCCATTTTTATTTCACAAAAAGTTAATTTATTTTTTAGGTATTAGATCAGTTATACGTAAAATTTTTTCCGACGTCTATATAAGAATTCATAATGGCCCTGCATGAAACCAAGGATTTAAAAAAGTATGAGTGGCCGTTTAAGCTGTTTATGATAATTCTCAGCAATAAGAATGGATTTGAAAAGAAAAACAAAATTGTTGTGAGGTTGCTAAAACAAAAAATCATATTTTCTGTCTGACCACCCGTTTAGGCTCTAGCTTTGAGGAGCATCTTCCTTTTTGAACACCTACTTATTCCTTTCCAAATAGCACCTACCTACGTTGAATGTTATTTTTAAAATAAAAAGCAAACATCTTAGAAAGGCTATCCTATTGATCACAACATACAATACCGTAGATAGCGATAAAAACAAATATATAATTTTTTTTATTAGTTTTTTTATTCAGTTATTTGGCATTTTAATTTCTAGCTTTACATTTATCCTTCATGAAAATTCAGATCGAAACTTTGCTTTCGAGAATCTGTTTTCCAAAATTCAGATTTAAGTCTAAAAAATTCTGGGTTTCAAAATTCTTGTTTTTTTTGTTTTTTTTTTTTCAATTCGGTTTTACAAAATTCTGCTCTTCAAAATACAGAGTAAAATCAAATTTTCTTCATTCTCTTTTCTAGAGTATCATTTATAAGCAAGTACCCTTAAAAATTCAAGTCGCAACAATGAATTTCATTTTATCCAATAAGAAAGAAGCGCGCGCTTTTATTACATTTCTGAAACTTATTTTTTTGCAGAATTTTGTTAAAGAGTATTTTGAAAAGCAGTATTTTTAAAAACTAAATTTTAAAAAGTTGAATTTCGAAAGCAGAATTCTTAATTTTTAGTTTTGACCCGATACAATTTTGACCACATCCTAACTCAATTTCGGCAATATACAGATTTTGCGATTTATCAAAAACCAAAACCTGGGTCCCAACTATGTAACTCGATTCTACTTTCGAATCTATTCGAATGATGTTTGCGATTCTACTATCAAATGGGACTATGTATGCTACTAGTATGGAATCGAATGCAAGTACTGCCAACCATTAGTCAAAAAATTTGCGAATTTCAATACATATTTATCATTTATAATTAATAATATTGACAATCGATACTTACATTTTATTTTATTACTCTCGATGCTTCGTTTGCTCGCAAACACATTTGAATTAGAACACAAATTTGCGAATTCGGCTGACTTTGACATTGACTTTCGATTTACATAGTAACACCTACTTCGCGAACCAAAACAAAAATTAATTGGCACCACTAGACCAGTTCGATTATCGTTTACTATAGAATTACAGAGTTGTGATTTTGCGAATTCGGCCATTTTGACTGTAGAATCGATTTACATAGTTGGGCTCCTGGTCTTCGGCTAAAAACCACAAGAAAACAGTCGTGTTTGTCATACGTCCCTAATAAAAAATAAAACATTTATTGATAAGTTCTTATGTCCCAGAGCCAAGGGAGGGCAACTGCCCCCTCTTGCCCTCCCTTGCGGGCGCCTATGGCGGCGAACAAATCGACGCACTTCCTCTCCTTCTTCATCGTTCTCAAAGCCAAGAAATTGTCAAACCAAATGAAATTATTTGCTTTGATTCAAGTATTAACGTGCTAGACTGTCGATTTCGACGTCCTAGCTTATAACAAGTTTTAACTAGTACTCGGTACCAAATTGACAGGACTAAGCCTTAGTAATTGTGTGAAGAAATGTGTTGATACCGATTTGAGTACTAACTTTAGGACTAGTACCGGTACTAGCGTTAGGCGACTCTGTGAAGAAATTGGATGTAAGTGGAATAAAGAGTGCACCTACCGTATTCCGCAGTACTAACCCATGGCGGAATTATTAGTGCGTGGGACTGTCATGCCGAAAGTCTGGACATCGAATGCCAGCCTCTTTCACTTCTTACCATCCCCTGCACTACCCCGCGGCAAGGTCGAACTATAATAGGTGGACGCTGTCGGAAACTAATGTCATAATCGAACGAAAAATTTCTTTCCGAAACGTCAAATGCACACGTAAACCATAATGCACGAGAGATTCGAGACTAGTTTACTACAACAATTTACATGTAGCTGTCAATTTTCTTCCGTAAAGGTAGAACTATAATTGTTGGAATGCAGCGTACGCAACCGTACGAAACCACACGAATACAAGTAATTCAATGGACGCACACATAATTGCGTTTTGTTACGTTTCGTTCATTTTCGTTAATTTTTGCTTTCGGAGGGGAAGAGCGCTTCTCAAGCGCACCTTACGGAAGAAAATTGACAGCTACATGTAAATTGTTGTAGTAAACTAGTTTCGAATCTCTCGTGCATTATGGTTTACGTGTACATTTGACGTTTCGGAAAGAAATTTTTCGTTCGCTTATGACATTAGTTTCCGACAGCGTCCACCTATTATAGTTCGACCTTAAGTTGCGCTCGCGAAGTGCTCTTCCCCTTCGAAAGCAAAAATGAACGAAAATGAACGAAACGTAACAAAACGCAATTATGTGTGCGTCTATTGAATTACTTGAATTCGTATGGTTTCGTACGGCTGCGTACGCTGCGTTCCAACAATTATAGTTCTACCTTTAAAGAAAACGTCAAAAAAAATCACCAGCAACTAATATCTTCGTGTGAAAGGGGACTAAGTAAAGTATTGTTGTATTCCCATATCTATCTGAGGAAATCGTAGCGCATTAGGAGTCAAAATTAAGCAGTCAAAGGTGTCGGGCTTTCAACTGAATCGATTACTAACAGTTATGTAGGGGAAATGGATTGATAGCTCAAATAGAACTTTCTAGAAAGCCTTTGTACCAGAACTTTCAAGAGGAGTCTCGACACATTCAGCTCGCTATAAAAGGCGAATCTTTCCAGCGAATATACACAGTTTAATTTTGAAAGCGATTGCTTACGGCCATATCATTGACTTTCTTCAAAGCTAGTTTTACAGAAAAACTAGTTCTATAGGGGTTTAGAGTTTTACATTTTTCAAAAACAATAATTATTGATTGGATTAAGATGTCAAAATATGTATGAATAATTTGATTTAGATGTCAAAGAAATAAAAATTTGTGAAAAACTTAAAACTAGAAACCTCTATAGAACTAGTTTTTCCATAAAACTAGCTTTTAAGAAAGTCAACAATATGGCCGTTAAAGTTCGAAGTTAAAAGTATCATGAAGTGAATTGGTGTGTTTAATTATTGTTAAGGAAATGATTGACGGTTTATAGTTAAAAAGAAATTAGTTTTACTATCGAACCTTTGCTAAAACGTTACAATAATACTTATTGTTAGTGTGTTGGACTCTCATGTCGCAGAATTTAATCATCATAATCATTATCCATCGACTCTTTGGGTCGAGCTGATGCATAAATTAGGTTAATCACTTCCATTCTTGATTTCTTCTTTAAATCTACTTCAATTGTGATCTGACTACTATGTTTCGGTGAATGTGTATAAATCTTGCTAAAATTGCTGGTTGGTGTTCCCTACAGTATTCATCGACAAAAAATTGTGTCTTAGAAAGGTACGACAGCATCTAACTGATGAGCCCAACTGTCGTGCCTGGGCGAAACGCATTGGACTAAAGGTCGCAAAAAATCTTTCATTTGAATTTAATTCAATACAGTCCACTAAAACAATAACAAAAATAATTTTCTTTTATTTTTGTTTATTGTCTTCTCCGATATCGATAATTGTAGCAGATTATTTGGAGAGATCTCCCCTCTGTTTTTGCACATAATTAATTGCCTGTACCAATAATTGTGTGCGGAAAAATGACATTTGCTCTCTAGTCTCTATTCTTGTTTGTATTTGTTGTTTCTTTCATCACGACATTGCCTCCTGTGATTTTTATGCGTTTGTGTTTGTTTGTTGGTTTTGCAAACGGTGACATTTTCAAGGGGTAATTTTTTGTTGTGGTTTTCGTTAGCATTTCGTTGTCATGTTGGAGACCAACTAAAAATCTCGTTTCGTATCAGCAGCGTATTAGGCTTTACAGAGTGTTTCGCACAATAGAAGATTTTCTAAAAAGTTTACTTGAAATGGAAAAAAATATAAAAAAAATACCGGCTAGACCTACAATGTAGTGCTAGACCTTTTAAACCATGGCTTTTAAAAGCTATTACATTACATTTCTTATCTTGTTTGTAATTCCATTTTTTTTAAGTGAATATTTTTTGGAAAATTAATTTTCAAACTCAAAATTTTTGATTGCAAATTTTTGATTGTAACGCAATTCTCGAAATTTATTTTATTTCGAAGTTCTTATGTAGGATTGAATACACATCCAATACAAATTTTGTTCAAACAAATTTTGTTCACGTTATTGAGCAGTAGGTATTTTTTTTAAATATTCAATGCTCCTACCAATCTTTAGTCAAACACTGAAACCCAGATGCTGAAATATCTTTTTATTTTTGAAATCAGTTGACTTGAATTTGGCCACCAAAACTTTTCGATTCGGTACGAAAGGTTTGGAAAGAAAAACAATCGCGTAATGCGCAGAATGTTTTTCTAACAAAGAACTGAATTTAAAAGTAAAATTTGGTGACTTACACACATTTTTCAAAGTTATTCCATAGTGAATTGCTATACGGTATATTATAAACTGAATAATTCGCAACAGACTTGACGGATGTTGCTTTAACAACCTAACAAAATTGAGCGTCCTTATATTGAAAGACCCTTTATATAAAAAATACTTCATGGTCTCATCACTATATTGTTTAACTTTTATTTCTAAAGATTAATGATTAACTGCCTAAATTTTCTACAGCTTTACACTTATTGTGTGTCGCAATCAACCCTTGACCACGACAAATGTAATTACGTCAGAATGTCCCGTGTTGTCAGGAAAATCAATCATTATCGGTTTATGATTTAAATTAAACAATTGTGGTATAAGTATCCGTGAAACCGCGCCTTTTAGAATCGCAATGAATTTTCGTGTCATTAATATTATGAGTATGACAAAATATTTAGTTGCTTCATTTCGTTAAACAGATTAATGGTTCAAAAGTAACTTTTCTTACATAATTTTGAACTTCAATATCATTTGTTTAAGAATAGTTCGACATACATATATCTAGCAGAAAACTATTTCAATTTAATTAATCGATTGCTTATAAAATGTAAACTCATGATTGTTAGGCGCCATTATAATTGCATACTTTTCGCATTTATATAAAAACGCTCCTGGCACAGCTGATTTCTGAATAAAAGGTGCAATCGTTGCAATCTAAAACAATTCAATTAGAAAAGCTTTGAAATTTATTTACCCCTGTGGGTGTCATTGATGATGGTAATAATGGTTAAGCTTTTCCCCGGACCAGAAGCCCCCAGAAGATGAGGTCAAAAATATTTTAGTTAATATGCCATCATTAATCAAATAATTGCGACCCCTTTAAAACGTTTGCAATTGCACATTAAATAACAGCTCTCAAGTGCATCATTGTTTTAATTATTTTTTTTTACAAAGGCTAAGCTTCAGGCATTTGAACTTTACTTACTATTTATAGGGGAAGTGGGCCGGCCCCTTTACAAAACCGACCGACCGACGACGCACGTTTAAATAAGCTTTCATTTCAAAAATACAACTGTTAGAGAAAATTTATGCGAGTTTATTTATGTTTCAGGATGAATGTTGTTAGTGCGGGTGTGTTCGTATAATTGTTAATTCTTGACTTTGGTTAAAAAGCCGAGTTTCACCCAAAAAAAGGTTTCATGTTTGAAAAATTTCCCATATTGTGGGCAGCGGAAGAGTTTAAAACTTCTCTTTACTTATATGTTTATAAAAAATTAAATTTATTTAATATAGCAATGTCTTTTGTAATATTTTCAGTAATTCGTATAGCCTAAAATTCAGGATTTCCAACAATATATAATACTTGCGTATTCACATCACCAAATAGTACAAAAAAAGTTCAGTTAATTTGTAACTTCATTACATTATTCAGACAGTGCGATCTTTAGCGGACACTTTGGAGATATAATATCATATGTAACGGTTAAGTTTAAGCATTGAATAAATACAAATAGAAGCGCCACCACCGCTGCTAGATGGGCGGAAATCAAAATTCGATGTTGAGGATTTGGAAAACTGATTTATTTATTATTTTGACTCAAATTAAAGGGAGACAACAACAAAAACAACCACTTTGGTTTTGTACTCCTACTCTCACCTTCAAGTGGTGAACATCGGGTGCCTACCTTTAACTGAAGATGAGGTTATCCCTGTGGACGGTTTTAGGCTGCAGCAAACGAGAGAGGTGGTGGCTTAGGAGTGTTCCCACTAAGGCACTTCTCCTTCATCCAGGAGGAAGAAGATCGAGTTCGTAAAAGTAAAACTTCGGCAACACTGCCACATTCAAGTCCCATTTCTGCAGGCAAATGCAGTCTGTTTCAAATTGTGTTTTAGAAGCACTGATGTTTGCTCTCAGTATTGAAAAGAAACTTTGCCCAAAATGTGCATAACTACTACCACTTTTTTGCAATTGATTTTAGCAGTGATTGGGAATGTTTATTTTTACGTACTCGGGGGAAGTTCCAGTCAGGTTGACAAAGGGACTTGGCGGTCTCCGGATCAACGAACCGTCAACCAGATCATATTGCGATAGACACCAGATATGCTTCCAGTATCCTGGATGTCCGAACGTTCCTAGGTACCAACATAGACTCGGATCACTACTTGGTGGTAGCTCAAGTACGTATGCGGATATCCATGACGCCACAATGACGAGTGGATGCTGCAAAACGATTTAACGTCACGTAGCTAAAATCGCAAGAGATAGCCAGGACTTTTGCAGACCACGTCTCTCTTAAGCTCTCAGTAAGCCTCCCACAAGCATCTGTAGAGGACCAGAGGACCTGTAGAGGACCAGTGGAACTGTGGAAACACTGCCAAAATGCCATCAGTCTGCCCCAGTCTAGGCAGCATTCTTTTCTATATTCCCTCAACTGAATACCACCCCTGGGATTTAATGAGATAATCAAAACCTTATTTCTCAATCCACTGTGCTAACAAAAATCTATCCTATCCTTCTATTCCTTCTAACATTGCCTAATTTATAAGACCCTAGGTCTTAGTGCCGCTACTGATGTGCTGGGTTTCACTAGACCACCACAAGAAAACCCCTGGTTCGATGAGGAATGCAGGCGCAGGCTGGCGCATACAGCAAAGAATGAGGCCTACCAAGCAATGCTGCAAACTAGAACCATAGCTGCTGATAGAGCAGCCCGGGAGCTCTACGGGCAAAAACGAATGGAGGATCGCCGATTTCTCAGGAGGAAAAAGAGAGAGCATGCGACGCGGGCGGTCGTGTCTATTGAGGACTGTAACGGCATGGGTGATGTTCGAAAGTTTTACCGAAGGGTGAGGCAAACTACCCATGGTTACAAGGCAGAACAGAAGCCGGTCGAGCTGAGAGCGGGGATATGGTGGTAGACACAAAGTCGGTGCTGAGGATCTGGAAACAACACTTTTCTAGACTGCTTAACGGCGGAGATGGCCAAAATTCCGCTGCTAGACAGAACACTTCATTCAACCTGGACAATGATGGTCAAAATTTCCGTCCACCCGACCTAAATAGAGTGAGCGATAGCCAAGCTTAAAGCATACAAAGCTGCTGGTGCAGATGGCCTGCCAGCCGAGCTATTCAAAGCAGGGGGAGATGACTTGGTAGGGAGTATACACCAGCTGATCTCCAAAATTTGGTCGGAGGAAAGTAAGCCCGATGAATGGAACCTCGGTATAGTGTGCCCCATCCCCAAGAAAGGAGATGCTCTGACCTGTGCCAACTACAGAGGTATAAGTCTCCTCAACGTCGCATTCAATATCTTGTCATCTGTACTGTGTGATCGCTTAAAACCGTTTGTCTGTGTGGTTTTAGGTCCGGCAAATCAACCGTCGGAGTGTGAACATTTACTCCGACAGATTTTCGAAAAAAAAAACAACGAGTGTCAAATCGATACACACCACCTCTTTATCGATTTTAAAGTCGCATATGATAGCGTAGACAGAGACGAGCTATACAGAGCCATGGCACATCTCGGTTTCGTTGCCAAACTCGTCCGCTTGTGCAGGATGACGATGGAGAAATCTCGCTGCTCCGTCAAAGTAGGTAAGCGGCGCGTTTGTAAGTATTGAATTGGAGGCGGCAAAAATGGGTTTGGCTGTAAATGAGGACAAGACAAGAGATGAGGCTATCATCTAGAAATAAATCTCAACATCGTTGGCTCGGGTAAAACGTCACGATGGATAGATATAACTTCGAAGTCGTCAAGGAATTTTTCTACCTGGGCTCCACTATAACATCGCAAAATGCCATCAGTGTAGAGGTCAAATGAATAATTACTCTTGTCAATCGCTGTTTCTTCGGGCTAAGAAGGCATTTGAGTAATAAAGACTTCTCTCAGAGAACCAAGGAGGCCTCATATTAGACCCTAATCATACCGGTCCTGCTATATGGGGCAGAAGCATGGACCCTGTCAAAAACGGATAAGAATCTGCTTGGGTGCTTTGAAAGGAAAATTCTTCGGAAAAAACGGCTACTGCCTCTTGCGAGGAATTGACAAATCCTCCAAGAGTATCTCCTGACACAGAAAAGTGACGCTCGTTAGCCGTTCGGATTCGGCAATAAACTCTAAGTCCCCTCCATTCCTGCAGACACGCACACAGGAATGGTTGAGAGTTGTAAGTCACTAGGCCCTAGTTCTTCATGAGCTGTTGTGTATTTAAGTAGTATATATAGAATTTGTGAAAAAAACGTAATTTATGAAACGTAAAATGTTATAAATTTAAGAAGCAATTTAAATACACTAATCAACAAAATTGTCACAATCGCCTGGTGGAGCTGGGCCCCTAGGCAGTTGCCGTTTTTGCTTTTTGGTTAATCCGGCTCTAGACATATCTAACAATTTTGACGATAAATTAAAAAGAACAATTCTGATGATCTGGTTAGTCCCGTGAAATATTAAACTTGGTGATAACAGGCTCTTGATTTCATGTACATATTTTATCTAATTAATTAAAATTACATAATGGAGGAATTAATTTTATTTCGTTTTCATGTTTAACAAATAAAAAAACACAATTGTATAGCAAATCTTTTATTTTATCAAGTCAGCACGAACATAATAACATTATGTATTTACAAATTTATATACATGTGTAGTGTGTACATTTATTTGCCTACTCGAGACAAAATGTTCCTTATTTGACGTCCAGTTATAAAACCTGCACTAGGCGAAGTAGCTTCTTTTAATACAGCAGGAACACCCATTCCCTGAGCCTGAGCTTTACAAAAATCCATGACAGCCACAAGTAAAATGATGAAGATCAAGCAAATTTTTAACATTTTTACTAAAATTTGAGATTATTTTGTTTTTGAACTTATAAAATAGGTTTAACAGAACTGCTACGGTTAGGAGCAAAATTCTGCGGTTTTATATAGGTGCATAGAGAGACAAACTTATATTATTCTCGCTCGTGATTAAGTGAAATCGTGACGGTGGAATAGTAATCATTTTTAGATCAAATAAATTGTATAGTCACAATTTTGCTAAGTCATATTTTTTAAATAAATAATTAATTTAATATTAATAATTTTAATAAAAAATTAAGAACACGTGAAAACCGAAAGCTAATTAAAAAACTTACAGATTTCATTCATATACAGTGGAATCTCCCTTTGCGGACACCTCCCTTAGGCGGACACATTTTTTTGTACGGAAATTGCTCCATATAAGTTCCATTGTTTTCAGTTTTACAAAATTTTGAAGTTAAGCCAAAAAACATCAAAAGCTAGTTACATAATACCAAAAATTTTAAAATTTTAGAAACCGCTCACGTCGACCATTAAATTTTAAGTGCATGTAATATGGCTGCAATTAAGAACAATTTTGGACGTTTTAAGTTTTTGGGCTAAACTTCGTTTTCAGAGGAAATATCGAGAACGTGGGATCTCAAAATAAAAAGAATTGCTGGGACTTTTATCTAGTGGGGAAGGTATTATGAAAGACTATCTGGAATGTGGAACATTATTTATTCCAAGTGATTTAATTGAATCGCAAGTACAATTAAACTAAAAATTAAAAAAAAAAAAACTAAAAATGTACAAAAAATAATAATAAATATAATGAAAGGAAAAAGAGCACTTTAAACCAAATGATGTACCTTAATGAATAATGCAAACAAATTACTGAAAATGAGAAACCCACTTTACATGGGTACAGGACGTCCCTGCTGGCGCCTTAATTATGTAAGTTAATTTTTAAGAAAGTGAAGTTTATTTATTTTTGTTATTTTTATTTTCTATTAATAAATGAAAAGGTACCTATACATATACTCTTTCATTATTTTCAAAATGAGTGTATTTGTTTGATTTCCCTTAAACGGACAACTCCCTTAGGCGGACAAAATTTTCTGCACCATGGCTGTCCGCCCAAGGGAGATTTCACTTTAGTAATTATGGCGACATTTAAAAGACTTTATAATATGTACTAATCTTTACAATTTAAATTAATTTCAACGTAAAAACCTGTTCCAGACACAATTCTAGGCTCTGAAGTAGGTTGGTATATATGTATGTACATTAGACTGATTCAAAAAAAATTTAAATGTCTCCGATTTTCAATACCGCTACATTTTTAGGTAAAATTTCAGCCGTTTAGATTAATATTTAGAGTCGTTCATCGCTAATTGCTATTTTCCATACAAATTGTATAAATTATTTTCTTTTGTTTGTTTTATTACTTTATAACTTTGCGACTGATTATCATACGAAAATGATTATGACGTGTTCTTAAAGGAAATTGAATGTTCATTAAAAATACCCCTAACTTCTTATCTAATTACTGCACTCCTTCCAAAGTTATTGAAGATTAAAGTGGATGGTTTCTTCCAGTGGATGGTGGATTCCCTGTTGAAAATATCAGCTATAATATAGATTTTATGAGATGAAAATATTTATAAAACCACAATAGGTACAACTATTTATCAAGTCAACTTTTATAAAAAAAAAATTGATTACTATCAATTCGAAGGATTTTTTTAAAAACCGAACATATCGATAAAAATTTTAATTGTCTATTTTTTGTTATTTTTCTTTGCGTTAAATAATTTTTTTCTTAAAAACTGATTTTAAGTCAACATATGTAGGTACAACAAAATTCAATATTTTTATTGTATATTACACATATTTTCCACAGGGAATCCACCATCCACTGGAATAAAACATCCATTTTAACCTTCAATAACTTTGGTTGGATTGCAATAATTAGATAAGAAGTGAGCGATATTTTTTAAGAACATTCAATTTGCTTTAAGAATACATCTCAATGATTTCCGTATGATAACCAGTCGCAAAGTGGTTGGGGTCGAAATACTGTAGGGTCAAAATACTGTTTTTAAAATACTGTATTTCAAAATACTGTAATTCAAAATTCTGGTTACACAAAATTCTGTATTTTAAAATTCTGTATGGTCAAAATCCTGTATGGTCAAAATTCTGTATGAGTAAAATTCTGTATTTCAATATTCTGCTTTTCAAAATTCTGTATTTAAAAAAATTGTTTTGATAATGTAAAAAAGTGCGCACTTTTTTAAATACAGAATTTTGAAAAGCAGAATATTGAAATAAAGAATTTTACTCATACATATTTACTTAAATACAGAATGAACATTGAAAGTTTGAATGAAATGAAATCTTATATTACAACAATTTTCCTTGTACTGTCTATATTTCTATTAAATTGTAAGGAAAACAAAATTCGGAAAGTTACTACACTCAAGCCACATTATACATATTATGTACGGCAACATGAAATTTGGTCATAAACAAAATATAATAACTATCCCCAAAATTGGAGAAATTACCCCATTTTCAAAATGGAAAAATGATTCAAACTAAATGCAAAAAAAACGCCATTTTTCATAGTGAAATTTAACCGAAAAATTAAAAAAATGGAAAGAAGCCCTAAAACAATTTAAATTGACCCCAATTCATAAAATATTATCAATTTTTTTGTTGTTGTTGCTTTTATTTAATTTTTTGGGGAAAATTTTCATTTTTTGTTTGGGGCTTCTTTTCAATGGGGCAAAATTTCATGTAGCTATTTTTAACCTAATTTGAAATTGTTCATTTAAAGATGCCAATGTAAAACCTCCTCAAAATACTCAAATTCTATAATGAATTTTGCGAATAAACCATTTCAGACTTGTATCAATATTGCTAAAGAATTCTAAGTTTCACAGTTAGATTTTACAATTTCCACATATCGAGGTTTAACAGAAATATATTCACGAAAATAGAATTAATAAAACGTTGGTTACAAATAAGTTTTTTACTCGTTTTTTAAAGAGATCGTACTTGAATGAATTTTTGTACAAGTAAATTCAAAAAATTCTATTTGTACTTGTACGTGCTTAACAATGATATTGTTAAAAATTTTTTCTTCGAAATATAGAACTTGGACATAACCAGCATTTTGGAAAACAGAATTTTGCACTTACAGCATTTTGAACATACAGATATTTGGATATACAGAATTTTGACATACAGAATTCTGAAAAACAGAATTTTGGTCGTACAGTATTTTCACAAAAAACGAAAAAACAAAATTTTGGTCATACAGGATTTTGATAGCCAGAATTCTGACCCGCTCCCGTCGCAAAGTTATAAAATAATGAAGCAAACAAAAGAAGAATTCCCATACAATATGTATGGAAAAAAAAAAAATGAGCGATGAGTGACCTCTAAATATTAATCTAAGCGACTGAAATTGTATCAGGCTTATTATTTCACTAAACTCTAACTAAAAAGCTAGACATATTAATTTCTTTTTAATCAGTCTAAATTGTACATATGAATTTAATGTCACATTTCATTTGGCAAAAAATAAATTAAAACTAAAAAAATCGTTTTTTTTTATCGGAGATTAAAACTCGTATACATACATATGACTAAAGCAACCAAAAAACAAAAAACAAAAACAAAAAAAATGTGATAGATGGAAGCGTTTTTCCACTAATTGCTATGTAAGTGAAATACGACCGATCGAAAAAGAATAGACTGTACGCTCTGGGTTTGTAACAAGAAGTAAGTTTTTATTGTTCTGTATAGTTTATCATTAGCTTTGTTCTATGTTTTTTCTATGTAAAATACATTATTTTTGAGAGTGAAAATATGGCTCGCCCTAACACTGTGGCGGCAAATTTAAAATGTTTCGTTAAGTTGATAAGCTTTATTCTTTTAATTCAAAATAGTTTTAAGATGAATATAATTATTTCAAAAATAAACGTTGCGCCCCAACAAAATGTAAAACTATATTTCTACCAAGGCAAATAAAATTGAATAAAATGCACGACTGGGTCGCACGAACTTGCTCTTGTAGTAAAAGTTTCTTCGAATTTTAAAGCACTATATTACAAAAATACTTGCATACTCAAATGCATCGCTGGCCTTTCTCTTAAGACCGCACTGTATCGAATAATAATAATGTCATTTTTATTTTCCTACTTATACCAAAACCCACAGTTCACATATTGATCTATCATGTGTAGTGAGTAGTGACCTAAACCTACCTCCATAATAAGTAGATGTAGATACATATATGCACATATACATACATACAAGAATCCGCAGAGTAATTCACTTTTGTTGGTGTGTTTTGTCTGTTCATTTGTCTTTTTCTGAGTACTTATACCAGTGTTGCCAGATGAAAAAAACCTCCCTCCAGAAAAATTCAAAAACCCACCAGATTACCACATTTTAACAAAAAAAAAAAAACCCAAGTTCTTTTTTCAACTTTTTTGTTTTCATTCACAGCTCATACCATGTACATGTACCTTCAAGTATTTTAAAGTACCTACCTACGTAAATAGTATTAAAAAAAAATTGTTTTTTATTTAAAGTTTGAGTAGAGTAGTTATATTTTTTTAATAATTGATTTTTTTTTCTCTCTTGGCATTTGTATGTAGATTAAAAAATAACAAACATTTAAATGACGAACGACCTCAAATAAAAATTACAAACAAAGAATCATAGTTTAAAGCTGACATTTGAAATTGAAAATGTGACGAATGACGACTATTATTAAACGAGTTAGAAAACATATAAACAAATTAAGGATTTCTATTCCTTTTTTAACGTTTTGTGCATAGGCACCCGCAGGGGAGGGCAACAGGGGGCAATTGCCGCCCGTTGGCTCTGGGACATAAGAACTTATCAATATTTTTAGTCGGAGCCCAGGTTTTGACCTCTATTTTTGATAAATAATTCAACAATTAATGCCCAATTAAATTGTATTTACTTCTACTGAAATTTTTTAGCCAACTAGATTTATTTCAGTATAAATTATAAAATTTATATTTTGTGTTAACACCTTAACTGTCCCATGTATCATATTTGATACACAAATTTAATTTTTTCTCGTGCCGGCTACGTCCATGTATCACATTTAATACATTTTGGAATTCGGCTTCACTGTCCCCATACAAATTGGTATGGAAACATTCATACGTCCACAATTTTGTTTTAGAGATAAAATACATCAACAATAAGTCCCATGTATCATTTTTGATACAAAAAAATATTTTTTTCTCATGCCGCCTACATCCATGTATCATTTTTGATACAAAAACATGTATAATCTTTATAACACCAAAATTGCCTTAAAACTTAATTAAATATGATAATTTTCATATAAGCATGCAGGTAACATCTTATACTTTACGAAACTTAAAAAAAAATTGGAAAAATGTTTCGGTAAAATAACTTTTTACACAAGTAAATCCTTAGTTTTTTATAAACATATTTTATTTTGCAAAGTAGGTAAAACATTATTTATAATAAGTAAAACACTTTTGTTTATGTACATATACATATGTACAATACATATACATAAGGTAAGGCTGACATAAATGACATATAAATAATTTAACGTTTTTTGAGATGTTTTTATGAACATTTCTTGTACTTGCAACATTGAGATTGGGTCTTCTCTAATAATTAGGTATTCATTTTGCACTTATGACTGCAAAACGAAATAAAAGGTCAACTGAAATTTTACCACGTCATGCTTTTGCGAATGGGGGAATGAAATGAAGCCAATTGATCTAGCATATTATTTTCCTTTTTTAGCATCTTTATTGTCTAAA
The DNA here is from genome assembly GCA_947049315.1 of Epistrophella euchroma. Classification (NCBI taxonomy): domain Eukaryota; kingdom Metazoa; phylum Arthropoda; class Insecta; order Diptera; family Syrphidae; genus Epistrophella; species Epistrophella euchroma. Next base: position 121,911,809 of record OX346246.1, read on the forward strand.
ACTCCATTTAGTTTTATTTTCTCGCCACTCCACACTTTTATTTTTGTTGATTCATTGCCATGTCAAGTAGACTATCGACAGTGCACATTTTTATAAATCCTTATACGGTATTGTTAAGGGTTGTAAGTTTTTATTTCAAGTCGACCATAAAATTTAACCACGCATTCCTATGTGCACCTAATATTTCGGAAAGAGTATAGGTACAATGAACGAAAGTTAGCCAATAATTTTCTTACATGAAAAATCAATTTTGTAAGTCTTTTGTGTTCTCCCTTGGCACTTGCCGCGAGGTTAAGGTGGGGGTTAAAATAATAATACATATAATAAGTTAACTTTTACATTGGAATTTGTTAATTTCACTGACCCCATACAAACTGATAATCACCCATACGTCCCATGTATCATATTTGATACACAAAATTAGTAAGCATACGTCCATGTATCAAAAATGAACAAAAAACTAAAACCTTTTTTTTACAACAGTGACCAAATTTGTATGCAACCAACCCCTTCTATGATGAATCTTACGAAATAATAATGTTGTTTTTGAAAAAAAAAGTACTGGACGTATGGGCTTTTTAAAATAATTTTTTATGGGGACAGTGAAGCCGATTTCTGTTCATGTATCAAAAATGATACATGGACGTATGTGGCAAGAGAAAAAACAAATTTTGTGTATCAAATATGATACATGGGACTTATTGTTGATGTCTTGAAATAATAATGGACGTATGTGTAGTTTTCAATCAAATTGTATGGGGACAGTTAAGGTGTTAAGAAACCTTCTTATAAAAATATGTTTTTGTTTCGATATTATTGGAAGATAGAACTACATATTAGAAATTAAGTCAGGATGTGGTTAAAATTTTATCGGGTCAAAATAAAAATTTAAAATTCTGCTTTCGAAATTCTACTTTCAAAATTCAATTTTTCAAAATTCTGCTTTTCAATATTCTGTTTCTCAAAATACTGTTAAAAGAAATTCTGCAAAAAAATAAGTTTCACAAATGTAATAAAAGCACACGCTTCTTTCTTATTGGATAAAATGAATTTCATGTTGTAAAACCGAATTGAATAAGCAATGAATTTTGAAACCCAGAATTTTTTCAAGGTTAATCTGAATTTTGAAAAACAGATTCTCGAAAGCATAATTTTGATCAGAATTTTCATGAAGGATAAATATAAAATTAAATAAATTTGATGGCACAACAGCTCATGAAGAACTAGGGCCTAGTGACTTACAACTCTCAACCATTCCTGTGTGCGTGTCTGCAGGAATGGAGGGGACCTACAGTTTATTGCCGAATCCGAACGGCTAACGAGCGGCCTTTTCTGTGACAGAAGATACTCTTGGAGGATTTGTCAATTCCTCGCAAGAGGCAGTAGCCGTTTTTTCTTTTAAATAAATAGGTGGCGAGGCTGGGGATCGAATCTTAGACCTCCGGCATGACAGTCCATCGCACTAACCATCACGCCACGGCTACGGATAAATATAAAGCTAGTAATAAGAAAAAATGCGCAAGGAACTGAATAAACACTCTTTGAATATGTTTGACCTTTTCAACTAATAAAAAAATGATATATTTATTTAAATAAAAACATACTCTTTTTTCATCGGTATCTATATGGTATTGTATGTTGTGATCAATAGGATAGCCCTTTTAAAATTTTAGTTTTTTATTTCAAAAATAACATTCAACGTAGGTAGGTACTATTTGGAAAGGAACTTTGTGTTGAAAAAGGAAGATGCTCCTCGAGGCTAGGGCCTAAACGGGTGGTCAGATTTGTAGAAAATTTTGAATTTTTGTTTTAGCAACCTCACAAACAATTTTGTTTTTCTTTTCAAATCCATTTTTGTTGCGGAGCATCATCATAAAAAAAGCAACACCAACAAAAAAATTGATAATATTTTATGAATTGGGGTCAATTTAAATTGTTTTAGGGCTTCTTTCCATTTTTTTAATTTTTCGGTTAAATTTCACTTTGAAAAATGGCGTTTTTTTTGCATTTAGTTGGAATCATTTTTCCATTTTGAAAATGGGGTAATTTCTCCAATTTTGGGGATAGTTATTATATTTTGTTTAGGGTAATATTTCATTATGACCGAATTTCATGTTGCCGTACATTATATGTATAATGAGGCTTGAGTGTAGCAACTTTCCGAATTTGGTTTTCCTTACAATTTAATAGAAATATAGACAGTACAAGGAAATTGTTGTAATATAAGATTTCATTTCATTCAAACTTTCAATGTTCATTCTGTATTTAAGTAAATATGTATGAGTAAAATTCTTTATTTCAATATTCTGCTTTTTTAAATACAGAATTTTGAAAAGCAGAATATTGAAATACAGAATTTTACTCATACAGAATTTTGACCATACAGGATTTTGACCATACAGAATTTTAAAATACAGAATTTTGTGTAACCAGAATTTTGAATTACAGTATTTTCAAAACAGTACCCTACAGTATTTCGACCCCAACCCCTATCAAAAAAATATTTTTTGGATTTTTAAAAAAAGTTCCAATTTTTTTTTTTTTGAAAAATCATTTTTTTTTTTAAACGGGTTGATGAATATTTTTGAAATTATTATATTCTTAAAAATGGCATTCCAAATTTTTTTTCTAAAAAATATCAAGAAACTTTTTTTTTTATTATTTTTTAAGAAAAACCGCTTCACATTTTTGCAAGAATTTAGATGGCGTTCTTCATTCTGAGATTAAAACATTTTAAGTACTTATTTTATCAATTTCATGCTTTTTATTCCATATTCAAATATCCGTTCTTCATATTATTAAATGGATAAATACATATACTTACATATAATTTTTAATTTTGTGTTTTATTATACACTCAATCTTTAAAATTCGAAGAAACTTTTACTACAAAAGCAAGTTCGTGCGACCCAGTCGTGCATTTTATTTAAATAACATTAAAAGTTTTTTTGTTGTCAATTTTTGTTTTATGTTTGTAAATATATAGATTTTTTATAACTGCCCAACCCGCATAAGTACCTTTCAAAACGGGGCATTTATGGTGAGGCACTTATCCGGATTTTATTGTACCATATTTTTTTTTTTAATTTTCATTTTTCTATTTAATTTTTGTTATTTTATTCAGTATGTAATAAAAATAATCTTTCACATACTGACGCACTGCTGCAAAGTATTTATACCATAAATGAAAGAATACAAGATTGCGCCATTTGTTACCTCATTGGAGACCAATGATATGTAAACAAATATGGCCGCCAGTAGTTTGTTTAGTTAATGGATTGTTTGGTTGTGTTTTTCTTTCGAGCGCCTTTAGTAGATTAAAAAAAAAACAAAGTTTTCGTTTAAAAATACAAATATAAATACCGAATAAATATTTTTCATTTGAAATAAAGGTTTTTTCATTCAAAATAAATCGCTTTTCCCGGCTTTATCTAGTAGGAAAAAATCATTTTTTTGTCTCAAATTGCGCCATACGAGCTGTCAAAAATTACAACAACAAAGCAAAAAAAATGAAATGGCGTAATCTTGTATTTTTTCATTTATGGTATTATAACGCTGAATAACATTGAAAATATATTTTACAATTCCTATCAAAAACAAGTAAATAATTTTATTATAAGGTTTTTTAAAATACAAATTTTACATATATACTACTGAAATAAATCAGCCAAGTAGAAGACTTAGCACCCCCTCTTCCCCACCCCATGCGGGCGCCTGTGCCGAAGGCCGATATAGCGAAACCCACTTTATTATATTTGTCAAATCGTTTACTCCTAGCTCTAAGGCCGGCCGCACATTGGATGCGTTATCGTACGGATTTCACTCGTGCGAATACGTACAAACACGCACGAACAATCCCAACCTTCTAAGTACTATGGGAGTGCGCACACTGGGTGCGAGTGAGTCATACGTATACGTACGAAATGAATCCGAACTTGTTGGGATTTTTTATACACGTTCGTACGTTGAAACATTGAAATGTATGGAAAGAGAACTTCGCGAAAGCGATGAGTCACCAGGACACTGCGTATTTGAAGGAAAAAAATGTATTCAGTGTGCGCAATCGATTCGTGCGACCAGTATTCACACGTTTAAGTACGATATGAATTCGTGACGCATCCAATGTGCGGCCGGCCTAAGAGCTCAATTGGTCTCGCATCCTCTTTTTGTGATACAAGTAAACAAATAAAGCTTTGTAAATCTTCGATGGTAAAATTTGCAATTCTGTGGATTTAAACAGAGGTTGCCATTTTTTTAAAGCACATACTTTATAAGAACAAGTTATGAAGGTAAAATTTAGAAATTAAGTTGACTTAATGTTAATGTTTATAAATAGTGTTTTCAGGTTGATTAAAAAAATATCAATGCTAAATTCTATTGTCTTACTTTAGTCTAATATCGTTTTTGTTTGGATGTTAATGGCGGACCTCCTTTTTCTCTTTCGCAAATGAGATACTATAGATTTTTATTAGGTAACTTTAAGAACAAACTTTAAAAAATTATAAAAGATAATAATATGGCTGACCAATTCTTGAAATTAAATGGCTTTTAATGACGTGACGATTTAGTGGCGAATATTTAACAAATAATGTGCTAAAAATCTCCAATGGCCTTGAAAACCTTTTTTGGATCGATGATAAGCGGAAAAGTGTCAATTAAAAAAAAAAATAACACATTTAATATTTTCTTGAGCTTTAAAATCACGATCAGACTTTTTATCAGCTTTTATATTTATGTATTTTATAAAATAATAAAATAAATTACGAAATTTACCATTGCGTGAATTTTAATACTAAAAAATAGTTTACTTTTTTTTATTGATTTATAGTGTCTTACTCTATGTACTTACGGCCATATTATTGACTTTCTTCAAAGCTAGTTTTACTGAAAAACTAGTTCTATAGGGGATTCGAGTTTTTCTAAAACAATTATTGAATCGATTTAGATGTCAAAATATGAATGAATATTTTGATTCAGATATCAAAGTAAAATAATTTTTGAGAAAATTAAAACTAGAAAACGCTTTAGAACTAGTTTTTCCGTAAAACTAGCTTTGACGAAAGTCATATAATATGGCCGTTAGTATATGTAAATACAAAATATTAATTATAATAAAAGAAATAAAAAAATATGACTTAGAAAAATTGCGACTATACATGAATTTAATTTAAAAATGATCACGATTCCACCGTCACAATTTCACTTAATCACGACCGACATATATAAACCCGCAGAATTTAGCTTTTAACCATATCGCACTTCTGGTAATCTTATTCTATAACTTCAAAAGAAAAACAATAATCTCAAATCTTAGTAAAAATGTTAAAAATTTGCTTGATGTTCACCATTTTACTTGTGGCTGTCATGGCAGAAGAAGGAACATCCATTCCCTGAGCCTAACAAAAAACCATGACAGCCACAAGTAAAATGGTGAAGATCAAGCTAATTTTTAACATTTTTACTAAGATCTGAGATTATTGTTTTTCTTTTGAAGTTCTATAGAATTAGTTTAACAGAACTGATATGGTTTAATTTCAAGAATTGGTCAGCCATACTAATATCTTTTATAATTTTTTAAAGTTTGTTCTTAAAGATACCTAGTTGAAATCTTTAGTATTTCATTTGCGCAAGAGAAAAAGGAGGTCCGCCATTAATATCCAAACAAAAATGATATTATATTAAAGTAAGACAATAGAATTTCAATTTAGCATTGATATTTTTTTAATGCTCCTGGAAAACACTATTTATAAACATTAACATTAATGATGGATTTACATGTATCTTCATCTGCAAACATCAAGAAAAGTAGAGCGGGACAGATTGATGCCAAAAAATCGAATGTGTGAAAGAGCACCATTATGAAGATGAACATGTTCGTCTTCGCTATAATCTTGACTTTTGCATTTCTCGAATTTCCTATAATGCAGAAATGAAGTTCTTCTGCATTTTTCACTTTTCTCTCTATCTAACAAATATGAATTCTGTATTTGGCATCCCTTTTTTTTTGCAGAAATCAAATGCAGATACATGTAAATCCACCATAAGTCCCCTTGGCTCTTGGCCACTCGCTCACTAATTAACTGATGAGCCCAAGTGAGATCGCCAAGCCGCCTTGACGAAACGCTTATTTTTGTGGATTAACATATAAAATTTGTATTTTTAAAAACCTTCGTATAAAATTATTTACTTGTTTTTTGATAGGTATTGTTGTAAAATCATAGTTTTTCATAAATATTTTCATATTATATATTGCCGCAACTTAAAGTTAGGATTTGGATCAAAACTCTGGCTGGCCCAAAATTTTTTCTCAAATTCTGCTTTTGTAATTCTGCTTTTCGAAATTCTGAATTCAGAATTTGAACCCACTCCCTTAAAACTTACTGTCAGAAATTTTCTGAAAGATTAGTTGCAAATGATTCAAATTCTTTGAATTTTTTGCTTTTAAAATAATCATACAAATTCAAACAAATGGCTTTTGAAATATTTATTTAAATAATATTAAAAAAAAAATAACCATTTAACTCGTGGTTTTCATGTTGCTTTAAAAATTTAGCTTTTTTCAAAAATTACATACAACGTAATATATTTCCAAACTTTGAATGGAAAAAGGAAAATTCCTGAGAAAAATTTAAATATTTGTAATTTTTTATTTTTATTTATTATAAGTTTGTTGAAAATTAAAAATAAATATTTTTTTTAGGAGAGAAGAGGGATACTTGATCGCCTTTGCAGTTTTTGTATCATAACTTTTTATTTACGTTTTCTAGAAAACCCGTCTATATATGTTAAAATAAAGACACATTTTGCATAGAAATTAGCACTTAGTTGTATAGTTTAAAAAAAAAAAAAAGTGAAAAGAATCAAAATGATCAAGTCTCCCCAGACTGTGGGAGACTTTTTTTCCCCCTATAGGAGACTTGATTTCTAGGTCTCTCCAAGTAAAAACATCATTTATTGTTTTTTGAATGACTAAATAATTTATAAATTCAACGAGAGAAAAAAATACCGAGAAATAAATACCGATCCCGTGATCAAGTCTCTCGATCGAGGAAACCAAGTCTCCCAGTTATGCGAAATTGGGAAAAAAATGATCACAACTTATTTTCACAAAAAAAGTATGACATGACATTGTAAGTGTTACCGTTGTTTTTTAATCATTCTTTTTTTCTATTTCAAGTCGATTTTTTAGAAAAATTCCCCTCCCTACAAGAGGGGAAATAGACCCCCTCCCATACGATTTTTTTCTTGTTTTAACCCAACCCACTCGCTCTAGCTCTTTGGTTCACCTTATATCAAACACCCTGTATATAGATTTGTAGCAATTTTTAATATTTATGATAAAAAGGAACAAGAAGTTCATCATCCCTACTACATTACCCACTTTCCTGTAAATACAGGTTGATATATTCCTTAGCCTTACGGACAAAAAGTCGGAACCTATGTACTATATTAAATTTAATTCGTAGATAGGAAAAACAATTATAATGTCTATGATTTCATATAGAAAATTAATTAAAATTTAAATGTAAGAAGACACAACAATTCCAATAACTGTCATTAAATTTCTCAAATTGACCATGGCATTATTTTTCATAAGTGTATACATAAATCTACAATATTCATGATACCTACTCCATCTTCTAATATCCTTCGTCCATTTGTGCGTATATATTTGTACGTCTTAACATACCTACATTCATACGTAAGTACATAGTATATGCCTTGATTCTGGATCTATGTACATTTGAAAGGTAACGAAGTTCATTTCAAACAATTTGCTTAACAATCAAAAAGTCAAGACTTATAGATACGGTGTGCAATGAAGAACAGTATGATGCAACCTCAATAAACTTGCAATCCAAGCCAAAGAGAAAAATGCTTCAAAGGAGCCCTCAGAGTCTAAAGACATGCAGATTACACATGACTTTGCCCAATAATCCCTTCAAAAGAGATTCTAGAATGCGTGTGGAGAGGGGGAGCATATTGAAACGATGCAATTTAAGATGAGTGCAGTATAAGAAAATGGGGTGAATTCCGGTGTCAAACATATCGCTCTTTAAACTTCCTGTAAATCTACCCAAGCAAGGTATCTAATAAAATCTCATCCATATGGTGAATAAGTGAGGTGAACTTAACCTCAAGTCACACTCAGAATTCTGTATGTTCAATTTGATGCCTCACATGGGGGATAATTTAAGAATAACAATACATTTATGTCATCTGACTGATATAGCCCCCTCGAGCAATATGGCAGTAATTAATTTGAAATACTTGGGTAGATAAAAAGTTCCCCTTTTGGCAAGTCTGCTATATTGCAATTATTATTGCCATATTGCTATTGTTTTACCCCCTGTGTATAAGGCTATGAGTAAACTGTCCAGCTGTGGTCACAGTCTAGAACTAGAGAGCCAGAGTAAACAAAAAACAGTCAGTTATTTCTGCATCCTGCGCTGAGGGAGTAAACAAAAACGACCGACAACGAGCGATGACGACCTACAACGGCAGCGTGCACCAAATAAAACACCATTTCATAATCAAATCAGTAAAGTGTATTTCACTTCTCACTATAAGTGGTCGGCAAATATCAAACACCAGCGCCACCACTAACTCACAGCACAGAGAGGGCTCCAAAGGATCTATGACTGCAGCACCAGCATCAGCACCACCAGCACCACCAGAGCAGCCATTAGAACGATGTTTAGAGAAGTTATTCGAAATGCTGTTGCTACTACTTGCCATCATTGGAGTGGGGCAGAGGGCGAATGCTATGCTCGTACGTTCTGTATATGTATATATTTGCCCCTTCAGTATAGGGAAATGCAAAAATGAATAAGGATCACTTTTGATAAAGCAAACACACCAAAAGAATCCCACATCTATTATTTAAAATTGTGCCTTATCTTCTTTTTATTTTTGTTTTCAATTTTGAGGGTGTTAAATTTCATGAGGGAATTTTTTTTTTGTGAAGCATGATGCGGAATAGAAATACATTTTATCTGTGGAACGCATTTATCAGTCGAAGCTTGAAATGGACTTTGGGCCTAAAGACAAAATATCCCGTAAAGAGGTGGGTAATGTGTAATAAAGTGCTTTGCACATGAGATACGACGTGCGAACAGCGAATTGCGAATGGTCGCCTATTTTTATTTTTACATTTCATTCACATGAGTGGTCGCTGACAATTGCGAATTGTCATAAAATATACCAAAAAAATAATAGAGTTTGAGGTTAAATTCCAGCGAATTTTCTATTCGCTAGTTTGTTGAATGCGTCCTGCTGTTGTGGTTTGCGAATTGACGTTTGACAATTCGCAGAAGATAAGTTGTTAGTTGCGTACATAATATTAAAATACAAAATTTTCTAATTTAAACTAATTTTACGCTGTATTTTCCATTTAAATTTGTCGAGTGTTTGTCGAGTTCCGAAATGTAAAAAATGTTTTCCACATTTTTCATACTTACACATCAGCAACGAAAACTTGATGCTTTGTAGAAATATAACATTGCATAAGTTTGATGTTTCGGAACGCGAAAAAAATATTTTAAATCGAAGCAGCTAAAAAATTTTGAGATATTTGAAAATTTTGTACATACATATATAATTTAGCTTTAAAATTTTGTATGGGGTATCACACACCCCAGTGTGCAGTTCGGGTAAGTGTTTTTACAGTTTTTTTTTATATGGGTTTTTCAGTGTTAAAATTTCATTTTTTGATTACTTATTCACACAAACGTAAAATCTTACCACAATGATTCTATAGCAATTCAAATAAAATGCATTTCTGGGTCGCATGAACTTGCTCTTGTAGTAAAAGTTTCTTCGAATTTTAAAGATTGAGTGTAATATAAAACACATAATTAATAATTATACGTATATGTATTTATCCATTTATTAAACTGAAGAACGGAAGTTTGAATATGGAAGAAAAAGCATGAAATTGATAAAATAAGTACTAAGTTTTAAACTCAGAATGAAGAACGCCATCTAAATTCTTGCAAAAATGTGAATTTTTTTAGAACAAAATTTTAAAATCTTTGGAGCGGTTTTCTTAAAAAATTATTTTTTATAAATAAAATCTCTTGATATTTTTTAGAAAAAAAAAATTGGTATGCCATTTTTAAGAATATAATAACATACAGCTAAAACCATAATTTCAAAAATATTCATCAACCCGTTTTCAAAAAAATGATTTTTCAAAAAAATTTTTTTTTTTTAAATCCAAAAAATATTTTTATTTTAAATATTTGTATGCAGTATTATTCACACTCGATAGGACTTCCTTAGTAAAAATTTTGATCAAAATCGGTTAAGCGGTGAACGATAAAATCTAAAATAAAAAAAAAACGGTTCTATGGCAGGTACCGTTAATAACATAAAAAAATTGAAAAAAAATCGTTAAATCCGTTTTTGAGATAGGTAAATAACTTTTTTTAAAACGATTGTGGCAAGAACCGTTATTTTTTGAGCTAAAAAAAAATCTCGATATCCCCTCTAGGGAATCACCAAAAAATCTTATGCTCCAAGTTTGAAGAAAATCGCTTCAGGGGCTTAGGCTGTAGGCCGAGGTACAGACAGATATACAGACATACAGACATACAGACATACAGACATCCAGACATACACACAGACAGACAGACGGACCTGCGGGACCCACTTTTGTCGTGTTCTCTATCATCGTAGTGTCAATTTTGATTGTTATGTCGAGTTCGATTTTTTGCACGAATCCATAACTTGCCCTATATAGTACCTACATATATCGCAAGAGAAAATGGAGAAATTGATTTCATGAAATCTGTAATTTCATGAAATTCGTGGCGTCCATTGGAAATATCCATTGCTTGTTCAATTTTATCAAATTAATTATTTCATGTGGAGGCCCAGGGTAAAGGATTCCCGATTAATCTTTAAAATTCGAAGAAACTTTTCCTACAAAAGCAAGTTTGTGCGATCCAGAGTCGTGCCTTTTATTTGTTCGGTAACGCACAATATCTTAATTTTTAAAACTATATTTCATGTTGAAATTTTTCTTTAAACATGTCCTTGGTCATTACAAACAAAACGTTTCAATACTTTCTTCCAAATTAACAAAGAATACACTTTTTTGGTAGATTTCTGTACTAACTACTAAATTATTCCTGTGTGCATGTCTACAGGAATGGAGTGGAGGGAACCTACAGTTTGTCGTCGAATCCGAACGGTTAAAGTGAGCGGCACTTTTCTATGACAAGAGATACTCTTAGAGGATTAGTCACTTCCTCGCAAGAGGCAGTAGCCCTGAAAGAAATTTAAGGTTAAAGCGGCTGGTATTGAACCGAACCCTATGGCATGACAGTACAACGCACTAACCATTACGCCACGGGCTACTACAATTTTTTTTCACTAATTATTATAATTTGTACCGACCGATATCTTGTTTAAAAAAAAAATAAAACCCACTCTAATCGAAATCTTGCTTACGCCCTTGGAGATATACCAAAATAACTGTTTTTTAAACAAAAAAAAATATTGATGTACATATGTTCTACCACCTTACACTAGAAGCGATGCTCCTTAGTTTTTTTATTAATCCTTTTTAGAAAACTTAAAAAAAAATACTAAAAACTTCGGATTAACGGAAGGTGGGTTAAAAAAAAGTAGGCAAAAGATTTTTCAAACTGTAAAGCCGATTTTTTTTATTTTTCTTATATTTCTTAAGTCATTTATTTTTACATAGCAAGAAATTATAAAAAAACAGAAACTTAAAACAATACTAAAAGAAAAAAAAATTCAAATGCAGCAATCTTCAGCTTTATAGTTAAAGGCAGAGGTTAATCTTCGCAAATAGCACCAGTCAATAAGTAAGACCCGAAGATGGATATAAAAAATCTGAAACGCGTCGCTTTAATAATAAATAAATAAATATTGTAATAATAATAAAATTATTCAAATAAATAAAAATTCAAAATTAAAATTATAAAAAAAAAATTAAAATTTAAACAAAAATTTTGTATCTCATTTTATCTTTATTCATTAAAGACTAATGTTGAAAAAATGATGTCTGTCAAGTTAGCATTACCACTTCAAAATTTAGAAAAACCAATAATGGGATTAATTGTCGTGAATTTGTCGTAAATTTATCGTGAAAGAAAAAAATTTGTCGCGCCTGTTTGTGAAAAATTACAAAAGTGAAAATTTTCAAACTCATTTTGGGATAGTGTTGCTCACTGATAAACTAATAAAAATGATGCAGAAAGCTTAAATTTTGGTTTAAAAAAAAATTGTGTATACATATTCTTTTTCACAAATCAACTGCGCTAACGGGAAAAAAATATTGTTACTTTTGTAATTTTGCAAAAAGTGGCCAATGTAGTTAAGGCTTTAGCAGGGGGTAATTTAAAAAAAAACAGGCGCGACAAATTTTTTTCTTTCACGAAAAATTTACGACAAATTCACGACGATTAATCTCATTATTGGTTTTTCTAAATTTTGAAGTGAAAAATGCTCATAGATTTTTTTATTTAATTAATTTAAATAGGTATAGGCTATCTTTTGGTGAAAACAAAATTTCCAAAAATGATTTTTAATAGTTCCTCTCATAGAACAATGTTTTTTTTTATTTTCGCTTCTCTCGAAAACGATGAAGCTGATTTTGATCAATTTATTTACAGAAATTGTTTTGAAAAAGTTTAAGTAGTATTTTATATTTAAAAAATATTCAAAAAAAAAATTTGGACTTAAAAAAATAAAAATTTCCGTTTGAAAACTTAATATTTTGAAACAGACTTGGAAAGTAAAAACGTACAGCCCTATTCTGCTATTCGATCCGATCGAAACTTTCGATTCACGTGAAAGTTTCATTCAATTTGCCTTAAATTATTTTTTTAAATCTTCAATCTTACTGATATTTAGTTTTGAAATTCTTAAAAGAATCTAAATCCTGTTAAATCCTATTTTTATCGAAATTTATACAAAATTTGGAGCAATTATTTCCCTCCGATGGATAGCAGAATACAAACTTTCACGTGAATGTTTAGCAGAATAGGGCAGGTTAATAGAAATTTATCAAAAATTCTAAATACAAAAATTTATCCAAATCGTTAGAGCCGTTCTTTGGCACCTCCCTCTAGCTATGTGCTGGTTTTCTGGCTTAGCAATAAAAAAAAAAATAAATAAATAAAATTATGCGTCTCAGAAGAGCACCACAGCATCTAACTGATGAGCACAACTGTTGTGCCTGGGCAAAACGCATTGGATTTAAGATCGCAATAAATTTTAATATACAAAACTTGAATTAAAAAAAATTAAATTAAATTAACTATTTAAAAACAGTCTTTCAGTGCAACAATATCCCAAAGAACAATAAAACAAAGTGATCCCTTTTTATCACCCTTGTGGCACTAACCAAACATGGATTAGAAAATTGACTGTCTTGTTTATAGTAATCGGATTCGGAATTAAAGCAATCAACAATTTGAAAAGACTGTTGCTTCTAAAATTTTCAGAGTATGTTTATGGTTAATATGTTAGAAGGAAGGTCTTTTAAGGCCCTTTTGAATGAGATATCAATCAAATTCACAATGAATTTCAGACCTTCCTAAAACTTGAATTTAATATAAAATGTAAACACTTCTGCCAATCATTCAACATTAACGGCCATATTCTTGACTCTCTTCATAGCTAGTTTTACCGAAAAACTACATATATCTATAGCGGTTTCGAGTTTTTAAGTTTTTCAGAAATTTTTATTACTTTGACATCTAAATCAAAATATTCATACATAGTTTGACATCTAATCAAATCAATAATTTTTTTTTAAGAAACTTAAAACTCGAAACCCCTATAGAACTAGTTTTTCAGTAAAATTAGCTTTGAAGAAAGTCAATAATATAGCGGTAAGTGTTTTGCTAATAAATTGATAGAAATCCAATATTAATTAATTTATTTTTAAATTTTATCAATAGATCTTATTATCTGTTTTGAACGAACAAAAAAATATATTTTCAAAACTATAGGTACTTAAGCCATATTCTGATTACTCCGCAATCGTCACATTCATTCATCATAGGCACACAGAAAGACACATCACCTTGACTTTAATCTTTTTTAAGATTTTTATCAAAGCCCACTCTTAATGCGAATGTTCATGTTGATAATATACCTACACTTATAAATTATCACTTCAAAAATTCATAGCAGGGGAGATAAATAAAATAGATATTCCGTTCAAATCAACTATTATAAAAGCTAGTAACCATTTGGACAGAATATTCAGTAGCCTTTGGGCATTTTATCCAAAATGCGTGGACGTATATCGCTAATATTCTTTTGTATATGTGCAATTCTATTGCCAACATCATTTTCCTGTCAAGATGTCGAACAACGTTTTAAGTTTCCCAATTCGGAGATTTACATTCGATTGGTGCGTTCGGAAAAACTTAAGTACTCTATTATGAAAGGTAAATATACTACTCACGCCATCCGTACTTAATCATCATATTTTAAAACAAACCCAAATTCTATCCTTCATCCTTCTTTATAGGTAGTGAAATCTTGCAGACAATAACATTTGATAACTTCAAGACCAACAATAATTTCGTCTCGAACGGTAATGGAAGTTTCACATTATCTTCGACGGATTCCAATATTCTATTCGAATTGGTGTCAAATTCCAATCAAGTAACACACTTAAGGGTTTCCAGAAACTATGTTGCCCGTTCTCAACAACCAATGGATTGCATTGACTTAGACATTGGACAAACCCATTGGTACGGTGGTCCACAAGATCGTCATCAATACTGGCCAGTGGAACGTCTTACATTCACAGATTATTCATATTTGACCAAAGAGGATCACAATGCAGGTGTTGCTGAACGTTATTGGTTAAATTCACGTGGTGTTTTCTTCTATGTCGAAGATCAAACACCATTGTTTATCGAACAAAATTCAGTTGGCCATGAAAACCAATTGTGCTTCAGTGCTAAAACCAAATTGCCATATAGCTCGGCCTTAAAAAGTGCAACATTCCGATATCAGATAGGAATCGGTAGCAATTCTAAGACCGCCCATATGTATGCTGTTAAAAATATTCTTGGAAAACCGAGTGAATATCCAGATGAACGTATGGTTCAGCATCCAATTTGGTCAACCTGGGCGTTGTACAAAACAGAAATCAACGATAGTATTGTAAGAGAGTTTGGGAATAAAATTTTAGAAAATAATTTCAAAAACAGCCAACTTGAGATCGATGATGACTGGGAAGATTGTTATGGTGCTTTGACTTTCCGCAAAAACAAATTCCCAAATATTAAGCAACTGACCAATGATCTCAAGACTCAGGGATTTAGGGTGACCTTGTGGATACATCCTTTTATTAATAAGAACTGCACTGCCCCCTACATGGAGGCTCTTCAAAATGGTTATCTTGTTTTGGATCGTAATGGAAATCCAGATACGAAGTGGTGGAATAGCAAAGCCAATGATGCAGCATACATCGATTTCAGTAAGCCAGCAGCAGTAGAATGGTATTCGAAGAGATTGAAGCGGCTGCAAACAGAAGACGGTATCGATAGTTTCAAATTTGATGCCGGAGAAAGTAGCTGGGTACCCTCGGATCCCGTTCTACAAGGACCCGAAGATTTTCTACCGAGTGTCATTACCAGAGACTATGTAACGGCAGTTTCAAAATTCGGACCATTGGTTGAAGTACGATCAGGACAAGGCACTCAGGATCTACCAATTTTTGTCCGAATGATCGATAAAGATTCAGAATGGAACTGGAATAATGGTCTCGTCACATTGATAACAACTCTATTGCAGTTGAACATGAATGGATATCCATTTGTGTTGCCCGATATGATTGGAGGCAATGGATATAACCAGAAACCACCATCCAAGGAGCTATTCATTCGATGGTTGCAAGCAAATGTTTTTATGCCAAGTTTACAATTCTCTTTTGTCCCATGGAATTTTGATAATGAGACTATAACGATTAGCCAGAAGTTTTGTGATCTTCATAGCCAATACACACCACAAATAATGGAACGATTCAAACTTGCAACAGAAACTGGAGATGTTGTTAATCCACCATTGTGGTGGGTTGATCCTGAAGACAAAGTTGCCCAAGGAATTTATGATCGTGAGTATTTTGAATTAGTTTAACCACAGAATGTACTGCACATTTTTACATGGCGGGTTCCAATATTGCGACCTGCTCCCAGAGCTTTTGCTTTTTTATGGGCTTTTCAAAGACAAAAAAGCATACTGTTTCAATGTGTGTGGTATCTCATTTTAAAAGCGCTGAGAGAATTTTGAAAAGCCCAAAAACGGGTTCCAACATTGCAACCCGCCATTTCCAGTAGAAAATTTTTATGAGATGCGTCTTCTTGGTAACTTTATATTCTTTGGTTTAACGTACATAGACTTATGTAGTCGTTAGAAAACGTTAAAAAAGTTATGGTGGTTTTGACTAGGAACAACAACACCTTATTCTTCAAAAAAAAAAATATAATAAATTTTACTGAAATATCATGTTGCATTAAATAATAATATATTTTTTTATTTAATCACCAACAGAATTTCTTCTGGGTGATAAAATTATTGCAGCACCAGTTATAGAAGATGGAGGTAGAATGCGTGATGTATACTTACCCAAAGGCAAATGGAAGGATGGCAATTCAAATACTATTTATCAAGGTCCAATATGGGTAATGGATTATCCAGCGCCACTTGATGTCTTGCCATATTTTATTCGACAAGATTAATTTAATTAAAAATTTAAAAGAAAAACTTAATTAAAGCAATAATGTATTTTTTGTCTATATGTATAAATGGTAAATTTAATGTGTAAAAAAAAAAATTAAAATATAAATGATGAAATAGCTTTATCACAGAGAAATTTATTTGTTTGGCATCACTTTTAAAATTGTCAGTTACTTTTTAAATCATCTAATTCAGAGTCAGATGTTAGGACGTCTTTGATATTTTTCAATTCGCTTCGGTCGGCTTTCAATGCGAAATGTTCTTCAAATATTAGATTTCTTAGGTCCATAATATTGTCGATGCTGTAAAAGAAGAAATGGAAGAATATTTTTTCAATAACGTATGAATACCATCGATTAAAATTGACTATTATTGGCTATTAATTTCTTTAAAAAATTAAAAAAAAAGAATATTTTGGTAGAACAATTTCAAGTATCAATATTAGGCGTTTTTCTTTTTTAGCTCTGAGCAGAACACTGAGAAAAAACTGGGTCCGAATTCTCGCATCAGTAAGTTCTTTAGGCCACTGAATTATTTCGATTGGCACTACTGTTTAATGTAAAATATTTAAGTAACGTATGGTAGAGTGAGTATGGTTTAGTAGCGGAGAGAAGCCTGAATGGGTTCCAGTTTGGGAGGAATCCAAAAGATAAGGCCAACGGATTTCCAGGTCGGGTAAGCATAGGCAGCGTTGCACCATTAGCTGCTGCGTCCCAAAGTGTGGAGTAATTGTGTGGTGGCTAAGTGTATTTTTATATTTGGCATGTTTATTTTTTTTTGAAATAGGTGAGGTCTATCTACGGGGGCAAGATCCCCCTCACATCCGGCGAGTTAAGTCGAGCACAGCAAGCATGCCATCGCCTCCGTAGCAGACATTCTTTCCCCCTTTCCACCTCCTTCACTAGTCTTGGCCGTTTCTGGCTGCAGCGGAGATTCCTTTCCTAGTTCCTTTTCCCCGTACCTACTCCTATATTTACCCCCTCCTTATTCTTTTTGCCTTATTTCAAATGGCAATGATAAGGGAATTCGGCCCCTGAGCTATCCGAGTAAGCTCTGAGCAGAGTATGATCAGAGCTCTCAGATTTAATTATGAAAAACGTCTGAACACTGAATCGTCATAAACTGCTCCGTTTGCTCGGTCAATTCTGAACTAATGGAGCAAGCTCCGAGCTAGCTCTGATTGAAAAAAAAACACAAGTTGAGCGCTCTGATGTGTCTAAGCTAAAAAAGAAATACAGATAATCAACCGCAATATGTATTTGAACCGTTTTCGAGAAAAGCTGAAATCAAAGAAAATCCTTGATACTTATGGGGTTTTCCAATGGTATAAAAAAAAAACAAATTCTTTTGATGCAGATCTGTCAAACCACCAAATTGATTTTTCTCGAAAAAAAAACAAATTATCAAAAATTCTTGACACAGACATTTTAGTGGTAGCCATTGGCCGCGTTCGGGGGGCAAGCCAAACCTATCCGGATAGGTTTGTGTTGTTGTAATGGCCTCGTTCAGGATTGTATCCAAAGCGATCTGGATAGCTTTGTGTTGTTGTAATCCCTTGTGAAGAAACAGCTGATGCAACAACAACTAAACGTATCTAAACATTTTTGGATAGGTTGACACCGCCTTGGATAGGTTTCTGAACGCGAGGAATGCCATAGGAAAATTCAGCTGATGAACCAAACAGCTGTTGTCGAAAACAAATCTAAAGCTATCCTAAAATTTTCAGGATACTAAACTATCTGATGTGCAATTTGAGGACTTTTGGTATTCGGGTGTCACCTGAGTAGTTGTTTGATTTTATTTTTTGTTGTTTGTTTTTGGCTTTTAAACATAAAAATACCTATACAAATTGTTGCAAAAATAAACAAAATGAAGATATCTCGTAATTGGAAGGACACAACATACGTTTTTGAAGACACAAAAGAGATCTGGGAAAAAATAATTTCTGGTACGTACTTAAACTTTTGTCAGCTTTTTGATAGGTAACCTATCCGGTTCGTTCGAAAACATATCCGATACTAAAGTATCTCAGATAGCCTAGCTGAGTACCCCCCGAACGCGGCCATTTGTTTGTTTTATTTTGGAGGAAAATAAATATTTGGAATTGTTATTTCCTTTTTTTTTTTTTAGAAAATCTACAAGTAAAAATGTTTTTATATTTTATTTAATATATTTTAATCTTTTTATGGCACAAAATAGCTAGATTTTTGTAATTAAAATTAGCCCGCCTTTTTTTTTTCTTTCCAATTTCATCTGTCATTGTGCCAAGTTTTTGCTGTCATCTGAAACTGACAATTTATTAGAGATCTCTATTGACAGCTACAAGTTTGACAACATAAGGTCCACAGACACGAATTTACACTAATGTCGTTTTTCTTTTGCAAATAGGGATTTTGATCCCGGATCACGAATTTTCTTGGCAAAAGAAACGCAGATTGGAATTGTTATTTGTTTGCAAATGTATGTGTGGGATGTCAAATTTAATTTTGTCAAAAATAATTTTAATTTAATAAAGCAAAAAATTATTTTGATAGGCAAAGAATCAAAAACGGAATGCAAATGAAATAGAAAATCATAGAATCACAGAATCACACAAAAGCGCAAAATGACGTTTTATAAATAGTGTGTGTGCAAGTGCGTGTTTCATGTAGATGTAAATCTCTCTTTAATTCGGGATCAGAGATTTTGATCCCGAATTGTCAGGGATTGATTTTTTTGGTTGAATGTAATGCAAAAACTTTTCCGGGATCAAAATCCCTCACAGGGATCAATTTTTTTTGGCTGAAATAAAAACCACATAATACTATGACAAAAAAATTAAATCTGAAATCGCCACGAAAAATTTTAGGCAGAAATCTGAATTTACCGAAGGACAACCCATTAATAGGTCAGAAATCTGAATTTACCGAAGGACAACCCATTAATAGGTAACCCCATATTTTCGGTTTTTTTTCCCCAAAGATAGCCTACACCTATCACAACTGACTGATTTTTATTTGCCATAATCAGGGTTTCCCCTTGTTTGTGCACCATATTTTGGCGGATTATTCCTTGGATAATTCTACGAAGAAAAATTTTTGGGGGAAAAATTCTATCGCCCTGAATTAGGAGAGGGGGGAAATTTCTGAAAAATGTACTTAAAATAAAAAAAAAAAAAAAATATTAGGGGTATAAACGATCCAGTGCAACTGGTCTAGTATCGTTGTAAAAGAGCAAAAGTGTTTTTTTTCTTACACTCTAACAACAAAATATACTGAATACAATCTTACAACACTCTTGCACTTTTACTATACCTCAACCCTATTGCAACAGAAAAATACAACGGTGTAAAATTTGCGAACGTGTATTTGATAGCAGGCCAAATGTCATTCTTGCTGTCAGCTGTTGTTTGTGTGTGTATTTTCTGCAGTTTTACAACGGAATAGACAAAGTGCGTTCACGATCTACTAAAAAAAATAAAATTTTGCAAATTCACTGGACTTGTTGCACCGGATCGTGAATACCCCTATTGTAAATCAACGAAAGTACCTACAATGATGTGTTATGACTTTTTTGAAAGCTAATTTGCTTTTGACGGTTTTCGCATTTGCCTCACTTCAGGTCTCTATTTTTTTTATCTTACACCTATCTTTTAATCAAAAAGAGATAGCCAAAGTGAGGCAAAATTTTTGAAAATTTGGGACTTTTTTTTTCAAAATTTTGGGTAACATCATTTCACCAAACATTTTTCTCTTTTACTTTGCAAATTTCGTCTCACCAAACGCAAATTTGCAAAGAGGAAATTATTTAAATGAAAAGTTGAAAAGTTTTCCTCTTTGCAAATTACGTTTCACCAAACGCAAATTTGCAAAGTGAAAAGTTTTTTTCTGCAAATTGAAAAGTTTTGTTAGTTTGAAAAGTATTGTACTTTTTTTTCACTAAAGCCTAGTACGCAGATCGCGCTAAAATTTATCTTCCATACAAAATTCCTCCAAAGATAAATTTTAGCGAGGACATTTAGCTAGGCAGTACGCAGTTCACGCGCTAAATTTAAAAAGTCTCCACTTAATTTAGCACGCGAAATAATGCTCAACGCATTCTTTCACAGATAAATTTTGACATTTGTGCTCTTAGCAAACGATTGTAGAGATAAGAATTGTAGAGATAAAATTTAGTTTAGCTTGAACTGCGTACCTGGCTTAAATAAATAAACTTTGCAAATTATATTTAGAATTTTGAACAGCATTTTCAGTAATATGCAAAGAGAAAATTTCATTTGCAATTAAGCGTTTGTGGTGAAAAGTTGTCGGAAAATAATAATAAAAAAATTTAAACAAAGAAGTAACTAATAGCGATTAAAGAGTAGTTAAGTTAAGAATTATCGCTGATAACGGAAATAATTTTGCGACAAAAGAGAGTTTTCGATTAACATAAACAACCGTTTAATTAGTTTTTTCTAAAATTGGAAACAAGTTTGTGGCCCAGATTGGTCTTTATATGCTGTAAAAGTAAACTATCCTGCTAGCGTGCAATGCAGTTTGCTTAAGTCGTATGTTTGAAAATATCATCTGCAGTACAGCTGGTGCAATAAAAAAATCGAGGTTATGAAACAGACAGAAGCGTCTCAAATTTATCCGATGCATGACGATTTTAGGTTCCAATGAGGATATCGACCATCCCCTAATGCAGTGTTAGCACTAAGGACAAATTCTGCAGAACAGGGATTTAACAGGGGTCAATGATTTTTTTGAATGCATAATTGATCCAAATGTATCAATTTGGATCAAGTTTTACTTTGCAACTTTTTAAAATACGAATTTAAATGCAAAGTTCTTGTTTAAATTGGTGAAACACTTTTACTTTTCACTTTTCAAAAACAGTCTGAAAAATTGAAGGCTTATCATTTTGCAAATTTTGTGAAACATATCGCTCTTTTGCTTTGCAGGAAATTATTTTGTTCGCAAAGTGAAGCGTTTGGTAAAATAGGCCCTTGGTTTTCAGTATTTGACTAAAGCTACAAGCAAACGATTTGCGGAAGTCGCAAATGTTTTCGAATACTGACGCCATGAAAAATGCCGCAAATATTCCCCAAAATACATTTGTGACCAAGGGGCTCGCAAAGTCGCAAATGACATGGTCGCAAATGGTCCTGCATATTGTGTGGATTATTTGCGAGTAGTTAACACGGTTTGCGACAGCATTTGTAAAAAATGCATCTTCAATCATTCGCAGGTTTGGAAGTATGACATTTATCTTTTCAATACCTAATCTGTGTACCTACATACATACTTTTGTTTTTGTTGCATCTCGTCTCGATCACTAGTTCACTATTTATAAATCATAAATAGAAAGTGGACGAATGGCTAAATATGAGTAGGAATTTTTTTAGTACTATAAAGATTAGGTACTACGTAGAAACTGTTTAACAACTACATAATTCTCTAGTTGAAGGCGAACGGATGAAGAAGAAGAAAAACCTTTTTAACCTTCGCCTTTTAAATTTTTTCTATACGAAACCAATATCTGCTATAAAAAATTGACACAACGAGCTCAAAGCCAAATTGTTGAAGAGATTGGCTCGCAAATCTACGCATTTGCATTCTGTTGTGTAGTCGCAAATGGTTAGGACGATCACAAATGCTGGAAAATTGTCACAAATAGTTTGCGTAAGTGTTCAGAAGATAAGCGGAAAAGTCGCAAATTTATTTGCGACATGGGATTTTCGGACTATCACAAAGACTTTCAAAAAAGCTATACCACATCGTATGGACACCAACGCACTAGCCCGACGAGTCTTCTAATCTACCCCTGACGGTCTGCACAGAAGAGGAAGACCCCACCTTAGGTGGCGCACACAAGTGAAAAACGACCTCAACCAACTTAAGAGTGCGTAACTGGAGGCAGCTAGCTAGAGACCCAGTTGGCTTGAGGGGCTTGTTGGTTGAGGCCGTAGTCCATCCTGAGCTGTGAGTGCCATCTAAGGTAAAGTAAGTAAGTATTAAGATATTGGTGGGTTATAGCGTCATTAAATTTTAAAAGTAATACAACTAAACTCACCCAATGCTTCCGCTCTGTTTGAGTTTTTCTTCTTGAAATTTAAGCAATTGCAGCTTTAAAGTGTGTGCTTCTTTGGTTGCTTTTGCCCACTGCTGCTTGTAGAAATTCTTTGATTTTTCTATTTCCAAAAAACGTTCCGATTGTTGTCTCTATTTCAAAAATATTAAATAAGCCATTCAAAAAGAAAAAAAATTGACCTTAATCTTACCAAATCATCTAGTAATCCAATGAGTTGTTCCTTAGGAATGTAATTCTTTCGTAATTCTTTAATTTCGTCCTCCAATTCATTGGCTCTCTTTTGGAGTTTAGAACACTCATCATTTTTAATATTTTTTTCAATTAACAACTCCCTACATTTCAAGTCATTTAGTTTCTGTTGATATTCCATCTCATCATTTATTCTTCTTGCCTTTTCTTCAACTTCCATGAATTTCACGGTGTATTTTTTATCGAGCTCATACTTGGACTTTTCAAAAGCTCGTTCATCCTCTAACTGTTTACATTTTTGGGAACGAACTTGAGCTTGAGTTTTTTCAAGAATTTCTGTCATTCGACTGCATTCTTCAAGTTTATCAGTCAAGTTCTTGGCCATTTCTTTTCTTTGTCGTTCCCACTCGATTGATAATTGATTTAAATGCAGGACTTCTTTTCGCTTTAGCTCTATTAAGAATTCGCTCATTTGTTTTTGCTTCCAATCTTGCAACTCGTTTATAATTTCATAGGCAGCGTCTTCGTTTGTTGATTCTTGTGATTTCCCTTTGTAGCTTATACAAGTGTCTGACCTGCACGACTTTGGGTTTTCCTCCTTTTTTTGACTGACTCTGTTGGTTAGACTGCGACCTTGAGTTTCTGGTGGGGAATTTTTGGGATTTATATCGGTTGGAGGTAATTCCAAGCAAAAGTCTTTATCGCCCATGTCACCACAGGCTTGTTTATCTATTATTTCCGGTAGTCGTGGATTCAATTGACTTACCGCTGGAACATAAGTCAAGCAAAAGACATAATCTACCATAGGTCGAACAGGAGACTCTAGGATATCAAAAACCGTCACAAAAGAGAAGAATTCCTTTACTTCCCAAACTTGACTTTTTTTCAATAATTCGAGAGAAGAAGGCACGAGATTTATTAATTTGAGGGTGTAATTTCCTGAATACATTGTAAAAGACATAATGAATGAATACGAATGCATGTCAAAGAATTAGAATTCTGTACCTATAATATTATCGTTGTAGTACAAATCAATAGGAATATAGAAAACACGCCTTAAATATTCCCTTAAACTTTCCAACGAAGTTTTAAAATTTATAGTAATCTTCTCGTTGATACTGTAGATACCGTCCGTATTTTCAACAAGAATCAAATCCGAAGGACAACCCAGGATATCGTAATGTAAACGAAATACTGGATTTGCATTACCTCCGACCAATTCCTGTAGGTGTTTGGCATTTTTTAAAGTAATTGTAAGGAAAAATGTGTCAATATCATATGGACTGTTTCCGACTTGGATACGACATTCACTTTCGAGGAGATTCACGTATATTCCTGCCTGCGATTTCAACATGAGTGATGTTTCCGTGGGTTTAATGTATATAGAGTCTGAGCTGTCGATGGGTTTCTAAGACAAAAAATTAAAATTTGTTAATTTTTTCAAATATTCAAGCTGTGCAACTAAATGAGTTTTTAAAATTTAAATAATAAACGATGAATGAAAGAGTAGATTTGAGCAAACTTACAGGATCCATAAAGTCTTCCAGCTTTTCGGTCTCTATAAGTTCTTTTGTAGTTATGATGGCGGAAAGGTATATTTCTGGTTTGGATTGTCGCCACTCATTTGCCAGACCAGAGAGTTTATACCAATGAAGTTTTATCTAATAAAACATATAAAATGTGAATTACAAAAAAGAAAAATTAATACTTCGCTCCTGACCTGGAGATTCTTAAGCGTCTTGACCAATTGCAGTGTCCGTATGGGCATCAGAATGAAACCAATTGCCTTCTTTACTTCATTGCCGTTTTTGTTCGTCTTGTGAAAACACTCGATTTTAATGGGACGATTGTCTGTCTTCATTCTAAAAGATTGAATATCACATAAAGCCAGATATGTACTTATGTACACATAATGTATGAACTTATAGATTTTAAGAAATCTATTGCTTACCTTTTCAAATCATCAAACATGCATTCCCAAATGCATTTGCTGTTAAATATTGTTCCAGTTTCTGTATTATGGCCAATGACTTCGAATTTAACGCCATTTAAATTAGCAGTTAAAGATAAATCATTGTTATTTATATTTAAACGAATTCCTTGAATGTGGATACGAAAAATAAGCATTAATTTTTGTTTTCTAATTTCGATGTCATTCTTACCTTCAATAATATGTAACACTATACTATACTCAGTATTATTGTCCATTAAGGAATTTGTATAATGTATGTAAATATGGTTCAATAAAATAGCAAAAATTGTGTAAAAAATATTTTTGTTGAAATATCTTCTTTTTTTATGTTCAGGAATTTAAAAATCAAAATTAAATTTTTGACGTTTAAAATCGAATGTCAAAATATTCTTTTTAACAAAGTTTATGCCCTCTGGTGGTTAGATAGGAAAATTTAAATAAGGGTGTGTGCCATTAGAGGGTTCACATTTTAAAATTTGATTGACCCAGTGGTTTGACCTGGGGGTCAATTCTCGTTTTGTGAAGTGATAAAAAAATAGGGGTATTCACGATCCGGTGCAACTGGTCTAGTATCGTTGTAAAAGTGCAAAAGTGTAACATTTTCTTACACTCCAACAACAAAATATACTGAATACAATCTTACAACACTCTTGCACTTTTACTATATCTCAACCCATTGACATACTAGATATGGACTGCTAGTCGGGCTTTATTTTCATACAAAAGCCCCAATAAAAGTGGTCCGACCTCTTCTAAGTGACACTTCGCCTCTTGGTGCAAAGTGGAAAAAAAGAGAAACTTTTACTAAAGCCATCTCTTGACAATTGACCTGAACAAGCATTTTCTGTCGAAGAAACTAACGACATCTATTATTTTTAGTTATAATAAACAGTGCCATCTTTTTTAAATGAAGGTTACAGTTTGACGTCTGACATTCAACACTAAAAAAATTCTTTACAATTTATAAATAATTTTTGTGGCGTGCGGTAATTGTGTTTAAAATTAATTATATTTAAAATTTTATAAACATTTATTTCATCAATCGCTTTAAATACATTAATTTATGCAATTTGAAATTATTATTTCAGAAAATAGGCAGTGAGAGCAATAGGGAATTTGCTCAAAAACAGAGTCAGCCACCACAGTCCACAGCATTTTTCATAGCCCAATATTGCTAAACAAATGCACGTTGGACATTTACGATCCACCATTATTGGCGATTCAATTGCTCGGATCTTGGACTCCATTGGGTGAGTACAAAACCAATTTAATTCAGCTTGATTCTGAGTTTCATGTTCATCTGAACAATATTTTACCTCAAAAACTTTTCCGTGAGAATTGTTCCGGTGAAACTCACAAAAAGGCTGATTAAAATTACCACCACTACAAAATTTTACATTTTTTTATTTAGCATCGCGATACTGTGTGGCAAAACAAACAAATTTTGGTTGGGATGCAACCGGTCAATCAAATCTACCTGAACTTAATGGCCGCGTTCGGGGGGCAAGCCAAACCTATCCGGATAGGTTTGTGTTGTTGTAATCCCTTGTTGAAAAACTTCTGATGTCAGCGATGCAACAACAACTCAAGGTATCTGAAAATTTTTGGGATAGGTGGATAGCCTATCTCACTACCACCCGAACGCAAGCATTGATTAAACTAAAATGTATGGTGCGGCGTATAAAAGCAGATGTTTTTAACTGGGTGACAAGTAAATCCCAATAATGGATAATTTAGGAAGTGAAGTTGTCCAGAAAATGCAGGTATGTTGGATGGAAGATAAAACTGAAATTTTACAACACCAAATTTTATATCTGCTACATGTTCTGTATACACCTTCTACTTAAATAATTTCATATTGAGAATCTATACTTGATCTAGATCGCCGTCAAAGCAAAACTCTCCGAGCTTGGAACATGAGGTTCCGCGGAATACATTGACGACGAGCTACCAAACTATGTTATGAGAATACGCGCTCTAAACAACAAATGGTCGCCGATATGAATTTGTTCCTTGGCTCACGAACTGATTTATTTGTTACGTGGTTACATGAAGTATTACAAAAACTCCAAGAAGTTACCCTACCAGCTGAAGGTATGTACTGTATCTCATATAGACAAACATTTCTGTTTCTTAAACATACTAAAAATAAAACTTTCAGTTTTGCAAAATACAAGAAAAACCAATCAAAAAGAAGAAGTTTCTCTGAGCAAAAAAGATAAGAAAGACAAGCAAAAAAAGAAAAAAACACAAAAAACACCTTCGGAACAGGAATCGAATGAAATTACATCAGTTGCCAATGTCTTTGCTGAGGAACTACTGGAAAAAGCCATAAAGGCGTTTGAAGTTGATGCTAACGCTGTGAAGAAGGACAAACAAAGAAAAAGATACTTCAGGTAATAAAGATGAAACCGATGACTAATATACCGACAATATCGGAGATGTCCTCAACCCAACAACGTGTCGTCACAAGTGAGGCACGCGAAAAAGAACTCACTGAAATGGCTGACATTAAAACAGTTCTTGACGATGTAGATGAGAGTGAGCATGAAGATTTCCTTAACATCAAAGAGGATGGTGAGGAATTCGAAGAAAGCAGTGACATGGCTCGCGAGAAGAAAAAAAATATAAAGCAAAGATTCCTATTTTATTCGATAGAAATCAGGAAGAACAAGTAACTTCGCCAGTTCCAGTGGCTATCAACGAAATCCGAGTAGTAGCTTCATTAATTGACAGTAATCCCACAGATGAAAGTTTACATCTTCGGTTAATTTTTCGAGTGGCCGGATGCCAGGAGATTATAGTCATCATCATAAACGTGAAGTAGAAAGGAGTCAGGAACATTATATTAGTGATGGAAATGTTAGAAAAAAATCAATTCATGAGCGCTTTAAGTATTTTCGAATTTGCACCAAAGAAGCATGTGAATTTTATGACCCAGCGACGCCATGCAAAAGTTTTCCAAATTGCAAATTTGAAGGAAAATATCTTTATGCTTATTCCGAATGCAAATTCGACCTAACGCACCAAATTCGTTTGAAATTTTCAACACAGCACCTCAATAAGTGGACAATTTTCAGCGCTACCTTGCTATGTGAGTTTGCAAAATATTTTAAATATCTAACGCCTGTATGTATTTATTCTTCTATATGTGTTGTCACTTAAAAGCTTCACATGTGGTTCCAGTGCAGAACTATAAAACTATTTCATAAACTTCAGTAGCAACATCAATGTGTAAATTTTATCCAAAGTACTCCAAGCCCACATGTCCTTTTTTCGATCCAAAGATGTGTAAATTTCCTGGACTGGGTGAAAAGTTGAGGTATATGTATACCTGAGGAATTTTTGAAGTGTAGGGTCTTTTATTGACCATTTTCAGACTTCTTAGATTCAAAAATTTTTGTTCTTTTTATCAAAGGTTTCTACTTCTATAAAAAGGCTTGAATTCACCAATCTTGTATTTTTGATTCATAATAGCTTTAAACGACATTTAGTATACAAAAATTGGCGTCTTGTCCCAGGGATCTCACTTGAATAGTGGCAGCCTAATTTCATAAAAATTTAGAAAGAATTCAACGGCAGCGTTTCATCATCTTCGGATGTGGATCAAAATGTTGATTTTGGAATTTAATTTCTCAAAAAATAGTCTACCCCCTTTTTGCAAAATTACAAAAGTAAAAATATTTTTTTTCCGCTACCGCAGTTGCTTTCTGCATCATTTTTTTAAGTTTTCCAGTGAGAAACACTATCCCAAAATGAGTTTGAAAATTTTCACTTCTGTACTTTTTCACTTTTTTGGCCAATGTAGTTAAGGCTTTACTTGGAATTTCTGTGATTTTCTGTGTATTTGTTTCAGTCCAAAGTTTTGTCAAAGTTCATATAAAAAAAATAAAATGGCAGTAAAATGCACTTAAAATAACAGAGTTTCAAAGTAAAGGAACAGACCTATCATGTGCTGGCATACTTAATTTTTTTTCTAAAAAATGTCAAGAAATTTTATATATAAAAAATTATTTTGTAAGAAAACCCTCCATTTTGTCTGCATAAATTTTTTCAAGAACCGAGATGGCGTTCTTCATTTTGAGATTAAAATGAGATTAAAACATTTTGAGTACTTGTTTTATCAATTTAAAGAACGTGTTTCATGCTTTTTTCCATATTCGAATATGCATTCTTCAATTTATTAAATGGATACATACATAATATAATTATGTATTCATTATGTGTTTTATGTAACACTCAGGGCCTGTTTTACAATTTCTGATTAAAGTTCCAATTAAGCTACATGGAACTTATTCGTCACTTAAAAACCTCATTTACGTTTCACAATATCTGAGTGCCACGTAGGCACTTAAAGCTCTGAATATTTTACTGGCCAATTGAAGTGCTGATTAAAAAATTAAACTGGCAAATAAAATATGTACAGCTGTCAATGTGACTCAGTCGACAAATACATCAATAGTTTGGACTATAGTGACGGATATTTGTATGCGTTAACCCAATTACTTAAATACTTACTTCACGACCAAAATTCCACCCCTTAACAGTTAACACCATAAAAATGCAATTTTAAAACGCACTAAAGTATTTTAAATCACTCACATTCACATATCAACACACAATTTCTACTGTTAATAATGGTTAACTGTAAATTTTGTTTTTGGCAGATCGTAGACCATACTAATATTAGTATTCACAACAATTTTAATCCAAATCTTAGGAGTCGTTTTCGATAAAATTTGTATATTCTGTAACGGCTTTTTTAATAAAAATAAGATTTTCCAAAAATGCAAAAAAAAAAATTATACGGCAGGTACCCTTATTTTTGGTCCTAAAAAGAAAATGAAAAAAACGTGTCGGAGGAATGTTTAATTAAAATCGGGCCATGTGCTTAGGCTATAGGAGTGTACACAGACATACAGACAGACAGACAGGCAGACGGACGGAATTGCGAGACCCACTTTTTTCGTCTTCCCTATCATCACTATCACTGGTTCCAAGGATTTTAACTACCGGTTTGGGGCCTTGGTCTAGTTTTCCTAACTCTGGTACTTCGCTTAAGAGTATACATATACATACATATATATCACTAGTCGATTTTTTTAAATAGAAATTAAATAAAGTTCATTATAAACTTGGTGGATATTCATGAAAATAAGTTTTTTTCATTTATTTTCACTTTTTACACTTAAAAAACAAAATCCATTTGGTAAAAAAATGCTATATGAATTTTCTCGATTTAAATTTTTTATAAGTTATCATTTAAAGTGGACTTATACCACTTGTAAAAACAACAGCTCATGCCCGAAGAAGTTTCAATTTGTACACTTTTTCAGAGTACACGCTTTTATAAGCTTACCTTGGTCCTTCCAGCCTATTTGGAAAAATAGTTGGAATCGCGTTAGGTTTAAGACGTTGTTTGGTTCCTATTTTTATAAAACATCCTTTTTCAAAATGGGTATCACAAACCCTGAATGATTCAAAGAATTTTGATTCACTAAGATTATGGCCGTTAAGGGATTTTATAGCTTGAATCCAGTCCTCCCTATACTGACCTCCACGGAACAATCTGAAATATAATGTATTTGCATAAATAAATTAAAATTTCATTTTCAACACTTTTGTAATGAAGGAACTACTTGCCTGTGAAGCGATACGTGTTGGTCTAAAAGATGGGATCCGCAACCAATTACAGAGCACCTCATTTTTCGCTTGGTTTTATTTAGCGATGTTATTTCACAGTTTTTGTTTTTTTTTAATTTTCAATCAATTTTTCAAAATAGACAACTTTTTCAATAAACTATTCTTTTTCAAAATAAACTAAGTGTTTTTAATCTTCAAAATAAGCTAAGTGTTTTTTTGTATGTTTTGCTTTTTACTAAGCAATAAATATAGTTATCTCAACCGGACCATATCTTTAGTTTTATAAATCGGATTGTCAAGATTAAGAACTTTTCAATAATAGGAAACTGTTCCAACATGGAGCTTTTTTGTTCATTTTTGTGTACTCACATAATACTACCTTACACTAAACTACATATTTGGTAGGTGGCTCTCATAACTAATTTATTTCTTTAAAAATCAGATGAATAAGTTTACAATACATATGTAGATCAAATTTTGTTTAAGTTAAAAAACCATTAAAAATTGTTAAAAAATATCGAATAATCTTAAGAATACACAAAGATATCAACTTCGGGTTAATTTTATTTTATTCACAAAGTTATAGTTGATAATCGGTAGAGTTTTTAAAAAAAATTCAATAAACGGTTTTTTTCTAGGCCAAAAAAAAAAACTGAAAAAAAAAACTAACTAAAATTTTTTGCAAGATCACACAGCCAACGGTCTTACCTTGATTGCACAACTGATAAGTTTTCCGATGATTTTTAATTGGTAATTTACTTATAAAAATAACATCGGGTTTGGAGTTTCAAAGGGAACCAATGGGAAGTTATAAGTGTATGGGTCACGGCCAGCCTCTTTTTTCTTTTATAAATCAAGTTGTTGCTATTAAATTTCAAAGTCAAAATTTTTGAATAAAATTTTGTTTTTTTCTTTGACTAGTCTTTTTGCGTAGTTAACTAAAAGTTTTTTTTATTCAATGCTGATATCATTTCTTTGTCCAATCCTAAAACCAGAATACAGAAACAAGAATCTTTCTTATTTTTTGAGAAATTAAAAGAAAATAGAAAACGAAAGGTACTTTGCCCCAAATAAACAATATTTTCTTATCTACCCATTGCAGGTTTTCCCAAGTATCTTTACTGGGGTTCTTATAGCACATCATGGTATGTGCTTTCGTCAACAGTTTTTTTATTTTTATATTATTTGTAGATGATCGACCACGTAACGTTGTAAGATTTCATACATGTGAATGTGATCTGTCTGGACAGTGAAAAGGGCTCAATAGTTAGCCACCGCTTTGTGCTTTCATCCTTACATCAGTCCAAAATCGGCATACAACAAAATAAATTATTACAATAATCCATTTGAATTTACTAAATTTGTATTTTATTTATATTTTTATGTATAATAAAAACAAGTTTATATGTACATCTATTACAAAAAAGTCTCTTCAATTGTCTTTCCGTTTCGAGAAAAAGTTCTTCTTCGATATTTTTCTGAGATTCAGCAGAGCAGGCGATGGATCTTCAGAAGGTTCGGGAGCTGGAGCAGCCTCTTTTACACGAGATACAAATCTTTATCTGTGCCACGGTATTTGATGAGAAAATGCCGGAATACGCTCTCTAGTTTATCATTTTGTCGTACACAAGTTACCTGAATTAATAATCCATTAAAAAAAAGGTGTTTATAAAGATTCATGCGTTTTCCTTACCCTCATGTAGCGTGTCCTTTCCTGCATAATAGTATCAATAATTTGACGCACCCGTTTCGCCAACGGAGTATCGCCAACAATAGCAAAACGTTCCGAGTTTACTTGTTGTGTACATTGAACATTGAATAGTGGCTGAATGAATGATTGTGGGAGGGCTTGACCCAGCCAGAAGAACAAATAAACTCCATTCTCTAGGATATATGCTCCATCTTCGGACATCTTTTCTTGGGTGACACGTATTGGTGATGGTATATCGCTTTCATCCGGTTCGACATTATGAATTGGAATGAATCTGGGATAGAAGAATGTAACAGACATTTGAAGGTCCATTGAGAGAACGAATTGGATGACATATGATCGGTCGTCGGTTGTCATGTCTGAGCCTCCAGAAATAGCATCGTTTTTAATCAAACACGACACATATAGTGGCAGAAGCTTAAGACACTCAGGCAGAATCAATTGTCCCGCCGATGTTGGAGACGTACAATGTTTGCGATAACAAGCCAGAGTTTGAGCCGATCGATGTATAAGGTTGTCCTTGACCACTTTGGGAGTCAGCTCCATCAGTTTGAACATGGATTGTTTGGCGAAGAATAACATGATTGCATCTAGATCACAACTCTTAAAGACATCAGCTATAGTTGTTGTTACTCGAAGAGCTAAATTTAAGATTCGCAAACGTCTTTGCCCACCACTTGATGTGTATAATAAAGCAATCTGCAGGTAGACGTTCTCTTCTGGTGGCAGTTTGTCGTCGTGCTTGATTTCAATTGCAAGAGCCTTATTGGAATCTAATCGAAAGAAATGAGTTTTAGTTTTTTTTTTTTTTTTTTAAATTATTCAAATTATTATTCTTACCAATACTAGCAAGCTCAACATCGGTTGTGTTAGACATGAAATAGTGGCCATAGAAATCTGTTGCACGAATACCAGCCGATGTTCTTACTCGCATTACTGCATCGAAAGCAATTGGTCGTGAAACGTTTTTAATAATATCTTCGACCAAGCGATTTCCATCCAGTTCAGCCTGGACAAAAAAAAAATTTAATCAGATTTTTACAGAAACTAGAAAAGTCCTTTAGGGAAAGATATATAGATCCCCAGGTCCAATTCAATATAAACAAATAAAATTACAAACCTGGAAGTAAGTGTATTTGTAGACTTCACCACCGGTTAATCTGGAGACTTGTCCAATCGTAGCAATATCAACATATGAATTATTGAATATAAACAAATCAACTGAGCATCCAGCTTGTACACAATCTTGGCCCAATGTATTATATGCTGTTGTTTGAGGAGTCAACATTGTTTTTTCTTTTTCCGTACCCAAATGTTTTCGATCGTCACGATTACGAAGTTTTCCCGGTGCTTCACAAATCGGCAACGATGAATTAAATACAAGCAATTTTCCAGCACAATTTGATGCTTTAAGTGCTTCTAAACCAGCTTGAATAGCTGGCAACAGAATTATTTCTGTTTCTATTGTATCGACAAACATTTTGGGAATGTGTTCCATCAGAGCATCGATAACAGCTTCGGATTCTTCTGGATCAACAAGGAAACCATCGAGCAATGGCATAAACATATCATTGACATCACCAACAACCATTATTTTGTGGTTGAGCTAAGCTGCTTTTGATGTTATAGAAATTAACAGTGCTATTTTGTAGGTGATGAACCCAACGTGCATTTATGATTTCTCCTGACCCTGATCCACAGGGAAGTGTTTGATGATTCTTTTTATTTCCTGACACGGCAAATGAACTAATCTGGATTTTACGTTATTGTACGAAACGTCAATAATAAATACATACACTGGAATTTCTGGTTCTGTAAATGGATTGATAATTATTTGAAAAACGATCAAATACCAAACATAAAAATTAAGTTATATTTACCCGATGTTCCTAGTAGACTCAGGTCTTTCGTATCTATCCACACGTTGACCAGTGTGATCAAGATGGAAGTATTCCGTAAGAACTACAAATAAATTATCAACAACAAATTAATATAAAATAAACTCCAAAGTTCAAATTTTCTTTAAACTTACCTTTTGTGGAAACATTACACGTCAAACATTGGAAGCGACGGCCAGCATCGATAAATTGCATATTCCGCGGCTTGTATGCCTTGCAACGATTGCAACGTATCGGTCCTAGTTCACCGAACTCAACAATCGGTGCATCATATTCATGGTGAAACAATAAGTACCTAAAGGGCGAAGCAGTTGTTTTTAGTAAATTAGATGTCGATGGAACACAAAACAAAGATGATCTTCTAAAGCATAAAAGTAATTGAACCTGAGGAATTTTTGAAAAAACTTGATTACTGAAATACAAACCTAACATTTGGTTGACTTGAAGTGCCTTGAACCTAAACAATAAACTTTGTTGTAACCAGCGGTGGTAGCAAACCAGCTTGTTTCTCACAAATGGACAACCGGCAATGCTGACCAGGCTGCATGGGCATATTGCACAGGAGGAAACTGTTCAGTTTTGGTGGCATTAGCGTTGGTTGCTGCTGAGCTACCATTTGTATCTGTCCAGGTTTGTGATAGCTTTTGTTGACCAGGTCGTGGTGGTTGCCACGGCTGGCATTCGTACTTGTACAGCTTGTGGAGGCAATGTCTGTCCAGATTGTTGAGCCATTTGTTGACCGGTCTTCGAGATCCAAACTGCATCTGTTACTGTTGTTGTTACTTTACGCCTATTATTTTTGTTTGCTCTTTTCAAAAATGTTTTTTTTTTATATCTATGCAAACAAAAAATAAATAAACAAAAATCTAATGTCAAATAGAGCTTCACCGTATTTTCCGCTTTGCACCACGGGGCGCTGGTGGCGTTTAGTTTTAAGTCGGACCGTCGTGAAGTTGGCTCCTGGCAGTCCATATATAATAGGTCCATGATATTCTCAATTGTCAAAAGTTACACCCACTTTTCCGCTTTGCTCCACGGGGCGCTGTTGGCGTTTAGTTTTAAGTGGTACCATCGTGAAGTTGGCTCCTGGCAGTCCATATATAATAGGTCAATGCCACACAGGTTTGTTTACGACAACACCAACTTACAGCACCACCGAAAACTTTAAAAATGTAGCCGGAATTAGATTTTCGTTGTTGTCTGTCTTCTGCCCAGTTTGCGTCCGCATACCCAATTAGATGTTCTTTATTGTTGTTTTGACTTAAAGACAATCTCAGATGAGACGTCCCTTTTAAATATTTTGCAACACGTTTCAGCTCGTTCCAATCTTCAACTGTAGGTTTTGACACTTTTGAAGACAATATGCTGATACTTGCTGCGATGTCTGGTCGGGAACTGATTGCGATGTAAAGTAAACACCCAATAAATTTTTGATACTTTTCGTTGTCAGATAAGAAGTTAACATCAGCATTTGATTTCCCATAACTTGGGTCCATCGGCGTCTTTGAAACTTTTGCATCTTTCAGTCCCATCTCTTCGATAACTTTGTTTATGTATGTTGTTTGACTTATTGAAAAATGTCCATCATCGTCTCGATATACCTCAAGACCTACGTAATTTTTTATCATTCCTAGATTTTTCATTTTGAACTTTGATTTCAGCAGGCTTTCGGTTTCATTGATAAGGTTTTGATCTTTACTGATTACCAATAAATCGTCAACGTAGACAAGTACATAAACTAAAAACTTGCCTACGGATTTCTTGAAAAGACATTGGTCAATGTTACTTTGATAATATCCATTCTCCAAGAGAACATTGCTGATAGTTTGGTTCCATGCCCTTGCAGACTGCTTTAGCCCATAGATGGTTTTATTTAGTTTACATACCTGGTATTCTTTATTCTCTTCAATGAATCCCATCGGCTGCCGCATGTAGACTGTTTCTTGAAGGTTGCTGTTGAGAAACGCCGTCTTAGCATCCAAGTGCAATACATGCATTTTTCTATGACCCGCTACAGCTAATAACGTTCGCACAGTAGTTTGTCTTACGACTGGAGCGAATGTTTGGTCGTAATCGAGTCCATGACGCTGGAGAAACCCTTGCGCTACCAATCGTGCCTTGTAGATCAGTTCTCCTCTTGAATCTTCTTTAGACTTGAACACCCACTTACAACCAATTGCTTTCTTGTCAGCAGGTAAGTCAACCAGTTCCCATGTATTGTTATCCGATAAGGCGTCCATTTCATCCTTCATTGCGCATTTCCAGCATTCACTTTTGTCACAAGCTATCGCCTCCTGGAAAGTGGTCGGATGGAAATTTTTAACTGTCTTCAATACATTTACCTCGTTGATTAATCTGTTTGGTGGTTTTCCTTTTGTTGTTCTGGCTGATTTTCTTTGCTGTGGCACTTCATCTTCATTTTGCAATTCATCGAAACCGTAAAATGTGCTTTCAGAATCTGAATCTGTGTCCAAATGTTCATCCTCCTTTTCTTTATTGTGTCTACTTTTGATTACAACTTCGATATAGTCATCATCGCTGTTACTTTTAGGAATTTCGTCTTTCTTCTTGTGAATGGTTTCTGGAACGCTCTGACGTTTAATCGGACTAGCCTCCACTTTGGTGGAATACTTTAAGAAATGAACATCTCTGCTGATAGTGATCTTTTTCGTACTGGTGTCTAGAAGTCTGTATGCTTTCGAGTTTGCATCATAACCAACGAAAATTAGACATTTCGACTTGTTGTCCCACTTTTTTCTCTTTTCCTTCGGAATATGTGCAAAACATCTTTCACCAAATGTACGAAAGTGCTTAAAATCCGGTTTTGATCCATACCAGAGCTCGAAAGGTGTTGTTGTAGTTGCTTTTGTCGGTAATCTGTTTTGTGTGTATGTAGCAGTCAAAATTGCTTCTGCCCAGAACTCCTTGCTTAAGTTCGAATCAATCAGCATACATCTGGACATTTCAACAAGGGACCTGTTGCGTCTTTCGGCAACGCCGTTCTGCTGTGGAGAGTACGCTGCAGTGAACTCGGATTTTACTCCTTGTTCCCTTAGATATTGTTGCACCTTATGTCCCGTATACTCGCCACCACGGTCAGACCTTAAAACTTTTGGTTTATGCCCGAACTGAGTTTTCATTGCTTCAATGTATTCCCGTAATTTATCGAAGACCTCTGACTTTTGCCGCATCAAGAACGTTGTTGTAAATCTACTGTAATCATCGATAAACGTGACAATGTACCGATTACCACTTGGACTGACCACCTCCATAGGACCGCAAACATCTGTGTGTACTAAGTCCAGTACGCTTTGCGAATCACTTTTGGATACTTTTGGAAATGGCAATCTGGCAGATTTGCCTTGGATACAAACTTCGCATGTTTCATTAAGATTACAATCTTTAATTGATAAACCTGATCCCATTTCTTTCGACTGTATAGATTTTATTGCATCCTCATCTCTATGTCCAAGCTTACGATGCCACTGGTGAATACAATCTTCTTTGTGAACCGCTGCAAGAACTCTTTTTGCGTGACGTAACACATACATCGAAGAAATCAAATCTCCTATTGCAATCTGGACATCACCCTTCCAAATCTCACATACCTTATCGGCAAACAAAACTTTGCAACCCTTTTCTACCAAGCAAGACACTGACAGCAAATTACCTTGAATTTTTGGAACATATAACACGTTCTCAATCGTCCCGGTAGCCTGAAAATTTTTATTATTTAGAAAACTTAATTCGCATGTACCTTTTCCTTCAGAAACGATTTCACTTCCATCGCCAATGTAAATTTTTTCTTTAATGAGAGGATTGAAGCTAACGAAAAAATCTTTTACATTCGTTATATGGCATGTAGCTCCAGAATCCAAAATCCATCCCGAAAGATTTCCTGTTGATGTCAGAAGGCTGAAGTTATCAAAGGAATTGATTATATGGTTTGCATGTTGTTTCTTATTCTTCCATTGCTTGTATTTGCTGCAGTTCTTTTTCAGATGCCCCTTTTTGTGACAGAAAAAACATTCCGCTGATGTTGAGTTAATTGCTTGTGAATTAAACTTTGTGATCTTCATTGCATTTTCATGTGGTTCTGCAGTAGGATTCTGACGTCGTCTATATTCTTCCAGAAGCTTCGACTGGACAACGTCGAACGTCAACTCTTTTTCTTCGCTTGTTCGAGTTTCCAAAGCAGTGATGAGAGTGTC
This sequence comes from Epistrophella euchroma, assembly GCA_947049315.1. Lineage (NCBI taxonomy): Eukaryota > Metazoa > Arthropoda > Insecta > Diptera > Syrphidae > Epistrophella > Epistrophella euchroma. Next base: position 121,950,224 of record OX346246.1, read on the forward strand.
ATAGCTTCTCGGAAGACTGCTTAACAGCATCGCCACACTCCACGTCTCAGACAATTTTTCTTCGCCTATCGCTGCCAAACGTTCAAACAAATCGACCATCTCTTGAATGTGCGCTTCAACATTCCCACCTTCATCGACTCTTAGACTGCAAATTTTCCGCATTAACTGCACCTTGTTGCTCAAAGTGTTCCTTTCGTGGTAATTTTTGAGATTATCCCACGCTTGCTTTGATGTTGTGGCCTTCCTTATGTGTTGCAGCTGGCTGTCCTCTACAGAAAGAGCGATTGTTGCTCGTGCCTCGTCATCCTTAGCACTCCATTCAGCAGTCGCAGGTTCTGGTTCTTTCTTGAGCCCTGACACGTAGCCCCACAACCCTTCCTTGATCAGCAACATTTCCATTTTGTACTTCCATACAAAATAGTTGTCGGTTCCGAGCTTTTTAATAGAAAAGCGATTCTCCGCCATCGTGCATAAAATATTCCTTTTGCGAGTCGATTTCCTTTTCTTTATTTATGGTTTGGAAACTGGGACCATAACCTGTTGAAGTGAATCTTCCTTATTACCTTATTAGCGTATTCCAAATATAAATAAAGATAGCACACAAGATTTGGTTTTTAAGTTTTATTTGTATTAAAAGTAAAAGATATACGATGTGTATCTAAAAAGGTTTGGAATGAGAAGAAGAATGGCTAGCCGCCAGTAGATATCCGTTAGTTATAAAATTTCAGTTGAAGTAAGAACAAAAGAGATGACAATATATTCAAATGAAGGAGATACAATTATATAAACAAAAAGGACTGTTTGATTGAAATTAAAGAACTTGTTTGTAACTCCAACAATGTGAACATTTTCAAACTAATTTTGTGATAGTGTTTCCCACTTAAAAATTTATAAAAATGATGAAGAAAGCTAAAATTTTGGTTTAAAAAAAATTGTGTATATTCTTTTTCACAAATAAACTGCGCTAGCGGGGAAAAAATATTTTTACTTTTGTAATTTTGCAAAAAGTGGCCAATGTAGTTAAGGCTTAATACACATACAAATTTGTACTTTTTCAACTGACATGAGCGATGATAAATCAAACCAAAAATCACTTTTTCAGGCATCCAGAATCGAATTTCGTGGAAGCTGTGAAAAAATGTATCACTTCACAGCTTCACAGAACGAAAACTGACCCCTGCACGGCATGATGAATGTTTGATGGATTTTAACCAGTAGCGTTCACATTCGCCAAGCATGCTGTCAAACATCACTTTTCATTAAAACTTTGACCATCACGCTACAAATTTTAGAATGAAATTTTAGAAAATTAACTTAATTTTTGCATTCCAGATCTGCAAAAACTATAAGCTCATTAAGGGCCAGTTGTAAAAACGTGGTTCAATATTTAAACCATGGTGATTAAGGCCGATGCCACACGAGCGTCCAAATGGACGAACTTCCATTTGGAAGCGCGTCCAGTATAAAACTCTCTTGATGTCAAGGCTGTTTCACAATGCGACGAGAAAACGAGACGTTAGCGTGGCGAGAAACGCTTTCAACTTTTTCTCGTTATAAAATCGTTCCCCAATTCACAATGCAGCCAGTTTTTCACACCGACCGACAGCGTAGAATTATTCGTGTTTGTCAGTGAATTTGGGAAATAAAATACAAAATTTGAAAAAAAAAGAAAATGAAAATGTTAAAAAATGCTTTTAATACTTTTAAGAATGTTTATTTATAAAAGCAAAAGGCATAAAAATACCAAGTGTGAGCAGAAGAAGACGATGGGAGTGTTAATGAAGACAAAATTAATTAGTCGCAAAATAAAAACATTTATTTGCTCGCCATTTTCGGTATTTTATTTATTTATTTACAGAATTAATAAATATAAATACAAATACAGATACGCTCGATGTCCTCAATTGTCAAAATGAAAATCGTCGTCTCGCCGCGTCTTTTTTTCAATTTTTCGAACTCATGGCGTGACGGGAAGACGAGAAACGCTTTATTGTGAATACTCTGGTATATTCTCATTGCTTGAAATTGGTTTGACAGCTACGACGAGTTCTCGTCACGTTCACGTCTCGCTTCCTGGTCTCATTGTGAAACAGGATTCACACGAACTTCTTTTTGAACGCGTGGACGGAATATTTTCCTAAGTTAGTTCCTTTTCTTTGGTTGATAAATCAAATTAATATAGAATTAGTGAATGAAAATTCAAAAAATTGCCCCTACCGCCTTCCCTGTTGTAATGAGCCCTATAAAATGTATAACATTATTGTAGAGGGAAGTTGGGGTAGTAACAATGTAGAATATTGTTTTCCAAAATTCTGAAAATTTTCATCAACTTTCGAATTTAGAACATTTTTTTGTTTATAACCTCCATTGCCTCTCTTGTAAGGTTTGTGCCTATAAAATTACTGGCAGAATTTTAGGCAGCGAGCGGTTCAGGGAATAACTTTGCATAATTAGTTTCTCAAATTTCTAAAATTTTACATCAACTTTTCAATTTAGAATTCCAGGCATCGAACTCAACTGCTCTCCCATTACGTTTTTAGGGTGAAGGGGGGAACCCATCCTCAAAAATTTTTAAACACAATTGTAGCCTGACATTTTATCTTTGTTTTAAGATCTTAACCTTGAAAATTGGATCACTACAACGAAAGATATAATTTTTAAAAAAAAAAGCTTAACTTTGAAATTGTCCCCAATTTTGCACCTAACGGGCCTTTCTCCACTGTACTACCGAGAGCAATGAACCAAACACTCTTTTTCTATGCAATTTTTCCGATTTCTCGACTAAATTTAAATTAAGATTGTGAGGCTTGTGGTGCACGTAAAATATCAAGTGAAGTATCAAGCCTTAAGCCTTAAGTCCCCTTTCACACAGGGCAACTGAGTTGCCGGCAACAAATAGTTCATAGGCGAGAAGGGCAGGAAGAAAGAGGGGGAAATGAAATCTCCCCGGTCAACAAATTCAGGAAACTTTTTTGACGTTTCTCTTCACACTACGTTTGTGTGCGTTCAACCAAGGTAGTTTAAAAGGAAAATACAGCAAGTCTCCTCCAACTTTGTATCTGCGTGTGAAAGGTACAGGAGATTGTTAAGGAGATTTAAAGAAAACGTCAAAAAAATCACCAGCAACTAGTATCTTCGTGTGAAAGGGGACTAACTACATAAGCCAAAAAAGTGAAAAAGTACAAAAGTGAAAATTTTCAAACTCATTTGGGGATAGTGTTGCTCACTGGAAAACGTATAAAAATGATGCAGAAAGCTTAGATTTTGGTTTAAAAAGAATTGTGTACATTCTTTTTCACAAAACATTTGCGCTAGCGGGAAAAAAAATATTTTTACTTTTGTAATTTTGCAAAAAGTGGCCAATGTAGTTAAGGCTTTAACTACATAAGCCAAAAAAGTGAAAAAGTACAAAAGTAAAAATTTTCAAACTCATTTTGGGATAGTTTTTCTTACTGGAAAAACTTATAAAAATGATGCAGGAAGCTTAAATTTTGGGTTAAAAAGAATTGTATACATTCTTTTTCACAAAACTATTGCGCTAGCTAGCACTTTTGCAAAAAGTGGCCAATGTAGTTAAGACTTCAAAATAATCGTTGTTTTTCTGACATTCGGACATGATGCCGTTTTACAATCTGCTCGGCATGAGAGTCAAACAGTCGACAAAGTTGGACGTGCAGACGAAACCAATAAGTGGACGCTCCGTGTGTCCATTCATATAAATTTTCTTGGTCTTCAGGACGTACTTCCAAATGGAAGCGCAGAAAAAGACGCTTGTGTGGCATTAGCCAGGCGGATTAACTGAGGTTCAATGGTGGTTCAAGGTTCAAGTAGGTGATAATAGCCGCGTTTTATTATGTTTGGATCTGGATCAGGATCATCCCTTGAAAATAAAACGGTATGGATCACAATGACAGCAGTGTTATATAACCATCTCTTTTTTACTTACGTTTTAATTATTTTTAGTTGTTTCCCGTCTCTTTTCTTTGCACTACAACAAACGCTACCTTACCATAAAAGCCATCTACCCGCCAAAGTAAGAATTCATTTTTGGATCTTTGAAATAGATCCAGATAGAGAGCAGGATCCCGAATTGTTTTTGTATTACGTGTTGTAAAATGATCCTGATCCAGATTTAGAAAATAAAACGCCGTTAATAACCGCGTTTTATTATCGATACTTCTGGAGGATTTGTCACTTCCTTGCAAGAGGCAGTAGTCCTGAGAAATTTTTTTTTGTTTTTTTAGGTGGATGGGAATCGAACCCAAACCTCAGACGTGACAGACCAATGCACTAACTATTACGCTAGGCTACTACCATTGGAGGCTAAACCAGTAGAGGTACAAAAATACATCTTCAAAGAGCCAAACGTGTCGAGAAATCCGGTTTTGGAACACTCCACAAACCCCCAATCCTAAAAATGTTTATGTTTTAATACATGTCAAAGTGTGTGAGATGGGTTGTTAAGTCGTGTGGGATGAAATTTCATATTTTGTTTCCACACTATTATTCAGGATTTACTTACCACTTTTTTGACATGTGTTAATACTCAGTATGGAAGGCCTTTGATTTGTAGGTACTTGTTAGCGCAGTGTTCTATCAATAAATTAAAATAACAAAAATCTAAACTTCAAAACAAAAAGTGGAAATATGGCTTTAGTGCAATACTACAGCCGGATCCACACCACTGATGATCGACACGACATGTCTCGTGTGGTGTGTTGTGGAGTGAGTACACTTACGGCCATATTATTCACTTGTTTAATTCTTAAATCCAGAATGTAAATTAATTTAAATCCAAAAATAAATCCAAGTCCATATTATTCACTCATTAATTTCGCAATTAGATCCAAATTTTTAAATCCAGATTTAATAAATTCAATTGAATTTAAACTGCTCTCCGGAGGACAGTTCAAGTTACTTACATCCAGATTTAAACTCAATTTATATTCGTCACAAGTCTCAAATGTTTGAATTATGCGCTCAAAAATAAATGTTATTCATACATAGGATATAATAATAAATAAATTCTAGTTCAAAATTAAGAAAAAGTAGAAAATTAAAAAGAAAATAAAAAATGGAATAGAGTGAATAATATGGACATGAATTTAAATTTTTGGATTGAATAAATCCACTTGGATTTAAAGTTCACTTAAATCCAATGTGAATAATTTGGCCGTTAATGTCTTACAAACTGACATTTTTTATTTTTTATTATTCTGTTTTCAAGAGCATTATGTATTCTCTATCCCTCACACTAAAAAAAATGTCTGCGTCATAGCGTGGTATGGCGCAATCTTAACAAAATAGACTTCGACAAAACACACCACTCCACAACACATCACGCGAGAAATATGGCTCTACGCATATGAAATACATTGGAGCGATAGCGACACATGACTCCTCAACACACCACACGAGATAGATGCGGTCCCGGCTTAACATCTAAATTAGACCCAGAATTCTGACCCGCTCCCATTGCTTGCGTTCGGGTGGTAGTGAGATAGGCTATCCATATCCCAAAAATTTTCAGATACCTTGAGTTGTTGTTGCATCAGCTGACTGTGCCGAGATTTAGCTAATGGCGAGTGAGTGAGATGACTCACTTTTCACTGAAAATCGATTTAGCTAGTAAAAGTGAGTGAGTAGGCGAGTGAAATGAAACGTCAGTTTACTCGCCGGATGTTTCAGCGGTGACTTGGTGTATGTGTTGGTAAATTTCCAATTTTGCATAGATATATGAAACGAACTAGCAAAACAACAATGCATGTAGGTAAAATTAAGTATGCAGCACATAAAAGATTTGTTTTTTTTTTATACAAACATACATTTATGTAAAAATGATATTTGATGAACATTATTAATTTGTTATTTACATTTTATTTGTAGGTATAAATTTTTTTAACACAAGTGAAAAATATAATTCAGCATCGCAAGGACGATCCCATCAACTTCGTGAGGACTAACTACAAAACTTTGGAAGAATGTTTAGGAGTGGGTAGGACACACTAACTTTACAATAAAGTCACACATTAATTAAATTTTGTTTTCCTAAGTTTTTCGATAATGTTTAATTAAAATAAAAATACAAAATTGAAAAATTAAACCTCAAACAAACAAAACCAAAGACAACGAATTAAAAGATAGCCTTTGTTTATGACATTTCATGTGTTCGAAACTTGATTCGAAATTACTCATTTCACTTTAATAGCTAAATCACTTTTGCGAATGAAGTGAGATGAGTCGGCGAGTAAGGCGAGTCATCTCACCTCACTCGCTGAAATAGCTAAATCTCGGCACATTGGGCTACTGATTTTTTTTTCAACACCTGTTTCAAAACCAATAACATCTACGAACACACTTCTTTATCGTTCACAATAATTTTCCTTTTTGTATACCACCCTGTTCTGCACACAAAAGGCGGTCTACTACCGTAGCAAAAATAATTTTTGTGCTAGTATTAGTTTACATTGCCGTGAAAGGTTGTTAGTGTTGGTATGGTATAGGTAAAATTAAATTCGGTTTTGTCGTGCGTGCGAAGCAGCAGTGCTCTTCTTGTAGTTGGTTTTGTTTAATTTTTATGTTCCTTTTATTAGAAAAAATTGTAATAGTAACTAGATACACATAAGCTTTCCCAAAAGTGTGCTTAATTGTAAATTTTTAAGAAGACAGCATTTAAAATTTTGATCGGGAAAATTCCAAGGTGATTTAAAAAAACGAAAAAAAAAATCAGATTTGCACAGAATTCCTATTGAAAAAAAAATTTAGTTCACAGTGAAGAATTTTCTTTGTACCCTGTCAAAATGTACGAATACGAGTTTTTGTCATCTCTTTCGCGGAAATGAAATGTTCTTTCTTGTTTACAACCAACACGATAAAGGAGTACCAATCTTATCACTGTTCAAAGGGGTGATATTCGACAAAAAACGTGAGTAAGCATGAATAATCTTAACGCCCAACTTATACAATAGAAAGAAACAACCGTATAAAAACTCGGTTGTGTGTACATACACAAAATTCTCCTTTTTTGTTGACCCCCCTCTGAGCTTTTTAATTATTGTAGGCTTCTCTCCCTCTACCTTTAACTCGATATGTCTCCTTTTACGAAAGAAAGAAAAAAAAAACAACCATCATCGTGAATACTTGATTTATGGCGAAGAGAAGAAAAAGAATGGCGAGCATTAGGTTTGGACGTAGTTTTGTTCACCGGTAACAAAAATTTTCTTTTATTCAGTGAATTTTATCTAAAAAAAAAAACTTTAAAAAAACTGAAAGGTTACTGCAATAATGCAATTGCATTAGTGTTTTATGGAAATTATTAAAATCTGCTGTGATTTTTGTTAATTCGTCTTTTTGCTTTAGAGAGGGCTTTGTACTCTTTTTAGTTCTGTATTACTTTTTTTCTTCTCCCGTCGTCGTGCTCGTGAGCTCGTCGGTATAATCGAAATCATAGTCGTCAGCCCCTTTTACCCACCTTACTTTGAAGTCCTTGTAAATTTCCTGTTTCTTTTTTTTTTGGTTAATTTGTAAGCCTGTGATCAAATCAAAATTAATATACCTAGTGACTAAAAATGACGAAAAAAGTGTTGGTGATTAATTTAAAGGATAAAGGTAATTTAAAGATTTTTAAAATTTCTGATTGTGACTTCGTTTTTTATTCGCCCACCACCCTCATAAGTGTCTATGCTAAGGCTAAAGAACGAAAAGGTCAGATAGTGTGACATAAAATCGATGTCAGGTGTTTGCAAATAGTTGTCTCTTTTTTGTCTGTTTCCATTGCATCGCCAAGTGTTTTCTCGTTCTATAATTGAACCTGTCAGTGTCATTTACACGAATTTTGTTGGGTGGGATCGGGATGTGTTCAAGGGCTGCGTTTTTACATAAAAACTAAAGAAATACTTAATGAAATAAAGATTAAGTTCGGGTATCCCTATTATAATCTATTTGATAAATAAAAAAAGACAATTTATGGCAAACAAAAACGATTCAAACAACACCCTATTTTATATCACTAATTTGTAAGGCGAAAAAAAAAGTCGAATACATTTTAATATCAGAAATTTTGGACTTGCGCTACGAGTCCAACTTTTTGTCATAAATTTGAATTTTTTATTTTATATAATTAGAATTAGAAGACAAAAATTAACTAAGTATCTTTCTGAATGACATGTGGAAGAATCCAGCTATAAATAGCACAATCATCTTCAGCAATTCATCTGATTTCGCTGGTCACATTGCTACACTATTTCTTTTATGTCACCAGATTCAAACTGCCAACCACATATCTGAAAAGGTACTGAGAGTGTAATCTAATCAGAAAGATTAAACTTAACGAACTATAATGCTTTTTTATTTAGGTTAAGGTATTTGGCAAAGCTGAAATAACTTAAAAATAAGCAGTAGTTATTTGCTTGCTTACTTGATTTGTTTTGTTATGCTCTAAAGAAAAAAATGGGCGGTTAAAATAATGACGAAATATGATAATGAAAATGATAGAATTTTGAATGTACAGGAGTTTTTGGGAAAATCAATATGCATAGCTTTAAAGCAAACAAAAAGGAGTTTTCTTTCTCATTTTGCTGTTGAAAGAATCGATTGAGAATGGCTGACATGGTTAAACATTCGTAAGTTGTTTTTGCACAAAAGAAGCGTTAGCAACAAGGGCGATTGTGTTTTAGTAGTAAGTTCTACATAGGTAGTTTTAGGTTTTTGTTTTTTTGTTTTTGAATAGGTAGGTATAACAAACCTAGAATGCAATTTAGTTTTTAAGATGGTTTGATGTAAACTTGATCTATTTATTAAAAAGTTGGTGACCAAAAGTAGGTACATACATATATTAAAGTTTAAAAATTTGAACAATGGAAAAATTGGTCTTTCCGGTTAAAGAATCATAACGGACTTCCTTGACATACAAATTCAAACAGGGTAGGTACATAACACCGTATATGTACTAAGTTTTGAAATCCCAGTGGAAGGAAATCCTTTTCATACATGCAAACATGTTCCAAGAAAATTTTTGGATCAAGCTAATTTTGACCTAAGCCTGCAGTTACAAGATTAACGATTCCTCATGAGCTCCTAATTGCCCAAACTGTCTGTTTATCTTGGTAAAAACTTTGTTGTTTGGTAGAACAGTTGCACTTTATCTGCTCGTTTCTTTGTTTCTTTTTCAGATTAAGTTTCTGAGGTCTCAAAGATCTCTGCATCAGAATTTTAAACAGGACGTCTCAATTGAAATATTTCAAATAAACTTGAATGTCAATCATGATTGAGGAGAGGAGTATGGGTTTCATACAACACGATTGCACCATCTGATCAGAGAATATTTACCTATATTCAGAAATACTTGAAACAATAGCCAATATACTTTATTAAGGTGGTGCTACAGTCTGGATTGTACCAAGGCATCAACCAACATACACATACGGACACTTTTGCTTCAATGGTTGAAAGTACATATTTATATTTAAACTTCAAATACTCGCATACCCGAAAGGATAAGAATAAGAAGTTAAGGGCCCTATTATCGTTCGCGAAGCGAACCAAAAAGCTGGCGAATGAATCAAATCCGTATTACAATTAGCGAATATTCGTCATGTGACTCGCCTCAGACGTCAAAACTAAGCGAATGAAAATTGTTAGTGACTGGCCGGCGAATACAAATAAAATATGAATTTATTAATTAAAAACATTATATTTTCAATCAAAATGGGTTTAATAATATCGCTTATCAATACACAAAAGTAAAAATATCCATTAACAACACAAAACCATTAGAAAAACAACTTTTAAAAGAACACACGGATACACCATATTAAACTAGCTGACAGAGCGCTCGCCCGGGTCTTGATTTTTTGATTTGCCGCAAACAAATTGGATGATTATTTCAAAAAAGTTGTTGTGCCACGAAATATTTAGTTGAAGTTGTTAAAAAACGTTTAAAACTTGAATAAAACTGCAAAAATTCCACACACAAAATTATATTTATGACAATTATTTTTTTTTACTCTGACATCAATTAGCCAGTTCACGTTTCTAAGATCTCACTGAGATCTCACTGAACAAGCTCCGTCAGCTCCACTGAGCAGAAGGAGAAACCTGAACAAAATTTCTCCGCTAGAAGTCAAAACCAATTTCCATCTCTTTTTTATTAATTAATCAACTGCGACAAAAAATAATTGAGCAAGCGAATCCAAAAAATATCAGTCTCAGTTTTTTGACAGCAAAAGTGAGGAATCTCACTGAGGAATTACGTTCAGATTTCTGAGATTGCTGAGATCTCTGAGATCTCAGTGAGCTTGAGAAACCTGAACTGGCTAATTAGCAAATCATTGACAATAAATGAATTTTCGATGAATTTTTTGCGAATGAGTTTATTCGCCAACCCTAATATGAAATTGTAGAACGTTCGCCAAAGCGTTCGACTCGAAGCGAACGTTCGCTTCGCGAACCGTAATAAGGCCCTAAAATTCGAAGTAGTCTGTTAAGATGAATTAGATTAGGCTTGTGTAATTAAAGCTTAAGTGCAATTGCCTTGTACTTTAATTTTTTAAGAACAAGTACAATTCCATGGTAATTTCTAAGTACCAGTACGGGTACTTAAGATTTCGCTGTAAGTCTCTCATTTCCCCTAGACAACACGGTGTCCTTAAATGTAGATCTACAACCAATAAACTTGTCGAATTTGTATCCTTAGAATGGAAATAAAGTCGACGTTATTTCCACAGATTTCAGTAAGGCCTTTGATAAAATTTCGCATAGACTTATACTCTTCAAATTGTCCTCACTCGGCTTTGAACCTATCTTCTTTTTTTTTATACTTTCCTAGCTACTTCCGGCGCGCGTCCCCCAAGACAGACATTTGGATTTGGATCCCCTTCTTTTTATCCTAACTATTAACGATATCGAAATGGTGATCAAACATTCCTTTATCTCACTTCACGCCGATGATACGAATTTTTTCAATACTATTTCGTCGTCACGCGACACTGCGCTTATACAACAAGACCTCGATAATTTTTCAGTCTAGTGTCTTAAAAATTGCTTGGAGCTTAACATTACCAAATGCCAATCAATCACCTTTTCGCGTAAACGCATCAAATCTTCTTCTCGTATCTACTTACTCCATAACCAACCCATCTCCATCGTAGAGTCCATTCGCGATCTTGGCCTCCTATTTGACTAGGAACTTAATTTCCTTGCTCATGTAGATGACAGCTCTTGGATTTGTCAAAAGGTGGTCCAAAGAATTCTCCAACCCCTATGTGTCAAGGTTGCTGTACATAATTTTTGTTCGACCCGATATTCATATATGTATCTAGAATTGAGAGCAGCCTTCCTTGGAACGATCCTTTGGTCCAACCACCTTGTCGTGATCGCTTACAATTACTTAACTTGATATCGCTCGATAAACGAAGAGAAGTAGCAGACATTCTCTTCATTCACCGTCTCCTTTCTGGTTTTGTCGACTGCCAACCTCTTTACAATTTTATCCTTTTCAACACTCATCCCCGAAATTTAAGAAACCCCCACCTCATCTACTTGCCTACACACCGCACCTCATATGGATCCAACGAGCCTTTAACTCGAATGTTGCGAAGTGTTAATTTGAACGCAAACTGTTTCGACTTTAACCTAAGCAATTCTATTATTAAATCTGTTTACCCAATCATAACCCCAATACATCCCTATCTTAGCTATAAGCTTCTTAATTTTTATGTTAGATTAAGTCCTTAGTTTTAAGTTTGATTAAGGTATGTTTGTAGCTTGCATTAAGCCGAATAAATGGGGCGTTTTGCTCATTACTTAAGTACTTATATTTTACTTAAATACTTTCTAAATACAATTCCTTTTTAATTCCTAATTGAAAAACAAAAAAAAATATATTATTTATCATCCAGAAAATTCTTAATATTTCCCAGGAAAATAACTTCCCATTTAGAATAAGGCAGCAAGAAAAAGTTAGACATTTCCCCGGGAAAAGTAATTTAGAATTGGGCTGATTATGAAACTTAAGAAATGGAATTTGTTGTTTTATCCTCAAGAATAAATTTGTACTATCATTGAACTGTAACACAAGCAACTCCTTTATTTTTAATAAATCTTAATACATTTTTTTAAAGCTCTCTCGATCATAATATCTTTGCCTCTAAGTTGAAATATTTCAACTTTTTCTGTTATAATTCTGTTTTATAAGATCTGTGACCTACTTAGGGAATATATATTTGACTATCTTTCGTCTGAATATTAAAGTGCTGTTAGAAATATTCTATTTTGCCCTACTTAATTTCCCTCCGTTTCGGCGGGAGAGGCAATTTTCTAAAAAAAATCGGCTTGAAAAAGAAGAAAAAAGTCATTTAAAAAAAAACGGCAACACTTACAATGTCATGCTTTACTTTTTTTAAAGCAGGAAATTCATTCTTTAATTTTGTTTTTAATTCGAGTTATTTGAGATAACAGTTTTTGAAAATTTTAATTTATTTTAAAAAATAATGAAAAAATTGTATTTAAACTGATTGTTTTTTTTTTTTTCAAAATTTTAAGTAGTATTTTTGTTTTTAAGATTCAATATTATATTATATTGGATAAGCATAACAAGTGAGATAGGCTTAGAATACATTTTTTAAGTGACCTTGTAAACTTCATTGTTAAACTTCAGTGTTAAACAATGTCTACAGTACATACATTAGCGTTAGGAGCATTAGAAAAGAGGGTCACACGGTTCGTAAAGTTTTATAAAGGATCTCCAGTCACGAGCTCCATTCACGATAGGAAATTTTAATTAAATTAAATATGTTGGCAGGCCTAGTAATTTTTAGCTCTTTAGGAATAGAGGGGACCTACGGTTTTTAATGAATCCGGACGGCTGAGTTCAGAGGCACTTTATAATGACAAGAAAAGAATTTGTCAATTCTTCGCAGGAGGCAGTTTCCGTGAAAAAAAAATCTGTTTTTTATACGGTAGAGGCTGGGATTGAATCCCTTGGTGTGACAGTTTTACGCACAAACCATTACGCCAAGGGAAACTGCATAAAACTGTTAATTAATTGTATATTAAAAATCTCAACGAATATCGGGGCTGCCCTTAATCACCGTTTCAACGTGATTGGCCTCTTTTAGCGATAAGCAAGTTCGAAATTCTCTTTTTATCAATAATTTGTATACCTACCTATATAATTTTAACTTAGTAGTTTAATGATTTTTCTTTTCCAATTTCAGATAGTAATTCCGAAACCTAAGCACGACAAATCAAAAAGAAGAGCAACCGGGCAAGCACCAAGTGCACATCTCTTCGTCTCTTATCATTAAATAATGCTTAAAAAAAACCATAAAAGTTTAACATCAAAACATATTGGTTTAAGAAATTCAAAATCAAAACCAAATAAAAAACAAAACAAAAACAACTCAAAGATGTATAAGTCTTACTCAAAGAAATCAAATAAACCATAAAGCAAAACAAATGTCAATTGAATTTGTTTTTTAAAAAGTTTTCTTTTTAAAACTTCGTCGTACACAACAAACTTACGCACATAAAGAACCCGATACATTAATTCTTTGGCAAAATCTATGCATGGAATAATTTATAGTGTATTCAAATCAAAGTAGCTATACAATAAAAATAAATTAGAAAAAAAAAAATAATAATAATATAAAATTCGAGCAAATTGTCAAATTTAAAAATAAATCCAGAGAACATGTGCAAAATTCGTCGCGCTGTTTTTGGTCTATCTATATCGAAAACAATAATCTGATTCCAATAGTGACGGCTAAAAATTTTTTTGACGACGACTATTTCTTTGTATAAATAGAAAATAAACGTACGAACGATCAAACAATAAGAACGGTATTAGCAGTCAGATTTTTTTTTGTTTTTGATTTTTGCTCTCATTAAACGACGGCGGATAGACAAATAGATATTCAAGTGGACAATTGACTCGTGTGAAAATTGATTCTTCGCGGGTGCTTTCGCGCATTTATTTGTTTGGGTTTTGGTTGAAAATTCGAAAGAAAACTGTCGACATTTTAGCCAATAACAATAATGCAGCGAAGAGAAGCACGTGATCGTCAGCCAAGGTAAGTCTTTTTTGTTGTGTTTGCATCTTATATTTTACATACATTTATGTAAATTATTATTATTATTATTATAATTTATTAACACATAATTAAAATTACAATGCTAATATGAGGACGAGCATAAGCTGCTATGACTTTCGGCTCTGAGATGAAATGGTTTAGTTGTAACAAGATGAATAAAATGACATTTGTATGTTACTAGTTATATTTTCATGACTAGGGTTTTTTAAGGCTTCGAAGATAGAGTTTGATTGCTGTTGATGAATACTTGGAGTTGCACAATTTGGCATGGTTAAAATATGTTCAATGTCAATTTGAGAGTTGCAGGTTGGGCATAAAGGTAGATTTTCTTTGCGGAATAGATGTTGATGCGTAGTGGCAGTGTGGCCAAGGCGCATTCTCTAATGAAACATGTATTCATTGATTTAGTGGTGTTCGTTGGAAATATAGGTTGTGTTTTTTCCTGGTTGATGTGAGCATAATGGTGAGAGTAATTGTTCCAGACCATTTGGGTTTTGGTTTTCAGCTTTTGTTTGATATTTCGGAGCAAATCAAGCCGAGAGCCCGACACAAAGTTAAAGATTGGTGTACGGTATGCTTGGGTAGCAGCTTTATCGGCGAGCTCATTGCCCTTGATACCCATATGGCTGGGAACCCACATTAGTTTTATATTTTTTTGATTTCTAATGAGGCAATCTCGGATTTTTGATACAATTACGGCCAATTTCTTCACAAAGTTCTAAAATTAATTTAAAACTCGATCCAGTAACTCTCGGTTTATTTTTGGAACTTAGTTTTAAAAACATTTAGAACTTGATCATTTCTTCACTTCTAATCATTTCCTTAGAACTGGGTCTAAGATCACTATTGAGTTTTAAGTACTTTAGATCTCGGTTTAAAGAAACGAAGTTCTAGTGTATATTTTAATACTTTTGTGGCACCCAGTATTATTTTCTGACACAAATTTCTGACAATCTATCAACAAATATTTAAATATTTGTCAGTTTCATTTTGCTGGATTCTTTTTTTGTGAATATATTTCTTTTATTTTGCTCATTAATTAAAAACACATTCTCATTTTTGCTGTGCCAGTTTTGTTTGTATTGGTGTTAATGTTTTTATTTCGTTTTTAATTTTTTGTTGTGTGATTTCGTGCATATTGATTTTTGAATAATTGGTGTTTGCAAGTGTAAATATTTTTATTAGTCCGATAGCTCGCAACAGATTTTTGACGTGAAATGAACCCAAAAAGATAAGTGTGCATGTGCATCAAAGTGCATAAAAAAAAAGAAGATGGTAACGGTTCCAATGTCCCGAATCATTGATTATGGATGTGGTTCTGACAAATTGTTTAGAAAAATGGCAATTACTTAAGATGAGCTTTGAGCACGCAATACTACATGTCTTTTGGCTTTCTTTCATGAAACAAAAATCTGGTGCAAGTTCAAGAATCAAAACTAACAAAAAGCACAATGTAAGAAAATGTTATAGGTACCACGAGAATTAAAAACAACACCAGCATATGTAACTAAATTGGATACAACAAAATTGCACACTTACTTAAAATTAATAAAAAGGATAACTTTAAAACAATATATCTACCTACATAAATGCTATATAAGGTTATTCCAAAAACGCCACAAAGATCGTGTTTTTTGTGGCTCCTGTCCGAGGTTAAGATTACTCAAAATGACTCTCAGATTCAAATTCGCACTCTTCAGTGTCAAGATGCGAACGATTGTCATTAATTACTTTATTTTGAGGAAAATAGTGCATTAGATGCATTTTTTGTCTTAACCAACAACGGCAGCATTAATGCATTTCTGTTTATTTCCTCACCAGGAAAATATAGTAGTTAAAATCTTGTTATATGTACATATAAGTACACAAATTTGTGTTTTGTCCAGCATGCTATCTGGTTACATGCATTTTTTTAGCGCACGCGAGAAGGCTTGCACCTAAAACTAGATTTATCCCAAATTTATTTGAATTACCTTTTCTTTTAAGTCGAATCAAAATTTATAACCAGATAAGTTTTTTGAAGAAATAAAAATGTTGTTAAACCGAGTTCTAAGTCTCTAGACCCCCGAATTCGAGGGTCCAAATTTATCGAAGTTCTATCTCAAATTGAGATCCAAATCGAAGTTCTAACGCGTTAGAACTCGGTGAAGAAATGAGTTAGAACTCAATCAAGTTCTAATTTTTCGATAAACCGAGTTTTAGGGGTTAGAACTTTGTCAAGAAATTGGCCGTTATAGTATTGTGATTAGGATTTTGTATTGCTTCAATCACTGATAGGCTATCAGTGACTATAACAAACTTACCAGCAATTACTGTACAAGTGAACATGGTCTTAAGGATGGCGAAGGCTTCTGCAGTAAAGATGGATGCTTTTTTATCTAGTAGTCCTACACATATTAAAGAGCCGTTTTCGAGGACTGATGCAAAAGATGTGTTTTGTGGAGTTTTGGATCCATCGGAGAAAACAAAGTTCCAACCACCTTGTTTCAGTTCAGATGCCGTATTGAGAAAAGCTTGACAAAAGATTTCGCTTGAGGTGTTGTTTTTTGTTTAAACTTGACAGATTCATTATAAGTGATTTAGTTATTTTACATAATGAATTTATATGAACATTACATTTCTTACTGGCTAAAAAGTTATTAATATTTGTTCTTTTAGTTAATCTATTTTTTAACTCCAAACAATGAGTTTTCCAGTTATATTTTTTGTTAAATGATAGGCCCAATATACACAGGCTATCAACGTTATTTATTTTAATATTATTTAAGGAAATATTAGTGTTCTTACATGAAGACTTTCGACAAATGTGTAAAGTTGTGCACTTATCTAAAAAGACTTTGGCTCCACTCAAAGAAAACCAAGCTAATATATCATTTAGAACGTTTGTAAACAATAAGTTAGTTGTTGTTAGGTCGTTGTGTTTGCAAAGAATGTAAAAATCGTCCGCATAAGATGTGTGGTCAAGTTGTTTATGGTTAGCAATAACTGTGCTTAGGTCGTCAAATGCTATTATAAATAACACAACCGTCAATGGGGATCCTTGCGGAATTCCATTGAACAGAGGGTAATAGGATGAAAAACAGTTGTTTGTTTTTACATTTTTTATTATTAAAGATAAATCAAGGTGTACTCATTTAGGAAGTTCACGTTTCTCAGAGAGTTTCCTTAAGTTTATGATTGTGTTCACTTTGGGCCCACTCCGCGTTTGACATTTTGACGTCTTTTTGTCAAGTGAGGGTGTCAGATAAAATAAAGAGATGACAAAATGAGTTGCGAGGAGCTAGTTCGATAGGCATGTTCAAGAAATAAATTAGATCTCTGTGATCAAATTAGTAAGATACGGTCTTGTTGACAATAGCTGTCCCTATCTTTCTCTACAGATGTAACAGAGATAGTTATAATAAAAACGATATTGTTTGATCGTTTTCGTGTGCCGGAATGGGTCCCCAGGATTCTTAAGATCTCTGAGACTTCAGCAATCTCAGAAATCTGAACGTAATTCCTCAGTGAGATTCCTCACTTTTGCTGTCAAAAAGCTGAGACTATTATTTTTGGATTAATAAAAAAAAAGGAGATGGAAATTGGATTGATTTTGTTCAGGTTTTTTCTCCTGCTCAGTGGAGCTGATGGAGCTTGCTCAGTTAGATCTCAGAAACGTGAACTGGCTAAGTGATAGAAAAACTGTGGCTGAGTTCCAAAATTCATCAGATGCGCATTTACTGCGCAGTTTGCGCATCCAAAATCTTTCTAGCTGCTTCGATTAAAATTTTTTGTTTTGCATTCCGAAACGTCAGACTTATGTAATGTAATATTTCTACAAAGCATAAAGTTTTCGTTGCTGATGCGTATGAAAAATTAAGGCATTACTTCCGCATCAAAACATATTCTACATTTTGGAACTCAAGAATTTTGTTCTGAGGAATCCTGTTCATGTAACTGAGATTGCTGAGTGCTCTTAGATCTCATTTTCTTGAACTTGCCTTATGTGAAATCATCTGTTGTTTTCCTCAGTATTTGATTCCTAATGAATTATTATTATTTTTTTTTTTGAAATATTAATCGCGATATGATTTTGGCAACGATAAAATCCAATTTTGAAAAACAGTGCGACTGACGTGTATCTACGAACTCTGCGAGTGTGTGACCTTCCTTAAGACCGTCTCAATGTAAATTACACCCATAAAATTGCAATAAGCTCGTTTTTTTTGTTTTCTTAAAAAAATTTAATATACCATACATTCATGCAATCAATCAATCCCTTATTCTGACGTAATATAATCAAGTTAAAATATTTTTATATTGCCTACATTAATTTGTGAAGAATTGCAAAATATTTCTGTTACCTCTGTCAAATTTACCATCTTAAGTGGAAAAAAAAACTTCGACATTAAAAATTGACCTAAGCGCTTTTTATTTTATGTGCCATTAGAAAAGAAATATTATTTCTTATACTAACGTTAAATCCTCCGCCCGTTCGCGGCCCCCAAAATGAAAACCAGGGAAATAAGGCCGATGAACTTCTCTTTACCTACATCGTACATACATACATACATATTTCCATCGCATTATAAGTACCTAGACCTACTAGCTGCCTTCTTATTCTTTGTGCGTGTTTATTTTTCCTTACCATATGATTTTTTTTTGTTTGTTCGTAACTGGTTTCTTCTTACATCGTCATTGCCGCCACCGCTGCTGCCACTCTGGAATGACGGTTTTTATTACTAGTCAAAAGGTTAGGTTAAAGAATAAATGTTTCATTTTTGAATAATAAAAAGAAAATAAAACATATAGTTGGTTCTCCTACAAGTTTCCTAATATCTATTAATTTTGATTTTACTAATTTTGACATGAAAATTGATGTACATTATACAGTTTGTCAAAGAAGTTTATCTTTTTGTATGTACAATGTACATATATATAAGTTAATGTAAGGACAGCCTGACACATGCGTTCTTCCACGATTATTTTAACATCAACTATTTTATTGGTGTTATTTTTGAAATTTTTACAACTTTTCTGAAATAATTACATATATCTAGAAAATAATGCAAATATAATTTTGAACAAAATTACCACTTAAGAGTAGTTGTATGCGAAAAGGGTGCGACTAGAAAAATGCCAATCTATAACAGTAAAAAAAAACTCAGGGTGCCTGAATTATGCCCACCAGCAGAGGACCCTGGACTTGAGAGGCCGCAGTCCCATTTTTTTTTTTAATTTTTTACCGATGTAAAGGCTAAATGCGAACCTTAATTCTTAAGTGGTTGATGGCCTTCTACGATTACTGGTTTTCAATTGAGCTTGACAAAAATGGTACAAAGTAAGGAAATGTAAGGCAGAAGTTCTAGTTAAATGACTTTGAACTCTAACCCCTTCTTCATCTGAACGCTTTAGTTGTTTTTGAAAAACTTTGTCATTTAACAGTAACAATTAAAAAAAAACATATTTAAAGCTTTGAAATGGTCACACTTAAGAAACAAAAAATTATATTTTCTTGTATGGTATCATATTTAATGTAGATCTTCTATTAAGTTTTGACCTGTTAGATTCCCAATCGAAGACCAATAAATGTCAGTTGCTGACCATCTTTCGTTTCCATCTTTGAGGGAACTCTTTACGACTAAAAAAATGCAATAATTAGAAAGGGGGCTACTTTGGACATACCTAGTACCATTTCGAACTTTATTGACAAAGACATTAAAAAAGAATATAAAATGCCGAGCATTTATTTCAATCCAGTGGGCCTAACAGATATCCCCAGAAGGGACCTCTGGACGGAAAACCGGGTCATAAAAGATGATCATATCTCGGTATTTACGGACGGCTTAAAGACGGATAAGGGTTAATCAATAAAGCTTCCTAATTTCTGCAGTGTCTTTCAAGCGGAAGTATTTGCAATTTATGAAGCTGCAAGGAATTTTGCCACATTCAAACTAAATAAATAAATTTGGTGGCACAAACGGTTCATGAAGAACCAGGGCCTAGCGACTTACAACTCTCAACCATTCCTGTGTGCGTGTCTGCAGGAATGAAGGGGACCTACAGTTTATTGCCGAATCCGAACGGCTCAGGTGAGCGGCACTTTTCTATGACAAGAGATATTCTTGGAGGATTTGTCACTTCCAAGCAAGAGGTAGTAGCTCCGAAAAAAACTTAAGGTGGAAGCGGCTGGTATTGAACCCCAGACCTCTGGCATGACAGTCCAAAGCACTTACAATTACGCCATGGGCTACTACACCCTGTAGTAGCCACATTCGAACTGGTAAACAGCAATATCGACTTCTTTATTGACAGTCAGGCAGCGATCAAAGCCATTTCCTCTATCGTCACAAAGTCTAAACTGGTAACTCGTTGTCGTAACAAGCTAAGATTACTCGGCGCAACAAATACTGTTACCCTGCGATGGGTCCCAAGACACCGTGACATTCATGGAAATGAAATGGCGGATAAATTGGCCAAGAACGGGTCAGTTCTTGACCCGAGCCAAACAGATTCTTCGGTGTCCAGGTCCACTGGAACAGAAAAAAAATAGATTTCAACAAAGTTTCCTCAAAGTCGCAACAATCGATACTTGTCGGGTTTCGAGGAATCTATGGCCGGACATCTCCAAGAAAAAATCCTTCTCAAGCTAAGCAGACCTTACTGTCCCTCTTGGTTGGAATCCTAACGGATCACAATACAATGGAAACCCAGATGAGCAGAATGGGTATCAGCATAGGAGGGCTCCTATCACTTTCTTTGTGAATGCCCCAGTCTAGCAATCCTAACGGATCACAACACAATGGAAACCCACATGAGCAGAATTGGTATCATCACATCTGACTTATGCAGATGGTGTTAGGATGAAGAGGCGTAGCAGGGCTCCTATCACTTTCTTTGTGAATGCCCCAGTCTAGCAAGAGCCAGAAAAACAGCCCTCGGGGAATACTTTTTCGATGAATTGGGCGACATCTCACATTTGCCCCTAAGTCACCACTGAAGTGGTGAGACAGTGGAGTGGTAGTGGTGTGGTGACTAAGTAGCAGGTGGAATTGGTAAAACCTATGTAATTAAATGAAGACGCGCTCATCAAATTGGAGTGGCGGTGGCATGTTATTTTGCAGGTGGTGTGGTGCCAGTCTGCTGCCACATATCTCGAACATGTTTAATTTCTAAGTGGCAAGTGAGTGGTGACGAAGTGGAATTTTGTAGAGCTGGTGGGTGAACGTAGTTTGTCACCGCAGTACGCGTTAAATCACTTTCATATCACTTCGCCGCCACTCCATCACCAAGCCACTTGTTCACCACTCCACTGCCACTCGCTACTCGTTTTACTACTCCACTTCGTCAACAGTTCAATGAGCGCTTTGCCTAAAAAACATTATGAAATTCATCCAGAATTCAAAATGGTTTAGGGTGGCCCCCACATATAACCTCTAAGCTCCACCAACTCCTCTCCTTACCCGTCCTTATGCCTACCATACCTTTATCCTGGGGAGCACAATGGATCCACTGAGAACCGAGTGAGATGATGCGTCGAAAAAGCGAGACGTTAGCGTGACGAAATTTCTTCGCAGTTGTTCTCTCTTTGAAACGAGTTTCAAATAATGTATTTATAGATTATGAAGTATTTCTCGTCGTCACGTTGCGTTTTTTTTTTTTTTTCAATTTTTCGAACTTTATGACGTCACGTGAAGACGATAAATGCTTAATTATGTATTTCACTGTTTAAAATTCTTTTTAAAGAGAGAACAACCACGAAGAGATATCATAACGATGACGTCTCGTTTTCTTGTCGTATTGTGAAACAGCCTTCAAATTTTCTCGGCGAAACAAATTCATTCCCAAAATAAAAAAAAAACAATGAGTTACAATCTAAATTAGTAAAACCATGTCCTCTGGAAAAATTGATTAGTATGATTATAGCCTCAATTGACATACTATGTTCTATAATTAGATTTTATTGATCTGCCACCAA
Source organism: Epistrophella euchroma (assembly GCA_947049315.1). Lineage (NCBI taxonomy): Eukaryota > Metazoa > Arthropoda > Insecta > Diptera > Syrphidae > Epistrophella > Epistrophella euchroma. The sequence goes on from OX346246.1 coordinate 121,972,271, forward strand.
ATGCAATTGATAGTTCTTATCACAATTGACACTGGCGCATTGAACTCAACCAAGAAGTTTTGCGCAAATTTAAAGAAACAATGACATTTCAATTACAATAATTGTATTCCTAAACAGGCATCAGTATTAAAGGGAACTGTAAAAAAAAAATGCATTTTTTATAATTTTTTTTATGTCATTTTAAAACTTTAATGTACAAATATTCAGAAGACATTTGTTTTATATGTATGAAGGTATATGTATGTTTTATATAAATTTGAGATATATGTACGTTCAGTTACATATAACATGTTTGACTAGCTAGCTGGTGTACAATGATAAAAGCCCGACAAGTCGACAACCTTTAGGTCTTTCGGCTTCAAGCCGCACGTGAGTTAAGCAATAAAGTTTAATCAACTCCTACAATGATTTTTTTTTTTTTTAAAGGAAATAAGTAATTTGTCCGACCTTTAAGATGTCATTATTTAAATTTTTTTTCATAGAAAAATGTTTGTGGGTTTTGATGGACTTGTTTTTAAAGACAAAGTTTTGATGTTCATATTTTAATAAACCTAAATAGACAGAAAGCGAACAGATGGGTTTCACAGTTCTGTTTTTAAGACATTATGTTAAATGGCTTTGTCCTATATATCGATGTAAATAATTTAAAAAAAAAAGTTCAAAATATTATCACAATTTGTGAACTTAGGAAAGGCTATTATTTATGTATTTCCAAGCGATTTAGCTTTTCGTTGGACTTATTCTTGTGTCGTTGATTTATTTTATTTATTTATTTTTTTTCGTCATCTCTGTGGTAAGCACCTATACGCATTCAGCCACCGAAGCAAATAAAAATGTTCGACCTGTCTTAAGGCAGCAGTCATAAATTAATTTCAATAAACATATGAAAATGTTTAGAAGCGTAACATAACACAAGATCGCCGATCGAGAGAAAGTTAAGCAATCAGAACAATTTGGAACAGAATCCCATTGAAAATCGAACATTTTAGTTTTATTTTCAGTATTCGAGAAAAGTCCCACTTACTCATGACCCAGCAGATGTGTGCACGAAGGTGTTCTCCCCCAAAACGAGTCAAAAGCTAAGGAGTACTACCTACCTTTTCTCGAAGCTTTTCGTCGTATTTTCAAACCATTCTAGCTGCATGCCGCCTGGATAATGCTATAGAGAACATATCAGGCGAATATGTTGTTATCAGACTTATAAAACGTACTTAGTTTCAAGCCATACCTACTTTTTGACCAATATGTACGTTATGGAACTTGGTGAACTATTTTACATGAAATGTTTTCGATGAGATAGATTTTTACATGGATGTAGTTTTATTCTTTTGTCGTATATACCTAGTCTAGCCTTAATTCTGTTACACGATTTCTAGAGCACATTTCCCATAACTTCCATCAGGAATAATACCGTTAACTTTTTTTTACGAAACACGTGTTCTTATACGCAAAGAATGGAAGCTAATTTGGTTTCAGTTTTTGATCGGTTAACATGAAGTGGAACGTCAAAGAAAATCGGGTCGCGATAATCGCTTTGCAAAAAATGTGGAAAAAATTTAAATCAAATTTTTGAACTAAACCACTCGATATATCAAGAATGTTTGTTTATCGGGCCAAAAGTCGGTTTAGTGAAAGTAGAGGACAGACCAAGAAGTGGTCGTCCACGCGTCGCTCGAACAAGTGCAAAAGTTAAAGCTGTGCGTGAACGAATTCGAAGAAATCCTCTCCGGAAGCAGAAGATCATGTGTCGAGAACTGGATATGTCCGCTAGATCCATGTCAAGGTTGATTCGAGATGATCTTCACATGAAAGCATATCGTCGGTCAACAGGACATTTTTTAACTCCAAGCCTTAAAAAAATAAGACTTAAAAGAAGCAAAAAGCTTTTGCAGTGGCATGCGGTAAATGGCCACAAAAATATTTTGTTTAGTGATGAAAAAATTTTCACAATAGAAGAAGTTTTCAACAAGCAAAACGACAAATTTTATGCGACGTCATCTAAAGAAGCGAAAAAATTTGTTCCTAGGGTTCAGCATGGACATCAAACCGCTTCGGTAATGGTTTGGTGGGGGGTCTCTCATCAAGGTGTCACATCATTGCATTTTTGCGAAAAAGGTGTGAAAACTGGCGCAAAAGTGTATCAGGAGAATGTTCTCGATGATGTGTGGTAAAACCTTTAACAAATACTCTCTTCAAAGGGGAAAGATGGGTCTTTCAACAGGTCTCTGCTCCGGCACACAAAGCCAAAACCACACAAGAGTGGCTTAGATCAAATATTCCTGATTTTATTGAAGCTGCAGATTGGCCGTCGGGAAGCCCAGATTTGAATCCACTGGATTACAGTTTGTGGTCTGAACTGAAGAACATGGCCTGTAAGACTCCCCATCAAAATTTGGATAGCCTGAAAGCTGCTTTAGTAACAGCAGCGTCATCGATACCCATCGAGACAGTGCGTGCCGCCATAGACAAATGGCCACAACGTTTGAAAGCTTGCATTAAAGCTAAAGGCGGCCATTTTGAGTGAAACTTTTTTTATTAAAGCTTATCATGTGAACTTTTATAAAAAAATAAATTCCCGCCTGGAAAAAGAATCTAGTTTTCAATAAGGCCCTGGCAAGTTTTTCATTGTTACTAACAAGGGTCTAGCAAGGGTTACAATAGGCATTCGCTAGGCTCTCACCAGTTATGAACCTTTTTGCCTCGTCAGATAAATTCTGCCTAAGCCCTGACAAGTAAAAACAAGATTTGTTTCACATATATTCTCCATGGTTTTTATTTCAAGAGACACTTCTTGTTGTTGTGTTGCTTCAAAGACTTCAGTGTACTCACCACGTTTCAGCTTGCCGATGAGCTGGTGGTCATCCTGGTTGGACCTGTCTCCAACATAGTTCTCATGGTACCTATCCTGCCGTTTGTGTGCATTTACGTGTCGGTTTAAAAACATGCAGCGTCCGGTAGTATCATCGTGTGTGATTCTGCGGTGATGCGCTTTCTGTTGCTTATATTGGCAGGTTTGGAGGTATTCAAAACACGTTTTTTCTTGTTTAAGATAATAAAAGTTGACTAATTTCACGAATTAACCTCGAATCCATTTTTTTTAAAATTTTATTTTATTATAAAACACTGACACTAAAAAATTATTGCACTTGCGTTTTAGGAAGAACAACCAAGAACAGATTTCTAATAAATGTCAAAATCAGTTGTGATTCTGTCTTATTCTGTTTTGTCTGCAGTTGCGATTTTACTACTTGACACACCGATTCACAGTCATTATTTAAATAAACGTTCTCAGCGAGGCACTAATAGGGGCCTGTCATGTTTTCCTCTTCCATGTTTTCCTTACCAAAAACTTGCCGGGGCCTTACCTAAACTTACCAAAAACTTGCCATTTTTCCAGGCGGGATATCATGTGTACTAGATATTTTTTTTATAGCGATTTCGAAATGTAACAGAACTTATGGCTAGGCTAGGTACATATGTACAATGTACATACATATGTATGTACATACCATGAAAAACAACCCGCCTTGAAAAATTGCAAAATTTTTACAAGTTTAGTCAAGGCCCTGGAAAGCCATCAGCGTAGAAAATCTAAATGATGAAAACTTGTCAAATACTCGTGAGGCTCTTGCCAGTAAAAAATTTACTTAGCAAAAAAATTATACAATAATCACTATGCAATCAATTATGGGAAAAAATTAAAGTATGAAGTAATTCATAATCAAGATTTTACTATTGTATTGCGAATTAGCCCAGTGGTTAGCGTATCGAGCGGGTAAGCTGAAAGTTCCAGAATCAAATCTCAAATAAGCCAACCTTTTTTTGTCTCTAGATGTACAGTGGTACATAACTGGCGGGGACCTAGGACAGAAACCTTTTCCAACCCTTATTAGTATGTATGTATGTATGTATGCATAACTTTCTGTGGCCTTATTAAAAAGGGACATTACCAGGAGTCTTATTATTTGAAATAGTAACAGAATCTCGAAAGACAAAGTTTCGAAAGACAAAGGTTCGAAAGACAAAGGTTCGAAAAATAAAGTTTCGAAAGGACAAAGTATCGAAAGACAAAGGTTCGAAAACACAAAGTTTCGAAACCTTAAAATGTTATGTAAGCGTAAACAAATTTTTTTAATACATTAGGCATTTTGCAGATTTTAAAAAATTATCCAGCTTAAAATTAGTTTTCTTGAAATTTTTACTTTTTTTTCGGCGGGATTTCGTGATTCGAGAATTTGTGTAACGCTCTTATTAGCGCAATATTTTTATTTGAGTTTGCTCATCTCTATTTCATACTAATTCAAACGAAAATATATCGCCCGCAGCATTCTAAGATTAATTTTTTTCAAAAATTTGAAATTTCGAATCTTTTGGTTTTCGAACCTTTGTCTTTCGATACTTTGTCTTTCGAAACATTGTCTTTTGTAACTTTATCTTTCGAAACTTTTTCTTTTCGAAACTTTATCTTTTCGAACCTTTGTCTTTCGAACCTTTGTCCTCCTTCGAACCTTTGCCTTTCGAGACCTTGTCTTTCGAAACTCTGACGGTTTCTCTTATTATTTTGATTATTATTTACATATGTATAATCACACTGCAGTAAAAAATTTAAATTTTTTTTAAGTAAACATGAATCGGCACCACTTTTCGGTTGTTACTCATGTCTTTATAGAATACACACACACACATCCGAACGGTGTGTGTCAGGCAATATTCTCAGAAAAATAAATATGTCTGCTAGTTTAACAAAAAATTTATTCCAAATTAATAAATTTAATTTTACTGTCAATTTATGGTCAATATTTTGGTAAACAGATCAATTAAAAAAAAAATCAAGCAGCAAGTGCTAATTTTATTCCGAGTTCATTGAAATTTTATAAAACAAAAATTAAATGCAGGAATGACTTACGGATTTACAAAATGACAAAAAAGAAACTTGTCTTTGCTTTATTTATTTTATTAATTTATTTTGAAAATTTTATTATTCAAATGATTTGTTTTTTTTTTCGAAAAGTTCATTCGATTTAATTTAACTGGAGAAAGAAACCAATATCAGGTCTTCTTTCGTCCAATACTTGACGGCCGGTGCCGTAAGGCAGGAGCGGCAGTATAAGGGTTTTGTAGAGCGTGTACTTTGTTTCACGCTTTGAACCCATTTGTTTCCCCAAAATGATTTCCTATAGGGTGAAATTTCACTAAAGGTGGTCATTCATAAAGTGAATGTTAACATGTTCCTTAGTAGAGAAGCAAAGTCAGCAGAACAAAGTTTTTGTGATGTCATCGTTGGGTGCTTAATAAGTGCTCAACAACAAAATTAAGTGCTCCAGTACTTTTGGTGAAAATTAATGTTAATTTAAACTTGATTTCAAGTTGGTAAAGCAATTTTCGTAAAATGGTTTCAACGCAAGAAAAATAAAATGCACGACTGGATCGCTCGAACTTGCTCTTGTAGTACAAGTTTCTTCGAATTTTAAAGATTAATTGTACTATAAGTACATACGAAAAAAAGCATGAAGCACGTTCTTAATCGATAAAACAAGTATCTAAAATTTAATCTCAGATTGAAGAACGCCATTAAAATTCTTGACAAATATAAATTTATGCAGAAAAAATTTCAAAAATCTTGAAGCAGTTTTCTTATAAAATAAATTTTTATACCGCAATTAAAAAAGGGCACGGAAGTCCCCAACCGGGAGACGGACAGAATCCCCAAATCCTAAAATCCAGAAAATCCAAAATCCTGAATCATATGAAATTTCCTTTACAAGGTTTTTACGTTCCGAGAAAATTCTTTTGATTTTTTTCTCCTTCATTTTCCATAGAATAAACATATATTTGAGTGTATTTTTCCAAAATCAAAATAGCGAACAATTATATTAAATGAAAATCATTTAAAAAACATAAACAAGTGTTCCCTGGCCTGCGAAAACCCATGAAAATTATATAAAATAAGACTGAGAACCTTATCTTCCTGCGTTTACCACTAAAAAGATTATGTGTTGGCGATAAAAAAAACATTTTCGGTGTTCCCTCATTACTGGCACACTTTTTCTCAATGAAAAAGGACTTTATAGTTCTGAAATGAAATCCCGAAAAATTATATAAAATGAAAAAATTTCTCCGCTCTTGCGGAGAAGTGACAGGAGTATCTCCTGTCATAGAAAAGTGCCGCTCACCTTAGTTGTTCGGACTCGGCAGTAAACTGTAGTTCTCCTCTATTCCCGCAGACACGCACACAGGAATGGTTGAGAGTTCTAAGCAACTAGGTCGTGGTTCTTCATGAGCTGTTGTGCCACCAAATTTATTTATTTTAAAAAATCAGGGTTATGATCTCCGATGAATACAATGGCGCAAAATTTTAAACAGACTGCTGTTAAGGTATTAACATGATACTACTTAACAATTGTCTAACTTTAAAGCTATTCAAAAACTATTCACTAACACAAAAAGGCTTTCCAAAAGGGTATAGCATGGCATTTTAAAATTTGCCGTTGTTTTTAAATATTTTTTTTTTCTGATTTAAACCAATTTTGTAGAAAATTGCCCCTCCCACCTAAAAGGGCGGAAATAGATCCCCTACGATACGATTTTTTTCTTGTCTTAACCAAACGTACTCGCTCTAGCTCTAGCACCTTATAGCGAACACCCTGTATTTAAGTGTATTTTCCCGAAATCAATATAGCAACAAAAATAATGGATGGAATTTAAGGAAATATTACTTTTGTTATTTTTAATTTTCTCAAAATCTAGGAAACATTTTGACATTTAGTTCTTAGTTTGACTAAAAATTGATGGTAGCATCGAATACTAGACACAAAAATACTACTTAATAATGTAAAATTTTTAACAAAATCAGTTTGAACACAATTTTTTAATTTTTTTTTTTTTTAAATTTAAGTTTGAAAATTAATTTTTGAAAAACTGTTCACCAAAACAACTTAATTTAAAAAAAAAAATAAAAGAAAACATTTCTGGCTTAACCAAAAGGTATAGGATGCCATTGTAACGGTTACCATTGTTTTGAAAAAAAAAAATTTCTGTTTTAAGTCAATTTTTTTTTAGTAAATTGCTCCTTCCGTTATCTTTATTTTTCTCAAAAACTAAAACATATTTGAGCATCTACCTACCCCCCAGTTTTTGACTAAAAATTAATAGGAGTATCGAATATTAAAAACAAAAATACTACTTAATAACGTAAAATTTTGAAAAAAACTAGATTGAACACAAATTTTTTCATAATTTATTCAAAATTTTGAGTTTGAAAATTAATTTTTCAAAAACTATGCTCTCAAATGATTTTAATTAAAAACATAATAGTAGAACGGGTCTTTGGCTTTAAAACAAAGTATAGCATGACAAGGTAAGTGTTGCCGTTGTTTTGTAATGATTTTTTTCTGTTTTAAGTCAATTTTTTAGAAAATTGCCCCTTCCGCCTAAAAAATAGAACCCATACGATACGATTTTTTTTCTTGTTTCAACTCAACCTATACGCTCCGGCTTTTTGTCACACATATGGTGAATCACCTTGTATAATTAAGGTTTAATACTATCCGCAAAAGTAGGTATAATAATGATCGGTAAATTTTTCACACTGCCATTATTTGCCATTTATACGGAATGAGCCAATACGATGACGAAAATTATAAGATCTTATGGTTTTTCTTCTATTGTCTGTTTATATTCCATGTTCTAAAATTGTAATTTTTCATTTATCTATATTCCTTATAAGAAAATTAAAAGTTGTTCAAAATTCCAATTAAAGTGCGTTATACAAATATTATGTGCAAGATATCATACGAAGCCGGAGCACGAGTTTGTGTATGGTTCTTGACTCTCGTTTATCGTTTATTTTTTTTTTTATAATTTTTTGTTTTACAATGACACACTACATTCATCTATACTAACTTCTTTACGTACAAGAGCATAGAGTGCATGCATGCATGCATACATTTATGATTAATGTGTCTCAATGGTTAATGGCATATACGCATACAATTCGCATTTATTTTATTTTGTATATTATTTGAAAAATTCTTCTTACTTTATTTACCTGGTTTTGTGTGTATAGAAAATATGTAGATAACTACAGTGCTGTGCAAAATATAAAATTTAAATTTATTAATTTATTTTTTAGTATTTTACTATTTTAATATATTTTTTTTTTACCTCTTTCAAACACAATTATTAATCAGTTCTATATAAAGTCGGTCGACAGAGACAAAAAAAAATATTTATAATGCCAGAAAATGTCAATTAAATTTATAATATGTAGAACAAACACATCAGTATAATTATTATTATTTAATATTATTATGCTTTATCCAACATTTTACAAAAAATGTTAGTATTTTTAATAAGCAAAATTATGGAGCGTTTTTTTTTTTTAATTAATTTTTTATTTAAAAAAAAATAACATTTTAAAGTAAAAAAAATCAATTTCGAAAAAAATCCATTTAATCAATGGTACATTTTTTTTTAATAATTTTGATATTTAAACTTATCATAAGTTGTTGTAAAAAATTTTATTTATATCGGTAAAACAGATATTGAGATATATGTACATGGTTTTATGAGAGGTACTCCCAAAAATAATTTAATGTGAATTTTAGACCGTACTTATTGTTGGAAGTGATTATAAGTATGCGTCCCAGGGTCCTCCGCTCGTGGCTATACTTCAGGCACTCAATTTTTTTTTAATTTGCGCATTAAAGCACGCCCACTTTAAATGGCGAATAATTGTAATAAATGTTATAATTTGGCATTTCTCTAGTCTTGTCCATTAATACTATAAATACAAACTTTAATCAAAATCATATAGGTTATTTGTTTTCGAGAAAAAATATGATTATATTTAACAGTTTTAAGACAGTGTTAGAAGGTACCGTTAATTTTTGCTATTAGAATAATTTGTTATTAAAAAAATATTTTAGATACATGTATGTAATTTAAAAAAAAAAACCTTTAGATGTAGAGTTTAATAAAATTCGATAAAGTCGTTTTGATAAAAAAAAAACAAAGAGGTTAAAACTTTTTTTTTTTTATTTAATATAGGATTGGTGGACTTTCTAATTTATAAAAATTGAAATTGTCCTGGGGCGTACTTTAACAACTTTTTTTTTTTAAATCCAACAAATATTTTTTTTTGAAGATTTTGGTAAAAGTAAATATGTAGAAATATTATTTTACTTAGCTTACATTTGTCCATTAAAAAAATTGATATAAATCAATTTATTTTTTTTCAAGAAAAAACGAAAATAATTTTTTTCTTTTAATGGTTCTATGGGAAGTGCCTTTTAAAACAATTTTTTTGAAAATTTTATTTCTATCAAAAGGTAGCTTTTACCTATAAATAAACTGAACTTTAAAAAAAAAAAAAGAAAAATCTAGTGAACCATTTTTGAGAAAAATTAGATTTTCCAAAAATGCATTGAACCGTTATTTTTAGTCCTAAATAAAAGTAGAACACACCGATTTAGGCTTTAGTCGAACAAACAGACGGACGATAAGATTCGCTTTGTTCGTGTTCCCTATCATTGTGGTGAAAAGTTTGATCGAAATCTCAAGTTCGTTTTATTTTTAAGAATCCATAACTTGCAATATACCTAGGACTATAGAGTAAAGTATTGAGTAGAGTATGCATCCAGTATAAATCGCGACAGGCCTACATCCCCAATGTAAGGTTGGTATCAAGTTATAGGTTCCAATAAAATTTTTCCACAACACTGTCCAATCTAGTTACTTCTACTTCCTTACGTACCTACAGCACAAACCACAACAAAACTGCCTCACTCTCTGATGCTAACACCTGCTTCCTTTATGTGTGGAAAAATATTCATTATGCGTTTTCAAGATACACTTTAATTATATAGTAAAGTAAAGAGTGTGTAATGTATGTATGTACGTAAATACATACGAGTATGTATTTATTTAATTGAAAGGAAAAAAATTGTATCCAGCTCCAAGTGTAATGACATTTATACCGAACAGCACCAATTCGATGAAGAGAAGCGTTAATAATGTATACTATAGTAGTGCTTAAAGTTTTTGTATGTGTTTTTTTTTTTTTTTTCTATTTTGTTTCGATTTTCTTTAAATGTTTATGGTATGTGTGCGAATAAATTTCTCTTTGAGCGGCATGCAGTGTTACCAGTTGAATTGATGGTTTTCTTTATTTTTTGTTTGAAAATAAAATATGTTAGTTTACATCGTTTTATTGGTGAATAGAAAGACTATTTTTGTTTGCTTTAAAGCTTAAGGAATATATACATATGTACATTGTACATACATAAGAAAAAATTATGAATACCTACTTCATAGCAAAATGTCTTCAAAAAAATTTTTCATTTAAAATCACCTGTTTTAATTAAAAAGCAAGTAAAAATACTTTAAAAAACGAAAAAATGATTTAATTGGCAGTTTGACGCATATGATTTCTTTTTGCCTAACCTAAATGAATGCTTAGAAGTCAGTTCCGCAAGCTAACTTGGTTGAGGTTAAAATCATTTTTAGTCCAAAATAATTTTTAGTACATAATCGTTTTTAGTACAAAACCTTTTTATTACAAAATCGTTTTAAGTACATCACTCTGATCTGGGTTCCAGGACACAGTGGCATTGAGGGAAACGAGCGGGCAGACGAACTGGCCAGGCAAGGATCAGTCCTTCATAGCTCACTTGCGAAAAGGGTCAGCATTCCTCTTGGAGTTATGAGGGGCAATATTTTTACTCAATTTTCCTGACCGAATCAAATCTTAGGTGGCACAGTCTTACAAACTGCGCCATATCTATAAAGATTTGGGCCACCTACAATAAAACCCGAACAACCCCGACTTGATAGGCAGGCCCAGGCGATACATAACTAGGAACGTCCGGTCACTAGCCAATCGGAGAACATGCGGCGAGGCTGGGCATTCCTCACAATACTCCCTGTCGTAGCTGTGGGGACCAGCAGGAAAAGGAAACAGTCATTCATTTCCTCTGCAAATGTCCCTCTTGGCCAAAACGAGATTACAATCATTGGGAAAAGCATTTTTCAATTACCTCAACGAACTTTCCGAACTGAAGATCAGAGACCTGATTTCCTTTTTCAACGCAACGAAATGGCTCTGAGCCAAGCACCGTCTTCTAAGTTTCTTAGTCAGTCTCCTGAGACCACGAGCAAGTGGCTATAGATTAGAAATTGCCTAGCCTGGGATTTTGTCTAGTAAGTTACACTTAAAAATCGTTTTCTTTACAGGTCACGCGAGTTATGCTATCAAAATGGTGCACTTCACCGCTAATTGGGTCTCTGACCTAGGTTTTGCTCGAGGCCGCCATTTCTACCTACCTACCTACCTACAAACAATTGTTTTAATCAATTTGATTGCAGTCTTATTTTAGTACAAACTTATTTTAGTACGAAATTATTTTTAGTACCTGTACTAATGTTTTTAGTACAGTCACATGTATTCATATTATTTTATTGAGCCAAAGAACATACATATATGTATGTATTTGGAAATTATATAGATTTTTACAGTTTTCGGTTGATAAATCTTGAGACAGATTAATTTCCAAAAATTTTTATTAAAAGTAATCTGCGGCGAGAAAACTCTATAGGCACTAAAAACTTTACAGTATTGAGTTTCAAAATTGCAAAACTGACATTATTAATATGTATTACAATTATAAAACCGGAAAAAAGCAACCAGTATTATTTTTTAGTACAAAATATTTTTGTTAAAAAAATCACTTTTAGTACAAATTCATTTTTAATACGAAATCATTTTTAATACGAAATAATTTTTAGTATAAAATCATTTTTAGTACAAAATCACTTTTAGAACAAAATAATTTTCAGTACAAACATATTTTTTAATACAAAATAAATTTAAGTACAAAATCACGTTTAGTACAAAATAATTTTGTTAGATTTTTATTTAACCTCCTTGGGCCCAGTTTTACAGTGGTGGGTTAAAACACAGGAAATAAATTTATTAACAGTTAACCCAAGAAGCAATTTATGCACAGAATATGCACAAAAAGAAAAAAAAATCTGCCTTATAAGATATAAATTGTTAAGACATAAATTTATCTCTTACTTGAGGGTCATTAAGGCCCATTTGCTGAAACGAAACTTAAGTATTTAAGTTCAACATAAGAGCTTATGTGACAGTTTGAGCTGAGGAAAAAGTAAAAGATAAGTGTTTAAGTTGAACATAAATATTTAAGTTTCGTTTCAGCAAATGGCCCTAAGTCCAGGGATTTACGCACAGTCCGAAATTTTTTATTTCGCTTCTAAAAGAAAATTTGCAGATTCGTAAAAAATTGTGAAACATATCAATTAGTTTCCTAATTGAGTAAACCTAGAGATGCTAAATATACATAAAATGTAAATTCATGAACTCCATGTTCTCCATTATATTATCTCTTTTCGATGCCAAAACACAAAAATATGTATTCTGCTGATATATGTAAATAAAAATTATTCGATTTCTAAGCTCTATATCTGTGACTCATTTAAACAACAAAAATTATTTTCTTGACGGCAAATAAATAAAAAAAAAACATAACAAAACTAAAAACCGGTAACACTGCCTTCATCTGATTAATATATGTAAACTGAGCTGAGTACCTACTTGTTTATTATTTTTTTTTTATTCTTTGTCATGTCAAACATCAACATCGACTAAACCAAGAAAAAAAAAAAAAAAACAAAACAATACCAATACCAATACCAATATACATGCATCAGAAATATACGCATAGGTAAGGTACATTCACTAGAGTTTATTGAATACTCTCAGAAATGCATTTGTATAGAAAGTATCTTTTAAAATACAAACACAGTTGACGAATGTGACGATGAAAAGCATTACTAAAAGAAATAAATAAATAACAGAATAAAATTAAACTAGATTGCAACACCGCAAAATGAGGGTTGCCAGATTATTGATTTACTTATACAAAATTTAATTCTCTAATTTAGTAAACTGATGGGGTGTCCAAAAAAGCCAGGCATTACCCCCTGATAAAAAATAATGGGAAAATATAATTTTGATTTTTAATTTTCAGAAAGCATTCGTACGTTATTGAAAATTTTTTAGAATTTTATAAAACAATATTATAGGGCGTATGGAGGGGGTGTTATCTGAAATAAAGTTAAAAAAAAAAAAAAACATTTTAAATTTTAAATAATGAACCTGTGTCAAATTAAGTCTGTTTCAAATTGTGTTCACTGTTTTAGAAGCGCTGATGTTTGCTCTCAGCATTAAAATCAAATTTTGCCTAAAATTTAAATAACTACTACCATTTTTTTTGCAATTGATTTTAGCAGTGATTGAGCATGTTTACTTTTACGAACTCGGGGATACTTTCAAGTACTTGAGCAGTACTTTCAAGTACTTCAGCAGTACTTTCAAGTACTTCAGCAGTACATCAAAGTACTTGGCAAGCACTTCAGAGTACTTCTATTTAAAGTGATTTAGCAACAAAATATAAAAAAAGCATAATATTATTTAATGGGCTACAATTTTTGTCTTCACTATATTTCGTAACCAAACAAAATGTACTGAGATAGCTGGGTGAAACCTGAATTTTTTTTTAAACTTAAATTAGTGGCCAAACGTTGTGGAGAGAATGATCGGAAAACTAAGTTCAAGTTTTCTGTTGATCTTTTTAAAATGTGCATTTATATTTAATTTGTATTCCAGTACTAAGGTGTAAGTTAAAGCTATCATTTAAACTGATTATTTAATGATTTACTTTAAGATGTTTAGAAAGCTAGCGCCATGATTATTTTGATGCCAAAATACCTTTATGACTTAACTAATATATTATCTGTTTAAAAAAATTTTATTCCGGCCCAACTTTTCTTATGAAATGACTTATTTTTTCAATTATTATTGATAAGGTAGTTCAATTATTGAAATATTTGAAGTCAATTTCTGTAGAAGGTTACCCCATGCCTCCACAAGCAATTGTTATTTCTTACCTAATTTCATTGCTTATTTCAGAAATTTGTAATACTACGTTTCCACCGACAACAAAACCGAGATTAAGGTAGATTTACCTAAATCTTCTTCAAATCCCGAAGATTTACCATACAAATTTATGTATTTCCTAAATCTCGAAGATTTGAAACAAATCTTGTCAAATATTCATAGGTCCAATAGTTTAAAAAAAACTCGAACTGGCCTATATTTTCTAACACATTCATTGGAAAGGGTGCATACATTAAACTTTCTGCCTCACTCTAACTCCATTAGAAAAAGTGAAACAACATCTACATACTGTCAAAATAAGTTTATTTTTTAATCTTTTGGTGCGTCGGAAACACCAAATTGATTTATATAATCTAAACTGAGATGAACCTTCGGTGAACACATAGTATAAATTATTTTATGAAATCTCATTTGCAATCAACCCGCTAAAGGAAGAACAGCTTGACGTCTACGCTTCAATTTGATAATTGAGTATCAATTTGATAATTGAGTTGGAGACGAACGAAATACACCACCTAAAATTTCGAGTCAACTCCTCAACCCACATGTAAAGGTAAAAAGCACACATATGTCAGTCCAACTGGAAGTAAACGTCAAATTATTTCTTCATTCATTTCTTCTGCGATGGTATGAAAAAAATGAAGAAATTGATTTCATGAAATCTGTAATTTCCTCCATTGGAAATATCAATTGCTTGTTCAATTTTATTAAATGAATTATTTCCTGTGGAGGCCCAGGATTAGGCCCAAATGAAAATTTTATTTGCTAACAAATATTAAGTGCCTTAAAATTTAAATTAAAAATTTTCAATGATGAGTATCAACGAAAGCTATAACTGACACCTAACTGTTCTTTTATACAACATGTAACTTTTTGCCTTCCAGTTCATACGAAAAAAATTAAGCAACATTTGCATTTTGAAGTTGAAATTCATTTAAGTGGTGGAAACACTAAATTCACTGATTTTTTTTTTTAAGATTAACTCTCGATGGAAAAATAGCTTTAGTATAAATTTAGAGCATAATTTTAGTTTCTGTGTTTAGTGTTATCCACTAAATTTGCATTTACATTTTTTTGTAATTAACACCACATTTGTGAAAAGCTTTCCATTGATTTAAAATTTAATATAAGAATTATAGGATTCTCTAAAATTACATTTTCTAAAATCAAAATTTTGAATAAACGAACGACTAAGAAAATAAAACTTTTTTGCTGGCAACCCTGGCTATGAAGTCTACTACCAGAGGGCAGAGAAGTGTTTGTATTAAGTGAGACTGTTTCAGACTTCAGTCTATTTTTGATCGTTTCTTGGAGAAGAAGTTAGACAGAGGTTTCGCGTTTAAGTCGACTCGGCTCACATTCGTTTCTTTCGTTACGTTTCGCTTCGGTCGCGGTTGTCCCATAAAAAGATATTTTTTATTTTCTGTCGTCCGCCATATCGGTTCTGGGTAGTTTTTTTTTTTTTTTTTTTATTATTTTTCATTATTTACTGTTCACATTGTTCCTTTCTATTGTATCTCACAATCCGGCTGGATATTTTCTGAATTGTAACAAAAAAAAAAAGAAAAACTGGTTAAAATATTCCAATACTCGATTCCACAAATGAAACAGGAACTACCTATTTTCCTTCAAGAAACCCAAAAAGAAAGTCAGCTGTGTGATTGTCTCTGGTTCTGGTTTTTGTGAAGTCTGTTCGTGTGTTAAAAAAGATACAAAATAAAATTTAAAAAAAAACAGAGTATAATATTTTTGTTGATTTAATACGTCAAAGAAAATTCGAAATTAAAACATTTGTCAGCGTTCGTAGAAGTTTTGTTGTTTATCTCGTGGGTTACGTATGTCTCGATTAAATGTTTGCTTTTGCTGGGTTGTCCCAAGTCAGTTCAGTGGACTGAACTTTTTTATAAATATATCTTTATTTCGAAACATTTATCATCTCTCTACAATAATTGCTGTGTTTATTTTTTCTTTTCTTGTGGAGACATTCTAAATTTATGTTTTAAATTTTACCTACTTCTTTTCATGGTTTGTTCTGTTTCAATCGGAAATTTAAATTATGTACTTCCCCCCTCTTGCGGCTCCCACAACGAGTTAGAGTTTGTTCGGAGAAAGATTAGATAGAAAAAGTTTGTGTATCTTTTTGTAGGTTATTTCTTTAGAGTTTTTGTATGAGACTCTTTTAAGCAAACATAGTAGTTGTCGAGTTAAAACTAGTAGGTACATATATACATTTATATTATATACCTACATCCATAAAATGTTCGTTGGATAAAAAAAGATATTAATCATAATTCACGTGTGTGTTATACCTATTATATCTAACGAAATTTATACATAGAATACATACCTACAGCTACATATGTACATATATGTATATGCATTGTTTCGCGGTTGAAATATTTCGAGGTATATGAAGTATCTTCAAACTAACCTTCCTAACTAAAATGGATATACATACATAAATGTATCTTGGTCTGTCTGCCTCTCTAATAAATGACTGATAGAATCGGTGCGGTTTTATTTTGTGAAATAAATAAACATAAGTTTAAAGTTTGTTTTTTTTTTTACTCATTGAGATAAAATAATAATTAGCAAAGAGTGAGATAATGAACACGGATACAAATTTTAAAACGGTCGATTTCCTCATCAAGTTTGAAATTCATTTTAAAACTTGTTACAATAAACCTCAATGTCTACACAACTATACTATAAAAAAAAATGATTAACTTAGATAGGAAATTTCTAAGAATGGTTAAAGCTGTTAGTCGATTTTAAAAACGAGGTTAAAACGATTTAAGTATGATAACTTAGCTAAAAATACTATTTTGCAAATTATTATCGTGCTTAGCGCATCATCATAAATTATATTTAACATTTTATTAGGTACCTATAAAGTTACAGTTGTGTTTAATACAAACTTAATGGTTTTGGTAATGAACGAACTATAAAACCATAATGACACTGACATTTATTAATAAATGTCAAAAAATGTGTGTTTGCATATTTTTTGGTTGAACTGTCACATTTTAGGCGTGTTCAGTGGCAGTTTATTAATTAATAAAATAAGTACAAAACGATCAAAGTTAAAATTAAAAAAAATGTTAATTGTATCATGCCAAGACCTTAACATTAAAAAAGTTTTTGGTTTAGGTTTTAGAACTCGGCTAAATAAATCAGAGGACTAACTTTTATTTTTTTTTCCAATTTGGGAACACTAAAAATTGTTTTTTAGAATGGCAGTTATGAATTTTCTGAGAGTAAAAATTTGTCATTTGCGTTACCAATGAGGTCACTGTCAAAAGAATTTTCTGCATTAATTAAGAATCTTAGGGCAAGTGAGACAAAAAAAAATTATATCAAAATTTGACAGTTGCTATTATTTGTTAGCTGTCTACCTACCATCTACATAATTTATTTATTTCTTTTATGTTTGTGTGGAAATGTTTGCAACAAAAGTTGGCTGTAATGTTAAGATCTGTTCGTTTACTTCCCAAAACTGTCAATTTTATTGCAATTTTATTTTTTTTATATGAATTTGACCGAAGTTTAGACTTTAACTGCTAGAAATTGGCAGTTTTTTTGTTTTTAGTATTATTTTTTATGTCATGAAATAAATTTATATTCTTGTTTAGATACCTGTCAAAATCATAGCTGTCAATTGAACTAAAAGCAAATCTGCAAGTGCCGAAAAATCCAGATCTGCAAAATAAATTTCTGATTAAAAAAAGGCCGGCCAATATTTTCAAAATCAAAGTTTCGGCAGACCTGGATAAAAAAAAAAAACATGTTAATTTGTTAGTAATACTACGTTTTCGTTGTCAACTTCCAAATTCGATTTGGAATCATCTCAATTCCAATATAAATTCACATTTCCAAACGAGGTAATGTTAACCAAATTTGCTCGAAATTCCACAGAAAATTACATGAAAACCTTATGAACACATCCAAATGCAATCCATTCAAAGTGTGGAATCCATTTAAAATGTCAAAATTCAATTTAAAAGACAACAAAAACAATGGATTGACAGCCAAATAAAATTCAAAATGATTTTTTATTTGCTAAATTATCTCATTTCAGTTCTAATAAAAACGTAGTATTAGATTAAAAATAATGTCGATTTCCTTCTACCAAAAAAAAAATCGATTTTTTTTCTAAACATAATCGATTTTTTTCTTTCAATAGAAGGAATTTGTCCAGAAATCGATTTTTTCTTCTAAACAAATCGATTTTTTCATCTAAACAAATCGATTTTTTTGTTAAAAGGAATTTGACATAAGAATTACCTATAATCTAGAACTGAATTTTTTTTAAATAATGTTTTCCAAAGTGTTTTAAGAATAAGAACATTGTTATGATGAAAGCCGCTCCCAAGGTTTTTTTTTTTTAATTTTATAAAGATACAATAGAAACGGTAACATTTTTTGTCTCGTCTTCTTGCTCATGGATTTTTTTGTCTACCTGTCAAATTATATTATTATTCGCGATGACATTTTAATCCTTCCTAATTGTGTTTGTTCGTACTTTATGCAGATTATACATCAGTATTCCGAATCTATTTTCATTGATTTGATTGTATTCTTGTTTTTATAAGTGTGTGCTTAATATGTCACCGATATTTTTCTAGAGTCCAGATCGATAAGAAAATTAATTAATAAAAAAAAGAGAAATATATATACATACATATAATAAAAGAATTCAATTTTGCCGTGTTTATTGTGTTTTAAGTGGTGCTTATAAGAAAGTGTTTTTTTTTTTTTCTGAGAAAAATATCAGAGAAGTGCAAAAAAAGTGTACAAAAATAAATATCCATCAATACTTACTTCTTATTAAATACGGAATACTTATCATCACAATCAAAACAGCTGCTGTTGCTGTTTAATTTTTTTTTCTGAAGAGCAGCGTTTGTTTTGTTGTTGCTATATTATTGGATTTTCTGTTCCAGATATGTGTTTATTGCTGAGACGGTAGCAATTTCATACATTTTGCAGATATAGTTGAGTATGTTTTATTTTTGTTTATTAATTTTGTATTGTGTATAGTGTATAATGTATAAGCTTCCATAACTGGACGGTTTTTTTTAGAGGTAAATTATTAAACTTTTTCGATTGGCTTCGAATTTTTTGTTTTTAAGGACGAGGCCAGGGGCCAGAGACATGCGAATTAATAACAGTCATCTTAACAATTTTATTTTTTTTTCATTAAAAAGAATGAACTATTGAAAACATGGGTTCCAAAGTATACCCACTCACGAAATAAATAGAACTGTTATAAATTGACATGTCCTTTTTCGCTTTCTCTTCTTAGGCCCAATTCACACAGAACTGGCTTATGGCTTTGGTATGGTTCTCGCGGTGCATACATATGACACGTTGTGGAATTTGCATGTTCTCTTATGGGACAATACACACACAGATGACGAGGCGAGGGTATGGTGCGACATGTCATCGCCACGCCATATTGAAAACTCCCGTGGCCTACGTGAACCGGCACGCCATATTGAAATCACTTGAAGATTGAACATGAGACTACTACTTTATTTGTTTTGAAGTATTTTGATCACTTAATTTGTGTTAAAAAATCACAACGATTAGGAAAATTTTACAAATAATAAAAAAAGCATTCCTTTGCATCAATTCTCATTAATTCACTTTGCGTTTTCAATTCATTTTGACAAATGTCGGTTCATTGTCACTTCTGTGTAAATTGAGTACATCACACCCACTCCACTCCCGAAGCATGCCAATGACACACCAGAACCATGAGCCACTTCTGTGTGAATCGGGCCTTAGGTACTTGCTCATATGGCAAGTAATGGTTGGGAACATCAATGTTTCGAGGAGAATTTTTGTTTTAGCTCATTTAGGTTATTACTTAAATAAACGCGCATACCTATGTATTTATTACTTTTTGAGTTTTTAGCAATTTTTAAGAATTTTGTATCAAATTTCTTACTGAATGTGATTAATTTTTAAAGTTATTAGCATAAGCGAACGGATTTAATTTTATTCTTTTAGCAATTTTTGAGTTTAAACTGTAAGATCCATAAGTGTTCTACTCAAATGTTTATGGTAGTGGCATGAAATAAGAAAAAAATAAATAAATTTGATGGCACAACAGCTCATGAAGAACTAGGGCTTAGTGACTTACAACTCTCAACCATATGCGTGTCTGCAGGAATGGAGGGGACCTACAGTTTAATGCCTAATCCGAACGGCTAATGTGAGCGGCACTTTTCTATGACAAGAGGTACTCTTGGAGCAGCCGTTTTATTTTTATAAATTATTACGTGTCGAGGCTGGGAATCGAACTTAGACCTCCGGCATGACAGTCCATCGCACTAACCATTACGCTACGTGTACTACGAAATAAGAAACTATGTATATTTTTTTATCAGATGAATAGAAACGTACATATTATGTACCTTATGTTCGACCAAGTTTGTGGAACTCAGTCGATGGGAAACAATGTCACCTATGTCCTTTGCTAAACTAATTAATTCGTACTTTTCTGTATCCGAATTGTATTGCATGTATGTGTTTTTTAGTTGCTAAAGTGTTTCTGGTTCGTTGGCATATGTCTTGCCTCTGGCGGCCAATTAGAAACCAATAATCCATCCCCATTTGTGTTGAGATAATTTGCTGTGGACAAATATCTTTCAGAATTCCTAGATGTAAAATTAGCTAAAAATCAAGCTGAACCATCTTTTCTTGGGACCTCATCATGAAGCATTTAAAATGTGTCATATCAAAAATTTATAAATCATGTTTTATGATAAATATAAGTCCAAATGATTCCTTTAGAGTTTAGACCATACAAATTACAAACTGTAACTTTAAATTGATGCAAATGTGACAGATGAATAATTTTAGCATTTTCTTTTACCCGCAGAACCGACAGAATGATGTTTTGTTTATTTAACGTATTCATTTAAATGGAAATGGCCTCATTACGATTTTGTTTACATGAAAATAATGGTTATCACAGTTATCACATAAGCATTGTGGATGAAGCAGTTCTTTTATCAACTGAATTTCATATTGATAAAAATGCAAATCGTAGAATATAAATTCTCACAAAGTTTGAATTGTGGTTGATGGCTTTTAAGTTGTTTTGTTTTAGAATATTTCCTAATAATTGATGAGGCAAAAATGTTTCGCGTTGAAGTTTACTCGACCGACGCACATTGACATGGCTACTAAGTTTTCACCAAAGATACTAAATTATAAAGATATGAATCTTCGGCTGTCATTCCGGTTTGCCTGCAAGCTACAGCAATCAGCTGACTCATAAGCTTTTCAAAATAAGTACGTGAAAAATCACGTAAAACGCACACATATTTCACTACCACGTGAAATTGGTGCTGCAATTCACATCTATTCATCGACACGCACTAAAATTACAAAAACCACAATGTAAACAAAAGGGTTTTTGAGGGTGAAACGTACGAAGGATTCATATCTTTATATTCAGTATCTTTGGCTTTCACAAATGAATTGAATCCTATTAAATAAAAGTTTAAAAAGCAACAATAACGTGACATTTTATTTCTCGTTCATAGGAAAAAAGAGCTTTTCTGCGACAATTAAAACGAAATATGTATCATATATTACCATGAAAAAGAATGCAAAATTTGTTGAATTAATGGAAAAAAATTAATTTATTGAATGACTTTTAAGGACTGCATACTTTTACGACAAAGCTATCATTACGTTGACAGCGTTCTGGGTTGGATTACAAAAATTACTCTTCGAACTGCTCAAAACAAGTCCATTGAGATTGTTTTAAGTATGAAATTAATTAAATATTTAAATACATGCAAGTGTACCACAGGGCTCCGTTTTGTCTCCAGTTCTCTTTATCCTTACCTGTTAATTCTAACAACAGGGTCTCAGCTTATCGGATATATTAGACCGAGAGCCCACAGCTTGCAAGACTAGCATATTTTCGAATAGAAAGTAAAGGCCTATCTTATTGCATCATTGATTTTTTTTTGCTATACACCCAAAAAATTGCTGTGGGCTCTTAGTTTATATTGGTTTCTTGTCATAGACTTTCTTGTTCCTTGTTGTTTTTCGGATTCGGAACTTCCAAGTCAGCGTACTATAAGGCTTATTTAATTCAGACCTTGATAGCATTTACAAAAAAAAAGCTGGGGGTCATTCCGTAAACTTGAAACGATCGAACGATATCGTTTCCACAATACTTCTCTCTATCATATCTGTGAAGAAAAATAGGGACAGCAATCATCAAAACGATATCGTTCGATCGTTTACGTTTTACGGAATGACCCCCTTGGATTTTGGCATGTTTTTTAATAAGTGAAACAAGGATAATTTTATCGCTCATGTTCTGTATTTCGAACAAAATCGAATTGAAATCGATTTCGAACTTCTTGTGCAATACATTTCGTCAAAATTAAAGGCGCATCCATATTTAATTGCTTTATAATGTGAAATACATTTCGAAAGAAAATGGATGCAATATTATAAGCATTTTTAAGGAAAAAAAACGATGCTCTGACAAAAAAAAATTAGGTAAAAAAATTTGGCCCAAAAGGACTCAGTATATGATCTGTCTGCAATCAAAAAACTTTTCGCAAAATGGTCATATTCCTCCATTTTATTTTTTCTTAAAATAATAAAAAGAACAAAACTATTAATTTTCCAACATTTCCCACCAAGAAATATGAATTCATCAATTTCAAAAATTATTCAGAAGCATAAACGCAAAGTGTATTGAAAACGTTCAAAAAATGGAATGAAGCGGTATGCTGATTTTTGAAATTCCAATTCATAATAGGCATTTCGAGCTAATTTGTGGAACATCCAAAATATATTTTGTCATGTTATTCACAATGAGTGCATATACATTTTTTTTTTTGATGGTAAATAATATTTTTCTTTTAAATTTATATCGATCTTTATTTTATCGTCACATTTTAAAAAGATAATGTGATAAAAATATACAAATAATCTACTTCATATCTTTTTAACTGATAAAGGGTATATATGCTTCGCAGATAAGATAGCTGCTTAGTGAATACTTATATTTTCTTCTTTCACTGTACTAAATCAAATTTCTTATCTCCGACAAAAAAAAATACATATATACAATAAATCCAAGGAAATATAATTTCGTCTGTAGATAAATTATTTAACTTATGTAACTTTCTTTAAATAAATGCAAAATTCTGTACAAAATTTAAATTTCATTTTATCATTCAAAAGAGTTAACATTTTATGTTTTTTTTTTATTATTATTTGTTTGAACACTTAATTAGCACTTTACCGATAACAATCGGCAACTTTTGACATTAGTGAAAACAAATTATGTTTCTTTTGAAAAATAAACCGAAATAAAAAAAAAATACCATAAACACGCAAAAATTCAACAACAACAAAAAAAAATAAACTTCCAAACAAAGAAAAGGAGTCTATATTGTTTTATACATAAATTCTCATCCAATCGACACAATATTTTAAGGGCTATAAGTCCCCATGACCATGACATATATTGTAATCCCTCTGTAAATTATATCTTTCACTATCTTCGATGACGGGAAAATACTTTCGAAACACGATACATCTAATTAGAGACGACATTTTTGACGGGGCGTTAAGCCAAAGGAATGTCAGTCAGTAGATTAGTAAAAAAGCTGCATGTTTTTTTTTTTTTCTTTCTTTTTTTGTTAATTCATTTTTTTTTTCGTATCGATTACAATTGGAAATCAACACGCATGAAACACGCTCTCAATCGATAAGTCATAATGTTATTAATATTAGCGAATGTAATTGATTTGTTGCTTTTAGTTGGGAGGTAACACAATCATAATTTATTAAGTATGTGTTTGCTCTTAAGCTCAAGTATTGGTTTTGTGTAAAAATAAAAAAATATTTTGAATCATTTACCCTTTTCGTTTGACATTATTTATTTCTCAAATCCGGCAAAAAGAAAAACTGTTCTTACTTTAATTTTTAACAAAAAAAGCTTTATTGGTTTGACGTCCGTTTTCCTTTACAAAAAATCTTATAATGGCTGAACAGAAGGTTCGAGGCCGGAATCTACACGAGATCGCAGAAAAACATAACGAAGGGGATAAATATTTGACGTGTACGTCAAGTGGATGCGTCCAGCACCACTGAGAACATGAATGTTTCTCTGAGGGGATGAACACATTCCGCGTCGTCTAAACAGTCGCGTTTAATGTGTTTAAATGTAGTAGATTTAATATCTCTTCACAGCATCAGTCAAGCCTGTTTCACAATCCGACGAGAAAACGAGTTTAGCGTGACGAGATCTCTTCACAGTTGTTATCTCTTCAAAAACAATTTTAAACAGTGAAAAAATATATAACTAAGCATTTCTCGTCGTCACATCACGTCATAAAGTTCGAAAAATTGAAAAAAGACGCAACGTGACGACGAGAAACATTTTATTATGTATTATTTTATTGTTCGAAAATCGTTTTTAAGAAAGAACAACTGCGAAGAGATCTCGTCACGCTGACGTCTCGTTTTCTCGTCGCATTGTGAAACAGCCTTCAGCATTTTTTTGATGTATGAGCGTCGAATTTTTCGAAAGGTGTGTTTATTTACATTCAATTGCAACTGGTTTTGTACAGATTTTCCTATAAAACTTGTGGTTAAGCAAAACTACATGGGCAAACTTGTGTGTTCGGATTAGGTTTTCCGCCAAAACCGATAATTTCGCCAAAACCGCGTTTTGGTGTGAAAAGGCTATAGGAGGGACCAAATTGCTTCAAATTTGGTACAAACGCATTTTTATGTGGTTTCCTATAGAGGAAAATTTTTTGTGTTACTTACTTACTTAGGTCCTCGGACCTATTACGTCCGTGATGATTTCCTTACGGGACATAGGGCCTCCACTACTCCTACGCCCCATAGTGTACGATTTCTGGAAATGTACTTCAGCTCTCTTCAACTCTTTCCCAGTCGTATTGACTCCTGCTCGACCGTTCTTCGACAAGTACTTCTAGGCGGGCCCACTTGTCTGCCTTCTTGTGTAAGCGGGTTCCACTGCATCGCTTGATCCGCAATGCACCAGGCCGTCAATGCCACTAAAAAACCATTTTTATTTCTCCCTCGCACTATATCGCCTTTTCGAAGTGTATAGCCATAGCCAATCCACTGCCACTTTCGTCTTCGTATAATAGAGTCTATGGGTTCCTGAACTGTTCTCGCATGAAGATCAGCATTGGAGATACGGTGGGGCCAGAAAATCCTCCTGATGTTTGGAAGACATCTATTAACGAACGTTTGCAGCTTTCTTGTGACAGTGTCTGTGACAAGTGCTGCACCCGTAAAGCAGCACGTATTCAACATTGGAGCGGAACAGTCGTAGCTTGGTCTTAAAGCTAAAAGAGTTGGAATACCTCTACCATCTCTACCGGTTGTCCAGAAATATTTACTTGGATTGATGAGGAAGTTCCAAGGCTGATACTTTTAGTTTTTGCCGAGTTGATCTAGCCCCACGATTCCTGTTTCTTTCTCCACCCTTGTTGTCAATTGATGGGGATCCATGGTCCTATGAGAGAGTAAGCATACGT
Source organism: Epistrophella euchroma (assembly GCA_947049315.1). Lineage (NCBI taxonomy): Eukaryota > Metazoa > Arthropoda > Insecta > Diptera > Syrphidae > Epistrophella > Epistrophella euchroma. The sequence goes on from OX346246.1 coordinate 121,997,816, forward strand.
TGTCCGCGGAGTCCAGATGTTTGAGGTGAGATTGCAAAATCCATTGAATTCCTCCATTTCCATTTGACAAAGCTGCGTGCAGTACGTCATTTATCACCAACTAAAACAGTATTGGTGACAGTATACAGCCCTGTCTAACTCCACTTTGGATTTCAGACTCCTCTAGCAACCTTCCTTTATGCAAGACGTGACAATCAATTTATCTAGGATGCCCCTCCTGCGCAAAGCAAGCCAGATAAATTCTCTACTGACACTGTCGAACGCCTTTTCGAAATCGATGAACAGCAGGTTAAGTGGTGATCGATATTCAACGCACTGTTCGATGATGATCCGCAAGGTGTTGATGTGATCCACACAGGAAGATCCAACGCGGAATCCTGCTTGTTCAGCGTCCAGTGTGTCTTCGAGGTGGTCTTTTATTCGTTCCAATACTATTCTTGCTTGTATATTGGCTACAGCAGGCAGAACGCATATTCCTCTCAGTTTTCGCACTGCGTGAGATCTCCTTTCTTTGGGAGCTTTATAATCATTTCTTTTTTCCACTCTTCAGGAAAGATCTCTGTACGTGAAATCGGTTTAGTCCTCTTTCACTTGCATGCAACACTTCGTTTACTCTACAGTGCGAAGAACTCCCCGCGGGTATTTCCCCTCACTTCTCTTACCAACAATCTTCTAATCTAACTAGGGTCAAAGGTATCGGTGTGGACGTTCCCGACCTGCAAAAACTAATGAGCTTGGAGAGGATGCGCCCTTGAAATCGATAAAAATGTGGCGAGTGTTCCAAGATTGACAATAATATTTGGCTGATGGTGGACTTGCTTAAAACAACACTTATTGAAATATTTGGTTGTTGACAAATGGCTTCAGGCTTTTAGATAATATGGCAGAAAACATTTTGTATAGGCCTTTCTTCCGGCCATATATTGCAGACGAGCTGGTGTACACTCCTAACTCCTGCCGCTTTGAAAAATCTCGTCAGCAAGGTTGTCATCTAAAGCTTTTCATAAGACTTAAGCTTAAATTAAAACCATTTTCATTTTGTCGAGTGGATGAAACTATTGGTCAACGTCGTCTATTTTGAATGCTAAAATCTGCCTGACAGATTTCTTCAGTTTTTATTGCTATCATTTATTTTCCACAACAACTGTTGTTTGCCTAATTTTTTCTTCTAGTTCCAAAGTTTTTGTTTTTTTTGTTTTCAAGAAGCGTTCTACTTAACGAGAACCTATATACCTAAACAAATGACTTGCGTAAAATGATCTCCTAACTTTTACCTATTAATCCCATGATATTCAACCTCTTTCTACACTATTCTTTTCCTCTATGTCGCCGACTCATAAAAAACATACAATTTACCAACTAGGTCAGGTGGCAAAGTTTTTTTTATGATTTGATATTTTTTTTTTTTATTCACATCACAATGTCAAGTACATCATGAATGTATCTCACTTCCTAAAATCACCTTGAAGTCCTACAATAAAATGTCTTTAAATAGAACACAAAAGAGCACAAAAGATCGATGTCATACAAAATTCTTCAAGCTCCAACCTCCAAGTTTCTATTCAACCCCTTCGATTGACAACACAATATATAGAAATACCAACAATTTTTGCGCCAGCAATCATTCGCACTTTTTTGACCTTTGCATGTTCAACCCTCATTTGCAGACCAAGAACATATATAGTACTTGATAAAATGAGCGAGAGACAACAGAAGAAAAAAAAAAAAGAGAAAAAATCCGTTAATTAATTGGTTTAACAATATACTGCCGTAGGTAATTGGTAGATGAGTTTATAGGTTGCCATATCACTAGCCATAACCAACCCCATATGGTTGACCTGATCTATCAGTCGGGAATTTAGGTGTAATGCTGCTGCAGCAAAATAGATTTGCACTAAATTAAGTATTTACCTACATTTGGACTCCACCGCAGTTGTTGATTCTGGAATTCCATTGCAACATAAATAAGGTTATCGGATGGGTCGCACGAACTTGTTCTTATTTTATGTTAGGTAACAGTGAGTTGAACTGTACCGCCAGAAATCTTGGAATCAAATTCTAGCCTTATATACCTTAAAATAAAATACTAAGGCTACTGCCTCTTGCGAAGAAGTGAAAAACTCCCAAAGAGTATTTTTATGAAAAGTTGCCTCTCATATAATTCGGATTTGGCAGAAAATCATAGATCCACTCCATTCCTTCTGACCAACGACAAATGGATTTTTTATCACTAAGCCCTGGTTCTTAAGTGGCTGTCGCAACATAAAATTCAAATTTTACTTAATATGTGATATGACACCAAACTCTTGTTAAATAGCCTTGGAAATTAAAACAAGAAAAGGCCAAACTTTATTTTTATGACTTAAGTGTTTCCTAAAAAACGCTCTTAATTTCAAAAACTGAGTTTATGCAAAGTTGATTCATTAAGTGTTTAGTGTCACATATGTTGTAACGATGCGTTACATGCTCTCTTACTAATAACCAGCAACCCCACAATACCCTACAGGAACCCTTAGTATTGGCCGACGTCAGCAGCAACAAGCAGCAACAACACTAACAACAATCGACAGCAATTTAAATGGGCTATTTTCATTCACCTCCTTATAATTAACATTCACTTTCAACTGGAAATGTACCATAAGAGGGTACTCTGCCGAATGGAAATCACCTTTCGGTCAACGCTCAGGTCAATAGAGTGAAAGTAAACTTAGTTGCATAAATCAGTTTTACTTAACCTGTGAACGAGTGAAGTCGTTTAGGTCATAATTGCCACTAGGGGCTTCGGTACCTGTGATCTGCCAACTAGGGGCGCAAATCTGTGCTCTTGTGCCACTAGGGGCCTGTACCTACGATCTTGCTACTAGGAGCATAAACCTATGATCTTTTGCCACTAGGGGCTTGTACCTATGCTCTTGTGCCACTAGGGGCCTGTACCTACGATCTTGCTACTAGGAGCATAAACCTATGATCTTTTGCCACTAGGGGCTTGTAACTATGCTCTTGTGCCACTAATTTACAATAAACTCAATTTTGCCCCTTTCATCTCACGAAATCAAAAGCAAATTTAGGGTACTTTCGCATTTTTAGGGAATACTTTAAAAAGAAATTAAAGGTCGCCACGTAGCATTTTTTTTTTAAGTGAAAGTCTAATGCTACTGAACTATGGAAATTGCAGATAAAAACAATATGTACTTTAAACGGAATTTCGGAAGTCTTTTTTTCTTCACGAATACATACATAACTTCCATAAATAAATTTTGCAAGTAAAAAGAGGACGAATTTTTTTGTTTTTTTTTTCAAGCTATAAAGGGTCTTGAATGAAGGCACATTAAACTACCGAGCATTGAAAAAAAAACTTGATATTTTTTCTACCCCCTACAAGCATGGAGATTAAGGAAAATAAAACCTTTTTGTATATCTTTTGGCTGCGAATCTAAATATGTATTTTAAATTCACGAAAATTCAAAGAGCAATATTCTTGATCTTTTGTTTGTTTTTTAATACTTTTCTTGTAATTCTACTTAAACGAGGGTTGTGGAAGTTTCTGTGTTAATTCTTTTATGCGTTCTTATGGGTTATGATTTTTAACGGTTTTGAATTAATCTTCTTAAATTTCTCGTTTTTTAAATAACTTTGTGTCAAATTGTTTTATTTACCTACCACTTTTTATTATTAAAAATTTCGAATCTGTGATTCAAAATTTCCATGAATATTAAGCAAAGAACTGTTGCTTATTTGGTCACAAAAACTCAGAAAATCATACAACAATTTGGTATTATTTGGTCATTCAATAGATGCAAGTAGTTAAAAAAGTGTAAAGTGTCATATGCATACGTAAATAAAATATGTTTTGTGTTTAATTACTAGAAAAAAAAAAACAGATTTCTTATCAAACCGATAATAACTTGTAGAGGTAAGGTAATAAAGAAGAATATCATGAAAAAATTTCATTGAATTTGAAATTTACCCTGAACCCGAATTTATAGTTTTGAATTCGATGTCACATCCGTAAAATTAGTTGGCCTTTCAAAACTTAATGGGAAGTTATTGTAATAATTGTGAAATTGAAAATTTTGACATTTTTCGACGTTTCGAGGTCTCTGGAGTCGGATTACATTGTTTTTAGAGATGTCTGTGTACCATGTACGTTCGAACGTTCGAAAGCTTTTTTTCACCGACGATATCTCGAGAACGCATAGAGATAGCGACGTAAAATAAATTTTATTTTACAGATAATAAAGCCATAAAGTGCAGAAAGGATTTTCAGAAAAATTCAATTGGCCGTTTTTTTATTACAAGTAATTTTAAAAACAAAGTTGTAAAATGACTTGTTTCTCGAATATCCCTAGAACAAATAATACTATCAACTTCAGCCTGGTTTCATTCTATGCATAATGAAGTAGTGAAAAATTGGTAATACTTAAAAAAAATCAACCCACAATTAAAAAAGTTTTAAAAAATATCGAATATCTTGACAACACACAAATATATTAACTTATTTATTTAATTTTATTTGATACACAAAGTTATTGTTGATAATTGGTTAAAAAAATTCAATTAACAGTTTTTTTTTTCTAGGCCAAAAAAACTAAAAATTTTTAAAAATTGTCAAACAATGACATAAACTCCGAAATAATTTTAATCTACACCTAATACCATAATTAGTAATTGATAAGGTTTGTAAAAAAATTAATTAGACGATTTTTCTAGGCCAAAAAAACTGCTAATAATAAATAAATAGATAGAGCAAACAGCCTTCCCTTGATGGCACAACTGAGTTTTTCGAAGATTTTTAATTGATAATTTTCTAAAAAAAAAAATAACATCGAGTGTCGAGTCTAGTCTAGTCCAGTAATGGCTAGGACAGTTCAAAAAAAAATAACTGGACAACGTGAGCTATTTCCCACTACCTCAATTCACTTCTACTACATTAATTTCCCATTCACTAATATGTATTTGTTTTTACATAAGAACCATGCTTAGCAGCCACACTTGTAACATTTACCTTCAATTAAACAAGAGATTTTTACAAATATTTTATCTTATGTTGTCTTTCGCTATTTTATTAAAAATAATAAATCTATATACCTAATCCGGTTTTAAGAAAAATCCAATAAATACGCCTGACACTGATATTCCTCAGGTTTCAAATCATAGCATTTAAACAAATTTTTTGATGACACCCCACAAATTTTTAAAAGTTTCTGAAAATTTAAATGACTCAACATTCAATTAAAATTCGATGTCGATCCCAATAATATGCATAATGAGTACTTCCTCTAAAAAAAAAGTTCATCAACCTGAAAAAGTAAAGAAAAAAAAAAATAATTATTTTTATTATTATCTGCGAGTAACAAGTTGATCAATAAATTATCAGAGTACCTACCTACCTAGAAGAGGATCGAGACCAATTTCATTAGACAAGAAATCGGACACATTTTAGATATATCTTGTTCCAGCATACAATTACACTCTGATCTTTGTATTATAAATATCAACAGACACTTTTTATGTGTCTCTCTTCGATTATTTCCCTAACACATCAATCAATAAAGAATCATCAATAGATCAATCGACTTGTATAATCAAACAATACAATTAAAAAAAAAAACATAATTGAAGAAAAACGATCTGCAAAGAAAACACATAAGTTCGGTCTGAGTCTCAGAATTTGGTGCAATTCAATTGATTTTGATAAAAATAGTTAAGCACATAAAAACTGTATATTTGACTGATTTTTTTTTTTTTATTTTAGAAGGGGAAGAGAGGTGGTAGTAGGCTGAAGTGGACAAAAGAGGAGTTTGTCGATCATTTCGGTTCGATTGTGTTGTGTGAAAATAAATTGATTCATTTAGATGCAATTCAAGTGCAAAACACGATGGAACCTGATTGTAAATGATACAAAAACAAAACAAATTTAAAGAGAAACTTCCCAAACGCATAGGAGTGTAGAAAAGATAATATACCTTCATAAAAAACATATACGATACGAAAAAAAAAAAATAGAAAGGATATGGAGGATCGATTTATGATGAAGAAAACGAGAATTTCTTCATCAGAACCGGTTGAAAGCAGAGCAACAACATTTAAACAAGTTTTCTTTGGTTTTCTTGTTCGCTTGCTTCCAACAAAACGGGATGTTCACATGATTAAGAAGATGATGAGAAAAATGGCACACAAGGCAAACTCATATACAGTGGTGATAGCTACTGCTGGAGCTGGTATGTCGGCATAATGTATGCAATGCATGCATACAGGGTGGGCCAGAAGTTCCTAACAAATTTTAAATAAATCAAAAAGTCATTTCTCTTATTTTAAATCTATAAATAACTGTGACTGTGATTTTTTTTAATTAAATAAAGGACATTTAAAGTCTCATACTAAATATTTAACAGGTTTTTAAATCTGAAAAAAATACATCATTTTAATATTTAAAAGCCTGTTAAATGTTTCTGAAACCGAAGAGCCGATTTTTAAAGCCCTTTTAAATATTTAACATGGTTTTAAATCTTAAAATAACTAAATGTCATTACATACAAAAATAAATCAAGTTTAAATTTAAATGGCCGTTAAATATTTTTTTTTTTAAACTGATGATCCGATTTTAAAAAGCTCTTTTAACTATTCAACAGGCTTTTAAATCTTAAGATGACGTTTGTTCCATACAAAATACATCATTTTAAAATTTAAAAGCCTGTTAAATATTTGTGAAACCGAAGGTCAGTCTTATATAATAACCATTTTAGATATTATTTGACAAATTAGGCAGAAACCTTCCTCCTGATTGTAACAAAATAGTGTTTTTTTTTGGTCGAAAACTCCATTTTTTCTTCAGGTCAGGTAGGTTGAAATTAGCCCTGAAGAGTGATACCATAACTAGTTTCACCTATTTATTTAAAACGGTATTTGTGGGTCAAAATGCCAGGCTTGGCAGATTGTTGGTTTCTGAATTCATTTACCACCTGCTAGTGGTCTAAGGAGTCTGACGGGAGACATAGTGCATGGTAGCTCCTAAGTTCATCTTAGAGCCATTTTGTACCGTTGAGCAAAAATATCAAGTCTTTGATCTTCAGTTCGGAGAGTTCATTCAGATCGTCAAAAAAAGCCTTACCTTTCGGGTTAAGAATTGAAGCTTATAAAGATTCTAAGCCAAAAAATTTCAACAATTTTTTTATAAGAATTGCTCTGTACTTTTTGTATATTTTGAGAAAAAATTTCAAAAACATTGCCATATTGTTGAAGTCAAGTACGAAGAAATTTTGTGTACGTTTTTCTCGAAGTCCATTGGTTTTATGAAAAAAAAAGTGAGAAGACTTTTTATGTGCCAAATTTTAATTATGACGTTTCTTAGAAAAAACGATATGTTTTCAAAATATTTACAAAAAAATAATAATTTCATGTTAATTTTTTTTTAAACTGGTTGAAAGAAAACTGTCCATTTCTGGCCAAGAGTGTACAATGGTACGCTAAGGAGTTTGGTATCAAATTAAAGGAGGCATTAAGCATTATGAGTGAAATATTTTTAAAGTAATTCATGGGAAATTCAAAATATTTGAGCTTGAAGTTGCCCATTGAAAAATAATGATTCCAGTTCTTTTCTAAGGCTCCTCCATGCTAAAATGGTTATTTCCTATGTGGTATTATTTTTTTTTAATAATGTACACCTTAATTAATAATCCAGATTTGTTGGAATTTTTTCAAAGTAAAATTTTAGTTTTACTGCAATGTATACACTATCTCTAATGAACATTATGTGGTATGTACATTATATGTTGTGAACATAAAATGTGTATTTTTTAAGAAGAGCCAGCAGGAAATTTTGGAATTATATGTATTAATATATATGTATGTATTAATATATAAAGTTATGAGTACATAGGCTCATAGTACCTAGGCTTATAAACTTCAAAGATGAACTTTTCAAATTAACCATATTATCTTTTGTTTAATTTTATTTTTCCGATAGATTAATTTATGCTGCACCACCCTGTAAAACATGGTATTCCAATCGTGTTTATTTTTCCATAGAAAACTTAACAAAGAAAAGATACTTCTTCGACAAAAAACACCATATGTGTGACGAATGTGTCTTTAAGTCGGAGACTTTGTTTTTGTTTTTTTTTTTTTTTTTGGCGTCTATACATACATACATATATACACATTAATATGTGCATTTTTCATATGTGCGGAGTCAATGAATTTCTACATATATTTTATACCCTTTGGTTAATCCGTTTGGTGCGGGCGTTAAGATTACTTTTATAAAAGATAGGTAATAGGTAATCATTGGTTTCGTAAGCTTTAATTGCACACAAACAATATAAAAGCTTTTCTTCAAAAAAGTGCATTGAGTTAGAAATTCTAAATAATACAAAGTCACCTACCACGTCCCTTAAAAAAGAACTTTGATCTCAGGGTTAGAAAAAATGAGAATTTATCAAATTTTTGTACAATGAATTAATTTTGGAACTCAATCAAGAGCTTGCACACGTTTAAACACGCCCAGTAATTAACCTCGACTACGAGCATAGTGGCCCATTTGTTGAATTTTTTGTGACAAAAATCATTTCTCATTTCAATTTTTATCAAAATTTACAACATAATTTTTGCACTTGGCATTGCCTATTTTTGCCTCTTTAAAATCAGACTATTGTACGCAATTTTTAAAAATCGAAAAAAAAAGCGAGAATTTTGTCAAAATAGTGTCTGTAATGTCTAGTATAAGCTTGAATGTATATTTTCCTATAAAAAAAAATTGCAATACGTTCTAATTGCAATATGTTCTAAATTAACAAAAAAAGAAAAAAAAAAAAAAACAAGTCCAAAATGTTGTGCATGTTCTTAAAAATTTAGAACTATTTTTGTGCTATTGCATTGGATTTTGAGGCCAAATCTGATAGAAAAATCTGACAATTTTGACGGTTTAAAGTTCTCAACAAAATTTTAGATCAACGACTCAAATCTGATAGAAAAATCTGACAATTTTGACGGTTTAAAGTTCTCAACCAAATTTTAGATCAACGACTCAAAAACTTAAGATAATCTTAAGGAAAATTTTAAGTTGCATATATTTTTGAATCTATTTAGGAATTCTGACGCCAGATTAACAATTCTGACAGTTTGAAGCTGTAACAACCTTACAATTTAAATTTTCTTTTGGTTTTTCTTTTCTTTTCTTTTTTTTATTTCATTTTTTTTTTTGAATTTTCGTAAATATATTTCGTTCGACATAACGACCCAAGCAAATACAACTTTTCGATTTTTCCTATCAAATGGACCACTGTGTGCCAATTCGGTCTACTGTCCATCTGTGCTTCCGTGCCGTAAATATAATCCGTGATAGAGCTTTTAAGGGTGGGCAGATTTGATTCAAATTTAGGAACATTTTTGTGTGATTTTCTAGATCGAATTTTGTAGATAGGAACTGGTAGCTCCCGTACAAAAATGTTGATTTATTCAAATTTTCTTGAAAATGGTTTCACGCGATTTTGATGAAACTTAATACCTACATATGTATGTACATAATATAAACCAATTGCAATAATACAGCGTTTAAGGTTTATTTTTTTTTTCAAAAAAAAGAAATCACAAACCGGAAATTGAGAAAAAATTGCTTTATATTTGTTTGTATACCTCTTTAATCGCTTGACTGATTTTATAAAAATTTTGCAATCTGGTACTTCTTAAAAGTAATAAAAGTATTAAGTTTTAAAAAATTTGAAGTACTATTTTTTTTACTATGAAAAATTTTAGACAAAATTATTTTACTTTTGACTTTTTGACATTTTCTCTATAATTAATTTTTTTCAAACGATAAACATATATTTGCAATTTCAACCTATAATAAAAATTTTAACCAAAAGAGCAAGTGTACGATCCAGTCGTACATTTTATTACAGTAATGTCTCGCTAATCCGAATTGCAAGGGGGTATTCGGATTATCAAATTATTCGGATTAATGAGTACAGGGCGGGAAAGGAAAAGCGTTAGATATTTAACAAAAAATCCATATTTACTGATTTTTAAGACCAAAAATTGAAAAATTGCATTATAAATTGGTTTATACCTATTTAGCTACTTTTATAAAAACTAAAAAAAAAATAAATTCATCTATGTATTCAGATACTTCAATGCGTGTATGTACTGTTTTAATGGCAAAATCAGTTCTGTTCTGATAGCAACATAAGGGAGTAATATAAACAAAAATTACTGTAAAAACTGAACTGTGAAACCAGCGTTGTTTTAAGTTGGAATTCAGATTACAGCGTACAGAAATCGGCGTAGGTTTGGATTGTAAAGAACATAATGGGAAAATATAAAGGTTCAGATTAGTGCGATATTCGGAATTAAAGGTGATTCGGATTAGCGAGACAATACTGTATTTTATTTAAAAATGCCGTTTCGTGATGACTCGATTTATCATTTTTATTTTCACATTGCCTTAATACCTCAGTATTATAATGAAAATTTTTGGAAAAAACAAACCTTTCCGTTCCGAGGGAGATTATGTCTAATTCATTATCCAAGAATGCACCTATGTACGTTAAAAAATGTCGTTTGCTTTTGAATAACTAAGAGAATTTGTGGGTACATAAAATGATTAAATCTTAAAACACCTTACTTTACTATATATCATCAAAGGTTGATGTGTTTTTCAACATTTAATTTAATTTTCTTTGTAATCACATTAAAGGTACTGGTGATGGTGGATATCTACATTTTCTTTCTTTCGTATTGATTTTATAGTTCTCAAGAGGCATTTTATATACAAATGTGCTTAGTTGTGCTTAAAGGCGTAGTCCAGATGTGAGTTCACTAATAGTACTATGAGTAAATAATATATATTTCAGGAGAGTGACAGTATACGCAGCATATATAACATTTGTTATCATCTTAATTAGTTTTGTCATAAAAGTATCATTAGATCATTATGAGTAATTTTATTTTACCGCAGCAGATGTGTCAAATGCGCAGCTATACTGCATACAGTATATAAGGACAAATATGTTGACGTTGAGTTGATGCTATTTTTGAGGAAGCAATAGAAATATCTTAAATATCTTGTAACTTAACATAGAAAAAAGTGTCATAAGATTTTTTTGTATTATATTTTATAAAATGAACAAAAATAATTTAAAAAAAAACAAATCCCCCTGAGGAAGGGAGGGACAATTTCTGAAAAAATGGCTTAAAATGGAAAAAATATTAAAAATTAAAAAATATTAAAAAAAATATAACAAATTAAATAAAAAAACTAAATAAAATTCTATAGCTTTTAGAAACTAAATATTCCATTCTTTTATTTACTTTTTAAATCAAGTTTCTTAAATTAATTGTTTTTGAGAAATTAAATATCAAAGTCAAAATGTTTGAAAAAATAGTATTTTTTTTTTTTTTTCAAAATTTAACGTGATTAAGTGCCACTGTTTTTATTTTTTTTTTGTAATATTCAATGCTTTTATCAATTCTTTGTCAAATGTATTTTTCTGAGTTTTTAAGAAATTTCTTTTTTTTAATTTCTCAAAAACTAAATAAGATTTTTGCATCTGGTTTTCAATATTTGACTAAGAATTGATAAGAGCAAAGAAACAGTGGCACTTAATCATGCACAACTTTGAAAAAATCAGCTTGAGAAAAAAAAAAAAAACAATTTTTTTCAAAAATGTTGAATTTGAAATTTGATTTCTCAAAAACTATTCATTTAAAGAGCTTGTTTTAAAAAGCAAATTTATTAATAATTTTTTTTTTTTCATTTTAAGTCAATTTTTCAAAAATTGCGCTTTAGGGGGGGGAGATTAAGTTTTTAGCATATACAATTTTTTTTTTCTTACGATGATCACATGAATCATCCTCCAAAATATAAAGCAGAAGTTAATTAGGAATGTTTGTTGTAGTTCGGGAAAAATTAAAAATGTATTATGGGAAAAGTGTAGCCTTAGAGGCACGGGTTAATGATGTCCAAAAAATTTTGTTGGTTGCGGTCGCATAACTAACTTATTTATTTTAAAATCATATGAATAGATTTTGGCCTTTCAAACTACAGTGTAATCGAAAACAAGAGCAGTTTGATGCGACTCAGTCGTACATTTTATATTTTTTTTTACTTTTGTAGAACACAAAACAATAAATACATTACATAGTACATACCTATAAGGCAAGGGGCTCACTGAAGTGGTGACGAAGTGGAGTGGTAGTGGCGTGGTGACTAAGTGGCAGGTGGAATTGGTAAAACCTATGTAATTCAATGAAGACGCGCTCATCAAAGTGCAATGGCATGATATTTTGCAGGTGGTGTGGTGCCAGCCTGCTGCCACATATCGAACATGTTTAATTTTCAAGTGGCAAGTGAGTGGTGAAGAATTGGATTTTTGTACTACATACGAATATGCCTGTGATGATTATTGATTTATAGACTGAGAGCTGGTGAATGTATTTTGCCTCCGCAGTGCGCGGTAAATCACTTTCATATCACTTCGCTGCCACTTCATTGCCAAGCCAATTGTTCACCACTCCACTGCCACTCGCTACTCCTTTACCACTCCACTTCGTCAACACTTCAGTGAGTGCCTTACCTAAGCTTTCTTGAATTCCATCCTTTTAACCCCATTTCACACTATTTTTATCTTGTTTACCCCATTTAACACTATACTTACCTAAATATTGGAATATTATTAAGCTTTTCCAATAAATATTTTTTTAAATGGGATGGGATTTCAAAAGTCAATAATTATCGTTTTTTATTATACCCCATTACACCCTATAATATATGAATAGCTTTTGAAATTTGTTAAGCTTTGAAGCTATTCTCAAAGTATAAACTTTCAAATCCAAACGATTGTTTTTTTTTTTTAAATCGGACCATTTTGGTTACTTAAATTAACTCGAACATACAATCAAACAACTGGATTGTATCACGGCGCATCGCCTTTTTAGCAAACTACCAGACTGATATGGACCAAACTTCACAAAAAGACTCGGGTTAATATCTAAGATTGTTTAAAATTTTGAGTTGGGAGTCCATTGCATGCTTCCAAATTAACATAGACACATATATGTGGATACATGCATTGAAGTTTTTATTTTGTATTATAAATGTATTTGTATTTAACTTAAGGAAAAAAAGATTAAAATATTTTTTTTTTGGTCTAAAAAAAAACTTCAATTCAAGATGTTTCCACCCATCACTCCCATGAAAGCTGACTAAAAAAATTATCTGTCAGATGACACTCATCATTGAAATATCAAATCTGTAAAAAATTACAAAAATATGTACATATGTAAACCTCTGATGTAAATCCTGAGAATTGAAGAGAAAACAAAAAGCTGACATGACGTGATATTTTTATAATTTCTAGGTAGGTTAGGTACCTACATACATGTTGAATTGTTGATCCTCCTATGACTAGAAATGCCATTTATCAAAACAACCCTTATCCTGTTTTTTTTTTCCTTATAATATGTAAATTGAAATGAATCACATTTGTATATTCCCTAAAGAAAATTACAAATGACTTTGATGTCCCTTTTCCAAGGACTTACGAGTAGAATTGGAATAAATTCTTATTTTGTAGAGCGCATCATTATTGTTGATTATAACGAGTCTGTTAATTTAGACAAAGATATCCTTGTTTCATATGCAATAACATACTTGATGCGCATTAAATTTGCATTTACATATATACACTTTGGCAAAGGTGAAAAGTGACGATTTGTGGAAATATTATTTTAATTACAAAACTACTTGAATTGTGTTCAGTTTTCAACTACTTGATAGGTAATTGAATACCTTAAACTAGCGCAGCAGTGGATATCCGAATATCCATTTTTAAATCGTAGTGAAGTTGGTATACTCAGGTGTCAAAATTAAATGTCACTAAAAAAGAAATTTAAATGGCCTTTATATTCGAACTTGCATCACTGCACCTGTTAAAATAATTACAAATGTTATTAATACATAAAATACAGTAAAACCCGCTTAAGAGAAACCCGCTTATCTGAAACACTTTTTCATCCCCGAGTATTTTTCAGTTCAATTTTATATTTTTTATTGAAAAATAACTCTCTTAAGTAAAAAAAATTGAATCGCAAAGAACGAAAAATTTGCTGAATGCTTTCACTTTCTTCTTTATTTTTCACCTTCACTATTTTCATCACCAAAATGACATTTGAATTTCTGATTATTTCACAAACGTTTACATTTACATTTTATAAACAAATTGCTTTGTCCCATCAAATAAAAATCCATAACAACGTTTCAAATGGCTGAAGAGGTATACGTATTTTGACATTTATTAAAAAGAAAATTACATTTTTATTTATAATTCAAAGATAAATAAAAGATAAATACAATTGTTTCTAGCATTAATTCTCCACTTAATGGAATTTTTAGATCCGCTTAAGTGAATTTTTTTCACTTAAGTGGGGTTCGTTTAAGTGAAAAACCCGCTTAAGTGAAAGAAAGACTGTGACATTTTGCCTATTAATAATAACCAATTCACCTTTTGAAAAAGTTAAGGGATCTGTTGGCAAAATATTGTTTTTTTTTTTGTATATCAAGTTGAATTAGAGTTAAAATTATATATTCATGCAAGTCGACTTGAATTATCGTTAAGTGCATGCTGAAAGATTGAAATTGACAAAAAATAAAATATTTCGGTATTTTGTAGGTTTTATTATAACGGGTCATTCATTTTTCGGTTTCGAAAGTAAAGCTAAATAAAACACATATAGCGATACATTTTTAATGAAAATTTTATTTCATTATAAAGTTTGGATTTTGCCATTAAGGGTAAGTGTCCCTCTGAAAAATAGGTTGGAGTTTTGCGCTAAATTGTATAGCGTTCACAATTTTGCGTGTATATTAATGAAGTAAACCGTTATCGATTGGAAATAAGTTTGGTCATATATTTATGTGGCTAAAAAAAAAACCACAAACGCATTTATGCCTCAAAACCGCCAGACCGATGGAAAAATCATGAAGTTTAGTGAGATGCTTACAAAAATGAATGGGGCAATGGGTAAATTTTACTTTTTTATTTTTTTTATATTTTTTGTCTAAAGATAATTGATCTCGAAACTTCGAATAGGTTTTCTTTTTTTTTTATTCTTTTTATTTATTCCCATACAAAATGTACAAAACTATCAAAAATGAAGGAAATTTACAAAGAAGTATGAATGCATTATTTGATAAAACTTTTGAAGTTTAAAAGGCAATGAAGTCAAATTAACGTTTTTATAAAGCTTATATGTATGCGCAATTAGTTATATTTTTCTTTTATTTTTTTTTATTTTTTACATTAACTTTTAAGAGACAAAACGACAAAAAATGGTCCGTTTTTTTCAATTATTTTGCGCGTTTGCCTGGGGCATCAAGTGTATATTTTTAAATTTTCTAAATGCTTCTTCAAATCAAGGATCATATGTCCTGAACTTGGAATGGGTCTTAAAAAAAAATAATGTGTCTTATAACACGCCTAAAAATGCAATTCAATACGACACTATTTGTAATGCCGTGGTTGGGTCAGGATAGAAAATACAATTACCACATATTTTTTAAATTTTTGTTTGGTATTTTGTTTATTACATTTAAAAAATAAACTAGTATTTTCTCTTACGGTTTTCTTAATTTTAATTTTTAAAAAGTTGTCTATTTTGCGTCTTTTTACCAGAAAAATATCATTGCTCACGCACACAAAGACGTTTGGTTCAAAAGAAATCCACTGGGTGGTATGAAGATGCATTTCTCTTCCTTGTTCTCTTTTTCTTACAAAATAAGTTGTTTGTTTGGTATCGACTCTTGACTGCAAATGTTTGTTTTTGTGTCATATAATAGTATTCGTGAATAATTGTGAAGGATAGCGATCTTTCTGAAGATAAAAAAGACGTCATGAAAAAAAATGTGTGTATGCTCTGTTTTTTTTTTTTAACAGGTAGGTAGACTTGGTGGAATTCGTGTTCACTTTGCGTGATGGGATCGTTGCAGGAGATTTGTATGGATTTTGTGTAACTTCTACGTACATACATGTATGTATGTACCTAGCTATTTTTTTGTTGGCTTATCTCTTGAAAATTTTTTTCTGCTTCTTTTGCGAAAAGAAATCTATGACATTGCCCGTAGAATAATTACATATATAGGTCATGCACTGTTTTTTTTTTTTTTTTTGTTTTTCTTTTTTTTTATTTTTTTTTCTTATAGGCAATAGTGCAAAGTCATGATCATGATTGAAATGTTTGGTATGGATGCTGATGGATTGTTTTGATTTAATTTTGCGTATAGTTGATACCTAAATGTTTCATGAAAAATACATTACATGTTAATGCAGGTCAATGATTAACATTATTATTGAATAGGGTTCCCAATTTATTGTGAGTGAAATATTGCACCAAGCAATGAATGTGTCAAGTAGTTGACGCCAAAATATATGTACGTAGGTAGGTATCTAGTATTATGTGGGTAGCTAAGAAGGAATTGCTATGTATCTGGTAAGAGGAGAAAATCGATCACTTTTGGTTTGTTTTTTTGGTGGTGTAGCACAATTGAAAAAAGGGTTGAAGCGGGATGTGGCATGTGGGAGAAAATTTAAAGTTTGAAGATAGGAATACGCTCTTATTTATTTTTGTTTCTTTTTGCTTTACCTATGTACATAGAGTCGGAACAAATTGCATGGTTCTTCAACACTGTAAAATCATCATCAAAATGGAAAATAAAAGAACAATTTCCGTCAATTTTTTCATATTTTTGCATTATTTAAAATACTGATAAGATTCTAAAGGGAAAAAATAATTGATTCGAAAAATTATTAAATTTTCCATTGAATTTTTTTTTCGAATCAATGTTTTTTTTTTCCTTTAGAATCTTATCATTATTATAACTAATGCAAAAATTGACGTAGGTAAATTGTTCTTTTATTTTCCATTTTGATGATGATTTTACAATGTTGAAGAACCATGCAATTTTTTCTGACTTACGACTTAAATCATTCGGTACGGTACGGAAAAAAGGCTCAATTTGAAGTTTTACAAAAAAAATGGTAGTCTTCAAAATAACTTACCAAATTAAATCCTCCAATCAATGTTTTTGAAGCCAGTGAAAGATTTTTGAAAGTCTTAACAAAGTCGTTTTTTGTTCCTACCTTTTTTTTTACACCAAAAAAAAATATTCGATTTAAAGTTTTGAAATAGTCTTGTAGGAATAATTCAAGTTTCCAAAACTGTTACAAAATTCAAATGTATCTTTCTTTATTCAAAGCCATATTTCTCAGGAAGAAAAATTTTAGAAGAACGAAATAACGATAAACAAACCAATAAGTACATATATGTAAAAAGATAAAAAAATTCAAAGGAAATGAAACTTAAAAAAAAAAAATAATTAAATTTTTGTCTCGTGCTGTTTCTTATGATTGCGCAATAACGGTACATAAAAAAAAAAAACATTTGCAAAAATTTCTCAAAACAAAATCATAAAGCATTGAAATATTTTTGTTCCATCTCAATACCTCCATTTTTCACAGACACAGCTCTTCAAAAAACACAAAAAAAACTTGCAAAAATTTTATTTCCTTAGTTCCTTGACTATAATGTAGATATATTATGTATGCTAAATTGACTTTATTTCCTGCAATCTATTTAAAATAAAAAATTTAATAATAATGAGTGAGTTTGCTATTATTTAATCACTTCTAAACATGTAGGTACAAATTTTAAGAAGAAGGAAAACATAAATAAAAGAATTATTTTTGTTTTTGTTTTATTGGACTGTATTGAATGAAATTCAATTTAAATATTTTTGTGACCTTCAGTCCAATCCTAATGCGTTTCGCCCAGGTAAAAATTTAATCAAGATAACGAGAAAATATGGTTTTATGAAAAAAAGCTCCTTACCCTTTGTCATTTTTTCATTTTGCTGTAATGAAGACTATCAATAGGTATATTCTTTTTATTTTCCAATAAGTTAGCAGATACCCTAACATTATTTTGCTTCCAACAATAAAATTAGCTATGTAGGTAAGTGTAATGTAAGTGGGTATGTACCTACATACATACTGTACATCTCGAATTTATCCATATGCTTTAAAAGCATAAGTACCTAACAAAGTAAGTAGGTACATAACCCTACATAAAATCATAAAATTATAGGTATAACATTTTAACAACTGCTCTTGCTCACAGCTCCCAAGGAAAATGCAATTTTAATCTTTTATCCGCTGAGAAGCAAAGAAAAAATATCTAGAAATTATGGGGTTTGCCAAATCGAAACAAAAAAAACGGTTTATTGAATATAAAATACAGCTATGACTAAAGTTACCATTCACAATCTCCTTTTTTTTTTAATCTTTGGTTTTTTGCGGGGCTTTTTTAAAAACTTTAATAAAATGTATAACACTGACCTACAGTCAATAAAATAGGTACCTACCTAAAACAACAAAAATTTCCTTTAGTAATTGTGTATTAGATAGGTACATAGGTACCTACTTAATTTTTTGATGATCTTTAAAATTATCAAGGTACCCTTTAAAAGCCATCAAATACAAAAAATTATTATTTCTCAAAATAATAGGTACCTGCTTTATACCTAATCTATCAAAAATTTAAAATTGGGTCATAGCCTTTTATTTTTATCATTCATCCTCAAATTTCGACAAAAGATGTTTGTAGGTAACATGCAAATGACCACACACACATAATCTAGTAAAACAATAAATAAAAGAAAACCACCACTGCCACAAAAAATACCCATATATTGCTTCAAAACTATCATATATGTACCTATACCATACGCAATAGACAACACAAAAAGTCTGCCTAACAAAAAAAAAAAACAGAAAACCTGTTTATGATGAAAAAAATATAAATGCGATGGAATACATTCTCATCTTTTCTACTTTTGTTCTTGTGCTTGTGCGTAAGCCTTCTCTCCCTCTGTGGCTCTCAGAGAAAAAAAATGCAAGAGAAAAATTAAAACAATTCGCAATTCTAAATGCTCACTTTTATAATAAAGAGAAGAATATTCTTTCACTTATACATTCAAATGCATTTACATGAATTCTGAGTTCGCTTTTGAAGGGAACCTACCCTTAAGTGTGAAAGACAATACCATTCAAATGGTCGCCTCGGGAAGATTCTTTTGAGGTAATTTTTAACCACTTTTTCCCAAATTACGGGCGGTATCTGGGCCACAATTTGAGTAGTGCACTTGGCACGGATATGCGTGGTCTATGGTTCGAGTCTCAGTGAGGCAAATAGTTTTTTCAAATAAAATTCAAACATACATAGACTAAGTACCACTAAAGGAGTTTGGATGATCGGCCTGGCGACGTGAACAGGAAACTTCTCACGCAATAAAGCCATAATTAATCGTGTTGTGTGGCTTGTTGCACTGTCTTGTTGGAACCACATATCGTCCAAGTTATGATCTTCAATCGCCCTGGCCAAAAGTGATGTGTACGACACGTTCGCCGGGAAATCGATAAATTCGGATCATCAGCAACACTTGCACTTGCATTAGCAACATTATCGACTGAGCGTGCATTACGATGATGCACAGGCCTTACGACATCAGTAACGTTTCCAATCTCTTCACAATTGTACAGATTGCTTGCGTCGATTATGAGGACCATAATCATCAAGTAATGCGCGAAAAGTGGCTACGTTTGAATCAGCTTTTTTGTAATAAGTGTTAATAGTTTTAACGCGTCGTTCGATTGTTAAGCAATCCATTATCGTAAATGGCAAACATTCAACTAATATTATGACACTTTAAAGTATAGTTGAGTTTGACAGGTGTCAAATGCCAGCGCTACCAACTTAAAGCTACGAAATGAATGACCTTGTATAATAAGAATTACTTTTGCTTTGAGTAGTGAAAAATATTATTTTTAACACAGGTGTAAAAACTAAAGTCAGTTGAGCTGGAATCAACTGGTTTGGTTATAAAGACTTAATTCAGAACTCGTTTGACTGTCAAAATAATTTATTTTCGGTTTCACAAATATTTAACAGGCTTTTAAATGACGTATTTTGTATGGAACAAACCTAATTTTAAGATATTAAAGCCAGCTAACATTTACTACAATTTTTCTGCAACCCGATTATGGAGCGCCAAACTATTCCAAATTTTACAAAACTTAATATCAACTAGATGGCTCTGAGTTGCAAAATATCAAAATTATTTAAATCTCAAAGATCAACTATCCGATTGATTGAGCTGAAAGAAAACACAAAACAAATTTCTTATAAGAGTGAGACATTCACATAAATCAAAAGTTTATTTTTTGTTCTGATAGATGGCGTTGAACATCAAATATTTCAACTTTTTTGATTAGAAAAATAAAAAATTAACCACACAATTGAGCTCAAACTCAGACAATAAATTTGGTATGAAATGATAAGTTCATGTAAATCAAAGGTTTTCAAATTTTAAAATAGATGGCGTTGAACAACAAAATATAAAAATAACTTAAAACTCCAAACTTACATCTCAAAATTCCTCTTCTTTTCTTTTTTAGTTCAGAGTTTGTTCAGAGCAGAGTTCTGAGTAGACTCTAAGCAAACGGAGTAAACTCTGAGCAGAGTATGTTAAAAGCACTCCGATTTAATTATGAAACACACCTGAGCACTCAATTACATGGAAACTGTATGAAGTTGGCCGCACTCAGTTTTTTCCTCCGTCTGCCCAATTATTTTATTCTGAGCTCATGGAGCACGCTCTGAACGGAAAAAGAAACACAAATTCCAATCTCTGATTGCTCTGAACTCAAAAAGAAACAGAAAATTTTTGTTTGACAGTTCGGGTTCAGATCTGAACTGTTCTTAATTAAAAAAAAAAAAAAACGCCTTATATGTATGTATGTATGCACGTATTTACTAGCTGTTTCACACATTTTTAGTTTCTATGCCCTTTAGAGCACTGGATAGCGTTTAGTATTCAATATTCTTTAAATGAAACCCTAACGAAGCTTTACAGAAGCTTCAAACATTTCAAAGAATTTGAAAAAATGTTGAGCGAATCGTAAAATGCTTGATTATAATCTTGAACCTGTCTTGCTTGGATCTTTGCAATACCTTTCACATGTCGTACGCTATATGCCCTTCTTACTTCATACATACATTTTTATGTAAAATTTGTTGGTCATGGATCGAAAAATAATTACTTTTAATTGTTTCTCTTTCAAATTCACGCATATTCTTATACTAAATACAGGATATTTTAAATTCCTATACATGACGTCTGTCAATTAGGCAACCGAAACGCTTCGTTTGTCGTCGTCAGCATTTCTAAAAAAAAAAAAACTATAGTTTAACTTGAAAGGCTATGTTTAAATAAAATAATAATAATAATTGTAATGATAGAGAGCAAAAAAAAAAACATCTGATACGAGTAAATTTTTATAACAAAGAAAATCAAATGGAAGTTCGTTATTGTTTTGTTTAAAATAGTTAGATGGAGTAACAACTTTTTGAAGGTTTTATTTTTGTTTCCCCTAGCTATGCTTCTAACTCTATATTTTTTGTTGTTGTTTTTATATTAAATTTGTTGAAGCACGAAGCACGATGCTGGGTCATGCATTTTTATGCAACACTCACTTTGGTTCGTTGTTCATATTGTTTAGGTTTATGGTAATGAGCTGAACTGACTATGATTATGATGATGGTAGTGGAACAGTTAACAGGGTTTTAAAGTTGTATGGCCAGTGAACTGTTGGTGTTAAAAATCATTGGAGCATGCCATTTTTTTTTTCAACATAAATATATAAACAACAATAACTACACTATACATGAATTATACATTTTTACCTCATGAATCAGTTTTGGATTTTTTAGTTTGATGTTTTAATAGTGTAAAATTTAAAGAATTCATGTAAGGAATTTTAGGTAGGTACAAAGAAGTATTAAGTTGGTAGAAATAAAAAAAAACTTTTTTTACTTGCTTGAGTCGCAAAACTTAAAAATTGATTCAAAATAGCTTTTGACGACCTTTAGTCTATAAAAATTGGCGATCGCACTTGGACTCATCAGTTGACTAGTAAGGGCCTTGTCAATACGCAATTTCTATCAAGTTCAGGTCATCTTGCATAGATTTCATGATGAATACCTAGTGTTAACAATTAAATAATGCTAAGTCTTGGATTTGGCTGATTTATTTCAGTACAATATAGAATTTGTATTATTAAAAAAATCTTCTAATTCAAAAATTGAGACCAAAAATTAATTACAAGGTCTCTCAGAACAAAACGAAGAAGTCTTCTACGGTATATTGCTTCTAAACTTTGAAGATGGTATTAAAATACCAACCATACTTCGCTAGTATGTAAAGTAAAGGTTCTCCAAGGGTTGCATCTAAAGATTTCATAATGTAAGGTTCTGAAAACTCCTCATGTCAGAGTCAGAGTGACATTTATTGGTAGGATTAAAATAATAGGACCCAGGTGATTGCCTTGTGGAACTTCAGATTTTTCATCGATCTAAACAATTTACGAGCCAAAAAGTATGATTCTACTTTTATTTATAATTTACTTTTAACCACCCTGAAACCTTGCTAAACGCCCGTTTTATTCCACCCCCCCACATCTCAGCCACCCAAAAATTTAATTTACAAATAAGTCAACCACCCAGATGTTTATATGATTCACACCTTTGTTGTAATTTTAATTTTACTTCCTTGCAGTTAATTTCCCCTTTTGTATCTTATCACAACAATAAATTATTATATTATGGCGGTAACAATCCTCACTGTTTGAATTAATTTCAAAAGAAGTGCTACATAATTACATTTAATTAATATTCGACGTTTGTATCGATGGCATCAGTCATTGGGGTGTTTATAAAGCTTCTGTGGTAAATTTAGTAACAATACCATATTGCTCGCATTTACATATATGAGTAGGTATATGTATGTAGGCTAGACTCATAATTTGATTTATTGTTTTAAACTCTTGCGTATATAACAGAGACAAACAAAAAAAAAACAAAAACAGCCTCTGGCAGTCACAGACGTGAAAGTGTCTCTTTACACAGTCTTTTAAGGGTACATTGAGTAAAATAGCATACAATTAAATAATCAAAACCAAACAACAACACCACATTATCAGCACCATATACTATGAAGCCCTCCAAGTGTTGTTTGTTCGTCCAACAAGTCAATTCAGCATTCAACAATGGGATTGATTTCACTTGTTGAAGTACAAATTGGTGTTAGCTGAGACTATACTACTTGTCATTTGTGACAGACCATAAATTTTATGTTGACTTTGTGTGTACCTACATATTTTTGGAAGGTTAGGTAACATTTGACAAATTTGAACAGAAAAATAAAAAAAAACTTGTATGCAATTAAAGTTTTTGGGAATAAAGGTGGACAACAATACAATGTCTGTTAACATACTTCCTTTCAATTAGGTTTTCATTCATCATGTATGTAATTGATTAAATTGAAAAGTATAATTGTAACTTAAGAGTTTTGTTATAAAAATTACAATATAACAGTTGTCAAGTAGAGCTATTGTGAATGGATTCAATTTTAGTTACTCAAAACAATAAGTTTGTTGTTCCCGATTGTTGCCAATTGTCATCCATTTTTTTTGCCAAGTTCTAAACCACACTTCAGATATTGAGTAGTTTGCGTTAAAAAGAGCGCTCTAAAGAGATTAAAAAAATTTCCCCTTTTCCTGAAGATTTCTATGGTAAATATGAGTTCTGTCAAAAAATTTCAATTTGAATTCAAATAACAAAAACAAAGTCATGGAATTCAGAAAAGGGTCAGAGATTTTTTTATCAAATCAATTTATCAAATTTGTTCACGTTTTCATAAAGTTTCGATGACATCTATGTTTAAAATTATTCATTTCGTATCCTTTGCCATCCCTGTAAATGTGTCAAAAAAAAAATTGAGTGAATCACAACTAACTTCGCTTCATAATTGTACCTATTGAATTATGTCGTTTTCGATTGGATTTTTGGTCTGTTCCATCTACTCTTTTTTGATTCCAATCGAATATGAAAACATCGAATTCCCAAATTAACACCAAGTGTCGCCATTTAACAAAATGGTTTTTTCAAGCATTTATCACTTTTAATGTACCAAACTCAATATGTACCAAACTTTCTACCAGTTTATGCAATTACGTACCTACTCATAAAAAAATATTTAAAACAAATATTTTTTTTTTATTTTGTCGGTCAGGGAAAACTTGGAAATTTATTTTGAAAAATAGTGAACACCATAAAAAAAATGAAAGAATTTCAACTTCGTTTTGACAAAATACACTTGCGAACAAAAAAATAGAATCACTCCGTTTCGCCAAATTTAAAAGCAACAATCTCTACATGGATACAATATTTATGCTTAAATTTTAAAGCTTGAACTTCAAACTTTAAATTTGAGGTAAAATTATAAAAATCGATTATTATCGATTATTCATACCTACCACCCACTGTTTGGTTAGCAGCAGCAGCTTAAAAGAGCGGGCCATAATTTAACGCACGCTAATCAAGTTGAGAAGCTCATTAAACTAATTAGCTATTAAGCTAAAATAGTTAAGATTAATGAGCGATGATAAAACTAAAGTACGATCACGACCACAGTACAATAGTTCATACATATAATCTTAGCTTGTCGTAAAAAATCAAATACAGATAAGGAAACAGTGGATTATCAAGAAAAAAATTTGTTTTTCTTTTTGAAAACCGAATGCCTATACTAAGTCTTTTAGTTTTTGAGAAAATCGAAAATAACGAAATAAACTTTACTACTTAAATAAGATCATCAAAAAAACGGATGGAAGTCAAATCAAAGGAAAACTTACTTTTGTTATTTTCTATTTTCTCAAAAACTAAAAGACATGGGCTTTTGGTTATCTGTGTTTGACTAGAAATTAATACGAGCAGCGAATATTGAAAACAAAAATACTACTTAATAACTTAAAATTTTGAACAAAATTAGTTTGAACACATTTTTTTATAATTTTGAGTTTGAAAATAAATTTTTCAAAAACTATTGTCTGAAACTATTTGAATTAACAAAAGAAAGAACGGAATTCCAGCTGTAAAAAATAATTTAGCATGACATTGTTGTTTTTTTTATGATCTCTTCTATTTCTAGTCGACTTTTTTTAAAAATTTCCCCTCCCGCCTAAACAGGGGGAAATAGACCCCCTCTTATACGATTTTTTTCGTGTCTCAACTCAACCTATACGCCTTAGCTTTTTGTCACACCGTATGTGAATCATTTTAAGTATTTTTTTGCATTCTCTATTTGTATGGAAAACTAAAAACCAACTCTACCGATTGAATTATTTCGAAAACCGTTATTTTTATGAAGAAAAATGTAGGAAATTTTCTAAGCTACAAATTCGTCATCGACGTTTTTTCTGTACAAGGCACCGTTAGAGAGATATTCCTGAAAAAACCATTTAGGGGCGCTTTTAACCCCCCGTAAAATTGTTAGCGGTGCTCCTTTTCGGTGTTTAAGAAAACCATCAGGAGGCTGTATACTAAATTCCGGCGATTTTTCCGGAGTCAAATGTCTAATATCACTGGACTACTACCGTAATTGTTGGTTATAAGATCAGTTTAAAATCCTCTAAACTGTGTTAAAAAAAAAAATGTTACACTACCAACTTAAAAAAATTTACCAATTAGTTTTTAAAATATGTAAGTTATCTCAAAAAGAAAAATCTTTTTTCGAAAATCAAAAAAATTGTTTTTTATAAATATTTTGTTATCCTATTAATATTATAAATGTTAAAGTTTGTTTGTCTGTCTGTTGTTCCTCTTAATCTCCGAAAATACCAAATTGGTTGTGAGTTATTTTAACATGCGAAGCATGGCGAGCACGGGCCTGCTAGTACCTAAATAAATATACATATACAAATGTGTGGTGACGCAACAGGTCGTGAAAAACCTGGGCCTTTTGGATTACAACTCTCAACCATTTCTATTTCGGTGTTGTTAGGCAGGAATATAAGGAACCTACAATTTTGTTTGCCTAAGAAGAAAAGGCACTTTTCATGAGAAGAGATACTCTTGAAGAATTTGTCACTTTCTCGCAAGAGACAGTAGCCCTGGTGGAAGCGGCTGGGAAACATACCACCGACATCTCTGGGATGACTACTGCCTATGGGCAAGGAATATATTCTTTGCTATGGGCTACTACCTACAAAACAATTAAAACTTTTTAAAACATTCTCAATACAAAAATAATCGAATGAAAGGTTCTTTGGCCAGTTTCTTGAAAACTGTCGCCCCACAATTTATTTATTTTTATTATGACTGCATAGAATTTCCCTTACAAACTCACCATCTATGTAGATACCTATATGTACATACACTGCCGGTCATAAAGTTAGAAGCAGGCATTTTTGAGAAGTAAAATCGATATTTCTCTCGTTGCATGATGGATTAGAAAAAAACAACTATGGTAAATGAGAGACTATTTTGTTAACAATAAAATATAAAATTTGGGTATAGGAGAGATTTAGCTAACGGAACTTTTATGACAAATTGTTAATTGAGTCAAGAATATGCGAAAATAAATCGGGTCATTAGATTAGAAGCAGTGAACAAATCAACGTTGTTTTGTAAAGTGAATAAATTTTTTTTGGTTTAAACGGTACATTTTATAAATTAATTGTTCTTGATCGAGTGTTAATAAAAATGGGCAAGAAAAAATGTTTGACAGTGGAGGAAAGGGCAAGAATAGATGTTTATTGCTCTGAAGGTCTTTGATCCGTGCTATAGCCCGAAAAATAATTCGAAGTGATCATTGTGTCAGCAATTATTTAAGAAATCCATCGTCTTACTCGAAAAATTATAAAGGAAACACTTTCTCTGCCTTAACACTTCGCGAAACGTGAAGTATCCTAAGAATAGCGTCAAATTCAGCTTTATCGGCAGCTAAATTAGGGAGAAAGCTAATGTTAAGGCCAGCTTATCCACTGTTAAACGCACGATTCGCCATGCTAAACAGTTAAAGCGCCTGAAGCTTAAGAAAAAACCACCACTTAATGACGCAAGGAAGAAGCAACGCTTGTGTTTCGCGAAAGATCACATGAGCTGAGATGTGCAAAATGGAATGACCACAAATGATTAGCGGAAGGTTATTTTTTCCGACGAAAAAAATTTAACCTAGATGGGCCAGATAGTTATAATTATTATTTCCATGACCTGAAGAAACAGGCGCGGTTTTTAAACCGTCACCATAGCAGAGAAGGAGGCGTTATGGTCTGGGGCTCAATTTCATTTTATTGCGCTATAGACTTGGTAGTCCAAGATACCAAAATGACTGGGAAAACCTACAAAGCCTTGCTGGAATCAGTATCCCCCAAAATTAGCGAGCTTTTTGGACCAATTCCATGGATTTTTCAGCAGGATAACGCTCCCATACACACAGCCCGAGAGGTAAAATCCTTCATTGCGAACCAAAACGTCCAATTGCTGCCTTGGCCACCATATTCCCCGGACCCTAACATAATTGAAAATGTGTGGGGCTGGCTTACACGTAAGGTATATGAGGGAGGGAAGCAATACGATGACAAGGAAGCGCTAATTCATGGTATCAATTTGGCCTGGAGTGAGATTTCACTGGACTACTTGGAATCTCTTTATAAATCCTTAAAAGATAGAATTTTTGAAGTTATTTTGAAGGCTGGTGGCAGCACACATTATTAAAAATCTAATAAAAGCTAAAATAAATAACAAAATATAAATAACTGCATTTTATTTTCATTTATTTGATCTGCTTCTAATCTAATGACCCGATTTATTTTCGCATATTCTTGACTAAATTAACAATTTGTCATAAAAGTTCCGTTAGCTAAATCTCTCCTATACCCAAATTTTATATTTTGTTGTTAACAAAAAGTCTCACATTTACCATAGTTGTTTTTTTCTAATCCATCATGTAACGAGAGAAATATCGATTTTACTTCTCAAAAATGCCTGCTTCTAACCTTATGACCGGCAGTGTACATCCACATTCCAAAAAAGAAGTCCTTTTATACCATTTCATATTACTGTCAAAACTTGAAAGTCTCCAATTATTATTTGCATGCTTAAGATGACTTAAAAAAATGCACATGCATTTCTGGTTTTGCCAAAAAAAATAAAATAAAATAAAATAATCTTCCTGCAGTTGTGTTTAGCCCTGACCTACGCATCCGTTACAACAAAACCAGCTTAACATACATACATATACATATGTATTTACATAGGTGTACGCCCCAAATGACATGCAAAGAGAAAGTGTTCTTTTGTCAGTGTCAGTGGTTGTTTATTTATTTTTTTTTCTTATTTTATATTTAAGTGTGCAGTACAACCTACCTACATTTTTATTCGTTTAAAAGGTGTCAGTTGTTTGACGTTTTGCATTCGCATTCAATTTTATGTTTTATTGGGGATGATTCTGTTTTTGTGATGATGGTGTTTTTGTGATGATGGTAGTGTGGTTGTGGTTTAAAAATGGTCTTGCTTTGTTTCCGAGATCGACTATGGCAACAACAACCTGTCAACCCTGACATACATTATCTTTGCGGTGATAACAAAAATAAAACGAAATCTTGTGTATGTATATATATTTTCTTTCTTCCGTTTTCGTATGCCAAATTTATTTCCTCTTAACTCTGTTTTTTTTTTTTTCTATATTTGAATGAAGAAAACTAATTTGCCGCAGTAAAACCTCGAACAAAGAGTTTAAATCTTCTATTTACAATATTAATCCCACGTGTCGTATTAAGAACTTTTAGAAATGAGAATAAATAGAAGATGATAGTATTCAGTCGCGCAAATTGTATTTATGGGTAGGTACATCAGTTTTTTCAGTAAGTACAAGCATTTTGATGAAAATAGCTAAGTAAGTGTAGGCACATCATTTAATACATATCTTCTTTTTTTTTCAGAATATCAGCGTATTTTTTATTGGAATTATTAAAACATCTTCGGATTTTTTTGTCATTCAATAGATATATATAAAATACTAGTATCGCCCTGTGTCGAAATTCGAAACTTTCAATTTTGCAAACAATTTGTTTCAAAAAAACCTTAGGGAAAAAAACATTTTTTTTTTTAATATGCACAGTGTTCGGCAGTACAAAAACAAAAATGACCCACAGTGTGTAAATGCGTGTCTTCGCAATTGTGGCTTTGCAACTATATAAAATTTATCGAAATCGGTCAAATACTTTTTGAGTAAATGGTACCACAAAATTTATTTAAGACTATTAACATATACCTACATAGATATAGATAATGCCAATTAATTGGCTGTGTTTTATATCTAAACCTTTTGCTTCAGGTGATCCTTTCGAGGAACTTACATCCTACATGACGTCAATGATTTTATTCTACATTTTGGGAATGTTAGTTTTTCATAACATCGGTGCTGCCAAACAAAATGATTGATCTTGGTGGTCAAAATAAAACAAACAAAAAATAAACCTCGAAACTTTTTACGAAAAATATCTACATAAATACGTTGCACATTTCTTTACCAATCATTATCAACAGAGTTACCTTCGATTCAACTCTAAAAATAAATCGTTCATCTTATCATGAGCCTAAAGAGCTCACTGTTGGCTATGGTATACCTACAGTCCCACACCTTCATCGTAATGTTATGGTGTGGCAAAGATTACATGAGGATTTCCCTTACCCCATAGGAACGCGGATATTTGACATTGATACCTACAAATTTCAGAGGTGCCGTGACATAAGGCCATGCGTCATAAGGTCATATTTCGGAATATGGTTTTATGACGATTTCGTAAAGTGACACAAGGCCGGCCGCACATTGGATGCGTCAACATACGAATTCATATCGTACTTAAACGTGTGAATTCTGGTCGTACGAATCGAGTACGCACACTAAATACATTTTTCTCCGTCAAATACGCAGTGTCCAGGTGACTCATCGCTTTCGCAAGGTCCACTATCCACACATTTCAATATTTCAACATACGAAAGTGTTAAAAAATCCCAACAAGTTCGGATTCATTTCGTACGTCGGAAGTAAACGTACGTATACGTATGACTCACTAGCACCCAGTGTGCGCTCTCCAATAGTACTTAGAAGGTTGGGATTGTTCGTGCGTGTTTGTACGTATTCGCATGAGTGAAATCCGTACGATAACGCATCCAATGTGCGGCCGGCCTAAGTCATTTTCGGTGGAGAGCTTTATTTGGAATAATTTTGTTTTTAAATCATAAAATTAGGACCAGGGCTTTGAAATATTTTAAGGTCAAAGGGGTAAAATTAGGTTTTATTTATGAATTACCCTAAAAAGACTTATCAAAAAGCGAAAAAGTGAAAAATAAAAAAATGTTTAGGCAAAAAGTGGAAAAGTCAAAAACATGCATGTGTGCGAAAAAGCTTACGATTTTGATGTTGATGCTTGATCTGTCAATTCAGATTGATTTCACAGATCAAAAATAATTTTTTTGCTCAGAGGTGTCTCCATAGCATGATAATCTTGTTTCTCACTTTTCCACTTTTTACCACTTTTTATGAACGTATGTAGTTAAAGCATTGATACTTTTTGTTTTCGTCAGGCCATATATTTTGAGAAAAAATGTGAAACGGTTGCGTTAGTTTTTCTCAAAATCTATTACTCTTACGACAAAAAAACTAGAAACTAGAAAAATGCTAATTTATAACAGTTATAACAGTTTTTTTCCTGTGAGAAGTGGGTAAGCATTAAAGCCTTTCGCATGAACTGGAAAAACAAAACTGTGTGTTGCATTACTAGCCCTTTTATAAATATAACGTTATAAACTGGCGTCACTTTCTATAAATAATGTTTCCAAGAAATTAAAATAACACTGAACTTCACACCATTCCCTCCCTCACCTCCTAAAATTTTAGGGCCTGGTACAAATTAAGACTAGGAATGCACTTGCGATTTTCAGTCGTTGCGAATAAAAAATCGCGATCGCAACAAATTATTGCTATGATGTAGTTTTCAGTCGCCCAATTTTTTAATCACAAACAAATAGGTACATAAAGCATAAATGTCTTAATAAATCAATAGGCACGTTTAAAAAATTATGTGCTGACGATTTTATTGTGGATTAATAAGACAAGAACGCCCTTGCGATTTCAACCATTCGACTATTAAGTCACAAGAAATATAACCTTTGGAAAGACTTTTTAACTAAAATCGCAAGTGCGTGTGCATTTGATTCCATTTCATTTTCATCTATTTGTTTCCCGCCTAAAAAATCGCTCAAAACATTGATGCTGTTACATTTTTTTAAACGCTGCGATTTTTCAGTGGCATATACAATTATGTCCTCATTACTTGCAACAAAAAAAATCACGATTGAAAACCAACAGTGCATGTTTATTTCTTGTTGCTACGATTTTTTACTCGACGAATAATTACGACAATCTCGTCGCCAAAAAAACGAAATGAATATCAGTCTTAAGCGTCACGATTTCTCGGTGTCATGTGCGGCCATTCACATTGAAACTCCTATTTGTTTCAAGATTTTTTGCGATTGAATAATCGCGCGATCGAAATCGCAATTGTGTTCCTAGCCTTTGTCGGAAGTTTTTCGGGGGGTGGTCTATTCTGCTTAATTTTCCTGAGCCCCAAGTTTTTCAGACTTTTCTTATGTTTAATATGCTTAGCTTGTGCTTTTATTTGAAAAGCTAACATATACAGCTGGATATTGATGAATTTTCTGAACTGGAGTGAAAATTAAATTGTCTGCACGTGCAATACTTGGCGTTCAATGTTACATCCGTCCTCTTTAGAGGACATTTCTCTTTTTGGGTATCGTGTGCTCTCTGTTTGTATTTCTTAAAGGCTGATTTCCAATGGCGCGTTCGCGTTAGAGACGCTTACGTATACGTTTACAAGCTTTACGAACGCGTCGACATGACAGACGACTTGAAGAGAACCTGAAAATCAAAATGAACCTACATAACTGTAATTTCGAATTCCTTTCAACAAGCTATTCCATTTTTTTTTTTTAAACAAAATCGATTTTTTTCTTTCAATAAAAGGAATTTGTCCAGAAAAACCGATTTTTTCTTTTAAATAAATCGATTTTTTTGTTGAAAGGAATTCGAACATTAATTTAAATGTCAAAACGCACGCTGAAGTTGATTTTTTTCAACTTTAACGTTGAGGTAGCTTATGTTACGTTGGTTTGTGTACATGCTAGTAGGTGCCAAATCGTAACATAATACCCAACGCGTCATTGTAAACAATTTGCTTGAATTGCTATGTGTGAGCTTTCGCGTTGAAAGACAAATCTGTCAAAGCGACGCCCAACGCGGCATTGGAAATCAGCCTTAAAGAGGACAGTATTGTCCTCTTTTTTTTTGTCCTCTCAATGTCCACTTTTTCTCTTATGTCGGATTTCATAAAGACCTTTTAACTATTTAACAGGCTTTTAAATTTTTAAATGACGTTTGTTCCACACAAAATACGTCATTTAAAAATATAAAAGCCTTTTAAATCTTTATGAAATCGACCATTAAACATACAAAATAGACACCACTGGTTTGAATCATTATAGCTGTCATCTAGTTTTTGCAATAAGGCGTTTCTGTTTTTTAGTTCAGAGTTGGTTCAGAGCAGAGCACTGAATAGACCCTGAGCGAAAGGAGTGAATTCTGAGCACAGAGTATGTTCAGAGAACTCCGATTTAATTACGAAACACACCCGAGCACTCAACTGTCATATCTGTCAAATTACATGGAAATTGTATGAAGTTGGCCGCGCTCACTTTCTTACTCGGTCTGCTCGATTATTTTATACCGAGCTAAAAGAGCGCGCTCTAAACAAACTCTGAACACGCTCTGAACCAAAAATGAAACACAAATTTGAACTGAGCTAAAAAAGGAACACGATTTTTTGTTTGACAGCTCAGGCTCTACTCTGAACTAAAAAAAAAAAACCCCTATTTTGAATGATTTGCAAGTTGTCATTCTCATCCGTCTAGGTATTGTTGTTGACATTCTTTTTGCATTTTGTTTATTTTTTGGAAAATATACTCATTTGTTATGTATGTGATACAATTATTACGATTGGAATTATTATTCTTAATTAAAGATTAAATTTATTGAATACCTACAAAAGTTAGACTCACAGATCATTGGAAATAAATTTATACGTACATGTGTATGTAATGTTCATATACAAGTATTAATTATTTATTATATACATTAAAAACGTGTAATATAAAAAAAGGACACGTGTAAATCCGAGCAAACAAATTCCCATAGGAACAGGAAGAAATCGCAAACAAAATCGAAGAGTGACTTGGCAGTTTATAAAGTACAGATGCATACAAAGATACATGTTGGAATTGGAAGTAAGAATATGTTTCTGATTCTGATTACGATTGAAGTATCTTTAAGCAAAAGTGTATTGATTTCCTTTTAAGAGCATGAAGTTAAAAACATCTTATTATTTTACCCCACGCCCAGCCATCTCCTTTCTATACTTGTCTCATTCAAACGAATACAAAAGAAAGTAAAAAATGGAAATGTCACATAAATATAATCTTTCTTTTAAACCTATTTGAAAATTGTTGAAAACTGAACTCTTTTATTTAAATATCTTTATCTTTATTTTCTTTCTTACAGTGGTGGAACACAAGCGCCTAGTTCATCAGCTGCTGGTGGCGGGGGTGGTGGAGGAGCTGGTGCTAGAACAGCAAACAGTTCCGGCAACATGTATTCCGCCCGCCATTCAGTGGGCTCCTCAACGGGGGTCCTAATGGTAGGACCGAATTTTCGTGTTGGTAAAAAAATTGGCTGTGGTAATTTTGGAGAATTGCGATTAGGTAAGTTTTTTTTTTTTTTTGTTAAAATGCTGGTTTAATTATAAATCCTGTCTCGTATGTATGTAAATACATTTGTCATACAATTTTTATGTCTCATTTACCGCAACAAAAATAGACAAAACAAAATTTAAAAACTTTCCAAGTGCAAATTTATTTACAATCAACTATTTAAGAGACTATTCAATTCTATGAAACATAAACAAAACAACAATCAAGTAATAAACTTTGTGTGAAAGAATAAACAATAGAAGAGGTGCAATAAATCTACATAAATTGAAAGGTGTGGCGGGCGTGTGTGTTTAAAATAAAGTCTTCCGTTTTCTTTAGGTGGGGTGAAAACAAGGTGACCTAACCATGACCATGTATTTTTTTTTTGCGTGGTTTTAAGTTTAAACGAAAATAATGAAATCTGTATTTCATTTGTCGTTTATAATTCTGTAATTCTCACATGCATAAAATTGGTCGAAAAACGATGAAAACTGAAGTAAAATACATGAGTTTTATTCCATTTTTCGGCGTTTCTCGACTGATTTTTTCGATGTGAGAGTTACAGAACGTAGGCACGGTCAATACTTTTTTTTTGCTAAAAGTAGGGCAAAAAGTGAAAATTTGATGAACAAAAATGTGATTAAAGGATGCCTGTGAGCGAAAAAATTTTGTTTTGTCTGTAGTATCAATCTAAAATGACAGATCAAACACTATTTTTGCCGGCTTTTTTTGCACACAGGCATTTCTAGCGCATGTTCTATTTTTTCACTTATGTACTTTTTGCAAAAAGTCTTGAATGCCAACGACTTTAACGTCAGCGTTATCTCAATCAGACTCTTATTATTTTTTTTCGCTTATTTTCACATTCATTTTTTGTTGTAAATGTGTGTGTATTTATTTTTAAGTAATAAACTAAGAACAAATTTATCAAATATAAATGTGCAACGAATAATATTATCGTAAAACTTTGATTTAGGCTACGGTTTCGGTGGCAGCGATTTTTACTCGCGTGAGTAGGCGAATAAAGCGATTGAAATTTCGAGTTGTCTATAAAATCAGCGATAACAGCGATTTTAATAGATTTTTGAGGAAAAATTAATATATTCAAAAAATAATATACATTCAGTCACAAGCCTACTAGAACCACTGATCTCTATAAAACACTGGATAGTGGATTCTCTATATGTATAACAGTTTTTTTTTTTAAGAAAATTGAATTTGGCGGCTTGTATTTCCTCACAGAGACTGTCTCTTTTTTAAACTAAAGGAAAGAAAGAGACAGATGTTAGTCATCAGAAAAAAAAAAACAAACAAAACGTTCACTTTCACTGGCTGCGTTCAATAGAAAATCAGAAATTTCAGCCAAAATTCACTGTGTCAAATTCTCGTATTTACTTATAGAATTTGCATTGAAACGAAATAAAATAGAACTTTAATTATATTTTATAATTTATGCTAAGAGCTCTGAAGATGAAATTTTATGTAAAAAAAATTAGCAACAAGTTTTATTAAATTTCATTAGAACTGCTTGTTATTCTGCAATTAATTTTGTTCCTGGTTTTCAAATGTTTTGAGATTACAAAAAGTTTTTATTTAAATAAGTAATTATTACATTTTTATTATAAAAACTCATGAGCACTTAAATGTATATACTTCAGCTCTTTTGGCACTTCTCCCAACACAAACAATTATCCTCTGAATTTTCAGATGAGATTTTCTTGTCTGAAGTTTCAGATGAAATGTAACCAAACGTTACTAAAAGTCACTTAAAGTCATCAAACTTTTTATGACAGCTGGCCAATCAGAAGCTCCACAAATTTAGAAATCTGAAATATTAGATGTAAAACGTAATGCATTGAACGCGGCCATTGTTGATGTGAGTCTGTGAGGTAGATAAAGAAAATCACTCGCTTAAACTTGCTTACTCGCACTCGATTAGATATCGCTGCCACCGAAACCGTAGCCTTATTGTCTGCTTATTTTATAGGGTCATCTATTTTGTGGTTCCCAAAAGTAAAGGAACCAAAAATGTGATTATGAAAGCGATTAAATCAAAAACATTTATATTTCCAAAAATACTACTAAAATAACCAATTAAAGGTATCCAACGTGTTTTTATAATTTTGTCCAGCTAGATTGGTGATTCACAACACTGTACGCCGCGCTATTTTATTTTTATACTCAAATAACAACACACCTACTAATTCCAATCATAAAATTGAATCGATACAATTTTACAAAAGAAAAAAAAAACCTGCCGTCTGATTTATATCTACTTATCTCCGATTTGAGGCCAACAAAATTCGGTTACGTCCATATTATTCACTTGCTTCCAAGCTAGTTTTATGGCAAAACTAGTTCTATAGGGGTTTGGAGTTTTAAGATTTTTAAAAATAATTATTTTTTTAAATATGTTTTGATCGAGATGCCAAAATATGTATGAGTATTTTGATTTAAAAATCAAAGTATGTTTAAATACTAAAAATTTTTGAAAAACTTAAAACTTAAAATCCCCATACAACTAGTTTTGCCGTAAAACTAGCTTTCAAGAAAGTCAATAATATGGCCGTTAGTATTTGTCTTTA
The DNA here is from genome assembly GCA_947049315.1 of Epistrophella euchroma. Classification (NCBI taxonomy): domain Eukaryota; kingdom Metazoa; phylum Arthropoda; class Insecta; order Diptera; family Syrphidae; genus Epistrophella; species Epistrophella euchroma. The sequence continues at coordinate 122,034,175 of OX346246.1, forward strand.
GCAATAAGAATTGACACGGTAACGGGTCACCTTCATTTTCGAAGAATTATGGACCAATGACAACAATATAACATAAACGCATTCTGTGGTCAGTGGGCTTCAATGCTTGAGTTAGAAGTCCTTTAGATGTATGTAAATCCAAATGAAAAATACGCCAACATTTTCATAAATGCTGTAAAAATCATTAAATTTTTTAATTGTTTTGCTTCTAACTAATAATAATACAATTGTGGGCTTGGCAGTGGGTGGATTTCGGTTCAAATTAATTTTTTTTTATCACACACATCAATTTTTGGCACTTTTTTTAAATATCGTGCGAGAAGCTTAAAAAAATAAGAATTTTATAGTAAAAGTGGGCGTGGCAGTGGGTGGACTTCACGCTTTTTTAATTTATAATTTTTTAACTGACCAGAATATTAATACTTGAAATCTGTTTCGTACGAGAAGTTTTCATGCAACCAATTTTTTACCAATAGTGGGCGTGGTAGGGGGCGTGCAAATTCCTCAAATTGAGTAAAATCCCCTATTTATTACATTTCGCAACCAATTTTTGTGAACAGAGTTACCTTACTTTTAAAAAATTTATTTTTGTCCACTACCTCCATACAATCGACGCACTGTGCGTGCGCTGCCGTGGAGTCGATAGATTTTGATCTTCTTTCACAAACGGCAGTACGTATAGGTACATTTGTAGTAGCCAGTGACGTAATGGTTGGTGCGTTGGACTGTCATGCCAGAGATCTGGGTTCAATACCAGCCGTTTCCACTTTAGGTTTTTTTCAGGACTACTGCCTCTTGCGAGGAAGTGACAAATTGCCGGATTCGGCAATAAACTGTAGGTCCTCTCCATTCCTGGAGACACGCACACAGGAATGGTTAAGAGTTGTAAGTCATCACTAGGCCCTGGTTCTTCATGAGCCGTTGTGCCACAAGAATTGTTTTTTATTTATTTTTTTATTTATGGGTACATTTCGATGATGATAGGCCTTAAGACATCTGTTAGAAAACATACACTTTCCGCGATTGTTAAACAATCCATATTTTAAAATGACAAACCTTAAAATAAACGTAAGTTATACCTTACAGTCTCGGATGACAGATTCGGTTTGACGTTTATAATTAAAACAGGGATGTTAAATTCGCGTGAAAGGTGAAAAGGTACAAGCTTGGAATGGTTATATTTTTTTTTGGAAAATAAGTGTGTTATTATATTAAATTCGAATTCATAAATTACCTAGTAGACCGTCTATATCTAAATATATTTGGTTTTCTATAACACAATCAAGTAACGCGGAGTGTTAATACTACGTAAATTCATAAACTACGTAAATGTATTTTCTAAATTCAGAGGAAATCAGCACTTAATTTAAATTGCCAGCCGCCAACAAACAGTAGCTCGCGGGTTAAAATGTATCAAAAAAAAAAAAAAAAACAGTACCTACTAACCAACCTACTTCAAACTTAAACGTACATTAATACTTATGTATATTAAAAACTATGTAGGCTGCGTTGTGTTTTATTGTTTTTTCAATTAACTTGCTCAATGACATTTGTGAAGATGATTTTTATTTGTACTTACTGCGAATTGTGTGTTAATGCTGATTGGCACCATTTCTACGAATTTTATTTTTTTGTTACTTCATAAAAGAAGAAACATACAGAAAAAAAGACATAATTTTGTTTTTATTTTGTATTGAAGCTATAAATAGTCGTTGTGTAGTTAAAGTATTTATTTCTACGTTTTTAATGTTTAAGCATTGCGCAAATAATAAAAAAAATAAAACATCTTTAAATACCTTGTAGGTACCTTCTTAAATTTAGGCTCAATTAATAGTTAAATGGCGTTGCCTTGAGTCTTTCTAATGAAGTACGAGTATATGTATACCTACCCATGTAGGTTTTTTTTCTGTATTTTTATGTTCTTAGAAGACTGTCTAGCAACCATCAAAAGGTTTTAATTTCACTGAAACAATTTTCAAGTAGGCATGTACTGTACCTAGTCGCATTGAAATATAACGATATTCTTGAAGGACCCAAAAACAGTGGGGACCAATACAATTGGACAAAAATCAAGAATAATGGGTGCTATGAAAAAACGGAGAACTTTCTCAAAACTCCACTTATCGGAGCAGGATCTCCATTTGGTATGGATAAAATTCAAAACTACTGACATCTTCATAGCATCTGCTCAGCTTTTTATATTGAGAACGACAATATTTGGAATAAAATCCCGCCTGGAAAAAGAATCTAGTTTTCAATAAGGCCCTGGCAAGTTTTTCATAGTTACTAACAAGGGTCTAGCAAGGATTACTATAGGCATTCGCTAGGCCCTCGCCAGTTATGAACCTTTTTGCCTTGTCAGTTGAATTCTGTCTAAGCCCTGACTAGTAAAACTAGATTTGTTCCACATGTTTTGTTTTACATGGTTTTCCATTCAACCATTCCAGATATGGGGCTATATTATAGCCCCATTTACTTAGGTGTGTGGGCAAGTATGTGTGAAAGACTGTAGTTATGTTCAGTGATGTTGTTCGGAACACTTTAGAACTTATAAGAACAAGTTCAATGATAAATCTTCTGTTCTAAACTGTTCTGGCTTGCTGTTCAGTGAGTCTGTTTGCATACTTGCTTTTTAGGTAAAACAACTGAGAACGGTATTCTGAGAAATTTCAAAATTAGTTGTGATTCTGTCTTGTTCTGTTTTGTATAGTTGCGATTTTACTATTTGACACACCGATTCACAATCATTATTTGAAATTTGCACAGTTCACACAAAGATTTTTATTACGATATGCTTTTTTTAATTTTCTTAAAATGATTTCAATATTCATAGTTAGTTACCATCAAGAGCTTCACTAGTACTTTATTAAATAAATGTTCTCAGCGAGGCACTAATAGGCTTTCCTTACCGAAAACTTGCCGGGGCCTTCTTTAAACTTGCCAAAAACTTGCCATTTTTCCAGGCGGGAATCCTATATCTTTTGTCAAAGTCAGGAATCCGTTCTTCAATTTTCTTTTTAAAGAAATTTTTTTCAAGTGATAGTCTTTGAAAAATGTATTTCCAAATTCAAAATTTTGAAAAAAAAAGTACCGTTTTTTATAAAAACTATTTTTTTAATAAAATTTTACGTTATTGAGCACTCATTTTGTTTTCAAAATTCAATGCTATATTCAATTCTAAGTCAAACACCAAAAACAAGATGCCCGTTGGATCAATAACTGAAAAAAGCGCGAAAAATTCGCGGTTTTTTTTTTTTTTTTTTTTTTTGACCATGATGCGTTTGGCGCTCGAGTTCGAGTTCGAAAACTTGGGTTTTTCATAAGGCCAATATTATAAAGGACTCAGCAAAAAATCAGAACTACCGGAGCTAATGCAAAAATTAGACGATAAGGTTACTGGACTTAGTTGGTCTTATTCATTAGATTTTTGGCTGTTTAAACTAGCAAAAATTAGAAAGGTTTTTTAAAAACTTGGACGGCTGTCTAAAGTTAGACAGTGTTTATTAATAAGACCAAGTATGTTTTAGTTTTTTTTTTTTTTAAATTAGAAATAATTCTTCTATTGGAAGAAAAAAACTTAAAAACTTGGTTTTTGATCAAAAAACACTTTGAAAATTATAATAAAATATACAATTGGCGTATCTCCTACCCCGATTTCACTCCACATTTCATCCTTTTTTGTATTCCACTTCTTCGATTATACTTAAAGCTAATTATGGGTTCTTTTTTTAATGTAATTCTATCCCACTGTGATACTTCGTTATATAGTTCGTAGTAATAATTCATATTGCTTTAATATACCTACATCTAGGTTGTTTGCGTTTAATATATTTGATTTAATGGAAGGAAGCTATTAAAACGAGCAAAACACCGACGTCTTATTTGATCGATTTATGACATGCAACCATAATATATTTACTACAGCGAAAGCTCTCTTAGCAGTACAGAGACACGCGTCACAAAGCTTTTGTCCATCTTATAGGAAGTTGTCCGTCTAAGGGAAAAAATAAAAAAATAATAATATCATTCAAAAAACCCTTTTAAAAACCAGTGCCAAAATCTTTTAAATAATCTCCCTATTTATATATGTCTAACGAATTGTTGGCTTATAAGTCGTGTAAGGAGAAAAGAGAAAGAAAATCGACTGAATAACAACAAACTTGGGTGAGCTAGTAAAAATGCTATAGTCAGCTCAGTTCGATTAATAAATAATAAAACTTGCACTGTGACAGAGCTAATCAAGTTGCTTCGGTAGCGCGGTGTGTAGGACAGTAGCTTCTAAAGAGCTTGGTAAACGGTTTGACTCCCAGTGAAGGCATAAGAGATTTTTCAATTAAAAATGAGAAAGAACCAGACTAAGCACCGCTATTGATGTTCAAATCCATGTAAAAAACTATTTTTTTACCTTTCCTAGGTAAAAAATGCGTAAACAAGTGTAAACAAACGTAAAAATCCCGTAGAAAACGTAAAAAAAACTCGTAAAAAAGGTAGGGAAGAGGTAAATATAAATAAAGTAAAATACTGAAAAAAAGAAAGAAAATGAGAGGAATTGTAACTACCTGTCACAATATTATAAATATATAAAGCAGTCATTCAAGTGCGTTGAATTATTTAATAAAGTGCCAAAAATAGTACCTATTATTAGAGCTACTTTCCTCTAAGAAAAAATATTTTTTTTTTAATTTTTGCATGGTTGAAGTACTTTCAGATAAAGCAAAATAATTTTATTGAAATCGAAAGAACAAATAATTAATTTATTGTGTTTTTATAAACATAATGAAAATGAAAACCCTATAGTTTTTTTTAGATACCGCACAAAATAATCAGCTCCAACTCTCATCTTCGGATGATCGAGATACAAGATACAAGAAACAAGATATAAAAACAGAGAGTCGAGGAAGTGACAAATCCTCAAAGCGTATCTCCTGTCATAGAAAATTGCCACTCAGCTTAGCCGTTCGGATTCGGCAATAACCTGTAGGTCCCCTCCATTCCTACAGACACGTACACAGAAATGGTTGAGAGTTGTAAGTCACTAAACCCTGGTTCTTCATGACACGTTGTGTTGATGGTACATTTATTTATTTATTTAAGCTTCGAAATTTGCAAATTAAAAAAAGTTTTTATCCGCCTAGAGAGAATTAAAATTATAGCAAATCACGGCTTATATATTCTTGTCCGCTTTCGGGTAAGGGATTGTCCGCTTAAGGTATCATAAAATGTATAGAATTTAAATTCAAGATTCACACGGTCGTGACAATTTTTTCGCTTAGGGGAGTTGTCTGCAATAGGAGCTTTTACTGTATACACAACCTACATACTTATACTGATGCCGTGTTAACTGAAAATGACGTATATACATTTTTTTTATGATTATAGGAGTTTGTTTTTCTATTTTTTTAAATATTTATAAAAGTATTTTTAATAAAAAAAAGGATATGCTTCGATTGGTTAACTGCTCAAAAAGCGTAGTGCATACGACCTCGAAGACTGAGCAAATCTGATATGCACGGTGGCACGAAAAAGCTCAATATGGCACGTTTTTTTATTTCCATTGTTTTACTTAATTTAAGCAAATTTCAGCAAAATTTAATGAAAATTGGTCCAAATTTCGTAGAAGCGAATGATTTCCTTTGATTTTTTCGTTGTATTACACCCTGTAATAAAATTTGCGAACAATTTTATTCGATATTTAAATTAAACAACCTTAAAAATTTGGCACACAAATTTTATTTATTAAAGATCATGAAAACAAGAATTATCATGAAAAGTTTCATAAATTGAACTTCCCATTTGAGCTGGACGCACTCATTCGAAACATAATTGATAGAACGAACAAAATAGTTGCCGGATGTCATTAGGGGGTTCACATTAAACGACGGTGTCGGCCGACCCGAGTCGTTTTGCTAGCGTTCACATTCTACGACCGTTTCAACGACTTCATTTGAAAACAAAATTTCAATGAGCAAAGATTACGCGTATTTAATTTTTTACACAAATATTACGGCATTATTTTTTACTTTTTGCGTTTCTATTTATTGTTCAACGATTTCAACGCGTGCTAATTAAATCTTACATAAAAAAAGAGAAAAAAAGTACAAAATTAAAATCATCGGTCGTTCAACTAGTGTTCACATTAACTACAACGGTCGACCGACCGAGCAAAATATTAAAAAATTTGAACTACACAACAAGTCAATCGACGGTTGTTCGACTGCTGTTCACATATTCTAAATATTCCCCGGGAAAAAACTCCCCGGAAGACACATTCTTGCGGGTGTAAAATACTCCGATTCCGAACTCCCCGGTTGAATTTTTTTACCCTCGATAGTGGGGATGAGAGTTCTGAATGAAACAAACAGCTTTTTTTCAGTATTTGACACATAAATCAAACTGTAGAAGAAAAATAATTTATTCCCGGGGAAACATTTTCATTTAAAATTGGGCTGATTATAAAAATCTGCCGACTCGATGCATGTTGATCAACATGTCGTTGAATGTGAGCTCCCCTATTCTTGAGGGAGCACTGTTGGGAAATCATTTTGCAGCTCAGCGCTGTCAGAAAACGTATTTTATTTTTGTTTAAAGAAAAATTCAAAGGAGCGTTTGAATAGGTACTAGACCACCGAAACTACCCAAAATTAAAATTTTCTACCAGATTTAGTTCAATCCTGTTCGCGTATGTACATTTTGGGTACTTTTGGGTAGAAGAGAGTGCTCGCGAGAGAGTGAAATATTTCCCCTTCTTGAATTATTTTACCAAATTATAAACTACATGCCCATTCGAATTTAATCAATGATTTTAATAAACTGCTTACATACATACATATACAACCAATAGTAATTTCCAAAAATAAGAGTAAAATCAGCCGTTATCTGTGGGTATGAGGTCTCGACTTTAAATAGATTACTCATATCATAATTGGAGTCGTTATTAATAAAATTTGAAGCAAATTACGATGAATACCCAGAAAAGTAAAAAAAAAAGTGACACAAATACCCGCAACTCGTGTTTAAATAAAGCTGTCATTTACATTCACACACTTCAACTTATTTGATGTCATGATGAGGCCATCCGTTTGATTATTATGACAAGATAATTGGATTCGATATTTTTTGAGTCCTACTCCTTTGCCTGCATGATGCGATAAAACTTGGATAGAAAGATAGATATATTTATGAAGTAGATAATCAAGATTTGGTTTACATATTGTTTTTTTAGCACAGCTTGTACAGAGATATGATACTTTATATCTTACTACTGAAAAATATTATATGTATGTTTCTTTGCAATTCAATAGAATAATACATATTAATATGTAATTTTATTTTGAAGAATAAAACCTATTTTTCTTGCGATATAGGTACTATAGGGCAAGTTTTGGATTCGTAAAAAAAATCGAACTCGAGATAACAATCAAACATGACATTTCGATGATAGAGAACACGAAAAAAAGTGGGTCCCGCAATTCCATCTGCCTGTGTGTGTGTATGGCTGTCTGTACCTCGGTCTACAGCCTAAACCACTGAAGCGATTTTCTTCAAACTTGGATCAAAAGATTTTTGGGTGATTTCTTGAGGGGAAATCGAGATATTTTTTTTAGCTCAAAAAATAACGGTACTTTCCATACAACCATTTTGAAAAAAGCTATTTATCTAAAAAACGGCTTTAACGATTTTTTTTTATGGTCTATATTTTGGTGAAAAAAAATTACCACAAACCGCTTTTAACGGTCCCTGCCATAGAACCGTTTTTTTTTTTTGTGTTTTCGACTTTCTCGTTAGCCGTTTGACCGATTTTTCACCTAGAAGGTCCTATCAAGTGTGAATAATACTGCATACAAATATTTAAAAAAAAATATATTTTTTTTATTTTTTTAAAAAAGTTAAAACCTTTTTTTTTTTATTTTTAAAAAATCGTTAATGAATTTTTTTTTTAAATTATGGTTTTAGCTGTATATTATTATATTCTTAAAAATTGTATACCAATTTTTTTTTCTAAAAAAATTTCAAGAAATTTAATATATAAAAAATTATTTTTTAAGACAACCGCATAAATTCACATTTTTTTCAAGCGTTCTTCATCTCTTATTAAAACATTTTATCAATTTAAAGAACGTGTTTCATGCTTTTTTTCCCATATTCAGATTTCCATTTTTCAATTTATTAAATGGATAAATACATATATAATTATTAATTATGTGTTTTATATTACACTCAATCTTTAAAATTCGAAGAAACTTTTACTACAATAGAAGCTACTATAGAAGCTAATTTGTTGACGTTTAAAAATTTGCAGACATTTTTGGTTCAAAGTTAATATTATTTTTCATTAAGATAATTTCATCCCTACTCATCAAAATTTGCAATTTTTAGTCCAGAAAATACAAGAACCAACCTACTCGTATGAGAGCCCCCACCAAGTCCGTGCGTTTTGTATTAAACTTTGTTAATGTCACAGAAAAGCATTTTGTTTGTGCGACCGGAGATATAATAACTTTTTTTTTTTTTGCTAAAATATTTCGTAACAGGAATTGTTTAAAAAAAAAAAAATAGATATTTTTTCATATTTCAAATGGAAATTATGACAAGAAAATACTTCGGAACCAGCCAGAGAGCTGCATTGATCCATTCATTTACAATTGTGAATAAATATTGTCAATCATTAACAACAATACGAGACGTCACAGTTTCGCACTTCCAAAAAAAGCATGCTATTCATCTTGGTGTTTTTTTTAGACAAGCTTAATTTGTACAAGACACAATAATTCGTTAGAAGTCGAATTATTAAATTTCTTGCGCACAAATGTATGAAGCTATGAATATTTAGAGGCTCGTACTCTATTCTCAATGAATTAGTTCATTGATAACAACTGTTGTGAAGTGAAATATAGTTAGGTATGAGTTTGTTTACAAGTTCTGAATGGCTCATAAAATCTAAAAAAAAAAAAACATACCACACTTCAGCACATCATAGCTATCTGACACAAAAGCATTAAAAATTTTTTGATAAAGCTACGTTCGTTTGCTGCCAAAAACTGCACATTTTAGTTCAAAGTTCTGTCAAAGTTCATATAAAAAAAATTTAATTAGACCAAATCCAATTCTTATTCTTATTTCAATAAGAAGTGAGTTTACAATCTTACAATTCGTTTTAAACTTAAACTAAAATTACATAGTACTTTATATACGGCAAAGCTTTTATACAGGAGCTACAGGAGTAGGCTCGGCCTACGATATACACGTAGAATAAAGCCTATCAGGGAATAACGGTAGGAATCTGATTCCAGCCCAAGGGAAAATTACTTTGGCCCACATTCTCGCTCAGAAGGGCCAAGCAGGGAGAGCAACGGTAGAAATCCAATTCCAGCCCAAGGCTAACCCGAGGGAAAATTACTTTGGCCCACAGTGTCTCTCAGAAGAAGCAAGCAGGGAGAACAGCGGTAGGAATCTCATTCCAGCACAGGGCTAATCCAAGGGAAAAACTACCACGGAGCTTTTTATACCAAAAAGATTAGCTCAAATGATACACGAATGTATCAAGTAAAGTAATCTGAGGCGACCAAGAGTTGAAAGTTGCTACAAACTTATATTCGCCGGAATCTTATGCCTCAGTATTTCCGTTTAGCAAATAAGGAACTACAACGAGTCAAATAAGCTTCGAATTATTCGGTTTTCCATACGTCCTCTTGTCACATTTCTTGGCAAGAGGAAGTGTGAATTCTAAAATTCACAAATGAAATATTTGATGACGTGCACTACTCTGTATTCATGAACAGTGGTGTGCACGGTCTCTGCTGTTGATGACGATTCAGTGGTTGGCTGGTGTTTGTTGTTGCGATGATGATGAATGCTTGATCTATATGATCGGCTTGTGTTATGTTGGTTGGATGGATTGGAGGGTGGTGGTATTCAGTGTTTTTGTTGATGTAGGGTGCTGCTTTAAAATGAAACTTTTCGGTCGGCAATGATTTGCTTTAGAATATTCTGGTAGGTCAAGGCGAAAATGTAACAAATTTCAACTTCTATCTAATTTTTTCCTTGTAAAAACCAATTTTTCCTGGACTACAGAAAAAACGGCATGTAATAAAATAAACTGAGCACAAATCATTTTTAAGCTGTTAAATACCTATACCTTCACTAGACAATTAGATAAAAATATTTCTATTAAAACTTTAAAGAAACTCGTCCCTTGGCCTTTTCTGCTAAGATATCCATAAATCTTTTGCTTCATTAAAATTAAATTTGATAGTTTATCCGAATATAAAAACACAAAGGTTAAGTAAAACATTTGAAATCTTAAACTCAATTTTAATTAAGTTCCCATAAACGAATTTATAGACTGTGCCAAATTGATGAGAGGTCAATTTACATACAGATGGATAAACAAGCGAAATTTTGATATCGTTTCTCTTTGAATAATAGCTTTGAAGGTTAATTACTCTAATTTATTGATTTTGTGAGCTTACAAATATTTCTTGGAATAGGTACAGAATTCTAACTAAATTAAGATTGAAATAATCATTTTCACGAAAATTACGTAATAAAATTATCAGTGATGATGGATTTGCACTTAGCCTTCTTACCACGCAATAAAAAATGCAATTAAAATGTTCTCAGCTTTCAAATTCGGTGAAATTCTATGACAACATGCATCGGCCTATTCGCATTTGGATTCCCCCATATCGGGAAGATAAATCTCCTTCATTATCAACAAATAAATAAAATTTCAAAACCAAACACAAAAATAAAAATATTCAAAATCCACACCACTTGTTTATTTTCTTAATTTTATATCCACCCAATATCCAAAAATAGCTTCGGTTATAAGTTATAACGCACAACGAAACAGGAACAAAAATAAAGTCCGATTTTCATTAGAAGCAGCCATCGCTTCACAAATGCGGTGTTAATTATATTTATGGCTTCTGCTATATTATGACAACAAAAAAGTTTGTGTACCATAGATACATCTGCCTAGAACTTTTGTGTGTACTTAAATTCTCTTAAAATCTATGACGTCAACGATGTTCGAACGTCAGAAGACTTTCATTTTTCTTGACCTTAAAAACGTCCCAACGGTTTATTAACACATTGTGGGACTAGGGTTTTATATTTTTTTTTGTTTCAATTAAAGAAAGTGCTTCTGAGAGGTTTTATTGAGAAATACAAAAAAAAACACATTATGTTTACACGCATACATTCATATATTTAGTTCTTATAAGTTAAACAAACAAAAAATCAAAAACAATATTATTCTAAATAAAGAACAAACAAAACTTTACAAGAATGCATTGAAATTCAAGATGAAGGGAAGTACACTGAAAGAAAAACTATACACATGGGTGTTGCCATTGTTAAGTGTGTGACACTGATTTTTAAAAACTATTCCCAGAATATTCTTGATCAATAAAAACAATTTTAGTTAGAAAATGTAATGAAATCAGTTGCATAATGAGTGTGACCTTAAAAAACTGCAGTGATTTGTGTATGTGTCATAATAATCATTTAAGTCAAAATAAACCTAACGTTAAGCAGAGTAGTTATTATTATTGTACTATTCATACTAGAATGTCAGTTTATTAGACTTAAGCATTCTTTATTCCGTCAATTTCATTGAATTTGCGAACAACAACAACAACTTAAAGGCGCTACCATCAATTGCTTACGAGTAGTTATATCTCATTCTTTTTAAGTGTAATGACATGAAAAACAAAAATATGAAAAACTGTCAAAAATTTTAGTTTGAAATTGTTACTTGTGTGACAAGCTAATGTTACGGTTGTGACCGAGTATTTATTTAACGTAGAACAATTTTAAACTATATTTCTGTGGGATTTTATTGTCATCATTTTTCACCCGAAAAAAAAAATCTACGTAACTTAGTCAAGTTTATATAAAATTAAGAAATTTTTATTTATTTTCATATTATTTTATCCCTGTAGGTACCGTAAATTAAATTTTACATATAGAAATAACAAATACTTACTCAAAATGAGTTAAAAATATAAATATCTGTTTTGTTTTGAATTGTGAACTTGTTACGTGTGTGACATCCACTTGAAATTATTATAAATTCTGTCTTAGCATAAATTTTAAATTCAATTAAACTTTTTCTAACGTGAAACCACAATATTCTTCTTACCGGTTTGATAAAAATTTTGTTTTTGTAGAAATAAAACAGATATTTTTGTTACGGATGTGACACATATTTACATTGCCGCTTATCTGAATAGGTTCAACATTTTTCGCACCGTACTGTTGTAGTATTTCAATATTGATAACAGGAATACAACTTTTTTATATATGTATTCAACAGAGTTGGGAAGTAATGATAAAATATATGTTTAATTACAATTACTTGTACCTAATTGAAATTTCTGAACATTTTTTCAATTGCTTTCGAATGTAATTGAAGAAATTCAATTACCAATTACATGTAATTGAAAAGTGTTGGGGAGAGTACGATAACTTTGGCGCCAAAAATTGATAATTGTTTTTAGTAGAAGGATCAAAAACAAACATTTTTTACTATGGGAGGGGGGGCCCATCTCGCTCGTTTAGGAGGTAGGGGGAATTTTATAAAAAAATGACTTAAAATGAAATAAAAAAAAATATTTAAAATCAACGGCAACATCTACAGTAAAGTTATATACCGTTTTTGAAAGTCAGAAATCTGTTCTATGATCCTAAATTTAAATTAAATTATTTTTGTCAACAATTGTTAAAAAATTTGCATGCAAACTCAAAATTTCGTTAAAAAAAATGGAAAAAAAGTTTAGATCAATTTTTCTCAAAACTGTAAAATGTTGCGCTGAATTGGCGTTTTGAGATCAATGTAAATATTAATTGTGAATCGAACACAAAAAACCAAATGGATTTATGTCCTCTAGTTTTTGAGAAAATTGAAAATTACTAAAAGTAGTTTTTTATGAGATTTTTGGTTTTTGGTAGTTACGTTGATTAGGTTCACCTTTGTAAGTAAAGTACAGCAATTCATTTAACGTTACCCAGAATGCACCACGAAGAGGTAGAATTGCATTGCATTCCGCGTCCCAGTCAGTCAGTTTATGACAGTAAGTCAGGAGTTAGTTAAAAATAGTTAAGTCAATTTTCAATGTATTAAGAAGGTACGAGTATGTAAGTCTCGTCAATGAAGTCATCGTCCGTACTGGTGTTACTGTCGAGTTCATTGAGTTCATCGTTGATGGTGAGAAGCCGAGGTTGTTTTGGTGGTAAAACACCCTCTAAGTGCTCACTGTGAACCGTGGGAGGGTCGAACCCATACTTTCTTCAACATCGATAAATCCTGGGTACACTTTTTTTTACGTCTAGTAAAATTTTATTTCAATTTTTGTTTTTAATTTTACGATAAAAAGTGCGTTAACATAAATTGTAGAAAATTAAATTCTCTTCATAAATATGCTAAAATTTTGTTTGTGCGATGTATAATTCTCAAGATATTGCGAAGGGCGTTTAACGCCCCCTTTTCTAAAATGGCGACCGAATGGGGGGCTTTCAACCCCGAAAACTCGGTTTAACACTCTCACTGATCCAACCTACAGATCCATCAAAAAAAAAATTTTCCTGTATAAAATGCAAGGTTGATGTAACATTTCAATGGACTATTTAGCAAACCTATTATTGCATTGGATTGGGAGTTTCAGAGATATTTGCTAGATGGAGAAACATCTCTCAACAACTTGAGAAAATACCCATTGGTGTCACAACGCTACGCTTATTTTGAAAAAAAAAAAAACAGACTCCAAAACTTACCCTTTTTGTGATAAGTGGACTAAACCAAACTCATTGGAAAAAATACCTAAGCTTAATTTTTGGCTCCTCTGAATAGGTTCAACAGCGATAACCTTATAGTTTACGTTTGAATGCAGTGGCCCAGCGTCCAATATTTTTTGTAAATAAATTGTTTAAATTTTTTTTCACGAAGATGAATCCAAAATAAAAGCCTTTAGTTAGAGAGTTGAGCTTCATCGACGTACCATACAAAATTGCGGTAAAAGCTAAAAATTTTAATGCACATATTTGCGATATGGGTCACGCTATAGAAATAATTTGAAAAGAGGCTGTTCACAGGCACAAAAAAGCTAATATCAGATGGGAGCATTTTTATCAAAGCAACTACATCCAATTCTCACGACTCTGCCCGCCAAGAAAAAGAATGTAGTTTTCAACAAGGCCCTGGCAAGTTTTTCATAGTTACTAACAAGGGTCTAGCAAGGATTAATATAGGCATTCGCTAGGCTCTCACCAGTTATGTACCTTTTTGCCTCGTCAGTTAAGTTTTGCCTTAGCCCTGACCAGTAAAAACTAGATTTGTTCCAAATATTACAGTCAGTGTCTGGTACCTGCAGTTGCTTGTAGTACGGGAGACAATTCCTTGCCGACAACGGCCTGGTGTCCCGACATATCTAAAATGTTATTTGGCAGCCCTATTAGGTAGGTACATATCTACCATTTGGGCACAGATCGAGCCTTGGGAAAATAGTGGAGGCTTTAGAAGGTGATACCTACATACCTACTTCCGATGCACATTTAGATTTGATGTTTTGAATATTCAAATGGTTTTCCATCGGATCCAGGTGAAGCATTCCATATTCCCTTGCTGCGGGTCAAGAAACTCTGCTGACACAGTAATGTAAATAACGTATGTACATTTCATTTCATTTATTTATGTACATACATACTTATGTACATAAGTACGTGTGTTTTTATTTTACTTTAATAATATTTGAATAGATACTCAATAAATGAAAATTAAGCGTTCGTATCCAAAGTTCATTTAGGTATTTTATAACCAAAGTCGTTACGTCATAGACAAGCCCTTTGTTCGCTTAAATTTTTGTTTTAATGCTAAAAAATACATAAGTTAAGTAGGTATATCATACCATGATGCCCAACTATACTTACCACATGATTCATGATTCATCTCCAATGTTATCCATGTGTTTTTTTTTTTTTTGTATTCCTTTCATTGGACTTCAATGATATTGTGGTTGCTCTCTCCTCCTTATTTTGCTCGTTTTTAACTCACTTGTTATGTAAAACACCAGCACCTTGCACATTATAAAACCAGTAAAGACTTGAACGAACGAAATCCAACACCATGGCTAAAATTAAAAAAAAAAAAAAAAATGTGTGCCCAAGTTTGTGCACGTCGTAACATGTCGGTTGGTTGGTGAACTGTTCGTTTGTTGGTTAAATGAATGCCTTGCTTTAGTGCAGCGCAAAAGAGTTCCTTTCTACTATATATGTACGATGTACGTAGTACGTCGTTTGTCTTTCCTTCGCCGGGCTATGTGTCATGTCAGTGAATAGGTAGGTATAAAAATTCAAAAAGGAAACTATTTCCTTTTTTTTTTTGTCTGCTTGATTCCGTCATTCATCTTTGTGTAGCACCTCTTATCCTGGATTTAGATTTTATTTCTTTATCTGACATCTGAACAACACACGCATTGCCTAGCCTCAAAAAATTATAAAAAAAAAAAAAAAAAAAAAAAAAAAAAAAAAAAAAAAAAAAAAAAAAAAAAAAGAGGTGCCCGCATTAGCAAGCTCTTGGAGTTGTTCGTTTAGCAGGTTCTTTCAGGTTTGCATTTTGTGTGTACCTACTTTTTTCATAAGTATGTGTCACTTGTTGTATGAGACCGAAACTCTTAACAAAAAAAAAAATAGGTAGGTACGTAGCCTTCTTCTTCTGCAATAAAGAAGCACAATTTCTTTTGCAAAATTCATCATACCCTGCCGGGATGCCCTGCCCTGTTTCTTACAAAAAAAATATTAACTCCTCTTTGTCTTAAGTGAGTAGTTTTTGCTAGTGGATTTTTTTTATTTTGAATGTATTTGGTACACGTATGATTTCTGCGTGATTACATGCACATGCAAACGTGGCTTTAAAACATTACACAGTGGCAGGAAAAAATTAAACCGAATGAGAAAAACAAAACAGAACTATAATTACAGTAGAAGCATTCCGGCTAGAAGACTAATTTTTATAATAGACAATTTATATGATTAATTTTTTAAACTGATTGTAACCAGTTTTGATAAAACTCAAGTTTGGCGTCACTGAAATTTAAGAAAATCACCAAAGATTAAAGTCAAAACCCACCAAAAATTGCATTTTTTTGAAAAATCCATAAAATTCTTTTCTACCAGTACCTATAAAATTTATTTAAAATTATTATTATCTACACTGATTCATTGTAAAGTATTTTCCAAACGTCTATTTAGTAATTTTCGACTTTAAATGCTCATACATATCTCGATTTGTTGTTTTTGTTTTTATTTTTTAATGAAGGTATGAATGAAGTTAAGAATCCTCAGGACAGAAATCCGAAAAAAAAATCGCGAACGCCAACTGATAGATGGGGCCCAAGTCTGGGGGCACGGTAGTGCCCCCTGCCAAGACGAGCAAAACGAGCGGCGGGCACTACCTATATTTTCTCGTAACGCTTCGTCGGATTTTCAGGCCCTCATAACTTCGATCTGGATAGAGCTAGAGAGCTCAAATTTTCAGGATTAGGTGTAGTCTACGGACTTACAAAATACACCAAATTTCATATTTCTAGCTTTTATACTTTTGGTGTAATTCATACCCAAAAACGTCGATTTTGTCACTGACTAGAAAGCTGAAATTTGGAATGTAGGCTAGGATTTGAACACAAACAACAAAAAAATTAAGAAATCTAAAACTTTCACCCTCCAACACCCCAAACATGGGGGTTCATAATAAGACATCTAAGACAACAACAATTTTCACAATGCACACAAAACAATGCATATAACCCGCCTATACTTGACGTAAGGGTTGTTTTTTTATTTTTTACTCACAAACACAAAAAACAATGCACAATATGTCTTTGCTTGAAATAAGGGTTGTTTAGGTATCGCTATGACGTATCCTTGGAATTATATGTTATATGTATGTTTGCATATGTATTTATATTCAGGGGATGCGATAGGAAAAAATTATGAACTTTCAACTCTCTTCGGTCAAAAAAAAAAATTAAGAGATTTTTCATTGACGGCTCATTTTTTTAAGGTTTACCCTAATTATTGCGAAGTTAAAAATACACGGGTAAATTTTAATACTATTATATTGCTTAATAATTATGTATAGGTACATAGGTATATGATTTTCAAGTACATATCTGGTGTTTTGCTAAGAGACTTAGCTCAATATAAAGGTTATAGGTTTGGTAGGTTGTAGGTAGTTATTTAATTCCTAGGTTATACATTATGCCTATTGCTACAATATAAACTGTGAAGTAGTTTTACTGGAAGCAGGGTTTTACAGTGAAGTATTTATAAGGGAGGTTCAAGTATTTTTCTTTATTATTATTATTTTTCACCAAAAACATTTCATGTAAAAAAAGGTCGCCAAGACTCACATGCACATAACGCTTTCGCTGTCAAAAAGTTATGAGATCTCATGAAGAGCCAAGCCCATAACTCTACAAGGCCTAACTCTACAAGACCTAACTCTACCAACCCTACATCGTGGTCAAACAGTATGGCTTGGCCGTTTCATAAAACTTTTGCATAACCGACTTACCAAAAATCTATGGAAGTTTCTGTGTTTCGGCTGCGAAACGGCCAAGTCATACTTTTTGACCACGATGTAGGGTTGGTAGAGTTAGGTCTTGTAGAGTTAGGCCTTGTAGAGTTATGGGCTTGGCTCTTCATGAGATCTCATAACTTTTTGACAGCGAAAGCGTTATGTGCATGTGAGTCTTGGCGACCTTTTTTTACATGAAATGTTTTTGGTGGGATTTAACTTACAGAAAAACGCAAGTTCTAGAATTTTATTCCGGTTCCACCTTTCTGCTTAACGTCTAGCTTACAGCTGGTCATACACGATAGAGCCAAAAGGCTCGGTCGAGCCAAATCGCATCATGTGAATGGGTTCGGCCGAGCAATTTGGACTTTCAGCAAGTTGTAAATCGACCAGTCCAATTGGCATCGAGCCATTTGACTCGATCGTGAATAGCCGGCTTAAGAGTAACTCTAAATAGGGAGATTATATGTTCAATTATAAATATGCGTCAGTAATTAATTTCCCATCGAATGCGCGAAACTTAACTTTTACACTAAAATATGCCATCATCAATATTAAAGTTCAAGTCATGGGAAATGCTTCGTTTTAATTATGACTTAAATATTTGAGAAATCTATCTGCTACAAAAAATAAATCCCCACGGTCGGTCTTTTGTTAAAAAAACACTAAATTTTACCCTTTTTTACCTTACATAAAATATTAATTTCAAAACATCCCATATTTGTCTTTGTACGTAACTTAAAAAAAGAAATGAAGTGACTTTACAAATGACATGAATTTATAACAGTTTTGTTTTTGAAATTAGTATTTATGCTGCCCCGCAGGGCCAAAGCCCTCCGTCTATGGGCATACTTCGGGCTCCCAGACTTATTACTTTCAAGTCGCACGAAGTGCATTAATGTACACCCACTTTTGCTGGCGATAAACTGGTATAACTGTTATATTAATTGGCATATCTCGTTAATACAATAATAAGAAGCAACAGTTTTAAAAATCCAATTAAACCAAGGAAACTTATTTAAATCCATTGTTAAAGCTCAAAAGTGGTCTTTACCACCAATTTTTCAATCATCACTGTTGCAACTGACATTTATCTATTTTTGAAAGCAAATAATATCTGTGTGCGAACGATGTATTATATAATATGTATAAATAATGATTATTGTTATAAAATTTTACTAGATAAATTGCAAAAACATCAGACTTAAAGATAAACCGCCTTTTTCTTTTCGCTTCACAATTTTTCATCTGTCAGTTGCAACCAAATGATGGCTGTCAATTTCGTCATTGTTATACTTGTAAAGTTCCCTGTCCCATTTTTATGCAGAATAGAAAAGAAAATATAACAAACTTACAAACTTTTCTTATTAATAAACATGTCTTTAAAGTTCCAGTCTTTGCCACTGAAAGTACGGAAACATTTCATCAAATCGTGGAAATATTCTAAAACATATGTCACACACAAGCAAGGACTGACTTATGACAAATGTGTTCGTGGTTGAAATGGTTATTATGAAATGTATTATGCGTGTGTTATTAAGTTATCCATTCTTAAATGCCTAATTTGGCGAGTTTAGTTTATCCGTTCGCTTTCACACTCATGTCTGTCACAGACGATTGCCATCTCTCATAGCAGTAAGGACGCGCGTCCCTGCGTCGTGTCTGCTGTTTTCAACCACTGAACTATATTTCTTTTGACAAAAAATCTTGCTGTCAACTTTTGTTTGGCATTTGAATGAACGCTGAATGTTTCTTTTAGCAAATCTCTAATTGCAAATATTTCTAGGATTTACCAAAAATTAGTCGTTTACGAAAATTTATGAGTTTTCTTAAATTTATTGAAAAACTTCTTTCGATTTTAAGTTTTTCACGGAAATCAGTTCTTTTTTTTTTTTGCGAAAATTATGTTTAGAGTTAGTTATAACAGCCTTATACTGCGTTTTCATTAGACCTGAAATGAGGTAATTTGGCAAATTACAAAAAAAGTGTTCACATTTCAAATTTCCTAATTTTGTTTGAAGGCCTAGATTGTCAATCGCTTGTTTTTGTTGTTTTTGCATTGAATCCTGTCATTTGAAATGGGTTCCACTTTGAATGGAATCCATTTGGGTGTGTTCATAAAAGTTTTACGTAATTTCCTACCGAATTTCGTGCAAATTTGGTTGAAATTACCTCATTTGGAAATTTGAATTTGTATGGGAAATGAGATGATTTTGAATTTAATTTGGAAATTTTTGATGAAATTACCTCATTTGCTCTAATGAAAACGCCGTATTAGAGGACTTTTACTGTGTTAAAAAATATACCTAAGCAAAGTAGGTAGGTACTCTTGTAACAATGACTGTCGGCAGTTGATTGTTTTATATCTTTTTTTTTTTTGTGTTGCTTTTACATTTTTATGCATTCTGGCATGAACATACAACTACACAGCAAAAACAACATAAACAACAAAAGCCAGCCTTCCGGAAATAAGCTATTAAACGATTTGACAAAAAAAGAAAAATGAAAAAAAAAAAGAAAGAAAACATGCATCGGAGGAGAATGTAGTTACTCTAGTAAAACATAGTGCAGCATTATTTCAAGAGTTGGTTGATTCTTTATGCTTAATGCTTGTGTAGTTTTTTTTTTTTTTTTTTTTTTAATATCCCTTATGATGGCTGATGGCCTTTTGGATCACCTGCTAATAATTCTACTTTTCAACCTGCACTAAGATAAACGAAATGTCAAATTGAAGTGCAACAAGTTAAGTCGGATTTTTTCAAGTAGGTGTTGCCATTGAAATCTTAATTACCTACTTTTTCTAATAGTTATGACGAAATCTTTCTGCGGAATGGTAGGTGCATCAAAAATGCATCTCTTTAAACAAAATTGATTAGGTATCATTTAAAAATCGTTATTTATAAGAACAAAATTTTAAAAATCATTGAAGCGTTCCGAATAAGACAATTCGGCTCGGAAAAAAAATGATACCAGTTAATACATAAAATTTTTGATTTATTATCGTAATTTTGTACATAAAAAACATATTCGCTGGCAAAATACAAGGAATTAGGTCAAAAATGGAAGCATCTTTTTTGTGTATGTGTCAGAAACTGCGATAAAAAAAGAATTTAACTCACGGATAATTCGAAGCTTAAGAACTCAGCAGTTTGAAGAAAACTCAATTTGTCGCTTTTTGATACACCCTGTGGACTGAACACCCATGAGTATGTACTTGAATATGGTCAGAAAAAAATTAAAACAAATAAAATAAAATAACTCATGGCTACGTTAACGTTGATGACTAACATCGTTCGGCCATTGGTATTGTATAGGCCGCGAGGTAGTCAGCTAAAACTTGTTAATGCCATCATATTGATAGATTAGGAGTAGGTATGTATATTAACTGTCATCCCTCCTCGCGTGCGTGTCGTTGCCGGTTGATGCGAATTTTCAGCGTGCAAACTTCGTATTCGAAAATGTTAATTTATAAAGAAAAAAAAAATGACTCATCCGGTCAACCAAAACGAACAAAAAAAAATGACAAAGCCGAATGACCAGTTATTTTTTTCTCTATTTGTTGTAGGTATATTATGATTTTTATTTTGTTTTGTTCTGTCTCTGCTTTAATGTTGATTTTATCTGATAGGTAGTATAGTTAATAAATTAATGTCTATGCATTTATACGGCTACGTTAAATTTGCTATATGAATTAATTTTATGTAGGGAAAGTAAGTGTATACCAACAATGGGTAACTATTTTTTTTTAACAGAAGCGGTTCATTTTACTGTCCCAAACAACAACAAAAATTTAAAAAAATTTGAAATCTAAAAATTAAAAAAATTTTCTTTCCGGAAACTCTTACATAACATTCCTTTTGGTGTTCGGTAAATGTAGATACCTAGTAGCCGTGGCAGGATAATAAGTGCGTAGTACTGTCAAGTGTCATGCTGGAGGTTTGAGTTCGATTCCCAGCCTCGTGCACATAAAAATGATTTTAAAAATCCTCTTGCGAGGAAGAGATAAATCCTTAAAGATTAGCTCTTTTCATGAATAAGTGCCTCTCACATTGGGCGTTCGGATTCGGCCGTTCGGAAAACTGTAGGTCCCCTCCATTCCTGCCAATAACACGCTCGCAGGAATGGTTGAGAGTTGTAAGTCACTAGGTCTTGGTTCTACAAGAGCTGTCGCGCCAGCAAATTTAATTTATTTAATTGTACAGACGGTAAATGAAACGAAATAATAAATCACATTTAAGTTATAATGTTTAGACAAATCGATAACCGTATTGTTTTCATAGATCGTATCAATTTTACATCTAAAGCATGATACTCAAATTGTCTGCAAAGCTCAGGGTCATCACTAGGGTTTCCAGATTTTTTTCGCAGCTCGGCGGGACAAAAGACAAAAATATAGAAAAATACCGGGATTTCAATTTTTTTCCCGGGACAAAATAAAAACATTTAACATTTTATCCGAGATTTAATTTCGAAGTTCCCGTGTACAACTCATTAGAGTCAAAGATTAAACTTCGGACAAAGCCTTACTAAATTCGCACTGCGAAACAAATTTTATCTTATTTAGTTTTTTATATTAATTTTGGACTAAAATTGGAAGAAATTGGCAGTTTTGGGAACCAAACGAATGTTAATAAGTCTTCCAATTTGAAGTGACAGCTATCAAGTTTCCAGAATGACATTCTATTTAAAGTTAAGTCTATATCACAGCGCAGTTATTCTTTTGAAAAACGTAAAAATGTAAAGATGTTTTTTCAATGAATTCTGGTTTAAACCCGGAAAAAAAGCTGCCCCGCCAGGACAGTTAAATTTATGTGTGAAATCCGGGATGTCCCGGGCAAACCAGGACGTCTGGCAACGCTAGTCATCACATTCACAATTCAGTAGTGATATCACAGTTGGTATACCTAAAAAAAAAAAAAAAAAAACAATCAGAACGAAACTGATAAAAGTCATTTAAGTCCAAAGTTCTGTCAAAATCCATATAAAAAAATAAAATTGGACTAAAATTGATAAAAATTGTCACTTTTGAGAAATAACCAAACAGCTAAGATCTACATACATTTATGTAGTTAAGACATATCCGCTTTTACATTACACAAGAAATACCTACAGGAAATTTTTTCCAAGATATTTTTTAATTCCCTTTCTCCATATCTGAAAATGGAACAAAATTCCAGGAGACTGAAAAAATTCCAGAATTTCTGGAAATATTGCCAGAAAAAAAATTGGCAATTTTACTTTCTTCATTATAAAATTTAATTAAGATTGTCACAAAATGAACTCAAATGTTTCGCTTTGTTTACTTTTTTATGATGGCTTTTTGTTTACTTTAACTTTTCCTCTTCGTTGCCATTTCTCATAATTTGACAGTTTTCAATTTTTTTGTCTAGAAAGTACACGAACGAATCTAACAGAAATACATTTCTGTGCGTTTAGCTGCGGCGAGGAAAAAATTAAGCGATGTGCACGCATTAAATATGGATGTGATTTAATGCAACTTCGCATAGTGCATTCTTTCCGATTCCAAACTGGATTTCGAGTTGAATTATCAAAAATACATCGACAGTTGGCCAAAATGTAGACAAATAAAAGCAAATAAACTCCAGTGGCACGACACTCAACTCTCAACACCACAACATGTAATTTACAACCCCAAATGACAAAAAATTTCCAATAACGTTAGTTTGTAAAATTTGACATTTGGTGAGAAAGTTTATGTGTAAGTAGACTAACTGCCTAAACAGAATGGAGACGGAGCTGCAACTGGAGCTGCAGCTGGAATAGCTGTCAAAATAGTGAATACACACAAATCCCATGTTGCGAAAATGTTAATTCTAAGCTCTTACACAAGAATATTGTTTTTCTTCAAAATACTTTCAAAGCTGTACATTTGCTTTGTGGGCGCTCACTTTTTGATATCTCCCGCCTGGAAAAAGAATCTAGTTTTCAATAAGGCCCTGGCAAGTTTTTCATAGTTACTAACAAGGGTCTAGCAAGGGCTACTGTAGGCATTCGCTAGGCCCTCGCCAGTTATGTACCTTTTTGCCTTGTCAGTTAAATTCTGCCTAAGCCCTGACTAGAAAAACCAGATTTATTCCACATATTTCAACTAGTGTCTGATACCTACAGTTGCTTCTAGTAGGCATTGTTGACGGAAGACATTTCCTTGGCGACCCACGGCGACGGCCAGCAGGATGATACAGTTGGTGCCTCCACGAAAATTCTCCATGGTTTTAATTTCAACAGGCACTTCTCGTTGTTTGTTATGTTGATTTTTTCGAAAACTTTAGTGTGCTTACCACGTTCCAGCTTGCCGATAAACCGATGGTTGGTCATGTCCACTACAAAGTTCTCATAGTCCCAATACTTGTGCCGTTTGTGTGCATTTACGTCACGTCATTATGAATACATGCAGCGCCTGCACAGTTAATTAACAACACACACATTTTTATAACGATATAATAAGATCCCGCTGTTTTTAATTTTCATAAAATGACTTCACTATTACTAACATAGTTAGTAACTATCAGTATTTTATTAAATAATAAATAAATGTTCTCAGCGAGGTACTCATAGGGGCCTGTCATGTTTTCCTCGCCTAGGTTTCCCTTACCGAAATCTTGCCAGGGCCTTGCCTAAACTAGCCAAAAACTTACCATTTTTCCAGGCGGGCTTTTACAGTTTCAATTCGAGCTCCAGTTGCAGCATTCTATACTGTTCAGGCACTAATACTACATTTCCCCGAAGGTTTATCTCAGTTTAGATTAAATAAATCAATTATATGTTTCCACCGCACAAGCTTAAAAAGTAGATTTATTTTGACAGTGCTTTTCGAAATGCAGATGCATTATCATTTTTTTCTTATAAAGTTGAAGCGAGACAGAACGTTTCATGTAGGTTAACTTTCCAATTAATGCATTCAATGCGAGAAAATATAGGCCAGTTCGAGTTAAAAAACTATTGAACCTATGAAGATTCAACAAGATTTATTTCAAATCTTAAAGATTTAGGAAATAAATTTGTATGGTAAATCTTAAATTTCAGTTAAGTGGTTGGTGCAAACGTAGTATAGGGGCCTGATTACAAGATCCCTTCTTTTTGTTGTTTTATAGTTTTGACAGATTGAATGAGAGAAATAGAAATGTATCAATTATATATCAGCTCTTTATCAAATAGCGATATATCCATCCCTCTCTCGTTTATTCACAAACGTCAAAACTATCACTTCATGGCAACTGACAATAATTATTTATCTATTTTTTTAAAACAAATACTAACGTGTGTTGTGTGAGATGTATTTATTTAAAAAATAAAATTATTGCTGTTCATATTAGACTTAAAATAAATAAAATTAACTTAAACTGCTTTAATTTTGTTTTTGCAATTTTTCATTTGTCAGTTGCCACAAACTTGTCACTTTTGATTCAATTTTGTGGAAAATATTTTCTCTAAATTACGTATGGCAGTAAGTAGCTTCAAGCAAGTAATAAAGCGTGTTTGACCTCGTTTGTTGTTTAACCCCATATGTTCCCTTAATTAAAGATTGCTTCTATATTATCTAATGTTGTTTTGATTGCAAAACTCATACACTCCAGGAAGGGAATCGTTAATGTTTAACTCAATAACTTACATGTTGCTATTATTTTTAATTATTGTGTCAATTTCCTATTAAAAAATATATGTATGTATGTATTTTACAAAAGATTTCCATTGACACACTTAAATTGGTAGCCAGTATTAAATCAGCACAAAGCTTAAATTAATGTTTGATTGGATTTCTTGAAGAAAATTAAAAATAAGTCCATACACTATACTTCACGACCTTAAGGGAGAACTTGTATACGACACGACCGACACGGATAAGATACAAAATTCTTTTTTGATTATGTAATGTCCTCAGGGGCTACGTATCATCATCCATACGATCCGTACCAAAGTTTGATGTGTGGAAATATTAAGTGTATTATGGGTACTGTATAAATCTTTGATTTATTGCAACTACCAACAAGTAGGGACATTTTTAAAGAACATTCAATTTCCTTTAAGAATACGTCTCAATCATTTCCGTACGATAACCGGTTGAAAAGTTATAAAATAAAGAAGCAAACAAAAGAAAATTTCCCATACAATTTGTATGGAAAAAAGAAAATAGCAATGAGCTACCTCTAAGAATACTAATAACGGCAGAAATTCTACCAGGCTTATTATTTCAATAAACTCAAACTAAAAAGTTATTTGCATTGAAAATCGGAGACATTTTAATTTTTTTGAATCAGTCTAGTATATATATAATACACTGCGGTTCACTTGAATAAACGCAAATTTTATTTCTTATAAAAGCGACTGTAAAGTTCCGTTAATTGCATGCATTATTAAAATACTGAAGTGAAGTAAGGTTTTAAAACTTCTGAAGAGAATGCACTCCAAAAAAAAAAACACTGCTGACCAAGAATCGCGATTTTTCCAAAGCTTTCAAAAAGCGTCGTAAAAAGCAACGAAATTTGGTTCATTTGAATAAAGGCAGTTGTAAAGTTTTTAACACGCCATCATAGCTGAGAGGTTGGAGTAATAGTCTGGGGTGCGATCACCTATTATGGAGCACTGGATCTTAATGTTCAAAGCACAAAAATGACAATCAGCTTTCCCTAAGCTGAAGGACTTTTTTGGACTTTTGCCATGCATCTTGCAACAGGACAACGCACCAATCCATACTGCTCGTATTTTAAGGTCGTATATTGCAAGCCAACAAATTGAATTGATGAATTGGCCGCCGTATTCACCTGACCATAACATTATCAAAAATGTCTGGGGTGGCTTACACGCAAGTTATACGAAGGAGGGAGGCAGTACCAAAATGAAGAAGGACTTATCCATGGCATTAGGTCTGCTTGGGCCGAAATATCGCTGAATTATATAAAATCTTTGTATGACTCAGTTCCAGGCAAGAGTACGATAACTTAGGCGCCAAGTAATGATAATGGTTTTTTGTATAATAGTTCAATACAAGCATTTTTTACTTCAGGAGGGGGGGGGGTCTATCTCCCCCCGTTTGGACGGGAGGGGCAATTTCATTAAAAAAAAGTACTAAACATTTAAAAATATATATAAAAAACTAACTGTAATACTCATAATTAAGTGTTATACCTTTTTTTTAAAGCCAATACTACGTTCTATAAGATACTTTTTAAATCAAAAGAAATCTATGCATAGTTTTTAAATCAAGTGAAATCTATGCATAGTTTTTGAAAAAAAAAAACGGGTGCTAGCACTGTATTTATGTAAACAAGCTTTCTTAAATACAGAAAACATAAAAAAAGTAGTTTTCGTAATTTTCAATTTTCTCAAAAACTAGAAGACATGAAATTATCTAGTTTCCAGTTTTTGATTAAGATGTAATTAGAGCAACGAATTTCAGAAAAAAAAAGAATATATAATTTTATAGTTTTGAAAAAATACACATCTTTTTGATGTTTTTTTTTTCCAAATTTTGAGTTTAAAACCCATTTTTTCAAAAACTATGCATAGATTTCACTAGATTGAAAAACTATCTAATAGAACAGAGTATTAACTTAAAAAAAAATGTATAACACTTAACTATAAGTATTACAGTTCTTTTTTTATATATTTTTTTTTTTATTTTTAGTACTTTCTTGATGAAATTGCCCCTCCCGTCCAAATGGGGATTGATAGACCCCCCCTCCAATAGTAAAAAATACTTGTATTGAACTGTTATACAAAAAACAGTTATCATTTCTTGGCGCCTAAGTTATCGTACTCTCCCCCAGTTCCAGATCGGATTTTTGAATTAATTAAAAAAAACGGTGGTCATACTCACTATTAAATTGCTTGTTTTATTATTGTTTATAATAATTACAAAAAAAAAAAATAATAAAACAATCAATAAAATCAAAATGTTGAACTTTTCCACAATTTTTGGTGTTGCCTTTATTCATGTGAACCGATTTTACTTTTTTTTTTTTTGAGTATTTTTACTAACTTTGTTACTTTAAAAAAAAAAGGAAATAATTTTTGTAAGTGTATTCCATGGAGTTATTAAAAACCTTTGCTTACCATCAACACATAAGTTTGTTATGGGCATAAAAGCTGGCCAGTGTTTTTATAACGCATAAAAAACATTTCTCATTTTTTGAGCTTTTACTTTTTTCGAGTTTCAGTATTTTCGCCTCTAGAACTTATTTATTGTTATGTTTATGAAAATTCCATTGACAAAAAAAAACTATTAAATCAACAATAATTCGTCTTTAATAAAACTTGGATAACCTATCTGCTGATACTCTGCGTTTTGTGTAGGTATACAACACACCATCAGCTTTAACTGCCTTGAACCTCTTCAATTTATCTGTGGGGTACTCCTTACCAAATTGAACAAAATAATTTTTCTTTGATGCCTTCCGTTATTGATCGATATAATAATAAACAGATTAAAATATAAATACAAAAAAACCACTATACGCTTTTGTTAAGACTTAATGTATCCTTTATTTATTGTCGTCGACGGCAACGTGCGATATTTTTCTATTTACATAAAAATACGAAAGATAATTTTGTATCTCTATAGCACAATAATTTTTGGGCGGTTTTTTTTTGTGGGTTATTTTTAGAAAGAAATTCTCTCATAATGACGATGAAGAAAATAAAAACAAAAATCGAAAGATGAACAAAATGACATAAAATAAAATTCACAATGACGACGAGTGGGTTGTTGTATGTATGTATAAGCGATAGATAATTACATATATAAAAAAAATATAGATACAAATAATACCACTTAAATTTTTG
Organism: Epistrophella euchroma; assembly: GCA_947049315.1. Classification (NCBI taxonomy): domain Eukaryota; kingdom Metazoa; phylum Arthropoda; class Insecta; order Diptera; family Syrphidae; genus Epistrophella; species Epistrophella euchroma. Next base: position 122,062,550 of record OX346246.1, read on the forward strand.
TACACACATTATTATTTATTATTATAAGAATAAATGTGTATTTAAAAAGGGTTGTGTCTGGGTGGGTGGTGCTTATGCTTACAATAAAAATATGTAGGTCAAACTAGTTGCACATCAAAGATACATATTATTTTTGTTTTTTGCATAAATTTTCATAACCAGTTGGTCACTGAGCACTGAGGGAAATAGTTTTTGTGGATTTACGTAGAAAAAAAATAGCTCATTTTTGTGTGAAATAAATAATTTCTTTCAACTATCTATTTTCCGCCGACTAGATGACAATGATTGAATGTTTTTTGTTGAAATTATTATTTTTTTTTTTTCATAAAATAGAAACACGCTGTTTTTGTTAGTACAAGCCGGAAAGTATTGTATTTACGTCAACGAAGTGGGCACAGACAAAATAGACTACGAGACTACTAATTTTGACAGTGACATGACTGACTATGAAAATCAAGTTAAACGATAAACAAAAAAAAAAGTATTTTTATTTCTCTAATTAAAGTGATAAAGTAATTAAAAATGATATTAGATTTGGAAGAATAATTCTTGTTGTTGTCAAGGGGTATTTAAGTTCAAACGATTTATAGACATTAGGCAAGTTTAGAAAAATGAGATTACACCAAAAACATAAAAGTTAAAAAAGAGCAGCCAGTTCTCTATGTATACAAAAAACCTTTATGTAACAAGTCAGCCTTGAGAAGTAATGAGATCTAAAAGTACGCAAAGTTCTAAATTTATGAAGGGTTTATTATCAAATATTTTAAGTAGAGTAATATCGTAATAGCTCCAAATTATAAGAGAAATTTCTTATTTTTCAAAACATTTTGAATGTTGCCAAGTAAACATACCAAATTTTAGTCAGTTATCATTAAATAAGAAATTTCTCTTATAATTTGGAGTTATTACGATATTACTCTACATTTCACGGCTGACTTGTTACATAAAGATTTTTTTTTGTACACATGGAGAACTTGGCTCTTTTTAACATTTATGTTTTTGGTGTGATTTCACTCCTTTTTGCAAAGAATTTTTTTTAACACAAAATCTTAAATTTTCAATTTTCGAATGCACCTGAGGTCCAACACTCTAACTTATCATCATTGTACAGCAAACAATAATAATTCTATGAAAGTGGGTGGATGCCACGACCCCTGAATGATAAACCCCAAATTTTTAAGCTTTCCTCAGCATGAATTATGAACCCTACCTCTCTACCGAAATTCATAATTCTACAACAATCAGAAGTGCTTCATATAATTGGCAACATTTCTGAGAAAGCGGGTTGATACAACGCCGCTGAATTTCAAATATCAAATTTTAAATTTTTTTCTTTGCTTGCATTAGGAGCCTTATCGATCTACCAAATTTCATCATCCTATAACAATCAGACATAGTTTTAAGAAAGTGGGTGGATGCCACGCCCCTAAATGAAAAATCTCGAATTTAATTTTTGTTTTCCTTACACACATTGCAAGCTCAAAAATACATTGTTCTGCAACAATCAGAAAACAATTTGAGGAAGTGGGTGGATACCACGCCCCCTATATTGAAAATCCAAAATTTTCGATTTTTTTCTCTGTATAAAGCACAAGGCCTACCGTTGTGCGAAATTACAAGATTCTATGGTGTCGGGAAGTGCTCCACATGATTAATTACTATTTTCAGAAAAGAAGGTGAATGCCACGCCCCCTGAATGATATATTTTAAATTAATTTTTTTTTCTGTGCTCAAATTGTAAGGCCTACTTCTCTACCAAATTTTATCATTCTACAACAATCAGAAGTGCTCCAAATAATTCATAGCAATTGTGTGAAAGTGGGCGGATACCACGCCCCCTGTATGGAAAATCCCAAATTTTGGAGTTTTTCCTTTGTATACACCACAGGGCCTACCGATGTGCGAAATTACAAGATTCTGCGGTGTCTAGAAGTGCTTCATAATTTTGATGATCTGTCAGTCAATGAGTCAGTGAGTGAGTCAGTCAGTCAGTCAGTTACGGTTTTCGCGATTTTTGACGTCCTATATCTCAGGAACCACTAATGCTAGCGAGTTGAAGTTTAGTGAGGCGCCTGTGCTCGCCTAGCTTAGCAAATATGACGAGTTTGAAGTTTCTGACATTATTGGTTCCGAAGTTTAAGGGGGGTCGAAAAGCGCTTGAGTTTGTTCCTGTAAAAAGGTAGTAGTACCGAGAACTTGGCTGGGCACTACCGTGCCCTTTGATCTCAGAAAAACTCAGCAATATCAGTTACATGAACATGGAATATAATTGGCTTGATCATTGAAACGCAAAAACAACCGCTTGACAACGATTTTGTTTGATTTTCAAAATATTTTGTAAACTTTCTATGTTTTTGCTCCTCGCGAAAATTATGCCTACAGGAGTTCTTTACTTGCATTCAAACAATTCAATGTGACCATAACTTCAAACGCCTAAATGGGATATAAGACCCTGTTTAGATTGGGAAAATTGAAAATTATAAACTTTGAGGCGCCTCAAAATACATTGATACAACAACAATTTCGAAATTTCGGCCATTGAAACAACAACAAATGATACTCATTAGTCTGGTTTTTATGTTTTCTTCGCGCTTCACGAAACCCTCTACCCCGCACTTCTCTTTCCCACAAACTGCCGTGATACCGGCTTCAATCTTCCCAATCTAAACAGGGTCTAATGTATTATGGTTTTTATGTATTAACACAAACATGTCAAAGGTGGGTTTTCAAGTCACGTGGGGTCGGGGTGAAATTTTATTTTTGATAAATGATTTTCTTTCCACTTTTTGAAAGCCGCGTCAGGCTTATGTCCCACCCTTAATATTATTTTCTAAACGCTGCCAACTGATATTCCAATAATCTTTCCAGACAGAGCTAGAAAATTGGTTGGTTGGAGGGCATGAATAAAAAAAGTTCTGAATTATCTATTCTAATTTACACATTGCCGCTTCATTTTCTTTTTGGCGATTTATTTTAAATGAAAAAACCTTTGTTTCGAATGTAAAATATTAATTTGGTATTTATATTTGTATTTTTAAAAGAAAACTTGTTTTTTTAATCTACTAAACGCGCTCGAAAGGAAAAAACATAACCGAACAGTCCATTAACTAAACAAACTACTGGCAGCCATATTTGTTTACATATCATTTGTCTCCAATGAGATAACAAATGGCGCAATCTTGTATTCTTTCATTCATGGTTGAAGGGTAGAAAAATCGAAACGTCACATTTAGGTACAACAAATAAAAATAAAAAAATTCTTTGACTGCCAAAATAAGGAAAAGAAATACACAGAGGTAGTTTGAAAACCTCATTTTTTGTGGAATCATCCACAGAAATGACAGAAATGTCATTCTCAATGAAAGCCCTAATGCCCAATTTGATGCCTGCCATACCAAGTTGTCATAATTCCTTCATTTTTTTTTAATTTATAACTTCATCGTGTAATAGATTATAGTTTTTATCTACTCATGAGTAGTTCGCCACCCCCAAAGGAACACGGCTAATAACTCGATGACAAGTTCTTACAAATTATGCGAAAATATAAGAAAGAATAATTTTGCAGTGGGTGGAAAATTCTAATGATGTTTTCTCCCGTCTAATATAATTCCTGAAAATTTCATCAAAATCAAGTCGAGTGGCTCATTTGTTATTGATTTTTTTCTACTCTTTCATACAAATTGAACTGTTTTATGGATATAAATTCTTAAGCCTAATGTACACAATTGAAATGATTCAGTAGTTGCAAAAATATAATTCAATAAAAAAAAAAAAAACTGAAAGTAGTATCTTTTTGAACAAAAAATGACGCAACAAAAAAAAATCAAATAAAATCCTCCCAGACACGTGAAACATCCAAATTGAATTTATATCCATCCACCAACCGCAAGCTATTCTTATGTTCTCCTAACTTATTTTCAATTTATAATCTAGGCAACTAAACTGCCAAGTTTTAACAAAAGAAGATAACATCAAAATCACTGAGCTAGAAAGAAAAAAAAATTATATTAGACCCATTTCAAAAGCGGAGTAAAAAAAAAAAAAACAACTAAATATTTCCAAGGAAACTTCAAAAACCTACTAGTAAAGAAATTAGGTCACAGAAATGTCTGCTGATGTTTGCTTTTATTCTTTTTTAACTACCCGAAGCAGGAAAATGAACATAAATCTGGAATAGCATAGAACTAGAAGTTCCGCTTTTTCTTGTAGATAAACTTTAAAATAACATAACCTCAAAAATATATCCAAAGGATTGTGGACAAACACACACAAGTAATGTTGTTTGTACTTGGATATACACTCTGTGACACTTGATTGATACTTTATATTGTAAGATGCTTTTTATCAAAGAATGGAGTATGCTCGTCGGGTCCAGGGTTTTACCAAATTTTACCAATCACTGGCTCTTTAAAATGTCTATAATTATGGCTCTTGATTTTTGTGTGTGTATGTGTGTTGCGTATACGTATTTTTGTGGGTGTGTCTATGAGTGTAGATATGTATGGGTGTGTATGTGTAGATGTGTGTGTGTGTGTATGTGTGTGTGTGTGTGTGTGTGTGTGTGTGTGTGTGTGTGTGTGTGTGTGTGTGTGTGTGTGTGTGTGTGTGTGTGTGTGTGTGTATGTGTGTGTGTGTGTACATTTTTGCAATTTCAATGTTTTCATATTCGACTTTAATTAAAAAGGAATTTCAATTGAGTTGAGTCTTTAATAACAACTTGTTACAGAGCCTAGATTTCGTTTAGAATGAGATACTGCAGCTATCAAGTATTGCCTGCTTTATTCGATTACAAATTGTTAGCCTCTTGGCAAATTTAAGTTGTTAGTTGAACAGCTTTTGCTCAGGAGCAGTATGAAATCAAAAAGTAGTAGAACTGTCCACAAATCCAAGCAAAAACAACAATAATCTAACGTCATTGTAACCTATAGGTACTTGTGTTTTGTATTTATCGCTTCGAGATTAGCTGAAAATAAAAATTGTAAATTGGAAAAATATAAAATGGAAATTGAATCGGTGAAACTTGCAATGGGTACTTTTTCGCTGTGGTTTTCGTAAGCATTTCGCTGTCGTGTTAGAGACCAACGAAAAATTTCGTTTCGCATCAGCAACGTACTAGACCTTACATTAAATTTATAATTTATTTAAAATTTTAATTTTGTTTATATTTTAATATTTATATCAATATTTTTATCTTAAAATAACAATTGCACATCAGATAGTACCTAATAGAGATCTTAACAAAACTATCCACATCAAAAGTTGCATCAAAGGGAAATTTACGAATCTGTCAACGTCAAAATTGACAGCCATCAATGTGTGGCAACTAACAGATGGAAAATCTAAAGATATTTATTATTTTGTTCTAAAAAATGTAATTTTTATTTCAATTGCTATTTTTATTTTATTCATAGTACACCTTTCGTTTGTATTATTTTCTCAACAACTAATACTGCGTTTTCATTAGAGCAAATAAGGTAATTTCGTTCAAAATTTCCAAATTCATTTCGAAATCATCTCATTTCTCATAAAAAATCAAATTTCCAAATGAGGTAATTTCAACCAAATTTGAACAAAGTTCTGTAATAAATTACGTAAAACTTTTATGAACACACCCAAATGGAATCCATTCAAAGTGGATCCCATTTAAAATGACAGAATTCCATGTAAAAAACAATAAAAACAAGCGATTGACAATCTGGACCGTCAAACAAAATTACGAAATTAATTTGAAATGTGAACACTTTTTTTGTAATTTGCCAATAATTAGCTTTAATGAAAAACGCAGTATAAGAAAAATATCTAAATCTGGTTTTCAGTATTTGACTAAGAATTGTTAAAATCCTTTAATGTAAGAAAAACATTGGCACTTAATAACCCAAAAAAAATCACAAATTTATTCAAAGATTTTGATTTTTAAATTTGATTTCTTAAAAACGATTCACTAAAAACTTGGAATATTAGCAGATATTCAAAAGAGATATGCGCGTTTTTTTTTTTGCATTTTAAGTCAACTTTTCAGGAATTGCCTCTCCTCGACTTTCCCAAAATTAGGGGACACTCGTATAAAGATTTAAATAATGCAAGTACATAGATGCGACACCACATTGTCTTCAGGGAATAAGAGTGTATGATTAATTTTTTTTTATTTCATATGTATGTTTACTAAGTCTACAATAATTGTACGTGTGCAATATATTCAATTCATAAGACGAGACGACTAAATCTACTTAAGCACATAAAGCCATTGACACAATTACATTTCAATTACTATCTATACATATGTACAAATATGTATTTTAAATTTTCATTCGGATAAGTCATATGTTTTTTCTATATTGTACAAGTTTTTATCTACGCATTTGTTTGCAAGCTAAATTTGAGTTGCATCAGTGCTGCAGCAGACTATTTTGCTAGGCACAATTTATAAGTTTATATCTATAAGATACACAAGTATGTATTGCCCCTTAGGTATACCAAATGAAACGAAAAACAAGTAGTTCATTTTATTCCCGTAAATATTGCATTTTTTATTATACATAGCACTAATTATGGAAACTTATAACTTCTGTGTTCATATAAGACAGTGGGGCAGTCATTTAGTGAAGTTTGAATTAATAACAAATAACAAAATTTAGAAAAAGATGTTTGATTTTGACAAGATGACATTCTTCGCTCACAACTAATCAACATAACACTAGCTGGCTAAACACAATATACGTGCGTTTAAGCGCGTGTTCTTACCTGTCAAAGTAAAAACACACGAAGAAACAAGTTGTTGGAGATTTTTTTGACGTTTTCTTTAAATCTCCTTAACAATCTCTTGTATCTACCTTTCATACGAAGAAACAAAAACGGAAGAGATTTGCTGTATTTTCCTTTTAAACTAAAAAAAAAAAAATATCCTTAATTTTTTGAACGGGGAGATTTTGTTTACCCCTCTTTCTTTCTGCCCTTCTCGCCGATGAACTGATTGCTGCTGGGAACTCAGTTTCTTCGTGTGAAAGGGGACATACACGAACACGAGATTTTGAACAGGGATGCGACTCTAGGTTCTAAGGCGCGCAACTAAAAGTTGCTTGCCATTGCTCACTAGGCAATTTCCGAGAAACTTTTGGGTTCAGTATTTTTAATTGAAATGTTAAATTGACCTTGTATTTTGGTTCAGTGACGATTCAAAATTCGTTCAATGTGAAAATAAAACTTGTTTTTCGGGTTAAAATCCTCTCATCTGGCAAACATTTTGGAAAATTCCCAAAAGTTTCTGGAAGTTGCTCGGAGATTGCCTAGTGAGCGAGGGTAAGCAACAAAAAGTCGCCGGGATAAAAGTTTCGCGAGCAACTCCGAGCAACACAAAGTTGCTTAGTGGGCGCTCTCCCATATAAGCTAATGTAATTGGATTGGGAGCAACAAAAACTTGCTGGGGCTAGCAACAAAAAGTTGCCTAGTGGGCGATGGGCCTAAGAGTTGGGCGCCACTTATACATATGTACCTAGCTTTCATTGAAAACCATCATTGAAAATTTTTTCTTTCTGTTTTAAGATTGCATTTCGGTACCAAAATGAAGGTTATTACTCCAATTTTTTTTCGTCAAAAAATATTTTATTTACAGTATTCCCCGCTTAATTGCGTTCATAATTATGTCAGATTTTTTATCCGGGTGGTTCAAATAACCGTATAAAAAGCTTTTCGAACGATTTTTTTTTCGGTCAATTAAGTGGGAAAATCAATTAACCGAGGTGTAATTAAACGATTTTGATTGCTGTTCTCATCTGTCATTATTTCGTTCAATGCTCAACTCTAACCTCAATATTATTTGTTGTCACTTTTTCTTGTGGGCAGTGCACCAGAGATTTTTTCAATGGCAGCCAAGTTTCAATGATTGGCCGCGTTCAACAGAACATTTGACAGTTCTGAACTGTCATTTTAAGAGCTTCTGATTGGCCAGCAGTCATAAAAATTCAGTTGACGTCGATTGACATTTAGTTACGTTCCTTACGTTTTTTTCTGAATTTTCAGATGAAAAATTCTATCTGAAAATTCAGATGACAGCTAAAAGCAACAAAAAAACAGTCTTGATCCAGTTTTTTGGTGTGTGGTCTGATCGTTTTAGATCTGTCAAAAACGTGGTGATGAACGTGGCCATTATAAAGGCTGATTTCCAATGGCGCGTTCGCGTTAGAGACGCTTACGTTACGTTTACAAGCTTTACGAACGCGTCGACATGACAAATAAATTGAAGTGAAACAGCTGATTTAAAACAATTGAAGTGTCATTCTGAAAATCAAAATGAACCTACAGAATTGTAATGTCGAATTCCTTTCAACAAACAGTTCGATTTTTTTTTTTAAACAAAATCGATTTTTTTTTCTTTCAATAGGAGGAATTTGTCTAGAAAAATCGATTTTTTCTTCTAAACAAATCGATTTTTTTGTTGAAAGGAATTTGACATGAGTTGAGTTGTCAAAACGTGCGCTGAAGTTGGATTTTTTCAACTTGAACGTTGAGGTAGCTTATGTTACTTTGGTTTGTGTACATGGTCATAGGTGCCAAAACGTAACATTACTGCCCAACGCGTCATTGTAAACACTTTGCATAAATTGCTATGTGTGAACTTTCGCGTTGACAGAAAAATCTGTCAAAGCGACGGACGCCCAACGCGCCATTGAAAATCAGCCTTAACTGACTTGTCAAAAATTATTTCACAATTCAATGATCGGCATTATTTTGTTCATGTCGTTTCCGGTTGGATTTTAAGGGTGTTCCATTCCTATATTAAAAATTGAAATTTTTTCCACTCCTACTCCAAATTTTTCATATTCAATAGAAATTGGACACTTACAAAATCCAACCGAAATAGCGTAAAGTATCAACTCGAAACACAAAATTCTATTTTTCTATAGGCAATTTTTAATGATTGCTATAAACAACTTATGATTGATCATGGGAGATCCCACTTGAATATGTATCATTTATGGTTTTCAATGTAAAGTATGATGGCGTTTTACAAAATTTTCAAAGATAGTATTGCTTCTTGATTTTTCAATCGTATATCATGTTCTTGTTATTAAGTTTTACGGGTTCTTAACGTTTTTAGGTTTCTAACAAAAAAAAAAAATATAATATTGAACAGCTTTAATCACATTATTTTGTCCGGTCCAATTGACGTCATCTAATGCAAATTAATGCAATCTCGGAACTTTACCCTCAATTTGCGTTGTATTGTTGAAACCACAGGTATTCCACATTAATGCCTTCAATTTTATACACAAATATGTATAAAGCAGTTATCAGAAACCGTTGACTGATAGATTTCAACCTTTAATGTTAAAAAAATTAAATAAAATCCCAATGACACCCGCCGCTATCTGGTTACAATACGCACCAAAACAATCACGTTTGATGGGCATATATGTACATTGTACATATGTAATGGTATCGTAGTAAAATCCCAATAATTTGTAAGTAAAAGGCATATACAAATTTTAGACGAGTTAGTCCTCAGAGCTTCACCCCCCCAGCTAAGGATTTAGTTCTTATTTTTCTTAAATAGATTTATTTATTCGTGTTGCCAGAAGAGTATTAAGCCTTAACTGACTTGCAAAAACGGAGCAAAAAATAGAAAAGTGAAAAACAAAAACTTGCACTTTTAGGTATTACATACTTACACCCGTCAAATCAATCATAGATCATTTTGTACCTACGCCGCCGCCGCCGCCCCGTTTAGCACACGGACACTCCCTAGCGCATGTTTTTGTTTTTCACTTTTCCACTTTTTACAAAAAGTTAGTCAAACTTTAATTTTGTATGCAAAAAAATGTTGTCGTCTTAGATGCGGCTTACTGCAGTGTCTAAAAAGATACTGGTTGGCAAAGTGTCACTCAGGTCTATCCTTTAAGGCACATAACTTACTATTGTACTCTACTGGTGGCCAAAAAAAAACTGCTAGCATACGTTTTATCTTTTTATTTTAACTCATTCACTCAATTCAATTTATGTTTGTCAACAGTGTCCAATATGTCCAGTCATATAACTATAGAATCTTATCTGTGTACTCAGATGCTATAATTTTTTTTTTATTTTTAAATTATTATCTGTTTGACAGGTCGTCGTTTGTGCGCTTTTGGATCAGGTTGGTTGGAAAAGAACAAAAATAAAAAAAATGGAATGGAATGGAGTTTTATCTATCTGTCGTTTGTGAGCATGGAGTAACCATTTTTTTTTTTTACATGAAGCCAAGTTTTTTGTTTTGGCATGAAAAAAATAATCGAATTCGAAAACAGATTCACTTGACATAAATCATTTCATTTATTTTATCTAATTTTCCGTTGCAAATTGTAGGTAGGTATGTAAGTTTAGTTTACTTGGAAGATTTACCCTTTCGTCTTCTCAAAACGTTTTCTGTTTTGCTCTGTCTTAATTCTTAATGTGCGTGTCAATTGACAGCTACTTGCAAAGTTGCAAAATAAGAACTGTGTTGGAATTCTGCGAACTAATTGCTCATTGCGAGCTGCTCGCAAAGATCAAATGGACACGCACCATTAGATTGCTCCTTTACTGTTCCAAACCAACTATTGGAACTTTTTTTTTCACTGCAAAAAATACACTTAAAGCATCTATGACAAATTAGACTTTCATTTAATTTTGGTGGAGAGCTTTATTTTTAACGACTTTGAAGTTAGCAGAACAATTTTTACTTAGAGTAATGGGACCACAGGGACAGGAATTTGCAGTTTTTTTTTGCATTTATTTTGCATTTCTATTCCAGATTTTGCAGCTCAACAAATAGTTAGTGTAAATGCGTGTCCTTCACTGTAAAGTTGGCAAGCAGCTCATGCCCCTTTCTCAGCAACCAGGAAAGCTTTCACATAGAAATAGGCCTCCAAATTTGCAAATTTTTTTTTTTCAAGAAAAGCTTCAAACCAAATTTTGAAGTCCTTTTTTAAAAAAAAAATTATATTGTACTGCTAACTTCACTGTGAAGTCGGGGGTGAAATATGATCTTTTCATTTTTTTAAATTTGATCTTTTTACTAACTCAAATTTGGAGATTTATTTTAATATGATCTGGAAGATTTTTAAATGTCTACCTACCTGAAAAAGTATGTCTCGACCGCATTTCAATATCGTCTTTGAAGTTTTTGAAAATATCATATCAGAAGATTGTAACTGATTTATTTGCACGTGATTGAATAGTTTTTGATATTTTTATACAATAAATAATTTTTTTTTAAAAATAAATTTAAAACCGATATTTTAATATTTTATTTTTTTTTTTTGTTTTTTTTTTTTGCAGGAAAAAATCTTTACAACAATGAACACGTAGCAATAAAAATGGAGCCGATGAAATCAAAGGCTCCGCAACTACATTTAGAGTATAGGTTTTATAAATTACTAGGATCACATGGTAAGTCGTAACCTTTTTATTGTAAAATTAATTTATTTTTAATTTAATTTTTAAATAAAAAAAACAAAAAACACTTAAAATAGAAAGGAAATAGAGAAAAGGTAAAAAAAAAGAAAAATCATTTTTTTGCAAAATAATTGATGGTGTTTTTTTTTTCAAGAGTCGATTTATTTGTTTTCCCATGATTGAATTTTTTATTTTTTCAAATTGATGGAGCTACATAAATGTCTTTAACAAAAATCGTGTTTTATTTGTCTGGATCAGAATTGAGATGCAGTCTTATGATTTTTTGGTATTTGGCTCTGCAGGGTTGGTTGCATTGATTCGAAGACTCGTCGAAGTTCGCGCTTGTGCATTACTTCGCTGTCCATGTGATCTTATTGATTTCGATGAGATTTGGTGGTTTTAGCTCGAAATCTAGATTTTGATCAACTTTTACATCCACATGGAAAACCACATATGTACAATTTAGTTAACAAATCATGTTATTTTATCCAACAAAATTATCGCCGAAGACGTCATCTAATACAGGATACATAAACGACATCTAAGAGTACATTTTACACGAGTAAACTGAGTTTCCAGTTACTTTCGGTCTGGGGAGAAGCTCAGAAAGTATGAGGGCTAAACAAAATCTCCCCGGTCATCGATTTCAGAAAATTTTTTGACATTCTTCTTCACACTACGTGTATGTGTGCGTGCAACCACACACACACCACTTTAAAAGGAAAATACACAAAATCTTGTACGATTTTGTTTATTCGTGTGAAACTTTCAAGAGATTTTTAAGAAAATTAAAAGAACGCCAAAAAAAAAATCTTCAGAAACTTGTTTCTATGTGTCAACCTACCTTGACCATAATCTACGGACAAACCCCTTCCTGAAGCATTTATCGCTGAAACACTTTCAATTTATCACATAAATTATTTGAGAAAGAATAACTTTTTCTGTTTTCTTATCATAATCTCGTGAAAAATTGTGCATTTTATGTATCTAATTTTTGGTTAATGTTATTTTTTTGTTTGCGTTTTTATTGGTAGCAAACTATCTTTTATTTATGTTTTTTTCCGACAGCTCTGTACCAAATTGAAATATAAAAAAGGCTACTGCGGATGCGTTTTTTTGGAAAATTCTCACTGTACTATATAAAAAATCCTAAAAAAAACACGGCTACTGTATCGATAGATAGTAGACCGAATATCACTTTTATATTCTTTCACCATCTTCCTCTCAAAGCAACGAAGAAAATTTTCATCCATTCTTGACAAGGTCTATGAACCGCTTCATATGGCAAGACCAGTATGACCAACGTCTTTTCAGAAAAAATCAAATTTGACTTTCTGTGAAATTATAGTTAGAACTGCTGATTTGTAGAGTCCGAGGACTGTCATTTTCTCTGAGACTTGAAAATTTATTTGCAAAGCAAGTGTCCCGCCTTTATTGTTCAGTTTATTCTAATTTTACTTCAAATATTATAGATTCTCAATGATTTAACTGGCAATTTTTCACTAACATTTATTTTAGAAGCAATTAAACAATTTGAGAGCCAATTTAAAAAAAAATAACACATGATTTAAAATTGTGCTAATAAATGCAGCAATTACTTTGAATTTTAATTAACGACCAATAAGTTTGGTTGGTTTTTATTACCCTATTAAAATAATAAAAATGTTAGCTGAAACATGAAAAATAGAATTATTTTTTGTTGCAGTCGTTTTTAATGATAAATTTTAATCATTAAAAAAAAAAAAAAAAAAAAAAAACTGGGAACAAAACAAATATTGTAGGTACGTGCAACAATATAATGAGGATATAAAAAGTGCTGAAATTTTTATTTGTTTGGACATATATGTATGTAGGGTAAAGGCGGGTGATATGGCACCACGGGTGATATGGGTAACTGGCTGAACAGAATAGAATGACGGAACTGAAGCCGCAGACGGAACTGGAAGAGCTGTCAAAAAGTGTCGTACGTTATTTTTTTTACATGTCCACAATGGAGCTGTACAGCTTTGAAAGTATTTTGAAGAAAAACAAAAGAAAATTATTGTGTACAAGCTCAGAATTCATATTTTTGGTTTCCAATAATTTTCCTTTTAATAAATAATTTTTTTCGCGATACAAATAACCACAATATTTTTTTCCGACCCAAAAAGTTGTTTTTTTTCTTCATACAAATTGAAACGTCAAAAGTGCCGTATGTCAAAAGTTAAAAGTTGGTGAACTCTTCCGTCTGCGTCTGCAGTTCCGTATGCGTCTACGTTTCGTTGTGTTCGCAACATTGAATTTGCGTGTATTCAATATTTTGACAGCTATTCCGGCTCCGTCTCCGGTTCCGTCTGCGCCACCATTCTGTTCAGCCAGTAAAAATATTTATTTAAAAAAAAATTTAAATAAATTGAGTATATTTGAAGCAAAAAGTTTTTTGTGTGTTACTGAATTACGTGTAGCTACGAAAGTATTTGACGCCAAGTGTTCATATGAAAAAAAAAAAAAAAACACAACAGTTAACCGTTATTTCTTTTATCTGTTTATTAAAAGAACTAAGCAAACGTGTTTATTCGTGTTTTTTGGAAGAGCAGAAGTAATGTCAAAAGGGGGGTATGACACTTCGCAATCTCGGAATATATGGCACCGGTGCCATTTCCCCCGCTTTTAGGTAGGTAGGTAGAAATGGCGGCCCCGAGCAACCCAAGCCCGGTGACCCAATTAGCGCTGAAGAACGCCGCGCCGTTTTGATACAATTACTCGTGTGACCTATTTATTTGAAACGGTATTGAAGAGAGATTTGCGGGTTTAAAATGCCAGGCTGGGCAAATTGTTGATAACAGAATCCGTTAACCACCTGCTAGTGGTCTAGGTCTGACGGAAGACATGGTGAGGTAGCTACCAAGTTTACCTTAGAGCCATTTCGTCTCGTTGAGGAAAGAGATCAAATCTTTGATCTTCAGTTAGGAGAGTTCATTTAGATCGTCGAAGAGGGCCTTTCCAAATGATTGTGCTCTCATTCTGGCCAGAGCAGGACATTTACAGAGGAAATGAAAGACAGTTTCCCTTTTCTGCTGGTCCCCACAGCTACGACAGTGAGTATTGTGAGGAATGCCCAGCTTCGCCGCATGTTCTCCAATCGGCCAGTATCCAGAAATTGTCGCAACGACCCTGGCTATATCTCGCCTGGGTCTGCATATCAGGTCAGTTGTACGGGTTTTGATATAGATGGGCCAAGTCTTCCTAGATATGACGCAGTTAGCTAAACTGCTCCACCTACGGTTGGATTCATTAAGAAAGATTTTGAGAATATATTGCCCTTCATAACCCCAAAAGGAATATTGACTTTTTCCCCAAGAGCGTTATGAAGGGCTGATCCTTGCCTGGCCAGTTCGTGTGCCCGCTCATTACCCTCAATGTCACAATGACCTGGATCCGAGATAAAAGAGACCCTGAGGTTCCCATCTAGGCTTGCAAGCTCATCACGACATTGATGAACCAGTTTGGAAGACGATAATGGCGAGATGATTGCTTTACGGGTGCCTGGCTGTCTGTCAGGATGGCAGTATTACGGTTCTGATTAGAGTCTTGTTTGAGTATCCTGCATGCTTCCCTAATTGCCAATAATTCCCCTTGAAAAACACTAGCGAAGTTGGGAAGCGCGATAAGATCTTGAAATATTCAGAGATTCGGAAAAGACACCGCTTTTACTTTTGTACCAAGTTTTTATAAGGAGGGTGCTTAAAAAACTAAAATATCTCAAAAAAAAAAAACCAACGATGGCCATAACATCTAATTCTATGACGAATCAGATGGACTTGAAGATTTCAGGGAGGAAATTTGTGTAGGCTATGGCGAGGACAATGCTGTGACAACAAAACCAGATGAGTGGTTTATGTGCAATAATATCGACTTTTAGTATCACGATTCATGCAAAAAAAAAAACAAGCGTGCCATATCACCTTGCAGCAGCTGCCATATCACCCTCCATTTGCATCGTTTTTTTTTTTTTTTTTTTTTTCAATGTTTTTAGCTTTTGCAAAAAAAAAATACTAAATAACTTATAAACCTTACTTATGTTCCTACTTTTTGTTTAAGAATTGGTTTAAGTATAAAATTATTTTAGTTTTATATAAAAATCTATTTTATTTTTCAAGTAATAAAGTAATAAAGAAAAACAAAAAAGGATGCCATATCCCCCGACTTTACCCTATTTGAATTTCAAATAGAAAGGCTACATTTAAGCAATATAGGGAGGAAACGTTTACTAGGTACCAGGCTGACTGATGTAGAGAGCGTTTTTTGTGTAAAGAAAGTTGTTTTTTTTTATTAAACTGGCAACACTGTTTTTAGTAACACTTAGTTTGACATCTGACAGATGATTTGTACTCAGTATGTTTTGCCATTTCAGTCAGATATTGAATCATTTGAAATTCAATTAACAACAGGCCAATGAATTAACTTTCTTTATAACGGTTGTTAACACAAGTAGCGCTCTCAATTCCATTCAGATGCAGTGGCTTAATTAAAACCAGTACAAAAAGCTATCAAATCGATCTTGAACTTTTAATGGTTCTGTTAAAAATTTAAATAAGTTAATTAATTCTTTTGTTTTTCTCATTTTTTATTATATTATCTCAATTACTACAAAATAAACCATCGACATTATTTTTAGCCAATTAATATTTTGCAAAAATGTTTTTTCTTTTATCTGTAAAACAAAAATTTTTGATAAATAAGCTTCATTAAATGTTTAAATATTACTTTTTGTTTGTTCATGTCCTAAAGTCCATTGTGTATTTTTATTTTTTAAATTTTGTTTACACAAATATTATTATCTTATATAATTCCCCTCTTAAACCTTTATTCCTTATACTAACAAAAAAAAATACAATAAATAGATTTTCTCAAGCATATTCTTCGGGGATAAAAAAAAACCAATACCTACAAAGAAATGCAATATTATTTTTATTCTATATTTCGTTTATTTAGCAAATAAGAGAAAAAAAAACTATTATAATATCCCTATTTTGAAGATAATTTTCCAGAGGGTATACCACGTGTCTATCATCTGGGCACATGTGGTGGCCGTTACAATGCCATGGTATTAGAATTATTGGGACTATCATTAGAAGATCTCTTCAATATTTGTTCCCGTAAATTTTCCCTTAAGACTGTTCTGATGATAGCTAAGCAACTAGTAAGTTTTTTTTTTTTTTTAATTTATTTTGCTTATTTTATGATTTTTTCTTCTTTTTGTTTTTGTTGAAAAACTTTAGTGAAATACAATTCACTTTTTATTAAAAATTATTTTTTGTTTTGTTTTTTTAGAAACAAAAAAAAAAAAGAACAGGAAGCCAAGTTTTTGAATGCACTTTACTCACGGAATAAATTTTGCTCATTTTTAATACTAAAAGTTATTTAAAAGAAAAAAATTACGATGATACCTACCTACAATGCATATATAATAAAAATAGATTAATTGAAAATTTTAAAGACAAGTTGAAAGCACACAGTGGTGAAGTGGTTATTGAAATTATAATGTCTTTATATATTTTTTTATTTATGCTTTTAAAAATCAAAAAAAATATCAAACATATAACAATCATATTAAAATAATTTAAGTCAACTTGAATTTTTGCTATTTATGGGTTAAATGCGTCGCCATCTTAAAAAAAATAATATTATATCAAAAAAGATTGTAGAAATTCAGAGGAGGTTTTTTGTTAAATTGGCAACACTGTTTCTATTTGTACTAAATTTGACAGCTCAGAATATTTTGCTAATTCACTCAGACATTGAATCATTGGCCACGTTCATCACCACGTTTTTGACAGATCTAAAAATTCAGTTCTGAAAAACGTAACACTGAACGCATAAAAGTCTGAAATTATTTATTCTGTTTTTATTATTTTTTGCACTTTAAAATCAAAATCCGAAAAGCGATACGAGGCCCAGACGATCAGACCACACACCAAAAAAAAAAACGATCAAGAACTGCCATCTGAATTTTCAGATAGAATTTTTCATCTGAAAAAAACGTAAGAAACGTAACTAAATGTCAATCGACGTCAACTGAATTTTTATGACTGCTGGCCAATCAGAAGCTCTAAAAATGACAGTTCAGAACTGTCAAATGTGCTGATGAACGCGGCCATTTCTATGGCAACATTCGCGCAGCGTTATTGGCGATATACCTAATTTATAGCTTTCCAAAGAATTAATTTTTATGATAACACGTCCCCCGCGATTTGGTACGTAGTTTTCCAAAGTAAAATGAGGACTTAATGAGTGTTTGCATTTTACCTTTATTTTCAAAAATGAAATAAGTACCTAAATCCCAAACCGTCATAAAAATTATGTCTGTTCTGCAAATCTCAAATCGATAAAATTGCTCTAAAAATAATGTAAACATTTTTCAACGTTTCTCGACTAATTTTGTGGATGCGAGAGTACAGATGGTAGGCACTGCATACCCCTCTTGCCCGTCAGTAAGCGATCCCGCTTTAAATTTTAAATTGCTTTTGGCACTATTTTTTAAGTTCTAAAAAGTCCAGCGCTTCTGTTTTGCACGTGCACACGAAAAATACACATCATAATAGAATTTTTTTTTATTGACAGCATCGATATCTCTTTGACAATTAATGACATTTAAGCTATGAACTTAACTTTTAACTGGAAATGTCAAAAAGCTTTGAAAAATGAAACGTAACTCATATATTTTGTTTCAATTCCGTGTTTCCATAACTCCCACTAGATCCAGTGGTCCATTCACCGAAATTTCAAATTCAATTTCTAAAATTAGTGACGTTGTTGTAGTGTGTGTGACCCTGTTTAGATTGGAAGATTGAGGCCGGTATCACGAGTGGTTTATGGGTATAATAAACCTTAAACGAATAGACCTTTTAAAAGCAAATTCTACTGCTTGTAGAATTTTTCTATTTTTTATACTTTTGAACAAAGTGAATAAATAAAACAATTAACAAATTTAAATAGAAAACACAGCGTAAAATTAGTTTAAATTAGAAAATTTTGTATTTTAATATTATTTACGCGACTAACAACTTATCTTCTGCGAATTGTCAAACATCAATGCGCAATCCACAACAGCAGGACGCATTCCACAAACTAGCGAATAGAAAATAAGCTCAAATTTAACCTCAAACTCTCATTTTTCTTGCTTATGTTTGATGACAATTCGCAATTGTCAGCGACCACTCATGTGAATTAAATATCAAAATACGCAACCATTCTCAATTCGCAGGTCGTGTCTCATGTGAAAATCACTTAGAGAAGTGAACGTACCTGTTATACCGGCCTCAATCTTCCCAATCTAAATACAGTCAATGTCATCACGATAAAATTGAAAAGACTACTGAATAGAACTGACACTGACGGCTTGCTATCTGACAAGACAATTAATTTGACAGATGAAACTGTAGCTCTGTTTTGTGACGTGAAATTTATTGCGAATTTGCACAAATTGTCACAAATTCCTGTTTATTAACTCAAAATAGTTTGCAGCGAGAGAGCTTTGCGAATTTCTGCTACATCAATTTCTATCTATTTATCTTATACAAAAAGCGGCTATGCGTTTGTTAACATCTTTCAAAATTTGACAGGTTTTGCACATTTTAATAGAAAAAGATACCAAGGCCTTGGGTGTGTCAGTGTTTATTTTGGCAGACAATGTTTTATGTCGTTTTCGTTTGAATTTTCGGACTCTTTTTAGTTTCCAATCGAATATGAAAACATCGACATCCCACATTTACACACACACTAAAGCATTTATTGCTTTGAAAAGTAATTCGGAGAAAACCGAATTTGTGTGTGCATCCGTGCGTCTACTCTTTTATGAAATTGGAAACAGAGAGATATTGGAATTTAAAAAAAATTGGAACATTCCGAAAATTCAATGGAATTCATAAACGCATCGTTCTCGATACATTAGTATCAGCTATATTGAGCATCAGCATTGCACCAAAGTTCGAAATTTTGGACTTTCATCGAATATTGTATGTTTTCAATGATCATTTGTATGTAAGGGCCGTTTTTATGATGAAAAGAATGAAAATTACTTAATTCATCAGCCAAAGCTACCGGGGTATTGTTGTTGATTACGCAGAAAAAAATTGTAAGGGTATGTTTTAAATGGGCCCTAATCTTAATGTTGACAAATAAAACATAAAATTTATAATGACAAAAGTCCGCATTATCCACATTACATGTCGGAGTTTGTTTCAAATATAAACAAGCTACATTCCATTATGCAAATGCCGTTGAAGCATTATTAAAAAATAATGTTTTAAGCCTTAACTACATTGGCCAAAAAAGTGAAAAAGTACAAAAGTGAAAATTTTCAAACTCATTTTGGGATGCAGAAAGCTTAAATTTTGGTTAAAAAAAAAATGTATTTATTTTTTTTCACTGCGCGAGCGGAAAAAAAATGTTTTTATTTTTGTAGTTTTGCAAAAAGTGGCGAATGCAGTTAAGGCTTTAAAATTTACTCCAAAGATAGTGGATAGAATGTGCACGAAGGAAAATCAATTTGATATGTGAAAATCTTCAAACTACAAAATCTCCTTTTACAAAATTTCAAGCTGATTTAGTAGACAAAGGCTGAGTTCCAAAATTCATCAGATGCGCATCCAAAAACTTTCTAGCTGCTTCGATTAAAATTTTTTTTTTTTTGCATTCCGAAACGTCAGACTTATGTAATGTAATATTTCTACAAAGCATCAAGTTTTTTTGCTGATGCGTATGAAAAATGGAAGCAGTACTTCCGCATCAAAACATATTCCACATTTTGGAACTCAGCCAAATTTTCTCTTCAGCAAATTCATAATAATAATGCCAAATGTCAGGCACAATTTTAGTCTCTGTAGTACTACACTAATAATTATCATTTTTCTGTTTGTTTTTGTCAATTATGTGTTTATCAAAAATTTGAAAGATTAGATTCTTGACAATGAATGAATGTCATAACTCATAATTATGGTCGAGTTCGTAAAAGTAAAACTTCGGCAACACTGCCACATTCAAGTCGCATTTCTGCTGGCAAATGCAGTCTGTTTCAAATTGCGTTCGCTGTTTAAGAAGCGCTGAGTTTGTTCTCAATATTGAAATGAAATTTTGCCCAAAATGTACATAACTACTACCATTTTTTTCAAATTGTTTTTAGCAGTGATTAAGCATGTTTACTTTTCGAACTCGGGGTATGTCACCTGCGCCAGCTGTGCTAAAAATTGTATTTCTGTCTATTTTCGTATTGAAATATTTATCTTCACTGCAATCAGCAGCGATATCTTTGAATAAGTTGAAAATAAAAACAACTCGAAAAACTTTCTTACCACTTGTTGTTGTGATGTTATCAAAAAATAAAATACAAAAATTACAGATTGGTATTTGCTAACTTTTGTCAATTAAAATTGCTTTAGTTTAGTTTTTTTTTTTTTTAAATAAAAATTTCCAAGAATTTATTTCGTTCAATTTGTCTTAGATAAAATATCTTATCTTCTCAATTTGCTATATTTTTATTTGTTATAAAATGAGTAATAATTTCCTCCATGGGTAAATGTGCAATCGGAAATTTTGTTTCCAATAGGTATCTATCTTTATTATTCGTTAAGTGTCTCAACAGCTGATAGCGCAAACAATGATATCAAAAAGTTATAAACTTTAACTTAGTAAAAATAACTAAAACATTTCATCCCGGATGAATTAATACACAAAATCTTCAAGTATCGTGTGATAATATAGAAGAGAAATTATGTGTGTGGTTTCATTCTTACTAATACCACATTTTGAATTCTTTGTATTTGCTTTTAATTTGTGTTAATTTTTTTTTTTTGTTTTCATAACCTGATTTTCGTCTTAAAGAATCAAATCAATCAATCACTATTTTTAGTAAAAAGCAAAAATATCTTAGTTTTGCTTCGTTTAATAAAAATTAAAAAGTTATAATATTTGAGTATAGCATTAAAATTAACAACCAAGCCATAATGTTATAATTTTTTGTTTGTTGTTGCAATTTTTTATTTTGGTTTTGTTTTAGTAGTGTGCATTGTTAGTATTCTCATTTTATATCTTTTCTCTGTTTCTGTGTGTTTTAGAATTGATTTTATTTGAAAAAAAAAAAAAAAAAAAAAACCATAGCTTGGCACCACTACTCCACTACTATTTTACGCATAAAATCAACACAAAATCATTTCACTTTTTTTAACGTTAAGGAGAGCATCGTTAATCAATTAATCGAAATGGCAATAAATTAATTGCATTCATTGTATTTTTATTCTCGTTTAATGAATTCATATTATATGTAAATCTTTTTCATTCTTATTATTTTTTTTTTAATTTAATAGTTATTAACTTTTAATCTTTTACTCTCATAACCACTACACTAACCTGTGTGCACGCTTATCTCTAAAATAAGTTCGGGTCATAATTCTGTAAGGATCAAATCAATATTTTTTTTTAAGATTAAGCTACAAAACATCTGTTTTTTTCTTTAATTATTATTTACAAAATTCTTATCTTTTATTATTGTTTTGGCTTTGTTATATAAATATATTCAGGTAAAAAAGTGTCATTCATTAATTTTTGGGTCTATATTTTCCTTTTTTTTCAACTAAAGAATTCATCAATATGCAACTTTACATTCAAATTTTAGTAAAACCTTGATATCACATTTAGGACAACATTTTAATGGTCATTAGGTTACCATGGATCATGATTAACCCATGATTTTGCATTTTTGAGTGCTTGAAAGGAGTGTAGAAATGCTGGGGGAATGAACTAACGAAAAAGGAATGAAAATTTAAAGACTTCTTTCATTTGGTTGAACGTTTTTGGTTTGACAACTGAAACGAACAAAATAAAAAGAATCTTGTCATCGGGGTCTAGGTATAAACATTAATAAAAACGTCAGATACCTTTTAAGCAAAAGAGTCCGTTTTAGATCCGCACACGTAGTCAGCAACGTATAGAGGACTCCGCGTACGGATCCAAATACGGATTCGCAAAACTGCGTTTGTCGGCTCAAATTAGTAAGGAAATTAGAATCACCACTGACCCACTTGCGCATGTATTGTGAAAGTGAGAGTTCACCATACTCAGCGAAACCGGAACCAAAAGGGATCAAAAACGAATCGCAAAAAAGTACTTTCCCGCTGATTCTACATTACCTATAACAAAGCTTTTTTCATTCCTAGTTTAACATATTTTATTGCACTACAAAAAGCCAAATGAACGAAAAACAGTAATATTATATTTATGAAGCGACCATTTCTCCATTTTTAATAGGAAAGGAGAACACAAAAAAACTATGTCTTCGCTACTCCACTTGCAAAGATGAACTAAACAAAGGTGTGGGAAAAAATGCCTGTAGGTACAAAGAATTTTTGTAGGTGTGCGTGTGAAACACTCAGATTAGCAAAGATCCAAGACAGATCGATAAGGTTGGGTCAGTGAATTTTCTTGAAGGGTACAGTTCTGTATCCGTCATTTTTCCAATCGGTAACTTGTTGCACACTTTCGGGCACTCCTTTTGCACTCAAATTACTTCAAAAGCCTTCGATTGCCTGTTGAGTAAAGTTTTCATGGTGTTTTTTTTTTTGTTCTCAATTTTATACGAATTACCTGTCAAATGTTATGAATGCTTGAAGGAGCCATTTTGTAAAATGGTGACATTTTGGTAGTATGTGTGTTAATCTGAAAAGTCGATGTTTGTATATTCCATTGGAATCAAAAAGGAGTAGAAGTGTCCGAAAATCCAATCGAAAATGACATTAAATGTAAAAGAGTATTGCTGAGCTTGCTATTTTAAACAATAAAAAAGCCTTAAAATAAGAAATATATAAGTAGGTACAGTAGTCCCCGATAATGCGATCTAATTAAAACAAGACGTATTCGGATTTAAGAGGGATTCACATTACTGGAACTTTTTTTCAGCGCTTAGAAACTGATTGAAACAACAAAATTTACCTAAACAACTGGCAGGAGACACTGGCTGAGTTCCAAAATGTAGAAAATGATTTGATGCGGAAGTAATGTCTACATTTTTCATACACTTTAGCAACGCAAACTTGATGCTTTGTAGAAATATTACATTGCATAAGTCTGACGTTTCGGAATTAAAATAAAAAAAAAATTTATTAGAAGCAGCTAAAAAATTTTTGGATGCGCAGTTTGCGCAGTAAATGCACATCTGATGAATTTTGGAACTCAGCCACTCTCTTGACCGCAGCTACATTCAAAACCTTGAAATATGTCTACGCAAATAACAGTTAATAAGTCTCTAATATCGCACGCAAAACTAACAAAAGAAAAAAAAATATACAAAAAATTACAAAAGAAATTAATATTTTAGAGTCTCGAAAGTTCACTTATTGAGATGACAATTCAAAGTTTTGGCTGTCGGTAATTCACATTATCGAGGGACTACTGTATTTCCATTCGACAAATTCAATTTTGGAAAACAAGTGCAACGAAAATGAGTTTCCACTTGTTGATATTCTTGGTGCACTGCTAAAACCAAGCCTAAACAAATAATATTTATCTCGTTTTTTGTATGAAAAATTTCAGAAATATTTTTGAAATGTTTTTCTTTGGTGTGGACATTTCTGAAATGCTTTTTATTATCTTTTTTGCACTTGAAAGATAAAGACACAAATATGAGTAACAAAACAAAACAATAAGAAGAAAAAACTAAATCAAGTGCAAATCATTGTTATCATTTTTTAAATTTTGGCTTTACTTACGAACAGGAAATTTTTAGACGAAAAACACCCATTTGCAGGTATGCCGATTTTCAACTAGATGACAGCTATCAGAATCAAATATAGAATTAAATCTAACTTTCAACTGTCAAAAATTTTAATCTGACGTCATTTTTAAATGCAGAAAAATAACAATTATATATAAGATTATTTTAAGTTTTTGGACAGTTGTTGGCGTTAAAATTGGTTGGCAAGCATCAATTCTCAAAATTCTATCAGTTTTGATCAGATTTCTTCTGAAAATACATATATTTTTTAGTACAATAAATATCAAAGCAATGCAACAAAAATTTGTTCTAATACTTTGGAAACGTTTCTCGGTATTTTTTTTTTTTTTTTGCAAAAATTTGACCAAATTCCTGAACAGTTTTTTTTAACTTTTAAATTTCGTACAATTTTCTTGACTGAATTTTGATATTGCAAAAATCCTCGAATTCTGCAAGCATTTCATAAAAATGCAAAGTAAGTGTACAAATTTGTAAACTCCCTGAAATGCTTGATTTTAAAAACAGAAATTTAAAATTATAATTTCCAACTTAAAAACCAGAATTATGATCCATTCCTTTTAAAAATATCTATGTCTATAATATTCACAGAGAAAAAATCCTTTAAATAATGTTTAAGCTTTAATGTTTAGGAAAAACCGTGGCTCGCGTTGACTAGAGTATAAGTTTTGTTTAAATTTATCTTTACACAATAAAAAAAAAGGAAAAAAGAACAAATATGCTTCGAGAATTTCTATTTTCAAACTTTGTAACCTCACATTGTACTTTGTATATTGTGTCCGTGTAAAAGTTTAAATCTGTCCAAAAAATAAAAAAAAAATATTAAAAATATAACCCTTTGTTCATGTATCTATAATTCCCTCAATCCATTAAATAATATAGACAAAACACAATATTATTCCTATCTCCCTGTGAAGCAAACAATTAAAATATAAATACAAAAAAAACTAAATTAAAAAAAAAAAAAAAACAAAAAAGATACTAATTTTTTCTCTTGATTTTCCTTTCGATTTTTTGTTTTAATTTGTTTATTGTTTTGTTTTAATGTTCTTTTCTTCTTCTCTTCTTCTTTTTCAAATTCGTGCGTTAAAAAAAAAAAAAAAAAACAATTGAATTCCAAACGGAAAAATTGAAAATTACATAACAAAACCTCGCATCTCCCAACGGGATCCACACGATATTCTCCTTAAACGCGAATGCCAAACAAAAATACTTACAAACAAATTAAAACACAAAAAACACACGCATAAATTACACACGTTAACATGACACACAGCAGAGGGTGTCCCCGAAGTATATTATTTCGGACCATGCGGCAAATACAATGCACTTGTTATGGAATTGCTTGGTCCATCACTTGAAGATTTATTTGATATATGTGGCAGACGATTTACTCTGAAGACCGTACTACTGATAGCTATACAATTAGTAAGTACATACAAAAAAAAAAAAACTAAAAAAACCATTAAAGTTATAATTTGGTAAATCTATATACAAATTATGTACTACTACTCTTCATAATTTATTAATATAAGTTTTTTTTTTTATAATTATATAATATTTTTTTTCTTAATTAATATTATAGGTACCTACTAACTTAGCTTCTTTATTATTATTTTCTTTTAAATTATGGCTTTATGACTTATTTTTTCTTATATACCTAAAACATGTTCATTTGATGATATTTTTAAACATGCATCTGCTTTTTGGTACAAATTTGCAACTAAAAAATTTTTTTTTTTAAATTTAATAATTAATTTGCAATGATATGATAAAATTAATAATATTATTATGGTTGTTGATTCTTAATAAGTTCTGTAAAAAAAAAAACTATAAATAATTGTAATGCGCGAAAGTTATCAGAAATATATACATAGTTACTACCTTTAAGTTGTTGTAATATATTGTATTGCTGTTATAACAAATCTGGACAAAAACATATTAAGATATCTTAAGGCTGATTTCCAATGGCGCGTTCGCGTTAGAGACGCTTACGTATACGTTTACAAGCTTTACGAACGCGTCGACATGACAGACGACTTGAAGAGAACCTGAAAATCAAAATGAACCTACATAACTGTGATTTCGAATTCCTTTCAACAAACTATTCCATTATTTTTTAAACAAAATCGATTTTTTTCTTTCAATAAAAGGAATTTGTCCAGAAAAACCGATTTTGTCTTCTAAATAAATCGATTTTTTTGTTGAAAGGGATTCGAACATTAGTTTAACTGTCAAAACGCACGCTGAAGTTGATTTTTTTCAACTTTAACATTGAGGTAGCTTATTTTACGTTAGTTTGTGTACATGCTAATAGGTGCTAAATCGTAACATAATACCCAACGCGTCATTGTAAACAATTTGCTTAAATTGCTATGTGTGAGCTTTCGCGTTGAAAGAAAAATCTGTCAAAGTGACGCCCAACGCGGCATTGGAAATCAGCTTTTAAACTTTGGATAATCGAAAAAGAAGTAATTTATTGATTGATACAGGCCTGTGTGATTAAAGCTTAAGTACAATTACAAGTACAATTACCTTGTATTTTAAAATTTTAAACAAGTACAATTCCATGGTAATTGTATTTAAAATTTCCAAGTACGAGTACAAAAGAATTGAACATTTTGTACTCATTACTTTAGTACTTAAAATTGTTGTACTTAAATACTCTTCAAATACTTTTAATTGGCTCTGTACTCTTAGCACCCCATACATGGAAAATTTCTGAAATTAGCTGACCTTTTATCAGGATTGAAATACCTTTCGGATGGTATACATTTTTTTCGAATATCCCATAAATGAGGTGCTAAAAGTTCATGTGACCTTGTATTGCCCTTGAAAAAAACTTTAAAAAATGATTTAAAAAAAAACTATGCCTGACCAATTTCTGAAAATAGCTGACCTTTACGAGGATTAAGTAGACTTTCAGATGGCATACAGTTTTTTTGAAAATTCAACCAATGAGGTGCTAAAAGTCTTATACTGTGACCTTGAAAAAAACTTTGAAAATAAATTTAAAAAAACCTATGCCTGACCAATTACTGAAAATATCTGACCTTTTATCACTATCCAGTGGCCCTTCATGTGGTATACTTTTTTTTTTCGAATATCCCCTAAATGAGGTGCCAAAAATCGCGGGTGACCTTGAAAAACTTCAAACTTGGATTAAAAATGTTCTAAGCCTGACCGATTTCTTAAACTAGCTGACCTTTTATGACCAATTACTTACCTTTTAGACTGCATACTTTTTTTTCGAATTTTCCATGTATGGGGGGTGCTAAGAGTTCAGAGCCCTTTTAATTCCTTCATATTTTTATTTCAAAAGGAATTGGAAGTTATTAAGGAATTAAAAAGGAATTACACAATATATTTAATAATTTTAGAGCTCTGGATTTATATACAGACGATACCCCAAATAATTTAACTCTGTGGTAATTTTATTAGATAGTATTTAATATTGACACACGGGCAAAAGTCCACCAATGAAAAATTCATAGTTTTTTTTTTTACCTGTAAAGCTTAACATACCACCTTAAATAAATAATCTTATTAAATTCACATGATAATCTAAATTAACTTAGGTACTATTCAACTGGCAGCTCGTCCTTTTGTGATTTAAATGATTCAATTTTTAATAAAAGCTGTAGCCGCTGTACAGTTTTCGTGAAATAACATACCAAGCTTTGATTGTGAGAATGTTCAACTGTAATGCTTACCTAACCCCTTGTCATATTAAACTAGTTGTCTTGTTACGATTACATGGGAATAAGAAAAATCTTGCTTAACTAGAGCATTCAAAATCTAAGACAGGTTTATACAGGGTTTCCCCTAATTTGTGATTTATATTTTGGAGAATGATTCCTGGGATCATTCTAAGAAAAAAAATTCTATGTGCCAAACACTACTCCCCTCCCCCCCTGAGGTTGGGAGCGGCAACTTCTGAAAAATTGACAAAATTATTAAAAATTAAAAAGGAAGTACATAATAATGATACGCTATAGCTTTTTTGAAAATAATGTAAAGTTTTTTAAACGAGTAGTTGTTCAGAAATTAAATTTCAAAGTCAAAATTTTTGCAAACAAAATGTGAATTTTATATTTAGGACTTCAAAGTGAAAAGGAAGTCACTCTGCTCAATCTGCAGTTCGCTAAACAATGAGCGAACAATAAAAAAAATAATATGTCGGGGTTTACATTGACGGACCGTTTGACTTATGATGGAATAAAAAAATTCCTGTGAAACTGGAAGGAAAATTTTGGCTGTATCTCGTAATCTGACACAATTACCACAGTGAATAAAAAATATCGCAAATCCAGACAACGGGGAAAGCATGGCTCAGCAATTTCGTTTACCTCGTCACCTCATACGGTTTCTCTTCATCGTGATTAAAAATCGTAAGGCGAAACAAAATAATTTAAAAAAAAAAAACAGTCTTATGAAAACAATGGCATAAAATTTTAGTAAAGCTTACTCGACACTTAAAATGAAACTAGGCGAAATTGATGTGTTTGTTAAATAACGTTTTTTAATTTTAAATGGTCAAACCAAAGTTTTAATTTTTTAACGTCCAACTACCGGGTATAACATCTGTCATATTTATTCGTACATTAACTGTCATATATTCGGAAAGTACACTTAAAAAAAAGTGGGCGTGTCAGTGGGTGGACGTTTATTGTAAAGGTGCCCTTTGGTTTCTCTTACCTGCAAATATCATCAAATTCGGTGGAGTGGTTTAGATTTTATCTATCTATAGCGGTATTTCCTTACATACAACCCACCACTATACACTGCGCTTGTTTTATTTTTAATACCTAAGTAATTGTCTTACAAATAAAGATTAAAGCATAACATTTTCTCAGCTTTAATTTATCTCTCCACTATTTTCGTAAAATTATTCCAAAACAGATATTGTCAAAAAAAACACATTTTTGGTTATTTACAAGCGACAAATATACGAGGTGGAAATGTGAAAATTCGAAAAGAGCACCTAAAAATCTATAAAGATGCTAAATCTTAAAACTCCTCCAAAACTTTCCAGGTAAATCTACCAAATGACTGGACTTAAAAACGAGTGTGATTATTAGAACTATGTACCTTAATTTGCAACTCCCACTTTCCATTTTATTCCTTTTAATGAGTTTTAATTGTGCCGTTTTAAAGCATCCGTCAATGGTTGCGGCCCTGACTCTAGCCAGGATTGTTTACTATATGATTTAATCAAGCCAGCTTCAAATGGAAGCTTTCCTTACAATTTTTTTAAGATAGTAACCTATCTATTACCACACTTTTGGGCCAACAAAAATAGGTACTTTTATTATATTCCTTCTGACTACAACCGGTTAATCCAGAATGTATTTAAAAAATCTTTTTTGGCTCAAACTATATCAAAACATTTAAGTGCGCTCATGTAAATTAAACCCATTGATTTATTATTTACATTTTCATTAAGAAAAACGTAAGTTATATTCCAATCTAATATTTAAGCCAGAAACCTCATTTTCATAAAAAAAATAAATCCGTATTTTGATAATAAATCAAATAGCACCGAAGGAAACACTTACCACAAAATTTTTATCTAAACCATCTGAGCTTTTTTTTTTATCAAAAGTTAATTCAAAATTCCAATAGATAGAATCTAAATCAATTGGAAATGTAAACACCCTCGCATATAGATAGGTATATAATATATTCACCATGAAACTTTTTTACGCCCGATAATCCAGACGATTCGATGTGTGCAACTGCATGGCATCTATATATTTATCCCATCTTACACTCATTGCATCTATCTGTATCCCTTGGATTTTTTTTTCTTTCATTTTTGTCTTTGTCTGTGACATAAATTCAAATATACATATAGGGTAGGGAGCTTCGATATTTCACCCAAAATATCAATGGGGAAAAACCTTCCAAGCATATTGAACACATACCTCTAAGTCCCATAACATAACCCTCTCGCTGAACAGAGAGGATTCATGAATATCATTCTTCCAGTCTGTACTCTTTCACCAACAAAAAAACGTTTGGCAATCGTCCAAATTACACATTCCCCCCCACTTCATAGAAAATCCAACACAAAGTATCTCACGTAATATTGTCAAGAACATAATATACAGTACGATGTGTTTAGCTAGAACCACTCAAAAAAAATTCCTTTAATTTCATTTCAATTTATTTTTCTTGATGAAATTTCATTTTATAAAGAATCGAAAATCCTGCAGAATGAACCTTAAGCATTTTTAGTCCATTGAAATGTTACATTAACCTTGCATTTCATATAGAAGAAAATTTTTGTTTGATGGATCTTTAGGAGGGATCAGTGTGAGTGTAAAAACGAGTTTTCGGGGTTGAAATCCTCCTGATTTGGCCGACATTTTGAAAAAGGGGGCGTAAAAAGTTCTTCGTGATATCTTGACAACCATACATCGCACAAACAAAATTTTACCATACTTGCGTAGAATATTAAATTCTCTCCAATTTTTGTCAACACACTTTTTATCGTAAAAATGAAAACAAAAAAGTTATAATCAAAAAAAGATGACCATTGTCAAGAAAAATATCATGTATCTTCTTCTTTTATTTATTTTATATCCTCTTTAACATGAATTTCTTAGAACGATCATCTTTTTTACGATAAAAAGTGTGTTAACATAAATTGTAGAGAACTTAATTTTCTACACAAATGTAAAATTTTGTTTGTGCGGTTTATGGTTCTCAAGATATCATGAACAACTTATTACGCCCCTTTTCCAAAATGGTGGCCAAATGGGGGGGAGTTCAACCCCGAAAACTCGTTTGAACACTCTCACTGATCCCTCCTAAAGATCCATCAAAAAAAAATTTTGTCCTGTACAAAATGCAAGGTTCGGCCAAAATTTTGTAACATTTCAATGGACTATTTTACAAAAAGCTTTTTTTGACTATTTTTATAAGTCGACAATCGAATGTTTTGGTTTGTAACATTAGAAAGAAAAAAATAAATTGGCAACACTGTTTCTAGTGGCAGTAAATTTTCCGAATGAATTGGCTCAGTATATTTTGCCAATATTTCGAGCGATACGCAAGAAACATTTTAGCATTAAAATCATCGATCTATCTACATAATCTCATAAAATAATTATTCTTAGTAGTTTCAAATGAGGTATTTATTGGGTGAGTCTAACCAATTGATCCGCACTGTGCCTCTTTCAACTTGAAAGAAGGAACACAACAAAAAAAAATTATTCCCCATCTATTAAAAGGTCTTGGTTGGTTATCGAGTGAAAGCATATCAATGCAATGTCATCAGTCAATGAGACAAAAGTGACATTTTCTTGCCTTTCAATAAATTCAAGGATAAAAACCTTACTTCGAGATTTTTTTCACTTGTCTTTGCTTTTTTATTACTTATTTAAACTTATAATTTTAAACACATTTTTCAGGTAAAAAAAAAAAAAAGTATTTCGAGTCATTCATGCTCATTATCGCTAGTTGAGACACTGCTATGTAACTTTATTTTTATATTTAACAATATTTTTTAAATAAAATAAAAAAATCATTTTATGAAGCATGTTCTATTTTTTTTAACTTTAAATAATTTTCTTTTATTATGACTATTGTAAATAATTTTATTATTATTTCAGGTAATTTGTCTTTTAATGGAAAGAATTTAATTTGAACTTAATTTGAATTTATTTTAGCTCCACCGGATCGAATATGTTCATAGTCGACACCTAATTTATAGAGATGTTAAACCTGAGAATTTTTTAATTGGTAGAACATCAACAAGACGAGAAAAAATTATTCACATAATTGGTAAGTTGAAATATAAATTAGTTAGATCTTAATTTTGCTTTACGGATATTGCGATTCAATGGTGGAGAAAAATTATTTTATTGAATTATTCAATATTTAGATTGTTGAAAATGCATTTCTTCTAAAATAATAGTTGAACCATAAGAATCTCGAACTTATTTTGTAGACTCAAGCCTAGTACGGAGATCGGGAAAAATTTTTCCCAGGACAAATTTTGTCTTCAGTTTTTTTCCAGGCAGTCCGCAGTTTACGTGCAAAATTTTGACGTTTGTAACCGCTGTAGGGTCAAGTCTCAACTAAATTTTGCCAGGAAAAATAATGTTCGAAGCATTATTTTGCGGGAAAAAACTTTGACAGGTCAATAAATTTTGAACGATAAACTATTATTTATCGAGTTTCACAAAAAGAAAAAAATTTGCGCGATTTCTCCAACGTTTTTGTAGAGATTAGAATTGTAGAGATAAATTTCTTTTCCCGATCTGCGTATAGGCTTCAGTTTTTAAATAAAATTTCTGATTAAAAAATGGCTAAAAGAAATTTCACTTTAGTTATTTAGTAAAAAAAATAACAACAACATATTTGTTGTTATCTACTATTTATGCCTCTTCAATCCACTCGAAATTGTTTTTTCTAATCGACTCTGGTTGGTTTCGCGCCAATACATTTATGGCGTTTTAGATGAAATTATTTATTATTCCGCTCTTTTTTTTATTCCAATCGATTTAAAAACAAATTTGCGCACACACTAAAATCGCCAATTTAAGAAATGGTTTTTCCTATTTAACAAGAATATACCTCTTTACCAAACTTCAAAATCGTCACTTTCACTTTGTGGTAACTGACATTTGATTATCTTTCCGACCAGTTCTAAAAAACCCACTTGTGAGACGAATTCTTTCGGGAGTAGAATATTCGTATTCCGAATTCCCCGGTAGAATATTATTATTATTACCTTCGATAGCGGGAATGAAAGTTGTGAATTTTCGAAACTGCTTTTATTTTTGCAGTGTTTGACATGTAAATCAAATTGAAGAATTTTAGAATTCGGCTGTATGTATGTATATTTGAAGGCAAATCCTAGCATTGTATGCGATATATTAACATAAACTATTAAGATTATTGTTATTAAAATTACTCTTTAAATAGCAAAAACTGATTTAAAGATAAAAAACCGTCTTTTATTTTCCTTTAACAAGTTTGCGTCGCGTCAGTTTCCATAAGTTGATGGCTGTCAATTTCGTCGTTGACACATTCTTAAAGTTCTATACGACAAAAAAATGTATGTGTATGCTGCTGATGCGAAACGAAATTTTTTGTTGGTCCCCCAACACAACAACGAAATTCTTACGAAAAACACAACGAAAATGTACTACTTAAAAATTTCACTGATTGCAAAAAACAAAAAATAAAAAACAAACACAAAAGCAAAAAAAAATCGCCAATAGAACTAAAAACTCGATTTTTTTGTTTTTGCAATAGTGTGAGTGTCTCTTTTTTTCCAACTCAGCACCACAAAAGTAAACAACACTACGAAAAGCTCAATTCAAACTGGCCGCGTTCATCACCGCTTTTGACAGTTCTAAACTGTCATTTTGAGAACTTCTGATTGGCCAGCCGCCATAAAATTCAGTTGACGTCGATTGACATTTAGTTGCGTTGCTTACTTTTTTTTTTTTGAATTTTCAGATGAAAATTTCTATCTAAAAATTCAGATGACAGCTAAAAACAACATAAAAAACTGTTTTTGATCCAGTTTTTTTTTGTTGTGCGTGGTCCGATCGTCTGGGTCTCGTATCGCTTTCCGGAATTTGATTTCAGAGTGCAAAAGATAATAAAAAAAAGAATAAATAATTTCAGACTTTTTTGTGCGTTCAATGTTACGTTTTTCAGAACTGAATTTTTAGATCTGTCAAAAACGTGGTGATGAACGCGGCCACTAACACGTTTAGATAAATGTCACATTTTCTTGGCGTGTGTGCAAGTGCATGTAGATCTTGCTAAAAATCGAGATTTGAAGGATCGAACTCAGGTCGACAACAAATTTGATTTTTTTTTGGTTGAAATGAAAGGAAAATCTTTTCTCTTATAAAAAGTCGAATATTTTGGTCGAAACAAAAATCATATAATGGTGTAGGCAATTAATTCTGTGCGAAAAAAGAGCGAAGACCTCTCCAAATAATCTGCTACAATTATCAATGGCCGCGTATATTTTCGAACGCACACGTCGGATAAGTAACATTTTCTGTCAAAGGTCAAAACAGCTGTAAAAAAACAGAAGTAAAATTTTTTCCGCAAATATTTGGTTATTTTCATTCCAAATTACACTGAAATGTACTTGAAGGCGTTTTTATAATGAGTGCAATTCTAAATGAAAATTCCAAGGGAAAAGATTCCCCGGGAGAAAATTATTTTTCTTCTATAATTTGATGTATATGTCAAATACTGAAGAAAAGCTGTTTTTTTGGTTCATCAGAACTTTCATTACCGCTATCGGAGTTCGTATTTCACTCCCAAAAAAACACTTCTTAGAATAGGGTTGAATATTTTATTCCTTTACAAAAAAACGAAAAACCAACAACAAACGACACGACCCAAGCAAACTAAAAATCAGCTGCAAACGTAATCAATTTGCCCATCCGACAGTTTAGTATACCGAAAATTTACGTATAGCTTGAGATTTGTTTTTGACAACAGCTTTTTGGTTCATCAGCTGAATTTTCCTATGGGATTACAACAACAAAAACCTATCCTGATTGCTTTGGATTGTCAGTCGAACGCGCCCTATTTCGCTTATCGAGTATCGGAGTATCGTACCGCAGAACGAAAAGCAGAACGAAATTTTTCGTTGTGTCATTTTTGTATGGGATTTTTCGTTTCGATATAATTAATAATGTAAACGTGGTCTTAGTCTACACCTTCATTAAAGCCTAGTATTTTTTTTCCGGAAAAAAAGATTTTTTATTTTACCACAATAGTTTTTTTTATTCAAAAGAACTGTATACTAGGCTTAAATCGAGAAGAGAAATAGTCCCCTTTCACACAAGGCAACTGAGTTGCCGGCAACAATTAGTTCATTGGTGAGTAGGGCAGGAAGAAAGAGGGGTAAACGAAATCTCCCCGGTCAACAAATTCAGGAGATTTTTTTGACGTTTCTCTTCACACTACGTTTGTGTGCGTTCAACCAAGGCAACTGAGTTGCCGGCAACAATTAGTTCATTGGCGAGTAGGGCAGGAAGAAAGAGGGGTAAACAAAATCTCCCCGGTCAACAAATTCAGGAGATTTTTTTGACGTTTCTCTTCACACTACGTTTGTGTGCGTTCAACCAAGGAAAATACAGCAAGTCTCCTCCGACTTTGTATCTTCCTGTGAAAGGTACAAAAGATTGTTAAGGAGATTTAAAGAAAACGTCAAAAAAAATCACCAGCAACTAGTATCTTCGTGTGAAAGGGGACATAGACTCGGAGAAAACATAACTCGGAACAGCTAACGGAGTAAATGGAGTGCAAAAAGTACTCCAAAGTCCGAACGTCCAAACGAAAAGGGTATTGATTAAAATTTTTTGGGCTTCATTGAAACAACATATCTGCCAAAAGAGTATACATTCAAAATGTATTACAACTCTTATTTCAAAATTCAAACTATCTTCAAACTAAATAAAATAACATTTTCTTTTTTCTTTCTAGATTTCGGGCTGGCCAAAGAATATATTGATTTAGATACAAATAGACATATACCATATCGGGAACATAAATCATTAACGGGCACCGCACGTTACATGTCAATAAACACACATATGGGCAGGGAGCAATCAAGGCGTGATGATTTAGAAGCATTAGGTCATATGTTTATGTACTTTTTAAGAGGTTCACTGCCGTGGCAAGGTCTTAAGGCTGATACACTTAAGGAGAGGTATCAGAAAATTGGTGATACTAAACGTGCAACGCCTATTGAGGTAATTTTATAAATCGAACTGATAAAACTACATCAATTAATAATATTTTATTTCAAATTTATTTTTTTAAGGCGCTTTGCGATGGTCATCCAGAGGAGTTCGCAACATATCTAAGGTATGTGCGGCGATTAGATTTCTTCGAAACACCAGACTATGATTTCTTGCGAAGACTGTTTCAAGACTTATTTGAGCGTAAAGGTTACGTGGATGATGGTGAATTCGATTGGACAGGGAAGACGATGGTAAGTTTTAATATTTCATAACACTTATTTTGTTATATTATTTGCATATCAAAATTCTCGCAAGCAATTTTTATTTACTAAATACCTTGAAGAATATCGTCGCAATTTGAAATCGGAAGTTCAAAATTCAAGATAATTCAAAAGAAAACAAAAGAAAAGGCCTGACAAGAACAAGACATTTTTTTTTATGAATACAAAATATTATATTTTATTATGATCTTTGTTTTATATAGATAAAAAAATAATAATTTTAACATTTGTTTGTGTTTTATATATTTCTTATTATTTTTTTTTATGCTGCATGTTTGCATCTTTGTTTTAACCTAACTCCCGTTTATAAATATACAAACATAATATTAAAAAAAAAAAAAAAAACAAATATGAATTCATACAAAATAAGACAAAACAACAAATGGAGACAATGAAGGCAATCAAAAATGCACCTCCGTCTCATTTAGGCAAAAATGAATCCGATAAGGTATACCTTTTTCTTCTAAATGGTTTTTCAGTATTTTTTTTTTTTTTATTTTGATAATGTATTTTTGTTTTTTGTACTATTGTTTTGTTTTGTTATTCAAATGCGTAAGAAAAAATTAGCTAGAACAAAATTAAATATATTCTATGAAAGAGGGTATTTTCAACGCTTTTTTTAAAATTTTTTTCCCAAAGGCTACACACTATGCATATGTTTTATGTAACATTTAAATACATTTTTTTTAATATTAACAATTAAAATTTATTATAAATAACAAACTTCATTTGCTCGAAACAAATCATTTACTCACATTTGTTATTTAAACTTCACTTTCTTGTTTTTAGTCAACACCTGTTGGATCTCTTCAAACTGGTCATGAAGTCATCATTTCACCAAATAAGGATCGTCATAATGTTACAGCTAAGGTAATAATTATATAACAATTGCACAAAAATGTTAATAATTTTAACTTCAATTACACTGGTCGAAAGAAATTTGTCTTCTTTAAGCATGTCTATGTTTTTTCCGAAGGTTTTTAATGCCTTGAATTTGAATCCTACCTCAGAGTTGCTCTATTAGGATAGGTTTTCATGGTATTACCGTTTGAAAATAAAAAGAAATTAAAAAACAGTTTTTGTTTTAAATTCCAAACAAAAATATCTGGAAAATCTGACATGTTGCAGCAATAAGTCAGAATTCAAATTCAAGACTTAAAAAACCTTCGAATAGGTATTTTTTGGTTCAAATGACAGAAAAGAGGTTCAACTTTTGAAGACCAGTGTTATTGAATAAAAGTAGATATTATATTTAATATAAACACACTTCATGAAAATCAGGCGTACAGAGTCAATAACAGTAATTAACGCATGTTAAGTGTACCAATTGGTATTGTAAAATTTTTACTTAATTAATATAAATGAATAATATCATCATTAACCTTTTTATATTATAACTGTTTTTTTTTTAACTATTGGAGAGATTAGCTTGACTTTTTTAATATTGATTCGGTCGATTTTTAGAAATGGCTTTAAAATTTAGTAATTTTGATTAAATTAAATTTGGTAACAATCCTTTGTAAGATTATACATACATAGGTTACCCATTTCATCGTACAAAACGATAGGTATTGAGACTTTGTTGGTAGGATTTATACTTTTAAATTTAAAGTCTTGTTTATAGTTCGCGTTTTCAGTTTCAGTTTTGCATAGCATTTAATTCTAACACATGAGAACGAACTGCAGGCTTAAATTGTAAAACAATATCGTTATTGGGAAAATTTGAAAAAAAAAAAACCGAAATTGTTACAGGAACCTACCCGCTCTAAATGCCGATACCGATCACGATACGATAAATAAAATTATCCCACGCCTCTTATGTGGTCTTGCTATAATTATTGTCAAAAATATTACCATAAGCACTAACTTCCTTCAAAATTCTTGTGATGGGCGCATTTCTACCATAGTCAGTTCTATGAGAAGCCTGATTAAATTGGGAAACTGATCTAAGAGAATGTGAGTTGCTATTCAAGCTCATTGGCTCAAGGAGGACAGAAGAATCAGTTACACCCGATAAGATTTGATGAACAAAAATAATACGAGCTACTTCGCGACGTTTTTCGAGTGGTTGCAGGCCAATGAGCTGGAAGCGATATTGATATGGGGACAAGTTGTAATTATCAACCCATGGAAGTCCCCTTAGAGCAAAACGGAGAAATCTACGCTGTATTGCTTCGATTCTTTTAATGTGAACAAGGTAATAAGGGGACCAAACTTGGCTAGCATATTCGAGTAAAGGGTGAACAAAGGTGGTATAAAGAGATTTTGTAACGTAAGGATCTAAAAACTCCTTAGATAAAATATTTATACACAAGAAAAATTATTATATTCACACTATTGTTTCTAGATACTCACGAAATTGGTATCGGCACTTTAATGTGTATCTGGTCTAAATGAGCAAGCAAATAGGTCCACATGTTAAGTCAGTTTTTAAATTTATTTTTGGGTTTTTTTTTCCAATAACTTTGGGCAAATTCCTAACTGGCTGAACAGAATGGTGACGCAGACGGAACCGGAGACGGAGCTGGAATAGCTGTCAAAATATTAAATACACGCAAATTCAATGTTGCGAACACAACGGAACGTAGACGCATACGGAGCTGCAGACGCAGACGGAAGAGTTCACCAACTTTTAACTTTTCACGTACGGCACTTTTGACGTTTCAATTTGTATGAAGAAAAAAAACAACTTTTTGGGTCGGAAAAAAATATTGTGGTTATTTGTATCGCGAAAAAAATTATTTATTAAAAGGAAAATTATTGGAAACAAAAAATGTGAATTCTGAGCTTGTACACAATAATATTCTTTTGTTTTGCTTCAAAATACTTTCAAAGCTGTACAGCTCCATTGTGGACATGTAAAAAAATGACGTACGACACTTTTTGACAGCTCTTCCAGTTCCGTCTGCGGCTTCAGTTCCGTCAATCTATTCTGTTCAGCCAGTAAACGCAAGATTTGCAAAGCAAAACACATGCAAAGCAAATGAAAAAAGCAAGCTGAAACGAAAACAAATTGAAATGCAAGTGAAGTGCGCAAGATATTTTTGACATTTTTTGCACAAATACATTTGCATTTGCGCATACAAATAAAATCTTGTACGTTTATGGACAATCTGCTTAGCAGGAGTGTTTACGTTTGCATTTTGGAACTGTTTGCTTAGCGTAATTTGCGCAAGTTTTGCGTTTAGGAATTTGGCCTTTACTTTGCTGAGACTTGAGACTTTCAGTCTCAACTAAGTTATGGCTGTCGCTTCTCACGTTGATAGATTCCCAATGAGCGCATTCGGTTGGCAATCCGGATAGGTTTGTGTTGTTGTAATAAAAAAAAAAAAAAAATTTGATGGCACAACAGCTCATGAAGAACTAGGGCCTAGTGACTTACAACTCTCAACCATTCCTGTGTGCGTGTCTGCAGGAATGGAGGGGTCCTACAGTTTATTGCCGAATCCGAACGGCTAACGAGCGGCACTTTTCTGTGACAGGAGATACTCTTGGAGGATTTGTCAATTCCTCGCAAGAGGCAGTAGCCGTTTTTTCTTTTAAATAAATAGGTGCCGAGGCTGGGGATCGAACCTTAGACCTCCGACATGACAGTCCATCGCACTAACCATCACGCCACGGCTGATTGTTGTAATCCCATAGGAAAATTTAGCTGATGAACTTAACAGCTGTTGTCAAGGACAAATCTCAAGCTATCCGAAATATTTTGGCAAACTAAAACTAAAATATCCGATGGGCAATTTGAGGAACAGCTGATTACGTTTGCAGTTGACTTTTAGTTTGCTGGTGTCGCGTCGTTTGTTGTTGGTTTTTCCTTGTTTGTAAAGGAATAAAATATTATAAAAATGCCTTAAATGCATTTCAGTGTAATTCGAAATA
The DNA here is from genome assembly GCA_947049315.1 of Epistrophella euchroma. NCBI lineage: Eukaryota > Metazoa > Arthropoda > Insecta > Diptera > Syrphidae > Epistrophella > Epistrophella euchroma. The sequence goes on from OX346246.1 coordinate 122,102,617, forward strand.
AAATTAACCAAATATTCGCGTAAAAAATTAAACTTAAATTTTCCATTTGTCAGCTGTTTTGACTTTTGACAGAAAATGTTACCTATCCGGGTTTTTTGTTCGAAAACATATCAGATACTAACTATCTCAGATAGCCTATCAGATTACCAACCGAACGGGGCCAATGTTACCTATTGCGGCAACTTTGACAAGTTATTAAATATAAAAGGTTTGTTCGTTGAGCCCTGAAGTCAACCTGGGATCAAACCAAATTCGGTGTATTTTGAAATCTAAGCCCAGGCGCGCACATGCAACTAAACTGTTTGGTCTCGATTTTGAGCACAATGGGCTTATATGGGAGTGCGCGCCGGTTTATGTGCGCGGACTCTCATATAATCCTATAGTATTCAAAATCGAAACCAAACTGTTTAGTTGCATGTGCGCGCCTGCTCTAAGGTCTCTCTAAACTCACCCTATACTCGGTAACGAAGAATTAAAGAATTTTTATTTCTATCAAGAATTTTTGATCGACTTTTATTTTGGCTAATTAAAAATAGAAAATAACAAATAAAAAGTTTTACTTTAAATAAATTTCGCAAGAAGTTTTTTTTAGAATCAAAATAATTTTTTTTTTAAATTTAACACAAATTTACAGTAAAAAGTAAACTGTCAAAACTGGCTCTGGATCTGAATCGATCATCAAAATTGCTCGGCCGTGCATGATCAGCTTTAAGGCTGATTTCCAATGGCGCGTTGGGCGTCGCTTTGACAGATTTTTCTGTCAACGCGAAAGTTCACACAGCAATTTATGCAAAGTGTTTACAATGACGCGTTGGGCATTAAGGCTGATTTCCAATGGCGCGTTGAGCGTCGCTTTGACAGATTGTTCTTTCAACGCGAAAGCTCACACATAGCAATTTATGCAAAATGTTTACAATGACGCGTTGGGCATTAATGTTACGATTTGGCGCCTATTACCATGTACACAAACCAACGTAACATAAGCTACCTTAACGTTAAAGTTGAAAAAAATCAACTGCAGAGTGCGTGTCGAATTCGTGTAACAAAAAAATCGATTTGTTTAGAAGAAAAAATCGATTTTTTTGGATAAAAAATCCTATTCCTATTGAAAAAAAAAATCGATTTTGTTAAGAAAAAAATCGATTTGTTTGCTGAAAGGAATTCGACATTACAGTTATGTATGTTCATTTTGATTTGAATGACACTTCATTTGTTTTTAATCAACTGATTCTCTTCAAGTCGTGTGTCATGTCGACGCATTCGTAAAGCTTGTAAAAGTATTTTTATGTTAAAATGGCAGGATTGCCATGTAATGTTGTCAGTTTCTTAGCTTATAGAGCCGCTGATTTATCCTAGCATTAAAATGCACGATTATGATGAGTACTAGCTGGCTCAGCTTGCTGCTGAGAGAAACTCTCAGTGGTTGTTCATCAGAGCAGATTTCCCGATGCGACGGGACAGGGTAATGCTGGGTGTAGTTTTGTGTACTCATCTTAATCGTGCATTTTAATGCTCGGAGAAATAAGCGGCTCTATGAGCTAAGAAACTGACAACTGACGATGACATTACATGGCAATCCTTGCCATTCTAACATAACAGTATACGTAAACGCCACTAACGCGAACGTGCCTTTGGAAATCAGCCTTTAGCCTCATGAGTCGTTTCTTGTCTAGTACTTTCTTTTGTAATCATAACTATACTCTGTCCAAAAAAGATTGTCAGTACAGGGAAAATAGGACGTTTGGGTCTCAGTTTGGTTGCAGTGTATTTCATAAGTCTATTGCATATAAAAGCTCTTATCGAGATGCCATAGTATGTATATAAATACTTTTTTTGATCCAATAAGCTTTAAAAAAAAAGCATTAACTCTGTGAGCTCTTGCACACAAACTAGAAAAAGGAGTAGTTGATTGGGGTAATCTTAGCAATGCTAACTCTTATTTTGTGTGAATTCTTTTTATAAACACAACAACAAGAGATCATGATTTGATTGGTTACCCATTGTCCCTACCGACGGCTGTAGGCGAGACAGGTCGTGTGGGATGTACGTCGCTTGAAAACAGAAATTACAAAAACAATTCTGTGGGAAATCTGTGGTTATTGTGTATATTTAAGTAGCATTCTGGTTCCTGGAGTGCCTTGGGAAATGGGTAGGTTCCACTGATTTGAAAAAAGCTTTCCCATGAGGCCTGTACTGACAATGACAATCTTTCTTGGACGGAGTATAGAATTTTATTTTTTCCGAAAAAAAGATAAGTGAAAATCACAGTTTGATTTTGTTTATGGCAAGTCAATTTTTAAGTTGATTTTATTGAACATTACATTTAATTAATTATATTAAAAGCAGGCTCGACTTTTTTTGTTCTCGTTTTGTAGGGTTTAGTGTAGAAGGGTACTGTTTCATCGTTGACTGTTGAAATAATTTCCTTGTTAGAGTTTCCATTGCGGTAAAGTACCTTGGATCGGGATATCGTGGTTGGATTTTCATCTTTATAATTAACTGATAGCCGATATTACCTGCAAGCTTCTTTCTTCTAAGAGCAGAAGGTATTTGTAAGTTTATCTTTGCTTTTGAAAAGAGATAGGCATTTAAGTAGTTTTCTGCCGATCGAAATAAAGTCCGGTACAGATCCTTAGCATTCTCCTCACAATTTAATTTTTTTTAAGTGAGCTATGATTTTTACCATACAATTGGCAATTAAGTGTATAAATATCTAACACCAAGCAATTTGCGCTACATAAAACTCAGGCTTTTTGTATTATAAAAGCAATTTGACTTATAACTATTTTCTGAAGTGTGTTTATGTTTTTTTGTTTATTATTTAAATATTTATTTTGTCTTACTTTTAACTTTATATTAAAAAAATATTTTGACCGATTAAAACAATTACACACACCCAATATCAATAACAACGTCGGACACATTAACAAAAAAAAAATAAATACAAAAACTGTAAAAAAATTAACGCACATTGATAAACAGAATTCTAATGAATTGGATTTCGATGAAGACAATGATGAATTATTATTAGTCGAGGTTAGAAAAAAAAAAAAATATAACAACACAACAACAATAAATTGCAATATATTTCGTTGTTTAATTCCATTCACTACCATTATAGCCGACAATTTCTTATTCGTCGTCAATATATCATCTCTTGAATGCTAGTGCTTCGGTCGTTATCCCGCTATATTCCTCTGCCCTCAATCCAATACAACATTCGTCCGATCGTCCAATTCCTCGATAGGAAATTAATCCTCTTAATAGTTTATTTTTAGAATGGCTTGTGCTTGAGCTTAAAAGGCACTTCATCATAATAATCCCGTTTGTTCCTTAACCCGATGTAATTTTGTTTGCTGTATTTGCATTCGTAATCTGAAAATAGTAATCAAAACACCTCAGTGTTTTTTTATTTTTTCTATAATGTGCTTTTAAAACATATCATTATGTAGAAAAATAATAATTGTTTCATTTTTAACTAACAAATAACAAAAAAAAATCACACCTGACATACTATAACTTTTGTGTGTACCTCATTGTAGCTACACTGAAAAAAATTTATTAAAAATTAATTAAAAAAAATACAATTAGACAAAAATTCAAAACTCATAAATTTCACATAAAAAAAATAATTCTTCAGACAAATGCCAAAGGAGGCGTTGCTGCATGGCCTGATGTACCGAAACCAGGTGCCACGCTTGGTAATCTTACACCAGCCGACAGGCATGGTTCTGTACAGGTAAGTTTATATGCATTTTGTGTGTTGTTTTCTTTGTAAACTAAATTTGTTTATTTTTATTTTTATTATTTTTTTTTTGTGTTTTATTAAAATATAAAAATGCAATACAAAAAAACAAAAATTTAAAACTAACATTATATTTTTGTATGTACATAACATTTTATCAAAACTTATTAGTTGTGTAAACCCAGTTGTGTAAGAAACCGAAATGTTTTAGTAGACAAGAAAGCCAAAAATTAGAAAGGTTCCAAAACAATGAGCTTTTGTTAACATTAAAGTAATTAAATCCATTTCCGCTTATACATACAATATGTACTAGTACCTGTTTTTAATTCAATTTTGTTTCCGTGTGATATATCTATATACGTATTAGAATACATTTGTAGAGCCCTTTAGAATAATCTAAGTATATTGGTGAGGAACATCAGGGTGAGTAAGTAATTTGAATTGAAATCCTTGATTATAATTTATACATACATGTAGGTACGTTATTTAAAAATTCCATTGCATTTATCATTAAAAGAAAAAGAGCTTTTCTGTCTAACCAGCCAATCAAACTGGCTGCTACCATATTGATTTTCTTTTTTTTTTATAAAGTGTCCTTGTCCGAAACATTAAATTAATGGCGCGAATTGTAGTTTTGATCGATAACTTTAAAATTATTGCACTATTCTCAAATGTTTACAATTTTTTTTAAATTTTAAAACGAGAGCACAAAGAATGAAACAAAAATGTCCCCTTTATTGAAAAACTGGAGAATTTTTGCTACATAAATGTATGTCTGTAAAAAGTTTAACAGCTTTTATACTCCGTTCAACAAAGATTGTCAGTACAGAAAGATAGACCGTTTGCATATCAGTTTGGTTGCAGCGTAGTGCACAAGTCCATCGCATGGAAAAGCTCTTCTCGCTGAGTCGTAGTATGCTATGCACTATTAATACTTTGTTTTTATCATAAAAGCTTTAAAAAAAGCATTAATTCTGTAAGGTCGTTGCACACAAACTTTAGAAAAATCAAAAGTAATGGTAACTTTACTTTTTTGTGAATACTTTTTATAAACACAAAAACAAGAAATCGTGATCGGTTACTCATTGTGCCTACGGGATGGGTGTGGGCGATATAAGTTGTTGAAAATTAACTATTCGAATAATAAATACCTTGTAAAATATAATATGTAACTCAATTTTTAAATTCGTGCATTGTTAAAAAAAAACAGGTTTATGAAAATGTTAAGACAAACTTTGCAGCTTTTCAGAATTGGCAAAAATAATTAGAAAAGTGAGAAGTGAGATCACGTTTATAATTCATTTTTTACTTGAGTGTGTAGCTCTTCATTTCACGGAATAACAACAATATTGCCATAAGACTTTTTTGCAAAACATTCATTTTGTTAGAACTGACATTTTTTTCACTAGCATTGTGCGTAAGATGTATTAATATAAATAGCAAGATCACCATAATTAAAACTTAGCACAAACTGTTTTAAGGATTTCAATATGACGCTGCACACTTACCTGAATAAGTGGCACTTAAGTCTCAAGTTACTTAAGTGCCTGTGCTGACAATGAAAATCTTTTTTGGACGGAGTATATAATTAAGCCACTTACTGAGCTTATGGAACTGAGTAAGTCTCACTTAAGTGACCATAATGTGGGACTTAATTGTCACTTAATTTGATATTGAACATTCAACTCCCAACATAAGAAAAAGAAAAGACAGTTAATTTAAGCGTATGCAAACTTTAAGTCCACACATAAGATTCTGTAATTGAAATTTTGTAATATCATCATCCTATAATAAAACGGCAAACAAAATTTTGTGGTACAATTTACGCGGTCTACAAAAGCAAAAGCCGATTCCCAGCCGCTGCCACCTAAACACAAAAGTGTTTTTCAGGGCTACTACCCCTTGCGAGGAAGTGACAAGACCTCCAAGAGTATATCCTGTCATAGAAAAGTGCCGCTCACCTTAGCCGTTCGGATTCGGTAGTATACTGTAGATCCCCTCCATTCCTGCAGACACGCACACAGGAATGGTTGAGAGTTGTAAGCCACTAGGCCCTGTTTCTTCATGAGCTGTTGTGCAATCAATTTTTTTTATTATTTTACAAAAGCCGGAAAGGTTTTGTGCAACAGAAGTGCAGGAAATATAAATAAATTGATTGAATTATTTAACCGCAAATAAGTTACATTTACAAAAGAAAATTTCGTATTAAGAGCGAGTGAGAAAGAGAATATTTGCTTACAAAAATGGGTAGGTTGTTCATCGTCCATAGACGAGCTTTAGTGGAGAATCGTCACGAAATAGGGCTCTTTACCAAATAGCAATATATCTCTCTCTCGTTCACTCATAAACGTCAAAATCATCACATTGTGGGTTTGACATCTTTTCACTTCGGAACAACATACTAAACTTCTAGTAAAAAAAAACTACTTTTTTTATTTCCGCGTTCGTTCTTCTTTCGCATTTGTCAAGCCCACAAAATTATAGCTGTCACTTTTGACATTGACAGATTCGTAAAGTTCCCTATACCTTCAAAGTAGAGAACAAAAAACAACCACAAAACAATTCAAAACAGTGCATGTGCGTAGTTAAAAGTGGGAGCGAGACAGAAAACAAAGTTAGTCCGTGCGTTCAACATACATCTGAAATTTCAGATTTCTGAATTTTTGGAGCTTCTGATTGGCCAGTAACTAAAAGTCACTAAAAGTCATCTAACTTTTTATGACAGCTGGCCAATCAGAAGCTCCAAAAATTCAGAAATCTGAAATTTCAGATGTATGTTGAACGCACGGAGTGACTGTAGTGTTTTGCACCGTGTTGTCGCGTTGGTAAAATCGTCTTCATGTAATTAAAAAAAAAATTTGGTTGGGTATTGTCGATTCGGTTAAGTGTTTTTTATAGGTTTTATTAAGGGATGCAGGGCATAGAAAAACAAGAGCGTAGGTAAAGTGTTGAATAAAAAAATGTTTAATATACCTACCAACAAAAAAAGATTATGGAATTTTAAATCAATTACGAAATAAGCTTCATTCAATGAGAGAGAGAATTTTGAGGGCTGGACGTACTAATTAACAATATTTTATAATTTTTCCATCATACAATAGTGAAATTTTTAAATGATCTTAAATCAATTTTTAAAAACAATATGCCATAGCCATTACCTACCTAGAACAAAATTTGCATTCGCTAAAACAACATAATTATACTGAATTGTTGTGTCAGTTTCTCTCTCCATTTACCTGTTCAATATGCACAAGAAATTGAATTGCTTTGAACTCAAACTTTAAAGCCTAGAGCGTGTAGGTTGAGTTGAGAGAAAAAAATTCGTACAGGAGGGGGGTCTATTTTCCCCTGTTTAGGCGGGAGAGGCAATTAACAAAAAACAAAACAAAAAAAACATTTAAAAAATAAATAAACAATGTCAAGCTATGCTTTTTATTAAATCCAGAAGTCTGTTCTTTTATTTTGTCTTTAAATAAAATTTGAAAGAATATTTTTTTTAAATTAATTTTCAAACTCAAAAAATTGAAAATAATATTATAAACAAAAATATTATTTATTAAGGTAAAATTTTGAACAAAATTAGACTGAATCTGGTGAATAGGTTTTATAAACTTCTTACCTTTATAAAAGCTCGATAAATACTGCCCTAAATGTTTTTGTGTGCCCTAGTTTGTTTTTTTGTCTTATATTAATTTTTTATTTGATTCAAAAATTAAATTTTGTATATAACTTCCACGTCTCCCCATGTTTTGTAAATAAGCTTTTTATAATAATCCTTAAGAAAAAACTATTGTTTAATGTACTATAACAATAAACTGCACCACACACACAAAATATTTTTAGTCACAAAAAAAATCAATTGTAAATAACACTGTAAAAAAACATTTCATATTAATACTAGTACATACATTTTATACATACAATTAAAAAAAAATGCCTTGTCCTACCTCTTTAAAAAAAAAAAAAAAAACAATTTATATTTCCTTATTGGTTTGTTTGTCTTTCTTCACTGTACAATACTTGCAGACCGTTATATTTTTGGCCTTTTCAATCCTAATGTTTTCTCTTGATTTGCTGTACATAAATTCAAGGTATTTAGTATAGAAAGAAAAATTAAAGCAAAAGAAAAGTTTCAATTAAATCAATCAAAATCACCCTCTACCACCAGAGCACCATCAACAAAAAATAAAGAAAATTTAGAGATTTTTGTTTTCCTAATGTGATTTTACCAAAAAGTTTTTTCTTTTTTTTTTTTATTAATAAAAAGTTGTATAACTTCAAAAAAACCTACTAACTTAAATTAAATTTTCAGAAACAGTTGCAAAGAGCAGTTTATAATAAATTCACAATAAAAATTAAACAGCAGATTGTAGAGGAATGTTTAAAATGATGGAATGTGTAATTTTTTGAGCTTTAACATTTTTAATTGCTTGTTTAATATAGGTACCTACTTTTTTTATTTGCCATAACTGACACAACACAACTGACTGAACACAATTGAAGCGCGTTCAAACTCGCTTAATTTTTAAATCTTATTAAACTCCTGAAGTTCGCGTATGCGCCTGCCGCTCCAATGTTTTCAATTTTACGACCTGGTATGTATTTTAACCTTGACATGTAGAAACGCAAACGCGGGCTCGAACGCGCGTCTATTGTGTTCAGCCGGTGAAGCTTGAGTATTTTGATGGTTGCTATTTATAAAAATCGTGATAAAACAACTACTTCATCATTCACTCATATTTAGTCAAAATAAATGATCATAATTTATTTTGTGTTCTTTTAAAAAAGGAAACTCAAAATTTGTCATCAATTTTAGACCTATTCTGACAATATGGATCGCAAAAAGTCTCACAGTGTATAAATGCATGTTAAAATCTGTAAATAAAATCATGTACAGTACATAGTAGTGTAAAAACATAATTTAAAAGCTCATCTCACACAACTTGACAGTCATCTTAAATTTTGACATTTAACATGAATACATTTTTAAACGGTGCTTAGATTAGGAAGATTGAATTAAGTATTACAGAAGAGAAAGTTCGCACTTTTTCTTACCAACAAACTGCCTTGATATCGACTCTATCTTCCCAATCTAAACATCTCCTGTCATAGAAAAGTGGCACTCGTTCACAATTTTTTCGCACACAGGCCTCTTTTAACCCTATTTTGTTTATCAGTTTTTCACTTTTTGCCATACTTTTTGCGAAAAGTCTTGAATTTAGTTAAGCCTTAAACAGTTAACGTTTATAAACAAAACTGTTATATAAATAAGCATTTCTTTAGTCACTTCCATTATTAATAGGACGAGACTAGAGAAATACGACTTTATAACTGTTATTATAACAACTTGTGTCATTAACGTGTTGCGCGCGGCTTGAAAAAATAACTGTGTGCCCGAAATTTGACCACAGGGTAGCCCTAGAGGGCCCTTGGCACTGCGGGGCCGCGCATAAACTGTACCCTTATACCCAAAACTGTTTAAATTTGCATTTTCTATTTACTTCCTTATTATTACATATTGTATACTCAATACTCATGTTTTCTCAAAAGCATCACAAATGACCATCATTACTTTTTTTTTTTAAATTCATTAACAACTTTTTACCGCAGCTTCATTTCTAACATCAAAAATCCATAAATAGAGGAATCCTGATTTAAGTTCTTGATATTGTTGTCAAACTTTTGGCATTTGCTTAAAAAAAAAAAAAAAAAAAAAAAATCTTAGGTATATTTATTAATTTTAATTTTTGATTGCGTTTCATATTTCGTAACAAAGTTTGTCAATTAAAAAAGTTTTTCAAAGAAACATCAGATACAACTATACATGTACATTACGGTTTAATATTTTAATATTTTATATATCCGTACTGTGTTCCTGAAATCTTTTGATGTCGCCTTCTTCAATCGATATACATTCATTCATATTATATAGGATGTTGATTCTTTTTTGGATTTTTGTACTTTTGATTGTATTTTGTGGTCTCCTTGAAATTGAATGCCCTTTTTTGTATTTTGCGAATGAGTTTTTTTTTTTTAAAGATAACCCACAGCTACGTCACATAAGCAATGAAGGTTTAAAGAAAACCTCGTGTTTGTTGAAATTTTTTTCTGTTTTTATTTCTAGTTTTAACTAGCCCAATCGCCAGAGATGAAATTGGAATTTCTATAATGAATAAAAGGATGACCAAATGTATCTTATTCTATGAATTCGTACATGGCATGGGTACGGATGAGTTCGTACACGTTTACGGTAAAAAAAAAAATTCACAATCAATTTAGGTTTGACTTTAAATAGTATTTATGACATTTTTGATTAGTCGTCCAGAAGTTTTTCTGAACAATATTCAGTCTATTTGGTAACGTAAAATTTTTTGCAAATTTTCAAAACACATTTTGCTGTCAAAACCCATAGCTAAAAAGACCCAATTGTGGGAAACTTAATAAAAATTTCAAGTTACCAAACACAGGTATTATGGGGTTACCCATTTGTAAAAAAAAAATCAGTTTTTTTATCCAGATCCGTCAAAACACCGATTTTGACATTTTTCGCCTTTCAATGGGCAAACAAAAATTTAGCAGATCTGGATTTACATCTACCCCTCTTTCAGGTAACGTTACTAACACCAGTCCAATTAACAGCTATCTGTTTGACTACTACCTGTTCCACGGACACGAACACTGCCCATATTTTCGTAATGGCCCTAACTAAAAAATTTTAGATTTTGAGCTTATGGCATTTTTGGAGTTAGGGCATTGTCCCATCGGAAATTTTAGGTTTTGAGTTTATGGCACTTTTGAGCTTAAAGCAATGCCCCAACTCCAAAAATGCCATAAACTCAAAATCTAAAATTTTGTAGTTAGGGCCATTACAAAATTTTGGGCAGAATAGGTATACACTTGACTTAGGCCGCGTGCGAATTGGATTTAAATTTTATCCGAGATCAAATTTTGATATTTCTATGTACAGATTCATCTCATTTGTGTCAAAAATTAATTTTCGGATTTAACGTGTTTTTAACCCAATTCGCACACGGCCTTATACTGGGTCTGTTCGTTTTCTGCCCAAAACAGGCAGATTGGGTTTAATTTTTTTTTTCATATGAACTTTGACAGAACTTCGGACTAAAATGGGCAGTTTTGGGCAGGTAATCGAACAGAAATCGTAATCGTAAGAAAATCAATAGAAAATCGTAATCTATTCGCCTCGAAAAATATTAAATTTTGACAGAAATTCGAATTAACCAAACTAAAACCCCATATAATTGTGTAAACAAAAAAAGAGAAAATGAGACAACAGAAAATGTCACAACAATTAATATGCCTTTTATGTATGACACCTCGACTAGGTTGAGTATCTTTTTGTATGTATCTTTTTATTTCAACTGAAATTTAGAGTCTTCAACATACGAACAAGTTTGTTAAGTTTTCTTAGTGCCCTTTCACACGAAGATACTAGTTGCTGGAGATTTTTTGACGTTTTCTTTAAATCTCCTTAACAATCTCTTGGACCTCTCACACGCAAGCAACAAAACCCGAAGAGATTTACTTATTTTCCTTTTAAACTACCTTTGGTTGACCGTAGTGTGAAGAGGAACGTCAAAAAAATCTCCTGAATTTGTTGACCGGGGTGTTTTTTTTACCCCTATTTCTTCCTGCCCTTCTCGCCTATGAACTGATTTTAGCTGGAAACTTAGTTGCCTTGTGTGAAAGGGGACTTAAAGCTCAACTCTAGTAAAGACTTTCAACCTCAAATTTTTGCAGAGAAGACAAACTCACTTGAGTTTTCATATATAATGGGCAAATAGTCAAAATAATAAAAAGGGCAACGCATGCTACTTTAATGTGACTGAAAATTAAGTTCGTGTGCGAATTGGGTTAAAATTTTAATTGAATTTTATCCGAGATTAAACTTTGACTTTTCCACATGCAGATTCACCTCATTAATGTCAAAAATTAATCTTCGGATAAAATTTAACGTGATTTTAACCCAATTCACACACGACCTAAGCTTTGATGATGATTACACGATTCTTTTTTTCGGTTGTTTCGTCTTTCGTCTTTTGATAGATTTGGCGAAAGGTGTAGAAATGCAAGGGGAATAATTCGGATAAGTTTCCACACCCCTCACCCTATGTCCCCTTTCACACGAAAATATTAGTTGCTGGAGATTTTTTTGACGATTTCTTTAGATCTCCTTAACAATCTCCTGTACCTTTCACACGCAAGCAACAAAAACCCGAAGATTTTCATATTTTCCTTTTAAACTACCTTGGTTGAACGCACACAAACGTAGTGTGAAGAGGAACGTCAAAAAAATCTCCTGAATTTGTTGACCGGCGAGTTTTTTTTACCCCTCTTTCTTCCTGCCCTACTCGCCCATAAACTAATTGTTGCCGGCAACTCAGTCTCCTCGTGTGAAAGGGGACTATGTGTCAAAATGACGAAAGACGAAACGAAAGAATCCAAAGTTCATATAAAAAAATAAAATTAGACTAAAACTGGCAATTTTGGGAAGTTAACGAATAGACCTATAATCAACTCTAGCGCTATAATAACAATACTTTTCAATAAAATACGGCTAATATTTCAAGCCGTTGCTCTGCCAAATACCCAAAAAATGTATGTGCATTCTTAAAAACAAAAAAAAATATCTGTCGATTGGGCTAAAATATTTTAAATTTAGAATCAGACTAGTGAATGACATTCCAAATTAAGCTAGAATTGCAATTGAATGCCATAATTCCATAATCCCATTTCAAGAAGTAATACATCATACTTAAATCGATACATATTCACAAATAAAAAAGCAAAAATATAAAAATGCCTATCCAAATGAAAATTTCCAGAGGCACCCTGAAGATTCAAGTACCGACGAAGATGATTCACCCTTCGATCCAAACGAAGACAAAAGTTCCGAAGACGAAACGAAACCAAAAGCAACCCCTAAAAAAGAAACGAAGAAAAAAAAAGAAACGAAAAAAAAAACTAAATTAAATTAACATTTATAAAAAAAATATATTTACATATATTATTTTAGCAGTTTTTATAAAGAAAAAAGTGCTACAGCTATACAATAACTCGTTAAACAAATTATTTCCAATCCGTATGTACTTTTATGTCAAAAAAAAAAAAAAAACTGTGTGTGTGACAGTGTTTCATGTGCGTGTGGTGTTGCAAATTAATTTATTTATTTTGATTTTGATTTTTCATCAACAAATTTTGTATTAATTTTGCAATTTTATCAAAATTGTTATATTAATTAATTACACACCACCTGCAATATTCTGTCTTGTATATTCACGGTTATTTTAAATATCTTTAAATAACCATAAACCAATAATTCAATTCAACTGCAAAATATTGCCAAACAACAAAAGCTTAAATGTTTTTTCAATTTTTTTTTTTTGTCAAATATGTCTGTATAGTAAAACTATGTTATTTTTAATTTGTTAGTCCTATTTTTTATTTATTTTTAAAGAACGTTACAATTTTGAATGCTCTATATTTTGTGATTAAATTTATTGTATTCTTATTATTATCTATACAGGTTGTGAGTTCGACGAATGGCGAATTGAATGCAGACGATCCCACGGCCGGACACTCAAATACTCCTATAACACAACAGCCAGAGGTTGAACTTGTGGACGAAACAAAGTGAGTATTAAACAATTTTGAAAATGAATGGTTACGCAAGGGAGATGTTTTGTTTGATTTCTTATTTAGAAACTTTCAAGTCAAGATCACGAATTCCATCGTAATCGGAAACTTTACGAATCCCGAAAAGAAACTATCACCAAATCCGTTCGTTAAAGCAATTTGTATGTGATTTTCCACTACGATGGATTCTGTGATTCTTTTTATCGGGATTCGTAACAAGTTTCCGATTACGATGGAATTCGTGATAGGGCTGACTATTTTGAAATATTTCATAGCTTCAATTAACGCAGTTGTAACGTACGCATTGGTGTAGAATGGCTAGTGCGTTGAACTATCACGCTCGAGGTCTTGGTTCGATTCGAGCCTATTCCACCTAAATAGTCTTTTTAAGGATACTACTTGAAAAATAACTTTTGTCATCTTACCCCCAGTTTAACAGTGTAAGTTTAAACTCTGCTTTTAGTTTCTTCGAATTTAAACTTAAGCTAAGGTTCAGCTGATCTAAAGTTTAAACATTGACTGTGAAACTGCGGGTTAGTGGTTCGAATTAGGAAGAAAATTGTACGTCCCCTACATTGCTTTCGACTTACAACAAATAAAAATGATTGAGAATATAAGCAAAGAATATAAAGTTACCAAGAAGTCACATCTCATACAAATTTTCTACTGAAAATGCCGGGTTCCAATGTTGGAACCCGCACTTTGGCTTTTTTATGGGCTTTTCAATAATTCTCGCAGCGCTTTTAAAATGAGATACCACACACATTGAAACAGTCTGCTTTTTTGTCCTTGAAAAGCCCATAAAAAAAGCAAAAGCTCTGGGAGCAGGCCTCAATATTGGAACCCACCATATAAAAATGTGCGATAAAAAATTGTATGAGATGCGCCTTCTTGGTAACTTTATATTCTTTAATATAAGTAACTAAGCCCTGTTTCTCCAAAAACGTTTTCCGTTAGTCACTCCTAGCACTCTTTTTTCACTCCATCCACACTCCCAACACTCCAAAAACCTTCCATTTGCAGTTCGGAGTGATGATTTAGGAGTGTTTTTTCACTCCGGATTTCATTAAGGAGTGCTAACACACATACGTTTAAAAGTATGTGTTGGATTAATTATCAAAATAGTAAATGCTTCTTCTTGGGATGTTCTGAAATTGAAATTATTGAAGAGTTCATTTTAGTTTTTACTTCTACATAGATACACATATTACGGAAGAGAGTTTTTCATATTCCAAAGGAGTGAAACACTCTGAAAATCAAATCGAAAACGACATAAAGTGCCATCAGAACTCCCATTGCCACTTTTGATGGGCAAAATATTCTACTCCCGAGAAAGTGCGTCTCCCGGGAAAGATTTAGAATTGGGGCGAATAAATTTATGGTTCTAAAGCAAATTATCACTTCGTTCTGCCCTGGTGCCGGGTTTTTAATTATAAAAATTCTGAACTAATTTTTATGATAATAAAAACCCCTCGCAACAATGGCTCAATCAATATGGGGACTGACAAATTCGTCCAAACTTAAAAAAAAAAAAAAAACGAAGCGAAGCGAAAACAAAAACAAAAACAAAAAACAAAAAACATCTCCCTAGCATTACCGTCCATTCACCCCATTCAATTATCAAATTCAAACAAACAATTTTAAAAAAGGTGGTTTATGTGTCTTTCCAGATGTTGTTGCTTCTTTAAAAGAAAGAAGAAGAAATCATCACGCCAAAAATGACTAGATGGTGTACAATGTAGTCCAGAGCGTGAAGCAGTAACACTGCTTCGTGCAACGTCACATTCAAATTCAAGGGATAGTGTATTAAATAATCCTAGTCAGGATTATATACAACAAGCAACGTCACAACATACGTTGCGATATCCTCCATCCGCGTCGATATTGACGCCAACACCAACTACAAATACGCCGACACTTCCGTTGTAATTTAATTTAAAAGAAAAAATACAAAAAAAAAAAAAAACAAAAAAAAAATATTATAATTAATTAATTATTATTATTATTATATATTGATTTATTTACTATAATTATTATTAATTATTATAATGTCAAATAAATAAGTTCAATAAAAACAAACAAGATTCAACAACTATAACAACAACAACAAAAATAGATCCTTAAAACAACAAGAAAATGCATTATTTAAAATGGCGCGCGTAGGAAAATGTTAAACATTCAAGATATTGAGCAAATAACAACATAAAACATTTGTAATATTTTGCTGAAATTGTTTGAAAAAGAAAAATAGAGTAAAAAGGAACTACATAATTTATTTTAATAAAGAAAAAATAATAATCTACCTATTTCGAGTATTCATTGTAATTAAATCTTTTACTAAAATCCCTTGCCCTTAACACAAGCACACATTTATAGTCCCAGGGCCAACGACTGATTTAACTCAAATGTTTTTACAGACCTGAAATTTCGTCAAGTAATTTCTATAATGTTTAATAAAAAAAAAATGCTTATCAAAGGTTTAGAATAACTGCCATAACAAGCTACCCATTGCCATACCAACTTAAAGGTTAGGCAGAGCTCTTTGTTGTTGGGCTTTTTGAACCTTTATTCTTGTATAAGCATAAGGTAGCAATGGAATTTTTTATAACTTTAATTTAATTATCATTCTTTTCAACTCTGCCAAAAAAAAAAAAAACTACAATATATACGTATTTTAAGTTTATTTGGCAAAACTTTTCCGGCTTCATAATAATGCTATTGCAATGTTGTAATTTCAATTGAATCTAACTCTTAAAAACGTTTAAAAAAAAAACCCGCCAAAAAAACCTTAACTAGTCACATTTCTTTTTTCTTTTCTTGTCAATCGTTTTTGTTTTTGTTTCTTCAAATTTTTGGTTAACTATTGTTTTCATTTTTAAATATGCATCGGAATTATAGAAGTCACTCCAACAAATATGAGGTCTGCGAATGAAGTATGTATATATAGTTGGGCGCTGGTTCTCCTACCATTTTTAAACCTGTTCCTTTTCATCCCTTTGCAATTACCCGAACTCCTTTTATATGAGTCGTTTCTTTTTATATTTTTTTTACATACCTACTATCTATCCTTTATGCCTTATTCCACCACCATTATTTCTGCATTGAAAAATCTTTCATATATATTGTGAATTATATATAAAAAAGAAAACAAAATAATTAAATAAAATATATAGAAATTGATTATAAATTAAAAAAAAAAAATGATATGCTAATGTTTTACTTAAATTACATATTTTGCATTAAAATAAGAATATAAATATTTAATAAATAAAATTAAAACAAAATTGTATAAAGAAACAACAACAACAACAACAAAAAAGCATTGTGAATAATTTAATTAATTGTAAAACTCGATAATTATTATCTAAAAAGAAAAAAAAAATCGCAGGTTTTTATGTAAGTAAATTTAACATAGCAGTCATGCATACATACAACTACTCTACTACTACACCTACGACAAGAACAAAAATACTATCATTTTTTTTTCCATTTTTTTGAATAAATAATAAGAAACAAAATGTGAGTTAATTTATACTTAATAAAAAAAAAGGAAATCATATTAAAACAAAAAATGAATTTAAATGGTGTAAACTCTTTTTTCTCTCTTACAAACATATAAATATATATACACTCAAAAAAAAAAAACGACAGGCAGTTTTATTATGAACAATTATACAAAAAAATATAATAACACAAAAAAAAGTTACGACGAAGTGTGAAAGAACAAATTTAAAAAAAAAAAAATTTAAAAATCAGTCAACTGAAGGAGATTTTCAGTAATTACACTATATTATATAAAGTACTTGTAATATAATTATTTTTATTGTGTTATTTTTAAAAGTGACTAAAATATAGAATAAAAACAAAATCATATTTAAAAAAAATAACAGTAAAAATGGAGAGCATAATAACTTAAAAAATAAGAAAGATTAGCTGAAGGAAAATAAAATAAAAAAAAAGAAAGTGATCTTTAAAAAAATTATGTGGAAAATGAAAAATTAAGTTAAAAAATGTGTAAAATGATACTTTTGAAGAACTGCATTCAAAGAAACCAAAACGAAAATGAAAACAAAAAAAAATAATAAAAACCGAAAAAAAAAAATATTTTAAAGCAAAGTTTTTATTTTTAATGGTAGTCGCATTTTCCCATCCAAAACCAGTGGCGGATCCAGGGGGGGTCAAGCCATGTCAATAACAAGCCAACCTTACAAAAACACCTATTTTTTCATTAAATAAAATATTTTTCGGGCTTGCTTATTTCATTTTTTTGCTAAAACTTAGAGATTGCTTACAATATAAGTTAACGGTAATTAATAAAGTTATTATGCACTTATTGTTGTTTAGAGTCTATTGCCTATAGAGTTTTGTTTTTCATGTCATACCAAAATATTTTCATTTCGAAGTTTTTAAATTTTATTTTAGCAAAGAACTAGAGCGTAAACAACAATTTCAGTCTTCCCAAATTAATAATGATCAAATAAGAAACTGTTTAAAAAAAAACACTGTTTAACAAAAAAGCTGGACAAGAAAGTGCCAAATGAATTTTGCGAAATTATTAAAAAAAATGTACAGCCCTATCATAGTACCTATCCGATCGGAACGAAAAATTCTCCGACTCATACATAATCGGCCTTATTGTGAGTTTCACCCGAACAACCTTTCACCTTAAAATTTTCTTTTCGCCCGGAATCTTAAAAGCTATTGTAAGTTTCACCCGATTGAAATTTACGTTTTTCGCCTTACTACTCTCTCGTTCGTCTACTTAAAAAAGGTGAAAATTTAAAATTTCAATCGTATTATATTGTTAGCGGAATGAATGCTCACAATAAGAGGAATTTTTGGAACGTGAAATATTTTTCGGGTGAAACTCACAATAGGCGAAACAATTTCCGGGTGGAATGTTATTCGGGTGAAACTCATAATAAGGCTGAATGTTTTTTATTTTTCATTTTAATTATACAAATTTCTCATAAATCGGTTACACCTCCGGAAAATTATTTCAACGTGCGGTTCATGATGGATACCTAGTGTGAACTTTATCTAAACCAGATAAGAATTCCTAATCATTTTCATGGACTAAAGGCCGTTAAAAGCTATTTTGAATCAATAATTCAACAAGTCCAATAAAATAGTGCTAAGTCTTCTACTTGGCTGATTTATTTCAGTAGTATATAGAATTTGTATTATTAAAAAATCTTCGTATATAAACATTGCCAGGCCACGGGCACAAAAAAACTTCTAGCTTTAATGATTAAGAATTCTAATCTGGTTTAGATATAGTTCACACTAGGTATTTATCATGAAATCTATGTAAGATGGACTGAACTTAATGGAAATTGCGTATTGACAAGGCCCTCACTGGTCAACTGATGAGTCCAAGTGAGATCGCCGGGACGAAACGCCAATTTTCATGGACTAAAGGCCGTTAAAAGCTATTTTGAATAAGTAAATAATTGTAATTATGGCAGAAAAGACGCGCTAAAACAAAATGTTGTTTGCACTAGATCAAATCCACAGGGCCTCTGCTGAAATGAGGTGTCTTTTCAGTTTTGGGCTGCTTCATTATTTGAAAAGAAATAATGTATGTAGGAATCCACAACTTCGTCCAAAATCAATAGTTTTAGTTTTAGCAAAATTATTATAATACTTTTTTACTATTATTTGATTTTAAAATTTAAATGTTTCCTGTTTAAGCGCTTTTTAACCCTGCCACACGTTTAAGAACTCGCCAACGAGCTGGTTACATACATATGTTCATGGATCTCTGTTAAAAATGTTCTAATCGATATGAAGCGAAAAGCATTCCTAAATTTCAATTTTGTTAGTAGGGCAAGGTAAATTTTTTTCAGTTGAACCGTGCATTAATCACATGACTTCGTCATTCAACTTTAATTTGGTAATATTTGGTTTTCCCGCTTCCATATTTTAGAAGACACAATATGACTTTGAATGAAAAAGTGCAGTTTAATCTTTTAACATTTTTTGGACGAAATTTTTTATGTCAAATCTAAAACTAGTGACAATAATCGACATTTATTGTTTTCCGCCTGGAAAAAGAATCTAGTTTTCAATAAGGCCCTGGCAAGTTTTTCATAGTTACTAACAAGAGTCTAGCAAGGGTTACTATAGGCATTCGCTAGGCCCTCGCCAGTTATGAACCTTTTTGCCTCGTCAGGGGCCAGATTCTGTAATAAACGAAACGGAAGCGTTCGTTCGTTTTTCAAAAACGAAAGAAATTGTGCGAAAGCGAAATTTGGCATTCTGTATCGCATTTCGCATATTTTATTTCATTCGCTTAGGTTTAAGAGCCTCTGTTGTAAATTGCATACTTTTAAGTGCTTGAGAAGGGAGCTAGGGATGAGAAAGATTTAGTTGGTGAATAGCTGAACGCAATTAGTGGTAGAGGTGTATAAATAAATATAAGGATACGTATGTAACTTGTACGAAAATCTCTGTAATTAATTCAAAGTTTATTTTTCGAATGTTATTTAAGGGCTATTGATACGAAACAAAGTTATTAATATTAGTATTTTATTGGTGGCTCCTCATGAGTGGTGAAGTATGGTGAAAAAAAACGAGGTGAGCTAAGACCGCCCATCTCTAGATGAAATTATGTGACAAAACATTTGTGTTCTTGTTGTTATTTCTTATTTTCTGCCGAGGAGAAATCCAGATCTGCGAAATTGATTTTTTATCAAACAAAAAAAAATCAATTTTGTTTAATCATTGGAAGGGCGAAAATAATCAAAATCGATGTTTGAAAGATCTGCGGGTCTAGCACGTAACTTGAGGCAATCTAGTTCGCTCGATACAATCAAGCATCAGCATATTCAGTTCCTAATTAAACTCAGTCGAGTTTTTGCGGTTCGATTGAACTAAATTAGGAACTGCTTATGCTCGATTGTATTTACTGAACTCAATTGCATCAAATTACATGCTGGTACCCCTGGATAAAAAAAGGGGGGGGACTACCACGCGTTTTTCTCGTATATGAAATGGAAATCGATACTAGAAAAGGAAGGAAAATAAATTAAAAGGCAATCGAAAACAGAAATAATCACCCCTGTTCTGATTTTCGTTCCGAATTGAATTCGTTAACAAAATTGATTTTCGCGCTGATTTAAAAAGAGTGTTCTGTATTTTGAACGAATTCGACTTGGTAAAATCTCTTGCCAGATTTGGTTATTTGACCATAAAACTTAAAAAAGCTGTAAACTGTGAGTTGATAGTACGTCTTTCCCTAGTTCAGAAGAAAAAAAAATAGTTTTTCAAGATATATACAGGGTGTCCAGTAAATAATGGGTAACCTTGTAACCAGACATAGCAGGCATTAAGACCTTTCAGAAAATAGCATACAAAAAAATATTTACCATGTGGTCTCCATGGTATAACAGTTTTTCAAAAAAAAAATTAAATTACGTCTCTCCTCGAATTTAACACTAGGACCACCAATGAATGATTTTTGTTGTTTTTTTTTATTTTTATAATTTTCTTGAATAACTATTCTAATAAACAGATACTAAACTTTAACACTTTTTGCTGCATTCTTATATTTTTAATTTTAAGCAAACACGCATATAGGCGTTCTTTTAATTGCATAACAGCTTCCCGAGCACGGCAACCGAAGCAATACCACATTAGATGTTACTTGCTTGGATCAATCGACCTTTTTTACCACTTATTATTTGCAAATACTACTTTTATTAGTCTAGTAATGAACTATTCACTGACTTATTTTAAATTTCAGACATTAAACAGGCAACTTTTTAAAGTACAGTGGTGGTCCAGTATAACGAATGATATAATGTCCAGAGTCAATTCGTTATATCGAAAATTTGTTATATCGAATACGTTTTTTTCATACAAATCTTTAGATAAATAGAAAGTACAACAGTATTTTTCATTATTTTGTTTCATATTTCACTTAAAAGAACAAAAAAAAAATATTTAACTTCATTTACATATACGCATACATTGTATGAGGAAAACATTTATTAATTTTGTTCAAATTATGTACATAAATAGTACATACAGACATTTGTGCGCATATTTAGGAAAAAAAAAACACGTTTTTTGGGCGTTTAATGTTATGATTGAATGCCTCTACCCGTAAACTTCTTAGAACTAAGACTTAAGAGTTTTCAATGTTATTTTGTTCTGCATATTGGATACAATTATTGTCAAAATTTCCGACAGCTTTGTAATGACTCACTCTTTGAACTTCAGTTTTTGAGCTACCATTTTCATTAAATTTTCTTTAAACCTGGAGCATTTGAGTACGCGAGAAAAGTAAGATGTTCCTTATAACTTTTTCTACCAGGATCACTCGTTTCGCCAGCGTGAACGTATGTAGTGTCTGATAGCATTTTTCAATACAACCCAGTTTCATCCGCATTGAAAATTGCATCATAGCTGAGTTTATTTTCTTTTATTATTTCAGCTAATTTCTTCTTAAACGGTTTGACAAGGTCTGCTCTCGGTGAAAATTTTTTACCAGACTCTTTAAGAAATCGAATTCCAAAGCGCTTTTTAAATTTTGTTAGCCACAGCAAAAAATGCGAAGAAAAATCCGTTACGTTATTTTAACGTTTGTGCATAGCGAACGAAAATTTGAAACTTAAAAAAAAAAACACTTGAGTTATGGAAAATTGTGTATGTATCTCTCAAAATTATCATAAACATACATATAAGTAGTTAGTAACACATTTACAGTCAAGAGTTTCTTTCAAATTTGTTGTTTGTAATTTTTTATTTTTTTTTATTTTCTGAAATTCGTTATTTGTTCGTTATATAGAATAGACTTGAAAAAAGTGTTTTGTATTGAAAAATTAATCTTAAAAAATTATAAAAAAAATGCAACAACAAGTCTTAAATTTTAATATCTGTTAATTAGAATAGTTATTCAAGAAAATTATAAAAATCAAAAAACAACAAAAATCATTCATTGGTTGGCTTAGTGTTAAGGTATTCGAGGATAGACGTATTTTTTTAAATTTTTTTGAAAAAATGTTATACCATAGAGACCACATGGTAAATATTTTTTTGTATGCTGTTTTCTGAAACGTCTTAAGGCCTGCTATGTCTGGTTGCAGGGTTATCCATTATTTACTGGACACCTTGTATATGTATATTTTAAAAATACCTAACATTTTTAGCTTAACGAATTCAAATTCGCCAACCAAAAACGAATCGAATTGAAAACTTCAAAATAATTGAGTAAAGAACACCTGTTTTTAAAACGAAAGTATTTTTTAATGATGCGAAAATCAGAACAGGGGTCAATGAATAAAGAAAACAACATACATATTCTGCCGTGTTAACTGAAAATGACGTATCTACATTTTTGGCATTTTGAGATAATTGCGTTTTCCTGTTTTTATCTGTAACTTTTTTATTTTTGGATGAATGTCTTTCATATTTTGACAAAATAATAAGTAGAGAAGTTATTATTTTTTGACCAAAAATGCATTTGCTTGTATTGAATACAAACGTAGGTTTTGGTAGTTACGTCATTTTGTCTTAAGCTTTTCGTGTAGTTACGGCATTTAAGTTTATTTATTGCTTGCGTTCGGGTGGTAGTGAGATAGGCTATCCACCTATCCCAAAAATTTTCAGATACCTTGAGTTGTTGTTGCATCAGCTGACATCAGATGTTTTTCAACAAGGGATTACAACAACACAAACCTATCCGGATAGGTTTGGCTTGCCCCCCGAACGCGGCCATTGTCTATGGGCCCTACCAATAATCAAATTTAGTTAGGACTTAAATATTTCAGTAAAATGGACCATAATGGAATGGGCTCTAAACAATAAACCATGCATTATATTACCTAAATATTTATGTGGACTATAAATAATGAACTATACATCGAATCGACTCCAAAAAATTGAGAATATAATGAATGGTTGATTATTTAGGACACATAACGTTTTGGTTTAATTGAGTGCAATATTTAAGTCATAACTAAATTTGATTATTGGTAGGGCCCAATAATAATAAAAGAGAAACACTTTTATCCAAGTTGCTTTTAAAAGTTTTTTTTTTTAATAAAAATATTATTCATAACTTTAAATGATAAAATAAATAAAAAAGTAAACAAAAAATATTATAATAAAAAGAGAAAAATGATTGGAGGAAATTAAAATGACGATTTTCATCAGCTGTAAAGCTTTTCACAGCTTTTCACAGTAATTAAGTAACAAATTTATTCGTCGTCATCTCCGAAATCGTCAGCGAGCTGTTCAGTTGCGTTATTTACTGGTAAATCCTTCCAAAATTTAATTCGATTTTGAGGGAAAAGATGTCCTAAGGTTTTAAAAATTGTGTTTTTCCTTTCCTTTGCAATCCCTCTTGGCATAGTTTTTTTTCTCATATGGAAGCGAATGTTTTTTAAATGAAGATTTTAAAAAATTATCTCAATAAGTTCGGCATCGAAACTGTTTTTATAAAATAAATTTAAAGATCCCCTTTGGAACTCGACGTGTACCATTGCTCTTAAGTACGGTCTTGGAGTTATTTTTTTTTCAGTTTCAGCTGACTTGAAAAATCTTTCCAAACGACGTATGTGGCATTCATGTATTAAGATTATTTGCCGTATCTACAACAGATATGGTAGTTACGTCGTTTTGTTTTAAAAATGTGCAGATACGTCAATTTCTCTTAAAAATAGGATGGTTCTTTGCACATACGTCATTTTTCTTAAGCGTTTTAAGCCAAAATGAAGCAAGATATTGTTAATATTATAAAAGAATAAAATAATAACTGTATCAGAGATATTAAAAGTGGTATTAACTCAAAAACTCCAAAAATGCAGATACGTCATTTTCAGTTAACACGGCAGTATTTGTATATTTATATTTTTTATTTCTGCTCGATCGCATTTTAAAGAAACCGACAAAATGCTTATTTAAATTTGGTTTTTGAAAAAAATTATTCAAATTTTTTTTATTATTTTATTTATATAGAAATGAAATTTGAATTTTTCATATAACTTTTCGAATATGCATGTATACATCAGTGTGGGTTTGTAGACTTGTAACCTTCCCAAGTGAGCGTAATTAAGTCTTTTCGCCGTTTAGAATTGTTTGGAAAATTATGCAAAAATGTCCAAAATGGCCCTAAATTCAGCAATTGTTTCTTGATCTTCAAAAATGATGCTCCAGATGAAAATAATCAGCCCTCTGACGAATTCCATCGTTGTCAGAAACTTGTTACGAATCGCTAAAAAAAAACTATTACAATCTATCGTACTGGAAAATCTCATACGAATTGCTTATTTTAGGTATTTGGAACAGATTCAGTTTACGATGGAATTTGTGATACAGCTGAATATAACACAGATAATAGTGCACTAAAATAATGTATCCGTCTTTAATATTAACAATTAACAAGTACCGATTAATTTCAAAGGTTAGACTACTGACTTAATCGCTTTTTTTAATTAATTAAAACTTGATTACTTTTTTATATGTACACATACAAATACTGTCTAAAAATAAAAATTATTAATATTTGGAAATATGACAAACAAAAAACAGTCGAAATTCTAAATTCTCCGTATAACATCATATCGCAATAATTTTTGGCCGTTTTTATAATGAATCTATCTGCAACAAAAAAATTAATACAAGTTTCTGAAGAAATACAAAAACCAGTCCATGGTATGTAATAATTTCTGCTGAAGAAGACTATTCTATATGTACATATGTATGTATGCATATTCTCTTAAAAGTTCCAGTTGTTTTGGGTAATGAGTGCTTCATAATAACTCAACAAGATGTTCGAAAGATTGAAGATTCACGTTTTATATCGTATCACAAACTCGGACCAAATGGTTAAAAGTCTGCCGAATTCTTACAAATTAAAGGTAATATTATTTTATTTTCCCGATTATAGGAGAACTTATTCCAGTTGAAACAATGGTTGGACAAGAAGTTGCCTTAAGGGATGCCCTCGCCATGGCAGGCAGATTTCAAAGTCAGGAACAAACTGTTAGTCAGCAACTTCTTGAAGTGCTTGCAAAATGTTGCGGGTAATTAATTTGCACAAAAAAAAGCTTCTGCAAGTTTTTTTTTAAATTTAAATCAATCAAATACAGACAAAACCAGGAACCCGTAAAGCCGATCAAAGCATCTATTGCCCAGCAAATGGAATGGGCGAATACGTGCAATAATTTTTCCCCACCAGTAAGTACACTTTTGAGATGCTAAAACAAAGTTTAAGCCTTTGATTTGTATTTAAATACAGTTCCCTTTCACCCACTCAACGTCAACATCAATGAGTGATATGCCCAATCATAAGAACCTAAAATGTTGCTGCAATAAACCTTGTTGCTGTGCTTGTTCTACAAAAATTTTAATTCATCAAGGAAGTAACACCTTAGAGAATGATGAAAGCACAGAGCATATCGAAGGTTCACTCAGTGCTAGACAAATGCTGAAAATTCGCAAATCAATTGAAGACACAATAGGAATATAAAGAAGTCATTTTAACATACAAAATTTTATTTATTCATTTCCTCTATTGACAAATAAATATCTTTCAAAATAATTTTCATGTCTTCAATAAGAGCTTCTTTATTGCATTTAACTTTTGTTCCACCTTCCGTCAAGCAGCATGCATTCATGGTACCAACTTTGAATTCTTTCTCTGCAAAAATGTCTGGTTTCCAAATTAAGGCGATATCACTTCCACCACATGGATTATAAAAGAATATGCAGAAATCCGAAAATGCTTCCTGAAATTTAAATATTAATGCAATTCTTTTGAAATAAAAAAAAAAAAAAACAAAAATATTAAAACACCTAACTTACCCTAAGTTCAGAAATTGCTAATTTGGCAAAATTTTGTCCACTGGGAAAATGTCTGAAATTTGGTTTGTCCCATTCGGAAAAGGCAGACGGGAACTCATTTGCCATACAATTAGGAACAAAATCACGTTTTAAGCGTATGAGCATATCATAGCCTTCCTTGGAAGCTGTAAATAATCTATGTGGTCTAATTTCATCCAAAGGTGATAATATTGTCGGCTCAATGAGAGTAAGAGCATGTTTAGCTAAAAGTTTAACACGAGCCAAAACAGGTATAATTGGAGCTTCTTTACTCCAAATTCCATATCGCTTCTCATCGTAAGAAGTAACGATCAGCAATGGCGGGAAAGTATCACGTTCGTTGATAAATTTGTTTTCTAGCTCTGATACACTCTCGTCTGAAAAAAAAAAAATAAATAAATAAATACGAAGCCTGTGGATGGAAAGGTCATCTAAATACAAGGTGGGGCAAAAGGTATGAACAGTTGGTTGTGTTGGGAAAAGAGGAGGGGTCTCGTTGTGGCAGATATGAGCATTTCTGATTTTTTTCTTTGAGGGTTCTTAAAGTAAAAAGTTTTTAAACTTCGTCCACATACCCTGGAAGAACTTAAGGACAGAATCAGAGAGGATCATCGAAATGTGCAGAAGAGCGGTTGAAAACTTCAGAATTCGCCTTCAAGAGTGCATCGCGGCTGACGGCTGCCACCTACGTGATATCATCTTTAAAACTTAATGTAAAAAACTAGATTCTGTACTGAATTAAACAATATAAATATAATTTCTGTAAGTTGAATTGTTTTTGTTTTGCATTCTTTTAGAAACGGTTGATACCTTTTGCCCCACCCTGTATATAAAAAGGAATTTTTGTTCGTACGTGCTTAATTCAGGATGATGTTCATCTGATTTGTATTAGGGTTTTTTTTTTGGCGCCCGTATTTGAGGCGGGGGTTAAAAATATTTTGATTTTTACAATTTTTTTCAAGAATATTGCTTTTAAATTCAAATATTTAAAACAGCAGAAGATTATCTATAATCGGCCCTATCGAGGTCGGAGCGGAAAATTCTCCGATTTCATACGATTCGGAGGATTTTCGAGGTATTTTTCCGAACGGCTATTCGGAAATTATTGAACGCACATCGGTTTTGCATTGTAATGAGGATTCCTTCCGATATCGTCCGACATCGCGGAGAATTTTCCGCTCCGACGGAATACCTCGATAGGACCGAATGTTTGCTTAAGCTTAAAGACTTTAATATTCAAAAGTCACCTTCTCCACACACCAATGGCCCGGGCGAAAAAAAAATGGAGACTTCTCCAAATTATCTGCTACAATTATCAATTCTGCTTGAGACGAAATTTTTCGTTTATGATTTCGCTGTAATTTTTGTATAGAATTTTCTGATTTGCATACGCAACATACCAAACTTAATTCATGAAAATTCACATAACGTTAATTAAAATCTACTGTTGTATTTTACCTACCATCAAGCTCTTCATTGAACTGCAAAACAACCATTTCCGTTCGCCAATCTGTGTTCGCTAACAAATTCAAAAATCTGAAAAATCCTGTCTGTGGTTGGCTGGTATTAGTTTGTGGACCCATTTTCATGTACTGGCTAGCAATCAGTAGCTCTGTACACTCATCTGGCCACAATCCGTCGTCAATTAATTGTGAGTACAGCCATCTTTTAGCAATCATAACAGTAGGTCCAAAACTAGGATGTGACTTATAAACTCCATGCAGAGCGCTTGTTAATTTCGGAAGTAGAAGATATCGTTTCTCTAAAGCTATACTCTCAGGAGTATCTTTATAATGAGTTAATCCTTTCTCGTTAACTTCTTTCTTCATGAGTGCAATTTCTTTTGCATGTGATATTTCTACTTGAAATACATATCCATCTTTGAATATGAAAACTCCATCGAAACGAATCATAGTTCGAAACTTATGTTTTTCCCTGAGTGCTTGTGCTATTTTTACATAAAATGCTGTTTTGAGAGCACGGAAAGCTGAAAGTTCGGTTGGCCACTTGCCACTAACTCCTGAAAATCAAGTATATACATTTTTATTAAAAAATAGTATTGAAATTCATTGTTCACACAGATCTTACCCAACTGAATAATTCCATTGCAGACAGTTCTGCTTAACATACCAAGCTTAGAATTCCTTCCATCGGCTAGAACCGGCACTGGATCACAGTACCTAAACACAGGCGATGTGCCCTGAATATTGGTTATTTCCAATGGTAATTCATCTAAACTTCTCAATTTCTGACCAAGATCGTCAAAGCTATTGATCACTTCCAATGAAGTTGTTTCTGCATCTGTTTCTTGATTTACATCTTTTTGTAGTCTATCCACTTTAAATATACTATTCAATTTGTAAGCTTTATCTAATTCTCCAGCTATATAGTTGATATTTGACGATTCCAAACTAAAATGATGCTCCAGTAGATGTTCGACTATCCGTCTTACTATAAGGCGCTTATTAGCAAACGATTCTCCAGATGCTGACCAAACGCATGATTCAGTGATGCTTCCATCTTGGAAACGTCTAAGCTCAGATTTGGAGCCCCAGAATTTGCGAAATTCTTCCGCAGTTTCTTCGTGTGCTTGTGGCCCTTTATCGAGAATTTCATAAGCTTGTTCGGGATTCAAAATGAGTCCAAGACGGAAATTATGTTCGACCTTTTGGGGGTTTTCATTGATTTCCCATGAAGAAGAAGCTGTTTCTATAGGTACCACATGAAAAACGCGATCGGAAAGGCCTTTACGAAGAAGACTGTAATGCAAAAAATTGTTTTTTTTTTTTTTTTCGAATACCAAATAGATAAGAACCGTTTACATACTCAGAAACCAGTTTAAGTATCTGTGGGAACCAAAATCCTGCAAAATTTATACGATCTGCACGAACTCCATGCTTTTCTAACATCTTAATTATTGTTGATTCCCCTGATATTCTGTAAAATAAAAATAATTAATAAATGTTTTGTGAATAATATAATTAAAATTATTAATAATAAACTCACTTCAAAATATGATCGTACTGTGTATAAACAGGACACGCAGTCATAAAAACCAATGGAAAACTATTGATTTTCGTATTATTTAGAATATCAATTGTTCGCTTTGCTTCGGCTTTTACTCTATGAAATACATCTATGGATAGATTTGCACAAATGTTACAGAATCCGGAGAAATCAGCAAATACGACATTATAATACGACGAGAATTGTTCCAAAGTTGGTTGATTTGGGGCAGAGAAATCATTGCAAAGTGTGATACCCTTGCTATCTTCATCCCAAGTACTAAGTGCTTTGAAAGATATAAATCGAAATTAGTTTTTTTTTATTTTAAAATGGCTTTAAGATTAAAATTCATAATTCCGAAGGCCAGTTTTTCTATTTTTTTTTTTTTTCTCAAATTGTAGGTTTTTATAGGGCAAAAAAGGAATTCGATTTAACTTTTTTTTTGTTTACTAGACAATGGGTTCTGAGCTTTTTGTAGAGTGAAATACGGTATTCACAGAAATGTTATCCAACGCAGAAATTTTATCGGCGAGACAACATTTCAACCTTGGAAAAAAACCTATCGATTAGTTTTAGAACAACAGTGAATTGCGAATGTGTCCACACCTAGTCTTGGCATCTCTCTTCATGCCGTACCTATTAGTTTCTAGAAAAAAGTTAGGGGATTTAAACTGAATTTAAGCTGAGCCCCTTAACCCTAGCACTATCTTCGCAGTGTGATATATGGCTTACTGTATCATTACCCCCTTAAAAAAAAAACAAAAAAATTTGATGGCACAACAGCTCATGAAGAACTAGAGCCTAGTGACTTACAACTCTCAACCATTCCTGTGTGCGTGTCTGCAGGAATGGAGGGGACCTACAGTTTATTGCCGAATCCGAACGGCTAACGAGCGGCACTTTCCTGTGACAGGAGATACTCGTGGAGGATTTGTCAATTCGCAAGAGGCCGTAGCCGTTTTTTTTTTTTAATAAATAGGTGGCGAGGCTGGGGATCGAACCTTAGACCTCCGGCATGACAGTCCATCGCACTAACCATCACGCCATGGCTACTACCCCCTTTTGGTCTTTTTAAAGTGTATATTTTTCCACTTAACACATAAAAACATTTGTATTCCAATATTTGTTTTGCATCAAAACAAACTCACCTAAATGATTCCAAACTTGCCTGGCCACTTGGTAGCTGCTCATAGCTGTATGCAATTTGCGCTGCTTAAACAAATACACAACAAAAGACGACATGATGTGACTACCGAAGCCTGCATAACCAACATCAAAGTTTCTCTGTCTCAGCCAAACTTTCAGAAGAATCAAACCTTCCTGAAGATTTTTATTGTTGGAAAGAGTTTCTTCCAAAGCTGCTTGATTTTTTTTCATCGTTATATCGAACAAAACACTAGCATTGTAGTTAGGTGTTGCCAATGGCAGAGTTTCGGAGGCATCTGTTTCTCCAAATATGCTTCCACGGATGTTACTATTCCATGGGACAAAACGATTAAGTTTGAATGAAGATTCTTCAGCTCCAACGAATATCCGCAAAATTAACTTCTTTCCTATGCTGCCCGAGGGTGTTACTTCTAGGACTGGTTTCAATGGGTTATTGTTGAAGTAATTGAAGTGGAATTCAAAATTGTCTGGGTTTGCTTGGGTCATTTTGTTGGCAATGTATGCCAAGTATAAAGCTCTCTTTTGGTCGTAAACAAGATTTAAGTAGTCGTCTTTCTGGAAACACTCATTTGGCATTAAAACACAGACATCAACAGTGAGCTTCGGACCAATCATTGCTCGATGCTTGAAGGAACCAAGGACGAAGGGCTTTTCGGTGGGTTTTATAAATTGAAACTGGAAAGTTTTCAGATGGAATTTATCCAATGTAAGGGGAGGTATCAACTGGCTCTTATTCAGCCAACGTAATGCATTTGAATTGTTCTTGGTGTTCTCTGACTCAAGTTTAGCCAAGAATATGCTGAAAGTTTCCATCCATGAATTAACGAATTTAGTGTATTTGTCTTTCACCTTAATTTCTCCAAGAATCTCTTGAATTTGCATTCGAAATAAATTCGAATGGAACAGATTTTTGGTTTCGTTCAGTTGATTGAGTTCCTCTACAGTAGGTTGCTTGAACAAAGCTGAATTTGTGTCCACTTTTTGCTTTTTTTGTGGAAAACCATTTGGTGGCATTTCAGTTGTCTTTCGTTTTGGAGCCGAAATAGGAGCTGATGATGTTACTTCTTCCTGCTCAGAAAACCCATCATCACTATCATCTTCATTTGTGTTATTTGATTCTTCGTCTGAGTCTTCACTTGTCCCGTTCTCGATCATCGAATCGTAGTGAAGGTCTTCTTCGTCCTCAATAATGGATTCATCAGGACTGTTGTCGACTTCCTCGACCTTTAAAGTCTTAAATTCGAATAAATACATTTTTATAAATTAAAATTCTTGTAACCAAATATAGATACCTTAGCTTGTGGAGCTTTTTTCTTAAATTTCAGCATTATTTAAACAAGTTCTACTTATTTATTTCAAGAAGTAAATATTCAATTCTCAAATTTTGGAACCGCACGTGTTGAAACTTTGACAAAAAAGTTTGTTTTGTTTTTCGCGGTGAATATAAACGTCAAAATTTTACACCACACCACACATGCATAAAACATACAGCGGCTCTCAAGTTATGGTCGGCCTACACCGTATAGCACAGGAGGTTGCGAGGCATAAAGAGTGGTACACATTAGCCCTGTTCCTTTACTTTGAAACTCTGTGATTTTCTGTGCATTTGTGTGAATTTCAGTCCAACGTTCTGTCAAAGTTCATATAAAAAAAATAAAATGGCAGTAAAATGCACAGAAAATCACAGAGTTTCAAAGTAAAGGAACAGACATATTATTTACTAATTTAGGCCGTGTGTGAATTGGTTTAAAACGTCCATTAAATTTTATCCGAGAATTAATTTTGACGTTTCCAGTCTTTAATTCCCTTCCAGAGTACACATGTTAAGGCTCTCCCAAACCAACGCGATTAATCGCTGCGACAAAAGAAAACAACAATAACAACACGTGGTTGTCAAACAAAACAACACGTTGTTGTTTTTGTTTTCTACTGTCGCGGCGATTAATCGCACTGGTTTGGGAGAGCCTTTAAAGGTAATATATTGCGCATCTTTCGAGTATCTCAGTGACCTGCCTGTCAGAATTTACAAAAACCAAATATAAGTGTTTAAAAATGTCGATGACCCTCGTTCACAATTTACACAAAGAAAATACAAGTAAATTTTCTCTTTTGAAACAAGCGCAGAACTAAACAAAAATGAAAACTCGGAAGATTACCTTAAATATGTGTACTGTGGGTCCCTTCCATTTCTACCGATTAAAACACACCACCAGAGATTTTTTGTATATAAATCAATTCTGCATATATGGATTTTTCGGCAGATTTTGCCCTATTTTTACAAACTTAACTATACAATCTACAGCCATAATTTTCAATACATACAATCCAACATAGAATTTGACTATCCCATTTATACGACGGATAACCTCAATTATTAAAAATACTTATTTTGTTGTATTGTAATATTTTAATTTATTATCTAAATTTAAAATAAAATAAAATATATCTAACAGTTACTCCTAATCAATTTATAGATCATTTAGATGCTGGCTCGTCTTTAACTGCTGCATCTTTCGTACCGAGATCCGGATAAAGCTTTGCAACTTGACCGATAGGTGTACACATACGGCCGGTAAAATCAAGTCTCTTTTGATTTTGACTCTTTTCCGCTGAAACAAATATATCTAACAACGATCTAAGCGAAAAACAAATTAGTTTTTGAAATACAAAATCTCTTGCATTTGCCTACCTGTGGCCGTTTGATGCTAAGTTCCTTTTAGCTTTGCTTAAGAAGTTCCCTTCCATACTGTGGGGTGGTGAAAGAGGTGAATCGGTTGTCGCTCTTATGATATTTCTTGGCGCGTCTCCTATAAACGTAAAACAAACTTGGAGAATAAAGAGGTGATTTTTTGTGTACTTCATTTACTCACGACTACTCTCCGAATCGGATTTTGCTGTGGGTTCAACACCTCTTGTTCGACATTCTTGTAGGATCTGTAAAATTGCTTTATGCTGTGGTGTATCTCCGCTGTTTTGAATAAGAACTTCTAACTCTGCCCAAAGCAATTTGTATTGCTCGTCTTTTTTCGTTCCTTTCAGTCTAAGCCAAATCGGAATTTATTAAAAATCACAAATAAGTTTTAAAAATTCTCACCTATTTCCCATATTCGGCAAAGCAAGGGCTTCTCCACGTGATGCAGAACCAAGAACGTTATAGATTGTTTGTTTGCACTGAAGTACATCGCTTTCATCTAATTCATCTTTTGTGATTCTTTTTAACAAATAATCTAAATAACGGACATTGTAGGCAATCGTTGTGCTAAGTGTTAGTGGAAAATATCTCGAACGACGATACATTTTAGTGCGAGCTCGCTCAAGATTTTCATCAGGTGGATGCTCAGGAGTTGGTTTCATCGGATACAAGCGATGGGCCCGAATAAATGCACCAAAGTCACTTATACGATAATCAGTCACACGCCCACCGGCTCCTTCGGATATTGATGGAAGATCTTCCAAGCAAGAGCGTGTTATTTGTAAGGCATGGATAAATATTTCACCACCACGAGCTGAGAGCAAGTGGCTGGTAAGTTTGCCACCAGTTTTCCTAAATGAGAATTATTTTAGAATTGCTAAACCCAGATGATAGGTAGTTTATCTTATGTCCCCTGAAATAATCATAATCCCGTTTTGAGAAACTTAAACCCAACTCCTATTTAAAGTAGGTAGATGCTTTTTTTACCGTACCACACGAATGTAGAATACCGTAACTGAATCTATACTTCTCTATATCCTTTGATTATCCTCATTTTCCTAACACTCGCTCAAAGTTAAATTTTTAAGTAAAGGCATTTGCACAGAAGTTGGGGTATTAACAAATTCTTTTACAATACCTGGGCATTTCCAGTAACACAGATCTTCCATTAAGCAGAAAATTAATCAAACAAGAACTTGGTCTAGAAGTAACATCCACGGGAGTAACTCTATGCATTGCCAAGCAAGGTTGCATATCAGATGCACCAAACCCTCGTGGTGTACACCATTTCAATGTAACCGTATTGTATTCAGCACCTTCTTTGACACTAGTTGGCAAAAGTGCCTCTGATCCGCAGATAATAGTGTGTGCGTTTTTAGCATGAAGAATTTCCACATCATAATTAGCACTGGAATTGGCATTTTGTTCTTCCTACCAGAGATCAAGTGTTTCAAAATAATTTCAAAATAAATTGAGAGAAATAATTGCTGACCTTCATGGGAATCCCAGTCACTGTCGTACTGGCCAAGTTGTAGTGGGATAAAATTAAATGCGTGAGTTTGTTTGAAATTGACGGCGCACTTGTGGAATGTAATTCAGTAGATAATGCCGGTGAGACATCGCGCAGGGCTCTATTTGTGACTAGAGACTCCATATTTAACGGAACCACATTTATAATGACCAAATGGCAATGATCAATGTTAAGAAATTTATTCTGGGTCGCAGCCAAGGTGTTCTGTTGCATGAGAACAGTGTGGAAGATGTCCTCAAGACTCTTCATACTGGGATTATCACGAGCCGATGTTATACATATGACACGGCCCTTATTTGGCACCTTGTTGTTATCTCCCAGTTCAGTCTGAACCTCCTTTTGATGTAGTGTGGGCTCTGCTAAAGCTTCGATTGCTGCTCGCAGACCATGGATTACCGAAAAATCAGATGACTGAGGGGTGTTGCGTTGTGGTACTCCGACCATGGCCATGGCGTTGAGGACGTGGGACATATTTTGGGTGGTCAATCCCCAAGTGTTGACTATGTGAGCTGCGGTATCACTTACAATGAACCGAATCTATAGAGAAGGAAATAATGTTTCAAGGAACTTAAGTGTTTAGAATATATTATACCAGCTTTCCCTTT
This sequence comes from Epistrophella euchroma, assembly GCA_947049315.1. Taxonomy (NCBI): domain Eukaryota; kingdom Metazoa; phylum Arthropoda; class Insecta; order Diptera; family Syrphidae; genus Epistrophella; species Epistrophella euchroma. Next base: position 122,137,851 of record OX346246.1, read on the forward strand.
GGAAATAGATCCCAAACAATGCGGCAATATTCAACGGAAGCCTCCACCGAAGATGTCCATAGGCTTTTGGCAAATTGTGGCAAAGCGACATCACTGGCTGTTTTGCCTTTAAGAAAATCCAAATCTATGTAATCCTCGCTGGATATGCTGAAATATTGTGTATGGTCAAGCACAAAGATAGTTTTGTGATTGATATCATACATTTTTTTAGTGTTGAAATACAAAATTTAACCCGGGAAAAGATGTTTTATCAACCGGCTCTATTTCTTTCCGCAGAAGCCCGGAGATTTTAATTTTTTTTCTTGACAGCACGACAGCAAAATGACAGCTTGCAAAGTTTCCTTGTACAGTGAGTCAAAGAACTTGTTGGACTTATTTTGACTCACGAACACAGGCTGCCAGGTTGTATTTTGAACCAACTTAAAAAAAAGGTGGTCACGATATACAGATACAAGGTATGCTCATTACTTACACCCAAGTCGCCATCTTGGCATTTTTATGACGTAACAATCATCTTTGAGTATTATTTTCTTTTTTAAATGCAGACTATAATTTAAAATTTAGCATTTAAACAAATTATTTTTAAGTGAAAGGGACTGTGAAAATAAAACAACAAATAAAAAACATCCAATGAAATGGAATTATCTTTTTGCTTTCCGAAGAAAACCAGATGGTTGTGACGTCATACAGCTAATAGGCATACCTTGTTTCTGTTTATCGTGGGAAATGGTATTTTACACAGATTCTCATACTATGGATTGCTAATACCAAATTTTACTTGCGTCAGATTATACAGCAGCGCTTTTAGGACCGGGTGGTCATTGCAGGAAACTCGCGTTTAAGTTCAAGATACTAATGTAATAATAGGACAATCCCACGAAGAAAAATCTCTGAGCGCTCAGAGATATTTTGCGGTGATAAGTGAGAAGAAAATTTTTTGGATTCATTTCTCAGTTTTCTTTCTCATCCAAAACAGCTGTTGTTTTGACAACCAAATTCAAACTTTTTGTGGTGCGCAAGTGCAAAAATGGTAAATAAATACAAAATAAAGACGGAATGTTAATAAAAACTAGAATAAATTGAACTTGTTATTATTTCTCATTAATTTCAATAAGTTTTCTGCTTCAAAAATTAAATATTTTAAGCAAAAGTTGAAAGTGATTTTTCAGAAGTTCAGGGCTCTCATCGTGTAAGACGTCTGACGACGTCGTTTTACAATTGTTTTGTTTCGTGTAACTAATAGAAACATGAGTCGTCTAGACGACGTCGTTTCGACGATTGAATAAAAGCTTCATATAACTTATCGAACTGTCACATACAATCGTTTCAACGATTGCAATTAAACGATTGATATTTTACAATCGTCTCGATATGTTTTGTGCGTATTTTCAAAACTTCTTGTGTTCATTTCTTGTTGAAACCAAGATGATATTCGATTATGTGGATGATTTAAAGTACTTACCCCCAAACTCATCTTCTCAAAGTTGTTTTTGAGACGTGAACCTTTCGATTTGCTTATACCACTACCGTGCGGTTCAAAGATCGATTTCGCGCTCTTCGACGTATCAACTTTTGGACTAAAACAACCGGCCGACACGCAAACTTATTTTGCGTTATCGAATGGGTTTCCGCTATTCACGTCTAGCGATAATCGACCCTCCTTTATAATTATACAAACCGTTATTATGAGACTACAATAATAATTTTAGACTAAAATGACAACTATTTTCGTTTTGACATCACAAATTTAATTTTTAATATGATTTTTGATGCTTTAGTTGTTCTCAAACTGTTCATAATTTAAACGATGAACGACACGATTGAACGATACGATTGTGATGTTATACGAAGGAAAAGTTTGACGACGTCGTTTACTACAATCGTTTAAACGACGATCGTTTTCAAAATTACGCGATGAGAGCCCAGTACGAGAATTATAAGAGTAGGTGAGTTCATAAGGTAGGACATGTTAGTTCGATCAAAATTTGCCAATAAACCGAAAAAATAAAAACATTTAAAAAATTATTGTCAGTTCTACTTCCTATTCAAATTAATGATGTCGATTATGGAATCCGCAATAGTGGATCCGCAGTGATTCGCAGCACATTGTTCTCTTTTTTTCACAGCAAATCGATGAATAGAAAGGAGAGCATTACACTGCGAATTACTGCGGATTCCATAATCGACATGAATGTCTTTTTTAGCGTTCGACGTCCGTTTATAGTAACGAATGTGGCCGCTCAGTCCCAAGAGCGCTGCTATTTCTTGAAACATTTTTCTGCGCATGGAATGTATGAAAGTGAAAAGTATTTGACAATCCATATCAGGGTTGCCGCCCGACAAAAAAAGATTAAGTTCCATGTTTTCTAAAAAAAGTGCCATTTTCGTGCCATATGAAAAAACCTCAAATTCTTCTATATTGTTGAAAAATCCTGCAATAAATTTTATTAAGGAAGTTAACAACAACAAAAATCCAAATAAATCATTCACACTGCGTACAATAAAAAATCTCATTCTGAATGCAAAAATATTTGTTGAAACTGGCGCATCGGCATATTATGAGTGAATATAGTGCTGCTATAGGGCGTGGTGGCGCGGCGGTGGAATCAGGAATCTACTCTTCTTTTTTATGGACAGAAAATCAACCCGTCTCACTGGATGCGCCATTCACGGCCATGTCAGGCACATAGTACTTAATATACTTTCCAAAGCTATCAGTTTTAGTACAATTTCATTTTTTTTATGTAGCCTTATTGGGTGTTTTACCCGAGCTACTTTAAAAATGAAAAAAAAAATATTAAACACCCATTCCAAATTTAGTATTTACTTTGATTTGTTTTATTTGTATTTGCATTATTTTCGTCAATTAATAAATTTATTATAATTTATACGAGTACGAATGAATAAGAGAGGTAAGCCTTTTTGCACTCGGTAGATGTGAGTGACACTAATAATTTGAATTATTGATACATAAATACCGTAATATAATTAATTTACCACATTATAATTTTTGTCAAATTTAAATTTATACTTTTAACGACCAAAACTTTAATTTCTTTATTTCTTTTTTAACTATAAAATTTAGTTGTAAAATTATATTTTACTAGTTATGATTGTTTTAAATGTCAAATATTTTTTGTAAAGTATTTTTTTTTTGCTTAATGAATTAACTTTCTTTTTCTTTTAAAATAACTAATGGAAAACAATTGATTTTTTCTTTAAATATTTTATAATGTACAAAGAAATCAACAAAAAAAAAAATAAATATAATTTAATATGTAATTAATTATGTAAATAGGAGGTAAAGAGAAATTAATTTTTTATGCGAATACGAATTTAACGGTTGTTTTTAAATTTCTATAAAAGGAACAATTTTATTAATTACAAATGTAATGAAGGAAAACTATTTTTAACCTTGTGGTGGGGAGAGAAAAAACTAGCTTATGTCGAATTCCTTTTAAAAAAAAAATCGATTTGTTCAGAAGAAAAAATCGACTTTTCTGAACAAATTCCTTGTATTGAAAGAAAAAAATGGATGCTGTTTAGAAAAAAAATCGAATTTTTTTGGTAAAAGGAATTCGACATTAGTTTAAACAATATACAGATCGAGCCTCAACTTTAGTGGTTACACGATTTTATTTTAATGTCAAATTTCGGTATTTGTTGTTGTTTTTAATATTGCGGTATGAAATTTTTGGAGCACTCGAGCAACCATTTTTTAATTTCTGACAGTTTCAATTCTGACAACCTGCGCAAGATAATACCTTATATCTGTGTACTGTGGGTGAAAATCATGTTATGTTTAAAAAAAAAACGTTTATGCTTAGAAATTGAGGTCGCCATCCAAAGGCAGGAGAATTTTATAACGTCGACCAAATGTTTTTGATAAAGATACGAGATTTGACTAATAAACAATTTGCAATCGAATTGTATTCAATATAGTCCACAAAAACAAAAACTTTTCATTTTCTAATGCTCTCGTTTTTCTTCCTTTAAAAATAAAAAAACAATAGAAATGAAGGTGGCATTTAACCTTAACACTTCGATATCGTTTATGATAATGATAGTTTTCAAGGAGAAAACTATTTTTCATTAAAGTTTGCGACTGGCATTGGCATTTAAATAATACAAAATAAATTTGATGGCACAACAGCTCATGAAGAACTAGGGCCTAGTGACTTACAACTTTCAACCATTCCTGTGTGCGTGTCTCCAGGAATGGGGGGGGGACCTACAGTTTATTGCCGAATCCGAACGGCTAATGTGAGCGGCACTTTCCTACTCTTGGAGGTTTCGTCAGTTCCTCGCAAGAGGCAGTAGCCGTTTTATTTTAAAAATTATTAGGTGACGAGGCTGGGGATCGAACCTAGACCTCCGGCATGACAGTCTATAGCACTAACCATCACGCCTCGGCATTTATATAATATTCACCTGAAATTTCGAATACATATTCCACTCGACGATTTACGAATAATAAAAATTTCTTCAAAAAACCGAACCCTATTTCCGTTATGTTATTTTTGTTTTTAAAACCAGAAAACGCAGTCTTATTACGATTAGTTTATATATACCTATGATGTACAAAATTAAACCCAAATCGTATGTATTTACTCAAAGATGGGCAAAATATCTCAATATAAACGTAATAATGCCTTAGAAGCACAAAACGACCATCCTTTCCATGGCTTTATTTACATGCTATATTAATTTGTCCTCTTGTATATACTTCAATGATAACGTGATATTTATACTTTTTTAAATAAAAATTAAAAATTGCCAATTAAACTAAAATAAAAAAAAATGTTGCGGAAAATACGAATTCTTTAAATTAATTTAGTTTACTTTTTTAATTGCCCCCATCTCAACCCCCACTCACAATTCTTTAAAATACTATACCCGGAAATGGTAACCTACATTATATTTGAAAATTTATTTATTTATTTTTTGTGTTAAAATTTTGATTGACTTTTTTGTTTATAGTATTATAATAATGATTTTAAGTATTCTAAATACTTTATTATATAACATAACTAAACTTAATTTACAATATTATGCATTTCTTTTATAACTATATTATTATATCCGAATCAAATTAAGGTTTGATATAATATCTATGCTTTTATTTATTGTTAAGTATTTATTTGTTGTTGAATTTATTGTTTTTTTTTTTTTTTTAATTTATTGCGAGTACAAAAGATAACTATTTTGTTGATTTTTCTGTATTCATTCGAGTCTATTGTTTTACTTTTTTTTTATAAATAAAAAATTAAAAACAGGAGTAGACAAATGCATAAAGTGTGCGGCTTTATTCGTTTAAGTGTGCGGCTTTATTCGTTTAAAAAAAAAGTCGGGATAGATACCTTTAAAGCAAAATAATAATCAACTATAAAATGTAAATTAAGTTCATCTGTGTTTTCTCGTTACTCATCATTAGCGACAAATGAAAACAAAAATCAAAAATAATTATAAATTTAAATTAAAAGAATTCGAAATTAATTCGGTTGATTCGAATACTAGGTTTGGTTGAGCTCTCAACTAAGTTGATACAGATCCCGCAGATTAGGTATTTTATGTACAAATAGAATTATGTTTTTATATACATAGAAAACAATGATTGTTGTTGTTCTTTATTGAAACTAAATGTGAGTCACAAGCCAGTTGGAAATAAGAATAATTCGAAAAGCTTCATCTGCAGAAGGAATTAGTCGTTTAGTTTAAACTAATCGAGGATATATACAAACTTCAATTTAAAACAATTGAAATGTGTGAGGGAAAAAAAATAAATTTACTTATTTTTGTTTCAAATTTAATATTTTTTTTTTCTTTTTTATGTCAATCGCTTAAACCGCTTACACCGATTATCCTATCATCATTCCTTTTCAAAAACTTTCAAACTACTGATCGATATCCGAAACTTGATAACTAGGCTTTTATCAGCGACCGAATATGAAATGCTTATTGCGAGGTTAATTCCTACACAATGTTTATCCTAGATGAACCTGCAATCACAACTGTACTTTGAACTCTGAAGATAGAGATCCCGCTTGGTGAAGTCAAATTGTAAAACTAATATTGTTTGGCCTTTCCTCTAGATCTGTCAGTTAAAATAACAGGTCCTCCTTTTGGATATAATACAGGAAGCAGAAAGCTAAAGAGTGATTGATTGTACCGACAAAAAAAATTAATTTCGTATTACAAAAAATCGTATAAAATTCTTTCAATAATCTAACTCGGTTTCGAGTAAGTATAAATCTTCGCAAAATTGAAACTGTCCTCTGGCTTTTTGGATAAAAAGTACATCTATGGCAGTATATTTGACTGCTTTGGATAAAGTTAACAAAGGGTCGAGCCAAGCTCTCGGCACTACTCCTTTTTACAGAAACAAACTCAAGCGATTTTCGACCCCCCTAGTTTCGGAAACTTTAAACTCGCCATATTTGCTAGGCTAGGCAGCCACAGGCAACTCACCACATTTTAACTCCTTAGCAATAGTTGTTCCTGAGATATAGAACGTCAAAAATCGTGAAAACCGTAACTGCCTGACTCACGTAGGTACTCAATGACTGAGAGATCATACAAATTATGGAGCACTTCCCGACACCGTAGAATCTTCTAATTTCGCAGAGAAATTTCTTATTTAATGATTACTGACTAAAATTTGGTAAGTTAACTCACCTGATTACTCACAATTCAAAAAGTTTTGAAAACTTGAACAGTAACCTTACGATAAACTTAGAACTTGGCGAAATTTTAGATCTCAGCCGTGAAGATTTGTTATATACAGGTTTTTTGTATACACAGGAGAACTTGGCTTTTTTTTAACATTTATGTTTTTGGTGTGATAAGTTATCTCTTATACATTTAAATAAGTCAAACGATCAACTTGCCTGTGCACTAGTAATGCTCTTATCCGAACACCTCAACTTCCTGTTGGTATGACTTGTTTCGGAATCTCTACCGAGATTCGAAAATTAATGAAATTTGCAATAAGGCTGATTATGCATAAATATATTTGCTCGTTTCGTTGTAGAAGTTGTGGCTAATCTGTTTTAAGTTATTCTCGCACAATTTTCTCTATCCCACTTAAAGAGAAAAAGCTAACTTCTTTCTCTTTTTTAGTCGATTCAGTTCATAAGAATATCGTAAGTTAGTAAAAATGTTATACACACTATCATAAGAAGCAAGCGTTTTGAAGTTTTGTATATAACGGTTCTTTAAAAAAAAAATGCGGTGGGTGAGTGTGTTGTGAAAACGAGCATTGTTTAGTTGTAGCCCACTCATCGAAACGAATCAAGTCACAGCTTAATAAAATAGCTATTGTTATAAAATTAAAATAAAATATATAAAAAAAAATAAATTTGCTGGCACAACAACTCATGAAGAACTAGGGCATATTGACTTATGTCGTTTTCCGTTGGTCACTCCTAGCACTCTTTTTTCACTCCATCCACACTCCAAAAACCTTCCATTGGCTGTTCGGAGTGATGATTTAGGAGTGTTTTTTCACTCCGGATTTCATTAAAGAGTGCTAGGAGTGCACTCTGAAAACACACATATTTTTAAAAGTATGTGTTGGATTAATTGTTAAAATAGTAAATGCTTCTTCTTGAGATGTTTTGGAATTGAAATTATTGAAGAATTCATTTTAGTTTTAACTTCTACATAGATACACATATTACGGAAGAGAGTTTTTCATATTCCATTGGAATCAAAAAAGAGTGAAACACTCTGAAAATCCAATCGAAAACGACATTATAAATCTCTGAGATAATCTTCGAGCATTTTTCACTTCCTTGCAAGAGGCAGTAACCCTGAAAAACACTTTTTTGTGTTTAGGTGGAAGAGGCCGGGAATCGAACTCTAACCTCTAGCATGCCAGTCCAGCGCACTAACTCTAAAACCAAGGGCTACTACAAATCTTATAAAATAATTAAAAAAAAAAAACTATTTTAAATTTAAAAAATAAAAACTTGTTTTGTATATTTATTTAAACGAATGATAGGTATTTTTTATTAGATCTTTTTAAGTATATTCAAAACAAAAGTTAAGTCTTGTTACAAACTTATGCTGGTATTTAGCTCAAGCTAAATATTTACGTATCGAACATTTTTTTGTATCATTTTTTAATTTACTAATTATAAAACTATAAATAATAATTAAATTATAAATCTTCATGCAATAAGCAAAAGGTATTCTATGTATTTTTTTTTTGAATGTATTTAGTGAACAATAAACAATTAGATACATTTTTACACAAACAAATGGGATGAGATTCGTAAAATTATAAATAAAAGGAGACAAAAAAAAATACAAATAAATTTACAAAAGAAAAAAAAAAAATTAAGAGCTGCCTTTCATCTAATAAGAATTATGACCAGCAATTAATTTAATAAGAGGTTGTAAAGAATTACACACATTGTAAATACAACTATATGAAAATAATAAAGCTAGTATTTTTGTTTATGGAAGAACAAAATAAATTAATAAAGACTGGAAGCGTTCAAAAATAAAATATAAATTAATCTTGAGGAATCTTACCCAAGAACAACTAAGCAATTTCAGATCTTGAATTCCTTTTTTTTTAATATCTTGTGTGAGGTTCTAGTTATTGAAAAAACGCCATAATGCATGCATGGTGATGAGCTCGTGAAGGTATTTCGTGTTTTATAACTTTAAATTAAAACAAATCGATAGGGATGGTGATATCTGCAAGAAATACAAATAAAAGTACGCACACGCGAGAAGATCCGGAATGTTCAATTAAAGCTCAGCATCAATTTAGTCCGTGTTTTTTTTTTTTATTGTTATGAACTTGGCATATAGGAGAAAACTTTGACGATATGGCTTTCACTCTTAAACTTAGTTTTATGTTGGTTTAGTTTTTGTTGTTGTTACAGTTTGAAGCTTTTAGTTTATTTTTTAAAACGAAAAACCTTAAGTTCATCTAATTTTGTTTTTTTGAGATTTGAAATTATTTAAAGAATAATTGAGGAGTGACTTTTCAAAAGGGAATATATGTAAATAAAATATGAAAAATACCTTTTTGAAAATATTTATTTGCAATCTTTATTTCAAAAGGTTAAGAAAAAAAAAATAAATTTGATGGCACAACAGCTCATGAAGAACTAGGGCCTAGTGGCTTACAACTCTCAACCATTCCTGTGTGCGTGTCTGCAGGAATGGAGGGGACCTACAGTTTATTGCCGAATCCGAACGGCTAACGAGCGGCACTTTTCTGTGACAGGAGATACTCTTGGAGGATTTGTCAATTCCTCGCAAGAGGCAGTAGCCGTTTTTTCTTTTAAATAAATAAGTCCGAGGCCGGGGATCGAACCTTAGACCTCCGGCATGACAGTCCATCACACTAACCATCACGCCACGGCTACTAGTTTAAGAGGTCCTTTAAAATCGGTTGAGTCGTTAGCAACAGTTCTATGGCACGTACAGTTTGTGGTATCTTTTTTTTTTTTACCAAAATGTAGACCATACCGACCATATAGTACACACAAAATTATTATACATACATTTATCGCATGTAATAAGGAAAGTGTTGGAGGTAACAACTCACCAGAGCATTTATAGAATTCTTTTCAGAGGGATGCCGGGTCAGGCACATTCACATATAGATTTGATGCAAATAATCACACGTAACGAAGCAACGAAAGAACTTTGTGTGAGGTAACATTTTTATTTAAACACTTACCGCCATATTATTCACTCAATACATCTAGATTAAAAATTTAAATCCGGATGTAAATCGTACAAATTCAATGTAAATTCATCTGGATTTAAATTTAAATCTGGATGTATCGAGTGAATAATATGGCGGTTATAAAGCAAACATTTTTCTATTCTGCCATTTTTTATTTTAAAGAGAAATTTTCTATTTTGAGGAGATTTTTCTCATGTACATATGATTCACGCACAAATTCAAAATAGTTGTTGACTGTGAAATCTGTTGTCTCCTATGTTATTTCAGTATGTTATCACATTTGTCAAGGCTTTTTTAATAAAGACACCTATGTCGACGCATCTTCTTTTGATGGAAAATACAGTATTGTTAAATTTAGGTCCAACATTTAGTGAATTTGATGTGTTTTGTTATAATTAAAAATAATGCCTTAAATATCCCTCTTGACAAAGAAAGAATGAAACCCTGGATACTAGATTAGAAAAAGTTAAAATTTATTATATCCCCTATTGAAAAGTCACTCCTCAATAATTGTATAGCCAGGTTAGAACGTATTTTTTTTGCTGTATTAAGGGAAGTTCAGAAATGTATTAGGAACTAAAACTGTAATTCGCCGGCAACAACTAATGAAGTTAGTGATTTGATTCTTTTCAATACACTGTATATATGGAACTTCAGAGAATGGGATTTTTCTAATTTCAAAGAAAATGTTTTGTGGATCCTGATATTTTATATTTTTGATGTCGGGAAGTTCTAGAAGCATTCTTCAAATTGGAACAACTTTACGAAGAATTTTAGCGATTGCGTTGACAGTACATTTAAAAAAACGAAAACATAAATCCTATAACATTAATTTTTTCATTCCCACTAACAACAAGCTGCTAATATAGCGATTATGGTATGTATTAAAAGTAACATTTTATCTAATTTTCCATAGCAAAATTCAATATTTTTGTTTATATAATAATAAGGAAAAATTAATGATGCAGAAGATGAACATGTAAATTTAAAAAGAAATTATTGTTACGCGTCCTTTACAAAAAAAAACATTTCTTGTATGTTTTTAATGCATTTATACTAACAAATGTACATTGTAGTTTATTTTTATATTTTTTATATTATTATAACTAAAAGTATGTTTACCTAAAAAAAATTTTAATTTCTTAACATAAAATCTATTATTCCACTAACACCGATAAATTTACACATTTTTTTTTTTTTATTTATTCCTTTCTTGGTCTTCTGTTTATTTTCTTTTTTCTTATTATTATTTACAATGCGTGTGTATGTTAAAAGTTTGTATATAAACAAAATACTCAAAATCTTTAACATAAGAGAAATAGTAGTTTTTAAGGTAAATTGTGTGCATTAGGTTAAAATAAGAAGATCTTATAGTACCTTTTCTATATGGTAATTATTTTGTTTTTATTTAGCAATAGATGTGTTTTTGTCAATAAATATTAATATATTTAATCAAACTGAATACATATAACAAGATTGGAGAGGGATGGACAAACAAGGTTTAGTATAATTTAAGTAGTAGAGATAGTAGTAATTCTGAATGTAATTTTTCTCTTGTTTTGTTGATTGTACGTTTTGTTTTTTTCTTCTTTAAATTATTAAAACAAAAAATGAGCAAATAAATAATACTTAGAAATCATATTATATATATATATAGCGACACATTATGAGATAATATATCCTTGCACTATTATCATTAGTACGTTTGGTTATCTTTTTTTTTTTGTTTAATTTTTTTTTAAGTTTTACTCGATATTATCATTTTTGTATGTTTTTATAGATTTTTTTTTATTATTTATTATTTTTAATCATTTTTAAATAGCTAGATTATTATTATATATATATGTATATATGTAGGTGTTTCTGTTTTGTTTTATTATATAACTTATAATAACCTATGACTTCGACATCATCATCGGATGAGTTATGATGATGGATTACACATTTCACGTTGTTGTGTTTTTTAAATGCAACAATTTAACTTTTAGCTCGGCAAATGTTGGCCTTTTAGCTGGATTAAGATCCCAAGCTTGGCGCATCATTTCATAAATTTCTGCTGGACATCCTTCAGGTGCTTCCATTTTGTAACCCACTTCGACGTGTTTAACAACATCAGCAAGTGGCTGAAAAGAAAATTGAATTATTTCATTAAGCGAAAGCTTTTTACAAAAGAACATAGACTGGCAGCCTCTTAAAACTTTGTGGTAGCACTCTCAAGTGGTTGTTTCATTCCATACCTTGAATGTTATCTTGGTTATTAAGTTTCTGTTATATATTCTGAACGGACAGCAAAAGAGTTCAGTCAACCAAGGGCAAAAAATGATTTCATTTCAAAATAATTTCAATTTCCTTACTATTTCCAAGGGTAAAATAAAAAATAAATTTGATGGCACAACAGCTCATGAAGAACTAGAGCCTAGTGACTTACAACTCTCAACCATTCCTGTGTGCGTGTCTGCAGGAATGGAGGGGACCTACAGTTTATTACCGAATCCGAACGGCTAACGAGCGGCACTTTTCTGTGACAGGAGATACTCTTGGAGGATTTGTCAATTCCTCGCAAGAGGCAGTAGCCGTTTTTTTCTTTTTAAATAAATAGGTGGCGAGGCTGGGGATCGAACCTTAGACCTCCGGCATGACAGTCCATCGCACTAACCATCATGCCACGGCTACTACAAGGGTATTTGTGTTAATATTTAAAAAATGTGTGGACAAGACAAAAAATTTAGTTTTTAAAGTTCCTCTTACACGATTTGATATGCGTGTTTAAATGATTAGGATTAGGACGATTATTAAATTTACATATCCTATCTTATAGATGCTATAATTTTTTTTTTCAACATTTTGCGTAGATGCTTATGGTTAATGAGTCCAACATGGATATGGACATTTCAGATTATTGAAGAACAGCTTTTCGCATTCACACAACACGTCAGAAGAGTTCTTATAGACAAAGATGTTAAGAAGATCGATGTCCCTATAGTTTTCGCGAAATTTTGTTTTTCAAGGAAATTATAGAAGGGCCACAAAACAAAGCTTTTTCCTAACAGTCAAAATTTGTATAAATTGAAAATAGGTAATTGACAATTTTTGCACTTTTTGTTACTGATGAAATAAGAATCGCAATGGAAATTGATCACATTACACTTTTTACTCTCTTCGACTTCTCAAAGACTTTGGCACTGTTAACTATTTAATTCTGTTGAAAAAACTACGCAATTGCTATGGGTTTTCTTTAGAGTACTGTAAATTATTTCTTTTGTAACTAAGCGGAAGGCAATAATGCGTGATGGCAAACGGATACTCCTCTATCTTCCTCAGTGTCTTAGCTGGAGTGCCACAGGGATCTATCCTGGGACCTATTCTCTTTTCACTTTACATAAATGTGTTGCCACAGTTTGTTAAATATTGTCTGACTCATTTACACTGTGATAATGTGCAGCTCTTGATAAGTCGACTCTTTGAGGTGAGAATGATGCCGTAGCATTAATGAATGAGGAATTTTTTCTCATTTCACGTTGTCAAAAATAAAACATCTTTGCTTAAACCCTATAAAATCAATAGCCCTTCCCATTTATCGCAAAATCTTTGATTTATCTGACTTAAACCCATTGAAGCTTGAGGACGAAAATATAGAATATGTCAACAGTACTAGAAATCTAGGAATAGTTTTTAATCGTACTCTTACATGGAACGACCATGCCGTGGTTGGGGCCTTTGCAGATAATGCTGCATTCAAAATGCGTTTTTTTTTTCAAGAGCCCAGATAAAAGGTATAGCACTTAAAACCTTATATTTAATATAAGTGCTGAGTACCTTAGACATGAATATTGGAGACCTCTTAGGGGGGGCCTTCTGTGTGCAAGACGCACTGAAAAAAATGAAAATAATCCATTTTACAAATAATTGTGATAGCAAAATAATTCCTGTTTCCAATAATAGAGTGATGAGAGGTCCCCTCTCATCACCAAATTGAGTAAAATAAATCTTGTGCCCAATGATGGACTGGTCCCTCCTTATCACCAAAATGAGGGCCCAAGACTGTCTGCAAGACTCACTTAAAGAATGCAAACAATACAGTAGAATTTTATTTAAGTAAGTCTTGCAACTAAATAGCCCCATGGAAAAAGTCTTGGACCCTCATTTTGGTGATGAGAAGGGACCACTCTATCATTGAAAACGAATTATTTTTCTATCACAATTTAAGTAAAATGGATTTTTTGAATTTTCATTTCAGCATTATCTGCAAAGGCCCCAACCACGGCATGCACGGCTTGCATATTCCCATATAGAAAGTAAAGATTTAACTCTAAACACCAGTGAATTTTTGATATCAAAATTTGCGAAATTTTTTGCAATTTTGACTCTTCTACTAGCCCTAAATTAAATGTTGCATATAACAACATGGCCCGCTTTGTCGCTATGACCATGTATAGTCTTTTGCAGTTCGTATTTCCGGTTGTAGCCCAGACAACTTATTAAACTAATTTCTCACTAAGTTATCTTCATGAAATCATTCAAACCCAACAGCCTGATTATTTACAGCGTAAACTGAATTTTCCTCGTTCAACATGATCTTTAGCTCTTATAGTAACTTGATATAATTATTCCTATTACTAAGCGTCAATTTTTTGTCCATGTTATACATCTTTGGAACTCCCTGCCCACTGTGATGAGAAGTATAAGAAGCACAAGAAGATTTAAATTTTTACTATCATTGATAATTTATTAAGTCATTTCACTTTTGTCTCTTTTATTAATTTTTGTTTTTTTTTTCTGTGCATATTCACATACATAAATGTAAAGTGAATTTTTTAGATAGTTTTGTTCGAATTCTTAAATTAATTTAAAGGCTTTCAATACTTTATAAGACTCACATCCTACTTTGTAAGCGTGTAAGCGATTTTAAAATAAATAAATACAAAATACAAATACTTACAATTCTTGGGTATGGAACACGCCCAAATGAATATATTTCCCACAGTAAAATTCCAAAGCTCCACATATCGGATTTATTTGAAAATCGCTTAGAATAAAAAAAAAAAAAATTAAATAAAATTAATTTCATTCCCATTGTTGATTCCAAACAAAGGACTTACACCATTTTTAAGAGCTTCTGGTGCAGTCCATTTGATTGGAAGCTTTCCAACTTCCAAATTATAACATTCTTCCCGAGCCAATCCGAAATCGGAAACTTTAGCGACACAGTTTTCAGAAATTAAAACATTTCTTGCAGCTAAATCTCTGTGCACAACCTTTTTTGCTTCCAAATATTCCATGCCAGACGATGTATCACTGCAAAATAGATAGGTGTGTTAAATATCATATTTTTCATTCAACAAAAAAACCAACTTACTAGGCAAAGTTTATTTGATCCTTTTTCGTAATATGTTGTCGTCCCCGCGACCTCAAATAATCAACCAGTGATCCTTTGCTCATGTACTCAGTGACCAAATAAATATGCTTACTAGTAAAAACAAGTCCAATAAATTTAACAAGGTTTTCGTGTTCCAGTGTTCTAAATGTAGTAAAAAAAAAAATACGAAAATATAATAAGCAAATATATTTACATTAATATAAAAGAAAATCTCACGTCATAACAGACGCTTCGGCCAAGAACTTCTGTGCCGCTCCATCGTCTTTTAGCATTTTTACAGCCACTTTTTCGCTACGCAGTATACCCAGCATCACATCACCAAATTCTCCTTTCCCTATACTTTCGCGCAGCTGCAGATCAGCTTCAGGAATAACCCAACCCTTGTCTGCAAAATCTTTTGAATTAATGCAGAACTCCTGTCTGCCCATTTTAGGCAGGCATTTGATTAGCTGCGTACACAGACCATCGGCATCTTTTTCATAGTGCTTTAAACAAATACAGAGAAAATTAATAACAAATTGAAAATTCGTTTTTTAATTGATTATATTTACAGCTACAAGTTGTCCAAGATTCTCAAAGTACTCCTCGTCGTCAATTGTTAGTTTATTTTCTAAATATTTCACTCGATAATGCTCAACCTTGCCTTGGAAGCACACACACAGGGTATAATCGCCGGGAAAGTTGGTCGACTCTCGTACCAAGAATAAACCATCGTCACGCGGTTGAAGCAAGTGTTCCGCTTCGTCCCGGGAAATACTTCCATGGAACCAACTAAAAAGGTAAAGCGAAAATTTATAAATAATCAAATGTTGAATAATACAAAGGAACTACTTTCGATCAAATGGAGCTAAAGGTTTTAAACGTTTCAAAAAAAAGTAGAATCTCATCGTTCAATGCTTTATTATTAAAAAAAAAAAATATGAAAAGAAAAAAAAAAACTTTGAAAAAATTCGTCTCCACTTTCACGAAAGGGTAACTAGATAAAGGTGTTTTCAGCTTTTGTTTGTCTCTCCTTGGCTTTTAAATAATGATAAGATACGGTGTTTTATTATCATTTTTATTTTTAACCATTAAGTTAAACATACTGTCATCGGCTTTTACAGTATGCACGTAATTTGATTTTAATTAATTAAAGCCTAATATTTAGTTTGTAAATGAAATGCACTTGGTGCATAATCATTAAAAGTAGAAATAAATTGATATTGTTTTCATTAACACGTATGCGTTTACAGGTAAATTAATTTACTTGACTTGTATAAAGATAGGTTGAGAATACCTACTTAAGTTCGATTAGAGCTTAAACAGTAGCGATGTTGCCTCGATTGAAACATTCAATTTTAAAATCAATTTTAAAGAAATACATATTCGACTTAAAAGCAAAACATTTAAATTAATCATCGACTGTGATAAAAAAAAGACAATTCCAATTCGCAACCAATAAATTCGGCTTGTGTTAAACTCATTTTATAAATTCATTAATAATTGGAAAAGTGTTGCCGAAGTTATATTCCTTTTTGGCAAAATTATTGATAGAAATTATGATTTTGATGATTTTTCAAAAAATGCCGCCACGCTGACACAATCAAAACCAAATAAACAAGCAGTGGTGAAGATTTCGGAACCGGCAAATCAACCGTCGATCAAATGTTCACACTCCGACAGATTTTGGAAAAAACCCAGGAGTTTCAAATCGATACACACCACCTCTTTATCGATTTCAAAGTCGCATATGATAGCGTAGACAGAGACGAGCTATTCAGAGCCATGGCGCATCTCGGCATCCCTGCCAAATTCGTCCGCTTTTGCAGGATGACGATGGAGTAATCTCGCTGCTCCGTCAAAATCAAGAACACCACCGAACCCTTTGATGTCGAGAAAGGTTTGAGGCAAGGCGACGCATTATCATGCAACCTGTTTACTGGCTGAACAGAATAGAATGACGGAACTGAAGCCGCAGACGGAACTGGAAGAGCTGTCAAAAAGTGTCGTACGTTATTTTTTTTACTTGTCCACAATGGAGCTGTACAGCTTTGAAAGTATTTTGAAGAAAAACAAAAGAATATTATTGTGTACAAGCTCAGAGTTCACATTTTTTGTTTCCACTAATTTTCCTTTTAATAAATAATTTTTTTCGCGATACAAATAACCACAATATTTTTTTCCGACCCAAAAAGTTGTTTTTTTTCTTCATACAAATTGAAACGTCAAAAGTGCCGTACGTCAAAAGTGCCGTACGTCAAAAGTTAAAAGTTGGTGAACTCTTCCGTCTGCGTCTGCATCTCCGTATGCGTCTACGTTCCGTTGTGTTCGCAACATTGAATTTGCGTGTATTCAATATTTTGACAGCTGTTCCAGCTCCGTCTCCGGTTCCGTCTGCGTCACCATTCTGTTCAGCCAGTTAACATCGTTCTTTAAGCAATTGTACGCAACTCGCAAGTCAACAACAGAGGTACAATTTTTCAAAAGTTTGTTTAAGTACTTGCTTAAGCAGATGATATTGACATCATTGGGAGAACGAAGCGAGCTGTTACCGGCGCGTTTGCAAGTATTGAATCGGAGGCGGCGAAAATGGGTTTGGCTGTTAATGAGGACAAGACGAAGTATATGCTATCATCGAGAAAGGAATCTCAACATCGTCGGCTCGGGCAAAACGTCACGATGGATAGATACAACTTCCAAGTCGTCAAGGACTTTGTCTACCTGTGCGCCACTATAACATCGCAAAATGACATCAGCGCAGAGATCAAACGAAGAGTTACTCTTGCCAATCGCTGTTTCTTCGGGCTAAGAAGGCATTTGGGTAATAAAGCCCTCTCTCAGAGAACCAAGAAGACCTTTTATAAGACCCTAATCATCCCGGTCCTGCTATATTGGGCAGAGGCATGGACCCTGTCAAAAACGGATGAGAATCTGCTTGGGTGCTTTGAAAGGAAGATTCTTCGGGTGATTTTCGGTCCAGTCTGTATCGATGGAGTATGGAGGAGAAGATTTAACAACGATCTTTACGGGCTTTACAGCGACGTCGACCTGGTCAAGAAGCTGAAAATACAGCGGCTGAGATGGCTGGGACACGTGGAGCGTTTGGACAACGACGCGCCAGCCCGATGAGTCTTCGAATCTACCCCTGACGGTCTGCGCAGTAGAGGAAGACCCCACCTTAGGTGGCGCACACAAGTGGAGAACGACCTCAACCAATTTGGAGTGCGTTACTGGAGGCAGTTAGCTGGCTGGAGGGGCTTGTTGGTTGAGGCCGTAGTCCATCCTGAGCTGTGAGCGCCATCTAAAGTAAGGTGAAGATCCAAAATTGTCACTCTCAGCAATAACAAATTTAAGAGTACATATACAATGGTTAAATGGTTAAAGTACTTCTTATGATAAATCGAAACAAGAATTCAAATTTCCATGAATACAAGCAAGATGCACTCGTTTCATAATTAAAAAAAAAAAATATATCGTTGAATCTATTGATCTTGGATTTAATAATTTATTCAAAACACTTACGGCATCGCATTCAATTTCACTTCGCATTTCCGTTGCTGATGCTGGCTGTGCAGCAACTGTTGCTGCTGTTGTATTCCCGGTTGTATCTGTTGTTGTTGTTGTGGCAGTAATTGTTGTTGCTGTTGAATCGTCTGATGATTGATAGAAGATGATGAATTCGTTAGGGTGGGCGAAAGAGATGACGTACTGTTCCACGCAGTACCGTTTGTATCAAAGTTGTGCAATGACGTTGACATGACGCCGCCGCCACCATTTCCGCCGCTCCCAACAATTCCACAGCCAGCACCAATACCGCTGACGCCACCACCTATGGCGACATGCATCACTGGTGGACACTGGGATATTGATAACGACATTGCCGATTGTTGTGTTGGAAGATGTTGTAGCTGCTGCTGCTGCTGTTGTTGTTGTTGTTGTTGTTGGCGTAGAGTTGGATGCATCATCAGTGTTTCTGCACACAAATTGCTACTGGAACCAGGATGCAGTTTGACTGCATGACCAGCACCTGAGTTGACAACCGTAGCAGCAACGGCAGCCGCAGGACTCATGTGGCTTTGAAGCTGAGCAGCATTCAGTGATGTAGACATCAGATTATTATTGGACGAGTTGGTTAACAGCTGCTGTGTCTGACAGGCCGATGTAGATATCGCGTGTGTCAGCGGTGCCAGAATATGTGACTGTTGCCCGACTATAGCCGCACCGGCAGCCACTCCAACAGAACCTTGATTTGGCGACTTGGGCGAATGATTGGCGGTTATAAGATTATGACTATTTAAAGCATGTGCGGAAACATGAATGTGTTGATTCTATAAAAAAAAAAAAATAAGAAACATCAGTATTTTTGACCTTAATGAACAAAAGAAGCTTTTTTTCTTACCACATTAGGTTGATGGGGAGGAATTGTCGGTGGTACAATATGAGGTTGGGATTGGCTAAGCTGCTGTTGTTGCAACAAAGCACTATTGCCAGCAATATAGCTGCCTCCAGTACCTGGTTGCGGTGCTGGACGTTTATTATGTCTAATAGGTGCTGTTGGGGGCATTTGATGGCCAGTCGATTGTAGAAACCATGGATCACCGGCCGAATTGGCTACAACCGATGGCTGTGAGAATCCACGATGATGACCAACAACTGATGTCTGACCGGCAGTGGATTGCAAATTAAGGGCCTGCGTTGCTGTAGCGTGACTATTCATAATAGCGCCAGCTTTGTGACTTTCTTTAGCCTCTTCTTTTGCACAACTTGAATAAACTTTTTGTTGTTTGTCGTCTGTCGCTGTGTCTGTAGGTACGGATTTAGATGTTAGAGAAGTTAAGTTATTATTTGATTGATTAACCGCTGATGTTGTGCAGCGATCAATCAAATGACGTTGCACCGTCGATTTGGGATCTACATCCGCATCTAAAAATTAAAAATAAAACAAAGTTTATTGTTAGATTTTATTTTTTTTTTTTTAATAATGTTTTGTTTTAATAAATGAAAAATGACAGTTTGAAAAACATTCCGGTTCAAAACAGAGCTTTTATTTTCACGCAAATAAATTATTATTTGATATTAAATCCCATCTTGGTCAATTCAAAAATTCATCAAAATATTTTGACATTTAACATTGCGATATCTGACATTTTATGACCTTCTCAATAAAGTCCAGATCATTAATATGTAAACGAACAATTTTGTATGAGAAAATAAAATAACAAATCCGTTAAAACGCAAACAAAAAACAAAGTTAAGGATGTGAAATTTGAGGTTTGTTTTTTTTTCGAACTGAAGCGACACGCACACGCACGATATGTGTTGCTGTTGGCATTCGAATTTTGAACAAATTGTCAATGATAGGCGTTTTTATCGGAAAGTGTTTTAGCTTCCGCAGTTAAATTTCCCTCTGTAAACTACAACAACTACAAATGAAAATTGGTTTTGTTATTATTAAAGCCTAGTTTATAAATCGAAGGGAAGTGAAATTTTTATACAAAACCATTGCTTTTTTTGCAGGCTTGAAAAAATATATTAAAATTATTCGCAATTATTAAAAGCTACAAGGAGGGAGAAATTTGTTTCGAAGTAAATATAATTCAACGGAATTATCTAAACCAAAAAATAAAGTTTATTTTCTTGATGAAGCTTTCCATGCGAGATTTATTGATGTTTCATTTTGATTTGGATTTCACTTCGCATTGATGTATAAACTAGGCTTAATAAGGGAAATTCAACTGAAATAGGTAAAAAAAAAGTCCCAAAGTATAAACCAAAATTGGCGTAGGTAGGTATATCCTCCAGCACCAGCAGGGCTTCGAACTTCCAGCAGTTAATGCCCAAGAATTAAAAGAGCTGCTAATTTCTCAGTTATTTTTTAGGTAAAAACATAAAAACAAAAGTAATTTCTTAGAACTCTGCAGGCAATGTTCTGAACTTCAAGCTGAACATTTTTTGCTTACATACATTTTCTCTTCAACACGACTGGCATGAGTCGAAATCATTTGTGACATTGAAAAATAATAATATCCAAAATCCTATTTTGAGTGTAATTAGAAGAAAAGACACCATTGAAGAGTGCTTCTCTACTAAAGGAGAAGTGCAAAGAATGTTTACAAAAATTTAAAGCTCACCCAGAATTTACAAAGGAAAGATGAGTTCTTGGAATAACCACTGATGGACACTTGATGAACATCAAGGAAAGAATAGCATAAGTAGGTATTGACTGCTAACTTAAATCATTGTATTGGAATTAATAACTCTTTTTTCTCAGAATCAATTTATAGAAGTCTAGAAGCCATTTTTTTCTGGATCCTTCATAACTTCAGAATGGACCATAAAAGTCGCAGTTACGGTCATTATACAACCAAAAATCAACCAACAATATGTAGACAAGAGCAATTTCGTGAGATCCAGTCATACATTTTTTTAATGATATTTAAAGACAAACATAGTCATAGTCATTTCCAAAAATACATATGTACATATATCCTGCCTTATTCATAAAAAAAAATTGGTTATTTCAGCTCTTTTGTTCAGGAAAACTACACCATGGATTAAGAATTTTCTGGATTCAAAATATAGGCATTTGCTTACTGTTCAATTTGAGTCCGGAAAATTTTTGTTCCATGGTGTAGTTTCCCTGAACACAAGAGCTGAAATAACTATTTTTTGTTTATGAATAAGGCAGTATGTATGTAATATTAAGGCCAGGCGGGCACATGCAACTAAACAGTTTGGTTTCGATTTTGAGCACAATGGGATTATATGGGAGTGCGCGGACTCTCATATAATTCTATAGTACTCAAAATCGACACCAAACTGTTTAGTTGAATGTGCGCGCCTGGCCTAATATTTCAACTAAATATTAAGATGAATTAATTTTTGTAGACTCTTTAAAAAAATCAAATGAGATACCTATCACATCAATTCAATGAGTCAAATTAATAAATTAACCAACCAACCGTTAGTCAGAAATAAATTATTTCACTTTTACTACTCGAAATTCCTAAACTCCAAACAACATTATTCTCGAGCCCAGGTCAATCATCTTTTCCATTTCTAAACTGGCCCCTGGGCATTAAACAAAAAAAAAAAAAAAAAACACTAAAACAGGTTAAATAGGTTATCATTCCACTAATCTTCACTTTAAAGTTATTTAGTCATTTGAAAAAAAAAAAAAAATAATAATAATTTATCGACAATCGACGACACACTCTGTAGGTATCTTCTGTTCGAATAAATTATAAAACCAAACATCTTATATGCATAATATATACATAGGTGTGCACAACAAGTTGGTTTTGAGTTTAATAGGTATCCACGATTCCGAATTCGATTTGTTGTTTTTGTAATTTTTACCAAGTCAAATTCATGATATGTAGGTATGAAGTTTATTTTTACACTTGTGCAATCTTAAAGATTGTATATTTTTTTTTACTATTAATTTCATTCTATATTTACATTTTGTGTATCTTAAATAAATCATTTCAAGTGCACACTCAAGAACGCACCACACAAAGCAATGTAGGTATAAACAAAAAAAAAATACCTATACCTACCTACCTCTACCTACGTTAAAAGCAATTTGCATTTTATTTTTGCCCCCTAGATTCAATTATTTTTATATTTCATGATGTTCTGTTCAGAGTGTTCATTCTGTTTACCAATCACATTCTTATATGACTTGATAGATAGTATACAGGGTCCCTCTTTTCGTTTCCACCTCGTTTGACGAGAGTTCTGCTGGTCGAGAACTTGAGAGGGTGTAGGCATTGAATTTGAAATAAAATTAAAAAAAAAAAATGCCGAAAAAGCAACAACTACCTGCTTTGTAAAAAAAAAAAATTCACTGCCAAGGTCGACAGCATTAAATGGAAAATATTTTAAACTTTGTTGCTGTTCTACAATCGACACAATGTTCGGAATGAGATACACGTATCGTTACTTGCGTTAATGAAAATGAGTGCTTTATTGTACTAAGTACCTACATATGTACATATCTATGTATACCATGGGAGGCACTTGTTTTTTGATTAACTTTCTTGTTGATTTGATAAAAATGTGTTAAGTAAAATTTTTTATGTTGTTTATCACTTAATTTTTTTTTGTACAGAATACAATGTAGGTATGTTGCTAAGTAGATATGTATATGTATATACCTAAATAGGTATGTAATAATTATTTTTAACCAAATTCAAATTGAACAAAATAGCTTTGGAGGTCAAGATTAATGTAAGCAAATATTTTTCAAGTAAGTAAAGCACGTGTACCTACCTACCTACCTACTTATAAAAACACTTGCAGGCGTATTAATAAAATTATCTTGTTTGAGTCTAGACAACCGTCCAACTTCAAAGAAAGCGTATTTAGGAATAGTCCAGTCAACGAAGGAAAAATAAATGAAATAAATCGTGTAGTCTAGGTTATTTTTTTAAGTGGTAGGGGTGACCCTCAGGTCCAACATACCAAAATTCCCCAGCCCAGGGCCGCGATCTTAAGCCTGGAGAGGGGGTTAAAGGTCCCCTTTTTTAGGTTTTCGCGAATATTTCGAAAACCAAGGGCTTAACTGAAAAAGTCTGGACCAAGGAATTAAAGTAAATTAAATTTCCTACAAAAAATTTTATAATTATATTTTCGCTTGGAGCAACACTAAGGAAGATGCGGGGTGGAGAAATGTCAAGAAATCTAAAAAATCGGTCATTAGCCTACAAAATTTAGTGTTTATAGATCAATTTTATCTAGAAATAACAGAAAAAATAAGTATATGTATTTAAAATTATTCCATTGATGATTTGGAAGGGAGTTTATGGGGTTAAAACAGGTGGCGAGGGTCAGAATTTCCTAGTTCAATTTATTTGCTACAGTGTTTGCATTCACTATGAAAAATACTGTTTCTTTAAAGGTAAAAAGTATAATGGATTTTTCCTAGTTACTGACCATGACTTTGTTAAATAATTTTCAGACATGTACTTAGAAAAAAATCGTTTATGATGGGGGGTCTATGTCCCCCCGTTTATAAGGGAGGGACCATTTTCTAAAGCATTGACGTAAAGTGCATTAATAATTATTTAAAATCAATGGAAGTACCTATAATATAACATTATAGGTTTTTGAAAATCCAAGGACCTATTCTTTTATTTTGTTGATAAAACAAGTTTTTTTTATTAAACAGGTTATAAAAAAATTGAACTTAAATTTAATGTTTTGAAAAAAAAAATTTATAATGATTTTATTTTCGAAATTTTTTGTAACTTAGTGCTAAATTTTAGTTCAGTATTTATGGGCGTTGTTAATTCTTAGTCGAATGCTAAAAACTAGATAGCTGTAGGTCTTTCAGTTTTTGAGAAAAACAAAAATTATGAACACTACTACTTTCTTAGAAATTTTTTCTAAAGAACCTTTACCCCCCTCCTGTCTAAAGCTCGCGGCTTTGGACTGGGGACTTTCAGTATATTATACCTGAGCATCATCCCTAACTTATGAAAAAGTAATCCAGACTACATGATTTTTCCTTCGTTGGCAAAGTGACGGTTTTACAAGAGGAATCATTTTCTAAAAAAGTAGTAGTTTCCATAATTTTTGATTTTTTCAAAAACTGAAAGACCTACAGCTATCTAGTTTTTAGCATTCGACTAAGAATTAACAACGCCCATAAATACTGAACTAAAATTTAGCACTTAGTTACAAAAAATTTCGAAAATAAAATCATTATAAATTTTTTTTTTTTCAAAACTTTAAATTTAAGTTCAATTTTAAGTTTCAATTTTTAACTCCCTTCCAAATCATCAATGGAATAATTTTGAATACATATACTTATTTTTTCTGTTATTTCTAGATAAAATTGATCTATAAACACTAAATTTTGTAGGCTAATGACCGATTTTTTAGATTTCTTGACATTTCTCCACCCCGCATCTTCCTTAGTGTTGCTCCAAGCGAAAATATAATTATAAAATTTTTTGTAGGAAATTTAATTTACTTTAATTCCTTGGTCCAGACTTTTTCAGTTAAGCCCTTGGTTTTCGAAATATTCGCGAAAACCTAAAAAAGGGGACCTTTAACCCCCTCTCCAGGCTTAAGATCGCGGCCCTGGGCTGGGGACTTTTTGTATGTTGGACCTGAATGTCACCCCTACCACTTAAAAAAATAACCTGGACTACACGGTTTATTTCATTTATTTTATGATTTTAGGTCTTCGTTGACTGGACTATTATGGTGCAATGAATTTAGTCAAAAAAAAAAAATGCAAAAGCTAAATAAAAAATTTCTGGCTTTCGAAACCAGTTAAGTATTTTATTGTAAGTGTTGCCGTTTTTTTTTTTTTATAATTGTTTTTTCATTTTAAGTTATTTTTTTTCTAAAATTGCCCCTACCTCCTAAACGGGGCGAGATAGAGCCCCCCTTTTATAGGTAAAAAAAGCTTGTTTTTGACCCCTCTACAAGAAACCGTTATCAATTTTTGGCGCCTGAGTTATCGTACTCGTGCCAGTATGTATATTAAATAGAGTTCAACGTTATCGTGGGAGAACTTCAAGGAGAAAAAAAAAATAAGTTCTGGAATTTTATTTTAGCTCAAACTCATTGGAATTGTAGCTACACAATGTATTATATTATTTATTTTTTTTTGTAATTTGGATCACGCTTTTTTATAACAGTATTTTTTATTTACGAAATTCAACTTGGAAAGGCAACATTCGTTGCACATAATACAAAACAAGTGCAATGACTATGTGTGCAGAATTTACAATCTGGCTTCTGAACACATAATGACGAACATAATGACACGACGAAGACGCCAAGTTTAATCAGACGACGACGACGACGTCACGTAATCGTGGCGATATTCGGTCAAGTTTCAAAGTTTTATTTTTTATTTTTGTTTTTATTTAGCACTTAAGTTTTATTGCTGTGCATGCCAATGCACAATCGCTTTTAATTTATTTCAATATAATAACTATACATGCAATGAGTAATGCTGAAAAAAAGGTTTCATATTTATGAGCTCGGCTTTTGTGGGTGGGTATGATTTAATCAATTGCGACACTGCACTGGTCAGCTTGATTTGAGTACTGATTGTCTTATTGACGTTAATAAGCTGAACGTAAGCAAGCGAAAAATGATTTGTTTTAAAGTAACTTAAGTTTTATAAACTTTAAAGTTAAGGCCATAAAAAAGTAAAAAATTTACGTGCACCAGAAGTGTCACAAGCTATGCGAAGCGAAAAGCAGTTCGAGAAGCGTTTGTGTGCGAGAAAAGTGTTCATTATGTTTTTCCTTAAAATACGTCGCAACCAAAAATAGGTTCACTTTTCGCAGCTACATAAGAATACATATAAACACATGCAAAAGCTTTTAAATAAACAGCACTTCAAAAAACGTATTTTCACTTGCACTCATACTCAACTTGTGTGACAGTTTATGCGGATGAAATATTAAAACCAGTAGAAAATAGGCTTTTAACAGAGTTCAGAAATAACTGTTGACCTTTATTTTTAATTGGTTTCTCTCCGAGAGTTACCACATTTCTTTAAGAAGATTTCGATTACGAAACAAAATATTGGTTATCGGTTGAGATTTATTTTTTATTTTTTAATGGTTGAGTTTTTAACGAAAAAATTAATGGAAAAAGTCAACCTTTAACCTTTTTTGTAGAAAATAAATCAAAAATGGTTAATTCGAACAAAAAATTTGAATAATATAACTATAAGCGACCTAGCGACTTCAAAAATGCATATTCGTAATCTAAAAAATACCTTTGGTAGATTGCCCTTGTAGAACCTACCGAACATGGATTACATGTCTTATGTGCTATAACGTGAATTAACGATATGGGAAATACGCGTAGGGATGCCCTTTTTCAAACCCTTTCGAAAGAGATATCAATGACGTCAGTGGCACTTATGTATCCGAAGAAATTGAGCTCAAATTAATTTGAGTACTCTTAATTTTGCTGCAATTTACCCCAAACGCGATGACTCATCACCTGAAACTATGAGGCGATAGCTATAAAACAATTCCTCTTTAATCTTTGCGCAATCTTTATCTATCGATTGGTCTATGAAGGATGTCTGTAGTGCAAACAGTCACTTAGCAGTAGGACGCGAGCGGTACATGTTTTCGTGACGGTCCTCATTTCGCTACATCACCCCCAACCGTCCAAGAAAGACATGTAATCCATGTCAAAATGTCTTTATACTTAGCTTAAGAGGGTTATAGCTTGAGTTGTAATGGTCCGATTTTCAAGGTTAAGGTCTCAAAATCAAGAATAAATATTGAATTAGTTACTTATGTTATGTTAAACAATTTCCTTGTTGATTTGGACTTCTTTAGTAACTTTTTTTTTCGCGGGATAAGGCCATTTTAAGAAAATTTTACACCGATATGGTTAGCTTAAGAGACGCATAACTTGACTTCTACTGGTCAGTTTTTCATGATTAAAGCCTTTAAATCAATGACAAATAATGGACTATAGGTTCATGTTATGCTATACAGTTTTGTGTCAGATATTTTTCAGTGGAAATTTCTTTAATTCAGTGTCATGAAAGTATATACAGTAAAACCCGCTTAAGAGAAACCCGCTTAAAAGAAAAACCCGCTTATCTGAAACAGTTTTTCATCCCCGAGTAATTTTCTACCAATTACCTTTAAAACACTCCGCTTAAGCGAAACTCGCTTAAGTGAAAAACCCGGATACCTGAAACATATTTTCAGTTCAATTTTATATTTTTCATTGAAAAAAAAAAAAACTCTCTTAAGTGAAAAAAAAAAATTTAATCGCACAGAACGAAAAATTTGCTGAATGCCTTCGTTTCTTCTTTATTTTTCACCTTCACCATTTTCAACACATTTACATTTTATAAACAAATTGCTTTGTCCTCTTAAACAAAAATCCAAAACAACATTTCAAATGGCTCAAGAGGTATACGTATTTTGACATTTATTAAAAAGAAAATTACATTTTTATAATTCAAAGATAAATAAAGGACAAATACAATTGTTAGCATTAATTACCCGATTAATGGAATTTTTTTAATTCCGCTTAAGTGAAATTTTTTTTTGTCACTTATTCGGACTCAGCTTAAGTGGGGTTCGTTTAACTGAAAAACCCGCTTAAGTGAAAAAAAAACTGTGAAATTTTGCAATTTTTTTAAGCGGGTTTTACTGTACTAGAATCACTGTTTTGAAAAAAACTCGCCCATAAGCCCTGTACTAACAATTTTTTATTAAATAATATTATAGAAAGGTAATTATGTTAAAAAATCGATTTTTTTTTAGTATTCTAAATTCAATACTTGATAAAAATGTTCATAATTTTGAAAAAAAAAGTATATTTAGAACTTTATCACTTCAAAACAGATTTTGTAGGGTTAGTTCAAGAGAAGTGACCATACACCATTTTTTTTTTGTCAACTTCCCACGCAGCCATGATGACGCACCACAATCATAATCAAAATAAAAAATAAAACCATATAAATTTAAGCATAAACAAGTTCCATAATCATTAATCAAAGGCATTCTTCCCCCATCCCTCATTATGATTGTTGCCTTATATTACTTTATTATTTATTTTTTTTATCTAATCTAAAACATTTTTAAAAAGCTTTTTTTTTTTTGCCTTTTAAAGTAACATTTGATTAGATACAAAATTGCATTTAAATGAGGAAAGTCCAAACCATGAGTCCCAGACCCAAGACACTTGGTTATTTGTTTATTTATCTAAATGTAAAAAAAAGATATGTAGAAGCTGATGATATTGAGATTTTACAATGTTCGCGTGAGTTTTCTTTAATTTATTGCCCATCAGTTAATGTTGAATGAAACGAGCATTGGCAATTGTATGTAAGTTGAAAGTTGCAAAGTCACTTTCTCTGTCTGTTTCGATTCGGTAAGAGGGCACGCTGTGCAGAGACAAGTATTCTGCATTGCGAATCGACCAGTAAGTTGGTTTTATCAAGCTAGCGGGGTAAATATAATTTTTCTTCATGTGTCTAAAAATATATATTTTTTTTAATAATTTATGATTTCCATTTGAATAGTAATAACGTATGTGACTGTTTATTAATTTAAAAATGTCTCTTGTCGCACCATGTGACTATCTTTAATTTTTCATTTCTCTGATAAATTACTAATTTGCAGTTGAACGTTCATACCTACGCCTGCCATAGATTGTAAAAAAAAAACTTAATGAGTGCAATAGTCTATGACTAATTTAATTGCAATATCTTGACATTTATACTAGAAATATATGATGCTATTAAACAAAAAAACAGGAACAGGAACAGGCTATACCGGAAAAAGAAGGACTCAGGCACATGAAAAACTGAGCCTAATGAGAAAAAAAAAAAAGGAGCTGTAACCCAGAAAAAAAAAATTTGTAATTTTTTTTCATAGTTCTTGCCTAATGTATGACGAAATTCAGGGGATATCAACACTTTCACTAAGCGACTATTAAATTTTTCAATTTTACTGCGGAAGAGGGTATCCTGTTGCATTTACGCAATAAGGGACAATTATACAAACGTGTTTCAAATATTGATTCGTGGTTCAACTCACCGGTTTCAGCGAATTCAACGATGGTTCAAGGTTCAAGTTGCTATTTCAAGTCGATTTTTTAGAAAATTGACCCCCAGGCCTAAACGGGGGAAAATAGACCCCTTGCCTTACGATTTTTTTCTTGTCTCGTATGTGAATCACCCTGCATATATTTATTTCATATTTTTCTTAAGTAGGGTACTATTTTTTAACAATTCATTTTTACTATCTTTCAGGGTAGGTCCAGGTCTCAAAAAACAGAATTTTACTGTTAGGGTAAGTTCAGGGTTTTCAAAAAACGCTTTGGGCTTACCCCAGGGTAACTTAAGGGCTCAACAAACAAACTTAATGATGGCATACTTCTTAACCTACGAGCAGATGATTTGCGAAAGTCGCACCAATATTGCGAGTCGTAATTATTTCCTAAAATGTATACGTTTGACAACACTCGCAAACTTGCAAATAAAAGTGTTCAGACTATTTGCAACTTCTGTCGCAAAACTTGCAAATACATTTGCGGTCAAGGGTCTCGCAAATGACTTAGTCGCAAATGATATCGCAAATAGTGTGGGTTATTTGCGAGTTCTTCACACGGTTTGCGACAGCATTTTTACAAAATGCACCTTTAATCATTTGCGCATTTGCGAGCATGACATTTATTTTTTTAATAATTTTTACACATACTTTTGTTTTTTGTTGCTTCTCATCTCGAACACTAGTTCACTATTTATAAGTCATTAATATAAGAGGACGAATGAACGAAGATATAAGTCGAATATGAAAAGTCGCAAATTTATTTGCAATTTGGATCTTGCAAATCACCCGAAAATGATTTGCGAGCATTTGCGTACTGTCCCAAAGAGGTGTTCACACGATTTTCGAGCAAGCATCGCAAATTGTGACGTAAAAAAGACGTCAGGCTCGCAAATATTTGCTACTTTCGCAAATCGTCTGCTCGTAGCTTAAAGCTAAGAGCAGACGGCATATAAAAAGCCGCAAACGTTTGCGACTCTGACGTCAGGTAAAAAGTCGTAAATATGTCGCAAATTCTGTTTACATAGCAGTGTCCGCAAACTTGCACAAAGGGTGTTCACACAATGTGCAAAAACTGTCCCAAAAGTTGCAAATGCATTTGCAATATAGCTGCACATCATATGTCCGCAAATATGATCGCAAATGTTTTGGTCTATATGCGGGGTGTTCAGACGGTGTGCTACAAAATCCGCATATGACCCAATTCCAATCATATGCAGGTTTGCGAACACATATTTTCTTTGGTTTGCATATTGCCTTGTGAGTCGCTGTCAGTGGTTTAAAAAATTACCATTGACGAAAATGATGAAGTGGAGCGCTGCAGTACGTTGGTCTCCAAAAAAATAATCTGGGTAAAGAATTGCCATGACACTGTAGGTGGTTCTGTGCCCTGCCCAGACTTCTTCGTGCGCATCTTTGTTAAATTGGACTTAAAAGTGTCACTCTCAAACAGTCCCACTTGGATTTCGCTTCGTTAATGCTTATTTCAAAGCCGAGGTCATCCACCACCTCACGCCAACCATCAATTTTGAACAGTTTGTAGTCTGGAGCACCAGCATCCCAGAGTCTGGGGCGCTTCTCCACTGCAGCAATTAATCATATCGATTATGGAATCCGTAAAACCTCATCCGCAATGTATTGCTCTTTTAAAATTTCGTTATTTTTTCAGGCCAACGCAAATGCCTGGGACTATCGCAAATGGTCGCACATTCTCGAAAACTGTCACAAATAATATGCGAGGGTGTTCACACGATATGCAAAAAAGTCGCAAAATAATGTGCGATCTAGGTGTCGCACATGCTCCGCAAATTGTTCGCGAGCATGTGGGGACTGTCCCAAATGGGTGTTCAGACGATGTGCGGCCAAAAGTAGCAAATGATGACGTAAAAATGACGTCACAGTCGCAAACATTTGCGGCTTTTATATGCCGTCTGCTCGTAGCTTACGTTTCACAACACTCGCAAACTTGCAAATAAAAGTGTTCAGACGATTTGCGACTTTTGTCCCAAAACTTGCAAATACATCAAGGGGGATCAAGGGTCTCGCAAATGACTTAGTCGCAAATGGTATCGCAAATAGTGTGGATCTTGCAAATCACCCGCAAATGATTTGCGAGCATTTGCGGACTGTCCCAAAGAGGTGTTCACACGATTTTCGAGCAAGCATCGCAAATTGTGACGTAAAAATGACGTCAGGCTCACAAATATTTGCTACATTCGCAAATCGTTTGCTCGTACCTTAACACTTTCTGTTAAAGGTTGTTGCAAATTTGGTTCATCAACATAATTAGGGTCCTTTAAACTATCATCTGATGATCCTACATATGTACATGAAACATTGACATTTTATAAAAAGAAAGTGAATATTTGACATTTATCGCTGGTATAGACTTCTGAGTTCGTTGT
This sequence comes from Epistrophella euchroma, assembly GCA_947049315.1. Classification (NCBI taxonomy): domain Eukaryota; kingdom Metazoa; phylum Arthropoda; class Insecta; order Diptera; family Syrphidae; genus Epistrophella; species Epistrophella euchroma. Next base: position 122,169,888 of record OX346246.1, read on the forward strand.
GAACGTTTGACGTTTAACACCAAATCGAAGCGTTCCCGTACATTTTGAACGTGAACTGGTTAACCACTCGTGAACGAAAAATCTCCAAAAATCTCTTTTTTCTCCACGCGGCGGCTTCACGAGCACGTTCACGAGGTGAACAGAAATACAAATTTGTATGGCTTCACGTCATGGTTCACAAGTATGTACTAGGCTTGATGACGTACGTGCATACGATTTAGTAGGACCTTCATATTACCATGCGTTTTGTATACGTACAAAAGTCAAAGCAATACTAGACAAACATTTGATGTTTCATGGCGTATGTTTTAGGACAATATGACGTACGTCAAAACCATTTTAAACAAAAATTTGTGTAAATTGTAGTAGCCCTTGGCGTTATGGTTAGTGAGTTGGACTGTCACGCCAGAGGTCTGGGTTCGATTCCTAGCCACTGCCACCAAAACAAAAAAGTGTTTTTCAGGACTTCTGCCTCTTGTAAGAAACTGACCAAACCGCAAAGAGTATCTCTTGTCATAGAAAAGAGCCGCTCACATTAGCCGTTCGGATTCGGCAATAAACTGTAGGTCCCTTCCATTCCTGCAGACACGCACACAGGAATGGTTTAGAGTGTTTTAAGTCACTAGACCCTAGTTCTTCATGAGCTGTTGTGCCATAAAATATATTTATTTTATTTGCGTAAATTGTATGGAACATTTGACGTTTATGCCAAATTTTGGCGTTTACATCAAAAACATTCTTTATATCATTGCAATGGAAAGAGAAAGAGCTAAACGGATAAAAGATTTGGAAAGAGCTACCCCACAAACATAAGACTACATGCCAAACTCAAAAAAATGCATTTTGACGTTTACGGCAACCCAATATTAGGGCGACGATGTGTTACTACTCGATGGGATAGTTTGGAAGGGCTTTTAGCCCTTACTTTTGGGACTTTCGGACACCCTGATTAATACAATTATCTGAGTATGTTTTCTTGAGGTCCGTCAAGCTGGGTCCACCACAACGGAAATTCAAAAATATAACTATGCAGGAATTAGGGGCTAATTTAGTACTCCGATCCCGAAGGAGTCCCAAATTCCCTTCACCCTAAAATACACAATTTCTTAAATCTAATGATGCAGGAATTAGGGGCTAATTTGGGGCTAATTTAGTACTCCGATCCCGAAGGAGCCCCAAATTCCCTTCACCGTTTAGAGGGAAAAACTGATTTGATGACGTCATCATGCCGTCAAGCTGGGTCCACCAAAACCTCCCAATACAGTATTTCAAAAATATAATGATGCAGGAATTAGGGGCTAATTTAGTACCCCAATCCCGAAGGAGCCCCATTCACCGTTTAGAGGGCAAAAACTGACGTCATGAAATCAGTTTTTGCCCTCTAAACGGTAAAGGGAATTTGGGGCTCCTTCGGGATTGGAGTACTAAATTTGCCCCTAATTCCTAACCCCCCAGCTTGACGGACCTGTTTTTTTGAGTGTCTATTTTGAAAAAAAAAAAAATCTGACCTTCATTGACAATGCTTTGTCCCATCATGTGGATTGCGTGGCCAACATCCGTTGTTATTGATTCCTGGTTAAGTCACTGTTTGAAGTAATACTTTTGTACATATATACCCATGCCAACCAGGGATGGTCATTTATAATAATCATCGTTTCGACATATTTGTTTATTTTGCCAGAAAATATAATATTCATCAGTTTACAAAAGTCTCATTTACTAAAAACTCGTGTGGATGTATCCAAATGAATTTCGGAAATAATAAACTACGCAGCAATACAAAAAAAAAACAAGAAAACAGATCGCCTTTTTTGGAATTTAAATTTGATACAAATATAGGTATGCGTGGTTATTAAAAAAAATTATGTCTTGTTTACATTTTGCTCAATATGTATATACCCACATATATATGCGTTTGTGTATATTAAAAAAAATGTCAATGTATGTATTATTATTGTATTATTGTTTATTTTTCGCCTTTATATGTGTGCATTCAAAAAAAAAAATTGTCTATGTATGGAAATTTTTATTATTGTTTATTTTTCCATCAGTTTAAAGCTTAAGTAGTTGTTGTTGTTACGTCTGCTATAGCTGCCCTGCCTTCTACACAAGCTCTTCAAAAAAAGATTCAATGTCAATTATTGTCAAGTATCCGTATTTTAACTCGCATCGCATCAGTTAGGTATATGTAGAATACTTCCCACAGTGTTTTTTATGTGCGCTGTGCAATGACTTGTCAGTGAGTAATGTGAGTACTTGCTTTCGTATAGTTTAGTATAGTGAGTCATTTAAGACTCACCAGCGTATTCAAATGAGACGATTTAATAAGTAGTTTTTTTTTTTACCTAAATAAATACCACACAATTATCTCCTTGAATCTACATCGTTTAAAATTTACCTTTTTAAGACGATGTACATACATATAAGTAAATGTCGACTTTAAAAAAAAAAAAAGCAATAAGTACACACGTTTTTAAATGGATTGTATAGCTTTCGAAGATCGCCCAAAATAAAAAAAAAAAAAAAAATGGAGAAAAATGTGACATCGATTGAATTTGACATTTTATAAGTTGACAGATATAGAGCACAGACCTACTTTATTTTGATGATTTAGTCTTTTGTAATATGATACAGAAAAGTTTTGGTTAAAGGAAGAACTTAGTCCAGTCATATTAGACATAAAAACAGACAGCCTCCTGATGGTGTTCTTAAGAAACTGTAGAAAGTCCCCATCGATAGAAGCGCCACCGCTAACAATTTTATAGGGGGTTAAAGGCCCCTAAACTGGGTTTTCGGGAATATCTCCCTAACGGTGCTTTGTACAGAAAAAATGTCAAGGACTAATATTTAGCTTAAAAAATTTCCTAAAAAAAAGGTTATGACACTTTTCTTTGTAAAAATTACGGTTTCCGAAATAATTCAATTGGTAGAGTTAAGATTTTTAGTTTTCTACACAAATGGAGAACACCTACACAAAAATATACAGGGTAATTCATCTACTGTGTGACAAAAAGCTCAAGCGTGTAGTTTGCGTTGAGACAAGAGAAAAAAATTGTTAGGAGGCTAGGGGATATAGTTCCCCCTTTTTAAGCGGGAGGGGAAATTTTCTAAAAAAAACACTTTTTTTAATTTGTTTTTGCACCTTGTCTGATTGGGTTAACATGGTTTTAACATTCGATCAACAGCAAGCTTTGATATCTTATACATTTTGAGAAACTAGAAGAATATGGAAAAATTTAATCAAATATCAACCAAGTGAGCAACAAAAAACTGGTGCAAAGTAGGGGTTTTTCGATATTTCAAAAAGATGCAGCCGTTGATCGAAAACCATTATGATTCCATCTGGACAAGTTAAACAATTCTGAAAGGTCATAGCCTGACATTTCACGTTTTTTAGTTGGGACCATGGATTAAGGGACACACTGTAAAGCTTAAATTCATAAAATAATTGGTTTTTGAAAAAAAAAAAATGCACTAAAATGGCTATTGAACTTCAGAATAGAAGCAGTGTTACTTACTGCAGCAAATCTATAACAATTTTCTAGATATTATATTTTTCCATGTATCGTTTTTTTTTCTTTGAAATAAAGCAGAATAAATTCGCGAAAGTATATGACCCAGGACTGGGGTGTAGTCCGATAAAGTGGGTTTCGCCATACCGTCCGTCGGTTTTTTTATCTGTGTGTCTGTGCATCTGTGCATCTGCGCATCTATGCATCTGTGCATCTGTGCATCTGTGCATCTGTGCAACTGTGCATCTGTGCATCTGTGCATCTGTGCATCTGTGCATCTGTGCATCTGTGCATCTGTGCGTCCGTGCGTCCACTGTAATTTGAGGAAGAGCCTAAAGGTTTGGGCGGATTTGCTAAAAATTTTTAGTGTTTTTATATTATTCCATTGTGGGGGAAATCGAAAAATTGATTTAGCTCATCTAGAACAGTTATACTGCGTTTTCATTAGAGCTGAAATTAGGTAATTTGGCAAATTACAAAAAAAGTATTTACATTTCAAATTTTCTAATTTTGTTTGACATTCCAGATTGTCAATCGCTTGTTTTTGTTGTTTTTTACATTGAATTCTGTCATTTTAAATGGGTTTCACTTTGAATAAATTCCATTTGGGTGTGTTCATAAAAGTTTTACTTTATTTCCTAACGAATTTCGTGCAAATTTGGTTGAAATTACCTCATTTGGAAATTTGAATTTGTATGGTAAATGAGATGATTTTGAATTGAATTTGGAAATTTTGAACGAAATTACCTCATTTGAAAACGCAGTATTAGCTGTCATACAAATATTTCAGTTTTTTCCAAATTTTCTCAAAAACGGCTCTAACGATTTTGATCGAACTTCATAATTTCAATGATCAAAGTAGTTGTAAGAAAACCACATTTCAGGTTTTCGCCTTGCGGAAATAGGTTTTTAATGGTTTTTTGAGAAAATGTTCTTTGTTCTCGAGTTATTCGTGTATAGTTTGCTTATTAATGAGCGAACCGATTTTGTTATAATTTTGCAATCTTGTGCTTCTGAGTTCAAGTTAATAGTTTTTTAGCTTCTTGTCGTTTAAAATGTCGTTAGTAATATATTATTGAACCATACATATGTACATAACATGCCTTTGCATAGATGCATAGCCTTTAGCTAGAAGAGCAAGTTCGTACGATGCAGTCGTTCATATTTTTGACATGGATTACATGTCTTTCTCGGACGGTTGGGTGGTATGTAGCGAAAAGAGGACCGTCACGAAAAGATGACCGTTTTAAGAAATTTATCTAAAAGAGGATATAAAATAAATAAAAGAAGATAATGATATTTTTCTTGATAATGGTCCATTTTTTTTTGATTATAACTTTTTTGTTTTCAATTTTACGATAAAAAGTGTGTTCACATAAATTTTAGAGAATTTAATTATCTACACCAATGTGGTAAAATTTAGTTTGTGCGAGGTATTGTTCTCCAGATATCACGAAGAACTATTTACGCCCCCTTTTCCAAAATGGCGGCCAAATAGGGGGGAGTTCTACACAGAAAACCCGATTTTACACGATTTACGATTTAAAAAAAAAAAATTGTCCTGTATGAAATGCAAGATTAATGTAACATTTCAGTGGACTATTATAGCACATAAGACATAGGACATGTAATCCATGTTTGGTAGGTGCCACAAGGGCGATCTAGATACCAAGGGTATTTTTTTTAAAGCAAACAAAAAGAAAGTTAAAAAAAAACTTGAAAATTGTTGATTACATTGAGCATCTAATGAGGGATTCGAATATCTTGAATTAGTGAGTTACTTAAAGAAAAAAAACATGGGGTACCTAGTTTCTACCAATGGGAACTTGCCAGTATTACTGGTTACTCAAGTAGTTCTTCGAAATAACATTTTTTTTTTATTTGACGTGGTTTTCTCGTTTTTACCTTAAAAAGTTGGATTTAGATTTTTTAGATTTTATTACTACAAAGTACGACGAAGTCTCCTAACCGGTGGGCAGAGAAGCTTCTTATTCGTAGACCTAGTTCTCAGGGGCTGGAGTCCATGAGACCAACTCTTTCTCATTGAACCACAGAGCGATTTCCTTGTTAGCCGATTCAACAGCATCGGAACCGTGGAGGATATTGCGTCCAACTTGGATACTGAAATCACCGCGGATCGTTCCTGGCAGAGAGTCAGCTGGGTTGGTGGCACCCAACATTTGGCGACCGGTCTTGACGACGTTTAAACCTTCCCACACCATTGGAACTACTGGGCCGGAGCTCATGTAATTAACCAAACCGGGGAAGAATGGACGAGCAGACAAGTCACAGTAGTGCTTCTCCAACAAGTCCTTGGAAGCCCACATGAATTTCATGGCGACCAATTTAAAGCCCTTCTGTTCGAAACGCTCGATGATTTTGCCGACGAGTCCACGCTGGACTTGTTTGCTACCATTGCTGTTGAGAACAACGAGAAGAACGAAAGAAAAAGAAACGATTAAATTTTTTTAATAATGCACTTGTTATCGGAATACACAGTTTTATCGGAGAATTAGTTCATCGATGACGTAGATGCACAAAATAAAAGCAAGAAGGTGCAATCTGCTTAGTTGTATCATTATGAGTATAACTGATAATTTCAGCTCCCATCATTTTGCACCGACATCATTAATTAATTTTTCATTTAATTGCACAAATCTTATTTAGAACATCAGGCCTATTAATTTCACAAGGAAGCGGTCATAAATAAGTAAATCACTATATTGAATCTATTTATCAAGCACACAATCTTTTCTCAGTGATTTCATTTTAATAGACGGATATACAATACATATGTATGAATGTGTGTGTGTGTATGTATGTAGGATGTATATTGTATATGTTTGTATGTATATGTGTAGTGTCTTCCAACAAAGGTATTGCTTTATCTTCAAATCGCTAGATTATTAATTAGTCACTTTCATAAAACAGTGCTTCCATTGTCTTAACGCATATAGAGGCTATAAACACTCTCCTTCCATCTTTTCTGGCCAGCCACTGTGTGTTTGCCTTAGACTAGGATGGCGATGATGATGAGAAATCTAGTTCATTTGCAATACAATTACGTTCTTTAATCAGAAAGTAATCTTATTTGCAAATTTCCTCTTTAGACAGACCAATGAACTTTCCATCTTCTGTATTATGTATTTGCTTCTTCGTTTTTTTTTTTTTTTTTTTTTTTTATTTTTTACCGGAAAAGTACACCAACGTACGTGAGAACGTCTGACTTCCTCATTAGGTTTTGGACGCGCCTTTATAATATGTAAGTAGGTAGGTATAATGTTGCGGAGCCACACAGAAATAACCGAAGAGACCGAAGTAGAAGAAGAAAGATAAAATAGAAAATTGAACTTATTTTCCTGGCTTCATATTTCATCTTTCTATGAGTAATCCATTTCCTATGGAGTGTAAAGTAGATTAACGGAAATCGTACATATTGATTGAATTTTCTAGAAATAAACTGAATTCCCGAATCATTTTTATTGGATTTTATAGGAAAATACCTTCAGCAAGCGCAAAATGTAATCAATAAAAAATTTAAATAAAAATAAAATAAATCATACATTAAATATCGTTTATAAAATTAAATGAAATTAATAAAATGGAGTAATTGCTTCAAAATTCGTAGCAAAGTAAAAGCGCTTAGCAATTACTAGATATCGGTACTTATTAATAAAAGAGTGCATTGCTTAAGTAAGTTCGAAAATTCGAACATAGTAATTACTTGACAGATTATGAAATAGGTCAGTTCAAATTATTGCAATCTCAGTCTCGGAGCTCTCCGAAAATAAATAAACAGGGCTACTCGTATATCCAGATAACGGGGACAGAGAGATAAAATTCGTTGAAAAACAGTTTGACGTTAAAAAGCTGATGATTCGCACGAAATCAAATATTTGAAAACAAATAAATAATTTTATTGACACATTTTAAGCAATCTTTTCGTAGTAATTTCACACATTATCCAAGTGCAAAGATTTTTATGAGACTTGAACTTACCTCATGTCAGATTTGGTAATTTCTATACTTGGTCGCAGGCTGTCAACACAGTTTGAAAGGTATGAATTACAAAATTCGATGAAAGGACTGGGGAGGGATTCAGACTCTATTTTGACATTTCGATAATTGTTAAATGTCAAAACCGAGGGAAGATCATTCTTTTCTGACGTTTTCATTTCTTCGCAATTATCGTTACACTTATGAGAAAAATAGATTTTCCCAAATTCCATTTCAAATGAATAAAATTTAGTTCTCACAAAACAAATATTTTTAGGGAATTTAGGCACAAAATGCGTATAATATGTTTTGTAATTAAATATATACAGGGTGATCGGTATTAAATGCACCAAACTGCTGGAGCGAGTAGGTTGGGTTAAGACAAGAAAAAAATCGTATTAGAGGGGGGGGGTCTATTTCCCCCCGTTTAAGTAGGAGGGGCAATTTTCTAAAATAATTGACTTAATTCAGAAAAAAAAATATTAAAAAACATAGGTAATGGCTAAGCCAGAGATATGTGCTTCCGTTCATAAATTAAGTTCTTTTAGTGAAAAGTTTCTTAAAACTTAATTTTCAAACTTAAATTTTTGAAAAAAAAAAAAAAATTAAAAATTGTGTTCAAACTGATTTTGTTCAAAATTTTACGTTATTTTGTAGTAATTTTATTTTTAATATTCAATACTCTTATTAATTTTTGGTTAAACATTGAAAACCAGGGGCCTATTTCACCAAACACTTTTCACTTTGCAACTTTGCAAAAAAATAATTTCCTGCAAAGTAAAAGTGCAAAGTGTTTCACAAAATTTGCAAAGTGAAAAGACTTTTCACTTTTCAATTTTTCAGACTATTTTTGAAAAGTGAAAAGTAAAAGTGTTTCACCAATTTAAAAAAGAACTTTGCATTTAAATTCGTATTTTGCAAAGGCGCAAAGTAAAACTTGATACAAATTGATACATTTGCATCAATTATGCATTTAAAAAAAATCATTGACATTGACCCCTGTTAAATCTCTGTTCTGCTGAATTTGTACTTAGTGGTGTTATTAACACCGCAGTAGGGGATGGTCGATATTCTCATTGGAACTTAAAAATCGTCCTGCATCGGATATATTTGAGACGCTTCTGTCTGTCTACTAACCTCGATTTTTTTTATTGCACCAGCTGCACTGCTGATGATATATTTTCAAACATACGACTTAAGCAAACTGCATTGTACGCTAACTAACCAGCTTACAAACCATCAAAGCATGCTTTTGCTTTCTTTGCCTGCTGACAAAATGTTGTTTTCAGTATTGGTGGAATTGTACCGTCAATACATCCCGCTACACAAAGAAATCCTCGGAGAGAATTCTTTGTCCAGCAAATGGTGTTTAGGAGAAATTCGACGCTCGATGAACTACTCTGCAGACAAATACTTTTCTTATTCCGTGCACAGATGCAACACCGTGATATTGGGCTTTATTTACCGGCAAAATGTTATGCACACAAAAGTTGTTGGAAGTGACTTAAACCTAAGTATGTATATTCCTTTGACTCTCTAATTGTAGTTTATTGCCAATTAAAAAAAAAAACTCTCTTTTGTCGAAAAATTATTTCCGATATCAAAGATAATTCTTAACTTAACTACTCTTTGATTACTATTATTTATACTTCTTCGTTCTCAAAATGGTTATTTTTATTTTCCGACAACTTTTTATAACAAACCGCTTATTTGCAAATGAAAATTTCTCTTTGCATATTACTGAAAAACTTTTCAAAATTCTAAATATAATTTGCAAAGTATATTTGTTTGGTGAAACGAAAAGTACAATATTTTTTTCAAATCAACAAAACTTTTCACTTTGCAGAAAAGAACTTTTCACTTTGCAAATTTGCGTTTGGTGAAACGTAATTTGCAAAAAGAGGAATACTTTTCATTTCAATAATTTCCTCTTTGCAAATTTGCGTTTGGTGAAACGAATTTTGCAAAGTAAAAGTGTAAAGTGAAAATATGCAGTAAAGTTATTTTCAATTTTCTCAAGAACTAAGACATTTTAGCATCCGGTTTTCTGTTTTTGACTGAAAACTAATAAGAGCATTGAATTTTGAAAACAAAAATTATTTACATAAATAGACCCCCCCCCCCTCCTAAACGATTTTTTCTTGTCTTAACCCAACTTACTCGCTCCAGCAGTTTGGTGCATCGTATACCGATCACCCTGTACAGTGCACGAATTAGGGGACACCCTGTATATTATTTGCATTGATTATTATATTTTTTTTTTCTATTTCAAATTCTGTCGAATAGACTTTTTCCGAATAATCTCATAACAAGTGAAGAGTGAAGCATGCTGTTTAAAGTAATAAAAAACAAACAACAATGCTTGATCAACTTCATCTTTTTTAAAAGTGTCTAACCTACCAAACTAGCTTGTCTAAAGTTCCAATTTTGCAAACAATTGCTCCAGTCTTCGCATTTATATAAATTGCATAAAACCAAGATGTTAACTAAGCTATATAAAATAAAATTAATTTCTGGTTCGTAAGTTGAAAAGTTGTTGTAAACAAAAGATAAAATAAAAAGATTTATCACCATAGAGGTCCGTCATGACCATGAATACAACCATAAAGCTTCCATTAGGAAATATGTATTCAGAGTATTCCCAGCGTAGCACTTTAAATAATAGTCACCTTTATTATTAAACATCAAAACTGCTTTTAAAAACTATGTTAACACAATTTTCTGTATAAAAACAATAATATCATTGAGAGTACCTAATGTTCCTTTTCCTTATTTTACTCCAAAAAGAACCCATTAACATCGAAGCAGGGATTAAGTTGCACAAGGGAAATTGGAAAAACATAATTGAATTCCAAAAAAACAAAAAAAAAATACTTACTACTGCCATTTGTGGTGGTGGGTGAAACCTTTTCTTTAGTTTTTCCAATAGATGGCGTCTGCGGCGAAGGAGAAGAAGACGACGACGATGACGAGGTTGCTCTACTTGGCTCACTTAATATGGATTGTTGTTGTTGCTTCTCCTCTTGATGATGATGATGATCTCCTTTCTTTGGAACATCAACCAATTCACAATCAAATGATGCAGTAGTAAAAAGATCCGGATTCTTAGGAACTGATAGCACTGCAACTTTCTTTTTTAGTTGCGATTGTTGTTGTTTTTGTTGCTGTTTCTGTTGCTGTTGGTGCTGGTAAGGCAGCTGATGATTTTTATCCCAAGACGTTGTCTCACTATAAAAACAATAACTCTCAAATAGTTTTTTTGATGGAAACGATTTTCGTTTTAATTCAATGCAACTTTTGGCCTTTTTCACATCATTGACGTTGGCTGTACTGCGGCTGCTAGTGATGCCACTGTTACTGTAACAATTTTTACTTTCACACCCACACGCAACCGTATTAGTAGTAGTATCGAAGTTATCTTTTGCAATGAAAAGTTCATGGCATAACTTATGATGACTCCGTCGTTTGTTGTTGTTGTGTCTTTGATTATGACTCAGTGATTTGTTCCTGGCAGTAGCAGCTGCTGCACCAGAACCAGACTGTTGCAGCAATAGCTTCTGCTCTTTGGTTGTCAAACAACTCGTGCTGCGGCAAATCCTATGTGTATTCCTCGAAGAGACGAATGTTGGAGATGATTTTGACACGATCTGTTTGCACAAGTAAACGTCACCAGTATTGTTGAGATCATAACGATTGGCCTTTAACTTTGATGACACATGAATTGAAGATGAGGATGAGGCTGAGGAGGTTTTCGTCGTCAGAAATTGTTTATTATCTTTTGCAATGACATTAGAAATCGATGAGGAATTTATTTTTGAGGATTTAAAAGCACAAGTTGGAGATTTTGGAGATAATTTTGAATTTGATTGTATGAATACTCCATCACAAGTTATTTTGATTGTTGTCACCATTATTTATTTAGGTTATTCAATAATGACTGAGAATAATGGAGAATGTTTATGCAGCTGATAGTTGTTGTTGTGGTTGTTGCTGGCTCGAATAACATTTCAAATGTTTAAATATATTTTTTTTTATATAATTTTTCAATGTTTCTTTCTAAACATGCTGAGTTTGAACAAGTTTAAGAGTTATATGTATTTATTTGATATTCACTTAGTAAATAAATAATAGTTGTTGGTGTTGTTGTTGTAGAATATGGTATGAGGGACAAGTTATCAGTTAAATAAATATTTTATTTTATCCAAAATCGATAAAGAAAAAACACATTGACGGTTGCATTATTTAGGGGCAGTTTTTCAGTACTGAGTTAATTATTCTGAGTTAAATCGGAGTTTGTAGAAACGTGGTTCAACTATTGATTTGTGCTTCAGCAATCTTAACTCGTCGATTTCGGTGAGTTAACTGAGGTAGAGCTGTGTCAATCGTGATTGATTCGGTCTTTGTGACGCGTTCATCAAAATGAATGATTGATTGCAATCACAGTAAACCGACACAATCAATCTCAACATCAATCATTTCAGCTTTTGAATAAACGACCGAAGCACGCATATATGTTTCGTTCATTCCACTCATTCTCAATCACATCAGACAAAGAAATAAAAAAAAACATAAAAGAAAAACAATGAGAGAGTTCCTCACCGATCCGATGACAGCTAGGTCAGTGTAAGGGGTCAAAAGTCATAAAAATGAGTTTTTTGCAAATATTTCAGAAACGGTTTGTGCTAGACAAAAATTTTATTTCACAATTTTGTAGCTGGAGCAATTTCCCACAAAAATAGTGTATATAATTTTTTTCGTAATATTAACCGTTTAAAAGTTACAGCACATTTTCATGACCGTTGGCCCCTTTTAAGGGATTTTTTGACTTTTCGATTTGCTGTAACTTTTTAGCGGTTAATGCTACGAAAAAAATACTATATATACCATTTTTGTGGGAAATTGCTTCAGCTATAAGATTGTGGAATGAAATTTTTGTTTAGCACAAACCGTTTCTGAGATATTTGCAATAACGTATCACAATCACAAAGACCGAATCAATCTGATTGACATAGTGAACGATTTAATTTTTGACCATAATGATTGATTGAAAAGATCGAATCTTTGAAGCAATCAATCATTGATTGATTCGATCTTTGAAAATGAACGATTGAAACAGCTCTAAACTTAGGTTAAACTTGAAGCTTATGTGATAACATTTCAGGGATAAACCCCGAAATTATGATCTCGCACTGAAAAACTAGACCGAAGTAGAGTATAAAGTAAAGCACATTTCGATTTTTCCCTTATTACGTTCAGACAAAAATTCGTTCCTTTTTCTCAAGACGATATCTCGGCTGATTCCTTCCGGCGTAATTTGCGAAACTGCCGGTTATGGGAAGTACACGAAACGCCTCGGATAATGATTACGCTAAAATCAAAAAAAAAGAGCCGAAAAAACCAAAAAAAACCCAATGTTCCGATATGTACAATGTACTTGGAACGTTAGAAACTTTGCACCCCAAATGCTAATCAAAACCTTGAGTATGTTCTCATGCGATGTAGATTTAATTGAAACGTTAGAAAGGATCAGTTATTACGAAACACAGAAGTAAAATTATTGACTTAACCCCAAAATACCAAGCCATATCGTTCAAGATTCCGAATGTGCCGCAGCTAAATTCCAACGTTAAGCTGGCCATACACGATAGAGCCATTTGACTGGGAGCCATTTGGACCGGGTCCAACATTTGGACAAGGTCCAATTTTGGATGCCATACACGATCGATCTAGAGCCATTTTGACAGTTTGCAGAATTTCATAAGCAAACGTCAACTTTTTATGACAGCTGGCTAATGTTTAACAAATTTAACTATAATAAATACGAATAAAAACCGTGAACATAAACCCGTGAAAGGCCGGTAGGTACCCAGCTTTTCTATTTTTTTAATTTTTAAACTGATGCGATGTGGTTTTTGCCATCAGAAAGTGAAAGAGACAAAGTAATACATTTAGCTAAAAACGTAATTTTCAATTTAAATATGCGAGAGTGAGAAAGTGGTGCGTTTTCATTCAGTGAAGGTAACGCGATTGTATTTTGAGAAAACAAACAGAACTGATTGGCTCGCCGGTTCCACACACACGATATAGAGCCGAGCCGCGGCTTGATGGCTCAGGCTCGTGGATTTTCGACTTGCTGAAAATCCAGATGGACTTACCGAGCCACATCGAGCCATCTGCGTTTCCCCATACATGTTGGATTTTGGCTCGGCGCGGGGCCATTTGGCCCGTTGGCTCGCTCGTGTATGGCCAGCTTTAAGGATCCAAAAAGCAACCTGGCGTTCTCCAAACGGTCGAACGACCAGCCAAATCAACGCAAGACACGTTACTAACTTTGGAGGTCTTTGGACACCTAAAGTTGTCAGTCTACGATGGAGCACCTGAGCGAGCGAGAAGCCCTCCGTTGTGTAAGGGCCGCAACATCATCAAAAAGGTAGCCCAAACCCAAGAGGAAGAATCCGGTGCACACATTCGTCAACACAGCGATGACTAAATGCATGCACCGGAAAAAGGTGACAGAAGACTTACATGCGAAAATGCTACAGCTTCAAAAAGAACAGCTAGGGAAGAGTACCAAACCCAGAGAAGGAAGAAAAAGAAGATTCGGCGTAGAAAGAAGAGAAAATAAAGGAACTAGGTACTGGTTTTAAGACCGACCGGAACGCTGGTTCTTCGAAACAGTTGAATATTAGATTTGTTCAAACAAACAGCATTTCCAGCAGCTGCAAATGGGTCATCATGAAAGCATGAAACATCAATGAAGACCTAGAATAGAAAAACTAGACTAAGCTATACAAAAGTTTAAGAACATATAGGCCGTATGGGTTCTCTTGGGTAAACAGCTCTTCAAGTACGGAAGGGGTTTGTTTTGATAGGGCGTGTGTATCAAATCAATAAATTTTATTTGGCAAGTATACAAGTGTGACTTCCGTCCCGCGGCAGATCATACATAGATAAATCTTCACACTGGAGGCAAATTCTGGAAAATATCAACCAATAATTTCATGTTGAGACCCACCATTTTTTATCGAATTCAAATCTGCATATAATATCTAGCATTTATCACCAGGAGATCTATATAGCAATGACTGAACTGGAATTGGATCTCGTGAAAAGTTTTACAGATGAGCCGCATGACATAAAAACACACACGTTGCAATGTGCATAGTTCTTTCGAACTATTAAAAACATGTACAGGGTTTCAGCAAGGAGATGCGTTATTTTGTGACTTCTTTAATCTTCTTCTTGAACAGATAGTGCTCATAGCAGGCATTAAAACAGGCCTTTCTTATACTACCAGTCCTTCTTTAAGGCTAATGTCACACAAGCGTCTTTTTTCTGCGCGTCCATTTGGAAGTACGTCCTGAGAACCAAGAAAACTTACAGGAATGGACACACGAGCGTCCACTTATTGGTTTCATCCGCGCGTCCAACTTTGTGGATTGTTTGACTCTCATGCCGCGCAGATTATAAAACGGCATGAGGGGTAATGTCGTAAATTAGTATGGTCACACGAGCATCCAAATGGACGCGCTTCCAGATAATTTTCACATGACTTTTTTTTGTGTGTTTTATTTTTATCTTTTTATTGGGTCAATATATATTGCTGAAGTTTTCACAAATAATAGATATAATGCATCCGAAATTAAATTTAAAAAAAGGAGTTCCTAAAATACCGTTGAGCTGAGATAAAGGCAATATTAGGACCCTTGTTCTATGAGCTCCTATCTTATCAATTCATGCATGGTTTAATTTGGTTTTATTTTTCTTATTCCGAGTGTCATACATCATTTGCTATTTTACGTGCTACACAAGCCTCACAATCTTACATAATTTAAATTTATTCAAAAAATCGGAAAAATTGCATAGAAAAAGAGTGTTTTGGTTCATTGCTCTCGGTAGTCCGTTAACTTCAAAATTGTGGCAATTTTCAAAGTTAAGCTTTTTTTAAAAAAAATTATATCTTTCCTTTTAATGATCCGATTTTCAAGGTTAATATCTTAAAACAAAAATAAAATGTCAGGCTTTAATTTAATTGTAGTAGCCCGTGTCACGCCAGAGGTCTGGGTTCAATACCAGCCGGGCTACTACCTCTTGGCGAAGAATTGACAAATCCTCCAAGAGTATCTCTTTTCATAGAAAAGTGCCGCTCACCTTAGCCTTTCGGATTCGGCGATAAACTGTAGGTTCCCTCCATTCTTGCAGACACGCACACAGGAATGGTTGAGAGTTGTAAGTCACTAGGACCTGGTTCTTCATGAGCCGTTGTGCCACCAAATTTATTTTATTTTGTTTATACATTTTTGAGGGGGGGGGAGGGAGTACCCCCTTTCAATATAAAAACATTATGGAGGAGCAATTGAATTCGATTGTTGTTGGAATTCTAAACTGAAAAGTTGATTTAAAATTTCAGAAATTTGAAAAACTAATTATGCAAAGTTATTCCCCGAACCCTTACCTAAAATTATAATAATAAATTTATGGGCATAAACCTAACAAGCAATTGAGGCACTTTAATCAATTTTTAAGCAAACAAGTATTCTAAATTCCAAATTTGATGAAAATTTTCAGAATTTTGAAAAACAGTATTCTAGCCCAACTCGCCTCTACAAAAATGTTATACATTTTATAGGGCTCATTACAACAGGGAAGGCGGTTGGAGCCATTTTTGAATCTTCACCCACTAATTCTATATTAATTTTATTGATTAACCAAAGAAAAGGAACTAACTTAGTAAAATATTCTGTCGGAACGTACAAATAGAAGTTCGTGCGACATCAAGAGAGTTTTATACTGGACGCGCTTCCAAATGGAAGTTCGTCCATTTGGACGCTCGTGTGACATTAGCATAAGGTTGGGCCGAGTTTTGAACGATAAGCTGAAAAAGGTGATCTGTATACTCGGTTCTTACGAAAGAAAAATTCTTCGAAGGATATTTTTGTCCTATGTTCGAGGAGGGCGAATGGAGACGAAGACAACCGCGAACTCTAGTGGATGTAGGATAAAAAGTCGAAAACACGTATTTGGCGTGTGCTAAGCGAATGAACAACAAGGCTGAAGTTAAGAGATTCTTTGAATCCCAACCAAAGCGACAAGGAAGGTCGAACCCCCAATTTAGAAAAAAAGGAAGTCTGATGGCTATCCTACTTCCCTTAATTATTTAGAGCATTCTTCTAATGATTCTAAAATTATAACTAATTTATTTGCAAATTTTTTCAGTCTTGCTTTTTCCGACAGTAATTTCGAGCCTGATGTGAACTACTTTCATTATCTAAATAATTTAAACCAATCGTCTTTGGTCTCAATTAGCATTACTACTAATGATGTGGTCAACAAGATAAATAAACTTAAGGATGATTACTCATCAGGCCCAGATGGTTTACCAGCAATTGTTTTAAAAAAATGTGCAGCCAATCTGGCCAAGCCTCTTGCTACTCTTTTCCAAAAATCCCTATCTCTTGGGATTTTCGCTTCTATGTGGAAAGAGTCTTTCATCAATTCAATTCACAAAAAGGGTTGTAAGTCTGATATTTCTAATTATAGGCCAATCGCCAAATTGTCGTGCATTCCGAAACTATTCGAAAGTATAGTCTTTGACACCGTATATTTTCAGTGCAAACCTTTGTTCTCTGCCAAACAAGACGGGTTTCTTAAAGGTAAATCTACGACCACTAACCTAACAGAATTTGTTTCTTATACTTTAAATGCATTAGAAAAAACAAATGAAGTCGATGTTATTGCCACAGACTTCAGCAAGGCCTTTGATAAAATCTCTCACAAAATTATAGCTTTTAAATTAAAGGCTCTTGGATTTCCTTCTGGTTTTGTTCAATGGATAGAATCGTACCTATTAGATCGCAAATATAGAGTGTTGTTTAGATCTTCAATTTCAAATTCTTTCATTGCTAAATCTGGTGTCCCACAAGGAAGTCATTTGGGCCCTATTCTTTTTATCCTGTCAATCAACGACGTGGAAAGCGTAATTAAGCATTCGGAACTATCTACGTACGCGGATGACAAGAAAATTTTTAAAGTAGTTTCTTCACTTGACGATGCTTTACTTCTGCAAAATGACCTTAATAATTTCTTTGTCTGGTGTGAAAAGAACAACTTAGAACTTAATGTTGGGAAATGCCAAGCAATTACGTATTCTCAAAAACGGGTTTGTCCGCCACGGCGAAATTACTATATAAATAACGTCCTTGTTTCCAGAGTAACGACAGTCAGGGATTTGGGTGTTATCTGTGATAGCGAGCTTAACTTCCGACCCCATTACGACAACATAGTAACGAGAGCTAACTCTGTTCCTGGCTTTATCAAACGTTGGTCTAAGGAATTCTCAGATCCTTACGTTACGAAATCTCTTTACACAACCTTTGTTCGACCTCTGCTCGAATATTCTAGCCAGGTATGGTCCCCGTATCACTTCGTGCATATTAGGAGAATCGAAGCTGTTCAGCGTAGATTTCTACGTTTCGCTCTGAGGG
The DNA here is from genome assembly GCA_947049315.1 of Epistrophella euchroma. NCBI lineage: Eukaryota > Metazoa > Arthropoda > Insecta > Diptera > Syrphidae > Epistrophella > Epistrophella euchroma. The sequence continues at coordinate 122,187,880 of OX346246.1, forward strand.
GACTCCTTGGACTGACAACTACAATTTACCGTCTTATCATGATCGGTTGCAGCTCATAAACTTGCAATCTCTCGAAAAACGACGAGAAGTGGCTGATATTATTTTTGTTCACCAAATTTTGTCTGGTGTAACTGATTCCTCTGCCCTCCTCGAGGTAATGAATATTAACATCAACTTACGTTCTCTTAGATCAGTACCCCAATTCCATCTAGCTCCTCACAGAACTGACTATGGAAGAAACGAGCCAATTACTAGAATGTTGAGGGAAGTAAATGCTAATTTTAATGTTTTTGACTATAATCATAGCAATATCACACAAAAAAAACTGCTTTATGGTTCTTCCACTTTCTAACATAAATCTTATAAAATAACGTAATATTATGTATAAAGAGAAACGAGATAATTTTGAGAAACTGAAACTACTCTTTCTAACTTAACAAATGCCTAAGCATGCTAATCATTTCATTTTAATTTTTTACTTTTTGACTTTTCATATTAAGAACTATTCTATATGATTTTTTTTTTCTTATTTTAATCATATTTTTATTTTAATTTTTTTTTTAATTTCTTTGCCTTTTTAACTGCTTGCATTAAGCAGTCCACAATTTTTTAGCTTCCAGATTAGCTGGCGCTTTCCTTGAATACGGGTTGTTGTTGTGTTAACTTGGCATCAACTTAGCACAATATACATATAATAAATATCTTTGATTTTTTTCTTTTAGAACATAATAATTCAATAATAAGTTCCGATATGACTTGCAACCGCAATTGCCGTCGTACTCGGTGTAAATGGACCCCAGCGCGTGCGGGATCTGGGGGGGAAAGAGGCGTGGGATTATTTATTTATTTATTTAGAGACAAAGCCATCGCACACCCCAGTGCACTTGGTCTGGATGACTGGAAGCAGCGTTCTCGACATTGAAAAGCACCAGTGCTTCAGGGTGAAAACCTTTCACGGCTTGAAAGCCTGTTAAGTAAGTACACTTTAATATTGTCAGTCTATTTTAGCTGTATAGGTACAACTGTAAAACTTGGAGGCTAACCTTGTTCCATAATAGTTCCATATTAAACATTATAAATTTTTCTAAAATACAATCAAATATCTAATCTAATCTAAAAGAGCTTATTTTTTTCAAAATTTCTTAAAGAGGAACATTTTAAATTCTTTTTAAATTTATATTCTAATCAAACAAGTCTTATCGCAAGACCTCTCATTGCTTTGAAAATTTTAATTAAGCAATTTATAACGTTCATCTATTTTAATAATAAAAAAAAAAAAAAAAACAACAACACAACATCAACACATCAACAACTAGAACAACAACACCAAATTAAACTATTAACTAGACAGGAAATTAAATTTGTTTCTGGTTGTTAAACAATTGCACAATAAAACCGAATTTAGATCACATATTTCTATACAAATTAGAATTTTATTACAAAAGACTAACAACACACATCGTATGTTTTTTTCATTTGCTTCAAACTTCATATATAATCACTGAATGATTTACACTTTGTCTAATTTTATTTCTTTAGAATAAGTTCCCGCAGCGGGAACAGGAGGCAACAGAGGCTTACACTTTTTAAATACAAATGAAGCTCTGAGCTTTAATGATATAAAAAAAAAAATAATAAAAAAAAAACCTCAGTTCAATGTCACTGAATTAATTTGAATGGAACGATGAGTAGGTACAATTAAAATGCACTTTAATTAGCTTCATAAAATATTTTTTATCACTTCGAATTCCAACTAAATTAAAAAAAAAAAAAACACGCCAAACGTGTGCTTCGCTGTTGATTTGTTTTGATTTTTAATTTTTAATTTTTAATTTTTAATTATTTATTATTTTTTTTTTTTTGCAATAACAACTTTCTCGGTTTTAATAGAATGACTAGTTTCTACTTATTTCACACAAACGCGACAATTAAATATTTAAAAAAAAATATTATGAATTCATTTATGGAAGAATCGTAAACATGACATCGCGTTCTACCGTATATTAGCCTCTGATAAATTGACTTAGAAAAGTCTACATTTATTTTGTTTTATTTATTTTTATTTTTTTTTTTTTTTAGAAACAGATGGAGCTGTACGACATTTTCGTGTAAAGCGTAATAACAGACTGACACTGAATCCTCCATAGAGATGTGCTTCTTTGGCCATAAAAAAAAGTGTGTGCACATAACACACAGCTCAGTGGGTAATTGTTGTCAGGTTCGCGAAACCACTTTTCCTCTTCTTCTTATAGCCAATTCCGTTTAGCCATTTGATGGTGAGATTTATAGGTGCGACCGGCGGCGGCGCGGCGTATGGCAGGAAAGGTTACCACTTTTTTCAAATTTCATAAATTATTTAAAACTTATTTCTTTGGTGGGTAAGCGATGAATTTCAATTTCAAAAAAATAACATCACCCTTTTTGTGTAAAAAAAAAAGTCCAACACATTCGCCTAGCTATTTTTTTTTAACGATTAATTTAAAAAAATTTATACCATAAATTTTTATATTTGTCAATTCAATAATACACAAGATTTTTAATTTTATAATTTTCAATCTATCAAAGCTTCTACTACAAATATTCTATATTCGACAGTAAATGCACACAAACTCTTAAAATCTAACCGTAAACGAATTAGGTTGGGGACTGACTGAACCTAGACTTCCGACATGACAGTCCATCGCACTAACCATCACGCCACGGCTACTACTACCCCAGTCTCGCCATTATTTCGCCAAAAATTAATTCGCTAATTATTATATCGCATTCCAGTACCTCGCATTTCATTATTTGGCATTATATTACTTCGTTAAGTATTCTATCGCATTTCATTATTTCGCTTTTTATTATTTCGCATTTTATTATTTTGCATAGTAATATTTAGCTTTTAAATTGTTTTGTTTTTAGATATGTTATAGGTACATGTTAATGAATTTCGCGCGAAAATAATAAAAAGCGAAATAATGAAATGCGATAGAATACTTAGCGAAATAATATAATGCCAAATAATGAAATGCGAGGTACTGGAATGCGATATAATAATTAACGAATTCATTTTTTGCGAAATAATGAAATGCGAGATAAAAATTTGCTATGTGAAATTTGGAAAATGATGATTTTGCGAAACAATAACATAGCGATATAAAAACTTGCCAAGCAATTAAATGCGAAATGACTAAATTGCGAAATGATCGTTGCGAAATGAAAAACAGCTAAACATAATCCACCCCTACCCGATATTCGATTGTTGTTTAACCTCAAAGTCACTGTGGCATTGAGGGAAATTTCAATTTGTCTCACTGAATCAAATCGTGTGTGGCAACTGGTAAAGCAGAAGACAATGAAGTTATATTCATGTCGATTATGAAATTCGCAAAACTGCATCCGCAGTGAATCACATTGTAGGGTTCTTTTTTCTCTGATTTCACGTAGAAATAAAAGATAACAATCTACTGCGAATCACAGCGGATCCCACATAATCGACATGATTATACTCCTCCTTCTTCTAGTCCTTCAATGCCTTTAAATGTCTCGGAAAGTGACCTTTTATTATCATTTAATTGTATATTGATGCTACAGATGTAATTAATGCCATTAAGTGAATTAATTCGAATGCAGCTGGCTGAATCAATCTATAATTTTGGAGAAATGCTATCTGACATTTCTCCAAAATTATAGATTGATTCTACCAGTAATTCTCAAGACTTTGGTACATAACGTAAATTCTAAGATGCAGGAAATTTCCTGAACAATGGAAACATGTTACAATTTTATTAAATCCTAAAAAGAGTAATCCTTAGGAACCATTGAATTTTAGACCAATTAGTTTATTGCCATTTTTTGGTAAAGCTTTTAAAAAATTATATGTACCTGATTAAATTTTAACTTTCCTGCAAACCAACAAGAGCTTATCTAAGTTGGCAATCTAAGTGGTTCTTTTGGACTTCTCGAAATCATTTGACTGTATATGTTACCGTAAAAAGCCGAAATAATTAAATTCTAGAATTTGCCGGTAAATCATAGAATTTCTCAGCACCATTGGTAACAATTGTTCTAGGATTTACCGGCAAATTTTAGAATTTCATTTCATGGTTTGCTCTCATAATTAAGTGCTATCAAAAAAAAATTTGAAAAAAATTGTTTTTTACAAAAAAAAAAAAAAAAAAATTTGAAAAAAAAAATTATTTTTTTTTACTTTTTTCGTCATAAGTATACTTGAATAATTAAGATATAATCTAGTTAGAATTAAGTACCCCATTTTCCGAAAGATTTGCTAATGCTAATTAAATCTCCACAAAAAAAAAATAAAAAAAAAGAAAATTCTTGAATTTGCCAAAATCTGCTTTTTCATTTAATTGCTTGTTGAATACGAACTAATGCTGCATTATCTTAACAAAATTTTGAAATCCTTATTTCAATTCAAAATTCTAGAAAGAAATTTTGGCCAAACAAAATTCAAGAAAGTGGTCAAAATGGTCGATGAAGTTAGCAGAACACGGAAATTGAGTTTTTTTTTTTAATTTTGGTTTTTTGAAATCAGGATTTCAAAACTTTGTTAAGATAATGCAGCATTAGTTCGTATTCAACAAGCAATCAAATGAAAAAGCAGATTTTGGTAAATTCAAGAATTTTCTTTTTTTTTAATTTTTTTTTTATTATTTTTTTTTTTTTTTTTTTAATTTTTTTTTTTTATTTTTTTTTTTAATTTTTTTTTTTAAATTTTTTTTTTAATTTTTTTTTTTTAATTTTTTTTTTTAATTTTTTTTTTTTTTAATTTTTTTTTTGTAGAGCATTTAATTAGAATTTAATACGAGCACCAATTTTATATTCTTTATTTTAAATTTAATGTACTTTTGGTACATTATTTTTTTTGAAAACCGTAAGAGCATTAAATTTTTTCTTTTGGCATTTAATTAGCATCTCATTATGCAATCATAAAACCTTTGTTCTGCTGACTTTGTTCTGCTAACTTCAGGGACATGATATTTTCTCAAAAACATCAAAACCCGCAAAGCAAATTTTTTTTTGAAAAAACCTAAAATGCAGTCATTACAGGTACGAATTTGGGTTAAAATCGTTAGAGCCGTTTTTGAGAAAATTTGCTAAAACCGAAATATTTGTATGGCAGCTACATGTTCTAGATGAGCTAAATCGAAAATTCGAATTTCCCTTCTAGGAAATCACATAAAAATGTTCTGTACTAAATTTGAAACAAAGCAGCAGATCTATTTTAGGCTCTAGCTAAAATTACAGTGGACGAACAGCACAGAGGCAAGACGCACTTTTTTTATATTGGCTAGTTTTTTTTAGGTTGTAACCTTTTTTCAAGTTTTTTTTTTTTTAATTTTATTTTTGTTTTGTTTTGTTTGAATCTCTTGCAAAAAAGTTTGCCAGACTTCATTGTTTTGTTATTTTTTTTTTTTTATATTAAAAAAAATCCACAAGGGGTTGATTAGATTCTAATTTTGTTTTCGAATATTTACATGAGATTAATTCGTACAAAAGCGTAAAGCAAGTGATATCGCTGACTATGATGACACATTATTAAGACCTGTTAATGAGTACATTGCACTGCAGGCTATTCATGTGTCACGGCCATGTATTATAATCAAAAATAACAACAATAAGTTTCTGTAACCTCCAAACAGAGCCAAAGTCATCATATTTTATTGTCATTTTGAATTTTGATTAATAGCTGCAGAATGTTTTTTTTTTGTTTTTTTTGAAGCCAAAATCTCAATAATTTTTTTTTTTAGTTTATGTTTTTTTTTTAATAATTAATCAGGGTTAATCAACTCAAAACTTATAACTTCCTATATTACGATTAAAATTTGGTTCTCCGTCATATTTTGGTTTTGGCGAGACAGAGTCTATAGATATACTTTTTGTGTATATGTATGTACTGGGGAAGGGGGAACAGAACCAAAAAACTGATGTTAGGGAGAAAAGGTCTTAAAGATTCGTTTCAGTTTAAAAATTTCAAAAAATCGGAACATTTTCCACTATTGCGGTTCTCCATTGTTGTTGTTTATTTTTTTTTTCCAGACAAAATGTAGGCATGTTCTCTTTTTTCAAATATTTTTGTAATTGTTAAGTAGATTGTGTCGTATTGAAAAAAGCTCAGCTGAATGATTTTATTTTTCAGATTTGCTTAATCATACGCAATGCAGTCATGCAAAAAAAAAAAAAACACAAACATATACATACACATATGCCAGTAAGACCTATAGGGTCTTATAAATTAGGCAATGTTAGAAGGAATAGAAGGATAGGATAGATTTTTGTTAGCACAGTGGATTGAGAAATAAGGTTTTTATTATCTCATTAAATCCCAGGAGTGACATTCAGTTGAGGGAATATAGAAAAGACTGGGGCTCGAACCCACACATTCAAGTTAGCAGTCAAGCACTACTTCCACTGCGCCGGGGCCACCCCCGTGGCAACAATCTATGAATCGAGATTACACCAGAAATATTGGAATTATGCTATTCTGTTTATCAATTTGTAGTAGGTAGCTCGTGGCGTAATAGTGCGTTAGACTGTCACGCCATAGATGTCTGCGTTCGATTATCAGGCTTTGCCATCTAAAAACAATTGTTTTTCAGGGCTACATGCCTCTTCCGAGGTAGTGACAAATTCTCTAACACAGACCGATGCAGTTTTATTAATTTATAAACGATTTTTTTTTGTATGTATAACTTTTTATATTTTTTAGCAAAAGAAGTTTGTACCTTTTCAAAAACTTCGCTCTTAATTTTCCATACTTCTGGTTAATGTTTATAAATTACAGGCAGACCCATGCTCGCCTTGCTTCGTGTGCTAAAGATTTTTTGTTTTATAACTTATGGGTATACATTAGGGTGTCCGTTATTTCCCAAACTCTTTTTTTTTTGATCGGCCAAGTTATAAACCGAAAGTTTATGCGCTACGAAAAATTTATTGACCAAAAAAAAATTTGTCCGATGTCATTAACCCGTGCCTGCAAAGCCATACATTTCCCATACAAATTTGTATGGAGATTTTGCACTTTTTACGTTTTATTTTTTTTCTCTCGAAATAATGTAGCTATTCTTAATTTTTTTTCTGATTATTGTTTTTCAACTATTCCTTTAAAAAACCACATCCAAAAATCTATGTAGAAAAAAAATTTATAATTTATTTCGAATTTTAAAAATTTCACTTATTTGTACTTTTCACCTTTTCAGCTTTTATTTTTTTTCTCTGAAACTAAACAAGCTATTCCAATTTTGTTTTTTGATACTTATAAAATAATAAAGCTTTTAATAAAGAAAAAATCAAAAATTCTGAAAAACAAAATCTTATAATTTACTTTAATTTTTTAAATTAATTAATTGAGTTAATTAATTTTTTTCTTTAACTACGGCAGCTGTTTCTATTTGTTTATTGTTTTTTGCATATTAATAGTTCTTTTAAAAAACACACTCCAAAATGTATGTAAACATTTTTTTTTTGTATTTATTTCGATTTTTTAAAAAATATCAAATTTTTACTTTTTACCTTTTTTGATACTTAACGGTTTTTAATCTTTTTTTTTAGTGTTGCTATATAATCTAAATTCATTTTTTATAGATACAAAATTTACTGGTAATACTAATAAATTTTGTTTAATAAAAAAATGCAAGTAAGAACTGCCTCCGTAAACAACAGCCAAACCAATTAAGTGCAAATAAAAAAAGACAGCACAAAAGTTGTTTCGTTGTTGTTTACCGGATGTTATGTTTGTATGTTTGCTTTTGAATGATATTACACTACACAAGGGAATCTTTACTGCGCTGGCTATAAAATTTTCCAATAAAACAAGCCTCATATTTCTTTGCATAAAATGATGTCGTTTGGAATCAAAAACACCCCTAGTTTCACCAGGGGCCAGCAAAAATAATCTTCTGCACGCCGTATTTTAGTCTAGCACTACCTCTGAATAAAAGATAAAACTCAAAAACAGTATTTAAATAAAGTGGTAAGTGAGTATAAATCCAAAAATCGCAAGACTACAAAACAATTACTTACAAAAAACTATGGCCCTCGTATTTTTTTTAGCATCTATTAGTATTACCAATATATATATTGTCTATAAAATATGAATATAGATGATATAGCAACACTAAAAAAAAAGATTAAAAACCGTTAAGTATCAAAAAAGGTAAAAAGTAAAAATTTGATATTTTTTAAAAAATCGAAATAAATACAAAAAAAAAATGTTTACATACTGGAGTGTGTTTTTTTAAAAGAACTATTAATATGCAAAAAAACAATAAAAAAATAGAAACAGCTGCCGTAGTTAAAGACAAAAATTAATTAACTTAAAAAACGGGGAAGAAATTTAAATATTTAATAATTTAAAAAATTAAAATAAATTATAAGATTTTGTTTTTCAGAATTTTTGATTTTTTCTTTATTAAAAGCTTTATTATTTTATAAGTATCAAAAAACAAAATTGGAATAGCTTGTTTAGTTTCAGAGAAAAAAAATAAAAGCTGAAAAGGTGAAAAGTACAAATAAGTGAAATTTTTAAAATTCGAAATAAATTATAAATTTTTTTTCTACATAGATTTTTGGATGTGGTTTTTTAAAGGAATAGTTGAAAAACAATAATCAGAAAAAAAATTAAGAATAGCTACATTATTTCGAGAGAAAAAAAATAAAACGTAAAAAGTGCAAAATCTCCATACAAATTTGTATGGGAAATGTATGGCTTTGCAGGCACGGGTTAATGACATCGGACAAATTTTTTTTTGGTCAATAAATTTTTCGTAGCGCATAAACTTTCGGTTTATAACTTGGCCGATCCAAAAAAAAGAGTTTGGGAAATAACGGACACCCTAGTATACATACATATATAATAATACACATATTAAATGTAGGGGAAATTATTTACTCTCTGGTTGTCCTCTCTTGTTGCAACTTTTTTGAGTTAACAAACAGGAAATTGCAAAAATTTGTGCAAATTCTCAATATATTTAACGTTATCAAACAGAGCTGTTGTATAGGATGAAATTTAATATTTTTTTTTCCACACTATGATGCTTTCTAACATTTTTGATTTTAGTTTTCACATTTTACTGTTAATCCATAGGAAAAAAAAAAAACGAAGTGTGGGAAACTTGATGATAATTTTGCGTTAAAAAACAGGCGTATTGTTATACACTTGTCAAAACAATTAAGGGAACAAAAAAAATCACTTTTTTTTTAGTGTTTTTAGAAGAGCTGTATCTCTGTGAAAAGTGGTCGTATTGAGATGAAACAAAAAGCATTCTGAAGCTTTATATTTTTTGTATTGAGAAATTTTAGCAAATGATTTTTTTAAGTTACCGTTATTGCGCAATCATATAAGAAGCAGCACGACCCAAAAATTTTAAATTTTTTTTTTTTAATTTTTGAACATTTTCATTTTCTTTGAAATTTTTTTTTGAGCCAATTTAATGTTTTGTTTCGATAACTTGTTAATTCAGCTTTAAGGTCGTCTTTTTTCGTCATTCTACAATTTTCGTTCCGAAGAATATCTGGCTTTGAATGAAAAAAACACACCTTTAAATTTGACTATCCATATCTTCCCAAGGAATAACGGAAACACGGAAAATTTAAGCGTAGTTTTAAAAACTGGAATTAATTTTCTGCAAGATTTTTTTTTAAAACTTTATAAAGATTATTTTTTTTTGACTCCTCATCGTTACATTCAGAAAAGGTAAAAAAAAACGACTTTTTAAAGACTTTTTGTAAGTTTTTTACTGCTTTACAAATATTGACTGCATGACTTAATTTGGTAAGACATTTTAAAGAACAATAGACCACTAATATTTCTGTTAAATTTCAAATTAATTCATTGAACCGTTCTCACTTACTGAATGATCAAAGTCGTAAGAACCAATTAAAGGAACGAATTGAGTGGTTTTTATAAACATTGTGCAATTGTCATCAAAACCCGCCTGGAAAAATGGCAAGTTTTTGGTAAGTTTAGGTAAGGCCCCGGCAAGTTTTCGCTAAGGAAAACATGGAAGAGGAAAACATGACAGGCCCCTATTAGTGCCTCGCTGAGAACGTTTATTTAAATAATGACTGTGAATCGGTGTGTCAAGTAGTAAAATCGCAACTGCAGACAAAACAGAATAAGACAGAATCACAACTAATTTTGACATTTATTAGAAATCTGTTCTAGGTTGTTCTACCAAAAAAGGCAAGTGCAAGAATTTTTTAGTGTCAGTGTTTTATAATAAAATAAAATTTAAAAAAAAAATGTATTCGCGGTTAATTCGTGAAATTAGTCAACTTTTATTATCTTAAACAAGAAAAAACGTGTTTTGAATACCTCCAAACCTCTCAATATAAGCAACAGAAAGCGCATCACCGCAGAATCACAAACGATGACACTACCGGACGCTGCACGTTTTTAAACCGACACGTAAATGCACACAAACGGTAGGATAGGTACCATGAGAATTATGTTGGAGACAGGTCCAACCAGGATGACCACCAGTTCATCGGCAAGCTGAAACGTGGTGAGTACACTGAAGTCTTCGAAGCAACACAACAACAAGAAGTGCCTCTTGAAATAAAAACAATGGAGAATATATGTGGAACAAATCAATCTTGTTTTTACTTGTCAGGGCTTAGGCAGAATTTATCTGACGAGGCAAAAAGGTTCATAACTGGTGAGAGCCTAGCGAATGCCTATTGTTACCCTTACTAGACCCTTGTTAGTAACAATGAAAAACTTGCCAGGGCCTTATTGAAAACTAGATTCTTTTTCCAGGCCAATTTTGACCAAACACACTCAAGAAGAACTCTGGGACTTACACGTAAGATTTTCTTGAATTTTGAGCAAAATAGAATTGTGTTTTCTAAAATTAGTTGGAAGATGCATGCTTAAACCTGCACCTCGTCGGCAGACTGCTAGACTGATTTTTATTAAAGATACACAGGAACACTCGGATTTCAACTTATTAGTAAAATTGCTACAAAATTGCATGCGCTGCTACATTGATTGCAAACTGCTATTTTGGCCGAACACATAGAGGAAAACTATTTTTTAGTTCCACATAACATTTTGTGGAATTTTGAAAAAAATCGTAGCTTGTTTTTTGTGATATTCCGCAAATGCATGCGTTGCTACACGTTTTTGGCAAACTGCTAGATAGACATTGACCAATAAAGTAAAACTTAAAAATGTATTGAAGACCAGTGAACCACGCTCATAAATGTTTGTAATAGTTTAAATATGTTGTCTTCTTTGTATTAATTCCTGTTTTGTTTGTATTAATGTATTTGTTTTTTTTTTTTTTTTATAATGTTTTACTTAGTGTAGGTTTTGTTGTAGTTTGTTGCCTACTAACTACTAACACTGCACCAAGTGATGAGCCAGTGTGCGCAAATTTTGTGTTGGCAAATCTTTGGTCGTTAAGTCGCAGCTTGATTTAAGCTCTCTTCGACAAAGATCTGATAGTGTGTAAAAAAAAAAAAAACACGCACAGGGAAACTCTTGGATTTCCACTTAAGATTTCCTGAAATTTTGAGCTCAATCGGTATGGTGGTTTCGGAGTTCATTTATTGAAATTAAATCGAAATGTGCGCCTACAATGCCACCTGTTGAGAATTTCCCGAATTTTTTTAATAAACCTTCGCATAGCAATTACGAACAAACCCGCAGAAAGAAGTATCCAATTTGGTCTAGTCGTTTTCAAGTTTTAAGCATCCGAACAAAGCAGGATCCATTTTTTATTGTATATACAGATAATTCGATTTTGCGAAGGCAATTAGTCCCGATTTGTGTGGGAAATGATTACACATCTATTTTATTAATTTCCTATTAAAACTACTCAATTCAATATATGTAGGTACATACATATTATGTTCATACCAAAAAATTATACTTGGTCGCACCGATAACATTAACTTGTCACACCATCCGCCTGGAAAAATGGCAAGTTTTTGGCAAGTTTAAAGAAGTCCCCGGCAAGTTTTCGGTAAGGAAAGCCTGGACGAGGAAAACTTGACAGACCCCTATTAGTGCCTCGCTGAGAACATTTATTTAATAAAGTACTAGTGAAGCTCTTGATGGTAACTAACTATGAATAGTGAAATCATTTTACGAAAATTAATAAAATCAGAATCTTATTATATCGTAATAAAAATCTTTGTGTGAACTGTGCAAATTTCAAATAATGATTGTGAATCGGTGTGTCAAATAGTAAAATCGCAACTAGACAGAATCACAACTAATTTTGACATTTCTCAGAAAACCGTTCTCAGTTGTTCTACCTAAAAAGCAAGTATGCAAACAGACTCACTGAACAGCAAGCCAGAACAGTTTAGAACAGAAGATTTCTCATTGAACTTGTTCTTTTATGTTCTAAACTGTTCCAAACAACATCACTGAACATATCTACAGTCTTTCACACATACTTGCCCACACACCTAAGTATATTATAGCCCCATATCTGAAATGGTTGAATGGAAAACCATGTAAAACAAAACATGTGGAACAAATCTTGTTTTACTAGTCAGGGCTTAGACAGAATTCAACTGACAAGGCAAAAAGATTCATAACTGGCGAGGGCCTAGCAAATGCCTATAGTAATCCTTGCTAGACCCTTGTTAGTAACTATGAAAAATTTGCCAGGGCCTTATTGAAAACTAGATTCTTTTTCCAGGCGGGCAGTTACAATTCAAATTTGAATTTATGTGTAACAAAGGCTATTTTTTATTTTTAAAGAAAGTCTGTTTTTCCTATAAACACATAAACGCAGGCATAAACAAGAGTATTGCGTGGTACCAACGTTATCAGTGTTTTTTCTAATTAATATCTTGATTAGATACGAGTTTTTCCAATGCAACATCTATCTTATAATATCTACATTTCCATAAGGGAAAAATGTTAAAAAATGCTTATAAAAATATACATATAATACGTTTTTTAATAACGACTTAGAGACATTTTCCAATGATTCATTTCTCATCGTAAACCGGTAAATATTTACATTTTCGATTTTCTATCAATAAATTAAAGTAGACTTGAAACATAATGAAATTATGTAAACATTTAATAGCATTGACCTGGTGTGTCTACTTTCTTCAAGTACATAGAAATAAAAAAAATATTTTTTTTTGCTTATGTACATATATGTAGTAGCAATCACATTGGTTTAAAACACTAACGTTAATTAATCAACACTTTGTCTGCCTATCATTGCAGCAGTTGTTGTTGAATATACAAAGCAAAATAAGAGAAAAAAAGTTTAAAATTTATGTCTCTATAACATGCAACTTGGGTGCACATTTTCATCATCATGCATGAAAACACCTCAACAAATTGAAGATAGTTTCAAAATTTCACTAAAATTCCAGGCAAAGAAGTGCAATATGCCAAAGAAAACAAAGGAGAAGTCGTAGAAAACAAAAAAAAAACTTGTAGGTATCTATGTATACATACTTCAATGCCGGTTGGTTGGCTTTGTAGTTTTGTGTGATATTACTTTACAAAGTTGCCACTGTAAGATTTATTTGAATAAAGGTTCTTCCGAATAAAATCCAAGGAAGTATGAAAAAACCTTTCAAACATTGTCCAATTCGGATTTTAATACTTTTCACTTTTTAGCATTAAAAAAGGTACATTTAGACTAACCAGCAATTAATTCAAGTTCTTTAAATTTAATAGATACAGCTATGGACAGAGAAATAGCACACTTATGAATTTTTTATGAAAATAGAATTTATCTCTAATTTTTTAAAATAAAATACTGTGATTTGTATGCAAGGAACTTGGGAAAATTATTAAGGATTCTTAAAAATAAATTATTAATTTAATTTCAATTGAATTGAATTTAAAAAAAAATATTATAGTTTTTAATGACGAGATTTTTGGTGGACACAGAAAAAGCACACATTTGCAGAAATGTAAAAAATTATAGTTTTGGTAAAGTAAACATTTAATTAGCACAATTTCTGAATTAGCCAAGTTAATACTTCCAAGATTTGATTTAAATTAGCCTTGCATCTTCAGTGGAAACTCTTTACCAACTCTTGCATCCTCTATTTCAGATGGAGTTCCACGTTTTGTTTATTCTAGCCCAAAGTTTGACTTAAGTTTCCGTTTTCTTTACCTGATATGAACACTCACATCATTACAAAGTTGTTATAAAATCGAGGATATGAACTTTGTGCTGACCTGTGTAAGAAATATTTATTTATTCTTCCAAAAAACAAATTTTGTACCGAAACCGCCACATTGTTTTGGTCATTTTGATGCATTGAAATTCAAATGAAATGCCGAAAATGGGATAAAAAAAGTTCGATCGGTCTTTTGATAATATTTAGACTTCGAAATTTAACCATCTTGCCATCAATTATTAAAACTGAAGCCATTCTAAGGCATGCAAATGCACCCAGAATATCGCAATTTTCTTTCACTATACTATGATTATTGGTAGTTTGCAATTGCATATCTGGCTTTGAGGACAATGGAAAAATGTTTTCCCATAGTCCAATGCGTTAAACTTTCATTTCAGAATTCTAAACCACTATTTTCGAAAATTGAACAGTTTTAATTCCATGTGTCTCAGCAAATATTCATACGGATTTTGAAATATGCTTTAGACTGCTACGAATTTTTTTTGCTAATATTCATTTTCTAACAAGTCTACTTGAGATATTAAGAACTAATTTTCCATTGATTTCAGCCACTATGAACCAAAAGATTCATAAAGATGGCACAACCTTTTTCTAATGTTGGCTTGGACCCCTTTTTAAGTATCTTTTTAACACGTGTCCGTTTTAACACACCCAACAGGAAGTCATTGGAAGCTCTGCAAGATTTGTGTTTAAGGTTATAAACTCCAGAAAAACCAAAGAAACTAGAGGACACCCATCTAAAATGACTGCAGAAGATAGACTCATTTTGGTAAGAAAAGCTAAGGCGAATCATTTCATATTCTCAAAATATCTGCAGCGAGAAATACTACTTTTTATCCAAGGTAGGTACCATTGCTTAATAAATGTATACCAAAAAGATCCTCTTAAGACCATGAAACAGTGGAGGAATGTACTCCGAGTGATGGAACTAAAATAATTTTTATTCTAAATGGGTGGTAAACAGATTACCCATCGCCCAAAGTGTGAGATCTACAATCCGAGGTACATAAAACAAACCGTAAGGCATGGAGGTGGGAGCATAATGCTATGGGTTTGTCTTTCTTGGTGGGTCATTGGTCTTATATTTGTTGTAGATGGTGGAATGGCAACGGAGTCGTATGTGAACATACTGTAGACTGTAATGCTGCCATGGGACGGTAAAAATAATAGTACAACAACACCAAGCACACGACAATGTCAACAAAGCTCTTGTTTCAACGAAACAAAATGGCCGTTATTGAGTGGCCTTCTCAATCTTAGGACCTTAATCCTATCGAAAACCTCTGAAATGAGCTAAAGATTGATATAAGCAAACATAAACCTTCCAACAAAGTGGATCTCTTGAGAATTGTCCAAGAAATGTGGTATTCGATCTTCCAGGAAGTGCCAGAAGTTGGTAGACTCTATGCCGAATCAAAAACATGCAGTTTAAAAAATATAAGTTTTTTAACTGAATATTAAATATTCTCAGAATTTCTTATTTATTTTTTTTAAATAAATCAAGTGTTGCTATTTTTATGACCAGCTTGTGAGAAAGCTTTCTGCAAACGGACTTGGAAATATTGCCTCTAAGTTTTCAAAAAATTTTACATAAACAAGATTAACAAAGTATGCTTACCACAAATATACAACATAAACATTTTTGAATATTTGTCTAATATAAGTACTACTTATTTTGTCCATAGCTGTATATGCTATCATTACGAAAAGAATTTAAAAATGGTCGACTTGGCGAAACCGTCACGATTGGTCAAAGTGCATGGCAGTTCCCAGCCAATTTCTTAAGCAGGGTACTACACCTTTTTTACAGGAACCAACTCAGTACCAATACGGATAAGATTCAGAACCACCATCATAACAAACACAAAACACTTTGAAAATTAAACAAACTCTAACGCTTTGACTTGCTTTCTCGTAAGTAATTCTAAATTTCGACGTGAGAGGTATTCAGAGTGTAAAATAAATATTTATCCAGAGAACAAGAAGATAACTATTTAAACGTAAATAGAGAACAAATATTTTGCTACAACGTGATTTGATTCAAATCAGTCAATCTCAATCTTAATTATTTATAAATCAGAGGTTAATGCTGTCAGAAAACTTTTGTGCAAGTGGTCCTTAATAAATAAATAAATTTGGTGGCACAACGACTCATGAAGAACCACGGCCTAGTGACTTACAACTCTTGAGCATTTCTGTGTGCGTGTCTACAGGAATAGAGGGGACCTACAGTTTATTGCCGAATACGAACCATTAAGTTGAGCGGCACCTTTCAATGACAAGAGATACTCTTTGAGGATTTGTCAAAAACTTTTTTGTTTTTAGTGGAAGCGGCTGGGAATCGAACCCAGACCTCTGGCCTGACAGTCCAAGGGCAAGTGGCCCTTAGGGCTTACAAAATCAAAATAAATTAAATTAATAATTAATTATAATATAATAATTTATAATTTTTTAATTTTATTATATTTAAACTTATCTCAAATTTAATAATAGGAAGATAATTGAAAATCGAGTGCATAAATAGTTAAATTTCAGATATAAATTAGTTATTAATTTATATATCTATTTGTTTATTGCAGCAACATTTTCAAATTTATTTAACTCCATTTTCATATGTTCTCTGCGGCAACCCTGCACCTGTCGCAGTGGCTGTAGTACGTGACAAACAAATAACGAAAGTAGCAAGCACAGGCTGGTTCTAGTACATCAAATCAACGACCTACCATACAAACAAATTTCGGTACAACTTTAGTTTTATCATTATTCTAATTCTATTGTCTACCACACGTTTTTTTTTTTTTTCATTTTCGTCAAAATACATTTCTTATTACGGAAATTCCGCAACTTCCCATCTCTCATTTGTTTGCTTGTGAGAAAAAAAAAATAGCTTCTTTTTTTCATTCATATAAAAAAAAATACATATACCATACGCAAAAGGAAATCTAGACCATCAAGGACAGGACAAAAGGGAAGTTGAAAACAAAAGACAAAAAATATACACATTTCTATGTCCTTCTATACTACCAACCACAAGAAGTGAGTATATACCTAGAATGGTTAAGAAAAGAATCGGAATGCAGGTATGTATTTATGTATTAAAAAACAAAAACAAACAGAACTTGCTTAACAAAATTCCCGAGTTTATTTTTCGCATGTGTGCTTTGTGTTGTGTGTGTGTGTAGAATGTAGATCGCAAAAATGCAGAACTCTTTTTTTTCTCATAGACAAAGATAACGATGATGGCTTTGAAGAATGTGGCATGAATCAACTTTCAGAATTTCTGACGTGTGCTAATAATAGATTTTATTAATGCCACAGTATTGCCATATGAAATAATTCAATCAAAGGTAACTTAAACGAAATACTCCAAATTCCATGTTTATTCGCTTTATTACCCGTAGCCTGGGTAGTACTTTTTAATTACACATTATGTAAAGAAATACAAATCAAGATTTTTTAGAGCTGTTATAGGTATTTATTTTATCAAAAATAATTTCTAAATATTTCATTGAAGGGCAATAAAATTTTTTTGTTTGCCAAAATGTGTTAAAAAAAACTTCGCTTTGATTTTGATATATGAAGGGTTCACAGCTGTACCGACCGAACCAATTCAAAAAAAGTGAATTCGAAGATGTAAAGAAAATAAAAAGTTCTTGAAAAAAGTAACAACAATAATTCATTTATTTCAAGAACTCTTTTACAAAATTATTAATTTTTTGTTGTAAATAAACAGTTATTAGAAATAAAAAATTTCGTCATTTACATCGCCTTCATCACTTTCGAGTTAATCATTGTGCTGGCTCGTTGTTAACGTTTGTTCGATTGGTAAGTTTTTGTAAAAATTGTGATATTCAGGTGGAATAAATTTAAGTAAATCCATCATATCCCTTTTTTTCTCTGACGTAACTTTGTCAAACTCCGCGTGTTTCCTTATACAGTGGAACTTCCGTAAGTCGAACTCTCAAAATGAAAGAAAAAAAAAATTCGAGTTATAGAAACTTCGATTTATAGAAATAACAACAAAACTTTTAGATTTATTGTTTTATTTAATTATAAGGATAATTAAAGAGGGACAATAAATTTTAATCAACACAAGTTTAAAAAAGTCAATACATTCGTTAACATTTTTTTAAAGCATTTTGACTTGTAAAATATTTTAGTTTCATGAATTGGATTGAAGAAACTTTTTCAAAGGCTTCACACTTAAGCTTGCCTCGGCTGCCTGGATCTGCATCAGCATCATTTTTACCGTCACTCATGGTTTCCACTTCAGAAGCTACCGAAAGCAAAATCTCTCCATCAGACTTCATATAACAAAGAATAAATTATTTGTCCTAGTTAATGCATTCTTGAAGGCTTCACCTCATGTCTTGTGTATTAGTGGAAAATTCTTGCATTTCACTGAACTCATGTATGGGCACGCCAAAGTCTGTGTGAATTTTATTACAAGATCACTCAAATTCACTTATGACCTCCAGTTTTTGATCAAAAGTTAGATGCTTTAATTTTCTGCCTAACATTTTTTTTCAATAAAAAATTTTAAACACAACATCTAAGCATAAAAACTTAACCCGTAAAAACCGAAGTTTGACATATAAATCATACATACATTACATACCTACTCAAACGACTTTAAAAATTATGAAATCACAGTAAATTAAAGAAAATTAAAAAACAAGACTTGAAACAAAAGGGGTTCCCCGAGTCAGAGAAAACTTCGACTTAATTTAGGAATGTACTAAACAAACTTGTAAAAGACTACATTCAAAATTTGAAAAAAAAAAAAAATGAAAATAAACAAGAAAAGTTCGAGTTAAAGAGACTTTTTGCCACCAAATGCGGTCTAAAAACTTCGAAATAGAGAGAATTTTGAGTTACAGAAGTTCGAATTGAGGGGGGGCAAATTTATGAAAATAAAGTTGAAAACGCAAAGTTCTCAATAAAACTTTGAGTTATAGAGAAATTCGACTTATGGAAGTTCGAGTTATGGAAGTTCCACTGTATTTAAATGAAAAATCTGAATTGCACTCGAACCGAAGCCACTTGATTTTGAGCCAAGAAAAATTATGACCTGTTATATGTATATTCATCTTGGGAAAAATCATTTGCACTGCTCTGCTCACTTTCCATAATTAAAACAGTTTCTCGGATAATATTTAAACTGTAAAACAATGACCATTTCGCCAAAAAATGGTCTACACTGTAAAAGACATACGTCTTTTGGCGATTAAAACTTTCAAAACCTGAATATCACTGACTTGTTTCGTTTATGCTTCGAAAGAAATTGAAACTGAGAATTGACTTGGTTTTTTAGAACGAAGTTCTTTAGCTCAGGGTTGGGGGTAAATCCAAAAAACGACAGATCTCCTTTGACCCAATGGTATAGTTGTTTGCTTCTTAACCGGAAGGTTCGGCGTTCGAATCCTACTGGTGACAATTTTTTTTTTATTCTGTCATGCACAGTGTTTATTGCAAATCATTTATTATTTTCATTTAGTCACATGCACATCATTGATTCCATTGAATTCTATAGCATTTTCAACAGGGCAAGATGCAAATGCAAAAATTTCACCCGGTATATTTGAGATTCGAACCCGCGACCTTCTGGTTACTAGCCGTCTATGCTTCCGCTAGGCTAAAACGCGATATAGAATTTCTATCTTGAAAATTAATATCTTTTATCTTGAGCGTTAATAAAACAAACAAAAAAATAAAAAAAATAAATAAATAAATTCAGCCTTATTGTGAGTTTCACCCGAACAATGTTTTACCATAAAGTTTTTTTCACCAGGAAAAGCTTTTGTGAGTTTCGCCCTTACCAAACATACGTTTCCCGCCTTATTGCTATCTCGGTCGCCTACTAAATATGTACATATAGGTAAAAATTTAAAGTGTCAATAGTCAACGGCATTATATTCTGCCCGAAATGAATGTAAACAATTAAGTAATTCTCGGAACGAGCAATATTTTTCGGCTGAAACTCACAATAGGCGAAAAATTTTTCCGGTTGGAATGTTGTTCGGGTGAAACTCACAGTAAGCCAAATTATGTATATATACATTAATAATCATGTAGCTCTTTATTATGTGACTTTCATATTTTCTAATCGTTCTAAATTATTTATCGAAAGTCAAAACGAGAACTAATTTCGTTTTAAAACGAACTCGAAAATAATCGGTATATCGGATCACGCTGAAATTTTGCACACAGCTTTGATTCTGATGAAAGTTATAATATTATTTGTTTAACATTGTGATAGGCCAATACCCCCAGGTGGCGACTGACACGCATGTACATAATGGAAACTTCATTCTTACCGAGGGTGCTTAGGACCCGCATCTACTAGTTTACCATTAACTTAGGAACGAAACACTTTTTACATTTGTTTACATTTACATTGGCGCATAAGTTAGCACTAGTATTGGATTTTTTTTTTTTATGACTTGGTTCGGTACAGCTGTTGAGCCCTCAATATGGGAAAAATAGTACCAAAAGTTGTCATATACTTAAAATTGGATTTGAAATCAAAGACAGTCTGCAAATTGACTTCGACGACTTCTAAGTAAGTATGTCTCAGTATTTTATCTTAATTTTAAAAAAAAAATCTATAAGAAACCTGCTTCACTTGGCCACTATATTTTAAATATTGGCATTTTTGATTGGTAATCCGGAAAAAAAACGGAAATAGGCATTCTGTCACCAATCGAAAAAGCCATATTATGAAGTGGTAGTGATACGGTCTCAGCACTAATCTCATTAATTGACCAGTTTATATGTTAGAGGGCTCTGAGAAATCGGCAAAATTTCAGAAACTTAAACTGGCTAAATGTGAAAAACTTCGAAAGAACTACATATGTACATTATTTATCTATTTTTTTCTATAAATTAGATTTTTTGTGATGTAAAATAATTGAGCAAACGAATTCAAAGAAGTTAGACTCAGTTTTTAGACAGCAAAGGTAATGTAGTACCAAAACGATCGATCGATTGGTCGTTTTGGCAATAAATAGCCTCTATCACATCAATAGGGAGATTATTTGTCCAAACCGATAATAGTTGCGTGCACATAGAATGTTATTATTTTTGTATTATTTAGCAGAGGGGGTAATATCATACAATCTTTGGTCTGCCCTGTTATCTACACTTCGCCAAAACAATAACTGATGCCATAATTTTAGAATTTTTGCTCCGATTCACTATTTTTTTAGAACATTTCAAAGCCAGATTACTTTCATAGCTTTAAAACATCCAAATTTTGAAATGTCAAGAAAACCAGAAAAAAAAAATTAGTTGTAACCTTGTCAATGCCTTCTTTTGTTCTGTGTAAATACATCTGCAGATTAAGATTATGCATCTGAAAAAAAAAAAAAACACACATACACACAATTGATCCCCTTACTTCGCTTTGGTACAAGTTTCTGCATTCATTTAAAAAGCAAAACCATAAATAAACAATTATGCACACACAAGTGTTCGTTTCATCCCTAACAACAACTTCTACATCATCATATCATTGAGTTAGAAAAATTAATACACATTTTTGTATAGATATGAATGAATGGTACATATAGTTACATTACTACATACTTGCATGTACATACATACATATGTAGGTATTGTGAATGCAAATTTTAAATTCCAGTTTTTGTTTTAGTCCCCTAAAAGATGTATCAAGTTGTATTATAAAAGAAGAAAAGTCGACCTCTACTGCACATGCTGCCATGACCATACTTTAATCCTCATTTAATGACATAAACCCTTAAATTTGAAAATGGTTGAATTAACAATATTACAGATCATTAACCGAATAAGAGAATACACGATTTGTGCGAGATGTGTAGATTGACAAGTTTATCCCAATACTATTTTATAAATTGTTTCTTTATTACATTTTGAAGCAATATAAGAATTTAATCCAAAGGCTAACCCAGGTAGTATTTATTAATACATTATGTAAATAAAAATTATTTTAATTAAAAAAAAAAAAAAAAAAAAACATTATTCAGTTTTTGCATCTAATTCAGAAACTACCTATATGTTTTCATTCTCCTCATTAATTAAAATCTGACCATCAATTACCAACTTAAAAACCCACCAATCCAAAATCTGGTGGACGGTCATACGCCCCTATGAAAGACCCAAAATTTTGCTTTGAACTAATTTATTACAAAATATTTTGGTATTTGAATTAAAGAATTTGTTTACAAATGGCCAAAATTCGACCACAGAAATAAAAAAAAATTAATAAGCATTATTAAGCTTGAGAGCTTTATACAAACACGGTTTATGCGCATCTGTTCGAGATTACTTAATATTTAGGCTAGGCGCCCACTTGCAACTTTTGATCACGTAGGTTTGGTTTCTAAAGTGATAGACCTAGAGCCGGTGATGCCAGAATTTTTCTAAATTTATATTGTATCGTTCATTTATACCCCAAAGGAAAAAAGTTGATTTTCTGCAAGCTTCATCTGAAAGGGCGAAGGTTGAAACTATGTACATAGGTACCCTTCAAATAAAAATAAAACAAGCTTCCATGAATCTTAAACTAAAAGTAGGATAAATTGGTTATGTACATTTGAAATAGTGACATACATAGATGACCTACACTACATCATCTGATTTTTTGATATTAATCCTAGCAAATTAATGACCTTGAAATGTTTCGTGACAGCAAAACCACGCATAAATTGCTAGAGTAAAAAGCTTCGCTTCTCGACCTAATTTACCCGATATTACAACATCTCACAAGTCGTTTTGGGGTTGATATATGTATGTATACATACCTACATGAATAATACATTTATTAAAAAAGGACCCCTAGTTAAATACCAACCCAACGACACTCAATACCTAATCCTAAAAGAGAAGACTACAACTTCACTACGCACATTCCAGCTTATAATAAATTTTTATATCTTGTGCAGTTACAACATATCCTAGTTATTCTTCTTCAATCTACCCTCTAAACATTCCGCCCAAGGACATGCCCTGAGAATAATAATAAATCGCAACAAAAATGATTAGAGAAAAGGAAAGAAGAGAAAAAAACGGCACTCCCCTTTCTGCAAAAGCAGGAAAAGAAGGACCTTGATACCAGTTTCTTCTGATGATGTTTTTTCTGTTTGTTTGTTAAGTTCAATTTTTCTCAACAATCCCAACAAAACACCCTTTGTTTGAATTCTTCTGCTTAAGGTTACTCAAAAAAGGTGAGTTACTGAAACCCACGAAAAAGTTACGAGTTACGACAGCGACAAAAGAAGCGCCGATGAAAACGAATTGTGGAATGAATCTCACTTATTTTTTTCTGCTTTACGCTGTGGCATCTTTTTCTTGGTTGTTGGTTTGTTGGCCTGGCTGCCATCAGAAGAAAGAGAAGGCGACGGAAGAAATTCCCTAATAAGAAAATGCGTAAAATGAAGACGAGCACCTCGTTGCCCGGCCGTGTCGCCTTCATAGCCATCGTCACCCGAAGATTGCCACCACTACAAGAACCACCACAGCCACATTTAGCAGCAACGATTGGGACAGCAAAATCAAAGACGGATGCGGTGGCGGTGGCGGCGACACAGCCACAGCCACAGCCATGACCCAAAAATAAATAATAAAAATTAAAAAAAGAAAATGCAAAACTGCGAGACATCTACATCTATCTACTGATAAATTTCATATTTCCCAAGATTGTGTCCGTCCGTCCGGACACAAATTTTAATTTTAAAAATAAATCCAAAACGAATTCAAAATGAATGTAGCCGAAACGAGAGCTTCACTTCATGCGCCACCGATTTTTTTTTTTTTTTTTTGATTTTTTTAAATAATTTTTCGCATTTTCTTCGGAGTTTTCTGGTTTTGTGTTGAAAGTTTTCTCCCGTTTCGAATGGATGGCGATGGTTTGAAGGAAAAAAGGTGCGCCCCATGAATTCGGTATTAATTAATGAACACTTTTCTGTTCAGCTGTGTGCTGAAAGTGGTGCTCTTTGCGAAAAGAGAACTTACCTTTTGTTGGTTTTATGCAATAATATCCAAATGCGTCGAGATTGTTGTTCCAGTATTCCTGTTTATTTAATCACACACAAATTTTCGAAGACAAAATTTAATAATTTTACAATTTTCTTCAGAATATACGCATAAATTTTACGAAAGAAGCCCACGGAAGGGCAGGTTACCGTTGAATTTTTTGACTTTTTAGGCAGAAGAAAAAAATAACTTGACAAAAACACTCACTTCTTCTTTCGTTTGATTTTTAACAAATAAAGGAACAAATAAACACTTTAAATTACATCACTGTTTCATGAATAACAATTAATGGATTATATTTTATAGAAATTAAACAATTTAAATTATGTTTTTTGCTCTTAAACAAGAAATATGTGATTTTTTCGATTACAGGGAGAAGAAAACACCTTACACTTTACACACTACTTGCCGCCATTTTGACAAAGTAAAGTAGATTTTTATTTTTTTATTTTCAATACATATATGTTGTGTCAGTTTATGAGCAAGTGTGTGTTTTTTTGTGTAATTGTGTGAAAGTGAAGGAATTTATGGGATTTTTCGAAGTGTGTTTGTTTTGAGTTTTGAGAATTTTAAGATACTGGGATATTTTAATCCAAAGGTGTGTTTGAATTAGTTGTTCTTTTACTACGTCTTACCAAATCTGCGAATTTCTACGAGTTTTAGTACAATTTTATTTTTTTGAAGTTATACTTCTAGAGTAACTGCTAAGTCCTCTTTCACACGACGATACAAGTTGATGGAGATTTTTTGACGTTTTTCTTAACCCGAAAAGATTTGCTCGTTAACAATATTGCATTTAAAAATATAAAAATATATTTTTTTTTAGTCGAAGAAAAAAATAAACAAATAGTCAAAATGAAATGATACGTACTACGAATTGTAGTCTATCGAAATAAAGTATGGAGAAAAATGGAGGCGGAACCAGACAGCATACTTAAAAGTGTTTATAAAAATACGAATGCTCCAAATCCATTTGATAAACAAACCTCACATTTCGACCTGTGACGTCAGTGGTCATCAGTAGCGGAATGCGTAGTGCATACGGCTTCGAAGACTGAGCAAATCTGATGCGTTTTTCATAATAAAATTGGACTAAAGCTCAGCACCACTAAAAGGAGACTGATGATAGGGCTTGGCACCCCTTGAAATAGCTATATCTCTGTTGTATAAAGTAAAGTTACGAAGTTTAAGTCTACATACACACAGCCTACTTATTATGTTATGTAGAGGTAATTTAAGCTAGCAGTCAGTCTGATACCAGCTACTGCTTAATAAAGATCACTTAACTGAAACTAAACACAGCTCTTCTTTCTTTTATCAAAGTCCACACAACATGGTGTCAGATGTGATTCTAGACAAAATTGTACATGAAGTTTTCGTTAGTCTTTAAACTTTTTATTTTTTTTTGATTTAAGTTAAATTAAATAAAAGAAATTAAATTAAAATTTTTAAAAGAAAAATAATATGCCAGATGGCAAGCAAGTGCCGGCGCCGCCGGCAGGTGAAACGCAGTCTGTTCAAGTTAATACACCTGTACCATCGGTTTTGCCTCTTAATTTAAAAAATACTAATTTGCCAGTCACATGGAAAAAATGGTACAACCTTTTTAAAATTTACATGCGGGCTTCAAACCTTGAGAATCAAGATGACAAGAGGAAAGTCGCCTTACTTCTTCATTATATGGGTCCGGAATGCTTGGAAATCTTTTACTCCTTTAACAAAGATCTAGATACTATATCATATACCGAAATTATTGCGCTATTTGAAGCTTATTTTTTGCCTAAGGTAAATATTGTCATGGAGAGATACATGTTTTTCACTAGACGACAAGGTCCAGAAGAGTCGATTGACGAATATGTAACTATCCTTAAAAATCTAAGCATGTCCTGTGAATTTGGTTCTCTTCGTGAAGAGCTTGTACGTGATATTTTTATTTGTGGTCTAAGCAATAATTTGAGCCACCTCAAAGAAAAATTATTGAACGAAGGAAAAATTACTCTCGGACGAGCGATAGAAATATCCAGAAACATCGAATTGAACAAAGAACATATTCAACAGTTACAACAAACGTCTAGCAGTAACTTTATTGGGGCACTGCAACAACAAAACCCATTGCAAAGTCATCGTCGCAATTTTTCAAAGCCAAACAATCCACCACACACTAAGTCTTTTCCAACAAATTTCAATTCATCGTCAACACATACCAACGCACCTCGTCATCCTAAATCGCTATCAAAAAATCAGATTCCAGCCTCATCAACATCATACGTCAACAATACTAGTTTATGCAAAAATTGCGGCCAACGGCATATGTACAAATGCCCTGCGTTAGGTGTTACTTGTTTTCAATGCAACCGTACGGGTCATTTCGCCAAAATGTGTAGACAAAACATAAATGTTCGGAATTTACAAATACCCCCTCCTACTCCTGATAGTGATAGTGATTCAGTTGCGTCATCATTTTTTATTGGAACAGTTTGGCAAAATGGATTCGACATGCAATGGACTGTCACACTTCAAGTCAACAACTGTAATCTTGTTTGCCAGCTCGATACCGGTGCTGAAGGAAACGTTATCTCTAAAGAAAAGTTAAATTCCCTCGGAATAGCGGACAGTTACATCAAAACTAATTCAGATAATTTAATTACATTTACCGGTGAAAAAATTAAATCTATTGGTCATTGCTGGTTGAATTGTGTTCACAAAAATAATAGTAATGCAGTTAAATTTATTGTTGTAGATTTTAATTGTAGAACAATTTTAGGTCTTAGAACCTGCATTGAAATGGAATTAATCACAAAAAATTATGTAAGTGTAAATTCAGTTCTAAATCAAAAATTATTAAACAATATTATTCCTACATTTTTATCAAATTATGAAGATGTTTTCAATGGTTTAGGCTGTCTTAAAGATAAGTGCCATTTAAAATTAAAATGTGATGTGGCCCCGGTCGTCGATAGTCCGCGAAAAATAGCTTATAGTTTAATGGCACCATTAAAAGCTGAATTAAAGCGTCTTGAAGAGCTAAAAGTAATTGCAAAAGTTTCTGAACCAACGGAGTGGGTAAGTTCAATTGTTCTAGTCAAAAAATCAAATGGTCAGCTTAGGTTATGTCTCGATCCGCGAAATCTTAATAAAGCCATCTTACGCCCTCGTCACGCATTCCCAAGTTTAGATGATATAAAATCAAGGTTGAGTGGTGCTCGGTTTTTTACGGTCCTCGATGCTAATTCCGGTTTTTGGGTAATTCAATTGGATGAAGAATCATCTAAAGTATGTACCTTTAATACACCTTTTGGAAGAAGAAGATTTTTAAGATTACCTTTTGGTATCAACGCTGCCCCTGAAATTTTTCATAGTGAAATGAAAAAACAGTTTTCGGGCATACCTAATTTAGAAATTTATATAGACGATTTTTTAATATTTGCAGATACGATTGAAAAGCATAATCAAGTTCTGAAACAAGTCGTACAAAGAGCTAAGGAAATCGGCCTAAAATTTAATAAATTGAAATCGAATTTTTGTAGAAAAGAGGTTACATTCATAGGTCATTTGTTCAGTGAGGATGGTGTTCGGGCAGATAGCTCAGATGAGCACTGGTCAGATGAGCATGAGAAAGAGTTTAATAGATTAAAATATTTAATTTCAAATACACCTGTACTTACTTATTATGATACAAATAAACCTCTAACGCTGTCGGTTGATGCGTCTAAAGGTGCTGTCGGTGCTGTCATTTCACACGGATCTCGACCAATAGCTTATGCATCTGCCACTCTTACTTCAGCCCAACAAAATTATGCTCAAATAGAAAAAGAGCTGTTCGCTATTCTTTTCGGTTGCACAAAATTTCATTCTTTTATTTATGGCAAAAATACGATTGTTGAGACAGATCATAAGCCATTGGTTCCTCTTTTTGACAAACCCTTGTACAAAATCCCTGCAAGGCTACAACGCTTCATGCTAAGACTTCTTACCTACGATTTGAATGTAACGTATAAGCCGGGAAAGTATATGTTCGTTGCTGATGCACTGTCTCGTGCGGCTTTACCTAATGAAACTTTAACAAAATTTGATAACGATATTAGTTTGCATTGCAATTTATTAATGTCGTCTTTAAATGTGTCAATGAGTGAATCAAAAAGAGAAGAAATTTGTCTAGAAACAAAAAATGATAAAGTTTTGTCCAAAGTTATTTATTACCATACCAACGGCTGGCCTGAAAATAAGAAAAGTCTTGAGAGTTATGTGATGCCTTATTTTAAGGTACGTGATGAGCTTGGTATTGTAAACAATCTTCTTTTCAAATCTAGTCGTCTGGTGATACCACCCAAGCTCAGACATGATGTTCTTCTGCTTCTTCATGAGGGTCACATGGGAATAGAAAGATGTCGAAATTTAGCTAAAAGTTCCATTTATTGGCCCAACATAACTCACGATATTGAAAATATAGTTAGTAATTGTGACATATGTCTGCGACATCGGTCACAAAACCGCAAAGAACCATTACAAATGCATAACATAGTCGCCATTCCTTGGTTTAAAGTCGGAATGGATTTGTTTGAGTTTGACAAAAAACTTTACCTCCTTGTTGTAGATTATTTTTCTAAATACGTTGAACTAGCCTTTTTGGATAGAAAATACTCGAGTGAAATTGTGATAACGCAACTTAAATCAATGTTTGCTCGTCATGGCATTCCACAAATCATGGTTTCCGACAATGGTCCACCTTTTAGTTCAGCAGAGTTTAAACAATTTGCTACGACTTGGTCAATAGATCATATAACTTCTAGTCCTTATTTTCCAAGATCTAACGGCTTAGCAGAGCGAACAATTCAAACTATAAAAAAAATGCTCTACAAATGTCATGAATCTAACTCCGATCCTTATATTGCTCTTTTACATTACAGGACTACTCGAAAAGGAAAATTTAATTCACCATCT
Source organism: Epistrophella euchroma (assembly GCA_947049315.1). NCBI lineage: Eukaryota > Metazoa > Arthropoda > Insecta > Diptera > Syrphidae > Epistrophella > Epistrophella euchroma. Next base: position 122,216,977 of record OX346246.1, read on the forward strand.
GAATTACTAATGGCTCGTCAACTCAGAACAAAGCTACCAGCGTTGATGTCAACTTTCAAACCGATGCAAGTTGATTTGAACAGTCATATTAAAAAACTTAAGGATCAACAAGAAAAAACAAAAATAAATTATAATAAAGGTAGTGTTGCTCTCCCACCATTATCAAAAAATCAGAAAGTTCTCTATAAAAAAACTCCTTCTTCTAATTGGCAGCCAGGCACTATATTAGCAAAATGCGAAGAGCCCCGTTCTTATATCGTCGCAAGTGAAGATGGCAATAAATATCGTAGAAACAGGCAGCATATTTTACAGACACCACATTTTGATATTTCTCCATGTGTGGAGGAGGATAAACAGCAGTCAAATTCCTTAGACTCGGGAAATAAAATTATTAATAACAACGAACCAGAAAACAATTTTCCGATAGAACCCTATAAGACTCGGTATGGTAGAGAAATCATTCCTCCAGATCGTTTTACTCATGGGGCTGATCACATTAAAAAATAAAAGTTAAAAAAAAAAAAAAAAAAAAGTATTACTAAAAATAATAAAAAAAAAAAAAAAATAATAAAAAAAAAAAACGAACTGAATTTATACATTATCTTCTAGGCTTATTTTTATGATTATGATTAACAGTTTTTCGATTTCTATTTAAATTATTTTTAAATTATTTAACTGATTTATGAATTAAACTCTTGGACTTGGATTTGTTTAAAATTAATTATAGCTACTAAGTACTTCAATAATGTATTTCAATAATTGATATGTTTCAATTTTATTAGATTACTAATATATTCTTTTCCAATATGGGAGATGTTGTATAAAGTAAAGTTACGAAGTTTAAGTCTACATACACACAGCCTACTTATTATGTTATGTAGAGGTAATTTAAGCTAGCAGTCAGTCTGATACCAGCTACTGCTTAATAAAGATCACTTAACTGAAACTAAACACAGCTCTTCTTTCTTTTATCAAAGTCCACACAACAATCTCCAGCCAAAACAAAAATAAAACGAATTAAAATTTCAGAAGCAATTGGTGGAAGCGCCTTTAAGTTGTTGTTCACAAATTCAAGGCTTAACTACATCAAACACTTTTTTCAAAAATTAGGGCAAAAAGTGAAAATGTGATGAGCAAAAATATGCCTAAAGATGCCTGTGTTCGAAAAAATTATGTTTTATCTGTAGTATCAGTCTGAAATTATATATCAAACACTATTTTCGCCGGCTTTTTCGCACACAGGCATTTCTAGCGCATGTTTTAGTTTTTCACTTTTGTACTTTTTGCAAAAAGTCTTGAATGTAGTTAAGCCTTCAATGAAATTGACGGAATAAAGAATGCTCAAGTCTAATAAACTGACATTCTAGTATGAATAGTACAATAAAGCCTTAACTATATTGGCCACTTTTTACAAAATTGCAAAAGTATTTTTGCTTGAGGTTTGTTATTTGTTTTGGCTTGAAGTTTTTGCGCTTTTCATTAAATAAGGCGCCGTTGACTTATCAAACCTTAAATTAATATTATTAAATAAGTTTTATTTTAGCGCGATTACTGCAACAAAAAGGGCCTACCTAAAGTGGCGGTAAAAAACTGTGTCGTTGTATTCAGAGAAGGGATCGATTCTCTTTTTATATATTTTGGTTCTACGAGCTAAAGATACTTCCTCCAAAATGTTTAAATCTTCTACTATATCCTCGTCTGTACTCATTTTTATTTATGTAAAAGAAATCGATCTAACAAAATATATCTTTTACCTTTCACAATAACAAAAACACAAATGTCATTTCTACAGCTGTCTATCTGACAATAAATGTAGTAGATTTAGTAATAGAGCGCTAATCAGTAAAAGGCGTGTTTAATTTGGTTATTGGTAAGCACAAGAATTAACTCATCTTTAAAGTTTAACGTTGTGTTTATCTAAACGCGTGTTTAGCGATTGATTTTTGGTAAGGCCCAAAATATTTGATAGGACTTTTTGCTTTTTTAAAATTTGTTGTTAAAATGTAGCTACATTATATTTTATAACCACAAGAATCGAAAGTATGATCTTTCGCAACGGCAGTGGGTGGCCCAAATTGTAGTAATGAAAGGTGGAGATTTGAGAATCGTGAAATCGAAATTGTGATCATCAACTACAACTACCATAAATCTAAATTTTAGAAGCCACATGGTTGAGAAACTCGCTAAATTGAAAAACGCGTTAAATGCAACCTGAAAGATGTAACTTCAAATCCAAGTTTCACGTTTTTGAAACAACAGCAAAGGATCCATGCGCCATGCTGCCTAGGTATGGGGTCACATAATCAATTCGATGAGATGAAAAACCTTTTGGGATACTTCTTGAAGAGATCGTTGAGTTTCAAAATACCACTGCAAACCATATACTCACGCTAGACATGAAAAGAAGCACAAACTATATACACTTAAAGGCCTCACACTATCCCACTAACCGCCATATTATTCACTCGATACATCCAGATTTAAACTTAAATCCAGATGTACTTACATTGAATTTGTATGATTTACATCCAAATTTAAGTTTTAATCTGGATGTATTGAGTGAATAATATGGCCGTAGATGTATTAAGTGCCAGTTGTACAATCGTGGTTTAAATCTTGATCCGTGGTTCAGGAATTTTAACTTGCCCTTAGGGCCAGTTGTACAAATATTTGATCCGTGGTTCAGGTATTTTAACTCACCGAAATCGGCGAGTTAAAATTCCTGAACCACGGTTCAAAATTTAAACCTGAACGGCCTCGTTCAGGATTGTATCCAAAGCGATCTGGATAGCTTTGTTTTGTTTTAAGGCTCTCCCAAACCAACGCGATTAATCGCTGCGACAAAAGAAAACAACAATAACAACACGTGGTTGTCAAGCAAAACTACACGTTGTTGTTATTGTTTTCTAATGTCGCAGCGATTAATCGCGTTGGTTTGGGAGAGCCTTTAATCCCTTGTGAAAAAACAACTGATGCAACAACAACTAAACGAATCTGAAAATTTTTGGATAGGTTGACACCGCCTTGGATATGGCTGTAATAAGTCAACATTAGTGAAACACTCTGAAAATCCAATCGAAAACGATATTTTATTGAAAACGATATTTTATTATTGAAAACGACTTGGCCACGTTCGGTTGGCATTCTAATAGGCTGTCCACCATCCCAAAAATTATCAGATAGTTGGAGTTGTTGTTACATCTGCTGTTATTTCACAAATGATTACAACAAAACAAACCTATCCGGATAGCTTTGGATTGCTTGCCGATCAGCCCAATTATTCTGCTATAAAATAAAAAGTGTAAGCGTAACCATAAGAAAACTATAAAAAAAATCCCAATTAGGATATTTTCAACCCAAACCAGCTGATTTTGACAACTGACATAACCACAAAAAACAAGTCCGTCTTTCTGTCCCTCCATGCGAAATTTATAAAAATCTCTATCGTAGTGAAAATAAAAATTAAAATTGTGTGTATTCAAAATAAAGATAAAAAACAAAAAAATAAAAACTGGCACATTCTGTCGAACAAAAGAGCCAAACAATGCGTTTAGGAGCAATACTCTACGTTTACAAAGGTGAATGGGGCCTTCCATCAATTGACTTCGAATGTCTGAGGGCGCTGGTAAGAAAAAAAATAATTTCAACCGGAACAATATTGCATCACAGCTCTAATCTCTTGCATATTTTTTTTTTTCTTGCAATCAAAAGTGCCTAATCAAATTCACAAGATGTCCAGTCAAAATCGAAACAAACAGCAATCCTCTGAGGTCAGGAGGTGGCAAACTGCCCTATCTACAAATTGGAAGTCAAAAAATTGTCGGATACCGGCAAATCAAGGAATTGCTTGACAAAGAGGTTCAATAACATTTTGTCTATATTGCCTATAAATAGATCGAATTCAATAGTTTGTTTTGTATTTTACTATGAAAACAGGGCTATCCAATTGATGTAAATTTGACTTCAAAACAAAAATTCCTATCGGTTGCACACACTAACTATGTGTTCAACAATCTGCATGCCTATTTTAATTACTTTATGTTTGGCGAAGCAAACAATATCGATTGTACACGGGCTTTGTATGCTAAAAGGACGCCCTTTCCTTTTAACTTCTATTTCCCAGGGAAATATCATAAAGAAGCACACAACATAGTAAGCATCTTGGGAGGATTTGATTTGAATGATAAAGTGGACGTCCATGAAACCGATTACGTGAGTACATAAATAATCCCAATATTCATAAACTGTTTTTTTTTCGTTACTCATCAGCTTTTTATCTAAGTAGTTATTTCAAGTTGTTGAGCATAAATAATTAAAAGTATAAACATTTCATTTGTTACTACCAAAGAAGATGGTTTTAGATATACTTTATACTAAATAAATATTGATGTTAATCATCCATTGCTAACCCACTTAGAAACGATCAACTTAGGTCCCTTTAATACTATTATGATGACTTCAATAGTGGAAAATAGCTTTTTTATTGAGAGTGTCAGAATATTTAACTTATGCGAGTAAATACGGCGATTGAATTTTTTTTTCAAAGTTTTGCTGGCTTTTCTGGTGGTATTCGAAAAAGCTCCAACTAGGGTACCCTAGCTGATTTCTTGGTACATTCCTTATACTTTATGTTCGTCTTTATAAACATCATCATAATGAATATTATAGGTATAGGGCATCCTATATTCATTCATCCCAGCAATTATGAAAAATCGAAGATGGCAGAGTTTAAGTAAAAATTTATACCGATAGTAGGTTAGTATATTTTATCGCGCAATAACGTTTAATTATTTCCTTCTTTGTGACCATTTTAAATAATACAATTTGGACTGCTAAGTGGGCTTCAACCGGCAAACTTTACTTTCACGTTACAAACTTTTCCAAATCTCAACTTCTGAATACATTTCCAGCTCTATTTCAAAGACTTAGGCTCCATCTTGCAGAGTTCTGGCAAATATAGACATACGAAATCTTGCTCACTTCGTAAAGAGATCTAAGTAATTTAACAAGTAGAGAGAAAGTTCCCTAGAATTATGTGGTGCCAGAAGAGAACAACACATGGTCTGAGTCAAGCTTCTGTGCTGACAGCAAAGTTTACCTAACCTAACCAAAACTAGGAGTATTATGGCCTTTTCGATTGGTGACACAATGACAGTTCTTGTTCCGAAAAGAAAAATAAATACCTCTGGACTTGATTAGAATTTAAATAAGAATCGTTCACATATGTAGATACTCAATTTCTGAAACCTTATTGGTCTATACTCTACAGGATGGAACGGCACCAAACCTTATAAATTTTAAAATGTTCTTAAATTTTGTCTAATTCTCAGACAATATTGTTGTTGAATCTGGTGTTGGTCTACATTCATTTGTAATGGAGAATAGTAAAGGTTGTGTTTTTGCTTCAAATAATCCCGTGCTAAGATGTGACAAACATTTATTTGGTTAGGTAGTTTAACATAATATGGTTTATGCTTTAATGTTATCGTCTTGAGAACTTTTATAAGATTTAATTTTGAGATCTATCCGTTTTGCTTACCGAATTTATTTTGCTTAAATCAAATATCAAAACCTTTTCTTAGTCGATTATGGAATCCGCAATAAAAGATTCGCTGTGATTCGCAGTACATTGTTCTCTTTTCTTTCCACGTAAAATCGATGAAGACAAAAGAGAACACTAAACTGCGGTTCACTACGGATGCAGTTTTGCGGATTAATAATCGCTTAAATGTGCCCCGCTTAATATACTGAAAAAAGTGTGTTCAAATATTTCCTAAATAAACCGAACGCCATTTTGAACGGTTAATTGAATACCACTTAACTGATCTTAAAAAATATATAAATTGTCCGTTAATTGAACAACGTTGAACAAAAAATAATTGAAAACATAAACAAATTGTAGTTATTCGGAACCATGGATTATGTATTGAAATTGACAATACTCTACACAGAAAAAATGACAGCAACTAATATTTTAACAAGAAAACTAAAATATAAAAGATAAGCGGAAAAATCAATTAAACAGTTTATTTTTTTTATATTTTAATCTTAATTGAATATTGCTGAATTGCACTAGAAATGCAACTAAGCGGGAGCACAAGGTTGATTGATCGAAAATATAAGGGAAAATGGTCGGTGCAATTAAACTAATATAACTCAACCTAGTTATAAGTTATTTTACATTTTTTGTAAGGTTTTAAATGTTTTCCTTTCTTAAGCTCGTCGCAAACGCCAAAAAATGCGTTAATATGCTCGCCAAAAAACTAGGGAAAAAAGTCTGGTTCTTTGGTGACTTTTATAGTGAGTTCGATGCTATAGTCTATGCGTATCTATCGGTTTTGTATAGCATTTCACTGCCAAATAACCCGCTTCAATATCACATTAAAAGCTGCCAGAACCTAGTGAACTTCATCAATCGAATATCGAAAGATGTCTTCAAACAGGAAACATTTAACTCAGTAAAAACAGCAAAAGGAATCACAAATGATCCCATGCTGACACCAACCGAACGTGATTTCTTAGAATCAGAAAAAAAGACAAAAATTATTGCAGCTACAGTAGCTGTCGTTGCAATGGGGACATTTGCAGCGTGGAAAGGTTTTTATCAAAGCGTAAGTTTTTACTTTGTATATTTAAAAAAAGAAGATGATCTATTAATCTATTCGATTTATTTTTGCAGATTGTCCAATCAAATAATTACTACGGTGACTACGATTATGGTGATGATGATGATGACACAGAAGGCGATTGAATATTTTTACACCTCCAGTATACCTATGAAACTTCTTCATACAATCGATGTGACCTTCAATACCTTCAGTCAATGAAACTCAAAACGTTAATAAAACTCCTTCATGTAATTTAAATTTAAAAAAGCCAGAGTTTTCACACGATTATGTTGAGTGTTTATTTTAAAATTTAAAAATATGTTATTTCCTTAATTAATAAAAAACTTATAGGTACCTAATCTTCAAAATAAACAAACAAAATTAATACTAATAGGGTCACAGTTTTTATTATTGCCTACAATATACGATTTTCTAATTTTGTTTGATTGCCTCTGGTAAAGAACCATTGAATAGTACAGGAACTAGCAACGTTTTTGAGAAAGAATTTTTACAGTCCTGGTTTTTTTTTTTTTAATATTTTGTCCCTCTCACTACCTCTGTTCGAATGTGGAGAGTCTGGCTGGTAGGATGTGTTGCGTTTTCCTGGGACCGTACTTTTTCCAACGGTAAAATATTGATTTTCAAAGTCATTTTAATAGTCTTAATTTTTTTTTTTCATTGAGTTCTAAAAACAGTTTTTTAATATGAATATACATGTCTGGTAGGTGTCTGATGTTGCAAAATCTTCGCCAGAAGCTATTTTATATTGAAGAAAAAAAAATGGCAACACTTACAGTTTTGTAATGTAGCTTTTTGAAAACTTTGGAATGTATTCTTTGATTATGCTTTTAAATTATTAAATTTAAGTGAATAGTTTCTTAAATATTTAATACGAGTTCCGCTTTCAGTATTCAATAGGCAGGAATGGCGGCCAACGAGCAAGCTAGCTCGCTGACCCAATTAGCGCAAAAAGCGCCGTTTTGATATTCATTATTAAATACTCTTATCAATTTTTAGTCAAACGTTAAAAACTAGATGATTCTAAATCTTATAATTTTTGAGAAAATTGAAAATAACTTTTTTCAATGACAAAACTTTTCCACGCAAGGCTACCTCAAAATATTCCCTTAATTTTTATCTCATCCGGTTCTACAAACGTTTTGAAATATTTATTAACCCGTCTGGCTGGTATCTGACGTTGCTTAAACCTTGCCAGACACTCGGCCCTATCATAGTATCCGATCGGAACGGAAATTTCTCTGACTCATACAAAATATTTTTTTATTTTTCATTTAAATGATACAAATTTCTCATAAAGCGGTTACACCTCGGGAAAATTATTTCAACGTGCGGTTGAAAAGGAAAAATTAAAGTGATATTTCTTATATTTCTTAAAATTTGGAGAAAATTCCGTTCCGATCGGATACTATGATAGGGCTGACTATATTGTAACTTAAAAAACAACATATAAATTCGGTCGGATAGGTAAATTAAAGTCAGTTCTCAATATAAATTAGTATTAGAATAAAAGAATAGAATACAAGTAAGACTACATTTTATGAGAAAAATTTACAAAATAAAGGACCATGGACAATTTTGTATGGACTTTGGGCCCACTTTCAAAATTTTCTCAACAGTAATAAAACTTGTGTCATATGAATATGAAAGCTTAAAGAGAGTATTTTTTTTTGATTATATGGCAGCTAAATTTAAATCGAGCGCGAATGTGGTGTTTTATTAAAAAAAATAAAGTATTAAAAAAATTAAAAAAAAAACAAAATGGCAGCACTTACTAACAAGTGTTTTACTTTTTTTTGAATGCCGGGATTCCGTTATTTTATTCTATTTTTAAATAAAATTTTTTCCATTAAAAATTTTCAAAAAAATTGCTTTCAAACTCAAAAATGTTGAATACTGGTTATTTTACAATTTTAAATATTTTAGTTCTAAATTGCTCACTGCCTCTATTTATTCTTGATTAAACACTGAAAACCAGATGTTCTTATCTTTTCTAATTTTTGCTCCTATTTTCAGTCAAACATCAAAAACTAGATTTTTAATTACCTCTGCCCAAAACTGCCCATTTTAGATAAAAGTTGGGTTGGGGCCAGATTCCCAAAACCCAAAATCCCGAGAACCCAGAATCCCGAAAACCCAGAATCCCGAAAACCCAAAATCCCCAAAACCCAGAACCCCGAAAACCCAAACCCCGAAATCCCGAATGTTTTGTGTTTCGGAAAATAGATAATTGTAGAGTTAACAAGTATAATAGTTAACAAGAATATTACTGTACACTCCCGTTAACGTTGATTGTATTCTAATATGGAGTTTTATTTTTGTTATATTTTATTTGCTTTGAATATAATATTGTTATGTTTTTTGTTTAATAAAAGTTAAACATAAATATACATTTTTCTATTTTAGTTAGACGGGATTTTGGCCTTTCGGGATTTTGGGTTTTTGGGATTCTGGGTTTTCGGGATTTCGGATTTTTGGGTTTTCGGGATTTTGAGTTTCAGGGGTTCTGGGTTTTCGGGATTTTGGGTTTTCGGGGTTTCGCTTTTTAGGATTCTTTCCTAAATCCCGAAAACCCAGAACCCCGGAAACTTAATAAAATAATGGATTTCCATTTCTGGTTTTAATGAGATTTATAAAATTTATATTATGATATTGTAAGTATTCCCGTTGTTTTTAATGATTTTTTCAAGTTGATTTTTTAGAAAATCGGAGAGCGTAAAGCCTTAACTACATTGTCCACTTTTTGCAAAATTAGAAAAGTAAAAATATTTTTTTTCAGCAGTTGTTTTGGGAAAAAGAATATACACGATTTTTTCTAAGCCAAAATTTAATAAAATTTACAAAATTTATATTATAATGTTGTAATATAAATTTAATAAAATTTACAAAATTTATATTATAATGTTGTAAGTATTCCCGTTGTTTTCAATGATTTTTACAAGTCGATTTTTTAGAAAATCGGAAGGAGCGTAACTATGCAATTTTACCAACCGCAGACATTTTGTCTACCCCCACCACCACATATATGTCTCTTGCCAACGTGCTTGAAAATTGGTTGGTTTTGCTTCTAATTTGTTTTGTTTCCCTTTGTTGCTTGTTTACCCCTGACACTATGTTTATTCATTAAGCCCTGGGGTCGAAGTGAACACTACTGAACTCACCTTGACAATCAAATTCTCTGTTTTTTTAAACCTGGGATTGCCCGGAACTCACCCTGAAGTAGATCTAGGTTTTTTGCTGGGGAGAGTTGTGGAAACGAATAAATAGCCAGAGTGACATAAGTTGTGAGGCATTTATTCTGTTGAAGATTTGTGGTGTAAATTAGATAAAATACTACATTAATTGAATTAAATTAAATAGGAAAAGAAAACGAAAACTTTTAAAGTTGTTTTTATTCATCTTTTAATCTTTATTTAAGTTTTAATTAATATAATAATAATTGAGAGCCCTAAAGAGTTTTTTGAGAATCAAAAAACCCAGTTTTTTTTTTTTTTTTTAATTCTTGTGGTTTGTCAAGAAAACCTCAGTCAACACTGGGTAAAGTTCTACTATTTGGTGGAATGTAGTTAAGCCTTAAGGCCAGGCGCGCACATGCAACTAAACAGTTTGGCTTCGATTTTGAGCACAATGGGCTTAAATGGGAGTGCGCGCCGGTTTATGTGTGCGGACTCTCATATAATCCTATAGTACTCAAAATCGAAACCAAACTGTTTAGTTGCATGTGCGCCCCTGGCCTAAGTACGATCAACTACTGTTTCTTGATAATTTTACAAAAAGAAAACAAAAGAATAAAAACATTAATTTTGTGTGACTTTTCTAACGTTTTTGTAGAGATTAGAATTGTAGAGATAAAATTTGTGTTTTCCTATCTGCATACTGGGCCTATTACGCAGATCGGGAAAAGACAAATTTTATCTCTACAATTCTAATCTCTACAAAAACATGGGAAAAGTCAAGAAAAATTAATGTTTTTCTTCTTTTGTTTTCTTTTTGTAAAATTATCAACAAACAATAGTTGATCGTGCTTATGGTGCAAAATTATTTTTAAATTGGTAATTTGACTAAATTTTTACGATGTTCGGTGCATTGCAAAAATGTTTTACATTTTAAATTAATGTTCCCTCTCTATGCCATCCCAGTACAGTACACTTCGAACATAAATTCCTATCAGTATGTTTACATGAATCTCCACTTGGTGGAGCTAGCACCACTAATCTGTCATGTGATAGGCAAAAACTTTTTCGATCGCAATCACCTGTCACAAGATTTTTTAGATATTGTAAGTTAAATTTTCCTGTGAGTAATTTCCTATTAAAATTACATTTATCGATCAAAAACTATCCCCATTATAGAATACGCTTAAAAATGGCACAACTACGAAGCGTTTTAGGCAAAACTTTTGGAGGTCTATTTACAACGGTTGTAATTATTCTGGTCCTGTATCATGTTCTCACTGGCAAGGGCGAGCGTGTAAGCGTTGGCTGGTTTTTGTCCGAAACCTCACCCTATATGTGGGCCTGTTTGGGAATTGGACTTGCCGTCTCTCTGTCTGTAGTTGGTGCCGCCCTCGGTATACACACCACTGGCACAACCATTGTTGGTGCTGGAGTCAAGGCCCCTCGCATCAAGACGAAAAATCTTATCTCTGTCATCTTTTGTGAGGCTGTTGCCATCTATGGTCTCATCACAGCCATTGTCTTGTCTGGTCTGTTGGAGTCCTATCAATCTAGCGTCGCCCTCAGCAATCAAATGGTGATGAACAACAACTGGACAGCTGGTTATGTCATGTTCGGTGCTGGTCTGGCCGTAGGAATGGTCAATCTGTTTTGTGGTATTGCAGTGGGTGTTGTCGGCTCTGGAGCTGCCCTTGCCGATGCAGCTAACTCTGCTTTGTTTGTGAAAATCCTCATTGTTGAGATTTTCGGCTCGGCCATCGGTCTGTTCGGGCTCATCGTTGGAATCTACATGACTTCCAAGGTGAAAATGGGTGACAAGGTTTAAATCCTGTAAATTCAATTGCCCACTTTTTCTAATTTCTTTTTATTCCTCCCAAAAAAAATTGCAAACTATTTTGTCTTTTTCGCAATAAAACATGAAATTTATTCATTAAGCCATGTTAAGAAAAAAATCAATGAATATATTTCTGTGTATATAAATGGAACATTTATTAACAAACATTATGTTATACCTATATAAATTAATAAACCAAGTATTCATTCCGTTCTTGTTGAATTGAAGTCGGTGTTTATTCGACCCAGGAGCTTAAACAAATTTGTCCGTTCGTATTATCGATTTCATTGCGAAGTCTTACAGTGATTCACTGCAGTTATTATTTTTTTAAATTTTGTTTTCTTGTTTTTGTTTGCTGCATTATTATGGGACATGAAGTTATATATTTGCTTCTTTTTTTTTTATAAACAATTTGAAGTCCATCTTTTATGGAATATTAATACTACATATTTAAATTCATGTAGGACAGATCATAAAAAAGCCAATAAAAACAATGCTGATGGTACAAAAAAATAAGCATGTTGCAAAATGTATTCACCTACCTAAATAAATAAAAAAAAAACTCATTTAAAAATAAAAAAAAAAAACTATTCAACCCATTTATGTGAAAATAAATTAAATTAATTATTATAAAATATATAAATGTAAGTGAATTGTAAATGATTTAAATAAACAAAAAAAAAATAAAAGTATTCCAATAAAATGTTAGTTCTCCAACAGGGAAGATGTTTGTTTATTTTTAAGCAATGTATTGTTTATTAAATTTTCAATTTTGTGTACATAAACTACATCGTTGTCGTCGGTTGGTTGAAAAAAAAAACATTTTACAGAAAGGGTCTATCTCCAATGTAGACATCGGTGATTTAAGAAAAGGCTAAATTTATTGTACCCTGACCGATGTTAATTGAAATTGCTCTATTAATACTAATGGAAGAAACTTCCTTTAGGACTTTATTTTTAAAAGAAATAGTAGTTTGTAGCTGCCTGTTCCATTTTTCTTGTCCGTGCTAGTTTTTGACATCGAGGTCAATTTTCTTTTGAAAATGTCTACAGACTGTAGAGTGTAGAGTTTGTTCCTTTAAGCGGCGGAAAGTTTAAGAAATTGGTTTCACTTTTCATAATTTGAACTTTGAATCCTTTATTCTTTTTGAAAATGAACCTGCCGACATTGTGTTTTAAGTTTTAGAGTCTACATACTGCCACACCCAATTTTCTTATAATTAAATTATTTCATTTATAGAATTTTTATAAAGGGAAGCAATAAAGCAAATTATCCTATTTTTCCTTGGTCTTAAAATATAATTAAACATGCATTGTTATCTCAAAAACTTAATAAGGGGAAGAAAAAACATACAAAAAAAAATGCGTTAGGAAACCCTGTTTTCGGTAATTCTTCCGTGACGTCTGTGAAATGGTTTAGAAATTAGTTTCATTAAAATCCGTCCACTGCAATGGACGATTTTAGTTTTAGTAGTTTTTCCGTGACGTCTGTGAAATGGTTTAGAAATTAGTTTCATTAAAATCCGTACACTGCAATGGACGATTATTATTAAATTCGGTTTTGTACAAACTTGAAAATTTGTATAAACTTGAAAATTTGTACACAAGCTAAATTAAAATTAAAAGGCACAACGTGGCTTATTTCGCAACAATAGGTAATTAAAATAAGGCCACATCGTCGGGCGTTATTTCACATCACTCTTAAATACAGGGTGATTCACCTAAGGTGTGACAAAAAGCTAGAGCGTGTAGGTTGAGTTGAGACAAGAAAAAATTGTATGATAGGGGGTCTATATCCCGTCGGTTAGGTGAGAGGGAAATTTTCTAAAAAATCACGTTAGAATAGAAAAAAAAATTATTAAAAAATAACGTTCTACCTATTTTTAAAGCCAGAACTTTGTCCTTTTATTTTTTAAATTCAAATTATTTTGAGAATAGAATTGTGAAAAAATAATGAAAATAATTGTGTTCAAACTATTTTTTTTTTTTTTTTTTTTTTTTTAAATTTAGCGTCATTACGTAGTATGTATTTTGGTTTTTAATATTTTATGCTCCTATCAATTTCTATTCCAACACGAAAAACCATTTAGTCTTTTAGTTTTTGAGAAAATTAAAAACAAGGGGGGAAAAACCATTTAGTCTTTTAGTTTTTGAGAAAATTAAAAACAAGGGGGGGGGGTGAAAGACAGTTGAAATTGAGTTTTAAGCGGATTTTTCGAAAACTGAGTTATTTTGGAAAAATGTGAAGGTTAAAGCTTATGTAAATCTACACAAAAAAGATTAAGACGCTTTTTCCTAAAATCAATAGATTTTGAGAAAAGCGATTGAAACTTTCGATTCACGTGATAGTTTCATTCAATTTGCCATAAATTATTTTTTAAAGAATCTAATTGTTTAAGTTCTGTTTTATCAAAATTTATACAAAAGTTTGAGCAATTATGTGCCTCCGTCGGATAGCAGAATACAAACATTCACGCAAATGTTTAGCAGAATAGGGCTGTATGTTGAAAAATGCAAACAAACGTGCTCGCAACGAAGCCCAATTTATGTAGCTCCATGCTCATTATGCCTTTAGATATACCCATTTAGCCACAGCACCGGGGCATAATCGGCAAATTGAACAATTTTTTAAAAGAAATCTAAATTATAATAATTTTTTTATATTTTTCATTTTTATAAAAGTTCTTCAAAAATTCCTTACACTTTTGTAGTTTTTGTTAATAAATCGTTAAGGGGCCCATTACGCCCAAGCTTGCCCTAGGTCTTTAATTTTTTCTTTATTAAATGTTCAAACGGACACATGCTAAACATAATTGAAGGGTCCAGGGGAAAACAGGTCTAGTTTTTTTTTTAAATTAAACTAATGATGACATCTTGTAGATGTTGTACTGAATTGTGTTCTATTAACTTTAAAAAAAATTATGATTTAAAAAAAAATTAATTAATTAAAGTTCGTCCAATAATTCTTGTCAGTACAAGGAAGATAGGATGTTTGCATCTCAGTTTGGTTGCAGCGTATTGCATAAGTCTATCTCATGCAAAAGCTCTTATCGCGATGCCGTAGTCTGCATAATAAATCATTTCAAGTTTAATTGAAATTGATTTATTTTTATACTCAAAAACAACACACACACTAATTTCAATCATAAAATTTGACCAGTATATTTTTGCAAAAAAAACTTCTGCAGTTTAAAACAACGACAAACGACCACACTTAGTGTTTTTTTGGTCCTAAGAGCTTTTAAAAAAGCTTTAATTCTGAAAGCTCTTGCGTGTAAGCAATAGGAAAAGGAGTCTTTTATATGTGTTAGCTTACCAATGGTCACAGTCACACTATATTGTGTGAATACTTTTGATAAACACAAACAGCAAGAGATCATGATCGGTTATTCATATTCATTGTGCCTACAAGCCTACGGCTGTGGGCGAGATAGGTTGTGAGGGATGTACGTCGCTTGGAAAAGAAATTACAAAAACAATTCCGTGGGAAGTCTGTGGCTTTTGTGTACATTAAAGTGGCATTTCGTTTCGTGGAGTGCCTTGGAATATCAGTAGGTCCCACTGATTTGAAAAAAGCTTTCCCATAACGCCTGTACCGACAAGAATAAATGGACGAACTATAGATAATAATAATAACACAGAAATAGAATGTTTGCTTTAAAATAAGGTATGGATGACATGACAC
This sequence comes from Epistrophella euchroma, assembly GCA_947049315.1. NCBI lineage: Eukaryota > Metazoa > Arthropoda > Insecta > Diptera > Syrphidae > Epistrophella > Epistrophella euchroma. Next base: position 122,232,298 of record OX346246.1, read on the forward strand.
TGTAAGTGTTGCCGTTCTTTTTTTAATGATTTTTTCCAATTCAAATCTATTTTTTAGAAAAATTTCGTGCACGTATGGTTCGCACGATCTTGCTCTTGTAGTAAAAGTTACTTCGAATTTTAAAGATTGAGTGTAATATAAAACGCATAATTAATAATTGCAAGTATAATTATTTATCCATTTATTAAATTGAAGAATGGAAATTTGAATATGGAAAAAAAGCACTAAAAACGTTCTTTAAATCGATAAAACAAGTACTTAAAATGTTTTAATCTCAGAATGAGGTTTGCCATCTTTATTCTTGAAAAAATGTAAATTAATGCAGAAAAAATTTTAAAAATCATTGGTTTTCTTAAAAAAATAAGTTTTTTGTATAAAATTTCTTGAAATTTTTTAGAAAAAAAAATTTGGTATGCCATTTTTAAGAATATAATAATTTACAGCATTACCATAATTTCAAAAAAATTCTTCAATTCGTTTTCAAAAAAAATGATTTATCAAAAAAAAAAAAAATTAACTTTTTTTTTTTAATCCAAAAAATATTTGTTTGAAATTATTTGTATGCAGTATTATTCACACTTGATAGGACCTCCTAAGTAAAAATTTTCATCGAAATCGGTTAAGCGGTTAACGAGAAAATCGAACGGTTCTATGGCAGGTACAATTAATAACGGTTTTTTGTAATTTTTGTTCACTTAAATATAGACCAAACCACTACTAGTACACAGAAAAAATTTAAAAAGAATCGTTAGAGCCGTTTTTGAGATAAATAACTTTTTTTAAAACGATTGTATGGCAAGTACCGTTATTTTTTTAAATAAAAAAAAATCTCGATTTCCCCTCTAAGGAATCACCAAAAAATCTTATGCTCCAAGTTTGAAGAAAATCGCTTCAGGGGTTTAGGCTGTAGGCCGAGGTACAGACAGACATACAGACATACACACAGGCAGACAGACGGAATTGCGGGACCCACTTTTTTCGTGTTCTCTATCATCGTAATGTCAAGTTTGATTGTTATCTCGAGTTCGATTTTTTGAACGAATCCATTTTTAGCATTTTTGGAAAATCTTATTTCTCGACAGATTTTTCTTTAGAAAAAATCAATAAATTTTATTAGGTATACGCTACCTTTTTGTAAAAATTCAATTTCCAAAAAGTGGTTTTAAATGGTACCTCCCATAGAACCATTTTTTTATTTTCGTTTTTCTAGAAAAGGAATAAACTGATTTTGATAATTTTTTTTATGAAGAATCTTCTGAAAAATTCAAATAGTATTGTATCTATACCAAAATTTTCAAAATTTTTTTTTGATTTTTAAAAAAAAGTTTCAAAATTTTTTTTGAAAACCAAATATTTCGAAAACGACTTTGTTGATTTTTATGAAACTTAGTTACGAGCGGTTTTTTTTTAACATAATCTAAAATATTTTGCACAAAAATTTTTCTTATAGTCAAAATTAACGGTACCTTCCATATAAATGTTAAAAAACCGTTACAGGAAATATAAATTTTCTCGAAAACGACATCTACGATTTTTATTAAAAATTTTCAAAATACTAATATTAGTATGGTCTACGATCTGCCAAAAACAAAATTTACAGTTAGCCATTATTAACAGTACCTCTCACAGAACCATTTTCTTTATTTTGGACTATCTCATTATGTGTGTTACCGATTTAAATTGAATTTTTTATACAAAAGCTTCTTAAAAGTTGAAATAATACTAGATATCAAAATTTTCAAAAAACAAATTTTGGATTTTTAAAAAAAATTTCAAATTTTTTTTTTGAAAATTTGATATTTCAAAAACGATAGATAATTTTTTTCAAAATTAAATTTTTATTTCAACATAAATAAATACTAAAAAATTGTGTACCAATTTTTTTCTTAAAAATGTTTACAAAATTTTATAGGTATATAAAAAATTAATTTAAAAAAAAACCGCTCCTACGATTTAAAATTTTTTTTTCTCCAAAACTAAGATTAGTTAAAGAAATCAGATGGTGTACTTTTTAAGCTATCAAAACAATTTAAGAAGACTTTTTTAATAAATTTAATTCGAATTATGTTGATTTTTAATAATTTTTCAATTTAAGCTCTTAAAGCTCCCATAAAAAAATTATTTATCATCAATCTTTAAAATTCGAAGAAACTTTTACTACAAGAGCAAGTTTGTGCAATCCAGTCGTGCGTTTTATTTTTTTTTTTCAAGTAGGAAATAATTTTTCCAAATTGGGACCCATTTTATTTTATATAGGTAAAAAACAATAAATATATTTTTTTTTGATTTTTATTTGCATAAGTACCTATTTCAAAAAAAATATACCTAAAACAGCGAGTAAAACTGTCCCAAATTTAACACGAGTTCATGGAGTTGCCCTACATACCTACCAACAATTTTTTTTTTAATTAAAATTAAAAATTAAACTGCAACATGGCAAGGCGTAACACTTATCATGGGTTTACTATCCCTGTCTTATGGCCAGCCCTCTTTTGTTTGACATCGCTTTTCATACCACCTTCCACTTCCACGCAAGTCTCTTTGCTTTTCCATATACATATTTCAAATATACACACAACCATACACGTACACTACAGTCTACCATCAAACATTCAATTGGCATGGAAAGAAAAAATTCAAAACATGCGGATGGGGTCTACAAGTTTTGCTGATCGCCCAGTTGTTCAGCGGACTTGAAGTTCCAATAATTCCGTGTTTCTGTATCAAGCGAAAAATCCTTTCTGGATGGGTTGGCAACTTACCACGCTTATGAATCTGTGTTCTGTTCTGTGATGCATTTTGAATTTTGAAAGTCTTCTCGTGTGTTTTGTCAATACTTTGCGATAACAGTGGCAATATGTAATATCGTTGGTGCCTTGTATTCACTCAGCTTACGTCTACGTGTCTGCTCCGGGCACTTGCAACTTGCCAGTTTGTAGACATAGGTACGGAATAGAATGTAGCTATCGGTATAGCGAAGAAGAACGCCGTCGGTCGACAGACAACGCTAGCTAGTGCACGCTTTCGCTGTTGTCGCATTTCGATTTCAGTCGCGAAGCCGAAAAACAACCAAGTAATCAGAAATATTGGCAGGCAAAAGCGCAAAGCTGTATAAAATAGCTACACAACGACAACACAATTATTTGGCGCATATTATCTTTGAATTGTGTTTCAGATTCATTCAGTAATGGGAATGAGAATTGTGCACAGTGTTGCCAGGATGGGATCTTAATGATTGGTCTACTCGAACCTCGAACTCTGCACTCGCTACTTGATTGTTAAATTATGCGATTTTAGGATCCTAAATTAAGAGCTTGTAAAAACAAAAAAAAAAAAATATTTATTTTCCATTTTAAAACTAAATAATTAATTCAGGGGGCGCCTAATTCGACTCTTCAATAGACCATCAACACGCAACAAAGTTGGAAAAATAAACTGTAGGCCTATACATTTATGTCTAGGTACTCAAAATTAAAAAATGAAATACCTATTTATCTTTAAAAAAAGTACTGAAAATGGAATTCAAACTATGTATGCATTTCTCAGTCACTAGCAGTTTTATTTTACTAATTCACCATTGCGAAAAAAAAAATTATTTCAAAGTAAAACACTCAACCAAAAAAATAAATGAACACTATAGACCTAGGAACACTTCAGTGAAATGTGTGTTACCTATTACCTTTGAGAAAATCGGTTTAGAGTCAAAACTCAGCTTGGGTCAAAATTCTTTTGCCAAAATTTTGCTTTTCAAAATTCTGCTTCCAAAATTATTTTTTTTCAAAATTCTGATTTTCAATATTCTGCTTTCAAAATTCTGTTTTACAAAAGAAAATTTTGTAAAACTGTGTTTTTTTCTAAATTTGAGATGTGTTTTACATTTTTTTTATAACTGTATATTTATTCTGTTAGAAAACTTAAAATCAAAAACGGAATAATTTATTGGAAAAAGAATTGAAGAAGCCAGAAGGTTTTAAACATCTCAATAAGAAAAAATATTATTACGATCAAAGCAGAAGCTGATAGAACCAAAAATGGAGAGAACATAAAATCAAAAAAAAAAAAATTCAAAATTAAATTTAAATTTAAATTGAGTCAAATAAGTTTTCTTAAGAAAATAACTTAAAATATCCTCTGATTTGTTCAGATTAGCTATTATTTAATTTCTGTTGTAACTTAAAGCCTAGTACGCGGATCGCGCTTAAATTTATCCTCCATACAAATTTCCTCCAAAGATAAATTTTAGCGAGGATATCTAGCTAGGAAGTACGGAGTTCACGCGCTAAATTAGAAAAGTCTCCACTTAATTTAGCGCGCGAAATAATCCTCAACGCATTCTTTCACAGATAAATTTTGACATTTGTGCTCTTAGCAAACGATTGTAGAGATAAGAATTGTAGGGATAAAATTTAGTTTAGCTTGAACTTGAACTGTGTACCTAGCTTAAGCCTAAAATTTTTTAGTTTGCATAAATATTGGTAATTAATATTTGTTTTGAAAAGCAGAATGAGCAGAACTTTATTGTAATATAATAAATATTTATTTACACTATTTTGAAAAGCAGAATTTTGTAAAACCGAATCGTAAAAAATGTAAAGAAATGCAGAATTTTTGCAAGGCAAGCGGAATTGTGACCCAATCACGAGAATATCATTAAAAAACAACGGCAACGATTACAAAATCATGCTAGATCTGCTTTTAAAGTCAGAAATCCATTATATTATTAAGTTTTTAATTCAAAATGCTTTAGGGAATAGTTTTTGAAAAATTTATTTCCAAACTCAAAATTTTGAATAAAAAAAATGAAGAAAATTGTGTTCAAAATTTTACGTTATTAAATAGTATTTTTGTTTTTAATATTCTAATAGTCCTTTCAATCCAGTTCAAGTTTTAAATCAATTTCAATTTCAATTCCTTTTATTTAATTCATTTGTTTAAGTATGCCAGGTAGGTACAAATAAGACGTTGTCTTTTATGCTTAAACCTCTTCTAGTTTTTAAGAAAGTTGAAAACAATAATTAAGTAATTTTTCCTTAAATTCAACTTCAATCCGTTATTTTGTTTCAAAGATTTATTTTCAAAGATCCTATTTCCATGAAGCAAAAGTAAAGTAGAATTTGGAATTTTCTCAAAAACTATAGAAAGGATTCGGTTTTTATATCCAGTTTATCAGTGGGAGATTAAATATTAACCCGAATTACCAAATTTGGTGAGTTAACTCTGGATTTACTGAACATATGATTTTGATATATTATCTTCCAAACTTGTTGGGTCGATTTGCATTTGCAACTTCTTCTGAAGTTAACTGTAAATAAATTAACTCACCACAGAAAAACTGGACAGTATTTGAATAAAAATTTAGAGCCTCTAAACAAAAATTCTAATGAACTACGTAGAATTTCGAAAACAAAATTGGTTTCATCACAATTTTCTTAATTTCGCCTCTCGCCTAAACAGGGGGAAATATTCCCACCTCACGTACGATTTTTTTCTTTTCTCCACCCAAACTACAAGCCTTAAAATATTGACGCATCTTATCCAAAACACCCTGTATTCTAATTGTATGGCCTTTTATTTATTTTATTATTTACATATTTCACACGTAGGTACAAAAAAGTTGCTAAACAAAAAGTTTTCTCCCAGCTTCAAAAATCCATCCAACAAGTAATAGGTATTCAATTTTTTTTAAATCATTTACCTCAATTACTGAAGGGGCGCCAAATCAGGTTTTTGCCCTTGTTCGGAAAAGTCGTAGATTCGGCACTGCTGAATGAAAGGATCTATGCACATACATATATGTATGTAGGTACATACCTATATAGTTCTTAATATTTCGCTTTTAACCCACATATTAAGCAGTTTATTCAGTTTGTAGTGCAAATAGGTAAATAGATAAACTCGTAAACACAAATGGTCGTATTAATTAGATTTATGACTGTTTAAACTATGTCTAAGTATAGTCGGAAATATGCTTTATTTAATCAAAAAAATATTACATTTGTGAAGATTTAGACAATCGATTACGTTGTCTAAAGTAAGATAAAAAGTTAAATCACTTTTCAGTTTTTTTTTTTAAACTTGGACGGCTGTCTAAAGTTAGACAGTGTTTATTAATACGACCAAAATAATTTATGTTTAGGTCATATAATAATTAATGACAGGTGTACATACATACATACATACATACATATGTATGTTCAGTTAATTGGCAGATGCTGTGAAAATTTCGAGGTTAATAAAAGTACCTATGTATAATTTGATAGGTACCTAATAGAAATTGATGTAAGGTAAACGCAAATTTAACTCTGAAATATAACTGAAAATCTTTTTCCTTGGGAGAACTTGGCAAGTTATGTCTGAATTTGCCAAACTGTTTTTTAGTAGGTACATATTTCCGAGATCAGTTAATAATCTATGAATTAAAAAACAGTGATCATTTAAAAGTTTTTTGTTACAGAGTTTTTTTTATTAATATGATCCTACGTTAAAAACAGAATTTTCAAAGTTTTAAATGAGATAGCTATATTTTAGACATTAGATTATATTTTAAACATTTTACCAAAGTTAAAATCGACAAATACAGCAGGTGCTCGATAGAGTGAAGTAATTAAAACCAGGCCTGTTCACTTTCAACTTTCTTCGAAATCAAAGGAGGACAAATTTTTTCTAAATAAAAACAAAAAAAAAAACCTTTCAGTATAAATAAAATCCTCCCCGCCTGGAAAAACAATTTAGTTTTAGATGAGGCCCTAGGAAGCCTTACATATCTTATTGAAAGGGACCAGCAAGGGTTACTATCGAAATCATACTAGGCCCTCACCTAGTTTTCATTTATTTTTACCTCGAGACAAAAATAAATAAAAGAAATGGTGTGTATTTGAGATTCGGTACTCGGATTTTTCGCTTACTAGTCTGATACGCTAACCACTTCTGGCTTTATTCGGAATACAAAAGTTCAATGTTGAAAATGAATAACTATTAATATAAAAGGGTTATTTCTGATGGGACAACAAACATTTTTCAGAGTTTTTAGTACTATCAAGGGCCTATCGAGTATTTGCTACGTTTTCCTCGATGGAATTATCCCTACTGTAAATTTTTGGGGGCCTTGGTTACACTTGGAAAAACATAAATAATATGAAAAAGGTATAAAAAATATGGAAATAGAAATACAAATTTTATTATGTAATTCCTTATGCTGAGAAAAAAAAAATTATAAATAAAATTATAAAAAAATTTCAAGATTTTGAGGAAAATTTTAAGTTTTTGCAAAACTTTTATTATTCATAGTTTGAACTATATTATGAAGCCTAGAATTTTTGGCAAAAATTATGAGTTTTTTTCATGCACATAGAGCGAGTGCATGAAATAAATTGATCCTGCGAGATACGTAGGACGTAGCAGCAGTAATACATAAGAAACTACATTTACCGTTGAGAAAAAGTATAGTTGAATATGTTTAGACGAGTGACAAAATTTCATTAGTTGTGTCATTTTATGCCTATTTTTCGTTATAAAGCAAGATTATGACATATATTATGTCATAAAGCAGGATTATGGCAAACAAATAATATAAAATGACAGAAATAGTGACATTTTTACACACAAAACACCAAAGGTATATACTTATCAATCATTGATTATATCCTTCAGATTTTTGAAGAACGAGGACATTTTTAAGCGAGGAAGGACGGGAGGACAAAAAGTTGAAAAGGAGGACTGCCCTCCCAAATAGAGGACAGTTGGGAACCCTGCTTTCACTATTTCGAGAGAGAAGCTTAAAAGGTTTTCCAGAGTAGAACATTTTGCCCAGTATCAACCTTCAATTAAAAAAGAAATGAGTACATATTGAATATTCTGTGTTGCTGCGATAGAAATTGTTGCATATGAATACTCATACTTCATACACCCTTTAATAATTTCTGAGAAAAAAAAAACAAAGAACATGGCTGAATTTATTTTCACAATTATGCACAATATGTCATATAACTAGAAATACACGATCAACGTGTGTTCTAATGGGTCTGGTGTAAGTGTAGGTATACTGTGTGTATTTTAGACTGGGTACAATACACATAAATGAACGGTAATATTTCTTAAAAATCATTACACAATTCTGTAAACGTATTGGAGCTGGAGTATTCTTGCTAAGTACCGAAAAAAAAATTAACAAACAAAATCTCGATATAATGAATTTTTTGTTCACTATTTAGAGTAGTGTGAATAAGATTTTATGAGTTTTATAATAAGTAAATTGTAAAGTGGCATCATGCTATTACCTTACCATCAGACTGTTTAAATTGGCCTGCTTCGAAGATCTGGTAATACTGTTTGTGCACTAAAAAATTATAGTATACTCTGCTCTTACTGTCCCTTCCCTTACCATGATGACAAAATAAGAAGCAGCATATTCAGTGATTGGTGGCGGTTTCTTGAATACCTAAAGAAAAACAAAGCATGAACCAAGGAAGGTGGGGCTTGGGTAAAAATAAAAAGTGAACTCATTTCAAGCCGTATTATAATCAACCGGTCGAGAGTATTTTTTGTTAGTGTTGTGTTTCTGGAGTAGAACAGATACTTTTGCTTTGGGGAATTTGGCAGGCAAATTTAGTGCAGGTCGGCTCGGCACTTTTCCCGGCTCCAGGCCCGACTTGAAATTCATAGAATAATTACAATTAACTTATTGTTGTATAAGCTCTTATAAACATTTTAAATGCATAATGTACATTAGGGTGTCCGTTATTTCCCAAAACTCTTTTTCGATCGAACACCCCCTTAATCGAAAGTTTATAGGTACGCTACAAAAATATATTGACCAAAAAATTTTGTCGGAGGTCATTAACCCGTGCCTATGCGCGTAGTTAGAGCTGGGCAAGGGGGGGCAACGTCTTACCTAGAAAAATTCTTGCCCCCCCCTGGAAAAATCGACAAAACTTAACTTGTACTTATTCGCAGTAACATTTGAGGGAATTTTTCCTTGATAAAAAAAAAGTACCTACCAACTTATTGACAAACAAATATCAAACCCACATTAAACTAATTGTCCACCTTAGTAAAATCTAAAATTCTTAATATTTGTTTATTTACTTACCCAAACTACCAATTTTACTTTGAAGTTACAAATGTAAAACTTCATTTATGTAAATAAAAAAGAATTAAATTAGACTAAAATTGGAAATTTCGGGAATTCAACTAACATCAGACATTAAATTTATCTTTTCGCCCTGACATCTAGGAGAAATTCATGAAGATTAAAGACAAACCAGTAACCAAATACAGTACGCTCGTAGAGTATCTAGTTTGGGATAAGTTTGCTCACTTTTGACTTTGAAACAGGATTCAAAGTTTAATTGAAGAAATTTTAATTGGATTGTAAAGATATCTACATGTTTTGTTTACTTAAATGTATAAACAATAAAAAAATAATCAATATCGACAAATTTATTGGATGAGTGTAAGCAGTCTATGGCTTAAGGCCGCACGCACAGGGTTTTAGATCAACGTTTTTAAAATTAAATTAAGTTTAAAGCCCAGTTTTTATATGTAACTATTTTTACAATCCATAAATATGTAAATATTATTTCGCATTAACCAAAAAAAAATATATTTCAAAGAAACCTAACTACTTTGATAAATGGAACTTTAACACGTCAAACATTTCAGTTAAATTTAACAATTTAATTACTTATAAAATTCAATTTTACTGTCAATGTATGAATTTCCATACAAGTTCGCATTGAAATGTTTCATTAAAATTGAAATCAAGCAGAAATATATGAAGTTTCATACGATTTCCATGCGCAGACTTGCCCTCAAAATGATTGCGCACATTAACCCCAAACGAAGATTTTTTTTTCTATTTTTGCTAAAATTTAAACAAATTAATTATAAAAAGAATACAATTTTTTATTGAATTATTATGCTATATAATGTTTGCATCAAATTTGAACTAAAATTGTATATTTAAGGAAATTAGAGGCCTATTTCTTTAAATATACAACACGGTTTGAAAATTACGAAAAATTATAAGATATAATTAATTGTCTCTCATAGCACATTAAATAAAATATCTGCTTAGCTACAACAACTGATATCGAGGGTTGAAAACTTCCTTGATTGTGCATCTTCACAAATTTGAACTTCACCCCTCTCCCCTTTTTGTTTCATTGAAGGTATTTGCTTTTTTATTCTATATATAATTTTTTGTATTTTTCTTAAGATCTGTAGAGAAATAGATTTAAAATATTCCAACGATTAATTTAAAAAAATTGAGTGAATAATCAATTTTTTGACTTAAGTTCAATAATTAATTATGTAAAAACAAGTTAGCTTCAACAACCGCATAAACGTGGTACTTATATAAAGTATACACAGAAGCAAACAGAAGATAATGTAGAAAATCCAACAAAAATTTGGTTACGTTTGCAAAATCACCCCGTACCCCGTAGGTACAGCCATGATTTTGGTCCGCTAGCTGGTTGCCCCCCCCTAGGGAAAATCCCTAACTACGCCAATGCCCGTGCCTCTCAACTCTAAAGCCATACTTTTCCCATACACATTTGTGTGGAAATTTTTCAGTTTTTACTTTTTATTTTTTTTTTCTCTCGAACTAATGTAGCTATTCTTTTTTTCTGAATATTTTGTTTTGCAATTATTCCTTTAAAAACCCACATCTAAAAATTTATCTAAAAAGAAAAAAATAAATTTTATTTCGAATTTTAAAAAGTGTACATATTTGTTACTGTACATCTTTTGTACCTTTTATTTTTTTCTTTTAAACCACACAAGCTATCCCAAATTTGTTTTATGATTTTTGTAAAGGAACAATTCCTTCAACAAACAAAATTCATATATGTATGTATGTCTGAAAAAACAAAAAATTATAATTTATTTTGATTTTTTAAATTATTAAATACCTACCTCCTTTAATTTCTTGCCCTTTTTTTATGTTTAATATTATTTTTTTTCTCCAACTACGGCTGTTATTTTATTTTTTGTTATTGATTTTGTTTATTATAGTCCAGTAACCTTGTCGTCTCATAGGAGGGCGTGTTTGCGTTAAATCCGGTAGCTTTTTTGCTGAGTCGTTTATGATAGTGGCCTCATGAAAAACCCAAGTTTTCGAACTCGAGCACCAAACGCATCATGGTCAAAATTAAAAAAAAAAAACGCGAAATTTTTGAGTAATTAAATTTTCTTCAATTTGAGCCCAAAAGAAAATTTAAAAATGGATTCCAAAAGGTATAGGATTTTATATTCTAAAAAATTTCGTTGGATTTTTATGAGTCGTTTTCTATTTCAAGTCAGTTTTTTGAAAAATTTCCCCTACCAATTAAACGGTGGGAACGGCATTGTAACTTACGCAAAATTGTGAAAAAAGTGGGCAGAAATTGTTGTTTTCGTTTCAATTTTGATGACAATTTATGAACCACCCAATTTGTTCCTTTAATTGGTTTTTACGACTTTGATCATTCGGTACGTGAAAACGGTTCAATGGATTAACTTGAAATTTTACAGGAATATTGGTGGTCTATAGTTCTTTAAAATGTCATACCAAATTAAGTCCTGCAGTCAATATTTGTAAAGCAGTAAAAAAATTACAAAAAGTCTTTAAAAAGTCGTTTATTTGACCTTTTCTGAATGTAACAATGAGGAGCCAAAAAAATTATCGTTATTAAGTTTTGGAAAAATCTTGCAGAATATTAATTCCAGTTTTTAAAACCACCCTTTAATTTTCAGTGTCGTCATGCCTTGCGAAGATATTGGTAGCAAAAGTCAAAAGTCTGTTTTTTCATTAAAGCGAGATATTCTTCTGAAAAAAAATTGTAGAATGACGAAAAAAGACTACCTTAAAGCTGAATAAACAAGTTATCGAAAAAAAAACATTAAATTGGCTCAAAAAAAAATTTTCAAAGAAAATGTCAATGTTCCAAAAAAGAAAAAAAAAAAAATTTTTGTGTCGTGCTGCTTCTTATGATTGCGCAATAACGGTACCTTAAAAATATCATTTGCTAAAATTTCTCAATACAAAAAATATAAAGCTTCAGAAGACTTTTTGTTTCATCTCAATATGACCACTTCTCACAGAGATACAACTCTTCAAAAAACACAAAAAAAAGTGATTTTTTTTTTGTTCCCTTAATTGTTTTGACAAGTGTACATAGGTACAACATACAAAATAAATAATTTATTTTTTATAAAATGTCTTTTTAATGCTTCTATAAAATTTCTTTACACATTTTTGTAGTTTTTATCAACGATACCTACTCTTTAAGGTTCCCACGTTATGTCCCGGCTTCGCATTTGTACCTACCTAAGTTCGCGTGATAAACACATTTAAATGCTTAGATCAACATTTTTTCAAAATTCTTTTGTAGCGACAAAAACAATTTTATTTACTCATCTTTATTTTCGCTTTATACATACAATACATATAAAATGCTGTAGGTAGGTACGTATTATTTGCTTACGCGTTTAAAATAAAAAAAAGGAGTTCAGAAATTTGTTTAAAAGTTTTAAATGTTTCCAAAACAGATTTTTCCGTTCTTATTATATAAGAACCTATTTCTTTTCAAATAAAAAAAAAACACTTGACGGCAATATGAATACGTTATAATAATGATGAATATGTAAGAGTAGGTATCTCTGTACGTATACAATTTAAAGAAAAAAAAAAAGTACTTAAATATTTCTAATATTTTGAAATTAAGGCCGTGTGTGAATTGAGTTAAAATCGCGTTAAATTTTATCCGAAGATTAATTTTTGACACTAGTGAGTTGAATCTGTACGTAGAAATGTCAAAATTTAATCTCGGATAAAATGTAATCGTAATTTTAAACGAATTCGCCGTGTGTGAATTCGGTTAAAATCGCGTTAAATTTTATCCAAAGTTTAATTTTTGACACTAGTGAGGTGAATCTGTACGTAGAATTGTCAAATTTTAATGTCGGATAAAATTTAATCGCAATTTTAAACGAATTCGCACACGGCCTAAGTCCAAGTAGGTATAGGTACATATCTACATGCGTTTCTGAAGCCTAGTACCTACCTACACTTATGCTGATGTGATAAGAAATTTATAAATTATTTTCTTTCTCCGCTTTTCGTTTTGCAGTACACTGTTCGACAAGGGAAAAAATTTCTTTTTTATGTTCTTAAAAAAATTTAAGAACTTTATAAATATGGACCGCAAAACTGATTTTCAATGTATCAATAGATATCCATTGTAGATTTTTGACTTTTAGAATTAATACCATCATTTTTTCAAATATAGTGCTTACCATTTTGATATCTGCTTTTTAGGTTCATCAACGTTTTATTTTTATCAAACACGCACCCGCACAGTATAAAGTGCCCTTGAGTTATGCCGGACTTACACGAGTGACAAAATGTCATTAAATTTGTCATTTTATACCAATTAATTGTCATAATCCGGTTTTGTGACAGTTAATTGGTATAAAATGACAAATTAATGACATTTAGTCACTCGTGTAAATCCGGCATTAGTGTATCAGCGCATTACCTCTACAGATTTAGCTGAGTTATCCATCTCTGTTTAATCTTATTCAAATGAATAGAACGTATCCGCTTAGCTTTTAAGGTGCCCTAGAATTGTTGATGAGTAATGACTCATTTACATGAATGACAAAATGCCATTTTATACCTAGCAATTAATTGTCATAAAACCGGATTATGACAAACAATTGGTATAAAATGACAGAATTAATGAAATTTTGTCTCTCGTGTGGTGTGAATGAGGGTGAGGTGAGTGAAAAAATTGAAATACATACATATTTAAGGTATACCTATTAATAACATCCAAAAAGTTTATCCTCAATTAAACGAGTGACAAAATGTCATTAATTCCAGTCATTTTATACCAATTGTATAGTAGCCGTGGTGTGATGGTTAGTGCGATATGCATTGTCATGCCGGAGGTCTAGGCTCGATACCCAGCCTCGCCAACTAATAATTAAAAAAATTGCAAGATATTGACAAAACCTCCAAGAGCATCTTTTGTCATAGAAAAAAAGCCGCTCACATTAGCAGTTCGTATTCGGCAAAAAACTGTAGGTCCACTCCATTTCTGCCAGTGTTGCCATAAAATATTTTTGGATTTGGGAGATTAGCACATCGAAAATCGGTGTCAATCAGGGAATCAGCTTGAAATTTTTTTTTTTTGAGCAAATGACTGTTTTTTTTAAAGACAAAATTTAAATTCATAGTTTTATTATCCTCATTTTTTAATTTATTTTCTTTTGTTTAATTTTTTTTAAATTGATACCCAATATTTGAAATAGACTTTAAATCTTAAAATTATATTGTATATAATGTTTTTATATGTTGACAATGGCCAAGATGGAAGCAAAGTATAAATTTGTATACTGCACTGGAAAAGAGAGAACAGATTTTATGATAATAGGGATGAAAAATTAAAAATGGGATTTTTTAAGTTAGGTTTAAGGTTAAGATTTAAAACATAGGAATCTATAGATTTTTAATAAAGTTATAAATTTTGTAAACTCAAGAGTGGAAAATATTATTTATGAAAATCTGGAGAAAGTGCTTTATTTACATCAAAAATCCGTGTATCAGAAATAGCTCTGAAAATCGGGAGAAATACGATAAATCGGTGTTTCTGGCAACACTGATTCTTGCAGACATGCATACTGGATTGGTTGTGAGTTGTAAGCAGACCTCTGTAATTAAAGCTTAATTATCTACAATTACAAGTACAATTACCTTATATTTTAAAATTTTAAGTACAAGTACAATTCCATGGTAATTGTATTTAAAATTTCCAAGTACCAACCAGTACCGGTACTTGTACTTTTAAATTTAATGCCACAAAAGTATTGAAAATTTTGTACTCATTACTTTAGTACTTAAAATTGTTGTACTTAAATACTCTTTATACTTTTAATTCCTTAAGTACTTTTAATTCCTTCATATTTTTTTTCCAGAAGGAATTAGAAGTTATTAAGGATTTAAAAAGGAATTGAATTACAAGTACAAGTGGAATTACAATTACAAGTACAAGTACCGGTACTGGTATTTGGAAATTTTAAGTACAATTAGCATGAAATTGTACTTGTACTTAAAATTTCAAAATACAAGGTAATTGTACTTAAGTCACAAATATATTTAATTATTTTACAGCTCTGGTTGTAAGTCATACTAGGCTCTAGTTCTTCATGAAGTATTTAAAATCGGGAAAAATTCGGTAGGTAGGTATTCAAATTTTCATTTTTCTACATTTTTTTTTTTCGGAAACAATAAATAGAATTAATTTTATTAAAAAAAAAAAAGAATGAAAGAACAGGATTCTGACTTTCAAATAAGGTAAAACACATTTTAGTAAGTGTTGCCATTTTTTTAAATATTTGTTCAATATTTGTTTCCATTTAAAATACATTTTTTATAAAATGCACTAAATCACCGTTTCGCGCTCGATTTCAAGTCAACCGCCAATAAAGTACTCTCCATAAGCTTTCATATAACATAAATTTCTTCACTGTTAAGCAATGTTAAAACTGAGCCCAAAGTCCCATATAAAATTGCCCATGATGGTAATTTATTTATTTTTTTTTATATCAATTGTTTGTCATAATCTGGTTTTATGATAATTAATTGTTAGAAATGACAAAAATAATGGCATTTTGTCACTCGTGAAAATGAGTTATTATAGTTCCTGAAAATTTAAGCTCTAATAGCATTATCCATACCATATCTTCCGACGGTTTGGTTTGGAAATATCTAAGACGAAACGCTTCCAGAAAAGATAGGTACCTAGTGCAAGTGCTTCCTATAGGTTTTTTAAAGAATAAGGCAACACAACTTTTGAACTAACAGCTTCATATAATTATGTAATACCACTGTTGGTTTACTCTGCAAACTTAACCAATTCCACCAATTTTTTAGTCCAAAGTTCTGTCAACGTTAATATAACAAAAAAATAAAATATATTAGACTAAAATTGGTAGAAATCGGTAGTATTGTGGATTAAATGAACTGGTCTAATATGATATACATAGGTAAATATACATATATATAATTATGTATATAACTTTTATTTTAATAAATAGCAATATCTGCACAGTTTTTGAATTGCTCCTGTGGTCCACATCCAATAGCACCACTTCCATCTTCGCATGTTCCCCAAGAATTAGCTGAAATTTTTTAAACGTATTAATTTAACAGTTGGTTTATTGTCAATTTTTTAATTTCTAAAGTCGTAATTACAAACTTTGTTTAACTTTAGACAGCCGTTTAAGTTATAAAAAAAAACTAATTTAAATTGCTGCTAAAATGATCTTACTTTTCATCTAACTTTAGATAACGAAATCGATTATCTAAACCTTGACAAATGTAATATTTTTTTTTTTTGATAAATATTTCAAAATTCTTAGACGCTGTCTAACTAGTCAAAAATGTAATAAATACGACTGTTAGTCTTTGTGCAAAAAAAAAACTTACCGGTCAAATAAGTCCACCTTACACCACAATGGTTGCATTTCAATTTAGATGGCAATGTGATTGTAGTATTATAAAAACCATTTTCATCCGAATTCAAATAATACTCATATGCTCCTGACTTAAGCTTAAGAGGATTAGCTTTGTAGCATTCCTCTGACTCTGGTTGACTGTCCAAATTGCAAAATTCGAAAATGAATTTTCCTTTGTGGTTTTGTGTGATTTTAATTGAAATTAATATATCCTGTCCGGCCTTGTATTTCGCAACAACTGTTCCTTTACCGTACGTTCCACCAAGTTCATGGGGCCTTGGGATTTGATCACCGTAGCTATCTCCACAGATTCCACATTTTCCAGCATAAGCTGACCATTGTGCCTAGATGATTGATCGAACCCATAGCATAAATTGTTTAAGCTCACTCAAATATTTACTGTACTTTATAATAATTGAAAAAAAAAAAAAACTAAAACTTACGGCGTATCCACCACAATATAGCCCATTGTCATCATAGTTTGCAGGTGCACTCTTATCGACTCTCCAGAGAGATCCTCGGCTCACAGGATCTAACATCATTCCATGGCTATTTACACCAGCTAGATATTCGTATCCAATGGATAATAAAACTACAAAGCAAAGCTTAATTCCTAACATTTTTCGAAGTTAAGTTTAATTTGGAACTATGAAAGACTCTAGGCCTTAAAGAAGTTAGATTACAATGATAAACATCAAAACAGAACGGCTCAGCTTTATAGGCGCAGAACAGTCAGTTATTTTAACAAAAAAAATATTTAGTCTGGCACTCTGTACATAAGGTACATAATTTGCCTATTTACCCCTTCGCATATGTACATTGCACTACATACATTAATTTAATGATTTTTTTAATTGTGTAAATATAAGATCCAGGAGTGTGCGAAAGGGGGCAAGAGAGGGCGTTTCCCCCCCTTTTTTGAGTTGAATGGTTCTGGGAAACTAAATAACTGGATAGTCAAATTGAGTTCGCCATTTCGAAACGACACTTTTTGTGGCTATTAAAATCTATTTTGATCAAAATTTCAACAGTTCCAAATAAATTTTCTTCTACATATAAAAAAAAAACTTCGCATAACACCTAAGAAAAAGCTATTTTCTGGCGCAAGATTTATGTTATACCATTTTTGGTATGATGCTAGGTTAAAAACAGGTTTCTACTAATTTTGAACGAGTAGAATCGTAGTATCATTCTAAGCCACGGTTTCAAATCACATGATCGTGTCGGCCATTTGACATCGCCACGACGACGTGAAATAACACGGCCATTGAATTTCTCGCGCAAAAGAGCAATTGTTTCGTTGGCTGTGTGGCAAGTCGCAGCATTCTGTTGGAAGTACATATCGTCCAGGTCCATATGCTCAATTTCTGGCCACAAGAAGTCCGTTAGCATTTAGCGATAGCGAACACTTTTCACCGTAACTGCTTGGCCGACTCCATTTTCGAAAAAGTACGGCCCGATGACGCAGAACGAACTGGGCGAGCATACACAGATGTTTTCACATTTCCCTCAGACCCGGTTTGCTGAAATTTGCGCATAATTCTACCGATTGTGGACACATTTGGTCGATTATGTTGACCAAAAAAATGACGAAGTGCACGAAACGCATTTTGATTTGAACGCCCATTTTCGTAAATGACTTCAACAATCTTAACGCGCTGTTCAAATGTGTAATTCACCATGGTCGAATTTATCAAACACTGAAACAAAGAAATGTCAAATTAAGTTGGGCAAAAAACTTGACGTTAAGGTGTGACTCACAATTCACATCGTGCATTATGATTGGACCACCCATTACATACGAGTATGCTTGTGATTATTGACTTATAGACCGAGATCTGGGTGAACGCATTTTGCCACTGCAGTGCGCGTTAAATCACTTCGCCGCCACTCCATCGCCAATCCACTTTTTCACCACTCCTCTGCCAATCGCTACTCGTTTACCACTCCACTTCGTCAACACTTTAGAGATCGCCTTGCCTAACGTTTAAAGTTAGAACTATAGCTAAACTTAAGTATAATATACTATATCTCCAAATGTAACTTTGACAATTATTTCAAATGTGAAAATGGTGTGCATTGTCACTCTTTTAGGCGTATGCAGTTTATGTTTATGTTTATTAATTTTCGGTGTATTTAAGAAATGTTCAAAACTAAAAACATTTTAGTAAAACGCTTCTAAAGCTAGAAAATTGTTAAGTTTTATCTTAATAATACCTTAACTCCAGGATGTTTAAAATTTTGCACGTCTTTTATAATTTTCAACAATTTTTAGTAGTTTCTTTTTTTTTCAACAAAAAAAGTTTGTATTTGATTAGACAAAGAAAAAACTATCAATTGCATTTTTTAACAAACTCTTTCAAGTATCAATTATAGCATAGTATCCAGGGGACTCATTCCGTAAAACGATTATCACCCGACGATAACGTTTCGACGATAGTCTTACTTCACGTAACCCTAAAAATGCATATCGTCTGGACGATCACGTTTTGACGATCAAATATTTGCTTCACGTAAGTCGATTATCATCAAAACGCTATCGTCAAAACGATGGCTTTTGGACGATACCTAAATAGGTATCGTTTCGCATTTGTTTTCATGATTGTATGTAAAGTTTGTACGCGACTATAGTTAAATGAGTGAAATAATTTACTTATTTTGCAAAATGGCAACAAACATTTGAGAAAAATACAAATTATATGAAAATTAAAAAAAAAAAAAAACGTGTCGCCAGCATGTATCGAACGCCGAACCTCTCGGTTAAGAAGCAAGTACCTATTCCATTGCGCCACCATCTTATGTAAATTTCTGCCGATTTATTGGGCTTACAAACAAACCGTGCACTAAAGAACTTCGTTCTAATAACGCAAATTGTTATTATGACATTTCAATGATGGTTTGACAATCTCTGGAAAAACGATAGACGAGGAGATAGTGTTTGAATTACGTAAAGCAAATTATTGACGATCACGTCAGCGATAATCGTTTTGATGATTATCGTTTTGAAAATTACGGAATGACCCCCCTGGTCTTCAACCCCTTGTTCTGGAGCAAAAAACAATTCAAAACAGTTTCTTTGGGAGTTTTTTTTATACTTAAAAATTTTTCTTAGAAACTCTATATACCAATTTTGACAAAGTGTTATGTGTACAGAATAAATTCGAAATCAACATTATTATTTATTTTCGAGTTATTCGAGACGAAGGTCATTTTTCAACAATTCTTTTCTTCTCTTTTCTTTTCTAAAATTTTTTTTCTTTTCTTTTCTTTCCTTTTCTTTTCTTTTCTTTTCTTTTCTTTTCTTTTCTTTTCTTTTCTTTTCTTTTCTTTTCTTTTCTTTTCTTTTCTTCTCTTTTCTTTTCTTTTCTTTTCTTTTCTTTTCTTTTCTTTTCTTTTATTTTCTTTTCTTTTCTTTTTTTTTTATTTTATTTTCTTTTTTTTTATTTCTTTTCAAGTCCTTCGATCAATGTTTGTAAAACAGTGAAAGATTTACTAAAAATTTATCAAAAGTCGTTTTCGTACTCTTTTTTAAACTAAAGGTGAGGTGCAAAAAAAAATATTCACTATTTTCCTTGTACTATCTAAATTTCTATTAAATTGAACTGTAAGGAAAAAAAATCGGATATAGGTGCTACACTCAAGTCCCAAACCCTAAACAAAATATAATAAATATCCCTAAAATTGGAACCATTTTCAAATGGAAAAATGACCCCAACTAAACGAAAAAGAGCCATTTTTCATAATGAAATTTAACCGAATATTTAAAAATATGAAAACAAGCCCCAAAACAATGAAAATTTACCCCAATTTCATAAAATATTATCAATTTTTTGTTGTTGTTACTTTTTGTATAAATTTTTGGGGAAAATTTTCATTTTTTGTTTGGGGCTATTTTTCATCAGTTGTGCCAAATTTCATGTAGCTATTTTGTACCTATAATTTAAAATTGGTTTTACAGAATATATTTACGAAAATAGAATTAATAAGACGATGGTTACAAGCTTACAAATGATTCGTTTACTCGTTTTTAAAGAGACTGTACTTGAATGAATTTTTGGATATGCAGTATTTTCAAATAAACAGAATTCTGAAATACAGAATTTTGGTCGTACAGTATTTTCGAAAATAAAATAAATAGGATTTTGGTCATACAGAATTTTGACGCGCTCCCAGAAAATATAAATCTTAAGAGTGCTTTTTGTGTCAGCTCAATACGTCCACTTTTCACAGCGATATACAGCTTTTCAAAAAACACTAAAGAAAAAAACTGAAATTTTTTGTGTGCCCTTAATTTTTTTGACTAGTGTACTAATTTTCAATTTGCCCTCCCAGGAAAATTCCTGCGGACGCCTATGATAAAGTCTCTATTGAAATACCTACATACCTATGTAAATGTGTGTTCAGGTGTTTTTTCTTATTTTTATTGACAAATTAGAAATTTCAACCTCATAATTCGCAATTATGTAAATATGCAATACTATACTATTTATTAGACTTTTGAGAACTAAGACAGTGTATAAAGAATATTTTTAAATATTCAAAAATATGTTTTATTTAATAAAAAATATACTACATTTGTTAACGTTTAGACAATTGATTCCGTTGCCTTAAGTTAGATAAAAAGTTAGATCACTTTAGCAACAATTAAAAATGTTTATTTATAACTTGGAAGGCTGTCTAAAGTTATAGACAACGTTAATAAATACGACTGTATTATGTTGGTACATT
Source organism: Epistrophella euchroma (assembly GCA_947049315.1). NCBI lineage: Eukaryota > Metazoa > Arthropoda > Insecta > Diptera > Syrphidae > Epistrophella > Epistrophella euchroma. Next base: position 122,253,529 of record OX346246.1, read on the forward strand.
CAATGTACATGTATGTACATAGGTGGAACATATTTCTGAAAGAAAAGTTTTTTGATTGGATACTACATACATTTTGTCTTCAAATAAAATTAAAAACGAAGGAATTGTATTAAGAGGAAACCATTATTGCCTTCTCATTTTTTTAAATTTCTTTGATTTTACTTTTGCTTCTAATTTTCCTATTTTCTTTTATTTAACTCGATTGTAGATTCTATATTAAAATGTATGCATTTGATAAGATAAATGTACCGACCTAGTTTTAATAATTATTTTTCATCTTTTTGAATATTAAGAACATTTTGTACCTCGATAGGGCCGATTTTGAATCAATAATTCAACAAGTTCAAATAAATAGTGCTAGGTTTTCTACTTGGCTGATTTATGTATTTCAGTAGTAGGTACCTGCTGTCAATTGCTCTGGTGTATAGATATAGTGGTGTAAGTAAAAAGTGGTAGATCTGCTAAATTAATTTTTTTTTTCGAAAACGGCGAAGATGGCCAAAAAAATTGTTTTGATAATGTAAAAAAGTGTGCACTTTTTTACATTATCAAAATAATTTTTTTAAATACAGAATTTTGAAAAGCAGAATATTAAAATAAAGAATTTTACCCTTACAGATTTACTTAAATACAGAATGAAAATTGAAAGTTTTAATGAAATGAAATCTTATATTACAACAATTTACAAATTCTGAAAGTTTCTACACTCGCCTCAATATACATATTATGTACCTACGGCTACATAAAATTTGGTCATAATGACAAAATTACCCTAAACAAAATATAATAAATATTTCCAAAATTAGAGAAATTACCCCATTTTCAAAACGAAAAAATGACCCCAACTAAACGAAAAAAAGCCATATTTTTAAAAAAATGAAAAGAAGCCCAAAAACAATGAAAAATGACCCCAATTCATAAAATATTATCAATTTTTTGTTGTTGTTGCTTTTATATAAATTTGTTTGGGCATCTTTTTTTTATCCTAGTACGAATTGTATGTATGTACATAGGTACCAACAAATACATATTTAAGCAATAACAGATATTACCTACCCATTTTAATATAAACACTTCCCTTCCTTTATTTTTTGTACACAATTCCTTTTTTCTATGCTAAATCTGACATATTCTCTCACTTCTATGTTAAGTCTAACAGAGCCACATGCTCGCATTCTGCCTAGTTAAAAAGTCAAGCAAAAATAGTAGTGTGTATTTTTCGTACATGAGTTGCGAGTACATCCGTACTTAAGTGCTTTTGTATTTCGATGATGTATCGTTTCGAGCATTTTGTTTTTCGTGGATCTGGTTTTCGTACATCTGTCGTTCGGGCATTTTGTTTGAGAGGTAGTGTCGCTTGGGTACATATTTATTTATTTATTTGAATACGTTAAATGCTAACGTTAAATTACATTAATAACTTAATAAATACACAAAATATATTATACATTATATAATTAAAAACAACAACAAAAAAAACTATGAATTAATATATTGTAAAAAGAATTTGTTTTTAAAACCATCAGATTTGATATTGTCATTTACAGAATTTATGAGGAAGTTATTTTTATTGTATACATTATTCAACTGATTCGAATTGTTAATCTATTTCTTAAACTAACTCGTCCTACATTAAAATTAAATCGAATCAAAACTGACGACGGCGATATGGAACCACTTATGATACCAATAATAAAACACAGTTGCAGTACTCCCTGTGAATTGTGAGTGATGGGAGATTTAAAAGCTGAAGTCTATGGGAGTATGGATGCAAAATAATTCTGTTCGACCACGGAAGAAAACGTAGAGTGAATCTCATGAACCTTCTTTGAACTCTCTCTAATCTATTTATGTGAAGCGAGTAATATGGGGCCCAAACTATACAGCCGTATTCATCACATCTGTCGTTGACTACATTTGTACTTCGAGGATGTGTCATTTCGAGCATTCTGCTTTTCGTACATCTTGTTTTCGTGCATGTGTCTTTCGAGCATCTTGTTTGAGAGGTAGTGTTGCTTGCGTACATCTGTCGTTGACTACATTTGAATTTCGAGGATGTGTCGTTTCGGGCATTTTGCATTTCACGTATCTGGTCTTCGTACATCCGTCGTTCGAACATTTTGTTTTAGTGGAAGTGTCAGATTCCCCTCACACACACTTTATTTTATCTTAATTTAAAGATAGGAAGCGCTTATTGAAAGACCCTTTTGATTTGTTTAACTTAAGTCCCGTGTGACACTGAGTTCATTGAGAATTTTTTTTTATTGTCAGCCGAGAGAGAAAGAGAAATGAAGTGTCATACGCTGGCTTTACAATTGAGCTAGTTTTTTGTATGTGTAAACATTTATCCCGGCGTGTGTATCTCACATTTGTTTCAATAGACAACTGCACACGAAGCGTAAGCTCCATGTTTTCGTAGCAGCACATAACCTGCAAATCTCCGGGCGTACAACAATGTCAGTCGCCAGGCGTACAGCTTGAAGTATAGCGTCGGATACATACCAAAATTGTAAAATTGACTAAAAATATGTAGTGATTTATCTATGAAGTGACGTTTCGTGTGCAGAAGACTACCGTATTTGAATCGTCGCTACATTACGAATCTTGTACGCGTCTATGACACGAAGATTCGTTTGCAGAAGGCCTTACTGTTACACATTCCGTGTAGCAGACTACCGTCAAGTTCTGTTCATTTCATTGATGCTTTTTTTTCTGTCCGCACTCACAAATTTTTATTTTTATTTGGTCATAATGACAAAATTACCCTACATCAGGTGTTTTTTCTTATTTTTATTGACAAATTAGAAATTTCAACCTCATAATTCGCAATTATGTAAATATGCAATACTATACTATTTATTAGACTTTTGAGAACTAAGACAGTGTATAAAGAATATTTTTAAATATTCAAAAATATGTTTTATTTAATAAAAAATATACTACATTTGTTAACGTTTAGACAATTGATTCCGTTGCCTTAAGTTAGATAAAAAGTTAGATCACTTTAGCAACAATTAAAAATGTTTATTTATAACTTGGAAGGCTGTCTAAAGTTATAGACAACGTTAATAAATACGACTGTATTATGTTGGTACATTCAATGTACATGTATGTACATAGGTGGAACATATTTCTGAAAGAAAAGTTTTTTGATTGGATACTACATACATTTTGTCTTCAAATAAAATTAAAAACGAAGGAATTGTATTAAGAGGAAACCATTATTGCCTTCTCATTTTTTTAAATTTCTTTGATTTTACTTTTGCTTCTAATTTTCCTATTTTCTTTTATTTAACTCGATTGTAGATTCTATATTAAAATGTATGCATTTGATAAGATAAATGTACCGACCTAGTTTTAATAATTATTTTTCATCTTTTTGAATATTAAGAACATTTTGTACCTCGATAGGGCCGATTTTGAATCAATAATTCAACAAGTTCAAATAAATAGTGCTAGGTTTTCTACTTGGCTGATTTATGTATTTCAGTAGTAGGTACCTGCTGTCAATTGCTCTGGTGTATAGATATAGTGGTGTAAGTAAAAAGTGGTAGATCTGCTAAATTAATTTTTTTTTTCGAAAACGGCGAAGATGGCCAAAAAAATTGTTTTGATAATGTAAAAAAGTGTGCACTTTTTTACATTATCAAAATAATTTTTTTAAATACAGAATTTTGAAAAGCAGAATATTAAAATAAAGAATTTTACCCTTACAGATTTACTTAAATACAGAATGAAAATTGAAAGTTTTAATGAAATGAAATCTTATATTACAACAATTTACAAATTCTGAAAGTTTCTACACTCGCCTCAATATACATATTATGTACCTACGGCTACATAAAATTTGGTCATAATGACAAAATTACCCTAAACAAAATATAATAAATATTTCCAAAATTAGAGAAATTACCCCATTTTCAAAACGAAAAAATGACCCCAACTAAACGAAAAAAAGCCATATTTTTAAAAAAATGAAAAGAAGCCCAAAAACAATGAAAAATGACCCCAATTCATAAAATATTATCAATTTTTTGTTGTTGTTGCTTTTATATAAATTTGTTTGGGCATCTTTTTTTTATCCTAGTACGAATTGTATGTATGTACATAGGTACCAACAAATACATATTTAAGCAATAACAGATATTACCTACCCATTTTAATATAAACACTTCCCTTCCTTTATTTTTTGTACACAATTCCTTTTTTCTATGCTAAATCTGACATATTCTCTCACTTCTATGTTAAGTCTAACAGAGCCACATGCTCGCATTCTGCCTAGTTAAAAAGTCAAGCAAAAATAGTAGTGTGTATTTTTCGTACATGAGTTGCGAGTACATCCGTACTTAAGTGCTTTTGTATTTCGATGATGTATCGTTTCGAGCATTTTGTTTTTCGTGGATCTGGTTTTCGTACATCTGTCGTTCGGGCATTTTGTTTGAGAGGTAGTGTCGCTTGGGTACATATTTATTTATTTATTTGAATACGTTAAATGCTAACGTTAAATTACATTAATAACTTAATAAATACACAAAATATATTATACATTATATAATTAAAAACAACAACAAAAAAAACTATGAATTAATATATTGTAAAAAGAATTTGTTTTTAAAACCATCAGATTTGATATTGTCATTTACAGAATTTATGAGGAAGTTATTTTTATTGTATACATTATTCAACTGATTCGAATTGTTAATCTATTTCTTAAACTAACTCGTCCTACATTAAAATTAAATCGAATCAAAACTGACGACGGCGATATGGAACCACTTATGATACCAATAATAAAACACAGTTGCAGTACTCCCTGTGAATTGTGAGTGATGGGAGATTTAAAAGCTGAAGTCTATGGGAGTATGGATGCAAAATAATTCTGTTCGACCACGGAAGAAAACGTAGAGTGAATCTCATGAACCTTCTTTGAACTCTCTCTAATCTATTTATGTGAAGCGAGTAATATGGGGCCCAAACTATACAGCCGTATTCATCACATCTGTCGTTGACTACATTTGTACTTCGAGGATGTGTCATTTCGAGCATTCTGCTTTTCGTACATCTTGTTTTCGTGCATGTGTCTTTCGAGCATCTTGTTTGAGAGGTAGTGTTGCTTGCGTACATCTGTCGTTGACTACATTTGAATTTCGAGGATGTGTCGTTTCGGGCATTTTGCATTTCACGTATCTGGTCTTCGTACATCCGTCGTTCGAACATTTTGTTTTAGTGGAAGTGTCAGATTCCCCTCACACACACTTTATTTTATCTTAATTTAAAGATAGGAAGCGCTTATTGAAAGACCCTTTTGATTTGTTATACTTAAGTCCCGTGTGACACTGAGTTCATTGAGAATTTTTTTTTATTGTCAGCCGAGAGAGAAAGAGAAATGAAGTGTCATACGCTGGCTTTACAATTGAGCTAGTTTTTTGTATGTGTAAACATTTATCCCGGCGTGTGTATCTCACATTTGTTTCAATAGACAACTGCACACGAAGCGTAAGCTCCATGTTTTCGTAGCAGCACATAACCTGCAAATCTCCGGGCGTACAACAATGTCAGTCGCCAGGCGTACAGCTTGAAGTATAGCGTCGGATACATACCAAAATTGTAAAATTGACTAAAAATATGTAGTGATTTATCTATGAAGTGACGTTTCGTGTGCAGAAGACTACCGTATTTGAATCGTCGCTACATTACGAATCTTGTACGCGTCTATGACACGAAGATTCGTTTGCAGAAGGCCTTACTGTTACACATTCCGTGTAGCAGACTACCGTCAAGTTCTGTTCATTTCATTGATGCTTTTTTTTCTGTCCGCACTCACAAATTTTTATTTTTATTTGTGACTGCTTCTACTTGCCACCCTTTCTAACTATACATGGTGATTCAACTTAAGCGTGACAAAAATCTAGAGCGTGTAGGTTCAGTCGAGACAAGAAAAAAATCGTATGGGCGGCGGTCTACTTCACCCTGCTTGGGCGGGATGGGCAATTTTCTAAAAAAAACGACTTGAAATATAGAAAAAATCATTAAAAAACAGCGGCAGCACTTTCAATGTCACGATATACCTCTTTTTGTAAAGCCAGAAATCTCTTTTATTTTATTTTTCAATAAATCTGTTTTAGGGAACAGTTTTTGAAAAATTAATTTTCAAACTCAAAATTTTTAAAAAATTATAATGAAAAAAATTGTATTCAAATTCAAACTATTTTTTCAAAATTTTAGGTCATTAAGGACTACTTCCTAGTTTAAATAAATAAATAAGAATTTATCGTTTTTTAATTGCACGAATGGAAAATAAATAACAAGCGGATAAGAATATTTTTTTCAGAATCACCAACACAACAAACACAAAACACATTGAAAAATAAACAAACTTTAACGCTTTGACTTGCTTTCTCGTAAGAAATTCTATAATTTGACGTGAGAGCTATTCAGAGTTTAAAATATTTATCCAGAGAACGAGAAGAAGATAACTTTTTAAACTGAGATAGAGAAAAAAATATTTTGGTGCAACATGATTTGATTCAAATCAGTCAGATAGCTTTAATTGTTTATAAATCAGGAGTTACTGCTGTCAAAAAAACTTCTGTGCAACTGGCCCTAAGTATTAGTTTTGTTTTTAATATTCGATGCTCCTAGTCAAATACTAATGTCGTTTTCCGTTGGTCACTCCTAGCACTCTTTTTTCACTCGATCCACACTTCAAACACTCCAAAAACCTTCCATTTGCTGTTCGGAGTGATGATTTAGGAGTGCACTCTGAAAGCACACATTCTTTTAAAAGTATGTGTTGGATTAATTGTCAAAATAGTAAATGCTTTTTCTTGGGATGTTCTGGAATTGAAATTATTGAAGAATTCATATTAGTTTTTAATTCTACATAAATACACATATTACGGAAGAGAGTTTTTCATATTCCATTGGAATCAAAAAGGAGTGAAACACTCTGAAAATCCAATCGAAAACGACATAAGTCGTAGTAAATGCTCAAGTTTCTTTTAGTTTTTGAGAAATTCAAAATCACAGGAGGGGAAATTTACTAGAAACAAAATGACTTCAAACAGAAAAAAAAAAAGAACAACGGTAACCATTACAACAGCATGCTATAGTTTTTTGTAAATCCAGAAATCTCTTTTAGGTCCTTTTTTTCAAAATAAACTGTTTTTTTTAAATTAATTTTCAAACTTAAATTTTTGAAAAAAAAAAAATTAATAAATTAATCAATTTGGATTTCTTTTTTTGTGTTTTAATCTTCAATGCTCGCATCAATTTTAAGTCTTCTTTTAACACATTAAAATGTATGTACATTGGGTGATATGAATAAAATGGAGTAGGTACTCAGAGAAGGTGCTCCATAAGAATCAGAGGAGGTGCTCAATAAAGAAGCACCTGCTCCCGTTTCGTATGAATAAAATTTTACACCAAATAGTGAAAACCTTCTCCTTTATACAGAGTAGGTGCTCTCATACCTCAAACCGAATTTCTGCCTGAAATGTATTATTTTATTATTTTTATTTTCGTTTCCATAGCTTCTATACTTTTTTGTCATTTTCTCTCGAAATATTTTTTTAAGTTTCATATTATTTTAAAAAATATGTCAATTAGTCTGGCTTCAAATAATAAAGAAATTAAAACTAATATAGTAGAACAACCGAAATTCTGGAAGTTGGTGCATATATGAGGGTTTTTCGGTATACATTTGCATCATTATAGTAGAACACAAATGTCTGGCATGTTGTTAGTGGTAGATAAAAAGATTTTTTAAATTTGTTTCACTGCCATTAAATATCACTTCTAAAGTAACAATAAGAGCCCACAGCAATTTTTGGGTGTGAATGATAGCAAAAATTCAATGATGCAATAAGATAGGTCTTTACTTTCTGTTCGCAAATATGGAAGTCTTGCAAGCTATGGTTGGTGCGTTGTTGCATTCAAAATACATTTTTTTTTCTGAAAGCCCAGATAAAAGGTATACCATTAAAAAAAAAAACTATGTTTAATTAAAGAGCTGAATACTATAGACATGAATATGGGGGTCTAAGACCTTTTAGGTGAGCCTTCTGTATGCAAGATGCACTATACAAATTAATTTTTAAGTGCGTCTTGCATACATAAACCTAAGAGGTCTTGGACCCTTATATTCATTTCTATGACATTCAGTTTTTTTATTAAATGCAATTTTTTAAGTCTTCTATATCATTTATCTGGGGCTACAAACGTTCTTACTACGGCTTGCAAGACTTGCATATTTGCAAATAAAAAGTAAAGACCTATCTTATTGCATCATTGAATTTTTGCTATCATTCACATCCAAAAATTTCTGTGGGCTCTCGGTCTATTCTGTTGGTATAGATCATCAAGTTTAATGTGTTTGAGCATAGGCATAATTAAATATCGTAATTTCTATTAAAAAAAGATGTATTTTAGTGATAAAACGCTATTTCCTTCATTGTTGAGCAACCAACTGAGCTTGCTCGCAAATGAGAAGCAGGTGCTCCTCTCAAAGGAGAACGTGCTTCGGTTTATTCATATCTAACAATTGAGTAGGTACTTACCTTTGAGAAGGTGCTCATCAAACATGTGGATGCTCAATCGTTGAGCACCTCCTCAAGTATTTTATTCATACCAAATGGAGCACGTGCTCGAAAAAGTTGAGTTTTGAGCAGGTGCTCCTTTTTATTCATACCACCCATTGTACATTATGTATGTTTTTATTTTTTACAATTCTCTTTGTCAAATAAAATAATTTCATAGTGTTACTTAAATACTTATTGATCTGGTATTTCGTCATAAAGTGATAATTGCGATGGGAATATAGCAACATCAGCACAGTTTTTGAACTGTTCCTGTGGCCCACATCCAAGAGCACCAGTTCCATCCTCACATGTTCCCCAAGAATTAGCTGTAAAACGATGATAACATTAAAAAAACGATTTTCAACAAATTCAAAACTTTATAAAAAGCTTAAAACTCACCAGTTAAGTAAGTCCACCTTATTACACAGTGATTACAAACTATATCTGATGGTATAATCACAGAAGTATTATAGAAACCCGTACTAAAGGAATTTAAATTATATTCATAATCTCCTGAACTAAGTTTCAGAGGTTCATCAGCAAAACATTCCTCTGACTCTGGTCGAGAATCCAAGTTGCACAGATGGAAGATAAATTTTCCTCTATGGTTGGTAGTTATTTTGATACTTATTTCAGCTGTTTGGCCAGCAATGTAATTCTCAACAATTATTCCTTGACCGAAAGCTCCACCATTTTCATGGGGTCTAGGAGTTGCCTCACCATAACTATCACCACAAAGTCCACATTTCCCTCCATGAACTGACCATTGATTCTAGATTTATGAAAAAAAAATTTTGTTTTAAGAGATGCCCGCATAAAATATCTGCAAATACTGAGACTCACACCATATCCACCACAATATAATCCATTGTCGTCGTAGTTTTTAGGTGCTGTCGAATCGATTCTCCATCGCGACCCACGACTTACAGGCTTCATCATCATTCCATGGCTGTCGACACCAACGAGACATCCAATTGATAGAAAAAAGATAAAACTGCTAAGTTTAATTTTTTGCATGTTTTGTTTTTTTTTTTTAAGAATTAATTTTATAAAGAGTGAACTATGAAATTAGATCTTATAAGTGAAGGTAATTAACAGAAATGACAGGTGCCAAAAGAGTTTCGTCTTTTTTTATAAACATTGAGGAGCAGTTAACTTAAAAGTTAACTTATCTAATCTTATCTTCACATTAAGAAAAAAAATAATTTTACCCTGTCGATACAAATAATAATAATAATGGTAACGATTCTATCAATTATTCGCGATTTCCTTCCTTTCTTACATTTCTGTTTGTGAGAGCTCTTATCGGGAGCATATTTGCAGAACGCCGCCGCCGCCACAGCCAGTGAAGTATTTTTTTAAAATGTTTATATTGAAAGCTCATATTAAGAGGTATACCATCCACTTACTGGCCCAATGACAGTGGCGAAAAATTATAAATTTAAGTACTATAATTGTTTTAACTTGAAGAGGATTTTGAAAAGCAATTAATTTGATCTGTGTCATCACGGGAAACAAGTTGTACCTATGTACTTTGACATTAATAATCAAAAAGTCGTTACACCTTATAAGAGGGCTTTCCGACAGTGAGGCCAAAGGTTTTAGGGTTGTATACTAGTTTTGATGCGCCAAGCAAAGGTTTTAGGATTGTATACCAATTTTGGTGCGCCAACGCACTTCACACGGTGAATGACCCTGGGGGAAGAGGGGGCGAATGACCCTGTGGGGAATGACAGCATAGGTTTTTAGGTAGGTACTTCGAATATTGGGCTTAAAAAATATTATGGAAGAAATATATAACGTTATAAAAATGTTTAATGCGGGGAATATATCATGCAATTAAAATATCATGCGATAAATAAAATGCCATCTGGGGAAAATATCATGTGAGAAATATGTATATCATGCGAGAATAACATCATGCGAGAAATATATCATGCCAGAAACATATAATGCAAATAACATAAGTATCATGCGAGAAATATATTATGTGAGAAAATATCAAACGAGGAATATATCATGCAGGAAATATATACATATAAGCGAGAAAAATATCAGACGAGCAAAATATCATGTCAGAAATATAACAAATACCGTGTGAGAAAGATATCATACTAGAAATATAAATAATATGCAAGAAAAATATCATGAGAGAAATAAGTACCTATATCATGCAAATAATATAGGTAGGTATGCGAAAAATAATTGTGTTTCTAAATAAATAAAAAGTTTAGGTGTCAATGTGTTATTTGCAATTTTTAGTTCAGGAAACAAAAAAAAAATCATCCATTTCTGATAGAATTATCAAAATGGTAACTTTTTACCATTGACCCCTTGTAACTAACGTTGAATTGCTGTAACTTTTTAACAGTGAATACTTTGAACAAAATTTTCGGAATCATTTCGGTGGAAAATTTCCTCAGATAAAAGATTTTTTTAATTTCAGCCTCTAACTTTTTTTCCTTGCAAAAGTCTATTTTTCCTAGACTATAACTGGCTGAACAGAATGGTGACGCAGACTGAGACGGAGCCGGAGCTGCGATAGCTGTCAAAATATTAAATACACGCAAATTCAATGTTGCGAACACAACGGAACGTAGACGCATACAGAACTGCAGACGCAGACGGAAGAGTTCACCAACTTTTAACTTTTGACATACGGCACTTTTGACGTTTCAATTTGTATGAAGAAAAAAAACAACTTTTTGGGTCGGAAAAAAATATTGTGGTTATTTGTATCGCGAAAAAAATTATTTATTAAAAGGAAAATTATTGGAAACCAAAAATATGAATTCTGAGCTTGTACACAATAATATTCTTTTGTTTTTCTTCAAAATACTTTCAAAGCTGTACAGCTCCATTGTGGACATGTAAAAAAAATAACGTACGACCGTCTGCGGCTTCAGTTCCGTCATTCTATTCTGTTCAGCCAGTAAACAAAATTTTTAGTTGGTCTCCAACATGACAACGAAATGCTAACGAAAACCATAACGAAAAATTAACTCTTGAAAGTGACACCGTTTGCAAAAACAAACGCATACAAATCACAGAAAGCAATGTCGTGATGAAAGAAAAAACAAATACAAACAAGAATAGAGACCAAATGTCACTTTTCCGCACACAATAGGCGAAAAATTTCGTTCTGTTTTTCGTTCTGCGGTACGCTGTTCGATGAGCGAAATCGATAATTGTAGCAGATTATTTGCAGAGATATCCACTGTGTTTTCGCACATAATTAATTACCTGTACCATTTTGTATGGGATTTTTCGTTTCGCTCGCATCAGCAGCATACTAGGCTTAACTCGAAAACAAAACCGAATTTAAGTATTTAAATTAAAAACTTTTTTATTGGAAATAACATATTAACACCTTAGATTTTGATAAGTGGTTTTGATCTCGTTCAATTCAGTTTTCAGTACATCGAAAACAGCCAGAAATGTATGTAATTTAAATGTTGTCAGTCCGGAGCTGTAGCAACGCAGGGGGGGAGGCACAAATAAAAAGACAATACAAATTAAGATAATGTGAACTGCGCTCACAATTTTTATGTTTTTTTTTTTAACAATAACATTTATTTGTTTTTTTTTTTAATAATTGCACTTTGCGATTTTTTAGTGCATCGAATCTAAAAAGGACCATGTCCAGGTCTTAACAAATCAAGTCCCTTGTTCTAGAATGCCAGAAAAGTCTCTCAGTCGACATGCTAAAACGCTGAGGCCGCATGAATCGTGTCAAGGCCGAAAACGATGATTTGCATACTGCCGTTCCGGACGGGAAAGTTTCGATTGCTGCAAAAAGGTTGTACACGTTTTTCGTTCCTTGGCGCACCTTATACAGCTCTATGAGTATCACTGACAATTTATGACTTACCAGATATACAACAAACTACATTTTGTCGTCTAATATGTATTTTATTTCAAGTGCCACCCAAAAACCTTTTATTCGCACTTCCCCAGAGCAGAAAAAAGACAAAAATCGGATTTTTTAACTGCAATAATTTTCTGCTCCCGGTTTTTCCCGAAAGTTCTTCCACAGAGCTTAATAAAAAAAATCCATCAAATTTGGATTGAAAAAAATTAATTTTCAAAATCTAAAGTAGGTACCTACATATTTCATCATTAACTGCTCTCTTAAGAGTGATTAAATAGCGGCTAATTAAAGTTGCTCTTTTTTAAACTGCTCACTACGATCGCTGCTCATTTGAAATCGCTCTTTAGCACATCTTTATTTGGCGATGGTTGTATTCGAGTGTAGGTATCTGTGTTCATTCTGTTCAGGTTCTTTGTAGGTACTAAAGAAATGAACTGGCGAATGGATTTTTTTTAAGAAACAGACGTTAAATTTAGTAAAATTTCTCTGCCCCCCAAAGAAAACAGAGTAGCTGCGGCAATGTATCAGTCTGTACCATACAAAAAAAAAAAAACAAAAAAATATGTTTAAGAAAACAAATAGAAGAAAATGTGTTTCTGAGATAAGAAAGAGTTTTATTTTGTTAACAATTTTAAACAATTCCAAGTTTTGTTTGTTGCTCTGAATTATTGTTAACCTTCTTTACCCTTCGAGCATTTTTCTGCTTCAGCAAGTAGATAAATTGTCATTTGTCATTTTTTCGGTATAAAAACTGGAGACAAAAAGAATATCTAGTAATAAACCACTAGGAGATGAATTACAAAAAATTTATTAAAATGTTAGCATTGAAGTCGATTTCTGCTCTTTCTTTTCATACTGCCGCACAGTGGGCCCTACATATGGAAAGTCATACCCAAAACTAAGAAATTAATGTGTCATGTATAAAAGTGAAACAAAACCCTAGAAAGGTATATTTTTATTTATATTTCGTCTACCAACATCTAAATATCTTCACTATCGAACATTTTTTATCAGTTGTAGTTAGAATTCCGCATAAGGCTCATGGGTGTGTCAGATGAAATGAACATTCCATTAACTATGTCGGTGAGGTTATCGTTTTTCTTTGAAACAAAACTCTCTATATGACTTAAAATCTGTAGTGCGAGGTTCTTTGGTCTCTTCACTCAGCGAAAATTACTGTGTTTTTCGTAAAATATTGGACCCAAAATAGAACCGTAGTTATTTTTGTGTACATTTCTGATTCTTGATTCTTATATTTTATGATAAATTAAACAAATAAGAAGAAAAACGCCAACAGTAAAAGAATTATAGTTTTCGTATTCGTGGACTATATTGTGACCCTTAATTGAAATGCGTTTTGCCCAGGCACGAGTTGGACCCATAAGTTAGATGTTTTCGTATCTTTTAAAGACGCAATGTTTTGAATTTAACTAAATATTCCTAGAATAGTAACTTACACAACTTTTGTCCTGTAGATTTTATCATTGTCAATAATCATCGACCAAAATATTGCGTCCTAGAAGGGTACGGCAGCATCTAACTGATGAGCGCAACTATTGTGCCTGGGCGAAGCCCATTTCAACCAAAAGTCATAAAAACATTTTAAAGATTGAAATGAACATTTATTTCAAGTCTCATTAACAGGTCATTGAATCCAAAAAAAATTTTAGGATTGTTTTTATACTATCACGCGTAAAAAAAATCATCATTTGATAAAAGTAACTATAACTTTGTTCTAAGACGTTGTATCGTTTTGATTTTAGTCTCATTGGATTCAGCGTTAAAATCTACCCCAAAATCATGTGCCACATGCTAAGATTGTTACAAAAAAATATTTCAGATTCAAAACTTCCTCTCCCATCCCTTGTCCCCGTCTTTGAAAGCGACCATAAAAAAAGCCAACTCGGGGATTTCGGGGAACTTTGGGTATGCTTGAGAAGGTCAAATCCTGCGTCGACACCAATCATTTTATATTATACGAATTGCTTTTTTGACCCTAGAATACGTATACTCCGAAAAATCATGTTAAACAATACCGGAAAATAAAATTATTAAAAAAATTCGCGCAACCCACTTTTGCTTTCGACTTCAGTTTGTTATAAAAGAACAACTAGTGCATAAATGTGCATAAGCAGTTTTAAAAGTTCGTTGCGCAATTTTGAAATAAAGCGAAATTAATTTTTTTGACTTACTGTTCTCTTCAAAATGAAATATTTCCCGTTAGAGATATAAATTTTATTACGAAAAATGTTTAATAAATTCATCTTACCTTGATCCATATAAAATATAACCTGATTTAAGTATTTGTTGCACAACACAACAAATAAAAAGCCTCAAATGAATGATAAAAACACTGTAAAACACTTCCCGGCATCGAAATCCACTACTTCGGAGAAGGTATTTTGGCAGTTGTTAGTACCTTCAAAGTAATTTAAATGGGACCAAAAGATGTCGGAATATGTAATCAACAAAATTAATAACAAAAACATCGAACGGTACTGTTTTCCATTTTTGAGTTTTGGGCACGGCTCTGGTATAGCGAGTCCCAGTGTGTGCCGGTCAAAATTTACAAGCTGTTAATGGTATAACACCTTAGCATTGAATAATTAATTTGTTATTATTCAATGCTACTAGTCTTCTTGTTTGTTTATCTACAATTTTGCTTGTATTGCGTTTGATGTATTTAAATAAACATTAACGGCCATATTTCACTCAATAAATCTAGATTAAAACTTAAATCTGGATATAAATCATACAAACTCAATGTAAATTCATCTGGATTCAAGTTTAAATCTGGATATATCGAGTGAATAATATGGCGGTAAGATTATTATTATTGAAACTACTTTAGCAAAACAGATTTAATATTCATATTATATTACATATCCCACCAAAAACATTTCAAGTTTCTCATTAAGAGCCAAGCCCCTAACTCTATTAGACCTAACTCTCCAAGCCCTAACTCTACAAACCCTACATCGTAGTCAAAAATTATGGCTTGGTCGTTTCACATAGAAGTTTTGCATGGCAGACTTCATTTTACAATAAATCTATGGGAAACGGCCAAGCCATAACTTTTGACCACGCTGTATAGGGTTTATAGAGTTAGGGCTTGGAGAGTTATGCCTATAATAGAGTTAGGGGCTTGGCTCTTTATGAGCTCTCATAACTTTTTCATAGAGAAAACGTTATGAGCTTGTGAGTCTTGGCGAACTATTTTACATGAAATGTTTTTGGTGGGATCTCATTTCTTTTTGTAGGATCACCTATTATCCGTAAGAAAAATACCTGAACCTCCCTTAAATACTTCATGGTGGGATCCTGCTTCCAGTCACTGATCTCTATAATACACTGGATAGTGGATTCCCTACAAAGTATAACAGCTTTTCTACTTCCAATTGAAGATGACAAGTACGAAGGCAACTCAACACTTTAGGTATGTTCAGTGAGGCAACTCAACACTTTAGGTATGTTCAGTGAGGCTTTGGCAAAAACCAAAGTGGAATTTTTAAGAAAAAAAGCAAAAGAAACGTCACTTGTTTGTAAATTTGTTTTTTTGTAACTTAAAATAATTGTAAAAGTGAATTTAAAATATTTTAGTTGCAGTTTTATAAAAAAATTTGCATTTCATTATGTTATACAGTTATACCGTTATACAAAAAAATAGGCAACTCAACATTATAACAATTCTCAAATGGCATCAACTTTCTTGTATGGATGCGCTATCCAGTGTATTATAGAGATCAGTGCTTCCAGTGAAATTACTTCACAATTGATATTGTAGAAATAGGCCTAAAACCTAGGAATTAAATAACTACCTACATACCTAACCTTTAAATTGAGGTAAGTCTCTTAGCAAAGACCAGAAACATGAAAATAATATACCTATGTACCTAAGAACGCATTTATTAAGCAATTATATAAGTAAAAGTAACGCGTATATTTTTAACTTCGCAAAAATGAGCCGCCAATGTAAAATCTCTTAATTTATTTTACCGAAACGAAAAATGAAAGTTCATTATTTTTTCCTATCGTAAACCTCCTTATTTTATCCTATCGCACAGTCGCACACCCCTGAATATAAGAACATATCCATACATATAATTCCAAGGATACGTCATACCGAACGACACGAGTTGAGGTAGGTACACTAGGCTTATTTCAAGCAAAGTCATATTGTTTTTTGCTTTTTTTTTGTTTTTGTTGTGAATATAAAATGAAAAAAAAAAACAACCCTTTCGGTTCGTTTTCGGCCTCACCTTTTAAATTTAAAAACCTGTTAAATAGTTAAAAGAGCTTTATTAAATCGGCCATTAAAGATAGTATAAACTTATTATGTATAATGGAATTATTGTGTTACCAGGCACGTGGTGCCCATACGGGATACCGGGAACTTTCCTGGGGCATTTTGTTTGAAGAAAGTGGAATTTTTTAAATAACTGCTTTTGAAAATAAAGCGTTACATTTTCAATTTTTTCAAAGCCTATTGAAATTCTAGAATTTACCGGTAAATCCTACCTTACTGTTTATAGCACGAGTACGATAACACAGGCGCCGCAAAATAATAACGAATTTTTATAGAGGGGTTTAATACTAATCATTTTTTACTATGAAAGAGTCTATCTCCCTCCGTTTGGGTGGGAGGGACAATTTTCTAAAAAAAGACTTAAAATTAAAAAAAAAAAAGGTTTGAAAACAACCTACATTTTTAGCATAAACTACTTTTAATAATGCCGGA
Organism: Epistrophella euchroma; assembly: GCA_947049315.1. Classification (NCBI taxonomy): domain Eukaryota; kingdom Metazoa; phylum Arthropoda; class Insecta; order Diptera; family Syrphidae; genus Epistrophella; species Epistrophella euchroma. The sequence goes on from OX346246.1 coordinate 122,270,717, forward strand.
TTTACACAAGTGACAAAATGTCATTAAATTGGTCATTTTATAGCTATTAACTGTCATAAAACCGGATTATGAAAATCTATTGGTATAAAATGACAAATTTATTGACATTTTGTCACTCGTGTAATTCCGGCATAAGAATTTATAGGAACATCAAATAAGCCAATTCAGTATTTGATGTCACAATTTTGAATAAAAAAACAGTAACATTTTGTGTACTCTTTTTTTTTTGATAAATTTTGAGTTTTGAAGTATTTTTTAAAAAAATATTAACCCAAATAACTAAGTTGAAACAAATATTAAAAGAACAAGTTTCTTGCTTTCAGAAAACCTATGACTTTTGTTTTGAAGGCAAGGGCGTAAAATAAATATTACTTTCCTACATTTTTTTGTTCAGTAATGCAAATAATTAATTTTTAAAACTATCTTCGATGTTAAAATTTTTCTTTCTACATGTCGTTCGTTACAAACAAAACGTTTCAATACTTTCTTCAAAATTAACAAAGATTACAAATTTTTGGTAAATTCTGTACTAACTAGCTACTATTATATACACTAGGGTATCCGCTAGTTTCCCAACAGACAACCCCTAAACCAAAAGTTTATGCCCTACAAAAAATGTATTTACAAACAAGTTCTGTCATTAACCTGTGCCTCTTACATAAAAAAGAAATAATTTTTAAAATACATTTTTTCTATAGATTTTTTTCTTCAATTAAACTTTGAATGATGTTTTTTAAAGGGATGATCATATTAAAAAATCAACAAGAAAATTATGAATATGTGCAGTTGTTCGGGAAAGTTCATAAATTCCGTAAAAATTTGTATGAAAAGACTATGGCTTTAGAAGCACGGGTTAATGAGCTCGGCCATGTATTTTTGGGACCATAAATTTACTGTAGGGCATAAACTTTGTATGCAGGGGTGTCTGATCCACACAAATAGTGAGTTTGGGAAATACACCCTAATATGCATGCACAAGCTGTTAGAATTTACCTTTTCAGGCAAAATAATAAAACCGAGTTTTTTTTTATAAACACTGAATATTACGTTTCGAGGGTTGCCTGGGTCGAAATTCTTTTTTCCAAATGCTGCTTTTTAAAATTATTGTGCTTTCAAAATTCTTTTTTTCAAAATTATGCTTTTCAAAATGCTTTTCTGCGAATAATAAGAAAAAAAAGTTTTGAAAAATAAAAAAAAAATTGACTTTTTTTTTATTATCTGCAGTATTTTGTAAAACAGTGCTTTACAATGATTTTAAACATTCTATTATGCATTTCTTAATAAAAAATACTGTTACTTTTTTATTTACATCAAAGCTGGATAGCAGATAGAGCCATAAAATGGAGAGAACAAAACGAAAATTAAAAATTAGAAAATAGACCTAAAAGCCCTTCCTCACTATCCAATCGAGTATTATCACATGTCAAAAAAAAAGTGGGATAGAATTACTTACGACTGCCAAATTTGCGAGAAAAAAATGATTTTCATATTTTGCTTCCACATTTGCATCCAAACAAATTAATTCACCATGACCACAAAATTCCAAGTGGGATAAAATTGTGTGATTTAACATATGTCAAATTGTTTGAGATGCACTGTCAAGTCGTGTGGGATAAAGTTTCATATTTTGTTTCCACACTATTATACATGATTTACTTCCCACTTTTTTGACATGGTTTAATACTTAATGGGATAGGGCTTTAAGCGCTAATAGTATGTTCCCACTGCGCCTGAAATCGCACAATTTCGAGAACTTAATTTCAAAATTACGCATTGAAAATGAAACAATTTCGTCTGATAGTTTACATTGGAAACCATTTTGATCATTGAAATAATAAAATTGATTTTAACAGAAAGTTTTAAATCACATTAGTTGTGTTTTGTTGAGCTAGTTACTGTACCGATTCTGCAATGTTCCACATTAAGCCATAGAGTTACTGAAGAGAGAATGTGCTGTTAACTTGTTGTTGGTAGAATTTGCATGTGAAAATTTGCTTAATGTGAAGAATATCTGAATGTGCACATTAAGGAGTTTAACAAAACACACCTATTAAATATATTTTTGACGACAAAAATTCACTGAATAATTCCCTTCATTTTGATACCAAAATGCCATCAACTTTCTTTCTATAAGTGGCTCAAAATGGAAAGACAAAATTTTCCACGATGGTTTTTAATGAAAGCTATAACTGTCGCCTACTATTTTTTTTGTCATTGTTTGTATTTCTGTTCGTTCACTTTATGTGTAATAATTGTTATAACTGTTATAAAACTCAATTTTGTTCGCAATTTCATTGAAATTGAAATGATTTGAGATGATTTTGAAATTGCGTTATTGTATGGGAAATTGTGCAATTTTGAAGATTAATCCGGAAAAATATCCCAAAATTGCGCAATTTTGTTCAGTAAGAACATACTATAAGCCTAGCCAAATAATATTTCTTAAGAAAATAGCTAAAAATTTCTTTTAGTTTCTTTTTCACTAATTATTATAATTTTTACCGACCGATGTCTTGTTTAAAAAAATATAATGAAATGTGAGTTCCCCCAATCCCCCCCCCCCCCCCCCGCCCCATAATCGAAAACCATTGTACGCCCTTGTTTGTAGGTTTTGCTGTTGTTTTTAAATCTTTTTTTTTTTTTTAATTTTAAGTCTTTTTTTTAGAAAAAGACCACCCCCCCCCCCCCCCCCCCGTCCTACAGTAAAAAATGATTGTATTAAACCCCTCTACAAAAATCCATTATTATTTAGCGGCGTCTGAGTTATCGTACTCTCCCCCTGTTTATACATAGGATATATTCAAAGTTTCTACATATAATACCAGATTCTTTAAATCTTTCAATGCAAAAAAAAACTTTACATACACCCAAACTCGCACCTACCCCAAATCTTATAGTGGGCAAGCAGGGGGTTGCAGGGGGGCAGCTACCCTCCCCACATACCTCACAGTTTACTCTGTATTTCTGGGTGCTCTAGGATTTACCGGTAAATCTAGAATTTAATTGTTTCGGCTTTTTATAGTAACAAAAGTGGTATATATCACTTTCCTGCCTCGTTCACCCAAAAATAACAAAAAAAAAACGGCTTCTGCCTCTTGCGAGGAAGTGACAATTACTGCAAGAGTAACTCTTATCTTGAATAAGTGCCTCTTGTCTTAGCCGTTCAGATTTGGCAGAAAAATGTAGGTCCCCTCTGTTCCTGCCAATAACAGTCACACAGAAATGGTTGAGAGTTGTAGGCCCTGGTTCTACATGAGATATCGAGCCAATCAATTTAATTTATTTTAAAGTTAATAATTTAATATTTACAAAATTTTATGTACATTATGTAAATTTAAAATATATTAAATAATTTTATGGAAAATCTTGCACAGACCTGTGAGCTTTGATTATAGAATTTTGTTTTTTACCTACTTTAAATGAAATATTTGTACATATCTCGACAAATCAGTACGAGTATCGAATCCTATTCGTTTTTTTTTATTCCGTTAGCAAAATTGATAGTGATAAGACTTGACTTTTAAATATTGAACTAATGAGATATTTGAATAAAAATATCGTTTGTGTTCAAAATTATAAATTTTTACTTCACAGGTGCTGATTGAATCCCTATATATGGTTTTTAAATCTAATAATGATTATCATGCAGAGATTAAAGTTTCCACAATATTATTTTGACGCACGATATATTTTTGATGATTGATTTATGCTTCTATTTTTCTCTTAAATGAATCAAGCGCAGTAAAATAGGAGCCTCCTCGCACTACAGACTTTGTATCGGCCAATAATGTGGTCGGGCTCTTTATCAGTATGAACATGTATAAATTAAAATGTAAATTAGTTTGATATGAAATACGATTGCATTACTATAATCAGTATGGATGGCGCTCAGTAACAATCATTTAGGCCGGCGACTTTTTCAATATGTTTTACTTATATATTTGACATTATGGAACTGCATAGTCCTCCATTACCATCACTTCTTGTCGAAATTTCAAATTTTAGATTTAATAGAGAAAGTCGAAAAAAGACACGTGCTTGATAGATGTGAATTTTAATAAAATAAAGTGCACGACTGGATCGCATGAACTTGCTCTTATCGTTAAAGTTGCTTGGAATTTAAAATTGTGTTTATTAAATATACACTTATACAAAAAATTAATAGTATTATTATTATATATTTAATAAACTAGCGAAGGTTGTATCGCCCTCAAATAATGTTTTAAGCGAATTTGTTCCAGGTGCTATTCATGTTTACATGAAAGCGTTTCAGCTTCTTTGGAGGTAAAAACTCTGACTGGCACTAAACTTGTCTAAAGGCTCTCCCAAACCAACGTGATTATTCGGCGCGACGAACGAAAACAACAATAACAACACGTGGTTGTCAAACAAAACAACACGTTGTTGTTATTGTTTTCGTTTGTCGCGGCGTATAATCGCGTTGGTTTGAGAGAGCCTTAATTTAAAATTAATTTTCAAAGTCAAAATTAAAAAAAAAAAAATTTTTTAATTTTAAGAAGATTTTTTTTTTCAAAATTTTACGTAATTAAGTACTTATTTTGTTTTCAAAATTCAATGTTTTTATTAGTTTTTAGTCAAAAACAGAAAACCTGATGCTAAAACGTTTTCTAGTTTTTGAGAAAATTAAAAATAACGGGAGGGGCAATTTTCTAAAATAATTGACTAAATACAGAAAAGAATTATTAAAAACAACGATAATGCGAACAAAAATATTACTAAATAATGTTATTTTGAACAAAATTAGTTTGAACACAATTTTTTATTTTTTTTTTTTTTTTTATTTAAGTTTGAAAATTAATTTTTCAAAAACTATTCACTCGAACAACTTTTTTTAAAAATAAAAATAAATAATAGATCACTGGCTTTTTAAAGTGCTACAGCATGACTCTGAAGGTATTACCATTATTTTTTTAATAAAATTTTAATAGCAAAAAATATTTTTTTTTATATGCAGAAAGTCGAGAATAATAAAAAAAAACGGTTCTATGGCGGGTACCGTTAGTAACAGTTTTTGGTAGATTTACAGAAGTCCACATTACACTTTTTATCAAAATCATTTGAGCCGTTTTTGAGATAAATACCTTTTTTAAAAACAGTTATATGGCAGGTAATGTCATTTTTGTAGCTAGGAAAAATTATTTCGCCTCGAGGGAATCGCCTAAAATTCTTGTTTCATGTTTGAAGAAAATCAAATTGTCAAGGTATACAGACAGAGGGTGATATGAATAAAACGAAGCATGTACTCAGAGTAGGTGCTCGGAGGAGATAAAAAAATAAATAAATTTGATGGCACAACAGCTCATGAAGAACTAGGGCCTAGTGACTTACAACTTTCAACCATTCCTGTGTGCGTGTCTGCAGGAATGGAGGGGACCTACAGTTTATTGCCGAATCCGAACGGCTAACGAGCGGCACTTTTCTGTGACAGGAGATACTCTTGGAGGATTTGTCAATTCCTCGCAAGAGGCAGTAGCCGTTTTTCTTTTAAATAAATAGATGGCGAGGCTTGGGATCGAACCTTAGACCTCTGGCATGACAGTCCATCGCACTAACCATCACGCCACGGCTACTACGTTGCTGTCATTATCAAACTTATCAAACCTTAAATTAATATTAATAAATAAGTTTCATTTTAGCACGATTACTGCAACAAAAAGGGCTTACCTAAAGTGGCGGAAAAAAACTGTGTCGTTGTTTTCTGAGAAGGGATCGATTCTCTTTTTATATATTTTGGTTCTACGAGCTAAAGATACTTCGTCCAAAATGTTTAAATCTTCTACTATATCCTCGTCTAACAAAATATATCTTTTACCTTTCACAATAACAAAAACACAAATGTCATTTCTTAAGCTGTCTATCTGACAATAAATGTAGTAGATTTAGTAATAGAGCGCTAAGGCGTGTTTAATTTGGTTATTGGTAAGCACAAGAATTAACTCATCTTTAAAGTTTAACGTTGTGTTTATCTAAACGCGTGTTTAGTGATTGATTATTGGTAAGGCCCTCTATGTCCAAATAAAAAAGGCAGTGTAGGCAAGATAGGACGTTTGCCTCTCATTCTGGCTATAGTGGATTGCATAAATCTGTCCTTTATTAAAGCTCTCACAGGGTTGTCGTATTGTTTATTTTAAATGGACTCAAATATGAAAGAATGGTATGCAGGGTTACCGCCTTTTTTTTCGATAGAAATTTTCATTTAATTGTTTTATGGATACAAATTAAAACACATTTATCTTTTTCTATACCACCATGAGGTAAGATAATACAGGCCTTAAAAATACAAATTGCACAAAACTCTAGAAAAAACACACCTCTTGAAAAATACACGAGTTAAAATACAAATTGCACAAGTTAAAGGACGATGAAGAAAAGAAGTCTGGTACTGACGAAGGCCCAAAAGAAACAGTCGACACTTGAAATATTCTTAAATTTATTTTTACTATACACTTTGGTTAAATGTTTATTCTTTTATTTAACCTTTGTAAATATTACTTGAATTATAATTTATTGCACACACATTTAAAAAAAAAACTTTACAAACGATTCTTAAAAAACTACCCGTCTTAAAAACATAAATTGCACAAAACTTAAAAAAAATACATTTTTAAAAAAATAAATTACATAAAAATACTTTACTTCACATTAATTGATCGCTACGAAAATCTACGTAAATAATACTCTTTCAAAGAAAACAGCTTAAAATTTTGTAACTGCATTTCAACGTATTTTCCACACATTAAACGAAATACAAAAGATGAAAACACTCTACGATAACCCTCATCATTAAAAACTTTTTTTAAAGCTCTAAAACCAAAAGCACCTCAACAGAAACCCAAGGAAAAAAATCTGAACGAGTTGCCAAATGGACATGGGTAACCCTGAATGCACATCAATATTTTATGGGGGTTGAAGTTGAATAGCAGCAGCAGCCATAGGGATAGGCTACAGCAATTCAGTGCGCACTCAGATGTGCGCTCGATAGGACGTTGGATCTGCGTTAGATGCTTTCAGAAATTTATGGGCGGGCAAACACTTTTTATGAAGGAGTTCTTTCAATTTAGTATGGTGCGCTACTGATTTTGAAAAAGCTCTCCCATAAGACGTGTACTGCCAATTTATGTTGGACGGACCTTAGTTAGGTGCAGAAAAGTCTAAATTTAATCTCGGATAAAACTTAATCGAAATTTTTAAACCAATTCACGGTCAAAATTTTATCACGGATAAAAGCAATCGTAATTTTAATAAATTCGCACACGGCCTATGTGCACATCAAAAGTGTGAAACCATCCGAAACAGCAATAAATATTTTTACTTTTTAAAAAATCACCCTGTGAAAGTCTTGTATCTGAAAATTTATGATCTGTGACAGTTTGACGTCCACTTGGCGACGTGATTTTGTTTTGGTTAAACTTGAATTTTGAGAATAGAATAGGGATTAGCTAGAATTAAAAAGAATGTCAGATGACAATCAAATTCAAAAGGATTGTCTAGAATGTAGACTACTGAGTGGATTTGGTGTTATAGCCATCGGTTTTTATGTCTTTTCTCAAGCGCAAAAAAGAAAGAAATTCGAATCCAACATTATGAAACTCATTTCTGGAGGTATGTGTAATTTATCAGCTTGAACTCCAATAAGTTCGTTTTATCTTTGTTTGTTACTTCCAGGAGCTCTGTCACTGGGTCTTGCAAGACTTTTCAATGTCCCCATATTTAAAGAAAAAATGAAAAATAATAAATCATAGTGTGTTCTACTTATATGTATAATTTTTAGAGTTTAATAAAAAAAAATCATTTAGTCTTCATCATCCGAAGAACCATTTGAACCATGTTCGTCGCTGTCTTCTTCGTCCCAATGTTTTATCTTTTTATTTGTCATAAAGTCATCCCTGAAACGTAATTTGAGTTAGATAAAATAATTAAAAAAAAAAAAAAGAAATGTTACCGCAACACGCTCCAGCACTTTTTATTTACTCTACCATCGTCGTCGTCATCGTCGTCATTCTCCTCGGTTTTCGATTCAATTTTGACAGGATTATCAACTGCTTGGGACTTTGCCCGTTTGCCTCCCATCAGCACGTCCAAAAACTTCTTTTTATCAATGTTGTTCATAACAGCCTCTCTCTTTGAGTCTAATGGACCAGCTTCCTTTAACTGCTGGTCAATATCTTTTTGTTGCAAGCGAACAGCATTGAAGAGTTGCACAACACCTCGCGTGGCAATTTTCCGAAGGGCTCGTTCGCGTTCGAATTCATCTGTTGATGGTTTGACCCTTAATGCCAGCTGTTGATTTTTGAGCTTCTTAACTTGCTGTTCAGTAGCATCAGTGTCTGGTTTTTCTTCCTTGAGCTCACCGTCGATTTCAAAACTGATAGCGTCTGTTGCATCTTTCGATTTGGGTATAATCTTTTTCGCTTTCGAAAGAACGATGGACTTTTTTGTCTTAGGCTTGTTTGTATTTAGAACCTTAGCTATAGAGTCGGCCCAGCCCGCATTACCACTAGGTCCTTCTGTTTCTGAATAGTTTTCTTCCTCCGAAGCTGCTTCTGTTTGTTCAACGGGCTTTTCCTTGCGGTTGACTATGAAATATTACCAATAAATGGTCATGTCGTTTGGTGGTAAAATTTGTAAAAGTTACCTGTTGGTGCTTTTCGTTTGAGAGTTTTCGTTGCCATATTTGATGGAGTATTAAACTTGCAGTAAAAATATATTTTCTGATGTAGAAAACAAAGATGAATTTGACATGTAGAAACCATGCACGTGTATTTGTTTACTTCAAAAATTTGTAGCAGAAGAAAATTGCATGGCTGTCGGTACGGCTGTGTGGAGTTGTTCCAGCACGGCGCCAGAATCAATTTTAATTTTTTTTATTTTTTTCAGAAATATTTTAAAAAGTATTTATTACTGCGTTAAGTGGGCTTCATAAAATTTAATTTGGATTCATGTCGCGAGATAGAAAACACAGGATTATTCGCGCTATCACTACACGTAGGACGTCGCGTTTCGAGCTCTACCTAGATCATTAATGTCGAACTCCTTTTAAAAAAAAATTCCATTTTTGTTAAGAAAAAATCGATTTTTCTGGACAAATTCCTTGTATTGAAAGAAAAAGAGTCTATTCTGTTTAGAAAAAAATCGAATTTTTTGTTAAAAGGAATTCGACATAAGTTTTTAGAAAATGGCTGCCAACCATGAAACTTCAACATTTATGTCCGCACTTATTTCTTCTACGGAGACAAGATATAAAGAAAGGTATGTCTAAAAGTAAAAATTTTCTACATATAAAGGCTCTCCCAAACCAACGCGATTAATCGCCGCGACAAAAGAAAACAATAACAACAACGTGTTGTTTTGTTTGACAACCACGTGTTGTTATTGTTGTTTTCTTTTGTCGCGGCGATTAATCGCGTTGGTTTGGGAGAGCCTTAACTGTCCTCCACAAGAAATTTTGACTACATGATACATAGCTTATAATGGTTTATTTCTAGTGGAGCTCCCAGGGTCAAGCACAAGATATCATTCAAAATCGTTGAGAAACCGTTTTGAAAGAAACGTCAAAATCCAAGTTGATGGAAATCAATAATTACCATTCATCTTTTGGGCAATATTGACATTGCCAAAGCGTCTCTATTGGCAACATTCAAGGCAATGGCAATGAGGGAAGCAATTTATTGCCTCAAAAATTTCCAATGATGGAGACGCTGGGTGAGCGGAATCTATAATCCTGGGCCTCCCCTGGAAATAAAACCATGGTTGAACCTGAGTAAATACGCCAAAATCGGTGAATTAAAATAAAAAATTCCACACATGATGTCCAACATCAAAACCACAATCCAATCGTTATCGTTAATTTGATTTGTATTGTATGGATTTGTCAGAGCATGGACATGGACTTGTCTGCCTCTATTGTCTTTTTTTTCAGTACATATTCATAATCCGAGGATCGTTCATTCCCAATGGAGGCGGCCAGCATCTCATGTCGAATTCCTTTTAAGAAAAAAATCGATTTGTTCAGAAGAAAACATTGACTTTTCTGGAAAAATTCCTTGTATTAAAAAAAAAAATCTGTTTAGAAAAAAAATCGAATTTTTTTGGTAAAATGAATTCGACATAAATTAAAAATTTGCTTTCTGTTACAAATTTGTGGGAATTTTGTTTGTATATATAGAAATTTGTTAAATTTGTAATTGTGCCAATTTCTGATTGTAATTGTCATCTCATGTCGACTTCCTTTCAAAAAAAAAAAATCGATTTTTCTGGACAATTCTTTTATTGAAAGAAAAAAATCGATTCAGCTTAGAAAAAAAAAATCGAATTTTGTGTTTAAATAAATTTGACAAAAATTTGCCTCGGAATTGCTATTTTTTATTTCTGGGAACGTTCTCATGAGAATGATTTTTGTCGGTTAGGTAGAATGCATCTACTACATTTAAAAACAACCCTTTTTGACAGCGTCTTCTTTCATTTATTTTATTTGGCAAATACAAATTAGGCCATTTTCCGGCGCAGCATTTAAGTTCATATTCTAGAAAAAATAATCTACCGATAAGAATACAAAATGTTAAAAATGAAACTAGAAGCATTGGAACACCCAAGCCCCGACTCTGTAGATGTTAATAGTAAGCCCAATTTACTTTGTATTTACAGAATTGAATTGCATCAGCATTGGTTTTGTTCAATATTGCAGATCGAAAAGTATTTGCCAGCACAGTCCTGTGGTTAGAGGATCAAAAAATTCGCCAATATAAAATAGAAGATCGCGTTGGTTTACGCAAAGTAGACAACATACCAGAATGGGAAAAGGCATATCAGCACTATAAAAACGATGTAGGCATTCCCAAGTTCGACTCCCCCCTCGAGGAGCTAACGTGGTTGCTCAGCTATGCTGTTCGATTAGAATTCTTGGATGCTCCAGAAAATTACCAGGACATCAATTCAAAGAATATCAAAGAACGTGACAGTAAATCGGTTGCACCGAGTATAAAAGCTGAAAACTTATTTGATAACATCGACTGTAAGCTCGGACGGAGAGGAAATAATTTTTCATTTTTTTAATTAAATTCTATTCTCTTTTATAGTTCAACATAAAGATTTTATCAGTGGAGTTCGCGCAATGGCTAAAAAACTTCAAATCGCTCATCATCCCAATCACCTGATTCAACTAGAAGCTATTGTTCGAATAGTTCATGATCGGCTTACTCCAGAGGCCAGAAAACGAGCACCAATAACCGGAACACCTTTTCCATTTGCTCAAGGTAATGATAAAGTTGCAGACGACCCTGCCCTGGATTATGCTGTTCGTATCCTTCGATTGCTTCAAATACAAAGCTTACGTCAGCTACAGACTCTAATCAATGAGACGATAGTGTGCGTTCAGGATCTAACTGCTAATCCCAAGACCGATACTAAATTGGGAAAAGTTGGATTTTAAAAGTAGAATTGTCATTATCTCATTTTCTATTTTAAGTAAAGAAATATAAAAACAGTGGATGCACAGGAAATTATTTAATCATTTTGGATATACAATGAATTCAAGAGTTTTACTCTTGTTATTGGTGAGTATACAATTTAAATTAATTTTTTACAAGTTCAATGTTATTGATGTAGTTTACAATAAAGTCTAACTAACAGCCCTATTCTGCTAAACATTCACGTGAAAGTTTGTATTCTGCTATCCGCCGGAGGGAAATAATTGCTCCAAATTTTGTATAAACTTCGATAAAAACAGGATTTAAACAATGAGATTTTTTTAAGAATTTCAAAACTAAATACCTATCAGTTAAGATTTGCACTCTAAAGTTTGAAGATTAAGAAATAATTTAAGGCAAATTAAATAAAACGTGAATCGAAAGTTTCGATCGGATCGAATAGCAGAATAGGGCTTTAAACTAGTGGAACTGAAGAATTGCATTGAATTGGACCACAGTGCATTCTGGATTAGTCCTTTAACTATAACAATTAAGAATATAGTAGAAGTAGTTAGGCAGTCTCAATCGAAATAATACCTTGATGAATTCTATGGAAATTCGAGCCATCCGGTTGTTGGAATTCATAACTTATTTATTGACATTTTTGAAACTATGTATAATCTTACCCGATTATACTAAAAATTATGAAGGGCTCTCCGTCGTTTTGGTGGGCATACTTCGGGCACCCAGTGTTTTTATTTTAAATCGCGTGTAAAGTAATAATGTATTTTTCAATACGACGAAATTGTTATAGCTGATACCTATAAATTAGGATTTCTCAGTCTCATCTTTTCCCAATTTGTTATTTTTTGGATTCGCTTGATCAATTATTGTTTATCCCACTTGATCATCTTATAAAAAAGAGCGGAGATTGCTTTTGAATTCTGCGGAGAAATTTTGTTCAAGTTTCTCCTCCTGCACAGTGGAAGAATAAATAAAACATATTCGGCCCTATCGAGGTAACCGTCGGAGCGGAATTCTCTCCGATTTCCTACTAATCGGAGAACTACCTCGAAGCAAAATGTCTCCGATTTGCAGGAAATCGGAGAGAATTCCGATCCGACGGTTACCTCGATAAGGCCGATTTGGTGGCACAACAGCTCATGAAGAACTAGGGCCTAGTGACTTACAAGTCTCAACCATTCCTGTGTGCTGTGCGTGTCTGCATGAATAGAGTGGACCTACAGTTTATTGCCGAATCCGAACGGCTAATGTGGGCGGCACTTTTTTATGACAAAAGATACTCTTGGAGGTTTTGTCAAGTCCTCGCAAGAGGCAGTAGCCGTTTTATTTTAAAAATTAATAGGTGACGAGGCTGGGGATCGAACCTAGACCTCCGACATGACAGTCCATCGCACTAACCATCACGCCACGGCTACTGAACTGAAAAATCGTAGTCATAATATCTAAACGTGAACTGGCGTTTGATGTTGTGAACTACGTTAGAAGAAGATACATATATTTTTTGAGTAGAATAAGAATGGTAATTACATTTGAGGCTTCTGTTCTTCTATATAACCAGCCCTATCACGAATTCCATCGTAATCGGAAACTTGTTACGAATCCAGAAAAAAAACTATTACAGAATCCATCGTAGTGGAAAATCTCATACAAATTGCCATTACGAACGTATTCGATGATGGTTCTTTTTCGGGATTCGTAAAGTTTCCGATTACTACGACGGAATTCGTGATAGGGCTAATGCATTAGTAATGGCACATTTTATTGCTCTTGTTGTTCGAAGCAAATACAGATGCCAAATTAAGTCCGGAATACTTATCTAAAGGAATATTGGAAGTGTCTAAAATCGATACCGTTTAAGCAATACACAGAACTCATATTTTAATCTACCCACTACTTAAAAAATGAGACCAGAATTTATCAATTTAAGAAAAAACGAAGTGCTTTAATTAAATATAGTTTCGTTTAGCCAGAATATATGCAAAATCTAAGTTATATCATATTGATTATTTTATTGTCTTTTTTAAAGTTTTAAACTAATATCTAGGTTCCCTAACTGTTCTTTTGCTAGAGACTATTATAGAGCCCAATCTTGACGTTAAGATATGTACTCTTGGCCTTGGCCGGGATGGTATGCAGAAACTTTATGTATATAATTTTAGAATATCGGTCCCAATAGTATGGTTCTGTACGCCAAACTCAAACAATTGATTGAGGATCGGCTTGATCCTTAAATCGATACATAGAAACTCACAATCTGTTAAATACTTTATTGCTTTATCTGATCAACAAATTGTACGCTGGACTTGGTGAATAAATCTGAAGTGGGTTTGCCGAATATATAGTCACTGGCAGATTCCAAATCATAGTTTCTACTGGAATTTCTTGTGGTGCTGTAAGTTCTCCACTCTCGGCATTTGGTTTGCCAATATCCATCAGCGTACTGCTGACAAATTCAAAGTGCAGCCGCCATCTAACATCAACCAAATCTGTCCTGAAAGACGGAGCCGCATGCAATGGAATGGGAATGATAATTTGGGTTTGCAACATGGAATAGCAAACTTGATGACTGGTCGCATAGGTTGTGAATTTGCCTGACACATCTTCATTATTGGTGGATTTCAATCCTTCAACAGCAGCAATGCTACTGTGGTCGGACAATGAATTTAGCGAAACTGTATCACTTTCGTCTTTTGTTGGAATGGTCTTTCTTAAAAGAACCTCCTCGGATTGCAATTTTACGGAGAATTGTACACAACGAACTTCGAAGTTGGCAAAGTCTAAACTACCTACGATGTCTTCTCCAAGTTTGTAAGCAGTTTTGAACAAACAAAAGCGTCCCACGTAGCCACGTTTGTTGGTGATTCGATAGAACTTGGGAGATCTTCGAGCTGTAACGTTCTAGGAAAAGGATAATCTGTTAGAACATTTTGAAAGAAGGGAAAAAAAGAGATTGACCTTCAGATGATGCCAAGAAACCTCCAATTCGGTGATTTCTCTCTTTTCTAGAAAGGGATTTGTGGGAGTCAATTCTTCGTTGGTCTCGGTACCGAGGTCCTCTGGTCTTGGGATGACAGGTATAGGTAATACTCGTATGGGAACGGTTAGGGTTTGCACCTTAGACTTAACCCTCTGTGTGGCAATAGTAATTTTGTAGAAATACTTGATGTCGTGGCCACGGTAAGTTGGTGGTCCTTCCCGTGGAACGAAGTCATTAAAAAAATCTGTTGTTCTTTAATAAAAGTTTTTATATTCGGATTACTTTTACTCACATATCTTAGTCTCTGCTGGTCGTAGTTTAAGATCACAAAACAATATCTTAGGTTTTGTGGCCACAATTATCTCACCAGGAGTTTGTGTGACTGCATCTAAGGCAGTTTTTCCAATCATTTCAGTTAAATCTGTGACCGAATTTGCGCAGAATGTGGTTTTGCGATAACAATGGATCTGCACGGAAGCCCATGCTAGGTTTTCGAAATGATCACTGTAAGGATTTTCTTAATTAAACAATAGTTTTTCTCTAAACTATACCTGTGTTACTTTAATGTTTCGTTGGCATGGTCTTCGTTTCGGTTGCTAAATTCAATTAGACACTCAACTTTCTCACCGGCTGCGTATATTGCAGAATCTGCTCGGATAAGTTTCGCTGTGATTTCTATCATTTCGAATCGAATTTATGTATTTTTAAGTTTCTTCATGCAGATTTATGCTTATTTTTTATTTTATTCATGTAGATAAGATTAGTTAGGCCAACTAAAATAAAAAGTGACGTCTCAAATTATTTATAGGGTGACACACAAAACTGGTGTTAACGACATCCAGATAGAATAATGGGCTGCATTCAGCATTTTGCATATTATGTATTGAAATTGAAGAGATTGCAAACGGAAATCTATTGCCATTAAACAAACAATGGCCGAGATCGGGAAATTATACAAAGCTATCCGGATAGATTTTTGTTCTTGTAATCTCTTCTGAAATAACAACTGATGCAACAAACTGTGTCTTTTTGAGGCTAGTAAAGTAAGAAATTTCCCAAAAATCCCATCCGCAGTAGCAGAGTTTTTATATACATTTCACGAATACAAATACACCATCCGCAGTATAGGATTCTACTTCTGCTTATGGATTTTTTTTCGTAGTTACTATCAACACTAATGAAATGTCAAACAAAATCTAGTTATGTGCGCAGTGTGAACGATTCAATGAGATTTGGAATGAAAATTAAAGTGAAGTAAAAAATTGTTCCATTTTTAAACATTCGTTCTTCTTTAAATACATTGGCGCAAATTTTTAAACAATGCTCGTTTAAGGAATAAAACCGGCTCTAGTTAACATAGTCGTTAAGTTAAGATCCCTTGTCTAACTATTTCTTAATTTTAAACAAGCTAAACTACTCTTCTAACTAAAGTGGACTCCGCTACGTAACGTAAGCAAATTTAGGTAGAACAACCCCAAAATCTGACATATGAAGAGACGAAACTCACACAGATATAAGAAAAAATAAAATTAATACAAGCAAAACAATTTTTATTCAAGAATTTATAAAATAAAAGGTACAAATAAGTGTATGCATAGTAGATAGTGATTGTTTAAATGTAAAATTATTTAATGGTTCATATGAATGGAGACAAAAATTGAATTATTGAAATATTAAAAAAAAAAAAAAACTATTCCACTCGCTTGGATTTGTAGTTATGTGTTTTCTGTTTTTCGCCGCCGCAATACCTATTGCAAAGTTCATGATAAATAGAATTGACAGTATTTTAAATTTTGTTACTTTTTTACAAACCTGAAAATCTTCAAAAAATAACTTGCGAAAGTATTTCGGTTCAATTTGTTTGTTGTGAAATAGCAATTGTCGACTGGATAAAGTATATTTTTAAGAGATAACGAAGTGTTTTGCTGCTTTTAAAGTTAGAAGAGTGCTTTAGCGTTAAAGTATACTTTATGTCGTTTAAAATTAACAAAGAGTCGACTCTCGTTGTAAAAATAGATTTTAGAGTAGACTCCCATTTTAAAAGTGATTTAGAGCAGGTTTTAAATGTTTAAAATTTTGCGCCAAGATATTGTTTCAAACAAAATTTGTGAAAATTTTCCATCTGTCAATTTTATTGTGCAAATAAAGCCAACTGTGAGAACTAAATAATTTTATGATTCAGTTTGTTTTATTACCATGATCTGATCCGGATTAGATTTAGTGGAAAATAAAACGCAGCTATTGATTTTTTTTGTCGGTTTTTTATTTTTAGAATAGTTTTCTTTTATTTTATGACTCATTTTTTTTCTGTCGGCATTTTATTCTTTTTATTTTGTCGATTTTTCATCAAAAATTCTGTACCATTAGCAATGAAAATAAATTGCACTTATTTCTGTTCGATTTGTATGAAAATTGAGTGAAAGGAAATTTAATTTGGAAATTGTACACATGTAATTTTGAATTCCTAATAATTATTTTTGCAATAAATTAAATGCAATCACATTTTTTTTTTGTTATTCATTCAGAATACAATTCCATTTTTTTTCAACCCCTTTCGTTTGCCAGATTAACTAATTTTTAACTCTGGTCGTTCCTAAATGAAAAGTTACCCAAAGTTAACTTTCTTAACTATGGCACAATAACTTTTGTTTTTGACACATTAACCATAGTTAACCACAGTAACATAAAAGAACGTACCACTGCACTGTGGATGTTGTATTTGTGATTCTATTTATTTTTTTTTTATTTATTTCATTTCATCATTCAGATTACATTTTTTCGTTTTATGTATATATGTTCAAGCAACAAAATAAAAAAAACATGATAATCATAGCTGCATTTTATTTTCCCCCAGATCTGATCCGGGGAAAATAAAATGCAGCTAATAATTGCTAGGAAAGTGT
Source organism: Epistrophella euchroma (assembly GCA_947049315.1). NCBI lineage: Eukaryota > Metazoa > Arthropoda > Insecta > Diptera > Syrphidae > Epistrophella > Epistrophella euchroma. The sequence goes on from OX346246.1 coordinate 122,288,047, forward strand.
TCAGAAAATGGATTTTGAAATCCAAATCCAAAGGCAGACCTCGATCTTGTGTTGTTTTTGTAATACTTGTATTTATGTTTCCAAATCCAATCCGGATCAGATCTGGGGGAAAATAAAATACAGCTATTATGTCTGTTCCTTTACTTTGAAACTCTGTGATTTTCTGTACATTTTACTGCCATTTTATTTTTTTTATATGAACTTTGACAGAACGTTGGACTGAAATTCACACAAATGCACAGAAAATCACAGAGTTTCAAAGTAAAGGAACAAAGCTTTGTATATTATTTTGCATATGTTTATGAAGCCTTCCATATCGTTCGACTAAATGTGCCACTATCCTCATCAACTCAAAAGTGGAGAGTTTTCGTTCACGAGCGGTGAACCAGTTCCACGTGCAAAATACGGAAACGCTTCAATTTGGTTTTAAACGTCAAATGTTCACAACGAATTCAGAAGTCTGTATCAGCGGATGAAACCACAAGAGTTTTCAATTGTGAAATCGAATAAATAAAAAAGTTTTGTGGCTGTCATCTGACTCTTGATTTCGGACCATGTAATGTGAACCCGATAAAGAGCAGGTTCATGTGCTGTTGTTTGTAATGTATGCTATTTGATGATCCATTATCCATATGGTTCAATTCTGGTAATAAAAAACGGACCTCAATTTTCAAATCTAGGTTTGCTATTGAGGCTGATTACACGAATCATTTTTTCATTCGTTTCTTCTTTCGTCATTTTGACAGATAGGGTGAGGGGTGTAGAAACGTAGATGAATCCCCTTACATTTCTACACCTCTCACCCGATCTGTCAAAAAAGACGAAAGACGAAACAACCGAAAAAAAGAATCGTGTAATCAGGCTCATTCTTAGCAAATGAGTTCGTTCAGTACATTCGTTCAAAATCACCCATAGAACGCATTCTATCTATAGCATGGAAATCCACACAATACTATTCACAATAGATTCGAAGAAGCCACTGAACTGAAAAAAAATCACCGAGCTGTTTTTTTTATTGCTGTATGTGTGTTGGTCGGGTACCATTTTTTTAGTTGGACAATTTTGATTGAAGAAGTGTAATCTGGTTTTGCTTGCATGTCAGTGTGATTATAATAAAAAAGGAAAATTCCAGTGAATTTGATATTCAATTTATTCTAAACGCATTTGTAAGTTATCAATAAATTAAAAAAAAAAAGATATTATATCAAATCCTTCTCATTACTCATTAAAAATTAACCTATTCAATGCCACATAATTTCATCATTAAAAACTTGGAAGAAGAAAAAAAGTCTTCCAATCGGCTAAAGTGAATATTTTTTTCAATTCAGCGGCACAGATCGCAATGGCGGTTAGTTGGTTAGCCAGATAAGCAACCAACCAGCCAGCCACCGAGCCCTGCATAAAGAAACGTCAAAACTTGCCACGAAAAAATCCTTGTCTTTTGTCTCCATCGATATATCTAAATGATTTTGAATTTTATTAATTGGTTTTAAAGTTTTCTTTGTCTTCAACTAAAGAGTTCTAAAACCATTAAATAGTTTTATGGTGTAAATACATTTTTATTTAGGTAAAAAATGTGGAACGCCGGAGGAAAAAAATTTTCACAGAGCTAAAAGTTATTTTTAGTGACATCATCAATTTTGTGTGTGAGCTGAACAGCAGCGCCAGCGACACAGTTCTTGTTCTCTTGTGTGCCTGTCACTCAGGGAAGCCCCAACTTGCTCCGCTCGAATCAGCGGCAGCAAGCGGTGCGAAAATCCCAATCAGAAATTATTAATTGCAATTGGGACAATGGACGGACGGGTCTACTTTTGCTGGCAGACCGAGCGATTTCCATTCTTTTGTTTCGTCGGTCGTCGACGGACGAGACGACGACAGCATTGCTGCTTTGCATATTTATCGCAAACGCGACCGTCCCGCTTACGCCGACAACCGCAGGCTATCGTGGCCTATATACAGTTTCTCTTCCTTTTTTGTTTTCAATTTGTATATACACATCTCGTAATAAGTAATTATGAATTGCATGTAGATACATTCATGCTTAGGTTGCCTGGGAAGAGTTTTCTAAGCAATGACGAACGATTGACGAAACGATCACCACGACAATGAACGTGGAGACTTTCTTTTCTCTCACACAGTCTCGGCTACTTGTTCATCTTCCGGTTGATGACCTTAGCCGGCTTCCACCACATCGATGGTCGTGTTTTTTCTGCTTTTTTTCTGTTCATTTTTAATGTAAAAATTGTTTAATTGAATGATGATACTACTGCTGTTGGTGCTGCTGCTGCTGCTTAAAAACTTTTTTTCGTTCATATTACAACTTCTCTGACTCTCGGATTTCACACCAACATTGTTCTGTAATAACTGCGGGTGATGATTTTGTAAATCAGAAATTATAGCTGGTTGTGGGCATTTATCTCTTTCCACTGTGTCATTGTCGTCACCATTAAAATAAAAATTCCAATTGCATACGTGGTAGGTTTCTTTATATTTAAAAAAAATGTTTTTTTCTAATCTATTTTTTTTATCTCGTCTGTTTGTTGTCGGGTGATACTTTTTTTTAAATAAACAAAAATATGTATGTGCTACATCCGATTTTTTTTTTTTTGCATTTAATTTATTTCCTCTTATCAATCGAGACAACAACAAATTATAACGTAGAACTTAACTACGTCAAAATTGGTGTGACCAGATTTATGATATATTAAAAGATAAAAAAAATATGCGATAAGGTGTTCTTAACTTTTTTGACGTCAATATTGACGTTTATAAAAGAAATATAGCGGATGGGAATTTGTTATTCTGATAAAAAGTGGAAATGTTTTCAAATTTCAAAATTAATTTTTTTTTTTTTTATAACTGAGTCATAACCTTTATTTATAACAGAGTAATAACCAGTATTTGGCTTATAAAAAAACAAACAAATCAAGCTTTCCAAACGGCTTAAAATTAACAATTAAAATGATCAATGATCAATGATCATTTTCAATGATAGTTATAACTGGCGCCTTAAAATCTCACGCTATACCTTTTTTTAAATCCATTTCATAGTTCCAATAGGTTGCCAAATTATTTTTGACGATTTTGAAGTTTTATTGAATATATAGGTATACGGTGCCAGTTAAAGCTTTCATTGAAACTCATGGTTGAAAATTTTGAGTCTAAATTTTGAGGCACTTTGCAAGATCATTTTGATGCCAAATTCAAGCTCACGTCTCAGTTAATATTTATTGCGAAAAAAAAATTTCGTTTTAGCCCAGCTTTTCATATAAATTGAATTTAACTATTTCAATGATTACGCTAGCTTACCAATGTCATTGAAAAATTAAACTTTTTTTTTTTTGTTTGGAGACTTGAACCAAAATGGAATTTTTTGAAAAAATGAAAACGTGTTCAAAAATCATAGATTTTGCCTTCTAAACGTCTTACAATAAATGATTAAAATTTTCAATGATACCTACAACTGGCGCCTAAAATAAAACTTTGATGTATTATCCTTGAGGAATACGGTCACACTCTTGGCTTAGGATGCCGATTCACTCTTCTCTGACCAGTAATTTTCTATAAAGTAATTCATAAATTAATTTCGTCTAATTGTGCAGTTTTTAATTTGATTGTGATATCAAGTTTTAGTTCTTATCTTAATTAAAAGTAAGATTTCTTTGGAAAAACCGTAAGCAAAACGAAATTGACGTGTGCATTCTTCTTTGTGATTTATATTGGCTCGTACCAACTGATGGATACTTGTACATGTGCACAAAACTAATACACACAACATGTGTCTCCTAATAGAAGGTTATTGCGATTTTTTTACACTGGGCTGTTGTTGTTTTCTGAGCTGGTAGTAAACAATTTGGTGATTCCCAATTCAAACCAATAAAAAAAAAACAAAAATAAAAAAAAGCCAAGACAAAAAAAAAGAACGCAAAATGTTAAGAAGAGATAGTTACATGCGAAGAAAGCTACAAAAAACCGGATAGCAATGGAGTCTATATAAAATTCTTTAAGCTGGTCGTGGTTTTTTTTCTTATTTTTTGCACTGACTTATTGTTGGGTAAAGTATCTGTATAATTTTTTTCTTTGCAGAAAATGGGTAGTGATCCTCGTTGTCAAATATTTGCGTACTGATGTTACGTGGCTTTTTATTATATTTAGTGATATATTTTCATTACACGGCAAAAGTTTGTTGACGTCAAGAGCGATTACAAAAAAAAAAAAAAAAAAAAAAACTGATGATAGTGAAATATCTTTCTTATTAAAGGTTTTTTAATTTTACAATGAAATCTATTTGACGCTGGAATAATATAAAATAGAAAGTACTTGTGGTGAAATCAACCCACTTTAATAATCTGTGAACTTGTTCATCATATTCATGTTTTTAGGACGACTCATCTTAGGTCACTGGACCATTTGTGGTTATTTTCAAATCATTCATGATGTAGTTATTTTCTCTTTTCTAGTAAATTTGATTTTAGCAAGAAAATGTTGTTCCACGTTATTTGCATCAATATTTTGGGATGTTGGTATTTTAACTTTGGGCAAAGTAATTGAGGATAAGTGAGTGTTAACGTAAAGTATTTTGTATCAATTGTGTCTTTGTATCTGATGACTTCCCAGATACCTCTTTCTTTGGCTTATATCGACCTAATATGTGGTCCGCTGATTCCTTCGAGTGGCACTGATCACTAGCCCAAGAATATTTAGGTGCCTTGTCAGTCCACAGTGTCCACAATAATTCCTAAGGTTCTAAGGTTGTTGCTATTTGAACTGATAAAATATGTAAAAGTTATTGACTGGTAACTTCCAAGTCTGTTTGATCTGAGGGAGTTCAGGGTTCTTCTGGACTCCTCTTATGTTTAGACTTTCTTCTAGATAACGTTTTCTCCTCTTCCGCAATAGGGCTCTGACCCCGTTAAAGTTTTTTTTTTTAAATAAAAAGTCTACCTATTGATCGCCCAGCACACCACTGCCCACTTTCATACTAGTTAAGAACTGATGGTTTACGAGCTTAGTGCCTTGTGTATAGCTTAGCTGTATGAAGTTTTTTGCTTACGGTAGTTTCTTCCGATAGGACAGTTAAGGAAATGTAAGAAACTTTAGTTGTAGACTTAATAGATCGTTCTCGATCTATCGGTATACCATTTTCTGGCACTTGATTTGGAAGTTTACTTCTTGTACCTAAGGTACAAAGTTTACAATTTGTACCTAACTCCTTCTTTTGAAAGTTCCATTGAAAGTTATACTTATCTAGTGATTTCCTCCTAGAACTTAATTCAGTTCTTTTTTAGCATGATCAAATTCAAGCAGAATGTGGCGGTGTTGCAGAAATTGTACTTTTATGATGTTGACCTTTCTCTCCTGAAACTAAAGAATGACGTCCAATTTTTTTAGAGACCGCTACATTCTTTATCTTTGATTGATTTGCATTTTCTGTTGTAAAAACGAAATTCATTCATAGTTAATGAAATTTTTATAACAAGTGACATAGGGCATCCGCTCTTTTGTACTGAAACTCCGTTCGCCGGTCTCGGCTATTACATTCATGATGATTATTGATTTTTTCCACTTTTTTTTTAATGTCTAGATAGTATAATTTAAACACTTTATCAAATCAAATGTGTTTTTTATATTAGTGTAGATTTTCAATACTTAATCATTAATCAAACAAAGTTTTCCTGCTTTTTATTGCGTTGTTTTTTATTCCTTTTGTTTTATATAAATTAAATCAAAATTTCATGCACCTGATTGTTTTGTTATCCTATCCTATTACCCTATTAATATTAAAACTGTGAAAGTTTGTTTGCCTGTCTGTTTCTTCCTCTTAATCCCTGAAAATACCTAATTTATTGTAATGAAAATTGGTAGAGCTACTTTTGTTTTCAAAATCTGCAACAGTTTATCAAAAAACAATTTAAATATAAAAGAAATGTTAATAGATCGCTTGAAATGTCAATTATTCAAATATAAAAATAATATCAGAAAACAAATACAAAAGTTTTTGACAATCATAAAGCTATTTTAACATGCGAAGCAAGGCTAGCACGGACCTGCTAGTTGATTCATAATTCATAGAAGACTAAATAATTTCATCAATAGCAACCCGTAGCGTTGACTCCTATAGTATAGGTTCTCATATTTTTATCATTTTCCTACTTTCTTCTTTCACGTTGATTGACTTACTGAACATACATAAGTTACATAGCTCTACAATAAGATGTGCCCCTGTGCTACAAGAAATTTTGATTTAACTACTCAAACTTTCTCATGAAAATGATATTAATTTTGCTAAAACTTCAAACGTTAAAAAACTAAAAAATCAAACATGTGTACATACTCTTGTATGTACTTACAGTCTTGTACATTACCTAGCAAAAAGTGCAATATACATATATAGATTAAATAAACATAAATTCAGGTTAATAGCACTGTAACCCATTTAAAATCATAGTTTTGCGAAACAAAACAACGAGCAGAGGAGAACATTGGGCTAAATTGATTAATTATTGTGTGTGTTTCGCGACTGTGCCGCCACATTCATGGCATCATTTAGGTTCTAATACGACAACGTTGGACGCTAGGGAAATCTAATGAATATTGAGTACAATCCAACTACAACACTGCATCTCCTCTTTCTGATCATTTTTTTTTATCAATTTCTAGCTTCGGTAAACTAAATGTATGTTAAAAAAAAAAAACGTTAAGATGGTGGAGATATATAAACTTCACAAAGAAGTGTTTACTTACACATTTCCACAAAATATACTTTCCCTTGCTCATGTCTAAATACGTGTATAAAATTGTTGAAATACAAACTTAAAACAGATAACTGTTCTATGTTTTTTTTTTTTATTATTTATTTATTTTTATTGATTTTGTTAGGCAAAATAGAACAATTGTGCAAATTGACGACAATCAACAGTTTGAAGGCATTGAGAATGGTTTTCTTGGATCTATTAAACTAGTGACACATTATTTAATTTTTTTTTTTTTTTTACTTATAATTTATAACGAGGAAGAACAAACAGTACAAAAGACATGCGAACGTGTGTTTTAAAAAATATTTAGGATTGTTTTAAGAAATATTTATATTATTATATTATTTTCTACTTTATACATTATGTATTTGCAGACCCGTTCCAGTCTTGATTCGGTTTTTTTTATTTCAATTTTGATAGGAAAAATATTTTCTTTTATTTTTATATTATAAAATAGTACACTTCTTGTTTTACCATCATTTGTCGTAACAAACAGGGCAGGGGGTCTAGCACGTAACATGGGATGATCGAGTTCACTTGATACAATCGAGCACAGGCAGTTCCTCACTGAACTCAATCGAGTGTTTTCGGTTGGATTGAACTAAATAAGTAACTGCCTATACTCGATTGTATCGACTGAACTCGATTGTATTCAGTTACATGCTGGCACCCCAGATTTCGAGAACTGGCAACAAGCTTTAAAATTGAATCGGAAAATCTATAGAAATATGTTGAATGCAGGAAATTCTAAACATTCTCTTTTCTCACAATCCCAGTATTATTCGCAACCGAGCACATTACACTATCTTAGGGCATCGAGGTTCTGCACAAATATAACTGCCACACCAATTTTTAACCCCAATTTCTAAAGGGTTTACTTGTTCATCTTTAAGACTGTGTTGCTTATTTGCTGCATTATAACATTATTATTTATTTAAAAATTACCATTAACGCTAGTTGAAATGTATGTTTGTTTGATATTGTTTCGTGTAAATTCTGACTTTCATATGCAAATTATTTTTATTTTTACTAAAAATGAATTTTTTTTATATTTGATTGGCTGAATAAATTAAACGCATTAAACATTGAACGATGCTCGCAATAAGGACCTCAATTACTCAATTAGATTTGCCGTTTTATAAAACGTCATTTAATATTTTGTCCAAGTTTAGTATATTGAACTTCGATTATATATATTTTTAACTTTTAGTATGTTATTGATGAATCCCTTAAGAAAAGTTTAACAGAACAAACTTACCTGATTAAATGCCACCCAAGACTCCCATTTTGGCCACTTAAATAGAATCGGTTGCCTTAGTCGTTTGCAATGGTGAAAAAGGTGTTCAAAATTTGCAGTATTTTAGCAAGAAGGGCAGGCTTGGAAACTTTTCCACTTTAGGATTTAGAAGTGTTCTTCGAAGGTTCAGTCCAGTTTAGTTATTTTGGTTTATTTGGATTTCTTAGTTTTGTTTAGCATTCAATAATTCAATTCAATATAGTCAGCTTATTTTTTTTTTTTTAATTTTCATTGAAGGTATAATTTTGTTTAATATAGTTAGTTCCGAAAGGTGACGTTTACACTTCTTGGTGTTGGATCCAAAGGTAATATATGGAAAGCATTCTATTAAATATTACCTTTATTTCAAAATCTAAAGAAAAACTAATAAATATATAATTGCTCGTATTCATAGTCGTTTGCTGAGTTGAGTAATGTTTTTTTTTTTTGTTAGCTCCAAAAATTGAAGATCAAAATAAAAGGTGACCATAATTTCAGATCACTTAGTTATTTCTACCAACTGGTTAAGATTTAAAATTAGAACCGTGAGTCTTGGAGACAACCAGTAAGTAATTAATGTATGTATATAAGTGAAAGGCGCAGAATCTTAACTTCTTGCATAAATCTGTCAAAGATATAAGATGAACGTCCAAGCTTCTATATATCTCCTAATGTTTATATAAAGCTACATAAGCAAAATTTTCCCTATATCGATAGATGGCAACCTTCCTAAAAAAATGGTCTTCTTTTTCGATCGGCCAGCGGATTTTCCCACTGATCTATAATTCCTAATGAATGTCAAAGGATACACACATATAAGTTAAATTTTCTTTATATCGATCGATAGGAATGTTGTCTTTTCGTCTTCCGATGTGTTACGTTTTCAGGCTCAAAAGCAAGTGCAGAAAGTTCTTGTTATAAACTGTTCCTTGTAAACTCATTAAAATTATAGAACAGAACATTTCTCATTGAACAGCAAAAAGTTGTAATTTTCTGTTCTAAACTGTTCTGAACAGCCTCGTTGAACAAAGGCAAGTCTTACAGGAATGTGTTAAATATAAATATATAATTAATTTTACTGCGATGAGTCTCGTCAGCCAGACGAAGTTTTTTTTTCTTTTAATTATTTCGAGACTAATTTTATAAAGATAAACATTCCCTAAAAAAGAATTTAACGTTCTTAACCCGCCCGTCCATTTAATTCCGGTGAAAATAAATAAAAAATAGAACTCAGTTCCTTTCACTTTGAATAAATCTATTTTCGAATGAAACTACTTAAAAATCAAATCAGCTTGTTAATGCAAATTATTGCATTGTATAAAAAGCTATCTCATTTGATGAACAATCAAAACATCTTCCAGTATAAATTGTAAATACGTACGACCTACAAAATGAATTAACTCAAAAACAATAATTCATTTTAAACGTATATATGTATGTATAATGTGAGTGCTTTATGAATTATTTATTTTTAGAGAGAGAGAAATAAAACTAATTTCACCGGTTTATAATTTAAATTTACAATATTTTAATTTGTTTCCATTGACTTTACTATGCATGAGAATTAGGCTGAATCGTCTGATGAGTGATTTCTGATTAGATTAGTTGCCATTTCTTCGGATAAAAACTTAAATGATCATTTTTATTCGTCATCCAAATTTATATAAATCATAATAACGATCAATTAAATGACGTAGATGTAGTTTCAGTAGTTTCCACTCGTCACTTGAAAAATTCTCGGACTAATTTTTTCCACACACGCACACACTTGTTTTTTTTATTTTATTACGTCAAGGTTCTTTCTATTTTTGATAAAATTTTGAGTAGACAACTGGTAATTTTTTTTCAGTAAAATGCCGACGTTTGCAATTTCCATTTATAAAAGCAAAATACGAATAAAAATAAGTACTTCCATTATCACCAGGGTTATAATTTATTTTTAAGAAAAAAAAATGTCACCTTTCATCTTTTTTTTTTTTTTTTTTATTACATATTTGCTGGTAACAGCATTATTGTGTATATTTTTGATAGTGGTACGGCGAAAGTATGGTAGATAATTCTTTTTATGTATTAGTATTCAATTTGTTCATTTATTTCCGACGACAATAATAATTATGAACCCATGGGCGGCAAGAGAAATAGTATGCAATTGATTCAGTATTCTTCATTTACTAGCCCAATTTTTTTTTTTGTATGAATGGGGTTTTTGTTTAGTGATGTTGTTTATTTAGTTTGTAAGATTTGGAGGCTCATAATGTGGCATAAATAACTTGTGATTATTACATGTATATTTACTGCAAGATTGATTAGTCAATTAATAAAGATTTATAAACGGAAAAGAAATAAAATATGGAAATTTCGACGGGAAGAGTAGGAAAATCATGAAAACCCGAATTTGTTCGTACAGGCCTAACTTGGCTGATAAACATTATCCCAATTGCATGGGGTTTTATATTTGTGTTGAACCAGGTAAAGACACTACAGAGCCCAAATTCTGTTATTTCGAAAATTCGGAAAATCATGAAAATCCGAAATTGCTTACTTTCTGGGGTGGGTGTTGGGAATATCCGTAATTTTTATTTCTTGTCGGAAGAAGAAAATATTGGTTATGAGAACCGACATTTTAAGACGTTTTTTTAATAAAAAAAAAGTTGAAAAAATGTTATAAAACTAATGTCATTGAATTAAATTGGTTCTTAAATTATGTTGCACATTTATTGGCAAGTATTTTTCGTTAAAAATTAAAACGGGGTTTTAAGAACCTACTTTTATGAACTCAATTGTTAATTAATTATAAAAATAATGACGCAAAATTTTAAACAGTCTGATGTTAAGGTATTAACATGATACTACTTAACAATTTTCTAACTTTAAAACTCTTTACTAAAATATTCTTAGTTTTAAACATTTTGTAACTAGAATCATACTAAACCTATTTTTCTAGCTGAACACGCCTAAAACAGTGACAGTTCAACCCATTTTTGCAATTGTAGCTGCCAAAATGACACTTAGATTTAGTATGATACTAAAAAGATAAAATAGGCATTTGGCGATTTTAACTTTAGTAAAATGTTAAAAATATAATACGATGCTAACTCGTTTAAAATTTGGAAAAGCCATACTAAATCGTCTAAAATTTTGCGCCAATGATTTTTAATTCAATTGGCTCTTTTATTGAACTATTTAGTTTAAAGTAAAAAGTCTACCCGGTTGTTGAGCTCTAGAAGAAACACCTCACCTTAAAAAACAAAAAACAAAAATGTTGACCGATTGACCGAAACGAAAAAGCTGATTTCGGTTTCAACCAGTCACTTTTTCCCATACCTATTGTCCACTGATTTTTTTTCTTTTAATTTGGAAATAAGGTATTGAACTAATTTTTATTATTCACTGCCCTATTTTCAATCGAACACTGAAAATCAAAATAGAGATACATAAGCTTTTGAGAAAAAAAAAATAAGGGAAAACACTTTTTATAAGAATTTTTTTTTGTTTGTTATACACAACCTCACTTTTTTGAAATGTTAATTTAATGTTAATTGCCGATTTTTTTAAATTGATTTTTTGTCTTTTTAATAAATAGATAAAAATATTAAAAAAGTTGGAATGTTATTTTGAAGAAATCACTTCTAATCACTTGCAGTTTTAAATGTACACCTGGGTTAAAAGTCTATCAAACCCAATTGCTGAGCCCAAGCAACCGAAAATAAACCTATTTGTAACTCTTGTTGCGTTTGATTTTATTTATTTTTTAAACAGGAGCAGTTAAAGTAGTTAAACCCGGAAGTATATTCAAATTTAAACAACGAGACAAAAACGTAAAAAAAAATAAAACAAATGTCAAATTATTATTAGAAGGAAAACAAAGTTAAATTTCCCAGGCCTGTGTTATTGAAATTCTTTAGCTTTTTAATGGGTTTAAAATTAAGTTAAAACAGTTAAAATGCATTTTATTCATTTTTATTCCCCCGAGTTTTATGTGTTCCTTTTTAGTTAGTTAATATTATGAACATAAGTTTAAATTTATCCCTGTGCGATTATGTGTTACTGCAAATGGTTTTCACGAACACCACCGAATTTGGTGACTTAACTTTAAACTCGCAATAAAAAACTAGGCCTTAAAATTTAGAAAAAAAAACACAAAATATGTATTCATAAAATATGTATTTTGATTTTTTTTTTATTAAATCATACATTTAAAGTAATTTGAATCGCGACTACAAAATATGATGTGAATCCAAGGACCATACAAGGGCGGGTTAATAAATCCCTGAATTATTATTATTTGCTCAACATAGTGTCCTTTTAGCTCGATACACTTCATCCAATGCTTCTCCAATTTTTTGATGCCCTCCAAATAATAAGATTTCTCGGGCCCCTAAAAATAGGCGTTTATTTCTTAGATGACCTCTTCATCGACACAAATCTTTTACCGCCGAGCCATTTTTTCATGTTTGAAAGTCGCATCCTGGGCTGTGAGTAAGAAAGTCGCAGGGCACTAAATCCAGATAATATGCTGGATGAGGGAGAAGTTCGTAACCTAATTCATGCAATTCATGCCATTACGACTTGTGCGCCTGATAGAAACGAAAAATGTTTGTCCCCAAATGCGGCCATCTTCGATTCAAATCGGTGTAGAATCGATCCAAGAGCTCTGCGTTATATGAGCCGGTGATCTATTTTCAGTGTACTCAATGTAACTGACACCGCGTGAATCTAGAAAAACGGTTGCAATGACCTTTTTGTGCCCATACCTACCTTGGCTTTCGAATTACTAAGAGAAAGCTTTTTTTATGTCCAAATATTCATGCAAAATTGAAACCACTGATCCATGTGATAGCCTGTATCCAATATCAAACCATGGATTTTATCCACCATTTCCTGTTTGAAGACCTTAATTTGCTGGGCAAAATAACGTTCGGTATCACCTCTGTTCGTAAGACTGTCCCGAAATTGAGTAAACCAGTGATGAATGCTCCCAATTTATGGTAAAGAGTCCCCATAATATTTGTCAAGCTTTGTTTGGTTTGCGTAAAGTTTCTTTTGCGTAAAAAATAGTGTAATGAGCAAACGAAATTCTCTTTTTTTAATTTTTTAGAAAAATGCTCGCAGGCATCTCATAACAAAACTATTTGACAAATCTGCCTGAAAATTTAGGTACATTCTTTTAAAAGGGTTTTCTTGGCAAACAAAGTCACAGGGACATTTTGACCCGCTCTATACAAATATTTTCCTTTCTTAAATTAAAACAATACTTGAACACATAAGCTTAAGCACTACGACCAGTTAAGTTTCAATTTTTAGCTCTCTTGAAATATGTATGTATTTTGGAAAAATTAATAAAATCATTATTTAAAATCTCTACTAGAATCTAAATTATCGAAAACAGAAAGTATTAATGATATTAAAAAATTGCAATTTTAAATTTGTCATTGTTATGAATAGAATAATTTTTTTATTACTCTTTCAACACCTACAACACATCAAATTTTTCAATAAAAGCTTATATAAAGAATTTAACCTGAACATCCTCCTGAATACATAATACTCATCAACAGCAATGATTCTCCTAATAGACTATAATAATCGAGTTTTTATATCATATGATTTCCATATAAGTGATTCACTATCGTTTTGGTCGATCAAGTCATTAAATTATATTTAGAGTCAACGGCATTTTTGCAGAGTGTATCACCTTTGGAAATGAATTGCCTATAAGCATCTACATACGTATTCAATTATGCTTTATTGTCTTGATGGAGACAATGTATCTTTCTCTAATTAACTCCACTGTAACAATTTTAAATGGAAATTCATTTTCGAAGGCCTAATGACACATACCGTGAAAGTATAATTCATTCACAATTCTTCGAAAGTAATTCGCACGAGCGTATCTAATTTGAAAATACAAAAAAAATATCACACCTTTTTCTTGAATAACTGGTATTTAAATTAAATAAATTATATTAACGTAGGTGTTAGTTGTTGGGAGTTTGTGACAAATAAGTAAAGGTGTTTATGCCAAAAATAAAAACTAAACGGTTCTATTTGGCACATTAAACATCGCACTAAAAACCCAAATCATTAAAATGCGCGTTTGGAATTCATATTTGTCTCGTACTTTAAAAAAAGTTCCCGGTATTCACAGTTAAATAATTAACGACTCTATTAAAAACTTTTGAGTGTAATTTTGTTCCACCCTAGAAACTAATTAACTGAATTTGCTTTTGTGAAAATAAAAACTTACTGTAGGTACATAATATGGTGAGGTTAAGGCTGTTTTCAGGACCTTTCCGAACGCCTCTAGCGCCCTGATTAAAATATTTGCAAGCGCCTGTAAATGAAAATGAAAAAATCAAGTGATTGTTATTATAAGGGTACATGAAATTTGACCCCAATAAAAAAATGATCCCAAACAAAACATGAAAAATGGCCCCATGATAATCAACAACAACAAAAAATTGATTAAATTTTCTGAATTGGGACAATTTTTAATTTTTTTATTTTTTAGTGGACTCTTCATTTTTAATTTTGGGGTTAAATTTTATTGTGAAAAATGGCCCCACTTTTATCTGTTGTAGTTGTTTTACGTTTATATTTTTCGATTAGGTTTGAGTATTTCCTACTGGGCTTTTTTTCATTAAGTTTGGGGTAATATTTCGGTTTTGAAAATGGAGTCATTTTTCATTATGAACAAAAATCCCAGTTTCAGGGCTATTTTTCATTTTTTGTTTGAGTCATTTTTCATTGGGGCCAAATTTCATGTAGCAAATTTACTGGGCACAATAGTCATATTTTATTAAGCTGGCAAGATTGCTTTCCATAAAGATAATGGCTGATTAGCTTAGTTTCTATTGACTCATTGAAATTCGGACATAATTTTTCAGCTTTAAAAATTATCTTTTGCCAGATAGAAACTGGAATCGTAAGCAAAATTCTAAAAGCATTTACTGTATTAGGCACAATGAATCAAAACGACACGATTTAGCGCTAATTGGGTCAATGAGCTTGGTTGCTCGGGCCGCCATACCATTTCTATCAGACAAAATATTTTCCGTGTTTTGCTATGGAACCACTAGTAGGACAGGCCCTGGCTGTTTTATTCAACGAGAAATTTAAATAAATAATTATTCGCCTCCTACAAAGAATTTTTTTTTTTGTAGATACGTACATATTTTTTTCGTCAACAAAATTCAGAAGTTATTTAACTATATAATTAGATTCAAAACTAAATATACTGATTAGATTTTGAATTTAGTACCTTTCAAACTAAGTTTCAAACTAAGTTTTGACATCACAAACATACATATGTATGTACATACATGCATACATATTTAAAAGGCAGAACTTTACACCTTATTGTTTTTAAAAGTTCAAACCACGTGCGTATTTCTTGTTTGGAATATAGGGGACCTCAGAATCCTCAAAACGGCTAAGAGGGGCACTTTGTATTAGTAAGATATACTCTCTAGGATTTGCCACTTCCTCGCAAGAGGATTCGAACCCAGAAAGCGTGGCGGAGTTTTTTAAAAGCGATGCTTTAATTTCGATATCCGCCTTGGGTTATTCCCAAAATGATCGTTCTAGTTTTACCCTCTTAATTCCTAATCATTCAACATACCTCTGATGTTTCCTAAAATTTGACATTTTTTGTTTCCAATACATGCAACGTTTTTTCTGTTCTGTGGAAAATGAATTTTAATTTGAGGTTTTATGATTCTGTTGCACATCATTTAAAAATAATGCTAAATGTGAAGAAAGAAGAGCATTGAATAATATTTGCATTAAAGGTGTATAATGTCCGAAGAGCCATAAGAATAAGATAAAATTTTGTGCTATCCTTTATAATGTCTTAAAAACTAAGACAAACAAATCGGATAGTAAATCGACACTGTGAAAGAGGCACGCAAATCGGAGACTTCTCAGAAGCTTCAACAAGCTCTTCTACAAAAACCCTAATTATTTGCTTTCAGTTGGGAGTCGTAACTGTTTGAATGTGCATATGATGAGATAATTCTAACCTCCGCGTTGTGACAGGCTTGTCATGGTGGTTTAATACTCCACATTCAGCGGAGAATAATAACGATCACTCTTATACTGACAAATTTTGAACAACAGAAAATAATACAAATAAATTCTGAAACATTCAACGCAATAGGAAGATGAACACACAAACATTTACTTTTATTTATATGTATAAGAAGTAATTTTTCAAGTAATTTTACCATCGGCTACAAGTTCGTTGACAAGCCTTGAACTTACATACATACATATGTCCATATATTTTGGGTGCAACTCATCCATACACTTATCTTTTACAAAATATTGAACAATGAATAAAATTAAAATAATTATTCCCTTCATACATTTTTCTGCTCATTTGTCAGTTTCAGTTACTAAAGAAAATAAATCCATATCATTAATATCGATTAATACCTCGTATAGCCAACCCGTACTCATATGTATAAATCATTATACACAACTACTCAAAATCTTAAATAAATTTGTGTGTTATTCTAATGAATTAATAATCAATTTGTACTTTAATTCTTCTCATTACAGAATAAATAATTGTTTAGGAGTTTCAAAAGTTAAAATTAGAGTTTAAAAAAAAAAATTGTTCAGTAGAAGATATGCAAAAATGGATTTTCAAATTTTAATTATAATCGCATGTGTATTTCTGGCATCTTTGTTTTCATTGTTATTCATAAACAAGTTCTTCCGTCGGAAAACATTTGAAGAAATTGTGGCCGAGAAGAAAGCAATGACTGAAAAAATCTATGGGCCTGCCAAAGCAGCTAAAAAGCAAGCTCGTAGTGCCAAGTTGCCAAGCAAAAAAGAACTAAAAAAAGAAAAACGTCAGAGACAACAAAAGAAAAGCGAAGACAACACAACCGAAGTTGATGACAGCGATGCCCAATCTGAGAATCCATCTATTGAGGATGTTCCTGATGAGCCACAACAACAGCAACAGGTAGTTTCGAAAAAAGCTGTTCAGCCTGTGGTCCATGTTGAATTTGCTGCCCCAGAAGCCGAAATTGTTGATTCTGACAATGGAAGCACTGTAGGCCAACGTCGTTCAAGTGCCGATAGCAACAATCAAAAGATAACCAACAAGTCCAACAAGCAGCGCAAAAATGCCAATACTAAAAGCGCTGGCATCCTGGCTAACAAGAACGAAAATGTTCTGGTGAAGGAAACCACCGCCATAACCGAAGAGAAACCGTCATTGAATAATTTTGAAGCCAAACCCCCAAAGGATGCTGTCGAATTAAAGAAGCAAGAAGCTATTGATAACAAGAAACCCAAGGATCAAAGAAAGTCAAATAAGCCTAAGAAAGAAACACCACCAGAGCCCGTTGGCGCCGTTGAAATTCTGAGTGTTTCCAAGGATTTAAAGCAGTTGGAAGATAAACCAGTACGTACTGGTTCACCCAAGAGCCAAAGCAATAAACTAAAGCAACAAAATAAGAAGAAGAACGACAAGGATAATATTGCCTTGGACAAGATTAACGAAAACGATACAATTGGTGTAAGTCTGTTGATGAATCTCTTTGGTCGGGCCGAATTGAACCGCAGTGAAATTCAGATTCTCATTGATTATTTGTTGAACAAACAACAAGATATGCCAGCTTCTCATTCTGAATGGAGCGATGATATTGTTCAGAAATTGAAGAAGCAATTGGAAGAGAGAGAAAAAGCATTGCAAGAGGAACAAGAATCTTCACTTGGCATTCAAGCTAAGCTTCGGGACATGCGTACAGAGATCAATACTGAGCGTGCTCAAATGAATGCTACAGTTAAGGGTTACATGGAAGAAATTCAAGCCAAAAAGAGCGAAATAGCCGCAATGACCCAAGAAATACAAAATCTCAATGACAAGTTTACATTGGAACGTCAACAATTCCAGAATAAATTGCGTATTGAGAAGCAGGCTAGTTCACAAGAGGTTTTGGTTCAACTGCAACGCGAAAATGAACGTGCTACCATGCTGCAAGCTGAACTGGCTCACAAAGAACAGGCAATTACCGAATTGAAGGCTGAACTTGCTCATAAAGATCAGTGTGTTAATGAATTGAAATGCTTGGTCAATGCTTCACATCAAGGTGTTGAAGATGCTAAACAAAAGACGAACGAGATCATTCAAACTCAAGTCAACCAGATCCAGGTGCTCGAACAAAAACTGGATGAAGCCGAAGTTGTCATAAATAAGCAACGATACGAACTAGAAAAAGCAAAGACCACCGAAAGCGAATATGAAGCAATCAAAGTGGAACTTCTTAATTTACAAAATGCCTTGGATTCCAAACAATCTGAGCTAGATATGGCATTGAACGAATTGGGCGACAAGCAAGAGGAAATGGACACTTTGCATTTGCAAAATAGAGAGCTTAGCGAGGAGATTGGTGGCATCAATAATAAGGCCGAAGAAAAAAATAAACAACAAAACGATTTACAGAACACTTTGGATATTCTTCAGACCGCTTTGGAGGAAAAAGATAAGAAGCTGTTAGAGTATGAAACCTCGGTGAAACAGTTGGCCAGCAAAGAAGATGAACTCATGAAGCAAATTCAAGAACAAAAGGAGAAGAACAATGTAAGTGTTTTTGTAACATTATTTTTATTTTTTGGTGGTAGAATTTTTGTTTTTAAACTATTCATTATAATCTGTAAAAATGTAGAGATATAATTATCAAATCAGCTCAATTGAAAAAACGTAATTACAAAACTCTTAATTAGGTATTTTTAGCTAGAAATAGAACCTTATTAACTTTATTTTCATTTCTTAAGATAACAAAATTTATATTTTATTAGTTTACATAATGAAAATATGACATTGACGAAAAGCCGTACATCATCTAGGTGCAATAAAATTTAAATTGATAAGTTTCTGCTTTGAAAATAAGCCACTTTTGAATCATTATTGCTGTTTTTTTTTTTTTTTTCTAAGGTCCAGAATTTCAGTGCGAGATCATCCAAGTTTCGTGTTGTTAACCTTCAATTTAACTCCTGAAACATGTTTTTCAGGGGCCCCACTATGTAACTCGATTCTACTTTTGATTCTATTCGAAAGTTAAATCCGATTCTACTTTCAAGTGGTACTAGGTATGAAAATAAAATCGGATGCCAGTAATGCCAATTAAATAAAAAAAATAAATTTGATGGCACAACAGCTCATGAAGAACTAGGGCCGTCTGCAGGAATGGAGGGGACCTACAGTTTATTGCCGAATCCGAACGGCTAACGAGCGGCACTTTTCTGTGACAGGAGATACTCTTGGAGGATTTGTCAATTCCTCGCAAGAGGCAGTAGCCGTTTTTTTCTTTTAAATAAATAGGTGGCATGACAGTCCATCGCACTAACCATCACGCCACGGCTACTACCAGTAATGCCAATTATTTCCTATAAAGTTTCCGAATTTAGAATGAGTCTCGCGTAGCTTTTGACACAAGTCAAGTAAATAAAACAAAAACAAATTTTATAAATCCTCAATCTATTAACAAATAAATAAATATGGACAGTGTCGCAATATGGTTTTTCCCAAGAAAATCTGGACTTAATGAGCTATTACGTGGTCTTGATATTTTAACAGGTTAATTAAAATTCAAATTTTCATTATATTATCTGTTGCCTGTTTTGAATAATGAGTTTGGTTGAGTTGTGTCGTTATTCTTCCGAACCGACGATATATCGAAAGTATATATACTTATTGGTCCTTGGTTCAGCGGTTTTAATTGACCGATTTGACGGACTTACTGAGGTTTAATGATGGTTCAAGCAGTTGTGAGTTGTGTGATGAGCTAAAATAGCTGAACCACGAATCAATATTTGAACCACGTTTGTACAACCGGATCCAATTAACACAGATTTAACTCAAGAGTTAACTGCAGCACTGAAAAACTGACCCTAAGTCATATTTCAGCTGACTGTAATAATTACTGTTCTCGCAGATTCGAAATAGTTGAATCGATACTTTTTAGCAAAGTAATAGGAAATTCAATCCATCCATTTTGTTCACAAAAGGATCACCGGTTGATAGTTGGGTACCCTAGTAATGCTCCTGCTCCATAATAGAAATTTTAAGACAATCGAAATGTTGATTAGGCGTTTTTATATAAAGTGAAGGTCTGTTTTTAGATACAACATGATTGTGTTTGAAGAGCCGTTTGAAAAATAGTCTCAGTAACTTGTTTACGCTTTTTGATTTCACAAACATCGGTCTCATATTATGGAGTACAGGAGACGTGCCCCATAACGTTGTATTGACTTTGTCGTAAATTAAAAAACTTATACTCAGTGTTAAGCGGGACCAGCACTTCTATTTCTCCTTTGCTATTGAAAAATTACTCATTCATCGATTACCTTCTATTCCATGGTCTTTTCGAAAGATCATAACGTAAGATGTTTTTAGATTATCAGTAATATTCCATATGTTACAATATTGTGCAAGGTGTTTGATCATATTAATTACTCATCAGCGTATGTACATCAATATTTTATTGTGTATATTTTAAAAATAATGCCAGCTGGAAGAAATTCAAATAAATAGACCAAGGGTCTGTTTCACAATGTCTGATTAAAGTTCCAATTAAGCTACATGAAACTTATTTGTCTCTTAAAAACCGCATTTACGTTTCACAATATCTGAATAGGTGATACATCAAAATAATGCTTTGGACTTACGGATATTTTTTGTAACAGAGCTGAGAAGAGGTCGTTTATTTTGCATTAAGACCCAGATTACAAAGATTCAGGGCAATATACCGCCCCAAACACAAAAAAGCACTTTCAAAATGCAAAAAACAAAACTTTTTTTAAACCGCTTACATCCATGTATCCACGCACAATTTCTAACAATTTAAACCGTATTCGGGCCTCTGTCCACCTCTCGGTCTGAAAAGTTTAATTGAAAATTGACAATTTTAGAATTATACTAATATTATTTGATTGAACATTTTCAATCAGTCAATTTTTTTGGAAAACTTGAATAGCTGATAACTACTGTAAAACGCAAAATTTTTTAATGAGAGGATTTAAGTTGCGGATAATTTATGTGTCGGATAGTTTATGGGGAACTTTAATCAGACATTGTGAAACAAACCCTAAGAATAAAACGAACAAGTTTGGGATAAGTACCTATTTCGGAGAACACTCTATTTCGAACGCTATATGACGCACATGATGCTTCCGGCCATATCTTCTGTTAATTCTAAATAATTTATATCCATTCCAAAGTTAATTTTTTTATTTCTGATAAATTTTTATTCAAGGAGTTTAGTTTTTATAGGTTTCAACTCTTGTGAATCCTTCCAAGGGAAATTTGGTAGAAGTACGACATAGTTAAATCTCTGGAGTTTTCGATAAAGTCCAACAAAAGCTTCTTGGCTAACGCATTTTAAAAATCGATTTTCCTCGTTTCACAAATTATAATCGCCATTTTTATAAACTTTAATAGCCTTATTTTTTAACTCGTTTTAGAGACGGAGTAAGGCTACTCCGACTTTACGACATCTCTAATCCTGAAAAATTTATTTATAAAAAAAAACACTCGGAATAGAGGCGGAGTAAGCTAAAACTGGTACATAGGAGGAGTAAAGGAGTAGAGCCGTTTTAGTATCTATGTATGTCATTTTGACATGATATCGGCATTGTGTGATTTTTACAAAAGGTTGTGCAAACGAAATTCCAATTTTCAGGCCGTTTTCTTTTATTTGGCTTATCCTTTCAGTAGACATGTACTTATTTAGATAAAATGAAACCAATAATATTTACTTAAAATGAATAATTGTGGAAATCAGCCTGGGCTTGTTTACGTTTATAATAACCAGAGTTTTAGAATGGTCATTTTTTTGATAATATATTTTATAAATAAGAATTTGTTTGACGTGGCGTAAAGAGGGAGTAAGTGCTTCGACTCGGTTTAACTACTCCGAGTTTAAAAAGAGTATTATTAGTGAAATCTAATAAATAAGGCTGTAAAAGTTTCATTCAAAATCGCCAGCTCAAAGGTGGATCCTTGATCAGATATGATATAGAATGAGAAAAGATATCTGATTATTTAGGAAACGTTCATTTTAAGCAAAATCCTTTATATACAATACATGAACGACAGTTATTTTTGTTTTGTATTTCAATCACATCTCTAGAGAAATATAGAGACAGTTATTGTAAAAACCTCAGATTCATATTGACTCTTAATTACATTAGTAAATTTTTTGTCACAAGAACAAAAATTCTACAAAACGTTATTAAATATTTGGAATTTTTTTTTTTAATTATTAATTTAACTTAATTATAAAACACATACCTACCGCTATGCAAACTTTCACTACTTACATTTTTATATGTGCACAATATTTGTATTAATCACAAGGTAATGGTTAAAGCTAAAGCCATGTATTTTGACAGCTTTGCGCTAGAAATCAAACATTTTTATACCATACTTCCAGTTTTACCCGGATACATAACTAACATTTAAATGAAGTTTTGCAATATTTATTTTTTAAACAAAGTAAATTGTTTTCATTTTCTTTGTAATATTTAACACTTTGCTTAACATATCATCAAAAAATTAATATTTGTTTTTTTTTTTTTCAAATTTAACTATGTACATATGTATAACAAAAAAAGAAATGTAAATAAATTTTATGAAAAGAAATTGCAATGCTATTTTGTTATGTTTCCTTTCGTAGGACTTGCGTACTAAAAACTGGAAGTTGGTTGAAGCTTTACAAAATGCTGAAACGGCAAAGAAACAAATTAGCAACAGCTTAGGTGTAAGTGTTTTTTTTTTTTTGTATTCTGCTTAAAATCTCCTTTATGACAACGGAGTTGATATCACTTTTAAGCTGCTATTTTAATGGATTTAGTCTAATTTATATATTTTCTGTGTTTTTTTTTAACAGCAACAACAACAACAACACAATGCATTACTACTTTCACATGAACAACAGAAAGCAGTTACAATCAAATCAGATCCGGCTGGTAATGAAAAACAAATCCGTGATATACTAGAACGTCTGTATCCGAATGCAGTTGCAGCAAATGCCGGATCAGCACTTTCGTTATCGTTCGACCAATGGGTCGAGCAAGTCCTAGCGACACATGTTAAACAATCTATAAGTAAAAATAGTGCAACTACCGCCACTAACACCACCAGCACTAACACCACCAATATACCAGCAACAACAAATAGCAACAGTAGTAGTAATCATTCTTCACATAATCATAATAACTTAAATAGTAGTGAAGATACAAAAAATATTAGTGATAGTATTATAAATAGTAGTAGTGTTAGCACCAGCAGCGGTAGTACCGATGTAGAATCAGCGTCGGCTACTGACAAAGCTGAAATACTCAAATTGCAATCACAAAACGCTCAATTGCGAGCGAACTCAGAAGAGTTGACAAAACTCGTTACAAAGACCGTAAGTTTAATGCATTGAATTATAAATTATTATAATTGTTATAATGTGTGATTTTTCATTTTTTTTTTCAGGGGAATACATTATTAGAGCTTGAAGCTCGTGCCCGCGAACAGGAAGAAAACTGGAGAAGTATCGTTCGTTCAAAGGAGGAGGAAATTAATTTATTAAAACATTCTAACGGGGAAAAACAAGTAAATTAAAAAGAAAAATAAATAAATAAATAATACCATATTTTTTAAAGATGATCAGAAATGGGTTATAGACAGATTTTTTGGGCATATTTACCTTTTTTTTTGGGGCAGCAAGAAAGATTACTTTATGGCATATCGAAATGTATCTATACAGGGCAATTTCTAAAAAAACAAACAACGGCAACACGTGCAATGTTATCATATACCTTTTTTAAAGCCAGAAATCCATTCTTGTATTTGGTTATTAATTCAAATTATTCCAGTTAATAATTTAAAAAAAAATTATTTTCCAATTCAAAATCTTAAAATAAAAAGTAAATACAAAAAAATGTGTTCAAAATAGTTTGAACCCGAAAATCCAACTCGGTGGAATAAAATTGATGTCGAATTCCTTTTACCAAAAAAATTCGATTTTTTTCTAAACAGAATCGAATTTTTTCTTTACAAGGGATTTGTCTAGAAAAGTTTATTTTTCCTTCTAAACAAATCGATTTTTTTCTTAAAAGGAATTTGACATTAGAAAGCATGTAAAACTGTCAAAACTTATTTGAAAACTCATTTGAAAGGTACGTAATATCAATTTGACATTGGCCTCGTTCAGGATTGTATCCAAAGCGATCTGGATAGCTTTGTGTTGTTGTGATCCCTTGTGAAAAAACAGCTGATGCAACAACAACTAAACGTATCTGAAATTTTTTGGATAGGTTGACACCGCCTTGGATAGGTTTCTGAACGCGAGGATTTTCTATTATGTTTATACTTCGCTTGCTTTTGCTTTTTGTTTTTTTAGTTTACAACTGAGTTTAACTATTTTAACTGGAAGTCTGTTTAAATTAAATCGAATTAAACTTGACAAGGTTGAAAACGAGTGGTATAACGTGTGAATATTATGAGCTTGGTTTGGCATCTGGGTTTGACTTACTTTAAATCCAGGTGTACATTTAAAACCGGATTTAAGTGACTGAATAATATGGCTGTTAGACAGAGAACCAATATAAGGGATTGAAGTCAAATTTAAGGAAAACTTACTTTTGTTATTTTCAAGTTTTTAAATGATTTGTTTTCTATTTCAAGTCGATTTTTTAAAAAATTGCCCTGCCTATCGCCTAAGCAGATGGGGGATAGACCCCCTCCCATACGATTTTTTATTTCTTGTCTCGACCCAATCTACACGCCAAACCCTTTTGTCGCATCTTATGTATGTATAATATATAGCTTTTTGAATTTGTAATTAAATCGATCTCGAAATCAATATAAAACTTAAAAAGAAAAAAAAATGCAATCATAACATATTTTTTTAAGATGATCAGGAATGGGTTATAGACAGATTTTTTGGGCATATGTACCTTTTTTTTTTTTGGGGCAGAAAAAAAAATTACTTTATGATGAAAACGTCTTTGAGTTGGGTTCAAGTCAATTCAATATAAAACAAGTTCAATGCGCTATTTATTTTTGAAGAACACTTAAAAGCAAAGTCAAACCCTCTTACAAATTATTGTCTAGATTGACTCTACTAAAAGTACTTATTTTTGTTCACTTAAGTGAAACTTAAATCATCTGTCACTGAATTTGGCAAAGTCTTATGCAAGAATTATGCATTTGTCGTCTTCATTTCATTATTTCCTCATTCACGCGGGGTACGAGAGAATTTTTAAGCTCAATTGAATTAAATTTTTAGTTTTCTTCCCTCTTTCTACAAAATGGCATCCCATGTGATAGCAACGCTATTTTTCTTCAAGATAGTCTTAAATTTTGAAGTCTATCTAAAAGACAAGTCTTTTATTTCATGGAAGTTTGAGAATCACGATTTTTCCGAACCATAGTGAACCACGCTTCATCGTTATTTTTTTTTTTATTAATTTTTTTATCATCAAATTATTAAATTTTACCGCACACGTTTTGTTAAAACCAAGCTTATTGGGGATGATAGTATGGATTCTACTTACATTTGTACTTAATATTTTCGTAAAATATCTCCTTTCTCATACAGCACAATTCTAAATATTCTCGGGACAAAAACTCCCCGGGAGACGTATTCTTTCGGGAGTAGAATACTCCTATTCCGAATTCCCCGTTGGATTATTTTTATCTTCGATAGCGGGAATAAGAGTTCTGAATGTTAAGGACGGCTTATTGCATTATTAGACAGTTTTATCAAACTGTAGAGAAAAAAAACAATTTATTGCCGGGGAGACATTTTCTTGGGAATTTTCATTTAGAATTGGGTTGATAGCTAATCCCACTGTAAACCAAAACCATCATTTAAACTTTAGTTGTTTTAAAGTTAAGAAGAGATTATTCCGATTGGCCTACGTGGTACCGTTGTCGCTAATCTTTTACAGCTACCTTTAACTTGATCCATTCACTAATAGAAATTGCAACGGTTCCATACATAAATCCCCGTAATTTCATTTATTTTTTACACAAATATTAATAAAAAAAGGGATTATAAAAATACATAATTTGCTATTGTTTGCCTACAAAGTGAATATAAAAACTTTGTATTGCTTGCGTGTAAAAATTTGCCGCTCTGGCTATATACTTTTGAAGAAATCACAGCTATTGTGAACTAATATAATTTTACTTTCGACCGAAATATTCGATTTTAGTTCGATTTTGTTTGATCTGAGACAAGATTTTCCTTTCTTTTCGACCAAAAAAGATCTCAATTTTAACAGGATCTACACGCACTTGCACACACACACCAAGATAAACTGACATTTATCTAAACGAGTTAGTTTGGATTTGGCATTTCGCAGTGCTGTTTATTTTTATGGTGTTGGGTTGAAAAAAAAGAGGGCTTACACTATTGCAAAAACAAAACATCGCATTTTGAATTCTATTTGCGAATTGAAAATTGGTATCTGACCCGAAAATCTAAATTGATTGAAAGGAAAACCATATAAGAGGCTGAGTTCCAAAATTCATCAGATGCGCATTTACTGCGCAAACTGCGCTTCGATTTAATTTTTTTTTTGCATTTAGAAACGTCAGACTTATGCAATGTAATATTTCTACAAAGCATCAAGTTTGCGTTGCTGATGCGTATGAAAAATGTAGGCATTAATTCCGCCTCAAAACATTTTCAACACTTTCTAGACTTACATATCGATGATGCACTGCTGCTTTATTTTAACTTTTCGGAGTGATAATTGTTTTCTCTTATCGCAAAGTAAAAAGACGAATTAGAGTTAAGTTAGTTTTTACCATATTTACCAGATACTGACCCACAATATCACAACTCAGATGATAATTCAATTGAAATTGCAGAAGTTTGAAGCCTAATAGTTTTTCATGGTATATTTATAATAAAATCTTACTTAATCATATCTTATTTTACATTTACAGGACATTTAATGTTGAATGAATTCATCAGATACAAATGGAGATTAAGATTGCCTTCCAGAACTTAATGTTATGAAATATTAACCATAAAACAACAAAAAATAAACTTAAATCATTTTCTAATCGATGAACTATTAGAATATGACTTTTTACACCTAAAAATAATAAACAAAAATGAACAGAAAGTCAGTCAGTCAGTCAGTTTTTACATGAATTTCTAATTAAAATCTGATAAATTTAACTGATTAATCATTGCCATTGTACTGTTTGAAATGAACGTTTAAGAAAACAAAAAACTCCACAACTTCAATTGCTTTCAAGCAGAAAAATTCAAACTAACCGACAACTTTTTGTTTGTTTCTAAGACTACAATAAATTAAAGCAAAAAATATATATAATTTACTATTATACATAGCTATCATTTTGTTTTTTTTTTTTTTTATACATTTGGCATTTTAAAGTATAAACAACAGCGATAGAATTTTCATTCATTCGACTTAAAAATAAAAAAAAAACCCACTCAAAGAAAAGAGCTAGCTCAAGGATTTCTAAGTTTGAAATTGAAAGAATAAATTCCTAGCCAAAGTTAGCAAGCAAAAAATGTTAAAATTTATTCAATACAAAAACAAAAATAAGCAAAATCACATATACATGATAACTTTAATTCATAATGAATCTATTTTTATATAATATACATTTAATACTTTAAGAATATGGTTATCAAAATAACCTACCAACCAACAACAATCGGAATTATAAAAAATGCTAAAGAAAATTGACAAGAGTAAGGAAGGGTTTAAAATTTACGAAAAAAAAAAACGATGAAACAAAGCGCGATATATTCGAAATAAATTAAACATTATTAATTATGCTGTTTTATATTTTAATTTTTGTTTGTAAATGATATCAAATTGTTTTTTCTTAAAGTTAAAAAATAAAAATACAAACTGATTGAATAAAAAGTGGAATAAGAACAAAACAGGAAGATATTAAGAAACACTTGTTCGCTGTGCAATTTTAGAATGAAACAATTAAAATGAGAAAGTAATACAAAGTAATCAATCTTTAAGTTTATTTTTCTGTAAGTAAGTTTGAGATAAATGGGAAACAAAACTAAAAACAAAAACACAAAAAAGGAACTGAATGATAGTGTCAAATTAAAAAAGAAAAATAAAACGATAGGATTAAATAAATAAAAACACCCATTCACACATAAATAAATAAATAATGATTTAAATAGAATGAACTGTTAAATTAAAACAAAAAAAAAAACAGCTGAATCTGAAAAGGTAAACATATATGCTTAGACTTAAAAAATACATTTAATTTAATAAAATTACTATCTTAAAAAAAAAGTATATTAAACCATTTTGCGAAACAGAACAATATTATCAATTATATTCCATGTTATTTTCTTTATTGCTCTAAAAGCCTCTCAGTCAGAATATAATAAAACAAAAAATAAAACAAAAAAAAAAAAAGAAATAATTCCATTTATTATTATAATTAAAATTATATTTTTTATTAATTACATATTTTTTTATTTATAATTTTTATTTCAATAATTATCTTTTATTATAATTACTACTTATACATTTATACTTTTGTAATATTTTATTTGTGCAACAATTTGTATTTGTTTTTCTTTATGTGGTTAGATATTTTCAAAATTAATATGTAAAAATTTAAATGTTTATTTGTTTTGTTATTGCAAATGTTTGGTTATGTTTATTTAAATCCATATTAATTTTTTCCAAATTGTTTTGTTTAAATTTTCTCAACATATTAATTTTCATTATAGTTATTACAAAACAACAGCAAAAAAATATATATACAATTTCATTTGATATAACAACGATATTAGGAAATGAACCGAAATTTTAACAAAAAAAAAAAAAAAAACAAACAAACAAATTAAAAATACAGATTCAGATTTTATGTATGTATGTATGTGTTTATCATATATTCATGTATGCATGTTATACAAACTCGAACAGAAGTTCGATAAGAAAATGAAACATTCAAGAAATTAATGCTTTATGAAAATAAAACAAAAATGATAAATAAAAGGAAACCGTAGATAATAGATATACAATAAAGAAAACTTTCGTTTCATTTATGTACATGTAGTTTTTTTTTCAGAGATAAATTAGGTACAATCAGAAGACATAATTAACTGAAAAACATTTTTGCTATTGGGTGGAAGAGGCAGGGAACCGAATCCAACATAAACAAAATTACTGTGAAAACCAATGCGTTTGTATGTTTTTAAAGTGTGAATTAATTTAAGGGTAGGTTCCCTTCAGAAGCAAACTCAGATTTCATGTAGATGCATTTCAATGTATTAGTGAAAGAATTAATTTCCCTTTTCTTCAAAGTCAGTCCTTTTTGTGAAAAAAATACTCTGTTTTCTCTCAGAGCCAGAGACAGGGTTATGCACATACGAAACGCACAAGCAGAAGCAGCACTACTAGAAGTAGTTAGACAAGAACAAGAACAAGAGAATTCAAAAAATGTACCATATGTAAAAAGGAAATTACTCTGAGAGCCAGAGACAGAGTTACGCACTTACGCACATACGCATCGCACAAGCAGAATGCACGAGAGGTAGCAAGACAAGATCGAAAAAAAAAAAACATTGTGTATGCGTACTTTACATAGCTAGCAATATGTGAGCTAAAGCAGGAAGACAGAAGGTAATGCTGCTGAGATTTATTGGCGGGGAAAGGAACAGCATTTTTTTTTTTTTTTTTTTTTGTTTATTCCTAAGTACTTTGTTGTTTTCTTTTAGGTTTGGTGGGCGAAACTTTTCTTTTTTCCATGTTTTGGATACAGGTATATATATACTTACTTTCGTTGGTTCGTGATCATTTCTTATTTTTTATAAATGTACCTAGTTTTTGTTTGGAGGATTTTTGTGCATGACTAAAATAAAAAAATTAACTTAGGTAGGTATGAAAAAATTAAGATGAATAGGAAGAATAGGTATTTTTTTTAATAAACTGTTGAGAAAGAACAAATTTTGGGTTATATATTTTATTTTTTTTCAGGTTCGGGACGGCACAATGTCAATTGGTAGATATTATTTTGATGCAAAATAGATTTCTCAAGTGACGTATGTAGGTGGTAGATAAATGGATTGCGTTAGTACATAAAGTCAACGTTTAGTTAGATACATACCATACATACATGTTACCTATACATGTTACCTATACATGTTACCTATATTACATACCTACCTAAGGTGTGCGTAAGAGCGTGCAGATGGGTCGAAATAAAACAAAAATCTTATAGGAGAGGTCCATTATCCCTGATTTAGCCGGTATAGGCAGTTATCTAAAAAAGGGTGATGAATAAAAGCTAGAGCATATAGGTTGGGTCGAGACTCGAGATAGAAAAAAATTGTATAGGAGTGAGGTCTATTCGCCTCGTTTAGCCAGGATGGCAATTTTCTTAAAAATTGTCTTAAAACAGAAAAAAGGAGGCTGGATTTCACCCGCACTCATAACTTCACATTGGTTCCCTTTGAAACTCGACACCCGATGTTATTTTTTATAAGAAAATTACCAATTAAAAATCTTCGAAAAACTTTTCAGTTCTGCAGCCAAGGGAAGGCTGTTTGATCTAAATATTTCAACTATTATTCAAAAAAAAAAAAGAACTGTCAACTGAATTTTCTTACAAACATTATTAATTTACTAATTATGGCATTGTGTGTAGGGTAAAATTATCTGGGAGTTAATATCATTGGTTGTTCTCGAGACATTCGAGCCGAAAAACATTTTTTTACAATATTAAGCAGTTTTTAAATGTTTTTTTTTTAATTAAAAAAAAAGGATCACCAATTTTTCTGTACGTCATTATGCATAGAATAAAACCAGGCCGAAGTCGATAGCATTATTTTTTCTAGAGATATTCGAAAAACAAGCCTTTTTACAACTTTTTTTTTTAAATAGCTGTAATAAAAAAGCCGCTAATTGAGTTTTTTTTTGAAAATCCTTTCTGCACGTTATGGCCTTATTATCTGTAAAAAAAATTTATTTGACGTCGATATCCCTATGAGTTCTCGAGATATCGTCGGCAAAAAAAGCTTCCGAACGAACAGGAGAAAATTGCAATATAATAAAAAAAAGAACCTGTGTGTGACCCACACTGATAACATCAATATCCGATGTTATTTTTTATAAAAAAAAAAAGGACTAATTCAAAATCTTCGAAAACAAATGTTAGGCTGTTTGCTCTAAATATATACAACACGATTTTTTTTTTTTTTAATTTTTAGCAGTTTCTTTTATAGTTTTGTCAAAACTGTCAATTGAATTTTTTTTAAAAACTCTACAAATCATCAAATATGGTTTTGTGTACCAATAGAATAATATAAGCCCGAAGTTAATATCTTTGTGTGTTCTCAAGATATTCGAGCCGAAAATCATTTTTAACAATTTTTAGCAGGTTTTTTTTAAATAATATTCCACATTTCAGCCATTTTACAACTTTTTTAATTACTGTAATAAAATACAAGCCGTAATTGAATTTTTCTGAAAGCCTTATTTACACTTTATTGCCTTATTATCAATAAAATAAACTTTATTTGATGTCGATACCTTTATTTGTTCTCAAAATATCGTCGACGAAAAAAGATCACGAACGTACGTATACATACTACATAGGCATCTCTAAGGCGCCAGTTATAGCTATCATTGAAATTCATCATTGAAAATTTTAATGATTCATTTTTAGACGTTTAGGGTGCTAAATCTATGATTATTTTGATGTCAAAATAAAGCTTATGGCTTAATTAATAAATCTGGCCAACAAAAAAAAAACTAAATTCGGCCCAACCTTTCACATGAAATATCTTTTTATTTCAATGATCATTGATAAAGTAGTGCAATCATTGAAATAATGAAAGTCAGTTTGTGTTGAAGGTGCGGCCGAATTTAAATTTTTTTTTTGGCAGATATATATTTATTAAGGCATAGGCATTATTTTGGCATCAAAATATTTATAAATTTTACTTTCTAAACGTCTTGAAATTAATCATTAAAATTTTCAATGATGAATTTCAATGATAGCTATAACTGGCGCCTTAAAATCGATAAATTTGTATGAATACCAGAGCTGGAAACGTGAAGAAATGTTCAAATTTTCGATCCGACAAATCGGACCATTTACAATAATTTCCAATGGAAAGTTAAAAACAATATATTTTTACGGTGGCGTAGTGGTCAAGCAAATTTGCCCAATTATGAGGCAAACTTCACTTTATGCATAAATACGTACCTACTAAGGCCGTGTGTGAATTGGATTAAATTTGGTCCCAAAATTAAATTTTGAAACTATTGAGGTGAATATAAGACGTCAAAATTTAACATGGTCCGGGGGCACGTTAAATTTGTGCTGCTAGATTAAATTTTGACGTTTACTAGCACCCACGAAAGGTTTTGTTTGTTTTCATGTGCATAAAAAGAACATATTCAATTAATAGGTAAGTGAAAATATAATTAAATGATTTCACTCTAAAAATATTAAGAAAAAGTTCAACGCCAATTTGTATAAATCTTGTTTCTAGAGCCACAATGAAGACTACTGGATCCTTGCTTGCAAAGAAGTAAAAGTAGAACATTGTTTGTTCTCTTTGATACCACTTCTTTTGCGCTACGAGTTTGAATTCGCAAAATAGAACCCCGAATCTGGTGGTTAAAATTAAATTCTTAAAAAAACACATCGTTCTGAATGAAAAGTCTCCATACAAAAGGTCATTACATCTCAAAGATGAATGGATTGATCCCCTTTATTCATCTGAAGAAAACATTTGCTAATTACAGCAATGATAACAATAAAGTTTCCAGCTCCTCTTGACCACCACAAGCGGCCAGAGTTTTTTGCGTCTTGCGTT
The DNA here is from genome assembly GCA_947049315.1 of Epistrophella euchroma. NCBI lineage: Eukaryota > Metazoa > Arthropoda > Insecta > Diptera > Syrphidae > Epistrophella > Epistrophella euchroma. The sequence goes on from OX346246.1 coordinate 122,320,941, forward strand.
TTTGTTCTGCAGCTGCTTGCAACAGAATACGAACCATAAGCGTTCTTTTTAACAGGCCCAGGGTAAAAGCACTCTTTTTGAACTCATTAGAATGAGCGTTTAATTTTTTAACACGCGAAATTTATTACAAAAAAATGTGTTCTACTTTGTTTTCCAAAACTCGCGGACGGAAGAAAAGTATGAGAATTACAAAAATCCCATTTAGTTAAATTCACACAGCAAAAAGATGAAATTGTATTCACCACTGAAGAAACGTCAAATTTAATCGAAATTTTAAACGAATTCGCACACGGCCTAAGAATCAACCTATCTTCAAAACTGTATTTTAATTTTGCGTACGTCAAAGATTTTTCATAGATTTTTCCCTATTTCCTTTAAAACATCCCCATTGAAAAATAAATGATAGATACCTTACTAAATTCCTACCTACCTATACACATTTCTTCATTTTTTCGCAGACACGAAAATTTTATCAAAAACATCTTCAGAATTACTAATTTCCTTATTTTTAACCTGCCTTAAAAAGTCTTGGGTGCATACGGTATACCTATTGATCACATCGAACGACACAAAGACATAATGTAACCATGCATTCATTCATAAGTAAAAAGCAACCTCAAGTTAGCTTAGCAAAATTATACATTATAATGTCTTTTCCACCACGTCATTAGAAATATATACTACCCTAACTGCACACAGTTAAAAAAAATTGTGTCTACCTAAATCCCACCGCGACCTTCCACGACCATCATTTATTATATTTTCTGTGAGATGAGAGATCATTGAAGAAGGAATCAACACAAAAAAAAGACAGGAGAGTGAGAGCGAATGTGGGAAATTTTTCTTGCAAATAACCCGCGCTGATGGAGCGGAATTCTTGTGAACTGCAAGCTTCTTTGTGTGCGTGTGCAAGGAAATTTGTTGTTAAAAAATGCGAAATAGAACCTTTTTCTATTATTTTAATAAAAAAACTTATGCAAGTAATCTTTGTTTCTGCCCTCGAAACTAGTTAATAAAATATTGAAAAAAAATAATAAAAATAACTGAAAATTGAGTAAGCTATCTTTTCTTCACAACGACGTTTCAAATGTCGATAAATAAAATTGCATTTTAAATTATGTTATGAACAAAAAAATAAGAAAATTTTGACGATATTGATTTATTAAACATATTTTCTTTAAAACATAAATAATTTCAAAAAAAGAAAAAAATAGCATGACTTTGCCCCAGGATCTTGAAAAAAATATTACCAAAAAAAACGTATTTTTTTTGTTTTTGACCTAAGATCACTTTTATATGTATTTTTAAAAAATTGAAAAAAATTTAAATAACACACCATATTTATTGACTTTGAAATATACCCGATTTGGGATCGTTACCTTCAAAACTTTTGAAGTTTTGTCAAATCGCGTACCCATATTACCTTGTAAATTCGCTTATACTATGAACAATTGCCCATTTTTTTTTTGGAATAAATTATAAAATTATTAAACAAAAAACATAATTATTAACTTTAAACATTTATTTTCTTACAAAAAAAAATATAAAAAAAATAAAAAAATGATTTCTAAAATATGCCCCAGTGATTCATCGAAAACCTTCCGTAAAATTGTGGATATTTTATTTTCTGTAGCGGATTTGAGGTACAAAGATTTTTTTTTTAATTTTTAAAGTAAACAAATATTTTTGCCTAATATTTTTCAATCAAAATCCTTTTGTTTCAATAAAATATTTGAAAAATTGTGGATGCTATACAGCTAAACGTGAAGTTCCCACCTATTTTCTTGAGGGAAACCTCCCCTTAAAGGACATAATGCGAAAAAATAAAGGTTCCATGTTGGCGCGATGTTTTGATCAAAAAGAAATTTTTTTAAAACTCGTAGTTGATATGTGGCACATATAGTTATGGACAAAACAATAAGTAGTCCAGTAGGAGATATTTAACAAGTTCCTCGTTATTTTGAAAATAAACAAACTAATAACACTCGTTTTGATATTAATTTGTTAGCGTTGGTAACGGTACTGTCTTGTAAGCAATGAATATTATGCGTTAACAGATAATATGAAGAAAAAAATTAAATAAAGTTGAATTAACTCCCATAACGTGTGGACAAAACTATAAGACCAGGTGACTTTTGTGTGTTTATGGTAGCTGAGAATTTGATTTCAATTATTTTTTTTTTAAATAGCACTGCAAAAACGAATAACTAAAAATATTTAAATTAAAAAATAAAATAAACGAACCATGGATGGCAGAGTGTACCTATTGTTCAACAACCATGAGGGAATTGATCCTTAAATTCACACTGGAAGGAAAATCTCAGCGGGAGGTGTCCAGAATTATTAGGAGATCAAAACCATTTGTTTTTAATACGCTATAGCCCCAAAAACCTCATAGAAAAACAGGCCGACCTCGAAAAACATCACTTAAAGATGTAGCCAAAATCAAACGACTTTCAGATAAAGACCCCTCTAAATCACCCGCAGATATTAAATTGGATCTAAACTTGCACGTCTCTTCTAGAACAATTCGAAGAACACCTTCTCTTCGGAAGAAGTCGAAAGGGAAGTACCACTTCTTACTAGAAGACACCAGAAAAACGATATTCAATTTGCCAAAGATCATCTAGCATAGATAGGTCCAGAAATTGGAAAAAAATGGCGCAATATTGAGAGTTAATGAGATGGTAAGAGATGGGTCAGGCGTCCAAAAAAATAGCATACCAGCCGCAATTCAACAGGAGAGAAAGCAAAATATCTGAGTTTTCCTTATTTAATCTAAAAGTTTATTATTAGTCCTATTGTTTTGTCCTTCACTGTATGTACATTTATGTACTTGAAATAACTAGTAAAGTGAAATATTCACGAATCAAATAAGCCTTTTATAAGTATTTTTGATGGTCAGTTGATGGTAAAGGTTTGAAGTAAAGACATGTCAAAAAACAATTTTTTCTGAATGTAATTTGTAATTATGTCATTCGGCTTATGGGCTTGTACGAAAAAAACGTGAAATTTTCAAAACAATGGGTGTTTTCAAAAACGTCGGACTAACCGATTTCTGCAATCACAAACACGAATGGAAAACTACTTTTTTAAATGTAAATATATGTTTTAGCTCATGATTTTTAAGTATTTTAAAAATACTTATTAAAATCGAACCAATAAAATGTTTACCTAGATGGCTTTTTATCAATTTTGCAATTGCAGAAATCGGTTAGACGTTTACGCAAACCCAATTTTTCACTATAATTATATCTGAGGCAAAACATTTTTCCCGTCGTTAAAATAACCACTTTATTTCTTAATTTACCCTGACCGACTACAAATGGAAATCAATTTTTTTGCATACTAGAAACAATTGCAAAACAAGAATTTCGTAAAATTAGTTTGTCAATCCTCTATTCAGCACTTAAAACCGTAATCTTTTATAGGAGCCTCTTTTGCGAAAAAATAGCCATCCAAAAACTTTTCAATTTGACTTTTTTTGAAAACAGCCTCTTCAAAAATTAGTTTTATAAAGGTTTCGAGTTTTAATTCTTTCAAAAATCATTAAACTTAATTTTGAATTGTGTAGATGTCAAAATAATATACAAACAAATTGGCTGTCAGGATGGTAATTGTATATAAAATTTCCAAGTACCAGGACCGGTACTTGTAATTAAAATTACACAAATAATTGAAAAATTTGTACTGATAATTTTAGTACTTAATTATTGTACTCAAATACTCTTCAAATATTTTTAATTCCTCAAGTACTTTCAATTCTTCGTTATTTAAGAATTAAACGAAAATAAAGACATAAGTAGGAATTCGATTTTGGAAGTACTTAAAGAATTAAAAGTACTTGGAAATTTTAATACAATTACCATGGAATTGTACTTGTATTTAAAGAATTGTACAAGGTAAATGTACTGATATACTTTAAATACATAGGTGTTGATGTAAGTACTCGTGTTGTAAGTACTTGTGAAAAATACGTTCAATAACAAAAATCCGGCAATCGGACGAACTTTAATTTTAATACATGTGATGTAATTTAGCTGAGCTTGCCGGAATACTGGAAGAGTAGGTATTACGTTAAAATTCAAAAGTCTTTCTTTATTTGCGTAATTTCAAAATCGTATTCTTATTACAAATACATAGATTTTATTGTCTATCTTGAGTAACTGATTCCTTTCGTTTGTCTACTGCGTAAATCCAAAATCGTTTTCTTATTACATACATACAAATACTGTCTATCTCGGCACTATCGAGGTAACCGTGTCGTCGGTGGGGAATTCTCTCCGATTTTCTACGAATCGGAGACATTTAGCTTCGAGGTAGTTCTACGATCAGCAAAATGTCTGCGATTCATAGAAAATCGGAGAGAATTCCACACCGACGGTTACCTCGATAGGGCCGTCTATCATGAGTATCTGGTTCCTCTCGTTCGTCTACTTTTAAAATTCATTGCCAGTCGCTCGCTTTTGATGTTTGACGCTATTGGCATACTTCTTACATTCTAAGTCCCGATAATCAATTCAATTGATATTAGAGTTGTTAACATAAATTATATGACATCTGTTGGCCTTTAAATATGATATTTAATGGACGAGACTACAGTTTTTTACAGGGGCCCTACTCTATATTTTGTTCCGAAAGCCATTCCTATTCGAAAATGTTTTTCGTTCCGCTATTGAATTGGTAAGCCTAGTTTATAGATCGGAGCGAAGTGAAATTTTCATACAAAAAAATTGCTTTTTTCCCAGGCGTGAAAAATACAATAAAATTAAATGTAATTATTTAAGCGACAAATGTAATTATTATGCCCGTAATATTCACGCCGTTTAAAATCGGTTTAGATTCAGAAGTCGGTTTAAAATTTTTAAACCGACTAATCGGTAATATTCACTCACTTAAACCGACGTTAACCAAAATTTTAAACCGAATGATCGGTTTAACTACGATAAACCGACTCCAACTTAAACGAGGCATTTTCGTGTCGTTTAGGTACGATTTAAATAGTTTTAGCTATAATATTCAACATTTTATTGGTTTATTCAGTCAGTGCAAAATATTCAATAGTGTTATTTTCGGCGATGATGGCTATTCAAACTCATCATATTTGTGCACGTTATTCAGACATCGGGGTAGAGTTGACCAATTGATCAGAAAGGGCTTATATACCGAGAGCTGGTAAACGATTTGATCAAAGTGTTTTATATCGCATGATATTTGTACCGCAGTGCAAACTACATGCCATAGACCTTTTAGCGATATCGCGGCCCTAAGACCAACGTAATGCACTTTCAAAATTCAAAAAAATGAGTAAAGTTTAAGTGTATTATACCGCTCCAAATTTTGTGAGCATAATGTTTATATGTGTCCAAATTAAATGCATTTCCAAAATTCATTAATGCAAAAAAAAAGGTGTTTTGAATCGATCCAAATGTTGTTTACATAGTATTTTTATGTGTTCAAACTAAATTCCATCAACCCGACATCAATACCGTAGCCATATCACCATTATAATGCACTTTAAAAATGCTAATACTATTTTTTTGTTAGGAAAGTGCATAATGGTAGTGTAATGTTCACCGTATCGCTGCCAGACCAATGAAATTCAGTTTGGACACATATAAAATTTGGAGCGGTTAAAAAAACTTTTTTTTGCAATTTATATGTGCATTATGGAGGTGTTTGGGCTGCGGTATTGCTGTTAGGTTGATGAAATTTAGTTGCCATCTTGCTTAATATAATATGATAGATATTGGAACTGAATTCACGACCGACGCGGAACTGCAACCAGATCAAGAAGAATTCAACTCGCAACAAATTGTTCAAGGAACGTTTGGAAGACGCAATGCGGTGGACGTTATTTTTGATATTTTTTCCCAACGTAAAACACGATAAAGAGGAATGAAAGACATTTCTAATGCGTATTTGTGTTTGACACGAATTAATTAATTTATTTTATTATAAAATGACAATTCAAAAAATAAATGTCAAGAAAAGCCTTTTTTAGTTTTTTCATACTTGCGATTCTATGCGACGTTCGGTTTAAATCACAAATTTAAACCGACGTAAACCGATGGAATTTTTTGCTTAAACGGAGTGAATATTACCGATTTAAACGAGATTTTGTCGTTTAAATTCTATCGGTTTAGTTCGGTTAAATGTAGTCGGTTTAAGGGCTTTTAAACCAAGTTTTAAACGGCGTGAATATTACGGCGGTTATAATTCAACGGACTTATCTAAACCAAATATAAAACAGAACTTATTTTCTTTGTAAACCTTTCGACGCAAGATTTATTGATGTTTCATTTCGATTTGAATTTCACTTCGCATTGATGTATAAACTGGGCTGTGCTTTGTAAAACTTTCGAAATGCAAAAAAAAGTACTTAATTCTATTCCCACTTACGGATGTTTTTTCGAGTCTCAAATTATTTCTTTTGATATCTGTCAAATTAAGAAATCAAAACGAATAACAAACAAGGCGGATAAGAACAAATTTTAATTTTTAAAGAAATAATTTAAATTCCACTTTCGTAATTGTCAATCCGAAAGTAGTAGATTTCATTCCGCTTTAGAAATAGAGTACAAAATATTCGTTTTCGGGAAATTTCACTTTCGGAACGAATTACAGAGTAGGGCTCCAGTTTATCGCTTTAAGAGTAAAACAAATAAGTCTGGAAGACCAATGCCAAATTATAAAATTTATTTTTTTTATAACGGTTTAACACCTTTAAAAGTAGGTACACACCAACGGGTCCCGCGCGAATTCAAAGCAAAAATACGGCGGCGAAGGGCCCTGGCCGCTATTTTATTTAACAAAACTGTTATAAATTAGCATGTTTAGAAAATGCATTTTCATTTTTTGTTTTAGATTCTTTAATTTCAATGCTTTCCCAATCGGTTTATTTTTAATTCTATATATAAATGCCTTAAATAAATTTTGTGGTACCATTTTCTCAAAAAGTATTTCACCGATTTCGATAAATTTTATATGGTTGGAAGGCCACAATTGCGGAGATGTGCAGAATATACTTGAGACACGCATTTACACACTGTGGGTCATTTTTGTTTTTGTACTGTCGAACACTGCATATTAAAAAAAAAAATCTAAAAAAATGTTTTTTTCCTTCATTATTTTCAAACAAATTGTTTGCGAAATTGAAAGTTGGTGTCGAATTTCGACACAGGGCTATACTTGTTTTTAATAAAAACATAAACGATGAAAGTCACAAAACAATTTCATTGGTAAAAATATTTATGATCTATTTAGCAAATTGTAAAATACGTAAAATAAAACTTTTAAGAGTACACATTTTGTATGATAATCAAGCCCACTTGAAAAGTTGTATCGACTTTTTAAAACGTTCAGGGCATTAATAAGTTATTTAATAACGAAATATGTAATATTATTGTAGTCAATTCTTTAATTCATATGCACAGTTCGAACTTGAGCATTTAATTGCATAAGTTTCTGGTTTAGCTTCAAGTTGTGATCCTTAAGGAAGTTGATAAGATCAGCCTGTTAATAATTAAACAAATTAATATTGCTCATTGTAGGTACTTTATTATTAAATACGTACTTGTTTTTCCAATAACTCAGCAGTGCTACTTCTGGATTGAAGAAGACCCAAAGAACCTTCAGTACAGCTGGTTCCAGTTAGAGCATCGGGCGGCTGTCGACCCTTGTTGAACTTTCTTACTCGAACTAGATTTAAATATTGATCAATAAATTTTAATAAAATATTTTCAATAACAAAACTCTTTACTAATATAGTTTCCATTTATGCATCCAAGAACAACAGTTTCTACAATATTGAATGCAGATATGTAAGAAATAGGTGAAAGGAATCCTTCAACACAGTGTTCGCCAAAGTGGTCACCGTAGTAGTGTTGCATCATGGCTTGCACCGCTAGAATTGCTGTATTCCAAAGGGAAACGACGTGCAGAGGCACTCCTTTGTGCATTGCAGTAGAACGATGAAAATCGTGATAGCCATTTAGACGTAGCTCTTCATGTTGGTGCTTGACGTAATGATCGAATATCTAGAGAGAAATTACTTTAACTAATTAATTAATCATCTTAAAGTGCAGGAACTTACATAAGTTATAACCCAGAATATGGCACGCAAATAGAGCATTGTAAAATAGGCCTGGCATCTTTTTTCAGGTGGCGAGGAAATCGCAAGAAGTACCCCAGTAAAAGATATTGCAGTTGAAATCAACAGATGAATGCTAGAATACAAAAAAAAAATGTAAAATTTAATCGCGAAAAACAGTTCTAAACACTGTCATGTGATACCGATAGGGTGTATGAAATTTTTCCAAAAAGCGCCATAGAAAAAAAAAGTTGTGAATCCTTAACATTTATATTTTTGTTTACAAAATATTGGGACTTGTCATATAGAAACAGTTACTTAAAGGGGAGTAAAAGACAAAATAAATTCAATTTTATACACAGAATTCTCTCGTCTATCTTTCTGGGTAGGGGGGTAGCGGCGGCGATATTATTTTTAATATGGGTCCTTTGTACAAAAAGAATCTTGTCATAGACGCGTTTAAGATTCGTCATGCAGCGACCATAAAATAATGACTTCTATCAATTGTATCCCACACTTTAACAAGATGTCAAACTAGGAAATGACTCATACATAGTACGAAAGGCGACTGTAAGATAACCTATACTATCGCGGCTATTGAAAAAAGGATGCAAATCGATATTTATATTTGAAACAACAAAACCCTGGATCGGACAAGCTTTTCATGGTTGCTTCGGTTAGAAAATTGCACTTTCAAAGTTGCAATTTTGCTAAATATACCTAGGTATACCATAAGGGAGTTCTCTGGATTGTATCAAATAAACAGAAGACTGTCCTCGGTGGCAAAGGCAGTGAGTTTAACAATCCGTTTGAGATAGTCAAACTTACGGTCCAATTTTGTTTATAAATATAAAATATATTTCAAAATTCTATCCATGAATAAAATTTGCAACTATGTATGTAGGTACCAAAATGCTTGATCTGGTATCTTACTAATACTGTTTCTACTTTCTATTTAAAGAAGCTTTGTTCCTCTTATCAAACAGATTAGGATTGTGAATATTTTATTATTCGTAAGCTAGCACCACCCTTAATTAAAAAATGACGTCTTGAAGTTTTCAAAAATGAATCACTAACTAGTTTTAACTTACCTAAAAGCCGGTACAGTTTTAAGAGCTTTAAAATCACCGTTTGTGTTCGAAGTCAAGACTGGATCAATCAACTGACTACGGTCACTAGTCTGCTGACCAGCCTCACTAGCATTCCCATTTGTTTCATCCATGTACCTATTTAATTTTTGTTTGCACCAGCACTTAAATGACGACGTAAAAGTAAAGTTTTTCAAATCTTGCCAAATTCAGGAAAAATAATTGCAATTTTTTTCTAATGAAAGAATTCAAGTCAGTTATATGCAATACTTTTAATTCCGGTCTTAAAACATAATACAGTACTTGTAGCTTTAGAAATTGTAATCAAATGAATAAAAATATATAGTAGAATATATATAAAGCGGTGGAAAAAAAAAAACAAAAATCCAGAAATAAAAATTCTTTTGTTTTGATTTGTATTTGCCTATTCAGTACTTTTGAAGTGATTTGGAAAAATTTTAGAATGAACAGTGGGAATGAACAATGAACAATGGATTTGTCAAAAATGACATTTGATAAGCAAAGCTAAACTTTATGCAGCGCCCACATGATCCAAAAATAAAGTTTTTTAAGGCACCTTGCACATGCACATGAGACACGACCAGCTATCTGTGGTGCGTTCTTTCATGTTTCTGTGGTTACTTTAGTTAACTTCGGTCGTGCCTTTAATTCAGAAAGTTACTAGGAGTTAACTTTATGATGTCATAAAGTCGTTCCTAAATTCAAAGTAAAGCCTTAACTACATAAGCCATTTTGTCTGTCGGCATTTTCTCCTTTTTATTTGGTCAATTTTTCATCAAAAATTCTGTGCCATAAAGCCAGGTACGCAGTTCAAGCTAAACTAAATTTTATCTCTACAATTCTTATCTCTACAATCGTTTGCTAAAGCCAGGTACGCAGTTCAAGCTAAACTAAATTTTATCCCTACAATTCTTATCTCTTGCTAAAAGCACAAATGTCAAAATTTATCTGTGAAAGAATGCGTTGAGCATTATTTCACGTGCTAAAACAAGTGGAGACTTCTTGAATTTAGCGCGTGAACTGCGTACTGCCTAGCTAAATATCCTCGCTAAAAATTATCTTTGGAGGAAATTTGTATGGAAGATAAATTTTAGCGCGATCTGCGTACTAGGCTTAAGAGCACAAATGTCAAAATTTATCTGTGAAAGAATGCGTTGAGCATTATTTCGCGAGCTAAATTAAGTGGAGACTTTTTGAATTTAGTGCGTGAAATGCGTACTGCCTAGCTAAATATCCTTGCTAGCCCAGCGTCTCCATTAGCAATTTTCGAGGCAATAAATTGCTTCCCTAATTGCCATTGACTTGAATTTTGGCAATGGCAATGGCAATATTGCCTGAAAGATGAAAGTCAATTATTGATTTCCATCAACCAGGCAATAAATTTTGACGTTTCGTCTTTTACAAAATGGTTTTTCGATGATTTTAAATAATTTCTCCTTCATTTTGAAACAAAAAGTGAAAATATGAATAGAAGTGACCACAAATTAGTGAATTAAAATTTTATATTATCAACAAACAGTAAATTTAAACAGTTTTTGTCGCGATGTCTATACCTAAAGTTTTTGACAACTGGAATTGCAATCGATATTGAAATTGCCATTGCCTCAAATATTGCCAATGGAGCCACAGCGTTAAATTTATCTTTGGAGGAAATTTGTATGGAAGATACATTTTAGCGCGATCTGCGTACTAGGCTTTAAGAAAATCTATGAGCGCTCAGAGATTTTTTCTTCATGTGACTGGGCATGCAGAAATTGAAAAGCAGTGCCGAAGTTCTGTAATTCTCACATGCATAAAATTGGTCGAGAAACGATAAACTGAAACAAAATACATCAGTTTTGTTCCATTTTTCAGCGTTTCTCGACTGATTTTGTCGATGTGAGAGTTACAGAACGTAGGCACAGGACCCATGTTCTGTAACTTCTCGCATGCATAAAACCGGGCGAGAAACGATGGAAACTGAAACAAAATACATGAGTTTTGTTCCATTTTTCAGCGTCAGTCGAGAAACGCTGAAAAATGGAACAAAACTCATGTATTTTGTTTCAGTTTCCATCGTTTCTCGACCGGTTTTATGCATGCGAGAAGTTACAGAACATGGGTCCAGGACCCATGTTCTGGAACTCTCACATCGAAAAAATCAGTCGAAAAACGCTGAAAAATGGAACAAAACTCATGTATTTTGTTTCAGTTTTCATCGTTTCTCGACCGAATTTATGCATGCGAGAAGTTACAGAACATGGGTCCAGGATACAAAATACTTTCATTAATTTTCGCCTCTACTGTAAAATTTCAAAGATGTCACAGATGTCATCTGCGTCTTCCAAAAATTCAAACCACCAACAACTTCACAATGGACATATTTCAAAAACTTTTAAATGAGTTTTTAAAACTTATTTTGTTTATCAATTTTACAGAAATTTTAAACTTTTATTAAATAAAAACTGTCCTTTAAAGTTTTACTTAACAAATAAATGGCCTTTTTACCAAGACGTGTCAAAGATATTCCTCCTTTAGAATCAGATTCAGAAGATGATAGAACACCTCAAAAAGCGTAGGTTCAATTTCGAAATAAAAAAATATTGCTTTGATTTAATATCAAATTACACACATTATTTGTTAAAATTCTTGTAGAAAAACCGAAAAAAAAGGCAGCCAAGAACTACACCAGAGTGATTCCTTTAAACACCGAAAAATGTAAGTTTCCAATTGTATTATAAGCTGCAAAAAAATGAAAACAAAAACTGTTAATTGTAGACCGAAAAGAGTTTCGGAGCTGCCACCACTAGAATCCGATTCGGACGAAGATGAGGGCAAGAATGATAGGTAATAATATAATAGAATTTGAATTGAAATTAGAAAAAAAGGTCCGAAATAACGTTATTTACACCAAGGTTCAACTGTGCCATTCTCAACGATTCATTCATGAGTCCCGCCAGAAGCGACAATGATGATATTTCGCCAAAGAAGATTGAAAATCCTCCAAAGACTGCTTTAAATCAGCCAGCAGATGATTCTTTTCTCTTAATCTTTGATAAAATGAAACTCAACGATACCGCCTCTGCGAAGAAGAATGAGTGTGTCATTCCCGCGGCTCATATCGAAACACAGAGACAAAAACTCCCATTAAAACCAATTCAAGAGAACCAAGTGCCCGCATTGGCTGGCGCACCTTCCATAGTTATTTCTAAACCTTCAGTACCAGCAGCAGTAGGAGTTGAAGTCGAAACTCCTCTTAAGCAAGCCGATGCTCAATTTGCAACGCCTCAAATTCGCTCATGGTCAGTAGCCAGACGACCAAAAGATCTCTGTTCGACATCTCGCAAGGAGCGCACAGCAATTGCTAATGAGTTTCGTTCGCAGAAGGTTCTCTTCCAGACTCCCATGGCTGTGGCACGAGCTCCTCATCTTGCCAACAATAGCATTACACTATCCCTTTGCGATACTATGAATGAGAGTGGAACACCAGGAACTGTCGAAAATCAAGTTAAATCCAAATCACCTGTGAAGAATGATGATGTTATGAAATCTAAGAAATCTCTAGCCTTCAGTGAGCAAGAAGCTGAACTGAAAAATACTACTGAAGCAGAGAAATCGAAACAGAGTATTATAACGATCAATGGCTCGGATTATGAGATCAGGAAGAAGCTAGGGTGTGGGGGATCTAGCAGTGTTTACCTGGCCCATCGCAAAGATTCCGGAAAGGATTGTGCTCTTAAAGTAAGGAATACAATTGTTGCATATTTTAATTTTATTATTAGGTTTTCTTGTTTCACGATAAATAACAAAGATAATATTTAGGTTAGATATGTTATAATGGAGCGGCCTGCAAAATTTCTATTCAATAAAGTCATTGTTAAATTGGCGATGACGTATTCGAGATGTGAATAATATCATTTTTCATATTTTTTGTAATGCGAACACTTTGAATGCTCGAAGGTTTCAAGCTTTAAGCCTTAACTACATAAGCCAAAAAAGTGAAAAAGTAGAAAAGTGAAAATTTTCAAACTCATTTTGGGATAGTTTTTCTCACTGGAAAACTTATAAAAATGATGCAGAAAGCTTAAATTTTGGTTTAAAAGAAATTGTATACATTCTTTTTCACAAAACAACTGCGCTAGCGGAAAAAAAAATATTTTTACTTTTGTAATTTTGCAAAAAGTGGCCAATGTAGTTAAGACTTTAATCTCAGATTTCAAAAACGTCAAATCAAAATCAATTTGAACAAAATTTATGATGCAGAAGTTGCAATCGTTCTGCTTGCAAACAAACCTTTCGATAAACATCAAATGATTTTTTTTGCAAGCGCATTTGATTTTTTTGAACAAAAGCTAAAACAAAACAGAATAATTCGGTAAACAATCAATTTATTCGGTCTGTTTGTTTACTTGAAACTTTCACCAAGTGTCGCTAACTTGTGTTTTTTCCTATTGATTTTGACAGCAAGTTCTGCGACGTCGTACAGGTACGACGTTAAAAAACAGGAATATTATTTCTTTGAGATATTGTCAACAGTTCAGATTCTTGATTATATTGTTTGCAGCGCACACCTACATATCTGACAAGAAGTAAAAAAGAAATCATTTTATCTGTCTTTTTCGTCACCTCAACTTTTTTTGTACATAGCTGCACCGCAGTTGATGTTTTCGATCAAGCGACTTTAGCAAACTGCATTAACGAACACAGTGCTAATGCAGTAGAATTTGTATTTGCATTTTCGAACAAAAGAATTTTGCAGTTTGCGTTTAACAATATTTTGTGAATTCATTTTTGAAATTCGAAAACTGCCTTTGCTTTGGCGGGAGCACATTCTAGCGATGAAAACTGACAAAAAAACTTTGCGTACCCCCAGGGTTACGCGTACTGCACTTTTGGAAACATGCCGTAAGGTGTGAAAAAAGCTAGTGTGTAGGTTTGGGTCGAGACAAGAAAAAAATCGTGTGGGAGGGGCGGGGTCTTTTACCAAAAATCTCTTCTTTATCTTCTTTTTAAAAAAAGTTGTTTTAATGAACAGTTTTTGAAAAATTAATTTTCAATCTCAAAATTGTGTTCATTGACTTTGTTCAAAGTTTTACGTTAGTAAGTACTATTTTTGTTTTTAATATTCAATACTCACAATTCGTTTTTCGAAAAAAAATAAATAAATAAAAATAACGGAAGAAATTGACTTAAAAAAATATAAGAAAACAACGACAACCTTGGCGTTGGAACGCCATGCTATATCTCTTCTTTTATCTTCTTTTTAAATAAAGTTTTAGTCAACAGTTGTTAAAAAATTAATTCTCAAACAGGCTTTATAAAAGCCATGTTTTATTGTTGGTTTTATAGGCAGAGATTCTATAAGTAATCTGGGTTCTTTGGGAAACCATCGTTTTTCCAAAAATTCGACTGGATGTGTAAAATGCTATTGAAGCTTTCTTTTCTCTTACTTGAATGTTTTCTTACCAATAACGTACTAAAATATAGTTTTCCCCTCTCAAATTTTACATATCTAATCATTGGGAAACAGTTTGTATGAGAAATTGGTCTTCAAAATAAATAATTCCACTTAAATAGCTGTAACATCGCAAACTTACTTCAAATCTCTCAATGAATTTCATAAACGGTTTTTCTTCCTATTTGCAGATAGTTGATCTACGAGGAGACGCTGCAGTCGTCGAGGGCTACTTAAACGAGACTAAATTATTAGCAAAACTGCAGGGAAACATTTGTGTGGTTTCGTTATACGAATAGTGAGTATGCCATTCGCATGCAATCAGATGAAACTGATAAAAGATTTTTTTCCCAGTGAACTGCTTGCTAAAGAATCCAAGTTGTACATGGTGATGGAGAAGGGTGATTCAGATTTGCATAAAATTCTTTCATCGTACAAAACTAACTTACCTCTCTATGTATTGATGAACTTTTGGTATCAGATGTTACAATCGGTCGCTTATATTCATCAGAATGGTAAGGATATTGGGTATGGTATGCAAAAAGATGATTTCAAGCTTTTTATTTCACTTTTTTGAGTTCTTTCTGAACATGGTATGCAAGAAAAAAAAAAATAACTGACGGAGAAAAATCTCATGATGTTAGATCAAACTTACAGTAATGAAATCGATCTCATATTGAAAGCTCTGTATGAGACAGAACTCGTTTTGATATGCAAAAAGATGAGATAAATTCATTGCATGAGATTGGTCTCATATATTCTCAACCATTGTTTTCTGTTGCTCAATTTTTATCAAATCGAATTTATAAAAATAGAAGGTGCCCATTTGATGGAGATTTTCGTCGATTGAGATTTCGTCCGGATTTTTTTAGGAGCGATCAAGAAAATGCAACAGGACAAAAATGTTCTTTAGAAGAATTTAATGTTCTATCATACGATTTGAAATATAAAAAAAAATCTATAATAAATCACTTGAAATCTTTTTTCAATTCTAAACTTCTACTCACCATATAAAAGTTACAATCTAAAAACTAATAAACTAATTAAGACAATGAGCTTTGAGATCGATCTTAATGCCATCGAAACTGAGCTTTTGAGAATGGTTTCATTTTGTTTGCATATGAAACTGAGTCCGAGTACCGCTCTGCTTGATCGATCTCATATCTGAGCTTAGGCTCGTTAGCTCGGACTCTTAAATCGAATTCATCTTTTAGCATGCGACATTTATTCTTTAAAAATGAAAGACTATTATTTTAATTAGAAATGTATTAAATACAAAATTTATATTTTTTAGGTGTTATACATTCAGATCTTAAGCCTGCGAACTTCTTGATGGTTCATGGAAGACTCAAGCTGATAGACTTTGGAATAGCTAGTAATATTGCGATCGATTCAACTAGTATTATCAAATTTTCACAAGCCGGAACTTTTAACTATATTAGTCCAGAAGCTTTGATTGATACATCAACTGGAAATAGCCCCATGGGGAAGAACCAGCCAAAAATAAAGGTATAACGCTATTTACTTTAGTTTCAAATGGTTTAAAGAATAAGATGGTCTCCTAGATCCAAGTAGTAGGACGATTAGTGTGCTATTCTTATTGGCAGTCACTTCAACCTTATCTAAATGTTCCATCTACACAAAAATCGAGCTTTTAGCGGCTCAGGAGGTCCATACTGAATTTATTGTGTATCTTTCATTTGGTTATATTTGAAAAGAAAAAAGTTGTTGAAGTTTTTAGTTGAAAAATGCATTTAAAAATGTTAAAACGGCGTCTGGCGGGCATAAGGCTGAAAGTAAAACGTCTTGGACCTACATTTTTAAAATCAGGAGGCTCTTACTGAATTTATGGTGTATCTTTCATCTGGTTACATTTGAAAAGAAAATAGTTTTTAAGGTTTTAAGTCGAAAAATGCAAAAATGCTAAAATGGCGTCTGGCGGGCATAAGGCTGAAAGTAAAACGTCTTGGACCTACATTTTTATAATCAAGCGATTTTTTCTGATTTTTTGATGTATCGTTCATTTGGTTATACCTCAAAGGACAGAAGTTAATTCTCTGCAATCTTTGGAGCCGTCTGGCGGCGCAAAGGCTAAAACCAAAACGTCGGGGACCTACATATTTGTAATCAGGAGAATTATTCTGATGTGTTTATGTATCACTTATGTGGTTATATCTTAAACTTCCAAAGTTGATTTTTCACCCTCTTTTGGGGGCGTCTGGCAAGGGGAAAGCTGAAAGCAAATCGTCTGGGACCTAACTATTTTTAATCAGTGCACAATCCTTTATTGTTTGTATATAAATTGAAGTGGTTATACCTCCGACATCCAAAACGGAAAAATTACCATTTTCAAACGCCCACCCCCACCCCCGGCTGAAAAAAAAACCTGCCAGACGGTTGATTTTGATATAATAATGCGTATACCTACACGTACATGCACATGAATTTTGGTTATACCTCACTGCCAAAATTTGCTACCGGCTCTTAGACTAATAGTAATCCATATAAAATAAGATTTTAGCAAAAAAGAAGGATATTTATCCAGCTAATTGAGTGGAAATAGAATATCATTGTTTTGTTCTACATTTAACTATTTATTTAATAATCTTTATGTATTTAATTTTTTTAATTTTAAGATTTCAACAAAATCCGATGTCTGGTCGTTAGGTTGCATTTTATATCTCCTGATCTATCAAAAGACACCATTCGGGCACATCAAAAACATTTATGCCAAAGTTAATGCCATAACAAGTCCTTCAACAGAAATTCAATATCCAGCTTTACCATCTTACTATCCAATTATGTTGGTGCAGGTAATTATTAAATGTATACTTTATTTAATGTTTAAAAACAAAAAAAAAAAAATAAAATTAAAGTCAAACAAAATTAAAACAATTTTCTTTACAGATGGCAAAGAATTGTCTCCAACACAATCCGAAACAAAGACCATCGTGTGTCGAATTGTTGCAATATCCATTCAACATGATAATACCAATTCAAAATCTAAGCGTAGCCCCTAAATAATTATTTATAAATTGTCCAATATTTTAATACCTATATTTGATACGGTAGATATATTTATGTATGTAGGAACAACAAAATAACAAAAAGTATTAAATAAATTTATATGTACAGGTTTTTAAATTTATTAAAATTTTTTAATGTCAGCATAACAATAGTTTACTTATTCATAATTATTATAAAATAAATAATTGACAGCTCATGAAAAACCAAGGCCTGACTTACAATAATTCTCAACCATACCTGAGAGCGTGTTGTAAATCAGTAGGAATGAAAGCACTTTTTCGTGACAAAATATACTCTTGGAGTATTTGTGAATACCTCACCAGGGGCAGTTTTTTAAGAGGAATAGACCCGCATTCGATGCCTAGACTCCAACCGTGTTGACAGTATGACAATCAGCCTTATCATCGTACCCGATCGAAAAGAAATTTTCTCCGAAACCGTTCCGATAGGCCAATCGGACAGATCTACGAAAAAAAAATTTAATGCGCGTTGAAAATATCAAATTTGTGCGTTACATGCCGATGAAATGTCAAAATGGCAGCAACACATCAGGAATTCATGCGATGTGTGAAGATATTTTCTTTCCGATTTCCCTGACAAAAAATTTAAAGTGGAAAATTTCCCGTAACTGCATTTCTTAAGAATCTTCTTTTTTTTCTTTATTTAATGTTCTTTTTGGTCGTATCTTTTGGCTTCCAAAAACACTGCTGCACTGTCCGTGGTTGTTTCACTAATGCTTGTTCTTTGAAAATATTTTATTTTGACAAATTTAAATGTCAAATACATGCGTCGATACGCACCAATATTTTTTTTACGATTCGTATACCATGAAGAGAAAAAATCGACTGATCGGAAGTTTTCTCCGATCGTACATAGATACATACAGAGTTTTTTTTGCATAAGATTCGACAAAAGGTTAGGGCGTGTAGGTTAGGTCGAGACTAGAGAAATAAGTCTGGGTGAGGGGGCCTATTTCTCCCCGTTAAGGCGGGAGTGGCAATTTAATTAAAAAATACAACTTGGAATGGAATATAAAAATATTAAAAAAGAACGGAAACATGTAGAATTTCATGCTAAAATCTTTTCATTTTTACTTTTTCAATTTACTTCAGATTCTTTAAAATAGTTTTTAAAAAATTAATTTTCAAACTCAAAATTTTGAAAAAAAAAATAAATAAAAAAAAAATTATTTTCAAACCAGTTTTGATTCAAATTCTACGTTATTGAGTATTGTTTTTGTTTATAATTAGTCCAGTCAACGAAGGAAAAATAAATGAAATAAATCGTGTAGCCTGGGTTATGTTTTAAAGTGGTAGGGGTGACCCTCAGGTCCAACATATTAAAAGTCCCCAGCCCAGGGCTGTGAGCTTAAGCCAGGAGAGGGGGTTAAAGGTCCCCTTTTTTAGTTTTTCGCGAATATTTCGAAAACCAAGGGCTTAAGTGAAAAAGTCTGCACTAAGGTATTAAAGCAAATTGAATTTCCTACAAAAAATGTTACGATTTTATTTTCGCTTAGAGCAACACTAAGGAAGATGCGGGGTGGAGAAATGTCAAGAAATCTAAAAAATCGGTCAATAGCCTACAAAATTTAGTGTTTATTGATCAATTTTACCCAGAAATAACAGAAAAAGTAAGTATATGTATTCAAAATTATTCCACTGATGATTTGGAAGAGAGTTTATGGGCTTAAAGCAGGTGGCGAGGGTTAGAATTTCCTAATTTAATTTTTTTGCTAGTGTTGGCATTCACTATGAAAAATACTGTTTCTTCAAAGGTAAAAAGTATAATGGATTTTTCCAAGTTACTGATCATGACTTTGTAAAATAATTTTCAGACATGTAATAAGAAAAAAATAGTTTAGGAAAGGGGGGTCTATGTCCCCCCGTTTATAAGGGAGGGAGCATTTTCTAAAGCATTGACGTAAAGTGCATAAAGTAGTGTTCATAATTTTTGATTTTATCAAAAAACTAAAAGACCTACACCTATCTAGTTTTTAGCGGTCGACTAAGGATTAACAACAGCAATAAATACTGAACTAAAATTTTGCACTTAGCTACAAAAAATTTTGAAAATAAAATCATTATACATTTTTTTTTTCAAAACTTTAAATTTAAATTCTATTTTTTCATAAACTGTTAAATAAAAAAACTTGTTTTAGCAACAAAATGAAAGAATAGGTCTTTGGATTTTCAAGAAACCTATAGTATTGTATTATAGGTACTTCCGCTGATTTTAAATAATTATTTATGCACTGTACGTCAATGCTTTAGAAAATGGTCCCTCCCTTATAAACGAGGGGACATTGACCCCCCTATCCTTAACGATTTTTTTCTTAGTACATGTCTGAAAATTATTTTACAAATCATGGTCAGTAACTTGGATAAATCCATTATACTTTTCACCTTTCAAGAAACAGTATTTTTCATAGTGAATGCAAACACTGTAGCAAATAAATTAAATTAGGAAATTCTAGCCTTCGCCACCTGTTTTAACACCATAAACTCCCTTCCAAATCATCAATGGAATAATTTTGAATACATATACTTATTTTTTCTGTTATTTCCAGATAAAATTGATCTAGAAACACTAAAATTTGTAGGCTAATGACCGATTTTTTAGATTTCTTGACATTTCTCCACCCCGCATCTTCCTTAGTGTTGCACCAAGCGAAAATATAAGTATAACATTTTTTGTAGGAAATTTAATTTACTTTAATTCCTTGGTCCAGACTTTTTCAATTAAGCCCTTGGTTTTCGAAATATTCGCGAAAAACTAAAAAAGGGAACCTTTAACCCCCTCTCTTGGCTTAAGCTCGCGGCCCTGGGCTGGGGACTTTTGGTATGTTGGACCTGAGGGTCACCCCTACCACTTAAAAAAACAACCCAGACTACACGATTTGTTATCATTTATTTTATGATTTTAGGTCTTCGTTGACTGGACTAAATATTTAATGCTGCTATTAATTTTTAGTCAAACATTGAAAAGCAGATGCAATGTCTCCTAGTTTTTGAGAAAATTCGAAAATAACCAAACTAATGGGGTTTTCCATTGGTAAAATAAATCAATTTATTTTTGATTTGGATCTGTCAAAAACACATTTTCCCCTCTTTTTGCTTTACATTGGGCAAAATAAATTGATTTATTTTTGATTTTAAATCAAATTTGCAAATCTAAATTTTTCGGCAGATTTACCCCTCTTTGTACTAATACCACCATAAATCCAGCTGTCAGTTTGCAAATGTTTTTCGTTTATATTTCGGCTATGAAAATTATGTTGAAAAATGTGGAAAATAATTGGTAGTAAATAAATGGTAGCAGTTTAAAATGAACCGGCAACTTTATCAAGTTCATATTTCCCTTCTAAAAATAAATCGAAGGATGAAGATTTTTTTGAAATATTGACATAGAAGCTATAATGCACAAACACAGTGACAAAAATAAATCAATTTGAAATTGTGTTCCATTCGCCACAAAATAAATCAATTTTTTCATTGAAATCTAAATTTACCAATGGAAAACCCCATAAGTTGTTCTTGAATTCGACCTACGTGCGTGCATTTGTGTGTACATTTGAGCGTGCGTTCATGCGTTCGTTTGTGCTTGCGTTCGTGACGCATGGAGTTTTCCTCGAACAAAAATCCAATGCAATACCAGCCAAATTCCCCTTGAAAATTTATTGCCAGGGAAAAATTCCCTGGGAAATTTATGTTCGCGATAACCCTCATTATTTGATTGTGATTGAGTTCAATGAACGAATGTACATCTTTTGTTTCAACCTTTCCATTCATAATACTACGTTTTCACCGACCACTAAACCGAGATTTAGGTAGATTTACCACAAATCTCTTCACAAATCCCGTGATTTACCATACAAATTTTAATCTCCTCAAATCAAGATTTAAAATAAATCTCATTTAAATCTTGCTAGGTAAAATTCGAACAGACCTATTCCCCTATTCAGCGCAATACAAGCTGCTAAAGCAAACTTGCCATCTCACTTCCACTTCATAAGAAAAATGACCCACCATCTGCATTTTGAAAGGTTCTGTCAAAATTAATCTATTTTTTAATCTTTTTTTCTGGTGAAAACACTATTTGGGATTTATGAAATCTAAACGAGATTAAATTGCAGTGAAAACGTAGTATAAGAATAGACTTATTTCAATAAAGCCTAGTTCGCTGATGATACGAAATGAAAAATCCCATACAAAAATGTAAGCATTTCGTTGTCGTGTTACAGACCAACGAAAAATTTCGTTTCAGATCAGCAGCATACTAGGCTAAGCTACACGCCTTTGTCTTTTTTTTTTTATTCAAAACACCCTGTACCTATACAAAAATCAATATTTAGTAATAAAAATACTAAAAAAACGAGAAGTTCGAATGTTTATTTTACCTCTAAAAATAAAAATAAATTTGATGGCACAACAGCTCATGAAGAACTAGGGCCTAGTGACTTACAACTCTCAACCATTCCTGTGTGCGTGTCTGCAGGAATGGAGGGGACCTACAGTTTATTGCCGAATCCGAATGGCTAACGAGCGGCACTTTTCTGTGACAGGAGATACTCTTGGAGGACTTGTCAATTCCTCGCAAGAGGCAGTAGCCGTTTTTTCTTTTAAATAAATAGGTGGCGAGGCTGGGGATCGAACCTTAGACCTCCGGCATGACAGTCCATCGCACTAACCATCACGCCACGGCTACTACAGTTTATTTTACCTCATCTGGTCGAAAAGGAAAAGCTTTCTTCAATAGTGCAAATTAGCCGTAAATTTCCGTGCCGGTACCACTTTATTTGGTATATTATTTTATTATTATTGCTTTAAGAATTCATCTGGCGATATAGGCTTAAACAACTTCAACGTACATAAATACATATATTGTATATTAAACAATCAAAATTTAATTTATTGAAGTTTATTTTATTCCTAAAAAAAAAAACAAATAATATAGAAAATAAACAATATGGCATTAAAGTTTTAAGGCTGTTGAATAATTCATTTTAACTTTTAGCCTTAGTAGCAATATACTTGGGTATATCAGTAATTTGCATCGTATTGTCCTTCGCCGATGTAATTAGCTGAAAAAGACATCACATTAACAAAAAATATTTTATTAATTTTAATTGCGGACAAAAAAAAAAAAACATACTTTATCGCCTGCGATCTCCAGCGCCAAAATCATTTTTCCAGATCCTGGAAACCGTCCTATTTGACATCCTGTTTTCTTATCCAAAACATATACAAATCCGTCATAGCAACCAACGAAGATATATCTATCTTTGTACAGTTTCATAGAGACTGCACCATTGCCACAATTAAATATTGCTAAACGTCCTCCAGTCTAAAGAAAAATGTGTGCCATATTATGGAATATGTACATATTAAAAAAAAAAAAAATGAAAACTCACTGTAAAATTGTATTGATGAATTTCATTGCGCTGAGTTCCACAATAGACGCAACCATCGTCCAAAAGAATGCTGTAAATGTGCAGCTTATCAGAGATATCTAAGGACCTTAGTAAAAGACCGGTCATGGCATCTCGAAAATTGATTTGATTTCCTTTCGAGGAGACGATGAGTATTTTCCGTGGACCTTCCTTGGTAGCTCTTATTGCAATAATTGAACTTCCAGACGAACAAAGAAGAGATTCCGATAAACTGTTTTTCTATAAGAAAAAATTATAGAAATTTGTAATATGAAGTTTGGCATTTACATATGTTAAAAATATTAATTTAGTTTTTAAAAACGTGAACACAGTAGATTGCACATAATAAGGACATTTTTGAAAAACAAAATGGCAAAACAACAGGCATGTTCAGAAAATGCTATTATAGAGCCCTCAGCAATCTCAGTAGTTAATGGGGTTTTCCTATTTTCCATTGAAGTTCGAATTTTTTATTTTACCTCATCTAGTCGAAAACGAAAAGCTTTCGTCAATAGTTAATGGGGTTTTCCATTGCTAAATTTATGTGGTTTTTCTTTCAGCCAAAAAAAATTGATGCCTGCCAGGGATTTTGATCCCGGACAAGTTTTTGCATTTCTTTCAACCAAAAAAAATCAATCCCTGACAATTCGGGATCAAAATCTCTGCCCGAATTAAAGAGAGATTTATGTCGTTTTTCTTTCAGCCAAAAAAATTGATCCCTGTGAGGGATTTTGATCCCGGACAAGTTTTCGCATTTCTTTCAACCAAAAAAATCAATCCCTGACAATTCGGGATCAAAATCTCTGATCCCGAATAAAAGAGAGATTTACACCTACATGAAACACGCACTTGCACACACAAAATTATTTTTTGCTTTATTAAATTAAAATCATTTTTGACAAAATTAAATTTGACATCCCACACACACATTTGCAAACAAAAAACAAATCCAATCTGCATTTCTTTTGCCAAGAAAATTCGTGATCCGGGATCAAAATCCCTATTTGCAAAAGAAAAACGACATTAGATTTCAATGAAAAAATTGATTTATTTTGTGACGAATGGAAAACAATTTCAAATTGATTTATTTTTATCGCTGTATTTGTGCATTATAGCTTCTATGTCAGTATTACAAAAAAATATTCATCCCTCGATTTACCTACTTTTAGAAGAGAAATATGAACTTGCTAAAGTTTCCGGTTCATTTTAAACTGCTACCATTTATTTATTAGCAATTATTTCCCACATTTTTCAACATAATTTTCACAACCGAAATATCAACGAAAAACATTTGAAGACTGACAGCTGGATTTATGTTGGTATTAGTTAGTTTAAGGAGGGGTAAGTCTGCCGAAAAATTTAGATTTGCAAATTTGATTTAAAATCAAAAATAAATTGATTTATTTTACCCAATGGAACGCAAAAAGAGGGGAAATTGTCTTTATGACAGATCCAAATCAAAAATAAATTGGTTTATTTTACTAATGGAAAACCCCATAAGTAACCAGGATTCCTCAGAAAAAATTCTCAGTTTTTTCTATTTCGACAGAAAAACTGAGGGAAACAATTTTTGAATTCGCTTGCTCACTGTTTGATGGAGCGAAGTCTCTGAGATCTCATTTTCCTGGACATGCCTTGAATATACGAGTATAGGCGTTTTTCGTTTTTAGTTCAGAGTTTTGTCAGAGCAGAGCACTGAGTAGACTCTGAGCGAATGTCCCCTTTCACACGAAGATACTAGTTGCTGGTGATTTTTTTGACGTTTTCTTTAAATCTCCTTAACAATCTCTTGTACCTTTCAGAAGATACAAAGTCGGAGGAGACTTGCTGTATTTTCCTTTTAAACTACCTTGGTTGAACGTCAAAAAAGTCAGATCAGAGATTTTGATCCCGAATTGTCAGGGATTGATTTTTTTTGGTTGAATGTAATGCAAAAACTTGTCCGGGATCAAAATCCCTCACAGGGATCAATTTTTTTTGGCTGAAAGAAAAACGACATTATTCTGAGCTCATGGAGCACGCTTTGAACGAAAAAAGAAACACAAATTCCAAGCTCTGAGCACTCTGAACTGAAAAAGAAACACAACATTTTTGTTTGACAGTTCGGGCTCAGCTCTGAACTGCTCTGAATTAAAAAAGAAAAACGCTTTATGTGATTAAAAAATTCAGAAAGTGGATTAAAATTGAAACCACGTGTTCCCATTAACTTATGACTAATTGCAAGTTTTTGGCAAGTTTGGTCAAGGCTCTGGAAAGTTTTCAGTAAGAAACATTTAGACGGGGAAAACTTGTTAAATACTACCTAAATCTGTTGCTAGTAAAAATTTGTGGGGCAAGTTTTGCTATCCCATCAGAAATAACCATGTTATATAAAAAAACATGATACCTAACTAAACATACAATGGTATGAAATATTAGACTATACCTAAAATTATTCATTTACAACATTGTACTTCTGTTTTGCAAATAAGCCCCATGGTTATAATAGCTTTAACAGACTGAAATCGGTAAACAGAAAGTCCGAGGATAGAATCAAAAATAGACAAACTTTCTTTTATTCTTTTTGTTTCTCGAGGCATAGGGTAGGTTTGAAGGGGTGATGATACGACACTCGGATCTCAGTGCTCCCCATGATATAGGTAAGATAGGTACATCTATAAGGACGGAAAAGGAGTTAGTGGAGCTTAGGAGTTAGGTATGGGCGCCTCCCTGAACCATTTTGAATTCTACGTGAATTTTAAAATTTTTCTAAGTGGCAAACACGAGATGTCGCCTAGTTCGTCGAAAAAGTATTCTCCAAGGGCTATCTTTCTGGTTCTTGCTAAACTGGGGCACGCACAAAGGAAGAGCCCTCCTCTGCCTCTTCGTCATAACACCCTCTGCATAAGTCAGATGTAGTAATACCCATTCTGGTCATGTGTGTTCCCATTGAGTTGTGACCCGTAAGGATTCCAACCAAGAGGCACAGTTGAGGTCTGCTTAGCTTAAGAAGATAGTCTGTTATTTTCTTAGAGATATCCGGCCATATAGGTTCCTTGAAACCCGACATGTATCAATTGTTGACCATCTGTTGTTTGCGGCGTTTAGAAAACTCTGGCAAATTCTACTTTTTTCTTGTACCAGTGGCATGAATACAGAGGATTCAGTTTGGCTCGGATCAAGAGATGATACGTTTTTGTTCGATTTCATTCCCATGTATGTCACCACGGTGTCCTGGGATCCATCAGAGGAGGGCATTGACCAAGGGCGGATCCAGACTTTGAGTCAGGGGGGGGGGTCACACTTCAAAATACAATCGCTCTTAAAATTTAATAATTCACCTACCGCCTTTTGCAGTTTTGCTTGCCTCTTTATTTTATAACTTTACTACAACCGATTATCGTACTGAAATAATTCACACGTTTTTTTTAAAGGAAATTGAATGTTTTTTGAAAATATTCATTACTTCTTATCTAATTAGCGCAATCCTTCCAAAGTTATTGAAGGTTAAAGTGGATCGTTTATTCCACAGTTTTTTGGATTCCCTGTGGAAAATTTCAGCTATAATATACAGTTTAAATATTGAATTTTGTTGTATATGTTCACATAAATTAATTTTTTAAGAAAAAAACAATTTTTTGACGCAAGGAAAAATGAAAAAAAAAATAAACAATTAAATTAGCAGATTTGTATCGTTGTTTTCGGTTCTTATAGCAATCAATTTGAATGATTTTTTTCATAAAAATTGACTTGATAAGTATTTGTGTTGTGCTGAAGCTGATATTTTCAACAGGGAATCCCAAAAACTGTGGAATAAACCATCCACTTTAACCTTCAATAAATTCAGAAGGAGGGCACTAATTAAATAAGAGGTGAAGAACATTTTTAAAGAAAATTTTTCTTTAAGTAAACATCTCAATCATTTCCGTACGATAATCGGTTGTCAATTAATAAATTAAAAGAAGCAGACAAAAGAAAACTTCCCATACAATTTGTATGGAAAAAAGAAATTAGCGATGAGCTTCCTATAAATATTAATATAAACGGCTGAAATTTTGCCGGGCTTATTATTTCACTAAACTCTAACTTAAAAGCTAGTGGCATTCAAAATCGAAGACAATTTAATTTGTTTGAATCAGTCTAATATACACTCGTGTATTTGAAAGCACGGTAAATGTAATTTGTACTGTCAGCTATTGTTCTTCTATAAATTTCTGTGGTTTTGCTAGACTTTTCCTACTGAATAGAAAAATTTCGTTTACAATTTACTAAACAAAAATTAATTTTCTCCATTTGACTAGGCATGTTGCATCGAATCGTGAAACTCTAGTGCCTGTGTGAAAAATTGGATTACAATATTTGCATATGATATGTAATGTTATTTTTTACAAGAAAATTACCAATTAAAAATCTTCGAAAAACTTATCAAAAAAAAACTTAGCAATCAAGTGAAGGCTGTTTGATCAAAATATATGCGACACACGAAAAATTTCAACAATTAGCAGTTTCTTTTGCGGTTTTTTGGCCTAGAAAAAAACCGTTAATTAATTTTTTTTTTACAAACCTTACAATAACTAACTATGGTATTTTGCGTAGACTAAAATTATGCCGGAGTTGATATCATTGGTTGTTCTCGAGATATTTGAGCCAAATACCATTTTTTAACAATTTTTAGCAGTTTTTTTGCAGTTATTTTGGCATAGAAAAAAACCGTTTTTTATTTTTTTTACAAACTCTAATTGGTAGATTAGGTGTACTAAATAAAATTAACTCGAAGTTAATATCTTTGTTTGTTCTCAAGATATTCGACAATTTTAAATGTTTTTGTAATTACAAAAAAAAAACAGTGGGTTGATTTTTTTTAAGTATTACCAATTTTTCACTACGTCATTATGCATAGAATGAAACCAGGCCGAAGTCGAAATCTAGAGATATTCGAGAAACAAGCCATTTTACAACTTTTTTTTAAATTACTGTGATAAAAAATTTTTCTGAAAGGCCTTTCTGAATGTTATGACCTTATTATCTGTAATATAAAATTTATTTGAAGTCGATATCTCTTTGCGTTCTCGAGATATCGTGAACGAAAAAAAGCTTCCGAACGTACACAGACATCTCTCTAAAAACAATGTAGTCCGACTTCAGAGACCTTGAAACGTCGAGAAATGTCAAAAAAATGTCATGACCCCCACGCCCCCCCCCCACTGGATCCGCCCTTGGCATTGACACACCCCGGCAACGCACCCTACGCGCCCCGGCTGCAGAGAGGGCGCATCGCCCTCCCCCCTCTCCCGCGCCGTCAAGGCTGTGTCCACCAGCTGCGTCCGAAATCATCAACAGTTCTTCATTTCTAGAGCAAAAAACTTACTATGTCCCCTTTCACACGAAGATACTAGTTGCTGGAGATTTTTTTGACGTTTACTTTAAATCTTCTTAACAATCTCCTGTACCTTTCACACGCAAACAACAAAACTCGAATAGATTTGCTTATTCTCCTTTTAAACTACTTTGGTTGAACGCACACACAAACGCAGTGTGAATAGGAACGTCAAAAAAATTGAGTGATGTCATTTTCTTCTTTTTTTGCATTTTGGGCGATTCGGTTTTGGGCGATTTAACACTAGGCCTTCTGTCACACCTTAGGTGAATCACCCTGTGTAATGTGTGATAAATAGTCAAGACTCCCGAGATACAAAGTTATCAAGAAATGTTTTTATTTTTTTAACTACTTTTTTTTATAAAATAAAAATATCATGAAATAACTTAATAAATTGTATAAGATTACAAATATAAAAATTAATAAAATCCTTGATGCAAGGACGTTGTTGATAGCCCTTTCATAAGGAAGTGGCAATTATTTAAGATGTTTTTTATTTCTTCGAGAGAGATAGTTATTTTTCGTTACGCTATTGGAATTACCGCTATAAAACTATAAAAACTGTTTGTTCAACACAGTTAGATGCACAATATTGTAGTTCATAATTTTTGAAAGTTTTCATTAATCTATTTTCAATTTAAAACGCCTAAAAAAGTTTTTTTTTATACCAACCGTTATAAATGGTTGTACATTAGAAAATAGGTTAATGTCTTATCTCTCCTTACATGGTGGCTCCACGAGAAAGATTTCATAGAATACTGTCTTGCATGCTAGGAAAATTGCTCATGGAGGCTACTCATAGTATTCTATAATACCCACATACTGCTTTGCTCATAGAAAGCTATGAATAGTATTCTATGAAGAAGCAATTATTGAACCTTTGACATCTGTGGGTTTATTTCAATTTGTTTTTTGTTTTGTGTTTTTTCGAATGTATGTAATTAATTTATTGCAGGTGCCGAAAGGAAGTTTTGGTCTTTTTCTTATGGATTTAAGTAAAATTAACAATAAATCAATTCATTAAATTGTTTTTACTTCATAACTTTTCCCTGTGAAATTTTTGAGACAAACGAAATAGAAAGCTACCACCAAGTTTTATAGGCTGGAGTTATAGCTATTTCACGGTCGCCAGGCCGATCATCAGACTCCTTTAGTGGTGCTTAGTCTATTTATGTTCAATTTTATTCGAAAACCATTTGCCCCACTGAGGCTCGAACCTAGACCAAGCGTCTCCGGGCCAAGTGCACTACGCACTGCGCTACCGAAGGTCACGTGATCATGTCGATCGAGTGAAGGTTTTATTGTTTGACGAATGCATTTGAATCAACTAGCATTTTTACTAGCCACACACAAGCTTGTTGTTGTTCATTTGGGTTCTTTCATTCAAACCTTCAATATTAATATGATGGTGCGAAAGCTTTGCAGCCTACACTGCGCGTGTGTTATCACACAAAAAACTCTTTCGAAATAGAAAGCTATTAAAATGCCCAACCAACATTTTATGGTATAATATCGCTCTTTCTTTCTATCGAAAGTGACAGATAGTAATCTATACAATATTTCAGGTGGAGACACCGTGTTAGATATCTCTCTGATTAAATTTTCCCAAATCAATAAAAAGTTATAATAATCTAGTCTATAGCTGTATTTTATTTTCCCACAGATCTGATCCGGATTAAATTTGCGTATGAAAATACATGTATTAGAAAAAACACACAAGATCCAACATTCTTTTTCGCATTTTCAAATACATTTTTGAACACACACCCTTGCAAAAATTAGTTTTTATTCTGACAGATAGATGGCTATTTGAAAAAAGAAAAAGACAACAGTAAATAAACAAAAGGAAAAAAAAGAGACGGGTATGGAGGTAACCGTCGGAGCAGAATTCTCTCCGATTTCCTACGAATCGGAGACATTTTGCTGATCGGAGAACTACCTCGAAGCAAAATGTCTTCGATTCGTAGGAAGTCGGAGAGAATTCCGCTCCGACACGGTTACCTCGATAGGGCCGAATATTGTCAGTGTAATCCTGTTTTATTATCATGATTTGACTCGAATCAGATCTGGAGGATAATAAAACGCAACTTTTCTATTTTTGTGAATTTTTAAAATAAGCAAATATTGATACAAATTTTAAATATTTTTGTCAGACATTGTTGTAAATGTAACAGCTGAGTGTTAGTTTTTTTTTTTTTATTAAAGAACTTGTTAAACTCACTAACACAGGGGTATTTTCTATCCGGTAACAGTGTAATTTTTGCATTTTTCTATACCTTAACCCCATTGCAACAGAAAAATATAAGACTGTACAATTTTTCTTATTGTCAGCTGTTGTTCGTATGTACATTTTTAGCAGTGATACAACGAAAAATAAAAAAGGCATTCACGATCTACTATAAAAAAAAAATAAATTTGATGGCACAACAGCTCATGAAGAATTAGGGCCTAGTGACTTACAACTCTCAACCATTCCTGTGTGCGTGTCTGCAGGAATGGAGGGGACCTACAGTTTATTGCCGAATCCGAACGGCTAACGAGCTGCACTTTTCTGTGACAGGAGATACTCTTGGAGGATTTGTCAATTCCTCGCAAGAGGCAGTAGCCGTTTTTTCTTTTAAAATAAATAGGTGGCGAGGCTTGGGATCGAACTTTAGACCTCCGGCATGACAGTCCATCGCACTAACCATCACGCCACGGCTACTACATTCACGATCTACTAAAAATAATTAAATTTTGCAATTTTACTAGGATTGTTTCTTATCAAAAAATTAACAATTCTTCGAAATATGTTTCCATAAATGGC
Source organism: Epistrophella euchroma (assembly GCA_947049315.1). NCBI lineage: Eukaryota > Metazoa > Arthropoda > Insecta > Diptera > Syrphidae > Epistrophella > Epistrophella euchroma. The sequence goes on from OX346246.1 coordinate 122,352,193, forward strand.
ATGTATAAATCTTGCTTGAAATTAATCTTTGAAAATTCAATTTAAAAAATGTAAAATAAAAAATTAATTTCTATAAACACAAACTAATCAAAAAAATTAAGGGAACAAAAATTGTTGCCGTTTTTTTTTAAGAGAAAAGTGGACGTATTGAGATAAAACCAAAAACATTCTGAAGCTCTATGTTTCTTGTGTTAAGAAATTTTAGAAAACGATTTTTTTGTGGTATGTGGTATTTTGCAATCATAAGAAATGGCACAGCCAAAAATTTTTTATTTTTAAAATTTTTTTCAAGAGCTTGTTTTTCTTTGAATTTTTTTTTTTGAGCCAATTAAATGAATTGGTTCGATAACTTTTTTATTTAGCTTTAACGTCGTCACTTTTCGTTGTTCTACAATTTTTCTTCCCAAGAATATCTGACTTTGAATAAAAAAAAAAACTTTTGAATCTGATTACCAATATCTCAGTATCGAATAATGATACAGAAAATTTAAGGGCAGTTTTGGAAACCTGACTCAATTCCATACAAGAGATTCAAATCTTTATAGCGAAATTTTTTTTTGACACCTTATCACTGCTTCACAAATATTGGTCGGAGAACCTAATTTGGTGAAACATTTTGAAGACCTATAGACTACCCATATTTTTATAAAATTTCAAATTGATCCATCGAACCGTTCGTTTTTCAGTTTACCGAATGATTAAAGTCGTACAAACAAATTAGGAGAACAAATTTGTGTGGTTCTTATACATTGTGAAATCGTCATCAAATGGAAGGAAAAGGAAAAATTTGTGTCCAATTTTTTTCGTAGTTACAATACTGATAACAGTTAAAAAGAAAAACAAAATATTGTTTCGAAAAAAAAAAAAATTAATGGAAAATATTAAATATTTTTTTCAAAATTTTAAAATTTTAGTTGTATTTTTTTTTTCTTTAAAATCTCATCAGTATTGTTAACAATGCAAATGTGACTTTTTTCATTCAAAGCCAGATATTCTTCGGAAGAAGAATTGTAGAACAACGAAAAATTACAACATTAAAGCTAAATAAACAAAAAAAAATCAAAGAAAAATAAAACCCTTTAAAAAAAATCTTAAAAATTAAAATTTGTGGGCTCGTGCCATTTTTTATGATTGCGCAATAACGTTAACATTTTCATTATTTTATAAAATTTCTCAAGCCAAAAAAAAAACATAAAGCTTCAGACAGAAAGAATCATCTCAATACGTCCACTTTTCACAGAGATACAGCTCTTAAAAAAAAAACACCTAAAAAAAAACCGAAACAATTTTTGTTTCCTTAATTTTTCTGACTAGTATATATGAAAAGAAACAACAACAAAAAACTGATTACATTTTGTGAATTGGCCTAAATTTGAGGACTTTTGTTTTCATTTTGGGCTCAAAATTCATTCAGCCTTATTGTGAGTTTCACCCGAACAATATTTCACTTTAAAATTATCTGTTCGCCCGCAATAGTTTTTAAAATATTGTGAGTTTCACCCGATTGAAATTTACATTTTTCGCCTTATTGCTCTCTCGTTCGCCTACTAAAAAAAGGTGAAAATTTAAACTGTCAATCGTATTACATTCTGCGCGAAATGAATGCTCACAATAAGACGAATTTTTGGACGTGAAATATTTTTCGGGTGAAACTCACAATAGGCGAAAAAATTTTCCGGGTGGAATGTTGTTCGGAAGAAACTCACAATAAGGCTGATTATGAAAAATAGCCATGTTTGGGAGGCTAAAAGTAAAAAGCTTGGAACATTTCCTACATTATTTTTCAAAAACTTTGCCATTAAAGAGTTAAAAGAAAAAAAAAACAGTATTGGTGTCAGAATAAGGGATAAAACTTATTTTATCTGTGCATTTAAGTAAATTAACTTGAAGTAAAAAGTGTGTGTTTTTAATTAAATAAACAGTCTATTTTTGAAAGCGAAAGTGTAAAGTTGGAAGTTAAAAGTATCCGGAAGTGAATTTAAGTTGCATACTCTTGAGATTGATGATTAATAAAATATTTGAAGTGAAGTAAAGTGTGTTTAATTTAGAAGAAAATAATTGACGGTTGACAGTTAAAAAGAAATAAGTTTTATATCGAACCGTGGTAAAACGTTACCACGGTTCGATATAAAACTTATTTATTTTTAACTGTCAACCGTCAATTATTTCCTTTCTAAATTAAACACACTTTACTTCACTTCAAATATTTTATTAATCACCAATCTCAATAGTATGCAACTTTAATTCACTTCCGGATACTTTAACTTCGAACTTTTCACTTTCGCTTTCAAAAATAAACTAATTTAAAAAAATTAAAAACATCTTTTTAACAATCAACGCTTTCTTTTCTTTTAAGTAATAAGTACATATGGGTAACTAATGGTGTTTTCCATTGGTAAAAAAAATCAAATTTCTTTGATCCAGATCTGTCAAAACAGTGTAAAAATTTGTCTTTTGACAGATCTGAATCAAAAAAATATGATTTTTTTTACCAACGGGAAACGGTATAAGCTTAAACAAGTGCGCTGATACACTCAATGGCTGAATTTTGATCTAAAGCGAAAATAAAGCGTTCACGGCATTCTAAGACACAATTATTCTTTTCGAAACTTTGAGTTTTCGAACCTTATTGTCTTTTCGAATCTATTGTCTTCTGAAATTTTACCTGTCGGAGCTTTGTCTTTTCGAACCTTTCTTCACCGCGAAACTATGCCTTTCGAGACCTTGTCTTTCGAAAACCTATTTGAGTAACACAGTTTTCCAAGCATCGTATTTATATGTTCAGATAAAATCAGTACTGGAGCAAATTTATTAAATGACTTGTAGTGTCCTAGTATAGTACCCAGATTTACTCGAATTCAAAATATACAAGTACCTATCCTATACATTATTGAGTTGAGATTGTATTTTTATAGCGTGCACTTTCATTCAAGTTTGTTTTTTCAAGTATCTATTTCCCTTTGTTTTACTATTTTTCTCTTTTGATTAAAAAAAAAAAAACACTCCTACTTTCCTACCCATTAGCAGCCATTTTAGATTTGAAATTTCGTTTGCACTAAAAATAAGCAAAAAACAAAAGTCTAAATGCATATTATTTGTAGCCCAGACTTTACGTTCCTTTTAATTTAACCACTGCTGCACCAAAACCAAAGAAGTCTTATATTCGCCCTGCTCTGCCAATGAAATGTTTATATAACGAAAGCTTGTACATACATTGGGGAACCAACCAAACGAGAGCCCCACTTCCATTAGTTCCAGTTGCATTTCAAGAAAATAGCAAAAAAAAAAGCTCTTTGTCTGTCTACATAGCAGCACTTGGAAGTGGAACTTCTTCTCTCTGACTAAAAGCAAGACAAAGAACATAAAGTGATTATGGGATGATGCAGAAATTTGGAGCTGACATGCCCAAAATGAAGTTGAAAATGAAAGCCATCCTTCTTTAAGGGAAAGTCCTTCATCCTTTGTGCACTGCATCGATGTGTGCATGGGAATTTCTTCATGCAACAACATTCTTTAAACTGACAATAAGAAGCGCATGCGCTTGGCTTTGAGGGAAACTTTTTACAAGCTTTGCGTTGCACTATTTTTAAGGCAAGCATACCTAATGAACGGTTTGTTTATTTGGTTTTTCTTTAGGAGACAAGAACGACCGACTACTTTTTTCGAACAAAAAAAGATTGGTGTATCTAGTTCTTGAAACGCCCTACACAAGGTGGAAAATTGAGAATGCAGTTAGTGCATGGTTTGTCATCAACATAAAATTTGCTTATGTATGCATGTATGTACAATACAGTACCGATTGCCTTTGAACTCATTGGATGGAGAGGGATGGGGGAGAATAAGGAGATTCTGATGGGGATTTCGTGACGGAGAAGAACAAATATTAAAGTAGGTACCGTGAATTACAATCACGTCTGGGCAATAATTTAAAATCGATTGTTATGACTAAGAGAATTTCCTTCTTCGCCGCCGTCGACGACATCGTCATGGAAAATGAGTTTTGAATTTGCCTTTAGGCGCAAGGTGAGGTAATATTTTACTTTCGTAATTAAAAAGTAATTTTGTAGTCTAATTTTTTTTTGGTGCTTTTGAATCTAACGAGAAAAAAATGATTGAAGGGCTTTGAACATTAGAAAGAGAAGGTAATACTTAATTTCCGCACTCGCTTTGAATAGAGAACTTTACGAATCTGTCAACAGCCATCAGTTTGTGGAATCTGGCAGATGCGAAATTGCAATAAAATGAAGTTTGTGCTCAATTCTAGTATTTAAAATAGTGATTTTAATTAAAATAAACTTGCTATTTTTATTTTCATGTCTCATTTAATACATTTGTCTCAATGAATAGCATTTGTTTTCTAAAAAAGATATACAACTTTTAGTTCCCACAAAGTGATAATTTTGACGTTGGTGAAAAAACGAGAGAGCGATATATTGCTATTTGGTAAAGAGCTCTACTGACACAATTTGTTAGCTAGGCACCCTTTCACACAAGGCAACTGAGTTGCCGGCAACAATTATTTCATAGGCGAGAAGGGCAGGAAGAAAGAGGGGGAAACGAAATCTCCCCGGTCAACAAATTCAGGAGATTTTTTTGACGTTTCTCTTTCACACTACGTTTGTGTGCGTTCAACCAAGATAGTGTTAAAGGAAAATAAAGAAAATCTCCGGGTTTTTGTTATGCTTGCGTGTGAAAGTAAGGCCCCTTTCACACAAGGCAACTGAGTTGCCTGCAACAATTAGTTCATTGACGAGAAGGGCAGGAAGAAAGAGGAGGAAACGAAATCTCCCCGGTCAACAAATTCAGGAGATTGTTTTGACGTTTCTCTTCACACTACGTTTGTGTGCGTTCAACCAAGGTAGCTTAAAAGTCTCTTCCGACTTTGTATCTTCGTGTGAAAGGTACAAGAGATTGTTAAGGAGATTTAAAGAAAACGTCAAAAAAATCACCAGCAACTAGTATCTTCGTGTGAAAGGGGACTAACAAGAGATTGTTAAGGCTGATTTCCAATGGCGCGTTCGCGTTAGAGACGCTTACGTATACGTTTACAAGCTTTAGGAACGCGTCGACATGACAGCCGACTTGAAGAGAACCTGAAAATCAAAATGAACCTACACAACTGTAATTTCGAATTCCTTTCAACAAACTATTCCATTTTTCGATTTTTTTCTTTCAATAAAATGAATTTGTCCAGAAAAACCGATTTTTTCTTCTAAATAAATCGATTTTTTTGTTGAAAGGAATTCGAACATTAGTTTAACTGTCAAAACGCACGCTGAAGTTGATTTTTTTCAACTTTAACGTTGAGGTACCTTATGTTACGTTGGTTTGTGTACATGCTAATAGGCGCCAAATCGTAACATAATACCCAACGCGTCATTGTAAACTATTTGCTTAAAGGCTGATTTCCAATGGCGCGTTCGCGTTAGAGACGCTTACGTATACGTTTACAAGCTTTACGAACGCGTCGACATGACAGACGACTTGAAGAGAACCTGAAAATCAAAATGAACCTACATAACTATAATTTCGAATTCATTTCAACAAACTATTCCATTATTTTTTAAACAAAATCGATTTTTTTCATTCAATAAAAGGAATTTGTCCAGAAAAACCGATTTTTTCTTCTAAATAAATCGATTTTTTTATTGAAAGGAATTCGACCATTAGTTTAACTGTCAAAACGCACGCTGAAGTTGATTTTTTTCAACTTTAACGTTGAGGTAGCTTATGTTACGTTGGTTTGTGTACATGCTAATAGGTGCCAAATCGTAACATAATTCCCAACGCGTCATTGTAAACATTTTGCTTAAATTGCTATGTGTGAGCTTTTGCGTCGAAAGAAAAATCTGTCAAAGCGACGCCCAACGCGGCATTGGAAATCAGCCTTAAATTGCTATGTGTGAGCTTTCGCGTTGAAAGAAAAATCTGTTAAAGCGACGCCCAACGCGGCATTGGAAATCAGCCTTTAATGAGATTTAAAGAAAAAAAAAATCTTTAGCAACTAGTATCTTCGTGTGAAAGGGGACTAAAGATTTGGTCTTTCAGACATAGAGAAATGCCAGTTAATAGGTGTGTTCGCGTATGCTAGTCCGAAACTACCCAAAACTACTTTTTTTTTAACAGTTTTAATCCAATCATGTTCGCTTATGAATATTTTAGGCCTGTTTGTTTACTTCCTTAAACAATTTTAATCCAATTTTTTTTGTATCTATGAGGTTAGGTTAGGTTAGGTGAGCGTGGCTGTCAGCATGAATGCTTGACACACTTAGACCATGAGTTGGTCCATTGTGATATCAAGAGTAGACTTTCTCCCTACTCGTTTAACCATTTAGAGTTCTTTATGAAGCGTGCGAGACTAATAATGTCTATGTTTACCAGATCGCTAGGATCATTACAGTAGAACTCTCCTAGATGGAGCCTACGTCTTTGAGATAGAGCAGGACATGTACAGAGAAGATGAGGAATCGATTCTTCCTCGTCCATACAGTTTCTGCAGAAATCGTTTGAGAATACTCCGAGTCTCGTTGCATGGGTTCATATTAGACATTGTCCGGTTATGACACCTGTTACGTAGCCGATGTGTAGTCTGCTTAGAGATAACAAACTGTGGCTGTGCCCAGATTTGTTTTGTCGGCAGACAAGTGGTGATATTGTTCCATCTAACGTTTGTTCTCACAATAGCATCTTGTTTCAGCATAAATTTGCATGTAGCGATGGGTATACCTATATATATGCTCTATATGGCATAATAGGCAGTGTTGTTCCATTTTTGTCGAGTTCATCAGCTTTACGATTTCCTGGAATGTCCCTATGTCCCGGCACTTAACATAGGTGAAAATTGAACTGCTGTGCCATCTCCGTGAGAGGATGGTTATAGGCAATTAAGGGATTTTAGCCGATCTATGTATAAAATTAATAAAATGGTGAACATTTCGGGCCGACGTTTTTGGAAGCTTAAAGTCGAAAAAGTAGTCATATAGCCAATCGTTCGAACGCCTTTTTACGTTGCTGAAAGCGGCCAGTCAAAAAAAAAAAAAAAATGTCAATTTTAGAGACATTTTTTGAAAAAGGAGGTTCAGGGGACTGATTTTTTTTCCACTTAATAGCTTTTAAAGAATGTGATCCCGAATTTCCATTAAGATCATAATTAATTCCAGTTAATTTTGCACGATATTCTATTATCCCCAAAAGGTATCGCTAGCATTAAAATTGATTCAAATTACAGAAACGAATTCAGCATAATTCTTCTTTATTCCCATGATTTTTATTCAATGATTTTTTTTTGCGAAAACGTGAAGAGGAAACGTGAGGGGAGAAAAATCAGGGGCGGAATCGCGTCCTCCGTGAACGAGTAGCTCGAATATAATAGTTTGGGATCGTGATCTACGTGAACATATGTTCGTTAACGTATAGCAAACGTAATTTGGCATTATGTTCTACGTGAACGAGTGCGCGATCGCGTACGTTCACTCGATTTGTCATCCGTCAAGTCTGGACTTAACGGAATTGTATTTAAGTTGAATTTATTTTAGAAAAATGTGATTGAAAAGTTAACATTTGAATAAATAAGTATATTTTAACATTTAATTAATATATTTACATAATAATTAATTAAATTGAATCAATAATTCAACAAGTTCAATCAAATAGTGCTAAGTCTTTTACTTGGCTGATTTATTTCAGTAGTATAAAAAACTTGTATTATAAAAAAAGGGTACATAATAATCAATATTATGATTTTGTATTTTCAAATTCTGAGTTTATCAATTTTGAATTTTCTCAGTTCCCTTAAATTGATCTTACTCTGTATTAATTAACGTTTGACCCTAAAATTATTTTATAGTAAAATATGGAATAACACAGGGCAGCCATTTGGGCCTTCTTTTATTTATTTTATTTATTAATGGCCTACCATCTGTCTTAAAGCATTCTAACTGTCTCATTTATGCGGACGATGTTACAATTTTTAAAACCATGTATTTCTAGTATTCGCCATTATGAAATATGTATCAAAATGTTATTGCACCTACTCTACGCTCTGTTGAATCTCCTAAAATGTAGTTAAAAAGCCACAGCACATTTTCTTTTGAAAACCGAAACATACTATATGAATGTCATCATCACTGATTTCCGACCGTTTTCTATAGAATTTCGGTTGTCTTACACGTATAAACGCGGCCATATTCACACTTAAACTGAATAGAATAATGAAAATAAGAACAAGTCAATCCTTTCTAGACAGGAATGAAAAAATCATGAATATATTTAAAGCTTTTACTATATTATTATAGCCTAAGCTATTTTTATTCACACAAATTGAAGTTTTAGCTGAAAAAACAAGCTACAACTAAATAAATTTAGCTTTGGATATTTTGAAATAGCTATTACTAAAAAGGATCTCTAACTAGCTAGCCAAAGCTAATTTTTATTCACGCAAAACTCAGCTTTTACTTAAAAATCTAACGTTTAGCTTTAGCTTGGTTTTTATTCACAAGACCCAATTATTCGTTAAATAGAGTTTTCTTTGTCGTCTATGCAAAATTTATCCATGTTGGTGTCTTATTTTATCATAAGGTTGAATTCGTTCAACAAATCAACTCCATTTCAAAAAGAGCCAATTCACTTCTTGCATGGATTAAGAATGAGTCATAGCAATTTCAATTTCAATTTGTATAACATTTTTCGACCTTTTCTGGTAAATATGATGAATAAGTTAGATTTGGTCATCCTATTATGGGAAGTGATCAAAAAAGATTTTTGCCGTTCGCGTTAAAAGGATTAGGCTACTAAAACAATAAATAAATTTTTCAATAAAGTTCAACTTTTCCAGCAGTTTCAGTTTCTTTCTGAGAGAATTTCATTACCATTATTAAAAATTTGACAGACTACAGTGCTAATTTCTGCTTAAAAAAAAAATACCCTTATGGAATCTACTTGGATTACATATCTCTCTTTTAGGTTGTTGGCGACGCCGCCAAAATAAAACTAATTAATGATTCCAAAAGACTGCTGCTTTTTAAGCCCTTTCGAATGAGAAATATCAATTAAGGCTGATTTCCAATGGCGCGTTCGCGTTAGAGACGCTTACGTATACGTTTACAAGCTTTACGAACGCGTCGACATGACAGACGACTTAAAGAGAACCTGAAAATCAAAATGAAGCTACATAACTGTAATTTCGAATTCCTTTCAACAACCTATTCCATTATTTTTTAAACAAAATCGTTTTTTTCTTTCAATAAAAGGAATTTGTCAAGATAAACCGATTTTTTCTTCTAAATAAATCGATGTTTTTGTTGAAAGGAATTCGAAGATAAGTTTAACTGTCAAAACGCACGCTGAAGTTGATTTTTTTCAACTTTAACGTTGAGGTAGCTTATGTTACGTTGGTTTGTGTACATGCTAATAGGTGCCAAATCGGAACATAATACCCAACGCGTCATTGTAAACAATTTGCTTAAATTGCTATGTGTGAGCTTTCGCGTTGAAAGAAAAATCTGTCAAAGCGACGCCTAACGCGGCATTGGAAATCAGCCTTTATGGTGTATTCGAGACAATGGCGCTCGAAAGTGCTACAAATTGAGCTGTTATTTACAACAAATGCGATGCCTCACCACCTGAAGCGATAAGTTTTTAAAACAATGTGGCCATAATATTTGCGAAATATTCTCCTGTCGATCAGTAGGTATATGTATGTATGTATGAAGTCTGTGGTACGAACGATGATTGAGAAGTGTGTAGGGCGATGGCGGTACATGTTTTCGTATTGGTGAGTTTTCGCTCATTACCTCCAAACCGTCCGCGAACGACATAATTTAATACATGTCAAAAAGTCTAGAGCGAACTTATTGATATCTTCATTAAAAGTCAGGCAGAAATTAGAACCATTTCCTCAACTGTCATAAATTCAAAATTGAAGACACAATTAATTAATTATAGTATTACAAATATCTAAAGCTTTAGACTTTACAATATTTCATTCGTTTACTGCCCATTTTAGTCCAAAGTTCTGTCAAAGTTCATAAAAAAAAAAAAAGAATTGTTTTGGGAAGTAAACGAACAGATCTAATAAAACCCCCGTTTGACAGTTTTTAAATGACAGGTATTCAAATGTCAAAAACTATAACAATGATTGGAGCAGTTATTAAGTTAAAGTAAAAGTCCAGTATTATTTTTCTTCGATTAAATTGCAAAAAAAAAAAAAAAAAAAAAAAAAAAAACATTTAGGCAGTAACTTTAATCATCAAAGGGTACAACATTTATTTTTACTATAGGAAATCCCACTATCATTTAACAATTTAATAGGTATATTTTTTTTTTTAAATTGTTAGCTAATGAGTTATCAATCAACGTTTGGTTTAATATGCCGCAATTATAGTTTCACTGACACTTGACATTGAATAGTTTTTTCTAAACCCAGCATAATACATCATCACCAGACACCAGAGATGTCAATGAGGAGACTTTTCTTTTTTCATATTAAGAAGTCACTACCATTTGGAAAAACAATGAAAGTTAATTAGCAGCTAAACGAATGTGAGTTCGAAAGAAAAATTATTATAAAATCAAAAGCTTTTGCAAATTGCATCTTCAGTACATAATTAAACCATCATGCGACCACCACAAATAGTGATGCGGTGTATTATAAATGTGAGTTAATATTTTATGTCAGTTGATCCTTAAAATACGTTTAAATGAAACTTTATTTAAAAGATCCTTTTATTCGGACTATCATCGCGATATAATCAAGCAAATGGATTTGGATTTAATTTTACACCAGCAGCACCACCAGCAATACCTTTAACGGTCGCCGCTAATTCACCATTTCCATTTCCTTTTCCATCACCGGCATGTGGAGCCGCGCCTTTTTGTCCACCTCCAACAATAGTACTAGCATCGCCATTTCCATCGGCACCTCCTTTTTTCCCACCTCCTTTTCCACAATCTTATCCACCTCCATTTCCTTATCCCTATCCTCCACCTCCACCTGCATATCCTTATCCTTATCCCTCCCCAAGTCCAAAGCAAACATTGTTTGCAAGCATTTTAGATTCGCTTTTTTCAATGAAAGGAAAATCCATGTCTTCACCACCAACACCACCACCAGGCATGCAATATCCACCTCAGGTGAATTAAATTACATAGAAAATAATAATTTTAACATTGTTGAACGTTAATTAATTAAATTTATTTATTTTTTTTTGGGCAGCATTCAAGAATACAAGTGCATCTAATAAAAGATTCGGGACAGGGTCATAAAAAACAAAATCAAAATCACTGGCGTGAGGAGAAACCACAATGGAATTAAAATTTTTATAACTATTAGAATTTTATACTCTTTTTTTTTTCCTTTGTTTAATTTATTTGCTATGATTTATTTATTAAATGCTTATATGATTAATAGCGATACCAGTTCACAAAATTTTAGCCATACACAAAATAATAAAAATAATTAAATCAAATTAAAAATTATTTAAATAAGCAAAAGTATAGTTATTTAAATTTAATCATTAAAGTATATTAAGGAATATTGATTGTTTACTGTAACAAATTAATTAAGTAAAATAAAACTTTCTATTCTTACATATTTATTAGAATATTTTAATTTCTTTTAAGATATTCAATCCGTAATTTTGTGTAAAAACATAAAAACCAATACGGTATTGGAATACTAAACATCTCATCGTATGGGAACATAAGTATGTAAGTGCGATTAACAAAAGATTGCAATCCTCTTTAATACTTTTTTTCTTAAATTTTTAAATCCTTGTATAAAGATAATTTCGGTACAAAGATTTTTTTTTTAATAATTTACGCACTCAAGGGGTTTTTGGTACCCTTAATATGTCAGAGACACTGTGCGAGCATTAGGTAAGGAGGAGGAGATTTAAAAGGAGATGTCGGTGTGCATTGGTCTTGAATTTCTGAATATCACAATGAGAGGGAAAGAGCTTGAAAGAGTATTCCACATTCGTGTAGTACGGCTAAAAAACTAATCACTGTACTTGACAGTACGACCGAAATTGGGCTCAAGGGAAAACTGATGGCATTCCTAGAAGCGCGAATATTACGGATGAATTGTTTAAGGGGAGGAATGCAACTTACTATTTTACTAGAGCACTGACCGTAGAAATAACGATAAAAGAGAGAGAGAGACAGGAAACGTTAAGACGACGGTGTTCGAGGGACGTAAATGATTCTAAAATGTTCCTATCTCCAATCAATTTAAAGGCTCGTCTTTGAATACTGTCCAAGAGGCTTAAGTAAGTTGTTGGAGCACCAGCCCAGAGATGGTAGTTATACTCAAGTTTTTGACGTATAAGTATATATTTTATAGATAATAGCCAGATCAGAAGGGGAAAAAATTCTTTTTTTTAGCTAAAAAAAATAGCGATACTTGCAATGCAACCGTTTTGAAAAAAAAAAAAAATATTTACCTCAAAAATGGCTCTAACGATTTTTTTTTTAATTTTTGTGTGTGCTTATGGTGGCATGATCTACATCTTGGCGAAAAAAAAAACTAACCAAAAACAGTTATTAACGGTCCCTGCCATAGAATTGTTTTTTTTTTTATTTTCGACTTTCTCGTCAACAACTCAACCGATTTTGATCAAAATTTTTACTCTAAAGGTGCATAATACTGCATACAAATATTTTCAAAAAAATTTTTGGATTTAAAAAAAAAAAGTTGAAATCGTATTTTTGTAAAATCATTTTTCTGAAAAAGGGTTTCTTCTGAAATAATGGTTTTAAATGTATATTATTATATTTTAAAAATGGCACACCAAATTTTTTTTTCTAAAAAATTTCAAGAAATTTCATAAAAAATTATTTTTTAAGAAAACCGCTCCAACGATTTTTAAATTTGTTTCTGCATACATTAAAATTTTTTTTTTCAAGAATTGAGATGACGTTCTTCATTGTGATATTAAATAATTTTAAGTACTTGTTTTATCAATTTAAAGAACGTTGTTCATGCTTTTTACCATATTCAAATTTTTATTCTTCAATTTATTAAATGGATACATATTAATTATTATTAATTACTTGTACTCAATCTTTAAAATTCCAAGAAACTATTACTACAAGAGCAAGTTCGTGCGACCCAGTCGTGCATTTTATGTTCTAATTACATGTAATTGAATTTGAGTAATTGGCTTATTTTCTATTAAAAGTAATTTGTAATTGAATTTTTGCAATTTGTTTTTTAAATTCAATACATGCAAATATCATCATTATCAATTTAGGTATTTTATGGTGACATTTAACAAAGAGTTTTCTACATATTTTGACATTATAAAACCACTAAAAAAATTTCACGATAATCAAAACATGAAACTACATATGTCTTGTGGAACTATGGGAACAAGAATACTTTGCGAACACAGGAACAAAAGTGTACATAAAAGTAGATAAGGCTTAACTACTTTTTTATTCACGACTTTTTGCAATAAAGTGGCAAGAAGTGGAAAAGTCAAAAAACGAAAACATGCTTCTGTGCAAACACATACATTTGTATGTACAGATGTATATGGTGTTTGATTTGTCAAGGTTTTTCGATATGACATATCAAACACAATTTTCATAAGCTTTTTTCCGCACAGTGCACAGGAATCCCTTGCGTACGTTTTTAATTTTCACTTTTTCCACTTTTAAGCTTTTTGGAAAATTAGGAAAAGTGAAAAACAAAAACGTGCGCTAGAAACGTCTGAGTGCGAAAAAGCGTACGCAGCGTCTGTTAGTTGACGACATAGGGGCCAGTTATATGGATCAGTAAAACGCATCAGTAAAAATAGATAAAACTAATTCGGATGTCTGTATGTTTTTTTCAGGAAAATGGGATCTCTAAGACTTCACTCCGTGAAAATGTGAGCAAAGCTATTTTTCCGCAGTATTTTGACAGAAAACATTTTTGGTGAGGAGTCTTGTTCATGTTCATGTAACTCAGAATGCTTTTGCCTCTTTTAGGCTTCGGCCCGTGAGGCACGGGCCTAGGGCGGCAAAATTTTCGGGCAAAAGTTAAATAAGAATTCATAATATAAACCGACGTTTCTCAAAGTTGACGCTAGTGACCCACAGATGGGGGAGGGCGGGTGGTGAGAGGTGATTTTATTGAAAAAAAATTGACAAAACAATTTTTCTAGTTTTGTTTCTTTGGTGGCGATGAAAAATAATTAATTCTCAAAGTGGACAATAAATGATTTAAGTTTGAGAATTTAAGAAATAAACGATAAAACACGTAAATAAATTTTGTGTATAAAATGGAAAGTATAGTCACAAATTGACAATTTGTAAAGCTGTCCAGTACTACGGATTTGAAAAAAAATTGTAATTAATTTATCAGAATTTCATGGTTTGCAACTATCGCCCTTAGTCGCAAAGCTTTAAATTTAATAAAACTATGTCCTATCAACCGAGTAATTTTCTTTCCATTACACAGCTCCACAAAAAAGACAAAAATTCCGCAGATCAAGTGTATTTCATGGTTTTGGGTCGCTGAAACTGTTTAAATAAGCAAAGTAATAGCCAACAAAAAAAATATAAAAATTAAAAAAAGAAAATTGGAAAAAACTGATTTCAGATTCGGATTCTGCTTCGGAGGTCTGCTTCTGCTCCGAATGCGCAATTTTGTTTTTTTTTGTGGAAATCGAAGCTCTTGGTCGGTAAATTCGCAAATAAAAAGAAACTTGATGTTTTTTTACCCAACCTAGTGGGCATTTAATGCTAGACTGAGTTATGTGTTAGGGGAGGGTTATACGAGTGAGTGGTACATTCTACAACTTTTACCATTGATGTTCATTTGCTTAGCTATTCTTTATAGCCCGAAATATTTTTAGGTATACCGAGCTCTAAGAAGACAATATTAATTCAAAATCAGTGTTTTATCTTTCCTTTGGAGATTGTACATACTTTTTTTTCTTTGTCACACAAGAAAGATATCACTTGAAAGCTATTTTGACTTGACTAAATAATCGTATCACACTTCTTGTGTATTATCATCCATCAATCAATCAAAGTGCAATCAATGGTTTTATGTTATAATTGAAATATAATTATAGTTTCATTGACACCTGACAATGAAAACTTTTCATAAATCATAAGGTCATTATAACGGAATAGTGATAGTGATTACAAACTGAAAAAAAAATCACTCTTAAGATGTCACATCAGGAAATAATTTCACTTTCTAAAATGTGTTATGCATGTACGTATTTTTTTTTTTTTAATTTGAAATAAAATCGAATAAGCTATAGGGCTTAATGTATAAAACTGAAAGCCAATGCGTGCATCTTATTCAGTAGAAGTTTCATTTTTGCTATGCAATATTTGCTATTCAGTGTTAGTATAAAGAAGAAAAGACTTTTTTTTTTTAAACTTAAAGAAAATTCATCTTATTTGTAGATTCTTTTGTATGGATTATCAGGGAAATACTGGCAGGTGATTGGTTTTGGATTTGGATTATTTAACCCTGCGGCCTATTGTCCAGCACCATCATATTATGTAGTTGCACCATCATACCCAGTGTTTGGAGCTTATCCACCACCGATGGGATTTTTTGACACTCTACTGCAGGCAATATTAGAAAAAAAGGGTAAATCGTACCCTCCACCGTTTGCATACCCACCACCACCTCCACCATTGTATTATCCACCTCCTCCACCACCACTATACTATCCACCTCCACCACAGGTATATGGTTGAAAACTATATATTTTATGGTTTCTGAACAATTTTTTTTTTAATTTTAGCCTCCAGCCATACAGGACCATATTATCAAGGTACATATTACAAAAGATTCCGAGGACGATGAGGAGCATCATCATCATCATCATAACCATGATCACGGTCATAAAATGAAGGACAATTGGAACTAATATCTACCCAGTGAATTAAATACATACATACATACTTTATGGCTTGCAATTTTATATCATATCTTTTTTTAATGATTCAATTTTGACTTTTTTTTTTAATTTTATTTTCTAATCTAAAGAATGATTTGAGATAAGAAAGATTGAGTAGAAATTTAATACCACATTCACTATTATAGGTGTAACCACAGAGCAGTTAGGAAGCCCAATCCTGGAAATCAGAATGATACATTTTTCTCATACATACATATATACAATTGCTCTGTGGTAGTGTGTAATGTGTATATGGCTTCAAAACCGGTTTCGTAATAAAACAAAGACATACAAATTAAATAAGCTATTTTCTTCAATAAATTGAAAAAAAAAAAAAATTCATGAAAATAGCTTCTTTTTTAATGGACATAAATCAACTGAACATGCACAAACAAAAATTTAAGTAAAATTCGAAAATTCAAAAAATAAAACGCACGAACTTACTCTTGTAGTAAAAGTTTCTTCGAATTTCAAAGATTGAGCGTATTAAAAGTAAATAATTTTTTTTATGGGAGTCTTAAGTTTAAACTAATACATTATAGAGCTTAAATTGAAAAATTATTAAAAATCAACATAATTCGAAATAAATTTATTAAAAAAAGTCTTCTTTAATTGTTTTGAGAGCTAAAACAAGTACACTATCTGATTCTGATTTAACTATTCTTAGTTTTGCAGAAAAAAAAAATTAAAATCGTAGGAGCGTTTTTTTTTTTTAAATTAATTTTTTATATATAAAATTTTGTAAACATTTTTAAGAACAAAAATTGGTACAAAATGTTCATAGTATTTATTTATGTCGACTTAAAATTTAAATTTTGCAAAAAAATTATCTACCCGTTTTGGAAATATCGAATTTCGGGACATTACCCCGACACATTTTTTTCCTTTTATTTTTAGGACAAAAAATAACGGTACCTGCCATATAATTTTTTTTAGCATTTTTGGAAAATCTTATTTTTCTCAAAAATGGCTCGACAGATTTTTCTAAAAAAAAATCAATAAATTTTATTAGGTATATGCTTCCTTTTTGTAAAAATTTAATTTCCAAAAAATGTTTTTTAATGGTACCTCCCATTTCGTTTTCGTTTTTCTAGAAAAGGAATAAACTAATTTTGATAATTTTATTTATAGAGAATCTTCTGAAAAATTTTAATAGTTTTGTATACCAAAATTTTCCAAAAACTTTTTTTTGGATTTTCAAAAAAAGTTTCAAATTTTTTTTTTTGAAAACCAAATATTTGGTTGATTTTTATGAAACTTGGCACCAAGCGGTTTTTAACATTATCTAAAATATTTTATACAAAACTTTTTTCGCATAGTTAAAATTAACAGTACCTTCCATATAAATGTTAAAAAACAGTTATAGAAAATATAAATTTTCTCGAAAACGACTACTACGATTTTGATGAAAATTGTTCTAAATACTAATATTAGTATGGTCTACGATCTACCAAAAACAAAATTTACAGTTAACCATTATTAACGGTACCTCTCATAGAACCATTTTCTTTATTTTGGACTACCTCATTATGTGACTAACCGATTTAAATTAATTTTCTTATACAAAATCTTCTCAAAAGTTTAAATCATACTTCATATCAAAATTTTCAAAAAAACAAATTTTGGATTTAAAAAAAAAAATTCAAGTTTTTTTTTTTGAAAATTCGATATTTCCAAAACGGGTAGATAATTTTTTTCAAAATTTAAATTTTAAGTCGACATAAATAAATACTAAGAAAATTTTGTACCAATTATTTTGCTTAAAAATGTTTACAAAATTTTATATATAAAAAAACTAATTTAAAAAAAAAACCGCTCCTACGATTTTAATTTTTTTTTCTCCAAAACTAAGGTAAGTTAAAGAAATCATCAGATGGTGTAGTTTTTTTAGCTCTCAAAACAATTTAAGAAGACTTTTTTAATATATTTATTTCGAATTATGTTGATTTTTAATAATTTTTCAATTTAAGCTCTATAATGTATTAGTTTAAACTTAAGGCTCCCATAAAAAAATTATTTACTTTTAATACTTTTTAAACTCAATCTTTAAAATCCGAAGAAACTTTTACTACAAGAGCAAGTTTGTGCGATTCATTCTTGCGTTTTATTTGTTTTATACTTGTATCTAAACCTATTGACAATTTTCATACAAAATTAAACCGACATTTATTGCTTTTATAGTCGAAGTTTTACCAAAACAGTTTGAAAACGTGGAGAAGGTCAAGCTCTAGTCAAGAAAATGATCTGTTTGTATCTAGCCATGATTTTTATTTTTTTTTGTTTAAATGTAACCAATATTTTCACCCTCCGATCAATGATTTTATTCAGGATTTTCAAGTAGGAAATCCATAACCTTTTTTCTGAGTTTTCATATAAACCTTCTATGTTTATTGTAGAGCTTTAGACTTCCATGGAAAATTTTCGGACGGAAAGTTTTGGAAGTTGTTCATTTTGCTGCAGGTCGAAAACGATGCAAAACGATATTTTGATCGGTTTATTCACTATTTCATAAAAGTTTTATGTTCATGAAATTTGTTTTTCTTTCGAAGTTTCTTAAATTAAGTCGGATCTTATTCGGGATTTAAATTTTGGACATTACAGAGTGCATGGAATTCCAAATTCAATACTAAACTCAATATAACATTTCTATTTATATTTTGAAAATCTGCGTGTTAGTTTTCCAGCTTTATCCTTTTCTGCAAAAAAATATCGAATATCTTTTTTACTTTTAAGTTAGGAAAAAAATATCTTCTCCTAAATTGGCTTCTAGAGTAATGGCTATCGAGGCAGAATAAAATGTGACTGCAAACAGCTTAAAAATCCGGTTCAAACGGACGTGTAGTGAGTAATTAGTTTTTAAGTTTTAATTTAATTAAGAAATCGGTGTGTGTCGGATTTCAAATCTAGATGCAAGAGAACACCTATTTTAATACCATTTTGTTACACTCACGAAATAATTTGTTTAATATTCCACTCAAGAAATTCGACATTTCAAAAATAAAAAACTACGAAATAGAAACTGTGTTGAGTCATCAATAATTGTCGTATGGGACCAGCGTTGCCGGAAAATAATTTTTGTAAGTGCCACCGCTGACAACAGAAAGTGCCATTTTTAGCGGAATGGCGATTTGTTCCAATATTATTTTATTTTACTACATACTTAAATCAAAGTGCCATTTTAATCCTTTGAGTGCCACAGTGCCATTTAAATGAAAAGGTGCCATAAGTGCACGATCGTGCCACATCGGCAACACTGTATGGGACATCAACCGAATTTGACAGATAAAGGCGTAGGAAAATGTCCGCTAAAAGTATTTTTTGACATTTTAGGTAAATGTTATGTAGGCTTGTCGCAAACGGTAATGCGCCAAATAGACACTTTCTTTAATTTGTTCATGTGAGTCGAGAGCAGTGGCGCGGCTTGGATAGCTGAATGGTAAGTCAGAGAAAAATTAGAGACCCGCAAAGTATAAATAGGAGTAGTAGCCGTGGCGTGATGGTTAGTGCGATGGACTGTCATGCCGGAGGTCTAAGGTTCGATCCCCAGCCTCGCCACCTATTTACCCGCCTGGAAAAAGAATCTAGTTTTCAATAAGGCCCTGGCAAGTTTTTCATAGTTACTAACAAGGGTCTAGCAAGGATTACTATAGGCATTCGCTAGGCCCTCGCCAGTTATGAACCTTTTTGCCTTGTCAGTTGGATTCTGTCTAAGCCCTGACTAGTAAAACTAGATTTTTTCCACATGTTTTGTTTTACATGGTTTTCCATTCAACCATTTCAGATATGGGGCTATATTATAGCCCCATTTACTTAGGTGTGTGGGCAAGTATGTGTGAAAGACTGTAGGTATGTTCAGTGATGTTGTTCGGAACACTTTAGAATATAAAAGAACAAGTTCAATGAGAAATCTTCTGTTCTAAACTTTCTGGCTTGCTGTTCAGTAAGTCTGTTTGCATACTTGCTTTTTAGGTAGAACAACTGAGAACGGTTTTCTGAGAAATGTCAAAATTAGTTGTGATTCTGTCTTGTTCTGTTTTGTCTAGTTGCGATTTTACTATTTGACACACCGATTCACAATCATTATTTGAAATTTTCACAGTTCACACAAAGATTTTTATTACGATATAATAAGATTCTGCTTTTCTTAATTTTCGTAAAATGATTTCACTATTCATAGTTAGTTACCATCAAGAGCTTGACTAGTACTTTATTAAATAAATGTTCTAAGCGAGGCACTAATAGGGGTCTGTCAAGTTTTCCTCGTTCAGGCTTTCCTTACCGAAAACTTGGTGGGGCCTTCTTTAAACTTGCCAAAAACTTGCCATTTTTCCAGGCGGGTATTTAAAAGAAAAAACGGCTACTGCCTCTTGCGAGGAATTGACCAATCCTCCAAGAGTATCTCCTGTCACAGAAAAGTGCCGCTCGTTAGCCGTTCGGATTCGGCAATAAACTGTAGGTCCCCTCCATTCCTGCAGACACGCACACAGGAATGGTTGAGAGTTGTAAGTCACTAGGCCCTAGTTCTTCATGAGCTGTTGTGCCATCAAATTTATTTTTTATTTTTAAAGTATAAATAGGAATGTCTATTTGAAATTACAGTAGACGCTCGATATAGTGAATCTCGGTAGAGTGAACTATCCAATATAGTGAACAAAAAATCACTATATCGCGATTTTTTTTTATTTACACTTTTTTTTCAGTACTTAATAAGAATATTTAAGCTGCAATTTTTTTTATAATGTTTATATGAATGTTTGAACTATTTGAAACTTGACACCGGACAAAATGTTAATTTTGTATACAATTTTACTCTGCAAAACCTCTATAGCTCCTCTCTCGAAATAGTGAACAATCTCGATATAGTGAACAGGTCTGGTTTTAATTACTTGACTATATCGAGCATCTACTGTATATCGTGTATTGCAGATCTGCTTTCCACGCCATATGAGTAAAACGTAAAACACTTCAATCTAGTTTTGCATGTTTCAAGTTGTTAAAGTTTAAATTTACGATAAGCATTAACGGAATTTTTAAAACATAAACCCACCTCTACCTGTCTGATCAGCGCAGTAAACGATATTTTTTTTTTTTTTTTAAATCCTGCAATCAATATTTGCAAAGCAGTGAAAGTTCGTTTTTTTTGTTCTTTTTTTTAAACTAACGGTGAGGTGCCAAAAAAGAATATTCGTTATACAATTTTGAAATTGTCTTAGAAAATCAATCCAAATTTTCAAAACTGTCATTAAATTTTCTGTATCATCATTTGTTGCTAAAATATTCTTAACCAAAGTCAAGAGTGTCTTGTTTTTTCATTTAAAGCCTGATATTTGCTGGAAAAAAAATCTAAATTAAATCTAAATAAACAAGTTATCAAACCAATACATTATATGTATTGGATAAAAAAAATTGAAGAGAATGACGCTCTTCAAAAAAAAAAAAAAAAAGAAAATATTAAAATTTTTTGTCTCGTCCTGTTTTTCATGGTTGCGCGATAACGGTACCTTCAATAATTCTTCTGCTTAAATTTTTCGACCCAAAAATAATAAAGCTTAACGCTCATGTTCTGCATTTCGGACGAAATCGAATTGAAATCGATTTTCAATTTTACGTAAAATGAAATTCCGCATGTTCTACAATTCGTTCGTTTTAGAAAATTTCGCAATTACTTCGAACTGTCAAAATTGAAGGTGCATCCATTTTAATTTTTTGTTTTATAAAGTAAAAAGAAAATGCAGATAAAAATTTATACAATATTATTTGCACTTTAAACGAAAAAAAGGAAGCGGAACATAGAAAAACATAGACGAACAAATTTGCGAGAAAGATTTTACCTACATATTAGATTTGGCTGACATAGCGTGAATACCTAACATGAAGTATTGTTCTGATAAATTGTTTATTCTTTATTTGTTGAAAGTTTTTAACGTAAGTTTCAGATTCAGAAAACAAATATATAATTTTACTTAAATTTTGCACCAATAAATCATGAAACTAATTGCAACTGGGGCAATTCCACAATAATTCACAAAGCATTAACAAAAAAAAAAAAACAACAACACAAGCATATATATGCCAGTAAGACTTAGGGTCTTATAAATTAGGCAATGTTAGAAGGAATAGAAGGATAGGATAGATTTTTGTTGGCACAGTGGATTGAGAAATAAGGTTTTGATTATCTCATTAAATTCCAGGGGTGGCGTTCAGTTGAGGGAATATCGGAATGCTGCCTAGACTGGGGCTCGAACCCACGTCCACTTTTCAAAAACCACTAGACAACAGTGAAAAGGTGTTTGTTTCCTTATTTTTTTTTATACATACATATATGTATGTGTATTCATTAAGATTCATGTTCGTTATTTGATAAACATTGTTGCAAGGTAGAATTTTAAAAGGTAGCCCAAAAAGAATTGAGTTATATGGACGCAACGCCACTGGTCACGAATTAAAATAGGCGCCTTAAAATCGATATTGAAATCGATATGACATGATTAACTTACCTTTATATCGTACGTAAAAATATTTCCCCATCGACTGCCAATAAATGCTGTACTCCATTCAATATCAATGGATTGCAGTGGTTCCTGTAGATTCAGCGATTGAAGTTCTAAGCCAAAGTTCTATGGAAAAAGAAAAAAAAAAAAAGAAAAACAAATGTTTATCAATTAATACTATCGAATTATTTTTTTTTTAAATCCTTAAAATTATTTGAAATAGCTTCACAACAATTGTCATTTAAGATGTGACAAAAGGCTACAGGGTGTAGGTTGATTCGAGACAAGAAAAAATCGTATGAGGGGGGGTCTATTTCCCCCATTTAGGCAAAAGGGGCAATTTTCTAAAAAAATCGACTTAAAATAGAAAAAAAAATATTAAAGAACAACGCAACCGCAACACTTACATTGCTATACTTCATTTTTTTTTTTAGGCCAGAAGTCTGTTCTTTTATTATGTTTTTAGCTTAAATTATTTAAGAGAACAGTTTTTAAAAAACTTATTTTCAAACTCAAAATTAAAAAAAAAATAATGACAAAAATTTTGTTCAAACTAACTTTATTCAAAATTTTACGTTGTAAATATTTTTGTGTTAGGTACTCAATGCTCCCATTAATTTTCAGTTAAACACTAAAAACAATTTGTAAAAATGTTTTCTAGTTTTTGAGAAAGTTGAAAAACAACAAAAGTAAGTTTTCCTTAAATTCGACTTCCCTTTCTAATTTCGTTGCTCCAAAAATTTTATTTCTACTAAGTTTTCAATTTTCTCAAAAACTGACATTTTTGGCATCAAGTTTTTTGTGTTTGACTATAAATTGGGAGCATTGAATATTAAAAACAAAATTACTACTTAATGAAGTGAAATTTTGAAAAAAAAATTAGTTTGAACACAATTTATTTCATTATTTTTTAAAAAAATTTAGTTTGAAAATTACTTTTTTAAAACCTATTCTCTCAAGTAATTTGAATTAAAAATATGATAAAAGGACGGACTTCTGGCTTTAAAAATAAAAGTATAGCATGACATTTGTAAGTGTTGCCGTTGTTTTTAAATGATTATTTTTTCTATTGTAAATCGATTTCTTTTTTAGAAAATTGACCTTTCCGCCTTAATGGGGATAAAAAGATTCTCCCACGATTTTTTTCTTATCTCAACTCAACCTACACGCTCTAGCTTTTTGCCACACCTAAGGTGAATCACCCTATATATTATTCAGACTTGCATTGCTGCGTCCCCTAAAGCATAGGTAGTCAATAAAACACGCCTATACTCCGTCCAAGAAAGATTGTCAGTACATGCCTTATGGAAAAGCTTTTTTTGTCAGTGGGGCACAATGAATAGGATAACCAATCACTATCTCTTGCTATTGTGTTTATCAAAAGTAGTCACACAAAATTAGAACTACCATTGCTAAGATTATACCTGCATCAACTACTCTTTTTTCTATAATTGGTGTGCAAGAACTTACTTTTTAAAAACTTTTAGGATCAAAAAAAGAATTTATTACGCATACTAGGGCATCGCGATAAAAGCTTTTTATATGCGATAGACTTATGCAATAAACGCTGCAACCAAACTGAGATGCAATTGTTCTATTTTCCTTGTACTGACAATTTTTCTTGGACGGAGTATAGTAATTCTTCATTCCTTCAACACCGCTAAAAGTTGAAGAAACTTTCTAAAACTCACCTCAATTGAAGTTTTCTTTAAGAATCCATCCAGTGATGTTGTATAAACAAAATTCTCTCTTGGGCAGGTAAAAATTTGAGTTATAGCTTCGGTGTGCTTTGAAAATTTCGATTCCAAAACCCGTGTTCTCAAATTAAACTTATATATATTCCCATCCTCCGATGCTGCAATTATTGATTCCCCGATAACTATTATTTGTGTGATTGGAAGTTTCCATCCTTCTAGATTACCATTCGGTACATTTGTATAATCAAATTGAGGAATTTCTACAATTTTATCTTTCTCTTCTTCTTCTTCGATTTTTTTAGATTGATCTATAGCCGTCTTCTCTGAATTA
Source organism: Epistrophella euchroma (assembly GCA_947049315.1). Taxonomy (NCBI): domain Eukaryota; kingdom Metazoa; phylum Arthropoda; class Insecta; order Diptera; family Syrphidae; genus Epistrophella; species Epistrophella euchroma. Next base: position 122,376,620 of record OX346246.1, read on the forward strand.
GATTCTATTTTGGACGAAACTGCATCACAACTATCTCTTGATTTCTTAGAACTTCGTGCTCTCTTAGGTGTTGTAGTCTCTTTGGAGGTCTCTTCAACTTTAGAATTGTTTAATTTTCTTTTTGACTGCCTTGTCGCCTTCACAATACTTTTGCTTGCATCTTCAGTATCTTCATCAGATATTAATCGCTGACTAAGCTTTTTTCGAATTTTAGCTTTATCTATAGATGTGATTGGTATAATCTTTCGCTTTGTAGAAACTGCTTTTGCTGAAGCTACTGAATTACTTGAAGCACTCGCCAGGGCTGAGTTAAGAAGTATAAACTTTTCATTTTGCAATTTCATTGTCCACAAGTCAACTTCCATTTTGTCTTTTTGCAATTTAAGAATCATCTCTTCGATGTACATTTTTCGTTTGTGCAATTCCATTAGTTTAACATCAATTTCACGAATACTACTCACAGCTTCGTCTCCAATTGAGCTTTGTGATTTTAACGATTCAATGTCAAAGGTGTAGTTAGCTAGTGGAGATTGCATCATGCCAAGGCTACTCATGGCTGTATCCATTTCCATGGGGGATGGTTTCAAAGTTCCAAGATTACTTAATAGCGAAGAAGTTGATTCGACAGTTTCAATGCACTTCTTTTCGCCTGGAGACTTCCATACTCTTGAGGGTGGGTTCTTACCACTCGTTATTGAGTCTGTATCTGATTCCAACTCGGGGAGCGCAACAGGTGCTCCATCATCAGACGACACCACCCTTTTTGCTGAATTCGCACAATCGACGATGGAATCTTCTTGCTTTTTATTAACACGACCCTCTGTTGATGCTTTATCCAATTTGTGTGTGCTTTGATGTTTTGGCAATTCTGCTGACTTGACACTTTCGCTTCGTCTCCTTGGTGATACCTTATCATCATCAGCATCATTATCATCATCATCATCATCAGAGTTTCTCTCGTTAGATGTGGAATCTTTTAATTTATTTACTGTGCCACTAACAGATTTGGTATTTCTAATTTGTTGTATCGCAGTTAAGATTTGTTTTGCTTTACTTTTCTTCATAGTTTCCTTTTGCTTTTCAAAGAGATTAAGTATGGCTTTCATGAGGAATTCCAAAGCTTGAGCATTATCTGCAGAACTTAAGTTCTGTTTCACTTTAAGTTGTTCTTTTTCATCTGCCGAGGTATTGTTGCGGTTCGCTCGACTAACACAAACCCCATAGATATATAAGAGGGAATTTTTCGTTGTTTTCGAATATTTCTCTTTGTATCGACGACGTTGAGCTAATGTCAGATTTGGCAGTATGAGCTTTTCGAAATTTCCCACAACATTCGCTTCGAGTATTCGTTTTTTTCTTCGGCGGCGCTTAAATGAAGAAGAATTACTACAATTGCTTCCGCTGGATGTTGAACTGCTATCCGAATCACTGCTAGAACTTGAGCCCGATGAACTACTGGATGACGAGGAATCAATTATAAGTATCGGTTCTGTAGACTTGCTTCTTCTTCTGCTGACTATCTCCATTTTGATTTGAGGTGTTTTATTTTCCGATTGAGATTGAGATTTGCACTCTTCCAACATTTTCAGTCTGCTCATAAGGTCTGGAGATTTTGGTGATCCTTCTTCGTTGATTGGTTGTATGACAGGAGATTCTACAACACTTGCTGCAACAGGACTCTCACATTTCTCAATTCCATCAGGTTTTTTTGAGTTTTTATCTTCAACCAAAACTATACCGAAAGCCTTTCGAATTTCATCCAATACTACCGCAGGTATGCTCATCGAATCGACAATATCATCCGGAATAAGGACATTATTTTCATTATCTTCTGGCGGCGTGAAATTCATGGACTTAAGTTGCTTGCGAATTTCTTCGCGAAGCTTTTTACGTGCTTGAATTTTTAATGCTGCATCGTATTTTGTTCCGGAACTATTGATGACATTTTTAATGCCCACTTTGTCCATATTGGCTACACGTTGAACTATATTCTCACTTAGACTTCCGTCTTTGGTGATGCTTTTTTTGCGTTGCACTAAATTCGGCCTTAGAGAACGCTTCTCTCTGTTCGGAGTTGTTGGAGCAATTATATTATCAGATCTATTCAAATCTTGGATTTCGCTTTTGATGAGTCGTGAAATCGGAATGACCGATATTGAGGGGAAACTATTGCTATTGTTTATGCACTTTTCTAGATTGAATTCTGATTCTGGGAGTTCGGTTTTTATATTGGCAAATAAAGCATTGGTGATTTGGTCTATTGTTGGTTCTTGGGATGAGAAATCCTGTGGGCAAATTTCGGTAAATTGTTCGATTTGGCCACCAAGAGCTATGTCTTGATTTTGACTTCTAAACACTTCTTGAAGATAGTTTTCATTAATTTGCTCAAGCTCCGGATTAGGAGGTTCTTGATTTTGGTTTGTTAAGGATTTCAGACCGCTTTCGTTTATTTGTTGAGGAGGTTGATAATTTTCATTGATTTGTTCAAATTCTTGGTTTTGAATTGTTACAGTTTTCTCAGGTTGAATAGGTTCGAAATCTTGATTCGAATTACTTGTTATGAACTCAACTGGATTAATTTCAACTCCTTGGATCTGTTGATTTTCAGGTTGACCACAACGGCCACGTTTTAGAAGTTCTTCAGCACATTGAATAACAGATGCAAGTGCTTCGGGCACAGGTAATTGCCCAACAATACTGTCTGACCAAAAATTTTGATTTTCCGAACTACAACCTGATGGGATATTCTGAATTGACCCATCATATGGTAATTGAAAGTTTCTATATGTATCTGATGATTGTTGTTGTTGTTGATTATTATAAAAATCTCCACCACCTTCACCTCTTTGGAAATTATTATTGTTGTTGAAATTTTGATAATTGGAATTTTGATATCTTGAATGATTTGAATTAGGACGTTTCCAGACACGATTGCCATATGAATTGCTGCCCGAAGAATTCCAACCTTGATATGGTCTTTTTTTGAAATTTCGTTCAGAGTCGTAGTTTGAATTATTGTAATGACTTCTTTCTCGCTGTAAGATATGATATAAATATTATTTTTGTTTTTTAAATTATAATCATAAAAATAAAAATAAAAAAAGAAAAACTTACTGTCGAATCTCTTTGATTTGAATGTCGGTGGTAGTGATATCGTTCTCTGAAAGTGATACAAAAAAAAAAAACATTAATTATTGTGATTTAAAGTAAAAGATATAAAATTAGTCTTTAAAAAATATTTACACACAAAGCAAATAAATAAAATAATTTGGTAGCACAACAGCTCACCGGCTAAAGGTAAGACCGCACTCGACGGAACTGCACTTCAGCGGAACTGCACGGCACAGAACTTCACGAAGCGGTAAAATATTATTTGTATGAAATTGTATTAGCTATATCGCACTAAGCGATAACGGAACGGAACGGCACGACACTAAACTACAAAGTTGCTTATCAGAGCAACTTTGTCGCGTCGGCGCAGTTTAGTTCCGTTGTCGTTAAAGTGCGATATAGCAAGCGGCGCGCCGCAGTGCGTCAAAAATTATTGAATGTTTTGTTTTAGTACAGTGAAATACAAAATGGTGGCTGTTCTTTGCATTTTGGGTAGGAAAAACATTTTTAATGTGTAGGGGAAGCTAGTGTGAGAGGAAAACTTTGTTTTCGGGGTGATTTGGCCGCCATCTTTTTTGTAGTATTGTAGAAATTCAATTGCCACTAACTTCATGATTTGTCGCTTACTGTCGCACTGGTGCAGTTCAAGTGCGGCATATTAAAAAACTGCCGCGGAGTGCTGTGTAGTGTCACGCAGTTCCGCTGAAGTGCAGTTCCGTCGAGTGCGGTCTTACCTTAAGCCGAGCCCAACTTATATGTGACAGGAGAGGTGACGTGAAATAACGCCCGACGAAATTAGACTATATTAAAAATGTGGCCTTATTTCCATGAAAAAAAACTAAAATAACGCCCGGCGGGTCTTATTTCAGATGAATCATAGAAATAAGACCGCATTTAAGAATGGAAATAGGGCCACATTTATGAAATGAAAAGTAATGCCATTTATGGAGAACAAAATATTTAAAATATGAATATGATAAAGTGTCCATTATTTTCATTATTTGTAGTTCTTTTTTTATTCGATTTACAAAAAACTAAATTTTGAAAAGTTTTAAAACAAATTTTTAAAAATCTGCCTTTGAAACTTAAGCTTATCTAAAATCTTTATTAAACTTAAAAATAAATACAGCTTTTCTTCTTCTTAATTTTCAGAGCTTTTTATGATAAATTTACAAAAATGAGCTTTAATTGAGCTTTATCAATTTTGAACAGTTCAATTTTTGTAAATTCATCGCGCCTTTTTTTGATTATTTGCAGAGCTTTTTAAGCTGAATTTACAAAACTTAGTTTTAAATGGGCTTAAAAAATTTTAAATACATCAGTTTTTGTAAAAAAAAATCGCGCGATTTCTTTGAGAATTTGCAGAGCTTCCTAAGATGAATTTACAATCTAAGTTTTAAATGAGGTTTAAAAATTTTGAATACATCAATTTTTGTAAATCCAGTTTAAAAATATCTGAAAATAATAACAAAAATCGGGCGATTTTTTTTTAGCTTTCTAAGTCGAATATTCAAAAATGTGCATTATTACTACATAAATAGATACAAAATTTCTACACAACGCTCTGTATTTCTAAAACCCATTTATCAAAATTCCGCCTTTAAAAATTCTGCTTGTCTGCAAATAATCGTAAAATCTTATATTCTTCAGTTTTAAACTGAATAGAAAGTAGATTTCAGAAGTTTTTAAAAAACGAAATAAGACCCGACGACGGGCGTTATTTCGTAGGCTTTATTTCCATTTAGAAATGGAAGTTAAGCCACATGTGGCTTTATTTCGTCGGGCGTTATTTCACGTCACCGACGGGAGATACTCTTGTAGGATTTGTCACTCCCTCGCAAGAAGCAGTAACAATGAGAAACAGTTTTGTTAGGTGGCAGAGGCTGGGAATCGAACCCAGACCTCTGGCGTGACAGCTCAATTCAGTTCCCATGCAAATCAAATTAACAATGGGGCATATTCGTAGATGTTGTTTAAGCTGCTGCTAAGCAAAACTGGAGTTTAGCTTATGGAAGCTTCATCAGATAAACTCCAGTTTTGCTTAGCATTAGCTTAAACAACACCTTTGAATATGCCCCAATGTTCTTTTTATCAAGATACAAAAAAAATCCCTACACCATATTTAACTTCGTTTTAATTTTTCAACAAATCTCTTACAACAGAATACCCTTTCTTCGCTTTCAAGCCAACAGCTGGAGGTTGTTTAAAATTTGTTTATACATATATCTGTCAACTCTAATGGGATCTTATTAAATTGTATACACCCTACGCACATGCAACAATTAGTGAAAATTTAAACGTTTTTGTGTTTATGAGAAAACGCTTAAGTACGTGTATACAAGAGCAAGTTATTGTCAACGTACCACCACTACATATTATTGTCAAAAGGGAGAAAGAGAGCCACAAGGATACATCTCTATACATATAGTTTGACATAAAATAACATTTTACCTTTTCTCATTAAACTCTTATAGAAACTCTCACACAGAATTTCCCTGCCACCAACGAATTCCATTTCTAAAGAAAAAAAAAACGGTAAATAAAAAAAAGGACACTTCAAACTCCTGAAAGAATGAAAGGAACATCTTAGGATGAAGTCACGTCTTACCATTTTAATTGACTTCTGTGACTTTTCTCAGAGGATATGAAAGAAACTTAATGAAACCGGAAAAAAACTTATTCGAATAGATAAACCTGTATGAATATAAATATGACCGAATATGCAAAAAAAAAAATGAGCATATAATTTTGGTCGCACAAGAAAAGTAACTTGTCCGATTTTTCGGTTCAATTTCTTTTTTTAATTGGAAGTAAAACTAGATTTTTATTTTGCAAATTATTTTTAAATATTTTTCTTTCTCTTCTTTAGGCAAGGCGCTCACTGAAGTGGTGACGAAGTGGAGTGGTAGTGGCGCGGTGATTAAGTAGCAACAGGTGGAATTGGTTAAACCTTACCTATGTAATTAAATGAATACGCGCTCATCAAAGTGGAGTGGCGGTGGCATGATATTTTGCAGGTGGTGTGGTGCCACACTAAGTGGCAAGTGAGTGGTGACGAAGTGGATTTTTGTACTGTATAATGTATATACGAGTATGCTTGTGATTATTGACTTACAAACCGAGAGCTGGTGAACGAAGTTTGCCACCGCAGTGCACGTTAAATGAATTTAATATCACTTCACCGCCACCCCATCGCCAAGCCAATTGTTCACCACTTCACTGCCACTCGCTACTCCTTTACCACTCCACTTCGTCAACACTTCAGCGAACGCTTAGCCTTAGATTGATTATTTCAATTTTGACTAATAGTGCTGCGCTGAAAAACGAAACAATAGATATTCATTTCGTCGAATTTAATATGCGGTACTCGGCTCTTCCACACTATATGAACATAGCCAGAATTTCGCAGTCAATTTAATGGATAACACTGAACAGATATATGTAGACTAGCAATATTCTTATTAATTTCCTTAACTCCACAAATCGATATTTATTGCTTGAACACCAAAGCTCAGATCTATGTTGAAACTGATAAAGTTAGATGGAGCTAATTTCAATCTGAATGACATCTCTAATAAATAAAAAGTAAACTTTTTTAGCGATTGAATGTACCGTTTGGCAAGTTATTGATTTTTGTACAAAAATCAAGCTCGAGATTTTGATCAAACTTTATATTACGATGATAAGGAAGACTTAAAAAACCGTCTAGCAATCCCGTCAAGCCTACACGGTTGAGTTAATTTTTTGTTTGGTACCTAGTAGTCCTATCAACGAAGGACAAAGTATGATTTCAACTGGAAATAAATCCAACAGTTTTAAAACTTGGCACACGTATCAAGAGAGGCCTGGTGATGAAGTGTATAAAAGTCCCCATGAATCTGAGGCGAGCTCTAGCGGCAGGAAGGTGTATCTTGTCGTCTTTTTCCGTTTTTCGTGTTTATCTCAGAAATTGTTTGTTTTTTCAAAAAATAACTCGAGACAGAAAAATAGCTTATGAAATTCTCTATAAAATTGATCATGACCAAATTTTTCATATCTGTCATAGTTATAAAGTTATTTGGCACATAAAATTGGTATTTTTTAAATTTCCTGAAAACAGCTACATTTTATATAGTCTAAAGCCGGCAGCAAATTTTGGGAGAAGAGGTATAACCCAAATGTATATACTAACATGTATGTTTAGGTATACGCGTTATTATACCAAATTCAACCGCCTGGAAGGTTTTTTTTCAGCCATGGGTGAGGGTTGGCGTTCGAAAACGTTTGGTATTTTTAATCAATGCACAATCCTTTATTTTTTATATACAGGGCGATTCGCATAAGGTGTGACAAAACACTAGAGCTTAGATACAGATTGGGTCGAGACAAAAAAAAAATCGTATGGGAGGGGGGTCTATACCACCCGCTTACCCAGGAGGGGCAATTTTTTAAAAAAATTTACTCAAAACATAAAAAAAAAAAATTATAAAAAACAACGGTAACTCTTAAAATGTCATGCTTTACCTTTTTGTAGAGCCCAAAATTTCTTCTTTTAGATTGTTTGTAAATAGAGTTGTTTTAGTGGAAAAATAGGATCTCTGGAACATCAAAATAAGGGATTAAAGTCCAATTTAAGGAAAATTTACTTTTATTATTTTCAATTTTCTCCAAAACTAGAAGACATTTTGACATCTGGTTTTTAGTATTTGACTTAAAATTAATAGGAGCATTAATATTAAACACAAAAATACAACTTAATTACGTAAATTCTTGAACAAAATCAGTTTGAATACATTTTTTTATTTTTTTTTTTTGAATTTTGAGTTTGAAAATTTACTTTTTAAAAACTCTTTACAAAAACAACAGGTGCCAAATAACTTGATATAAGTATTTTGTAGAGAATATTCTAAGCTATTTTTTTTGTCCCAGGTTATTTTTTGAAAGAACAAACAACAATTTCTGAGATAAACACGAAAAACCGAAAAAGACGACATGTTACACCTTCGTGCCGATAGAGCTCGCCTCGGATTCATGGGGACTTTTGTACACTTCATCTTTAAGCCTCTCTTAATAATTGTGCCAAGTTTCAAAACTGTTGGATTTTTTCCAGGTGAAAACCTGTAATGACTGGACTATAGCGTTTTTTACATTTCATCCGGTTGTTTTTTTTTTTCAATTTGTGAAGGGCAAAAAAATGACGGTAGAGGTATCTATATACTTTGCTCAAAAATTGCTACACAGGACTGTTTTAAAATGTTTTTATTAGTTAGGTGAAGGATTCCCCTAGAACATTTTTATTGATTTTCACTTTTCTCAAAAACGGCTCAACCGATTTCGATCAATTTTTTTTTGTATGGAGAATTCGATTTGAAAATTTTAAATAGTAAAGTATGCCAAAAATTCAAAAATTAGTTTTTGGATTAAAAACTAAATTCCATGTTTTTACTTGTTGTATAGGGTAAGTATTGGTTTCGTGAAAAAATAATCGGAGAAGTCCCAAAAAGTGGTTTTCGCTATACCACCTCCTGTGAGTAAATCTTTAGAGTGGAAATTCGAATATTTGGTTTAGATGTAGCAGAGATTGCTGCCGTACAAATACATATTTCGCTTTTTTTTTTAATTTTCTCAAAGACGGCTCTGAGTATTTTGATCAAACTTCGTAGCAGTAATGATTAACGAATGACCAAAGTGGTTGTAAGAAAATTGCATTTTAGGTTTTAGCAATTTTTGACTTTTTGATTTTTTCCTTAGAGCGGTTTTTTAACATTATCTCACTTAAAAAAAAAAAATTATTCTTATCGTAAAAATTAACGGTACTTTCAGATGAGTTGGACTAGAATATTTAGATTATTAAAAATTATTATTTTTTATGAAGAAAAAAAATTTACAAAAATATTGTTGTATATTTTTGTATCCAATCAAATAGTGCTAAGTCTTCTTCTTGGCTGATTTATTTCAAGTAGTATATTTGTTTTTAATATTCAATTCTCGCATCAATTTTTAGTCAAAAACTAAAAAAAAAACAGACATACGATTTTGCGAAAATTGAAAATAACTTGAAAATATTTTTTTTATTTCAAAACTCTATCTCAGCTACAAATCTTATTTAAAATATCGGATCAAACATAGGATTCAATTCGTACGTTTCGGATATACTTTTTCCAAATAAACTTCTTTTTTTCAGTCCTATTAGTACTGCATACAGGCACTATGCAATGCATGTTTAAAAATTTGATCTATATCTGAACTTAATATTTACTCTGCCATAAACCTACATAGGCAAGCATGTAATGTATAATAACAAAACAAATACCCGGTATTTTCGGGTATCCGGTAAGTACGTAATATAACTGGGTAGCCAGATACCCGTGTACTACCCGCAATTTAAGGGTACCCATCTACCCGGGTACTAATCATAGCAGATGGGTACTCGGAAACAAGGTTCTCGGGTATTGTGGGTATTTCCCGGTCGAAAGCAAGAGCTCTAGTCCATGCATATAAGGGTTTCTGTTATTTCCCAAATTAATTTTTTTTTGCATCAGACAACCCTTAAATCAAATGATTAGGAGATTGCTGGTTCATGTAAAGCGGAACTTCCGAGCTTTAGCACCACCAAAGGTAAGTTTTTATAATTCGAATGCTCTTATTTTTTAGCGAACAAAAAATTTTCTTGTTAACGTCACTGTAACTTGATTCAACTGATTGACTTTTTTCCACTTCGAGTGCCCATCCCCTATACAACTGAATAAACAGTGAGTTCTGAATTTTATGAAGAAGTATCCTTTTTACGTACGTGTTTTGCATATTAAATTATAAAGTTATAGCACCTATCGCTATAAGCAAATCTATACCCACCTAATCAGGACTCTCCTCCCCCTCCCCCCACCCCTCATACTACAAAATAATGTCAGTCAGAATCTTTGAAATGGAACCTAATTTGTGATTTACCTCAATTTACTTGCTATTCAAAAACTTTTGCAAGTCAAAAACTTTTATGCTTGACAAAAATACCATGAAATATTTATCGCTGTGATTAATGAAAATATTTATTTGAAATGTTTAAAGAAGACCCGAAAAGGAAGTGGTATATTTTGCCTCCTATCCTACCTATGCTTTGTTCAGCTAGAGTGAAAACCCGAAGTCACGTCACGTTACGGCCACCCGCTCGAGCCCCTATAAGTCAGGTGCTAGAACCTGCTTCCTTACATTCTTCACTTTTACTTTTTTCGATTACGTGGTGGAGTGCGGGTGGGCGGTGGCGGTGTCGTTGATGAAGAATAAAGTTGGAATTTTAAATCATTACAAACAAAGGACATGCATTTTTAAGCGAATTAATTCGAAGGAACATTTTTTAATTAGTTTAAGGTGAAAAGATTTGTGGCAAAGCTTCTCCTTTTGAGTTTTCTATTTATTTATTTTTTTTCTTCTCTTTGGGAATTTATTAAAATTTTTTGCCTTCACGCACCTCCTGCTCTATATATTGTCTTGAGTTATAAATTTTAAATCTGTTAAATTAATCCTGAATTTTCTTTTATTTTTCGTTCTTATTTTGAGGGGAATTTAGGATTATGGCGTTGATTGCATTAAGAATTCCTTGTTTCTTTGTAAAATTAACATCTCTTTGTCGGTCATTGGATGGGGAGGGCGGGGGGTAAGGGAGTTGTTGTTTTGTCCCATTGAGAGTTCTGAAGGTGGTCGTTTCTGGTCACGATTTTAATTTGCAAATCGATTAGAACACTGCCATGAGAAACCAAAGATGATGACGTTAGGAAATTAGGGTCCGAGATTGAAAAAAAATTCTCATGTTACTCATAATTCAGTAACCTTGTCGTTTAATATGAGGGAGACCTTGCATTGGATCCGGTAGCTCTGATTTTTACTGAGTTTGTTATGATATTGGCCGCACAAAAGCCCAAGTTTTCAAACTGAAGCGCCAAACGCAACATAATGGTCAAATATCCAAAAAACCGCAAAATTTTCGATTTTCGATTTTAACTCTAATTTTTGCCTTAAGGGCGATTCCGTTATAGACAATTTTCGATATCAATTTCTAAATTACAATATTTTTCAATTTTTTTGATGAAAACGCGAAAAAGAAAAACTGTATTTAATAACAAATACAAAAAATGAGACCTAACTTAGAAAAAAAACATGTTTTTTGCACTTGGAAACATTGTCATAGGAACAGTCGGTACGAACTGCACTTATCATAGCTAGTAACATACGTACGAAATAGCTTTTAGTGTCGGCCTTAAGCCCTGGTAGCTACAGTGCCGTTTATTCTTTATATTATACGATACATTAATGTGCAGTTTAATAAATTATAATAATAATAATAATAATAGCTTTTAGTGACAGTTTAAGGGTATGATTTACTTGTTAGACTTATGGTAAGAAATGTCGTTTAACCGTTTGCACGAATACAAGTTAGTAATTGTTTTTACTTTTTTAGCATTATTGATTACAAAATATCCATTGCAAGTTTGTTGCACCCGCGATATAAAAGATAGAAAAGTTTGTTTTTTTGACAGAAATAAAGTGCTAACGTTTTGAAACTTTGTAAAAGTAAGAAGAAATCAAACACAGAACTAAATCAGTCTTAATTAGGAATAAATTGTAGGTCGAACTAGTAAAAACGTTGATTCAAATTGGTTGCACCCGCGATCGCGATATTAGGATCGCGGGTGCACCTATTAACCATTAACATTATTACGTGATTTATCATATTTTATTGATAAAATATGGTTTGAATAATAATTTCTGCCATTCAAGGTTGATTTTTTTTACTATTTAATATAATATTTTTTTTTTAAATATACAGTTAAATGGCAGGGAAACAAGAAAAAGAAAGTGCTTCAAAGAAATAAAGGCAAATACTAGAATAAAATGCTGAACTTCATGCAGAGCACAGCCATTTTGAAATCTACCATTGAAATAGACATTTGGACGATATTTGGAACCACTTAAACGTTCAGTGCCTACGAAGAAATTTTATGATTCCTGATGTTCCTTTAATTTCTTAATTTCCAACAACACGTCTCTTGAACCCTCAATATTACCCGCAGAGGTAGGGTCGGATTTACAGCAACCCAAGGAGGAAGCCCCAGGGCCCCCACGTGTTGAGGGCCTCTACAAACCGTGGACTCGGAAATTTCATAGCTAAACAATTTCTATTTTTAACAAAGTGATGAGCAATGAAATATACATACTTACATATACAAACCAGGAATATTTTCATTCTGTATAAACTTTATATATTTCGTGATGGAATCGAAAACCTATATTCAAATCTTCACACGGTTCTCTCACTGACATAATTCTAAGTTCTATTCTATTCTAATAGTGATGTAATTTTGTTTTTCATATATAAAAATAAAATTAACAAATAAATATACATTATTTGAACGGGCCTCCGTTTTTTTCATTGCACCGGGCACCCATAACCCTGAATGCGGCACTGAGCAGAGAACTGCCCTGATACCCGTATTTTTTTTTACTGCAGCTGTCTTTCCAAAAGATATTTTCGCAGGTTTGTACATTCTTGTATAGGTACCTTACAAGTTCGGCAAAAACGTTACACAATATATCGTTATTTGGGGTTGGTGTCTAAGCAATATGGATGAAGGTGGAGACGTTAGATTATAATTTCTGAAGACAATTATTGACTGTCGATATTTCTCTTAAATAAAAAATGACATAGCATGTGAAAATTAAAGACATCATCGTAAAATTGGAAGCAGCAGAGAAAAAGATTGATGGCAATAACATATACCCAATAATTTCGGAAAATATTGAAGAATTTGAAAAAAAAAAAAAAAAATTATAATATTAATAGAGCAAGGCACTGACTAGCAATATACGTCATTTGATCTCTTGTTTAGTTCCTTAATATAGTTTTACTGATATAAATATTCATTAAAGTTAGACGCGTTGCACCCGCAATAATTTGATGTTGCACCCGCGATTGCTTAAAATGTGTATAATTCGTTGTTTATGTTTGTTTTCTATTTTTATTTTTATTTCTTTAGTTGATTGAGTCAACGTCGTTCAAAATATGTAAGAATACTCTAGTAAATGCTTCACAATTAACAGAATTATGTGTTTTTGTACTATATGATCTAGAAACTTGAGGCCAATTCTGTTGCACCCGCGATCGTTCTTTAAAGCCTTTTTTCTGACGATTTATTTATTTTATTTAAGCTTTATAAAGGAATCTGAAGTGAATAGGTGAAAATGTAGTCTTTCAAGTAATAATTTAATTAAAATATCTTATTATTTTTTTATTGTAATTATACTTTAAATGAGTCTACATGTTGCAGACGCGATTATGGAATCGCCCCTAAGTGACTGACTAGTTTCTCGACAATAATTTCGCTCTACGATTTCAAAATAACTAAATTTTCTTCAATTTTAGCCCAGAACCATCTGTGTAGATTGTAGTGATTCTGATGATTTTTCTACTTAATAATATAAATCGTTTGAAAATGGTTATCTGAAAAAGATTAAACATTCGGTAAAACTACATCAATTAAACCATCTTATTTGAAAGCACCTCAGATCGTACCAAACTCTATAAAGTGTATAATGTAAAAAAAAAAAATAATTGGAACTACAGGTACAAAGCTTGCATTTAAAACCAAATTTGAGTACCTTAAAAGAAAAACACAATCAATTGTTGTGCGGAGTCAAAAAAAAAAAAAAAAAAGTTGATTGGCCTAGTTTTTTTCCCCTCATGAGACATTTAGCTTTTGAAGTGTCTCATAAAAGTGTGTCTTTGAACTGGTTTTGCTGACCATGGTAAATGGGTTTCGTTGATACGTTCGCGTAGGCTCTGATGGTGATTGATATTATAATAATATCAATTGTATACTGGCTACTTTTTTTCTTGTGGCTTTATTATTAGGCATATTTTTATAACGGGGATGTAGCTCAGATGGTAGAGCGCTCGCTTAGCATGTGAGAGGTACGGGGATCGATGCCCCGCATCTCCAATATCCTTTTTATTTGTTTGATATAATTCATCTTCTATATTAAAGAAGCGGAAACCATGCTTTGTGCGTTTTTTTTTTTGGCTTATGTCAGAAACCACATGCCCAATTCAAAAATTCGTATTTGAAAGGTTTTTAGGGAATGCTTTAGAGATATTTGTTCCAATTTTGTTCAATTTATAGGGTGAAAAAGGAATAAAAAAGAAGTCTAATTTAAAAAAATCCTTGTTCTTTTTGTAAGATTATTCGTAGGGGGATGGCTGCTAAAGGGTGAAGTGTAGAATAAAATGGGTTAAAAAACGAAAAGTAGCATCTTCATAATTTTAAATTTTTGTGTTGTTTTTGAAATGTTAATTTAATGGAATAGCCTGAGAAATATTTCTTTTTTACAAAATATTGGTATGCCATTTTTTTATTTTAATTCTATTTTGATGACGATTTCACAATATTTATGAACCATAAAATTTGTTCCTTTAATTGGTTTGGACGACTTTGATCAATCGATACGTGAAAACGGTTCAATGGATCAATTTGAAATTTTATATAAATATTGGTGGTTCATAGTTCTTTAAAATAATTTATTAAATTATTTCATGCAGTCAATATTTGTAAAGCAGCAAAATATTTACAAAAAGTCTTTAAAAATCGTTTTTTTTTTACCTTTCCTGAATGAAAACGGTGAGGATCCAAAAAAAAAAAAAATAATCGTTATGAAGTTTTGAAAAAATCTTATAGAAAATTAATTCACGTTTTTAAAACTACCCTTAAATTTTCCGTGTCGTTATTCCTTGCGAAGATATTGGTAGTCAAAGTCAAAAGTCTGTTTTTTCATTCAAAGTCAGATATTCTTCTGAAAAAAAAATTATGGAATGATAAAAAAGAGAACCTTAAAGTTGAATAAACAATAAGTTATCGAAAAAAAAACATTAAATTTGCTCAAAAAAAAAAAATTCAAAGAAAATGACAATATTCAAAAAATAAAATTTTTTGGTCGTGATGCTTCTTATGATTGCACAATAACGGTATCTTTAAAAAAAATCATTTGCTAAAATCTCCCAATACAAGAAATATAAAGCTTCAGAATAATTTTTGTTTCATATCAATACGACCACTTTTCACAGAGATACAGCTCTTCAAAAAAACACTAAAAAAAAGTGATTTTTTTTTGTTCCCTTAATTGTTTTGACAAGTGTGTGTTACTGTAAAAAGCCTAAATAATCAAATTCAAAAATTTACAGGCAAATCCTAAAGCACCCAGCATTACGGCCTATAAACAGTAAGGTATGTATGGGAGCATGCTTACCCCCTGCAATGCAAAAAGTAGACTTGGTTATTTGCAATTTTCTCAAAACTAGAAGACATTTACGGCCAATTTCTTGACAAAGTTCTAACCCCTAAAACTCGGTTTATCGAAAAATTAGAACTTGATTGAGTTCTAACTCATTTCTTCACCGAGTTCTAACGCGTTAGAACTTCGATTTGGATCTCAGTTTGAGATAGAACTTCGATAAATTTGGACCCTCGAATTCGGGGGTCTAGAGACTTAGAACTCGGTTTAACAACATTTTTATTTCTTCAAAAAACTTATTTGGTAATAAATTTTGATTCGGCTTTAAAAAAAAGGTAATTCAAATCAATTTGGGATAAATCTAGTTTTAGGTGCAAGCCTTCTCGTGTGCGCTAAAAAATGAATGTAACCAGATAGCATGCTGGACAAAACACAAATTTGTGTACTTATATGTACATATAACAAGATTTTAACTACTATATTTTCCTGGTGAGGAAATAAACAGAAATGCATTAATGCTGCCGTTGTTGGTTAAGACAAAAAATGCATCTAATGCACTATTTCCCTCAAAATAAAGTAATTAATGACAATCGCATCTTGACACTGAAGAGTGCGAATTTGAATCTGAGAGACATTTTGAGTAATCTTAACCCCGGACAGGGGCCACAAAAAACACGATCTTTGTGGCGTTTTTGGAATAACCTTATATAGCATTTATGTAGGTAGATATATCCTTTTTATTAATTTTAAGTAAGTGGTCAATTTTGTTGTATCCAATTTAGTTGCATATGCTGGTGTTGTTTTTAATTCTCGTGGTTCTTATAACATTTTTTTATACTGTGCATTTTGTTAGTTTTGATTTTTGAACTCGCACCAGATTTTTGTTTCATGAAAGAAAGCCAAAAGACATGTAGTATTGCGTGCTCAAAGCTCATCTTAAGTAATTGCCATTTTTCTAAACAATTTGTCAGAACCACATCCATAATCAATGATTCGGGACATTGGAACCGTTACCATCTTTTTTTTTTTTTTTTTGATGCACTTTGATGCACATGCACACTTATCTTTTTGGGTTCATTTCACGTCAAAAATCTGTTGCGAGCTATCGGACTAATAAAAATATTTACACTTGCAAACACCAATTATTCAAAAATCAATACGCGCGAAATTACACAACATAGAATTATTGAAAACGAAATAAAAACATCAACACCAATACAAACAAAACTGGCACAGCAAAAATGAGAATGTGTTTTTAATTAATGAGCAAAATAAAATAAATATATTCACGAAAAAATTAATAGGAGCATTGAATATTAAAAAACAAAAACTGTACTTAATAACTTAAAATTTTGAAAAAAAAAAATAGTTTCAACACAATTTTTTCATTATTTTTTCAAAATTTAGAGTTTGAAAATAGTTTTTTCAAAAACTATTCTTTAAAATAATTTGAATTAAAAACAATATAAAAGAACAGACTTCCAGCTTTAAAAAAAAAAGCATAATGTGACATTGTAAGTGTTGCCGTTGTCTTTTAATAATCTCTTTTCTATTTCCAGTCGATTGTTTAGAATATTGCCCCTTCCGCCTAAACGAGGGGGAATAGACCCCTTCCATACAATTTTTTTTTGTTTTGACTCAACCTATACGATTAAGGTTTTTTTTTTCACTACATTAAAATCATCCTGTATATTTATTTATGTGCATTCTCCATTTGTATAGAAAACTGAAAGCCTTAACTCTACCGATTGAATTATTTCGAAAACCGTTACTTTGATGAAAAAAAGTGTCATAATCTTTTTTGTAGGAAATTTTCTAGGCTACAAATTTGTCATCGATATTTTTTCTGTACAAGGTACCGTTAGGGAGATATTGCTGAAAAACCATTTTGGGGGGCCTTTAACCCCCCGTAAAATTGTTAGCGGCGCTCCTATCGATGGGGACTTTTTACAGTTTCTTAAGAACACCATCAGGAGGCTGTATTCCAAAATCCAGCTTTCCGGCGATTTTCCCGAAGTCAAATGTCTAATATGACTGGACTATAGGCACTGCGTGTAGACTAACAGCCTTATTCATTAGATTGGGCTAAACAGATGAATAGTTATGCACTGCATAAGGTTTTATGTAGCCTCTATGCAACGTTGTATAAATTCCTATTAATAAAACATTTTCCTACCCATTATAGCTATACAGCGATTATGTCAAATAAAGGACTAAAAATGAGAAATCTATTACGTTTTACCTCCACAACTGACAACTAAAGCCCAGCTGTTCGTAAAAAATTCAATTCAATTAAATTCAATTCAATTGAATTCAATTTATTAAAAATGGTGTACAAGTAAGACATAGTATTTTATTGTACCTAAGATAATACAGTTACGGCGGATGAATGAAGATAAAATAAAATAAAAAAAATAATTGTGCCGCGCCGATTGTGTTCTTTTAATTTCTATTAATATTATTGTAATTATTGTTCTTTGTGTAATTTATGAGTTTGAAAATCAAGTTAAGTCTTGGAATAAAAAAATGTTTGATTTATTGAAAGAATTGTTTTCACAGAATGTTTTTTTTTTTTTTTTTCAGAAGAATAGTCATTTATTAGGGCGGCGCTTATTTTGGCATTGTTGTAAATTCTTTTTTTTCCCCTTTTAAAGTGATCAAGAACCATTAAACTTTGCATACTCTTAAGTAAATATAAAGTATAGTAATAGTAAAGTAAAGCTAAGTAAGGTAAATAGTGTAACAAATATATTTCGTCGAAAAGAGGTGTACAAAAGTTTTAATTTTAGGTTGGGATTCGATCCCTAGACCTTTGGCTTGACTACGTTAGTCGAATTTAAAATAAATTACCCAATATTTTGTTTTATTCAAAAAAATAATGTATGTACCTTGATCACTCTTAGGCTGAAAAAAAAAAGAAATTAAAAAATAAGCGCTAATTAAGTGCTCATTAAATGCCAAAGAAAAAAATTTAATGCTCTTACGGTTTTTAAAAAAAAACTAGTGTTCTGCTAACTTTAATATCGCAAAATTAACCAAACTGTGCACTTAATTCCACACCACCTTAGAGGTGAAGTGCCATCAGGTGCTTTTTTTATGTGGTATCCCCAGTAGGCCTATTTTTGTTTAAAATTACATGAGCTACAAGATCGAGCAATAATATTTTTCTCTAGCACATACCGTTTTAGAGATATTTGCCAAAAACTTCCACTTTCATGACTTTTTGCCCCTTTTTTTAGAGATTTTTTGACTTTTCGATTTGCTGTAAGTTGTTAACAGTTAATGTTACGAAAAAAGTGAAAAGACATTTTTGATAAAAATTACATGGGCTACAAGATTGGGTTATGAAATTTTTCTCTAACACAAACTTTTTTTGAGATATTTGTAAAAAGCTCCCATTTTCGTGAAATTTGGCCCCTTTTGAGAGATTTTTTAACTTTTCATTTTCTTTAACTTTTTAACGTTTAATGCTACGAAAAAAACCGAGTAGACCATTTTTATAAAAAATTGCGTCAGCTACAAGATTGAGGAAAAAAATTTTTTCTCTAGCATAAACCGTTTTTGAGATATTTGCAAAATAGGCCCTTGGACCCCTTATAACTGACCTAGCGGTCATCGGATCGATGAGGAACTCTCTCAGTTTTTAAAGAGTCCCATTACCAACGTCCATGCCATATTTCAGCCTCTGACTAATTTTTTCCTTGTAAAAGTCTATTTTTCCTGGACTATCTGAGCTGTGTCAGATAATTTGAAAAACCAGAACAATGTGGTAACCCTATGTCTTGACCACTTTACGCTAGGCAACCCTTTATTTTTTTTTCAGAACGAGATATTATATTTTAGGGAATGGTTCATGAGATTATTTCATATAATTCTATCCCCCTCTTTGCCCCCCTGAGGTGGGGAGGGGCAATTTCTTAAAAATTGACTAAACTGAAAAAAAAAAATATTAAAAATTGAAGAAAGCACATAAAATTATATGCTATAGCTTTTTTGAAAGTAGATATTCCATTCTTTCATTTGCTTTTCTAAATTAAGTTCTTTAAATGAACAGTTTTTGAACAAATTAAATTTCAAAGACAAACTATTTGAAATAAAATTGTGAATTATTTTCGCAAGTTGATTTTTTTTTTCTTCAAATTATTGCCATTGTAAATATATGCGTTACTTCGATTTGGTTGATAGTTTCAACATCTGAACATTGTACAGGTTTCTGTTTGAACCTTTATCGGTGGTGCATTACTATACAGAGTGATAGGTATAAGATGCACCAAAACTGCTTGAGCGAGTAGGTTGGGTTATGACAAGAAAAAAATCGTATGAGCGGGGGGGGGGGGTCTATTTCCCCCCGTTTAGGCAGGAGGGACAATTTTCTAAAAAATTGACTTAAAACAGAAAAAAAAAATATTTAAAAACAACGGTACAATTTAAAATGCCATGCTATACCTTTTTGGAAAGCCAGAAATCTCTTCTTTGATTTTCATTTTAAATTAAGTTGTGTTAGTGAATAGTTTTTGAAAAATTAATTTCCAAACTCAAAATTTTGAAAAAAAAAGTTTCAAACTAATTTTTTTCAAAATTTTATGTAATTAAGTATAATTTTTGTTTTAAAAATTCAATGCTCTTATTAGTTTTCAGTCAAATACAGAAAACCGGATGCTAAAATGTCTTTTAGTTTTTGAGAAAACGGAAAATAACAGGAGGAGCAATTTTCTAAAATATTTGACTTAATACAAAAAAAAAATTATTAAAAAACAACGGTAACGGTCAAAACGACGTGCTATACTTTTTTGTTAAGTCAGAAATACGTGCTTCCATTTTGTTTATAAATTAAGTTAACAGTTTTTTAAAACTTAATTTTCAAATTAAAATTTCTGAAAAAAAAAAATTTTAAATTGCGTTCAAACTGATTTTGTTCAAAATTTTACGTTATTTAGGAGTATTTTAATTTTTAAAATTCAATACTCCCATCAATTTTTAGTCAAGAATTGAAAACCAGATGTCAAAATGTAGTCTAGTTTTTGGGAAAATTGAAAATAACAAAAGTAAGTTTTCCTTAAATTCCGACTGCCATTTCTACAAAATATTTAGTAAAGTAGATTTCGTAATTTTCAATTTTCTCAAAAACTATAAGACATTTTAGAATCCAGTTTTCTGTTTTTTATTGAAAACTAATAAGAGCATTGAATTTTGAAAACAAAAATTGTACTTAATTACATAAAATTTTGAAAAAAATTAGTTTGAAACTTTTTTTTTCATTTCTTTTTTTCAAAATTTCGATTTTGGAAATTAATTTTTCAAAAATTGTTCCTTAACACAACTTAATTTAAAATGAAAATCAAAGAAGAGATTTCTGGCTTTCCAAAAAGGTATAGCATGGCATTTTAAATTGTACCGTTGTTTTTAAATATTTTTTTTTGTTTTAAGTCAATTTTTTAGAAAATTACCCCTTCTACCTAAACGGGGGGAAATAGACCCCCTTCCCATACGATTTTTTTTGTGTCTTAACCCAAGCTACTCGCTCCAGCAGTTTGGTGCATCTTATACCGATCACCCTTTATATGTATGAGCTAAATGGTAGATTCAAAAAAATTAAAAAAATACCTTTGAAGGCTTTTAATTAATTATTCAAAATCATCTGCGTTAATTCTGCTTACGAAGCAAATGAATCTCTTGCATTGCTTGCTCCTGTTCAAGGTTTGAGAGTGTAAAACAATTTTTTAAACAAACACTAGATACTTCTTCTTCGCATATTACATATCAAGTATTCAACCGCAGCAGACGACAACATTTCAGACTCTTTGGCTAACGTCAGGGAGTACCTATACCACCTAACCTATAATGTATGGAAATAAATCGCTTCATCCGTTATTGGTGGTGCTCTGCTCTCTCGGTATGCATATCTTGGAAGCAAATTGATGAATATTCACATACCAGATAGAAAACATAAAATTCTGGCTTGAGTTAACGACTACAAAAGGTAAAAGGTACTTCTTCTTTCCTTAAACTGCCAATATCCTTGTTTTTTTTTTTTTTTTTTTTTTTTTTGAGTGCAAAAAATATATAGCTCGTCACATTTGTTTGCCATCACATATGTATGAATCCTTCTCACACTTCTTATACTTTTATAAAAGTCCCAAACGAATATACCAAACCAGGAGTTGAAATCAACCCGCGTAATTTGATTTCCTTTCACCCTTCCTTGTTTTTGTCCCTCATGGTGGATGCGGATGGTGGTGCAGGAAGGTGGTTCCGTCCTGTTTGTTTTCCTAAGTTGGCTGTTAAGCAATTAAAAAACCTGTATGAGAGTTCAGAGAAGGTATAGATCTGGATTGTTTGTTGTGCATATAACGTTTATGCTCCTTGGAGCCTCGTATAATGATACATGATGTGCTATTTACGATGACAGTTTTTGTTTTAATTTAACTGGATTCACCAGTGAATTTCGAAAACAAACAAGGGATGAAAATTACAGTTGTTCTTGTTGATGTTGGTGTGTGTTTGGTGTGATTCTTCAGCAATTGTCGTCAATATTGCTCCCACATAAAGTTTTTCGAATAATATTTCCGTCCGGGAGGAATTTCGCTTCTAGAAAATGAGCCTGGAGCACACTCACCACCATCCCCCCCACATCCCTCGCTTCATTATTACACGATAGTTAGTCTTATGTTTTCCAATTCTGATGGTGTTTTTTTTTTGTGTTGAGAAAATTGTAGTTAAAGAGTTGTTGTTGTTGCTGTTTGAATTTTTCCTCGTTATTGCTCCATTGGATGGGTGGTTTGTGGGATTGTCTTCCCTTTATCTAGTGAGTCTTGCCTCATCTCATCTATATTTGATTTTATTTTGGGTGAAATATACAAGACGAGTAGAACGATATTTTTCATGTAGTATTTTCATTTTGTGTATAAGAAAAGTATTTTTTTTTTTTTTTTTTTTATTTTTCTGACAAATAGAAATTTATTACCTGAGTGTTTTTAATTGTTTTAAGTGTTTTACGATGTTGTTTGTTCTTTCGAAAACTCTTCTTCACACTCTTTTCCTCAAATTCAAATTGAAGAAAAACTAAAATAATTCGTTGACATGAGTATATGAAGAAAGTCCGCCGCCCGCACCGCACCGCACCGTATGTATAGTTTCATTGAAATAAATCGCATAGTTCGGTGTGCGGTGTGTGTATCGTTTAGAATTACAATCGTGCTTTGCATACATAATATTAAATAGTATTAAATATAGAAGAATGAATTTTTGTTTAAACAAAAATTTTTGTTTTTGTTAAATTTATCATCACGAAAATGTTTTAAATTTTTGTTGGGGATGTAGATCAGTTGGTAGTGTACTCGCTTAGCATGTGAGACAAAACGGGATCAATCCCCCTCATCCCCTATGCTTTTTTTTTCTCGGCTAGTCGACGATGGTCTAAGCTGTTTTAAGGTGAGTGGTTATGGTTAGTTAACCAACTTCTGATTATTTTTTTTGAGAGCGTTCTATATAAAGTTTAAGTTTTCTTAATACTATTACGGCCATACTGTTGCCTTTCTTCAAAGCTAGTTTTGAGCAAAAACTAGTTCTATTCAGCTTTCGAGTTTTAATTTTTTCACTAATTTTTATTACTTTGACATCTAAATCAAAATATTCATACATATTTTGACATCTAAATCAAATCAATATATTTTTTTGAAAAATTAAAAATTTAAAACCCCAATAGAACTAGTTTTTTAGTAAAACTAGATTTAAAGAAAGTCAATAATATGGCCGTTAGAGTCTACTCTTGTCATTTTTTTTTCGCCCTGCATACGCAGAGAAAAACGTCAAGTAAAAAAAAAAAAACAAGTGTCTTGTTAAATATGCAAAGGGCACTTTCCCACATAAAGTTGCAGAAAACTCAAAAATTTCACAAACATTTTGAAATAACATGATAATTATTTGTGGTTAAATAAACCTATTTAAACTATTTTGATAAAATAATAATTGTATTTGATTTAGAAAGACGTCATGTTGTTTCAACTCGAAGTTCTTTAGCAGTTTAGTAGCTTAAAAACACGAGTTCAGCAAACGACGCCTCCACGGAGGCAGAGGCATCTTTGGTGGTGGAAAAAGGGGAGGAACCACCCCCATCCTTCGAGCTGAGCCGAGCCAAATGCATAAGCATGCCACGCCTCTTTTTTCGAACCGAACCTTCCGACGTGGACAAACCTAACACACAACGCACTGGCGCCCAACGTGGGACGACACACGTCAAAAACAAACAATAAACTTGAAATAGCTATATCTCCAGCCAAACAAAATTGAAAGGAATCAAAAATAAAAATTAATTCGTACACAATTGGTGGTAGCACCTTTAAGTTGTTGTTCAAAAATTCAATGAAATTGACGGAATAAAGAATGGTCAAGTCTAATAAACTGACATTCTAGTGTGAATAGTACAATAATTAATAATAAAAATAAACATAATTAAAGGTAGATTGCAATTAAATACATTGGGCTATGTTGGTTCATACTGATTCTCATGGAAATACGTCAGCGGTCCACTGGTTTAATATTCCAAGAGGTCAAGTAAATTACATATTTTAAAGTTTTAAATTTTAGGGGGGGCAAAACCCCCATTTTTTCGGCTTAATTACAAGCGAATGTTTAAACTAACTTAAAAAATAAGAAACTTATAGCTATGTTTTGCGGTTATTGAGGAGGTTGATTTTGGAGACGGGATTTTAGGCAAAGGGTACTTAGGTTAAAATCGAAGTTACTAGTGTACGAGTTAATACTCCGCAGCATCCGAGAGACTGGTTCATTAGAGCCGTAAGACGTACGGTGGGTGGGTATATACAAGAGAAGGGGATCTCGTTGTAAAGAGTAATGCAGTCAACTGAACCTGTAAGTATATGAATGAAGAGAATTTAATTCTTGGTTCTTCTAGGGAATTTGGGTTTATTAGTTTAAGGCGGTCTTGATAAGAAGGTAGGATCAAGGGATTATTTCGGGACAGACCTCGAAGAGCGAAGCGAAGGAATCGATGTTGGATACTCTCGATTCTGGCGATGTGAGTTTGTTGGTAAGGGGACCATACTTGACAGGCATATTCGAGCAGAGGACGAACAAAGGTTATATAGAGGGATCGGGTCACGTATGGGTTGGAGAATTGCTTGGACCATCGTTTAACGTAGCCAAGTGCTGAATTGGCCTTGAAAATTATGTCGTCATAATGGGAGATGAAGTTAAGCTCCTGATCACATATTATACCAAGGTCACGTATCGATTCGACACGATAGATAGGGGCTGATTATGAAGAAGATAAGGACGCGGGGAGACGATTTGAAACGTTTACGTGAAAAAGTGATCGATTGGCATTTGGCAATATTTAAATCTAAGCAGTTTTTGAGACACCAAACTGAAAAATTATCGAGATCGTGTTGGATGAGAGCAGAATCCTGTGTAGAAGAAATGGTCTTGAAGAATTTGGTATCGTCGGCGTAGAGAGAAATATGCGAATAAAATAATAAAAAGATGATGGCCTAAGTGGCTGCTTGAGGGACTCCAGACGTGGCTAAGAAAGGGCAAGAGGATGTAATTCTAAAGCAAACACTGTAGTAACGGTTTTCCAGATAAGAAAAAATCCATTCCAATAGAATGGGTTCAAAACTGAGGGTGGATAGTTTGAAAAGTATAAGTCTATGGGAGATTTTATCGAAGGCCTTGATGTGGATATAACATCGACTTCCTTGCCCTGCTCTAAGGCTGATATGATAAAAGACACAAATTCAACAAGATTAGTGGTTGTTGATCTACATTTGAGAAAGCCATGTTGTCTAAAGGAAATGAAAGACTTACAGTGAAAGCTCAAAATTTCATACAATATGCTTTCGAAGACCGTTTCACTATAAAATATTAAAATAAAATAAAAATATTATCTAAAGAAATTTTTTTTGAGCTGATTCTGGAAATCAACCCAAATTCACGTATACAAAATGTTTTCTGTTTAATACTCAACGAAAAAATTGTTACCAGTCCCAGTCAAATCTGCCACAAAAGGCAATTTTCCATGACTTATAAATAATTGAACTGAAAGTAAATGTGAACTGCAAAAATATAAAACAGAATTTTGCAAGAAAAATACCTACATGCCTAATTTTAGAAAATTTTCATACGATTTTTTTTTGTGGTAAGTTTTTAATTTGATTATTATTCTGTATTTAATAAATATTTTCTTTTCAGCTATACCCTATAAAATGCCAGATAAGTGGAATTTGTATTATATCTATTTTTAAAAGGGTTTTTTTGTTTGTTTGTGAGTTTAGATGAAAATGTACCTACTTGAAATTTTTTAGAAACGAAATTGGTATACCATTTTTAAGAATTTAAAAATATACACCTAAAACCATAATTTAAAAAAATTCACTAAAAAAAAATACAAAAAATACTACAAAAAATTATTTAAAAAAATGATTTTTTTTTAAATTCAAAAAATATATTTTTGAAGAATTTTATATTATTAAAAGTTAAAAAGACCGCAAAGTAAAAATTTTTATCAAAATCAGTCAAGCTGTTAATAAGAAAGTCTCAAATAAAAAAAAATGGTTCTATGGCAGGTATGTTCCGTTTAATAAAGTTTTTGGTAATTTTTGTTTTACCAAAATGCAGACCATACTAGCATTATTTCACACAAAAATTTAAATAATAATCATTAATTTTGGGGCAAAAAACGAAAAATCAATTTCCTTTTTAAGGGAAACCTAAAAATCTAAAGTTCTAGGTTTGAAGAAAATAGTCTGGCGGGCGATTTTTTTCACTAGAAGTTGAATATAACTTGAGGATTTTTATGTTCAACTTTGATTTTGTATTTCTTCACTCAAAGTTGACAGTTTCAACTTCCAATTTTTAACTGAAGAGTTTATAAACTTTCGATTTTCTTAACTTCCGAAAAAAGGAGGAGTTGTTGAGCAAACTTGAGATTTGGAATCTGAATTTTGATTTTTATCTGTATTTTAGATTTACCAATATTTATTTTCGCTTTAAATATCGAGAATGCATAAAGTTCCATTACTTTGAAACTCTTTTTCTGTGCATTTTAGAATCTACAATTTTATTTTTTTTATATGAACTATGACAGAGCTTTGGTCTACGACTCCACAAATGCACAGAAAACCATACAGAGTTTCAAGGCAAAAGGGAAGCTTCAATATTTCGGAGAAATTATTGTTGCGCAATTTGGCCATCGTCTGCTTCGGAAAACTAAGTTAAAGTAGACGTAATGGCTTTGAAGACAATAAAAGATATGTAAATAAAATATTTTATATACATAATATTTTTCCCGTAGTAGCCGTGGCGTGATGGTTAGTGCGATGGACTGTCATGCCGGAGGTCTAAGGTTCAATACCCGGCCTCGCCACCTATTTATTTGAAAGAAAAACGGCTACTGCCTCTTGCGAGGAATTGACAAATCCTCCAAGAGTATCTCCTGTCACAGAAAAGTGCCGCTCGTTAGCCGTTCGGATTCGGCAATAAACTGTAGGTCCCCTCCATTCCTGGAGACACGCACACAGGAATGTTTGAGAGTTGTAAGTCACTAGGCCCTGGATCTTCATGAGCTGTTGTGCCATCAAATTTATTTATTTTTAATATTTTTCCCAAATTGTTTTAAACAACACTTCTTTCCTACAAGTTAAACACAAAACCGACTTAAGGTGGTTGTTCTCTTCCACCCTAGAAGCTGTACTGAGAGGATTTGCCCATTAGATTTTTTTCTCTTACTCAATTCAAATAAAATTTGCGGGTGTTTCAGGCAAGAGGGGTACGAGTTTGTTCTCTAGATAATATAGTTAGGTACTCTATGCTTTAGGTCGAGAACAAACAGACGGACAGATGGAATTACGGGACCCATTCGGTCTAGTCGAGTTTTTAGAATATTTCTCCTCCCCATTAAACTGGGGAAATAGACACCTCCTACCATACGGTTCTTTTTCTGTCTTAGCTCAGCATACACGCTTTACCTTTTTGTCACACCGTATTCGAATTACCCTGTACATTTTTGTACATTTCAGTAAAAAAAAACTAAAAACCTCAACTCTACCGATTGAATTATTTAG
The DNA here is from genome assembly GCA_947049315.1 of Epistrophella euchroma. NCBI lineage: Eukaryota > Metazoa > Arthropoda > Insecta > Diptera > Syrphidae > Epistrophella > Epistrophella euchroma. Next base: position 122,404,066 of record OX346246.1, read on the forward strand.
AAAACCGTTATTTTTATGTTAAAAAATGTTCATATTTTTTTTTGTAGGAAATTTTCTAAGCTACCGTTAGCGAGATATTTCCGAAAAACTAGTTTGGGGGCCTTTCACCCCCTTTAAAAATGCAAGCGGCGGCCGGCGGCGCTCCTATCCATGCGATGGGGATTTTTTACACTTTCATAACAGCACCATCAGGAGGCTGTATACCAAAATCCAGCTTTGCAGCAATTTTTCGGAAGAGAGAGAGAGAGAGAGAGAGAGAGAGAGGAAAAAAGAAAGGAATTGAATGATAGGTACTCCATATAGAGCAATTAATGGATTATAAAACATCTTAGCTCAAAACATGACTTTTTCTTCTTAAACCAATTAAAAACTTTTCTCTCTTTTAGATTATTTACATATTCCAAATATATATAACAATGAAAACAAATATATCAAAATATTTTCACTTAAGTTTTTGAGCTATTGAGACACTTCCAACAACCTTCATTTCACTTTTTTTTTTTTACTGTTGTTGGAGCATCTGGTACTTCATCGAACAAAAAAAAATACATTTCATTTTTTAATTAAACAGCAAACACTCGAAAAAGTTTATTTTCTTTTCTTCATCGCCACCGCCGCCGCCGCCACCGTCAAAAATCCATTTTATTATGATTAAATGTATTTTAATAAATGCCAGGAATTAAGGGAGGACAAATCATCCCGTCACAATCAGATTATAGAACCCTCATACCTCCAAGGTTCTGAAAAACGTAATGAACTTCGAGAAATGCTCTTTCTCCTGTCAATTGGAATATAATCATAGGAACAATATAACAATCCAAGAAGAACCAAAGTGAGCAATTCACTGTTCTGAGTTTAGAAAAATAGAGAGAGAGAGAGAAGGAGAGCCAGTTTCATCCCTAATTGAGATGATCACAATATTTTCATCGACGAAGCTCGAAGGAAAAACAATACTATTATTGGGATGTGGGGACGAAAGGGGATGACATTTTTAGACAGCAAAAGGCAAAGAGCATCAATCCAGATTGCCACCACGACCGACCGACCTACCGAAGTCTGGGTCGGGCCTCCCTCAATAAAGCGGATTAATGCCCGGAAAATATAGGAATTTTTTTTTGCATTATTTTAAAACTTTCAAACAAAAAAAAAAATATTAGAATGGGAAATAAGGTTGGATTGAGCATCACGCAAAAGAAGGAGATATGAGTGAGAGTGAGAGAGTGAAAAGACTTAAAAGTAATTTTACGTCTGACTAAACATTAATGTGCCAATATTTTATTGTTTGTTTGGAAAGAAAACGATTTCGCAAGGACTCATTGAGAGCTTGAAACTTCTGCCATCATTGTTGTGTTGTGAGTCTTTTTCCTCCAGGATCGTCACAATATAATACATGTATCTATACATACATACATCCTGCCAAAACAAAAGATATTTAGTAAAAAGTTTATCCACATTAAGGGGGAGACAAAATTCTTTCTTCTTCGTATGCCGAATGAAAAGTAAACAAGATTCACACAAAGGGGTGTAAGTTAGATGTGGATAAAGTAAAGGTGTTTTTTTGTTTTTTTGTATATTCTTGGTTAAGATTTATTAAGTGGAATTTCTTTGAAACATCAAATCGAGCTAAAGAAGCAGTCAATTTAATGTAGTTTTTTTTTTTGAGACAAAACCTTAAACAGGATTTGAATTAATTTAAATAAACGTAGGTATATTAAAATTTTGTTATAAGGTGCATATGATTGAGGTCAACATAGTCAAATATGATTAAAAAACAGAAACATCCAGTTCAACTTTTAATTTTAATTTTTCAACAACTATTCCTTTAAACAATTTGAATTAAAACCTTACTTTGCTCAAAAATAGCTCCACAGATTAAAAAAAAAAAACATTCAATAAATTTTGTTTGATACCTATATCTTTTTTTTTTTGAAAACAAAATTTCCGAAAAATGGTTTTAATTAGTAGCTACATTAAACCATATTTTTTTTTGTTCGCGAAAAGGAATTAGCTGATTATGAAAGTTTTTTTTCGAGGAGAATTCTCTGAAAAACTGAAATAGTATTGTATCAGTGGCGTGGCGTCCATATAACACGATTCCTATCGAGTTCCCATTTGAAAATCTCAATCATGTTTATTAAAAAACGAGCAACATTAATCTAAATTACTAGAAAATTCCCTAAATATGTCGAAGAAAACCGTGTTATTTTTGTCCATAAGAAAGCAAAAAAATAACTCGGTTTTCTGCGTCTTATTTCGGGAGTTTTAATACAAATAAATGGAGCAAGAGCAAACAGAACAAGCTTGTTCTATCCAGCGAAAATTTTTAAAAGTTCTATTTGTGTTTCTTGTGCGGTATGGAGTTGTAGAAGAGAGAATTAAGTATGTCTCACTGTTGTATGAAGTTCATTGAGCAGGGTAGGGGTAGTTTTCTGTGCAAAAAATTAATTTTAATTCGAAAAAATAACACGCTTTTTTTCGTCTTATTTTAATAACTTTGTATGTGTCTTGACTTACCATTTGAAATCATCCACGCCACGCTACTGTATTGTATACCAAAATTTTCAAAAAGATTTCGAAAACGACTCTGTTGATTTTTACAAAACTTGTTATACCGAGCAGTTTTTTTTTTTTTTTAAATTATCCAGAATATTTTGAACAAAAAATTTTCTTATGGTCAAAATTAACCACACCTTCCATACAATTTAAAATTTCTCGAGAACGACTCCTTCGATTTTGATTAAAATTGTTCTGAATACTAATATTAGTTTAGTACGGTTAAGCATTAACCAAAAACGAAATTTGCGGGTAGCCATTATTACATAATAACATCTCTCATACAACCATTACTTAGATTTTGGACTATCTCATTATCTGTAAAACTAATTTAAATTAAATTTTTTAAGCTTCTAATAAGTTGAAATTATAATGCGTTTCAATATTTTCAAAAAAAAAAAAACTTTTGAATTCCAAAAAAGAAATTTCAATTTTATTTTTTTTTTGAAAATTCGATACTTAAAAAACGGGTCGATGATTTTTTTTTTTTGAAATTTAATTTTTGATTCCATATTAACAAATACTAAAAAATTGTGCAACGATTTTTTTTCTTAAAATGTTTAAAAAATTGTATACAGGGTGATCGGTATAAGATGCACCAGCTGGAGCGAGTAGCTTGGGTTAGGACAAGAAAAAAATCGTATAGGAGGGGGGTCTATTTCCCCCCGTTTAGGTAGGAGGGGTAATTTTCTAAAAAAATTGACTTAAAACAGAAAAAAAAAAATATTTAAAAACAACGGTACAATTAAAAATGCTATGCTACCTTTTTAGAAAGCCAGAAATCTCTTCTTTGAATTTCATTTTAAATTAAGTTGTGTTAGTGAATAGTTTTTGAAAAATTAATTTCCAAACTCGAAATTTTTAAGAAAAAAAAAAAATGAAAAAAAAGTTTCAAACTAATTTTTTTCAAAATTTTATGTAATTAAGTATAATTTTTGTTTTCAAAATTCAATGCTAAAATGTCTTTTAGTTTTTGAGAAAATTGCAAATAACAGGAGGAGCAATTTCCTAAAATAATTGACTTAATACAGAAAAAAAATTTTAAAAAAACAACGGTTAAGGCTAAAACGACGTGCTACTTTTTTGTAAAGCCATAAATATGTACTTCCATTTTGTTTTAAAATTAAGTTCTTTTAGTGAACAGTTTTTTAAAAATTAATTTTCAAACTTGAATTTTTGCAAAAAAAAATTAAAAAATTGTGTTCAAACTGATTTTGTTCAAAATTTTACGTTATTTACTAGTATTTTAATTTTTAAAATTCAATACTACAAAATGTAGTCTAGTTTTTGAGAAAATTGAAAATAAAAAAAGTAAGTTTTCCTTAAATTCCGACTTCCATCCGTAATTTTGTTGTTCAAAAGATCCTATTTCTACAAAATATTTAGTAAAGTAGATTTTCTCAAAAACTAAAAGACATTTTAGCATCCGGTTTTCTGTATTTTATTGAAAATTATTAAGAGCATTGAATTTTGAAAATAAAAATTATATTTAATTACATACAATTTTGAAAAAAAAAAATAAATTTGAAAGTTTTTTTTAATTTTTTTTTCAAAATTTCGAGTTTGAAAATTAATTTTTCAAAAACTATTCACTAATGGTCGATTTCATAAAGATTTAAAAGGCTTTAAAATTTTTAAATGACGTATTTTGTATGGAATAAAAGTCATTTAAAAACTTAAAAGCCTAATAAATCGTTAAAAGGGCTTAATGAAATCGGCCATAACACAACTAAGTTTAAAATGAAGATCAAAGGAGAGATTTCTGGCTTTCCAAAAAAGTATAGCATGGCATTTTAAATTGTACCGTTGTTTTTAAATATTTTTGTTTCACTGTTTTAAGTCAAGTTTTTTAGAAAATTGCCCCTCCTGCCTAAACGTGGGGAAATAGACCCCCTCCTTCCATACTATTTTTTTCTTGTCACCCAACCTACTCGTTCCAGCACCTTATACCGGTCATCCTGTATACCTACCTATAAAAATTTATTTAAAAAAAATCGCTCCTACGATTTAGATTTTTTTTCATCGAAACTAAAATTTGTCAAAGAAGTCAGATAGTTTACTTTTTTTTAGCTCTCAAAACAATTTAAGAAGATTTTTTTTAATAAATTGGTTTCGAATTATGTTGATTTTTAATCAAAAAGACTGAAATTTTGTTCCGTTTTCGAGCGACGCGTGTCGCAAAATAAAATGAAATAAATGATATACATGTTTGTGACCGCACTTGCGATTTAAATTTCTGCGATTTAAAAATAGCAGTAGTTTTTAGTCGCAAGAAATGAGAAACATGGTTTTAAATGGAAGTGCACGCACATGCGACTGAAAAATCGCGGCACTTAAAAAAATTAGACAAGTTCCATTTTTAGAGCAACTTTTCAGTTGCAACGACTTTAAATCGCAAGTGCGTGCCTTAGGCTAGGTCCCTTAAAAAAGTATTTCTTTTAAGATTAGATAAATAGGTTTAACCAGGGACACCTTTCTAGATTTTGAGAAAGATGCACTAAAAAGAGGATTTCAAGAAAAAAAGAGTCACCACTGAAAATGAGTCACCACGAAAAAAATGTGAGGCAGAAATTCATAGATAAAAATTATTAAAAAACAAAGGCAACACTTAAAATATAATGCTTTAAATTTTTTTTCAAGTAAAGATTCCATTCTTTCATTTTGTTAAATCATGTATGAGAGTAAGAAGTCTTTTAATTTAATACAAAATTAAAAACTAATGCAATAGGTCCAATGCAATTTTCTACGTGTATACAATTTAAGCTAAATTTTTTAACCTGTTTTGTTTTTTATGTTTTTTGGTTTTTTTTTTTTTTTTTTAATTTAACGTCAGTAAGTACAATTTTTGTGTATAATATTTCAGATGCTTAAATGTCTCAATTATCAATGGAAAAACTTGCGGAAATAAAAATTAACTTGAGAAAAAAATTCACATTTTTTTTTTTTTTTACAAAATTTTGACTTTGAGGTAATTTATCAAAAACTATACCTAAACAACTTGATTTAAAAAAGAAACAAATTAAAGAATTTTAAGTCAATTTTACAGAAATTTCCCTGCAGCCTTAGAGAAAGGAGATAGAATTTTTCCCTCATTCAAATTTTTTTTACTTAAAATAATCTCAGGAATAATCCCCCCAAAATATCGTGCACGAAATAGGGAGCACCCTGTATATCCCAAGTAAAAATGAATTACAAAGAGAAGTACATGCATACTTTTAAAGTTTTCAAATCAAAAGGGTTTTCCAGTAGGGAACTTTACGAATTTGTCAATGTCAAATGTGACATCCATAACTTTGTGGGCTTGATAGATGCGAACGAAGAACGAAATCAAAAATAAAAAAAAGGGGGTTTTTTATACAAGAAGTTTAGTATGTTGTTCCCAAGTGAAAAGATGTCAAACCCACAATGTGATGATTTTGACGTTTATGAGTGAACGAGAGAGAGAGATATATTGCTATTTGGTAAAGAGTCCTATAGAGCTTTTCACGAAGCTATCTCTTTCTAAGTTTCCGAATGACACTTTGAGGGAAAACATTTCATTATTCGCTAATGGCGATACATTCGTTTTACTATCCACTAAATACACTTTTTCTCATCGTTCAATAATGCTTCTTTTGACACTTGCAAATAATATTTTGTATCCAATCAGTTTTCCGCCAACAGCGCTTTCCCTCAAAGTGATTTATATATCAAAGTATTTTTTTTCTATCATTTGACACTGACGTATTCCGCGAGTGCCCTATCGGTATTTTAAGAGTTAGTGGCAGCCATTTTGTTTTATCTGCTCAATCTGCTGTTGATTTTCCTGTTATTTTTTTTTTTATTTTCAGATAATATTAAAGACGAATAACCATCATGGCAAGTTACTGCGTCGAACAAGAAGCTGGATGTTATAGTTGACTGGATTCGGGAGCAGTTGAAAGCGAACTCTCAACCGATCGTTTCTTAAATTTTACCTTATGTCTGATTTAAAGGCAATACAAAATATTTACGCGGACATTATTTCATCCCGCCACAGCGGGAGTGATAAATTGTTGATGCAATATAGGGGGGCCCAAAACTCTAAACAAAAAATTGATATGCTGATAATTTATATGCTAACTTTACGCACACTGATTTTTCGCCTAAATCGTCATTTTTGTCGATTTATTTGATTCATTTCATTATAGTTTTAAGTTTTTAATTTTGATGACATAAGTTCATTTCCGTTATTTTTAAATACATAATTCAGCATTTATGTGTGTAAAATTGACCCTTCTAAACGGGAGAACCTTGACATCTTGAAATACTACATACCATATCATTTTGTCGCATTTTGTGCGAATTATCCGGTAATGTAATATAAATAAATAAAATTTACAAAAAAAAAAAAAAACTAAAAATTCAATTTGGAGATGCGGGGCATCGATCCCCGTACCTCTCACATGCTAAGCGAGCGCTCTACCATCTGAGCTACATCCCCGTCGAAAATTACCAGCAATCATGGTCAACGAACGAAAACGAAGAAACAAAACTACAATTCATGCCAATACACACCCAATAATTATACCAAAGGTGCGGGCAAGGTGATCTACACGCACCGGTTCTCAATAAGCTTATCATTTATTCGACCACGTCTATAGGTACGAATGTCTGTCTATAGGTTGCCTATATAAATATAAAAATTATTGTGAATTGATTAAAATTAATGAATTTATTTATTTTTAGAGCTTTAGGTTAATATATTCGATGTCACTTGAGGGTGTGCATGTGCATGCAGAGTAAAATTGAAGTAAACTAAGAGAATGAGACGATACTATTTCGTTCAAAATATGCGTGATTTGCGGTTTTGCCATGGTCGCAATGAAAATCACTGTGATCTAGAACATATTAACATCCATTTTCTTAAAGTTGGTATAAAAAATTTTGATCTACATTCTGCAACAAGCACGTAAAGCAGGCTTTCATGTCAAATTGAATCTTTTTTTTAATTCTACTAATTCTAATCTATACAGGGTGATCGGTATAAGATGCACCAAACTGCTGGAGCGAGTAGGTTGGGTTAAGACAAGAAAAAAATCGTATAATAGCGGGGAGTCTATTTCCCCCCGTTTAGGCAGGAGGGGCAATTTTTTTAAAAAATTGACTTAAAACAGAAAAAAAAAATATTTATAAAACAACGGTACAATTTAAAATGCTCTGCTATACCTTTTTAGAAAGCCAGAAATATTTTCTTTGATTTTCATTTTAAATTAAGTTGTGTTAGTGAATAGTTTTTGAAAAATTAATTTCCAAACACGAAATTTTGAAAAAACAAATGAAAGAAAAAGTTTCAAACCAATTTTTTTCAAAATTTTAAGTAATTAAGCCTAGTATGCTGCTGATGCGAAACGAAAAAACCCATACAAAAATGACACAACGAAATCATAAACGAAAAATTTCGTTCTGCTTTTCGTTCTGCGGTACGCTGTTCGATGAACGAAATCGATAATTGTACCAGATTATCTGGAGAGATCTCTCCTCTGTTTTCGCACATAATTAATTGCCTGTACCATTAATTGTGTGCGGAAAAGTGACATTTGGTCTCTATTCTTGTTTGTATTTGTTGTTTCTTTCATCACGACATTGCTTTCTGTGATTTTTATGCGTTTGTGTTTGTTTTTTGTTTTTGCAAATGGTGACACTTTCAAGGGGTAATTTTTCGTTATGGTTTTCGTAAGCATTTCGTTGTCATGTTGAAGACCAACTAAAAATTTCGTTTCGTATCAGCAGCGTACTAGGCTTTAAGTATAATTTATGTTTTCTGTTTTAAGTAGTGGCGTAGCTAGCCCTTTGGGGGCCCCTCTCTTGCCTGACTTTTTTTTTTTTTTTAATTAACTAAAAGACTTGCGTCAACATATAAGATAAGTTTAATTTAACATTATATTTTATTGAACTTAAAAAAAATTGTCTTTGGACTAAAACTCCTGAAATTAACACTTTTCTTGACTTTTTTTCTGCAAGTTTATTGATTAAATCTTCCATAGCTGAAAAAAATTTCCATTTTTCAAGTTTTTCGGCTTCTATGGAATTGATAAATCCTATAATATAAACGTTCCTGTCCCATAGAAGCTGGAAAAGCTTCTTTTAGCGGTTGCTGTTTGTTGTAACCGAAAGCGTCAAAAAAGAAATCGTGTAGTGATAACTTCGAGGAAACTAGAAGCAAGACTATTCAATTCAATTATCAATAATTTAGCAAGTTCTTTTATGGAAGAATTTTTTGAATTTCGGATTTTAAACAGTTTTTTTTAAAGCAGTTCGCGGAAATCATTTTACAAGTATTTTCTTATATATTTTTCAACCAGTCTTCCCGCACATTTTTTATTATGTCGTTTGAAAACGATACAAATTTATCTGGTTCTAAGACTTCGAACATACTACTCAGAACATAGAAGCTTTGAAATCTTTATTTAGTTTAAGTAATCAAAATATCTAAGCAGCAATAATACACGGGTTGGGGTTAAAATTCTACCTGGGTCAAAATACTTTTGTTAAAATTCTGATTCAAATTTCTGCTTTTTAAAATTCTGCTTTTCAAAATTCTGTTTTACAAAATTATGTAATTAATAAAAAAGTTTCAAAAAAATGAAAAGGCTCGCGCTATTTGCAGAATTATGTAAAACAATGTTGGTTTGACATTTGAGTTCTGTTTTATAATTTTAAAAATAAACATTATATAGCGTATTTATAAACGTTTTTTAACTTGCAGCCATCCAAGTTATAAATAAAAAAATTTTAATTGTTGCTAAAGTGATCTAATTTTTGATATAACTTTAGACAAGCTAAAGCAGATACAACCACAAAATGGGGAGAATATAAAATCAAAAAATTAAAAAAAAAAAACAATTGAAAATATACCTAGGCTAAAGCCAAATAAGATTTTTTAATAGAAAATAGCTAAAAATATACTCTAACTTTTATTTATTTTTAATTGTTAAATACTGACATTTGTTGTTGTAAACTTCAAAATTTTAAGTTTGCATAAATATTGGTAATAAATGTTTCTTTGGAAAAGCAGATTGAGCAGAATTTTATTCTATTAAATATTTACTATCAGAATTTTGTAAAACCGAATTGAAAAAAAAAACAGAATTTGAAAAGCAGAATTTTTGCAAGGCAAGGCAGAATTATGAAAAGCAAAACTTCGAAAGGCTAATTGACCCCCTCCCATAGTAAACATTAACTATCGAAAAGACACATGCAAACAAATTGTTTATAAGTACATCTAAAAATCGACCTCAATTAAATTTTGTTTTACTTTCTTGTCGGGTGCTCTGTATCTTCAGGGGCCTCTATACCTCGGGGGCCCCAATAGCCGTGTATCATTGATACGGCTGATACAGCGGTAGCTACGCCCCTGGTTTTAAGTCAATTTTTTAGAAAATTGCCGGGGGGTCTATTTCCCCCCGCTTCCATTTCAAAAAGTATTTGAGAAAATTTCCAAAGCTATATTTTCTTTTCTGCCTCCTTGATCCCAATAGATTCCTCAAATTCCTCTCCATCTTGTCGAAGTGTATAAGCCAGGGTATTTATTCTCATTACTATATTTTATGGCCTTCTTCTTGATGACCTTGATGTAGTTGGGAGATCACACATTACTTCTGTTTGTCCGGTTTTTATATGGAGATATGAAGGAAGACATCTCTCATTTTTGTTTATGAAATTTAATCTCGATCTATGGGCTGCGACCCATTTTTATTAATGCAAGCTTTTTAATTTTGCTTTTATTTTCCGGTAAATTTTCACCGGATAGTTGGTATTCACTTATTACGGCAAAAAAAGAACTTTTCAAACTCTCAACTTTGATAAAAAGTTCAAACAAAATTTTGTATGGTATATCCATTTTAAAAAATTTCTCCTTAAACAACTGCTCGATCGCTCGTTCAAGTTTTCAATGATAATTGCATCCCAATGTTTTATCTTTTTATACAATAAAACAAAATACCTGCACTTAAAGTATTCAATTTTATGACATCCTAATAAGGTAATCTTTTTTACCTATAAGATTTTAATCTTAAAAAAAAAATTCTAATCCAGTTAAAAACTCTTATCCATCAAACTACCTGACAATAATTAATCATACCCGAAATCAAAAACATTCATACTTAAGAGCTTTTTTTTTCTACTCAGTGTTAAGTCGAAAAAGCGTGCAAAAATGGGTGTTTCAAAAAACATTTAATTTAGCAGTTTAAAAAATGTATCATTTTTTGTTTCATTTCTGATTATAGCAATTAATGAATCTGACGGGACACCGAGAAATGTCATTAGAAGATGACACTCCGGGTAATGGCATTACTGAAGTGCTGCCAATAAATGTTTAGAAGGTATGCTCGTTAGAAACTTAGGCCTATCACTCACGAGGAAACTTTTAGTTGCCCGGTGTTGCCGGCAACACAGAGCAACTTAAGTTGCTCTAGGCAATTTTCGAAATATTTTTGGGTTGAGTATTTTCAATTTACAATTGACATGTTAAATTAACTTTGATTTCTGATCTTGGTGAATTTTCATATTCATAATGTCTGTTTACATTGGATCTACCCAGTGAGACAGGTAGATTTTAGATGTGCGAAAAAGAGATGTGTAGATTCAACCCAAATTATGACGAAGCGCTAGTTTCAATAAATATTCGTGGATTCAGCATGAAGATTTTTTTTTTGTGTGAGTGAGAGACACATGGATTTCAAGGGTGTGAGTAAGGGATGGGTAGATTGAAATGAAAGGGATTTTTTTCTTCGTAATGTAAACACGAGGAACATTTTAATGAAAGAAAACATGCTTCATTAAAATTCCAATGTAAACAGGCACATGTGAATATTGCCTGAACAAAAAAGATGCGGTGGTGTGTCAGGACATGAGTCATGACATGAGTTATAAGCAGGGTTGCGAATTTGTGAATTAAAAAAATCATTAAGTCATAAGTTAGTAAATGACTTGTGAATTAAAAAAATTTAATTCATAAGTTAGTTAGTGACTTATGATTTAAAAAAAGTTTAATTCATAAGTCAGTTGGTGACTTGTGAATTAAAACTATTTAAGTCATAAGCTAGTTGGTGACTTATGAATTAAAAAAAATTTAATTCACTACCTACTAAGTGACTTATGAATTAAAAAAAATTTAAATCAAGAACAAGTTAGTGACTTAAGAATTAAAAAAAATTAATTCACTACCTACTAGATGACTTATGAATTTAAAAAATTTAAGTCATGAGCAAGTTAGTGACTTATGAATTAAAAAAAAATTTAATTCACTACCTACTAAGTGACTTATGAATTTAAAAAAAATTAATTCACTACCTACTAATTGACTTATGAATTAAAAAAAATTTAATTCATAAGCTAGTTGGTATATTGGAAATTCTTAAGCTTGTTTTGACTACATAATTTTTTCATTATTAACGAAAGTGGTTTTCAAGCTATTGAAGAATTTTGTGCAGTCCCTATTACCCAATAGAATAAAAACGCAATATCGATAAAATATTTGTGTTGAGCAAATGATGGGTTATCATTCTCTCTCTTGGAAGATTTTATGAAAATAATAAAAAAAACTATTTTAACTTACAAACATAAATCATTCACCCATCAATTGTTCAGTGACTAGTGACCAGTGCGCATTAAATTTATACATAATTGTGAAGTGAAAAAGTGAAAAAAGTGAATATTCAATATTAAAAAGTTTAAAAAATATACATACGTTTATTAGTAAGTTTTTTATAATCTCTTTACCTTTAGTATTTAAAAACATTAAATTGTAACGAAGGTTGTTTGAGGAGATCAGATATGAATTCAGGCTTCATAAAACTTAAACTTATATAGCCTTTTGCTCGTTTGGGAAAAACCCTTCAGACTTAATAATTTTTTTGAAAATTTACAATGGTTTATGCGATGTACAAAAAACGATTTAAATCTACAAATTTTCCTTATACTTCCTCGAAATCAGAAAAATCAGTAAAAAATATATGTATATACATACTTATTCCTTAATTATATTTTTATAGAATTTATTGAGTGAAACTTGAACACATATTATTAAGATTTGCATTTTTCTTAAATTAACATGTTCATTAAGATATAACTAACTTTCTTCTACATTTTTTCATTTTGACAACTATCGCCGTGAAAACCCAATACCCTACTGAAATATTGTGAAAATCTGCTTTAAAAATAATCATTTTTTCGTGTACAATTTTTGACAATTTTTTTAATATAGAAAATATATAACAACTGGAATTGATTTTGTTTTTGATTGGGAAATTTCCATTTCGCTTCAGGAGCATTCATACACTTACTAATGAAAGTCAGTGAACACTACCTAGAATTTCTTAGTAATAATTTTGTTCAGCTAAAATAAAGTTTTAAAAAATATATAAATGTATGGTATACTTTTAATATTTTAAATTGTGCCTATATAAGGCTTTAGGTAATTTAAACATTCTTCAAAAAAAAAACATCCCACTGCTTAGTAAGTATAATTAGATTTTGAATCTATTTTTAGCTTTCAAATCTAGTTTGTAAATCATAAAATTACCATGCTAGCTTATAAATTTTCCAATTCATATTTTTTGTAATCAGAATTCTTCCATTAGCTTATGAATTAAATTTGTTTAATTCATAAGTCACTTAGTAGGAAGTGAATTAAATTTTTTTTAATTCATAAGTCACTTAGTAGGTAGTGAATTATTTTTTTTTAAATTCATAAGTCACCTACTAGCTTATGACTTAAATTTTTTTAATTCACAAGTCACCAACTGACTTATGAATTAAATTTTTTTTAATTCATAAGTCAGTAACTAGCTGCTGAATTACATTTTTTTTAATTCATAAGTCACCCACTAGCTTGTGAATTAAAGCCAAGCTTAAGCTAGAAAGTGACTTAAGCTTTTGCAACCCTGGTTATAAGCCGCGTCCAGATCAATAAAAACTTAATTTATGGCGCAAAATCATTTTTAAATGGTTTCTATATCAACATCAAACGCTGCAAAATTGTACGCTGGCGCCGAAAATCCATCGGAGTTGGAGAGCGTGCATTGAATGTGACACAAAAATTTGATGGGCTCGGGCGTCCACACCAACGACTGATGAAGTGGGTTCAGCAACTTCAAAAAAATAAAACGTGGGATAAATAAGGCGAATGTACACCATCCATCGTCATCGAAGACAGCCTTATATGGAATTTGATAGTAAATGGCTGTTAGATAGGATATAAATTATAGCTTTGTTCGTGTACTGTCCAAAACTACGAATTTCTACAAATACGAACCGATTGCCCTTAAAATGCATTTTTCCGGAGCAGAAACTAAAAAGCAACATTTTTCGATTTTTAAAGAGGTTTTTTTTTTATTTTTTTTTTGAAAGTTTTGGAAAAAAAAAACTTTTTTTACCAACTTTTTTTTTTGATTTTATAGAACTGACACTTCCTAGATAACGAATATGCATTTTTGAAGTCGCTATAGGTCAATTTGTTTAGCCGCAAGTCAAGTTCAAAGGCCTCAACTTTGATGCCTCTAGCTCTTCTAGTTTAGCCGCAAATCGCGTTTAAAGATAAAAGTCGATTTTTCATATAATGCGGTGCATCATTTGAAAGGTGACACTTCCTAGATTACGAATATGTTTAGCCGCAAATCGCTTTTAAAGATAAAAGTCGATTTTTCATATAATGCGGTGCATCATTTGAAAGGTGACACTTCCTAGATATCCTCAATATCAAAATCTCAAGTCTATGAACAAAAAACCTTAAAATCCGACCCTAATTCAAATCGAGCTCTCGATCCTGAATATAAACGTAATAAAAAGTTGCTAGGGTGAGCAATTTAAATACTAATCAAGCTCGTTTAATTACCACATGTAAACGTAGTAAAAGTTGGCGATGGCGATGAATTAAAAAGATGATTTTGGTATCACTTTTCCAAGTTTCACACGCACTCGTACTTGCACACATACCAATATAAAATGACATTTATCGAAACGTCAATGTAAAATTTTTCATTTCGTGATTTGTTTGGTTGTGCTTTTTGCGTAAAAATTAGTTTGTTGTTGTTTAAATTAATTGTAATAACTTAGCAAGACACTTTTTCCATTGTTATTAGTGAGTTGTTTTAGTTACGCAAAAAAAAATGAAATTCTCTGTTGGTTTGTGAAAAAATCGGTGTCCTTCTAAGTTGACGTCAACTTAGCAGATTCAACTTCTGACAATAAGATGTGTAAATCGATACAGTTTTGGATATATGTTGAAAACTACTTAATTGCTAATTAGTTACGACAAAAACAATAAATTGCAATGTAAGATAGAATGGGTATCCTGCTAAGTTGACTTTATTTGCACAACAAAACAAAACGACTACGAAATGAAAATTTTCAAAACAGCGTTGCCGAAGTACACGATCGTGCTTTTTTGACACGATAGTTTCGGTGGCACGAAATTTTTTAGTATGATCTATTTTTTTTTTATTTCCCTTATTTTAAATAAAATTGGTTTCCGTAAAAAGTTGGCAGGAACACATATCTTTTAACAATGCAACAGTTTTTTCAACAAAATAGAAGAATTTGTGGTTTTTTCATATGGCAAGAAAATTGGCACGTTTTTTTTTAGAAAATGTGACAAATTAATTTTATTTTGGGCGGTAACGCTGTTTCACAATGCCATTTAAATAAATGTCAATTTGTTTTGGTATGTGTGCAAGTGCGTGTTTGGCCATATGTGAGTTAGTAGGGCCATCACCCACTAGGCAAATTTAAGCCCATCGCCCACTAGACAACTTTAAGTTGCTCGCCCAATCAGAAAAAATAGGCTGGACGACGGCAAAAATTTCAAGAAAATGCATTTTAAACTGGTATTTTTTTAAAATGCTCTCTCAAACCAACGAGAAGATGCATTTTCTTGGCCGCAATTTAAGTTTTTTTTTTTTTTAAGTTTTGGAAAAAAACTTTTTTTACCAACTTTTTTTTTAATTTTTTAGAACTGGCACATCTTATATCACGAATATGAATTTTTTAAGTCCATAGGTCGTTTAGTTTAGCCGCAAGTCAAGTTTAAAGGCCTCAACTTTGATGCCTCTACATTTCTCCGAACGGATACAATAATAGGGCCGACTATCATTTTCGTAAAACGACAACCGTAATAAGGTTGAATATTTTATTTATTGTTCTTTAATATTTTATCACTATTCTGTGTACATAAAATTACAAACTACGAATACAAACATACCTATGCATCTACAAAAAATGTGCTTTTTTTTGAAGTGAAATCTTTTTGTATTGATAATTTTAGACTGCATACAAATATGTTTCAAGAGCTGGAATTGGAGTTTAAAATATCAAATTGTCAATTTTAGTAAAGTAATTTATCTGTTCTTATTGAAAAATACTAATTTTTCCATGCAGATAATTAATTTCACTTTTGGCTACGAAAGTAGCAACTTGTAGTAGAGAAGAAAGACTTATTTTCTTATTTGGATTCTGTGATATCACTTTCCACGAATTTCGATATTCGTTGGAGATTTTTCACTACGAACGTACTAAGAATAGATTGTGTGATCCTTTTTTTCCTCATTCGGAGAATATTTTCGATTACGATTGATTCTGTGATAGGGTCGAATAGTTTTATCATCTTGCAAAAGAAGTATAACTTCCAGAGCGCGTACGTTAGTACACACACAGTTTTTTTTCGATTACTAGAGCTCCAAACATTTGTTAATTCAAAAAATGTAAAAGTCTTGCATTATAAATCTACTAGAAAAATGAATTTCGCAAGCACACTTTTTATCGTAAAATTGAAAACAAAAAAGTTATAACCAAAAAACGATGATTGTTCTAAGAAATTTATCTTAAAGAGGATATAAAATAAAAAAAAAGAAGATAATGATACTTTTCTTGACAATGGTCATATTTTTTTGATTATAACTTTTTTGTTTTCAATTTCACGAAAAAAAAGTGTTATAACATAAATTGTAGAGATTTTAATTCTCTACACAAATATTGTAAAATTATGTTTGTGCTATGTATGGTTCTCAAGATATTGCGAAGACCTTTTAACGCCCCTTTTTCCAAAATGGCGGGCAAATGGGGGGGAGTTCAACCCCGAAAAATCGGTTTTACACTCACACTGATCCCTTCTACAGATCCATCAAAAAAAAAAAATTGTCCTGTACAAAATGCAAGGTTCGGTCAATTTTTTGTAACATTTCAATGGACTAATAGCGATATACCTATAAATGGAAAATGACGTTTCTAGAATAGGTACTGTTATAATAACACTAGTTTACAGCCAAAATGGACATTCAATATCATTGTTTTTTTTGCATGCATTTTGGCTTCCTTAACTCGAAAATCACATTAAAAAAAATTAGTTAGGATAGGTTTTCGAGATATGAGTTTTTGAAATTTTTGTTTGCTTTGCTCAAAATCATCTTTACACTTTAATTCATATATTAAATAATTTGATTTTTTTTTTGTAATTTTGTGTAATAGTTGACGTTTTTGTGTAGAAATTGGATTTAGGACAATTGGATTGGGACAATTTGTTTCGTGATTTCGAAAACTGTGAAGAAAAAATGGAAGTTCGCTTCGAGAGATATTGCTTAGTTTTGATAACTTCTTGACCATTGCTTTTTTTAAATAAATGTAAAATAAGAGAGTTTTTTATTTTTTCAAGGTTTTAAAATTTTCAAATTTTTAAAAATAGTCAAGACGTTCGATGCATATTGCGGTTGCCAATTATATGAAAATATTGGCAGCGAAAGGTTTTGCATGGCATAATTGCGACATTTGAATAAAAGCCAGCAACATTTACAAAATAGAAGTGACCGCTAATACATTTTACCGATTTCTTGACCTTTGACATAATCGGAAAATATCGTTGGCGGACTAAATGTCGTTAAAAAATGAACCGGAATTGATGATCGGTTAAATATTTCACCAACATTTGAATTGTGCACGCACATTTTGAAACCGGTTAATTTGGTAATCCCATTAGTTGGTCCGTGATTATAAGCGAACACGCAAACTTAATTCAATATAATACTACGAAAAGTCAACAATTTGGCGAAATCATTACCACAAAAACAAATTAGATATTCACATATTTTGAATAAGAAGAAATTCAATGCAACACACGACACTATAATTATTATATTCATCTTCTAATATAAAATGTATTTTATTTATTTAACAATTTCGCAAACAGAAAACATAATAAATAAATCAAAGACATGCGAATTCTGTCGAAAATTTATTAAAAACTTCACAAAAACTGGTGGTAATGTTAAATAAATATCAAAATAATTTTTAAAATGCCAAAATGTTGTCAAAATCAGTATTAGACCAGTTTTAGACGTATTAAGTTTCTAGTACCGCTGTGTAAACTTAGATTACTAGGGATGTGAAGAAATGCTCAGGTACTAACTTTTCGTTAGGACCCAGTACCAGAGCTAGTATCTTGTCCAGCTAGGCCGGGTTTTAAGCTAGCTTAGTACCTATGTGAAGATGCGATCAAGACTATCGTTATTTCAAAATTTTATTCTTTAATATTTTTTTATTTGAGTTTTAATATTTGTATTGATTATTTTATTTTATTTTTTTCTATTTGAAAAAAATTTCAATTCTATCAAGAATTTTGATCGACTTTTGCCAAAGAGACTTTTTCCGATTAGACTCTCACAATAAGCCCCTAAAGCCGAATTTCTTCACTTGAAGTTGAACACAACTTGAGGAATTTTATTTTCAACTTGGGATTTTGTATTTTATCACTTAAAGTTGACCGTTTTAACTAATGATTCTCAACTCTAGAGTTTATCAATTTTCGATTTGCCTAACTCCCGAAAAAAAGAGAAGTTGGCAAGCAAACTTGAGATTTTCAAATAAAGTTATAAAATAAAATTTAAAAACTTAAAAGATTTTTTTTTATTTTTAAATAAATTAAAATTTATTCGATTATATCACAACATTAATTAATTGAATTTAGCGACGCGTTTCGGTTTTAGATAACCATCATCGGGCTTAAATGCGTTGACTCAATTAATTAATGTTGTGATATAATCGAATAAATTTTAATTTTTTTAAAAATAAAAAAATCTTTTAAGTTTTTAAATTTTATTTTATAACTTTATTTTAAAAATCACACAACATGGAGACTAAACCACAAATAAAATTGAGATTTTCCATTAGAATTTAGATTTTTGTTTTATCAAAATCTATTTTTGTTTTAAATATCCAAAATAAATTAATTTAAAAGTAAAATGTTTCGGGGAACTTTTTTATGGGAAAAGTCAGTCATAATTGCTTCTGGAACCGAAGATGAAGAAGACGAACAGTTTTAGATTCTTGAAAGAACAGAAAACACAATTTTTCAAATTTTCTTTTATTTTCCGATATTTTTCCCGCTCAACAATTATAATCCCGAAACTTAAATTTAAAATTAATTACAATACATACATTCAATTCTACAATTGAGGCCGTCAGAAGCATAGTGGCCTAACTGACTTTTTACTGAAATCCGGTTTTTCACAAAAATTGAATCCTTACGTATTTATCTTTATGCCTGCATCAAAATTTTTGGATTAAACGGTTTAACAATATAAATTAAGCGCATTTTTAACTTAGGCCAAACACAAAAAATTTAAAATGTGTAGTGCCAGAGTGGCCTATCTTTCTCAGGCCCTTTTTGCGCTAACATTTGTCGTTTTTCTCAAAATATTAGATTAGGCCGAGTTTTCTATAAGCTAACAGATGGAATAGTAATGCAATATGAGTCCAATTTTATTGATTAGACCGATAGCTACCTCGAAAATCCTTCAAAAATTTGCATATCATAACTGAATAATGCAAAACAGCTATAAATACTATAGGTACTTCAACAGGGCTCGAAATATAATTTTTTTATTATATGAAATTCAAAATCATGGAAATGGGGTTTTGTCCTTTGTATGATAATCATATACGTAGGAGCCTATATTTCCTGAAAAACGCATCGCGCCATCACAAACCTGTACCTACTTAGTCTAATATTCATTTTAAATTGAAATATTTTTTCATTAATTGACTTGAACCTACAACAAGCGGCTTAGAACCTGAAGCTTTGAGATAAGCTCCCCCTAAATTAGATTTATTAAAATGACTATAGCATTTTCACTAGCCCACATAAATATTCTGTTGTTCATACGGTTTCTTTATTTGTTGTCATACGAGTGCAAGTCCTGGAAGGTCTCATAGCTTCAGTTTTGCTTTACCTTATAAAAAATATATTTTAATTATTTCAGCGTAAAAAAAATGATCTAAAATATTTCAAACGAAAACACTGTTTTATATCCTGATGCAAGACTTATTAAGTCCGGGAAAAAAAAGGTTTAACAGAGGTCCTTGCATTCAAAACTCCAATATAACACAATTTTATACCGCTCTGAGGGACAATTCAGGAATTTTAACTGAAATAGAAGCTATTTGATGTTCTGAGACATGAGGAAGTGAATAATTTACTTTAATTTCTTCATTTAAAAATAAAAACTTAACAATTTAAATAAAAATCAAATTTTTAAATTAACGCTTTTGGCCTATCTTTCTGCTTCATTGAATTAAATTGTTTTTTCCTCAGTGCCAAAGTGGCCTAACTTACTTAAAAATAAGTTTAAACGGTACTTTGAGGGAAAATATGAATTGCAAAGAATTCTGTACTTATTTCTAGACATATCACAAAAAGAAAATCATTCATATCTTACTTCAATTCACAGTTATTACTGTTTCGAAAAGAGCTGTTTTTTGTTTTCGCTCTACTGAAAAAAGAGAAAAAGTCAGTTAGGTCACTTTGCTTCTCACGGCCTCAATTGAAACTGACATCTGTCACCCAAATATCCCAGGAACTTACTAACTTATTAACTCTTGAGTTAATAATTTGAGTAGTGAAAAAAAAAAGAAGAATTTTCAACTTGCCGCCCAACTCTTGATTTAGTATGAAATCTAGAGTTGGCCAACTTCGGAGTTTTCCGCAAGTTGAATAATAGTGAAGAAAACCGACCTAATAGACTAAAGGTGATATTACATTGTCATATATATATGACCAATGCTAGTCATATAAAATATGGCACAATATTTGTATATATGACAAGTATTAATAGGCTATGCCATATATGTATGCCATATAATGTTCACAAGCTTTTTCTGTCAATTTTTGTTTACAAATATGAAACAGTTGCAACGAAAAATAAAATATTTAAAAAAATACGATATATTTGACCAATCACGTTTCATTAAGGGCCATTTGCTGAAACGAAACTTAAATATTTATGGTCAACTTAAATGCTTATGTTCTACTTTTTACTCAGCGTAAACTGTCACATAAGCTCTTATGTTGAACTTAAATACTTAAGTTTCGTTTCAGCAAATGGGTCTAAATCATATATTTTTTTTAAATTCAAAATAGTTCATGAGTGTCATATATATGGAGTCATATATATTTTGTCAAATAAATATGCCTATCAAACTTATATGACATTTTTGAGCCATATTTATTTGGCAAACTTGCCATATATACATGACAATGTAATATCACCTTTAGTTGAAATTTGCTTTTTTTCACTAGTCAAATTCTAAACTCAAGTCTCAAGAGTTGAAATTTAAAAGTTGGCCAACTTTATTTTTTTCAAAAAATCCCCTGGGATATTTGTGGTGTGTCACTTTTGTCAGTTTCAATATTGTAGATTTGAATTTATTTTTATTGCGATTAATTGAATTTGAAATTTTAATTTATGGACTATCTTTATATCGAAAATTAAAAAAAAATTAATGTCGGAAACAAAAAAAAAAAAACCAAACAACACAAAGATGTTTATTCGGTTGAAAAGAAAGACTAGTTTTGAAAACGAAGCATGATGCAGCGAAGACCTGGGTGAAAATTGCTAAGACTTTCAGTATCGCACCATCGGGCAAAGTTAATTTAAGGCTGAATTCCAATGGCGCGTTCGCGTTAGAGACGCTTACGTATACGTTTACAAGCTTTACCCAGCGTCTCCATTAGCAATCTTCGAGGCAATAAATTGCTTTCCTTATTGCCATTGCTTTGAATATTGACAATGGAGACGCTTTGGCAATGGCAATGGCAATATTGCCTGAAAGATTAAAGTCAATTATTGATTTCCATCAACCAGGCAATAAATTTTGACGTTTCGTCTTTTACAAAATGGTTTCTCCACGATTTTGAATAATTTCTGCTTCATTTTGAAACAAAAAATGAAAATATGAATACGAGTGACCACAAATTAGTGAATAAAAAATTTATATTATCAAAAACCGTAAATTTAAGCTGTTGCTGTCGCCATTTCTATACGTAAAGTTTTTGACAATTGGAATTGCCTGGCCATGAAATACCCCAACCGAGCAATAAATTGCCATTGATATTAAAATTGCCATCGCCTCAAATATTTCCAATAGGTAAGTTCAGAAAAATGAGATCTCAGAGCCCTCAGCAATCTCAGTTACGTGAACAAGATTCCTCAGCAAAATTTCTCAGTTTTGCTGTCAAAACTCTGCGGAAAAAAAATTTTGGATTTGCTTGCTTACTTTTTAAAGTTGAGAAATCTCAGAGATCTTATTTTCCTGAACACGCCAAATGGAGCCACAGCGTTACGAACGCGTCGACATGACAGATGACTTGAAGAGAACCTGAAAATCAAAATGAACCTACATAACTGTAATTTCGAATTCCTTTCAACAAACTATTCTATTATTTTTAAAACAAAATCGTTTTTTTTCTTTCAATAAAAGGAATTTGTCCAGAAAAACCGATTTTTTCTTCTAAATTAATCGATTTTTTTGTTGAAAGGAATTCTTACATTAGTTTAACTGTTAAAACGCACGCTGCCAAATCGTAACATAATACCCAACACGTCATTGTAAGCAATTTGCTTAAATTGCTATTGGAAATCAGCCTTTAACTTTGGAATGTTTTACTTTGTGTTTTTTATGTTGGAAAGAAGAAGTGTTATTTGAATTTCTGTGAGCGAAATATCATAAAATAATAGAATCAAAAATTATTTGTCTGCTTCATTTTCCATGGGCAAATTTTTCAAAAATAGTTTTGAATTTATGTTTTCTCGATCTCGATATTAAAAGCGAAAATAATTTGGATAAAACAAAAATACCGGCAAAAATCTAAATTCAGAATTAAAATCTCAAGTTTGCTTCTTCTTTTTTTTTTTGGGAGTTGAGAAAATCGAGAGTTGATAAACTTTAGAGTTAAAAATCGGAAGTTGAAAACGTCAACTTTAAGTGAAGAAATATAAAATCACAAATTGAAAATACAAATCCTCAAGTTATGTTCAACTTCGAGTGAAGAAAATCGCCCTAAGAGCCCACAGCAATTTTTGGGTGTGAAGTATAGCAAAAATTCAATGATGCAATAAGATATAGGTCTTTACTTTTTATTTGCAAATATGCAAGTCTTGCAAGCCGTACTTGATGGGGCGTTTGCAAATAATGCTGTATTGAAAATGGATTTTTTTTTCTGAAAGCCCAGATAAAAGATATAGCACTTAAAAAATTATATTTAATAAAAGAGCTGAATACCATAGGCATAAATATGAGGGTCCAAGACTTCTTAGCTGGGCCTTCTGTGCAAGACGCACTAGAAAAATGAATTTTCAAGTGCGTCTTGCATATACACACTGCATAATAAATCACATTACCTCCTTAAGCAATTTCCGAGGCCGGGCGGACCTACATAATAAAGCCTCTTCATTTAATTTCAGATTAATCGAATTTTTTTTTTTTGAAGTGAAATTTGAATTATAGATTTTTTTAAGCTCTAAACCTAGGAACACAGTCATAAGCAATGGAATTAGAATGCACAAAATACAGTGCAACCAAGAGAACCAACTCGGCGGGAGTTTTTCTATGATCAAAGGCAAAATCCAAAAATTATAATACAATCTTCCAGCAAGTTATTTCTCATTGAATAACAAATGCAATGGATTTAATTTTAATTTTTCTGACCTAAAGGATGCAGATTATTTGGGAATTGGGCTTTAATAATATTGTATAGTGGACACTGAACACATCACGACGATTATTGAATTCGCAAATCGTAACAATGGATCAACTGTTTTTCGCACTTAAGTGCTCTCTTTTTTATTCAATAACCATTAATCGTGAAAATTAAAGAGAACACTACATAATTATAAATTACTGACGATCCTGTATTTTTAATTCCATAATCGGCATAATTTTATCAGTATCAATCAATGTTTTGAATTGAGTTGTGGAAACTTCCCGCCTGGAAAAAGAACCTAGTTTTCAATAAGGCCCTGGCAATTTTTTTATAGTTACCAACAAGGGCCTAGCAAGGGTTACTATAGGCATTCGCTAGGCCCTCGCCAGTTATGAAACATTTTGCCTCGTCAGTTGAATTCTGCCTAAGCCCTGACTAGTAAAAACTAGATTTGTTCCACATATTTCAGCCAGTGTCTGGTACTTACAGTTGTTGTAGTCTGTATATTGTTGACGGGAGATAATTCTTTGACGACGGCGGCACGGCGGTGGCCAGCAGGATGATACACTTGGTGCCTACGAAAATTATCCATGGTTTTTATTTCAAGAGGCACTTCTGGTTGTTTGTTTGGTTGCTTCGAAGACTTCAATGTTTTTACCACGTTCCAGCTTGCCGATAATCTTATGGTCGTCCTGGTTGGCCCTGTCTACTACATAGTACTCATAGTCTCAATGTTCGTGCCGTTTGTGTGCATTTACGTCGGTTTAAACGCGTAGAGTACCCGGTAGTGTCATTATATTCATGCTTCTGCAGGATTTTGCTTTCTATTGCTTATTGGGAAATAAGGAGATATTGGAAACACGTTTTTTCTTGATAAAAGTGACAAAAGTTCACTATAATTAACCGCGAATCCATTTTATTTAATTTTTATTTTATTATAAAAAACACAGGCCACTAAAAAATTCTTGTGCATGGAAAATTTAATATTCAAACTGAACTGACGTTTAGTTAAATGTCATTTACTTTGATGTTTGTGCAAGTATGTGTGAAGCACTGAAACACTTCAGTGAGACTGGTTGGAACAGTTTAGAATGAAAAAGTAAAAGTATTTTGCTGTTCAGTGAGAAATTTTCTGACTTGCTGTTTAGTGCTGTCAACTTTTTTGGTTGAATGAAAGGTGAAATTTGAAAGAAATGTCAACGTGACCCCCAACAAATATGTATGCATATTTTTAATACGAAATTCGTATTTATTTTATTAAATGTTTCATTGACTTTTCATAAAAGACAATTTTCATATTTGTCTGAAGCTAAGATTTTACTTTTTGACACACCGATTCAATAACTTTATTTAAAATTAACAACGACACTTATATTTTTATTACGATATAAAAAGATCCCGCTTTTATTAATTTTCATAAAATGTCTTCACTATACTTTTAGTTACTGTCAAGAGCCTCACCAGTAATTTTTTTAAATAAATTTTCTAAGCGAGGCACTAATAGGGGTCTGTCATGCTTTCCTCGTCTATAGGTATTCCTTACCGAAATCTTGCCAGGGCCTTGCCTAAGCTTGCCAAAAACTTGCCATTTTTCCAGGCGGGTTCATATAGAAAATTAATTTTTGTCTAAGAATTACATTTTTCTTTATAATTTCAACTGGCCACTTGGTAGGTATATAAAAAAGAGCTTTCTTTTCAAGTACCTATAAGCTAATTTATCAAATGTAACTTTTTTTATAAATAATAAATTTTAACAAACCTTTAAAAACTTCAGATGAGTTTAATTTTTCACAATATTTTTTTTTTTTTCTAAATCTTAAACTATGCTTAGAATTTATTTTAAAAATCACATTTACTGAATTAAATTCTTATACTTGTATGACTAAGTCTTGTTTTTTTAATCACATTTTTTTTTTTTTTAACTAGCAACTAAGTTGCTTTACCACAGAATTTTAATTACTATTATTTTCTCACAATTTTGGTAGAAAAACAAACTCGCACACATTTTCCATAGAAAAGCGCGTTTAAAAATCACGTTAAAAATTACACTGTAATTATTGTACCATCACCACCCACCCAAACATCATCACATCACCCGGTATTTATATCATCACATCACACATCATTTAAACGTTCGCACTTCAAAGGGAATTGTCCTTCTTCCGTAACGACATCAACACACCATCACCGTCATCACTCGAAACAAGGATAAAGAAAACACCAACAACAACAACAATAATACAAAAAAAATATAATATCCTTTTTCCCATCGGACGATTATAAAAAAACCCACCAAACAACCGATTTGGGATCCAGCAACAAAATGCCAGAATCCTGCTGGCTGGCCAGGCCACTTAGCATTCCGTTGTGGAACAACCCTCTAAAAGTTTATACGAAATCTATATACCTACAACAGACACTGAGATGTCCTTGTTGTGAAAGGAACAGCCCTCCTTGCTAAGGATATAGCGCCACAACAAAAAAACGACCGACAACAAAAAAAAAAAACCAAAACAATTGATTTGGGGGACTGGTTGATGAGATTCCCACAGCACAATTCGCATCATAACCACGTGCTGAAGGAGCCAACGTCGTCGTCGTCATCTCCTGTACTCTCGATATTTGAGGCCAGAAACAGAAAGGACGAATTGTGTGTGGATTGTGTGGATTCTATTTGAAATTCGCGCCAAAATCTCTTTATGAATGGCGTTTAGATTCGATGACAGGACGCATGCGGATTCTCTGAGAAGAATAAGGCACATCCAAAAGTAAACACACGAAACCACTCGAACTCGGTTATATATGATGGGAGTCGTGTGGCAATCGTCGTCGAATGGAGAAGTGCCATTAAAGGAGTCTACTTCCATTTGTAAGAAAAACACCCAAATGTGTCCTTTCTTCGTTTCGGGATTTTTGGAGAGTAAAAGTTAGTCGGGATAAAAATAACACGCGTAAAGGCGACTTCTTATGATGATGGTGATGATGATGATGATGGTGGCTGGGGATGTTCCTAGATAAACAGGACGAGTGCATCCATTTTACTTTTTGGAGTTTTGTTGGTTTTTCTTCTTTTATGTTTTTTTTTTCGGAATAAGAGAGCAAAAAAAAAAAAGGTCCTGTGTTATTTTTTTAACCATCCCATGCCGACATAAGAAATGCATATTTAGTGGAGTGTTAATAATCTTGTCCCGGAGATTGGGGTTGAAGGTGTGTTGGGTATCCTTAATTTATTTTTTTTTTTTTTTGCACTCTTGGGATACATCCAGATATAGATCGAGAAGTCCTTTTGTCTTTCAAGGAAATACACAAGAGGGATAAATATACATATAAGAAAGAATCCAACTTACTGTGAAAGGTGAAAGTTTGAGATGATAATTTTGTTATTCAAATTCATTTCTTCTGTCGTTGTTTTTTTTTTTTTTTTTTTTTTTTTTTTTACTTTCAAAGGTGGGGCTAGCAATATCTTAAGACGACCGGCTGTATTTTATGTGCAAAAGTCGAGACGTTTATTCATTTCCGCATATTTTCTTATTGTCCTTGGGATTTATTTTAGTTTTTTTTTTTTTTTTTCGGATTCTTCTCTTGTTTAATATGTGTGATGAGAAATGGTGGTTAAATCAGGGTTTGAATATTTTAATTTAGACCATAGTTAAACAAAAAAGGATATCCGTGATTTTTTGTTTGTTCAAAAGTCAATGGTTTGAGGTTGAGACTTCTGGTAAAAAGCTGTGGCAGGAATTAATGAAGTTTAATTACAAAATAACAGGAAGAAAGTAAGGAGTTTTAAATCAAAATTGAAACCCCAATGAAAAAAAGTTTTAACCAAGTTAATTTTCGCTCGCAGAAGATTTAAAATTGGATTTCGAAAAAAGCCACACTTAATAGCCTTTTATCATGATCAATTCTTTTTCGTCATCACAAAACTTCTGTACCTATAGAGATGGTGTGGGTTGAAAATTTCAATACCTCTACCTAAAGAGAATAAGGAAACTAGGATTTTTAACAAGAAGATTGAAAAAAAAAAAAGAATAATTAATTTGGAGATGCGGGGCATCGATCCCCGTACCTCTCACATGCTAAGCGAGCGCTCTACCATCTGAGCTAATTGAAAACTATAAAACTGAACTGGATGTAACATATTCAACAGTTCAGTCGGTCAACCCGTCTACGAATTATTTTATTATTTCAAACAGGTTTGTGCGATGCGATAAACAAAATAAAATGCACGAACTTGCTCATATGGTTAAAATTGCTGTATCAAAAAACATTCTAAAGCGTTTATTGTGCTGAAAAATTTTAGCAGATGAATTTTTAAGGTTATTTCCCAATTTTAAGAAACAGCACAAGAAAAAAAATTTTTTTTTTTTTCTTAAGAACTTCATTCAATACTGTCTGGCATAATGGCTTACTACACAAACTTATAATTTTAAATTTTCCATCGTATCTGATCTTGCCACCAGTCTGGTTTTTGCGCTTAACATAACTGCACCACGGCTTTAATCAAGGTATGTGAAGATGTAAGAGCTGGTTTTGATAGTTGTATGATGGGATTGGTTGTGTTTTTGGATTTTTCCAAGGCATTTGACAGTGTTAATCATAATATTTTATTGGATAAATTAAAGACACAATTTTCCTTTCAAAGCTCCATATGCATTTTAATTGCACCATATCTTTCAAACAGGTCACAATATGTGTTTTACAAAAATAAGTGCTCTTCTTGCCTTGGAGTCAATTTGGGTGTTCCGCAAGGCTCAGTTCTTGGACCACTTCTTTTCTTCTGTTATATTAATGATATAATGGAACGTTTTTCCGATTGTGAATATCATATACATATAATATGCGGATGATGTTTAAGTTTACAAAATGTTTCCTAAATCGAGTTTAATTCTAAGCTCTCAGAAAATGAATCAGGAATTATGTGAAATATCCAACTGGACATTAGAGAATAAACTGAATCTCAATCCTATAAAAACAAAAGCCATGATTTTAACAAGAAGTGGATGTAATGAAGAGTTCCCTATTCTTTTTATTAATTAGACTCCTATAAAGTATGTTGAAAACATAAAGAATCTTGGAGTTTACTTCAATAATAACTTAGAATGGGATATATGTACATATTAATAAGACAGTTTCAAAAAAATACGGTGCACTTCGTGGTTTAAGTCCCACTGTCAAATATTTGCCAACTAATGTTAAGTTTAATTTAGTAAATTTTTTTATTTTGCCTTTATTTTTATACAGCTGTGAGTTATTTTCTAATCTAGACTGCAAATCAAGTAGAAAACTTACGGCCATATTGTTGGCTTTCTTCAAAGCTAGTTTTACGGAAAAACTAGTTCTATAGGGGTTTCGAGTTTTAAGTTTTTCAAAAACAATAATTGATTTGATTTAGATGTAAAATTATGTATGAATATTTTGATTTAGATGTCAAAGTAATAAAAGCTTGTGAAATAATTAAAACTCAAAACCCCTATAGAACTAGTTTTTCAGTAAAACTAGCTTTGAAGAAACTCAAAAATATGGCCGTTAATGTAGCATAGAATAGTTGTGCGAAGTATATTTTTAATTTGAAAAGACAGGATAATGTCTCCATAACAGGGTGTTCTTTTACAGTCTTCAACTTTTGAAATTCCGTACTTTAATATTATTGCATAAAATCATACAGCTAAGAAAACCAAAATATCTTTTTGATCACATCAATTTTGCTAGAAGTAGCCGAAAATTGCAATTAATTGTGCCCAAGTATAAATTTCTGGTAACAACAAGGCAGTTTTTTGTCCACGCCATTCAGCTTTCGATTATTTTGCTTTAAGTTTCTAATACTTTTTTCTTTTTCCCTTTTTTATATCTTTTTTTTTCATTTTCTTTTAAATTTTTTTTGCATTAAATAATTATTTCATTTGCAAATTTTTTTGATGTTTAGTTAAAATCTTTATATAAACTCTACAACATGATTTAAGCATGTACAATTTAAAAGATGTGTATGATTGTTAATAAAATACAAATAAAACTGATAAAGTCATTTCTTCTTTCAAGAAAATTCAAAGTATCTGTTAACAATTGTCTGTTTGAAATTTTCAATATGAAGCAGGTGTACCTCAAGGATCGGTTCTTGGTCCAATCTTATTTACATCATACACTTCCGATTTCCCTAGCTTAAGATATTGTGAAAAGGGTATTTTTGAAGACGATACCTGCATTTTTACATCAGATTCAGTTGGTACCGTAAAAGAAACCAACCTGCAATGTGATTTAAATATAATACAGGCTTATTTCAATGATTGGAAAATCAAACTGAATGCTTCTAAAATGCAGGCTGTATTTTTCACGCTGTATTTTTGCCTCTTTCCAAGCAACAGCCTTCAAATCGGTTGTGCTAGGGTAGATTGGGATACAAGCATACAAGTGCTAAATATCTTGGAGTACTTCTTGATGCAAAACTTACATTCGGATTATATATCCAATAAATAATAAAAAAAAAAGTGAGCGTCACAATAAAGGGTTTTACGGGTCACCAGTTTGGGGTGAATGTTCAAAAATTATATATTGATTTCTAATTTGGTTTCATAGCAAGTATATATGTATGTACATATGTATGTATGTACACCTATTTATTATTATTATCATATTGTTTTAATTTAATTGTATATCTATTTATATATCTATTTATTTATTTATATATTTATTAATTTATTTATTGATTTATTTATTTATTTCGTGTTAATTAATTTATATCTTTTTTTACTTTGTAAAATATATATTTGCATATATTTCACTTGCAATGAGGTTGAGTAAAATCAAGATGTTCATCACCCCCCTTCTCTCATCTTATCCCTGAATAGATGAAGTTTTAGATACTTAAGGTTTTTTATTATTTTTTTTTTTCTCATTTTGTATGAAGGTTTTGAAAGTAGTTTTTCCTTTGAATACATTTTCAATTAATAATTATTTAAACACCTAAATTTATAATTGATGTTAGTAAGGCAGAATATTACGATATCTATTTATATTGTGAAATGACGCCGTATTTTGAAAAAAAAAAAAAAAATGAATAATTTTGCTACAATAAAGATAAATCATTTACTTTGAAATCACCAATCAGCGGTTCGCATACGCAAGACGTGTATTCTTTCTGTGCGGTATAATAAAGAAAAACAAAACCAAAATCGGTAAACGAAATCGTTCACCTAGTGTTGAAGACAAGGCGTCTTCACACGTCAAAACCCTTAAAATGAGTTCTAGGGAACCAAATAGAAACAATAAATTTATACCTTTACAATCATTGCCGGATTCTGATAATAGTGATATCGAATGCGATGAAATTATAGACCCTACTCAAAAAGTATCAAAAATTCCTTCTGTGTGCGTTTTACAAAAAAACAAGCGAAGGTGTTCATAAACTATTTAGTGATCTTAAAATCTCCCACTACAGCATTAAAAAAATGTCCATCGGCATTAAAATAAATTGCGAAAGTCTCGAAGTGCATGAAACTCTCTGTGCAGCATTAAAGTCAAATAACTGGCAATTTTATACTCATGCCCTTCCAGCCATGAGGTCATTTAAAGTAATGCTATATGGACTACATGAAGTTAATACTGATACCTTGAAAACAGAATTAATATCAATTGGCCTTAAGTGTCAAAATGTTAAAATTATTAAAAAAAATACGATAAATTCATAGACATTTTTTATTTGCTTTATCTCGAAATCGGTTCGGTGAGATTAAATGAACTAAAGCAAAACATACGTTCAATCTTCAGAACCCAAGTAAAATGGGACTTTGGTCGTAGGCAAAGAACTAAAATTACACAATGCTATAACTGCCAAATGTATGGCCATGGCGAAAAAAATTGCAATATTAAAACGCACTGTGCTAACTGTTCAGAAAATCATGCGACAAAAGAATGCCAATCTGAAAACATAAAATGTGCAAATTGCAACGAAACGCATAAGTCGACTGACCCCGCGTGCATTAGCAGAAAAAGTTTCTTTGACATAAGGGAAAGACTTTCATCGAGAAATAAACCACGTTCAAATTTAATTATGACTAAGCGAGTTTCCCATCAACAACCACATTCATTTGCACCAAACAATGATGATTTCCCAACGCTTAAACCACGCAAAGGTTCGGCAACGACTGCAGCTGTGGATGATGTTAATGAATGTGCTACCTATCCCAATGTATGGTCCAGTAGAAATACCCAAAAAACCGGTTTTGCTGCTCAGCAAGTCAACACAAACAATTTACTGGCTGAACAGAATGGTGACGCAGACGGGGAACCCGGAGCTGGAATAGCTGTCAAAATATTAAATACACGCAAATTCAATGTTGCGAACACAACGGAACGTAGACGCACACGGAACTGCAGACGCAGACGGAAGAGTTAACCAACTTTTAACTTTTCACGTACGGCACTTTTGACGTTTCAATTTGTATGAAGAAAAAAAAACAACTTTTTGGGTCGGAAAAAAATATTGTGGTTATTTGTATCGCGAAAAAAATTATTTATTAAAAGGAAAATTATTGGAAACAAAAAATGTGAATTCTGAGCTTGTACACAAGAATATTCTTTTGGTTTTCTTCAAAATACTTTCAAAGCTGTACAGCTGCATTGTGGGCATGTAAACAAAATAACGTACGACACTTTTTAACAGCTCTTCCAGTTCCGTCTGCGGCTTTAGTTCCGTCATTCTATTCTGTTCAGCCGTTACTCTTTTCTATGGAAGAAATTAATTCTCTCACTGCAGAGATGATCACACTCCTAGGCCAATGCAAATCGAAAGCAGATCAATTCAATTGTATTGCACAATTAGCCATTAAGTATCTATACGCAGGTAAATAATGATGAATGTTAATTTGAAAATAAATTGTTGGAATGCTAGAGGCATTCGATCTAAATCTATAGAATTTTTTGCTTTCTTATGTAAGCATAATATTGATGGAGGTCTAGTTAACGAAACATGGTTAGATAAGAATATTAATATTTCAAATAAAGATTACAAATGTTATCGTGTAGATAGAGAAGGGAGAAGGGGAGGAGGTGTTGCGTGGTTGTCAAAAGATCAATTAAGCACAAAGTACTTTCTGTCTTCAATACGACATTAATTGAAAATATTGGAATTGAAATACCATTTGAAAATGGTCGGTCAGTAAAAATAATTTCTGTGTATTTTCCTGGAGGTAACACATCACCAAGTAAAATAGTTGACTTAAAAAATGACTTTCTCAAACTGTTAAGAACTAACGATTTTTTTCAGCTTGGGGGAGATTTTAATTGCAGGCATAGAAGTTGGGGTTGCGCTAGAGCAAATGCTTGGGGCAACATTCTATCCGATCTAAATGCGAGGCATCCTTTTAGTATTTTATATCCACCTCATCCTACCTGTATTCCTCCTAATAACAGATCGAACCCGTCCACAATAGATCTATTTTTAACAAATATGCCAGAAATATTTCATAGAAATTAAGTAATTAAATAATAAAATCAAAACGTTAGTAATAGAAAACAGGAATAAATCCTGGAATAATAAACTTCAAAGTCTTCAAAGTTTGGATAAGGCAAGTAAACCTTTTTGGAATATTGCCAAGGTTATCAAAAAGAAAAATTGTAATATTCCTGCGTTCAAAGTGGGAAGTACAGTCTTGGTATCCAACTCTGAAAAGGTAGACGATTTGGCCAGGGAATTCTCTGCAAATCATTTGGTAACAAGTAATATAGGGGGACTTGCTGACCTTGAACTTGCTGTTCAAGAGTCCTGTGATGCAATAAGTTCTCACACAATTGACATTCGGGATAATGTAATAATTCTAGATGATCTTAAAAAAATACTTTCCGAATTAAAAATATCTAAGTCTCCTGGTTTCGATGGTATAAGAAACTTATATCTTAAAAAACTTCCAACAATGGGTATTAATTATCTTTTAAATATTTTTAATGGATGCTTTAATTTAGGTTATTTCCCAAAAGAATGGAAAAATGCCAAAATTATACCTATTTTTAAACCAGGAAAGAGTTCTTCTGCAGCTATAGACCAATTAGCCTATTGAGTTCAATTAGTAAATGTCTTGAAAAAGTTATCAAAACCAATATTATGAAGCACTTAAATTTACATAGCATCTTGCCAGCTGAGCAATTTGGATTTAGATACCATCATAGTACAGTACATCAAGTACATCGGATAACTAGAGATATAAAAAATATCTTTACAGTAGGGAAAAGTACAGGCTTAGTACTACTTGATGTTGAGAAGGCCTTCGATACTGTATGGCACAAAGATCTAATTTATAAACTAACCACCTTGAATTTTCCGCAATACATAATTAAAATAATTTTTTCATTTTTAACCGGACGAACGTTTAAAGTTTCTATTAAGGCTGAATGTTCAGATCGTAACTACATTTCTGCTGGTGTTCCCCAAGGATCGGTTTTGGGGCCATTCTTGTATAATATATACACATCTGACTTTCCTAAGCTTAGGGACTGTGAAATCGCTATCTTTGCAGATGATACTTGTACGGCGGATTCGAATGGTTTCGTCATTGAAACCAATCTGCAATTAGCTTTGGATACTGTAAGCAACTACCTAAATAAGTGGAAGATTAAATTGAATGCTGGAAAGACTCAAGCTGTCTTTTTCACCAGAAAAAGAAAAGCTTGCTTTCTACCCAGCAGAAGGTTAATAATTAATGGAATTCAGACGGAATGGAAATCTAGTGCTAAATGCTTGGGAGTACACCTTGACAAAACACTAACTTTCGGATTGCACATCCAACAAACTTTAAACAAGGTTAATCTGACAATAAAAATACTTTATCCTTTTATTAATAGAAAATCAAAGCTTAGTGATGAAAATAAATTAATCATATTCAAGGTAATTTTTCAAAGCATCTTGCTATATGGTTCAACTGTTTGGGGAAAATGCGCCAAAAGTAACTTACTTAAATTACAAAGAATGCAAAATAAAATTTTGAAAATGATGCTTAATTTGTCATGGCATTATTCAACAGAGGAATTACATAGAATAACAAACATTGAAAGAATTCCTTCCAGAATATTAAATCTAAGCAATAGATACGAATTATCTTGTAGTTCATCTGATAACCACCTCATCTCAAATCTGACTTTATGAGCATTAAAATTAATTTATTTTAAGATTTGTATTAGTCAAATAAGTTATAGGTTTATTCAAATATAAAAATGTTGTTAACATATAAATTTAATTTGTAAAATTTTTTTCTTGTCTTAATGTTCAAAAATATATATTAAATTCTGTGATATTTACTTATTTAACTTTATTTATTTCTATTTTTTTTTTTTGTTATTTATTCATGAATTAATTTTTTTTATTTATTTATTTGTTAATTTATTTATTTGTTTTTTTCTTTTTTAATTTATTTATTCATTTATTTGTTGTTTTTTTTTTGTTGTTTATTTATTTATTTTTATTTATTTATTTATATATATCAATTTATTTATATACTTATTTATTTATTTTTTAATTATTTATTTATTTATTTATATATTTATTTATTTATTTATCTATTTATTTATTTATTTATCTATTTATTTATTTATTTATTTATTTATTTATTTATTTATTTATTTATTTATTTATCTATTTATTTATTTATGTATCTATTTATTTATTTATTTATTTATTTATTTATTTATTTATTTATTTATTTACTTATTTATTTAAATGTATATTTATGTTAATTATTAATTAATTTATTTAATTTTGTTAAGAATAATTTTTATCTTTATGTAATTTAGTTAAGATATAACTTTGTAAAAAGTCACTGATTTGACGGAGGTTTTTTTTAGCCATTTCCTCCCCTTCTCTCTATCTCATCTCTTAAAAGAAGGTTTTTTTCTGTAGCTTTTCCTTCAATCAAATATTTATTTAAAATCTGTGATATTTAAAAAAAACATTGTAATTAATTTTTCAGTAGTAAGGTAGCTTAATATCAAATCTCTGTAAATTGTGCAATATAGGTTTATGAAAAAAATGTGTAATAATTCAGCTACAATAAATGAAATGAAATAAAATTTACTTTGAAAGTTTTGTTTGAGTCAATTAATTGTATTTGTTCGATAACTTTCAGCACGCGTACATGAAGGGTAAATCTAATGATACGGCTCTTCATGCGGTTGTGCGTAAATTTGAGAAAGCAATAAATTTTAAAGAAATCACCCTGGCTACATTTTTAGACATAGAAGGAGCCTTCAACAATGTCCTAACCGACTCTATTCTTGAATCTCTAGTTGACATTGGTGTAGAGAATGATATCAGGAGATGGATAATTTCCATGCTAAGGGAAAAACAGATTCAAGCTATAACGTTAGGAAACATAAGTTCGTTTAAGCATGTTAGTAGAGGAACACCTCAAGGTGGGGTTCTATTCCCTCTTTTACGGCTTTTAGTAATGAATAAAATTCTTGTAAAGTTGGAAAGATGTGGGGTGAAGGCGGTAGCGTATTTGATGGTATTGATGTCAGGAAAGTTTTTGCCCGTGATCAGTGAGATCACAGAGATGACCCGAAGTAAGATTGAACTGATGCTCTTTATTACCAAAACTAAAATACCCCGCTTCACTCTAACCCGACTCAATGGTCAAACTCTATCTCTGTCTTCTAGTGCGAAATATTTGGCCGTTGTTCTTGACCCTAAATTAAACTGGAAACTGAATATTGAAGAACGGGTAAAGAAGGCTTGCATAGCTGTCTATGACTGTAGTAAGACATTCGGTAAAAAGTGGGGTCTCAAGTCCAAGATAATACTGTGGACGTACACAGCCGTGGTACGACCAATCCTCACATATGGCTCGAATATTTGGTGGCTCGCACTTAACAAAGCGTACAACATAGTTAAACCTAGGAAGGTTCCAAGGAGCAGCGCGATAAGATTAAAAGAATCGAATTGTTGGTTTTCCAAGCCATACGGTCACGGCAATATCACGAATTTGATCCCTGCCGATATGTTTTCAACACTTACAGACTACTGCACTCCTACTCTGGACCCCTGTGGGGGTCTTGCCTCGCAAGTTACTCTTAAAAATCGTTTTCTTTACAGGTCACTCGGGTTATGGTATCAAAAAGTCGCACTTCAGCGATAATTGGGTCTCTGAGCTAGATTTTGCTCGGGGCCGCCATTTCTACCTACTTACTTCGATAGCTTTTTTATGTAGCTTTAAATTAATTTTTTGTTCGAAGTTTGCCAAACCAGGATATAGCTTTGAATGAAAAAAGAGAAATAGTGGATGCCTTTGCCTTAAAAAAAATTGCTGTAGCAATTATTTACGGTGGGGGTTCTTGTGCACCACTAAAATTATAAAAACGGCTCATCAGTTTGAAAAGACCATTTCGGATTATTAGTCTGCATTTTGATGATCCTGCCTGTGTCAAGATATAAGCTTCTGACCTTTTTATAAGTTCATCGGCCTATGACTTCATTAAACGGAGAAAAAAATGAAAATCACGCTATGGCGCAAAGTTGCTAATGCATTGCGCTTGTGTAAGTGTACCAGCGCAGTAGTATTTTTATCTGAGTTTGCTCTATTTTATACTAATTCAAACGAAAAGAAATCTCCCGCAGCATTCTTATACATTTTTTTTTTTTTGATTTGAAATTTCGGACCATTTGTTTTTCGAACCTTTGTTTTTCGATACTTTGTCTTTTCGAAACTTTATTTATCGAACCTTTGTCCTTCGAACTTTTGCCTTTCGAGACTTTGTCTTTCGAAACTCTGACGGATTCCCGAAAAAAGAGACTTTTGACTTTGCTCACCAATATCTCAGCAACCGAATGGTGACACAGAAAACTTAAGGTCAGTTTTAAAAACCTGAATTGAAAAAGATTAACTATTTTAAGACTAATAGACCACTAGTATTTCTGTAAAATTTCAAATTGATCCACCATTTTTTCGTACTGATGCACGATTGAAGTCGAAAGAAAAAAAAAACACAATTTTTTTTCCAAAATTTTAAAATTTTGAGAAAATATTCACTTTTTTCTTGATTTTTTTCAAACAATGTTTTTCTTTTTTTATTTTCAAATCTGCACACAAAGTCAGGCCCTTTTAAGACGAGGTCAGTTTTTTTTTTTTTTTGCAAAAATTATTGAATCAAAAAAAAAAACAATGCGTATACACCATAGTGTACATCAAAAACATACTATTTGATCATCAAACCTTTAAGAGGAATCCATAAATCTACGAAATAACTCACATAATGGAAAAATAAGTACAAGAACTGAAAGATCTAATTTAAATGATAAGAAAAATATGCAATACAAATTATTTATTGGTAAGATAAAAAAATTAAAGCAAACAAATATTTTCCAAAACTCTATTTGGAGATGCGGGGCATCGATCCCCGTACCTCTCACATGCTAAGCGAGCGCTCTACCATCTGAGCTACATCCCCGTTGAAAATTACCATGCAACGGTCAGTAAGTAAACAAAGAAAAAGTAAAACTTCAATTGGATAAATGTAACCACCTTGAATTATTATTTTGAACACGTCTGAGAAGTCAATGTGAATTTATATGAAACCGTTTAAACAAAAAAAAAAAATTTTTGTGCACTTGATATAATGATTGCTTGTAATGAATCTAAGTAAGTTATTTTAAATTATAAAATTAGTTTTTGCGCAAACAATCTGTAAAGTTTGACCAACATTTTTTTTAATTTTTTTTTTCACAGAACTTAGTTGCTCGAGTTGTTTAAATAAAAGAATATACAAAAACACATAATATACATGAAGTTTTTCATAAGATGCGCCAAAGGCCATTACGTGTAAGTATGGTCAAGACAAAAAACAATCGTTTAGGGGGGGTATATCTCTTCTATTTGGCAGAATTCTTCAAAAATCGACTTGAAATTGAAAACATAAATTATTAAAAAAAACGGCGCCACCTATGATGATATGCTATACTTTTTTTAAAAGTCTTTCTCACAGGGGCCCCGCAAAAATAATCTTGTGCACCCCTCATTTTAGTCTAGCACCGCCTCTGAATAAGAGATGAAGTTAAGTATTAATAATATGTATTTTTTTTGAAAAAATCGAAATAAATACAAAACAAAGCATTTTAGCATACATTTTTGAATGTTTTTATTAAAAGAACTAATAATAACCAAAACCAATAACAAAAATCAAAATAACAGCCGTATTTGAAGAAGAAGAAAAATATTAAACATAAAAAAGGGTAAGAAATAAAATATTTAATAATTTAAAAAATCAAAATAAATTATAAAATTTTTGTTTTTCAGACATATATGATTTTTTTTGTTGAATGCATCGTTTCTTTATAAAAATCATAAAACACATTTTGAATAGCTTTTGTGGTTTAAAAGAAAACAAATAAAAGGCAAAAAAGATGTACCTACAGCACAAATATGTACATAGATACACTTTTTAAAATTCGAAATAAAATATAAATTTTCCTTTTTGGATACATTTATGGATGTGGGTTTTTAGAGGAATAATTGCAAAACAATAATCAGAAAAAAGAAGTTAAGAATAGCTATGTATTAACTTAAGAGAAAAAAAAATAAAAACTGCAAAAAGTATGGCTTTAAAGGCACGGGTTAATAACCTCGAATTTTTTTTTTTTTTGTCAATATATTTTTTGTAGCGCATAGACTTTCGATTAAGGGGTGGCCGATAAAAAAAAAAAAACAAAAAAAAAAAGAGTTTGGAAAATAACGGACACCCTAATATTCATTTCAAAAATATTTTATTGCAGCTTTTTTAAAACCAGAAATCAATACTTAAATTTTATATTCATTTGGAAAGTTATTTTATTTTTTTTTTTAACAAAATGAAATACACTTGTCAAATCAATTAAGGGAACAAAAAAAATCACTTTTTTTAGTGTTTGTTTTGAAAAGCTATCTCTGTGAAAAGTGGTCATATTGAGGTGAAACAAAAAGCATTCTGAAGCTTTATATTTTTTGTATTGAGAAATTTTAGAAAATGATTTTTTTTAGGTACCGTTATTGCGCAATCATAAGAAGCAGCACGACCCAAAAATTTTAATTTTTTTTTTATTTTTTAAACATTGTCATTTCCTTTGAAAAATTTTGTTTGAGCCAATTTAATGTTTTGTTTCGATAACTTGTTTATTCAGCTTTGGGGTCGTCTTTTTTCATTACTCTACAATTATTTTCAGAAGAATATCTGGCTTTGAATGAAAAAACAGACTTTTGACTTTGACTATCAATATTTTCGCAAGGAATAACGGCACGGAAAATTTAAGTGTATTTTTAAAAACTGGAATTAATTTTATATAAGATTTTTTCAAAACTTTATAACGGTTATTTTTCTTTGGTTCCTCACCGTTACATTCAGAAAAGGTAAACAAAAACAACTTTTTAAAGACTTTTTGTAAATCTTTTACTGCTTTACAAATATTGACTGCATGACTTTATTTGGTAAGACATTTTAAAGAACTAAAGACCACCAGTATTTATGTAAAATTACAAATTAATCCATTGAACCGTTTTCCCGTACCGAATGATCAAATTCGTACAAACCAATTAAAGGAACAAATTGTATGGTTTAAAATGGAAACGCCCACTTTTTTCTAAGTTTTGTGTAGGTTACAATAACTATAATAATGCTTTTGTGGATTTTCGTTCGACTCAAAACAGAAAAGAATGACTTCATTGCCTACAACTTTTGTCATCAGGAACATGGCATCTCAGAAGCTTTAATAGTTCTTGATAAATTCAAAAACGGGTGGACGGATTTGCTTCGAATTCAATAGATAGAATTTGTATGTGTTTTTTTTTTTTTTCTTTTTAAATATACAGGGTGATTCACCAAATGTGTGACAAAAACCTAAAGCGTGGTTAGTTGAGTTAAGACAAGAAAAAAGTCATGTGTCACACCTTAGGTGAATCACCCTGTGTACACAATAATTTTTAAAAAAATCTATTTTCTTAATACTTTTGACTTTTTTTTAAACATTTTTTTCGTTAAAATTGTTCCTAACCACAGGAGCAAGTTCATGCGATCTAATTGTTCATATTTTTTTTAAATTCAAACGCTACGAATAAGATGGTTTTTAGGATATTGGAAATTACGTAAATGCTTATAGTCCAGTCAACGAAGACTCAAAATCATAAAATAAATGAAATAAATCGTGTAGTCTGGATTATTTTTTTAGGTGGTAGGGGTGACCCCAGGTGCAACATACTAAAAGTCCCCAACCCAGGCCCGCGAGCTTTAGACAGGAGAGGGGGGTAAAGGTCCCCTTTTGTACTATTTCGTAAATATTTCGAAAACCAAGCGTTTAAGAAAAGTGTACAACACAAAATGAAAGTAAATTAAATTTGCTACAGAAAAGGTTTGTTCACTTTACGATAGGTGAAATTTTTAACTTTTTTTTTTTTTTAATTTTTGAATTAAAGTCAATTTTTTCAAAAACTTTTAACTAAAATTACTTGATTTAGCAGTGAAATAATAAAATAGGTTTTTGCATTTTCAAAAAGCTATAGTATAGCATTGTAGATGTTTCCGTTGTTTTTCAATGATTATTTATGCACTTTGATCCAATTTTTTTAGTAAATGGTCCCTCCCGTATAAGTGGGGGCAACTAGACCCCCCCCTCTCGTTAGCAAGTTTTTTCTTAATATATTTCTTTAAACTATTTCACAAAGTATTGGTCAATAACTTGGAAATACGTTGCATACTTCTTACCTTTGAAGATAAAGTGTTTTTCATATCACAAAAAACACTGTATATGAAATAAATTAAATAAGGATATTTTAACTCTCGCCACCTTCTTTAACCCCATACCTTCTTTCTCATCAAGTCAATGGAATTATCATGAGTCGATACGTATTTACCTTTTCTATAATTTCACGGTAAATTCATCAAAAAACGTTAAATTTTTAACGCATTAACATGGTTTTTCAGATTTTCTGACCTTTGTACCCCCCATATCTCTCTTAGTATTGCTCCTAGCAAAAATATGATTAAGACCTATTTTGAAGAAAATTTAATTTACTTTCATATTGTAGTGTAAACTTTTCCGCTAATAATCTTAATTTTCAAAATATTTACGAAATAGTACAAAAAGGGACCTTTACCCCCCCCCCCCTCCTGTCTAAAGCTCGCGGGCCTGGGCTGGGGACTTTTAGTATGTTGTACCTGGGGGTCACCCCTACCACTTAAAAAAATAATCCAGACTACACGATTTATTTCATTTATTTTTCCTTCGTTGACTGGACTATTAGGGGCTTATTGCGAGAGTCTATTCGGAAAAAGCCTGTTCGACAAATGTGGATCAAAATTCTTAATAAAATTGAAATTTCTTTCAAATAGAAAAAAAAATAAAATAACCAATAAACTAAATCAAAGTCAAATAGAAAAACATTAACAAATAGAATTTTGAAATAACGATAGTAGACTTTAATTCTATTCGACTTGATTCTATTTGATTCGCAATAAGCCCCTTAAATTAATTCATAGTTTAAATGATGTGTCACACCCGTAACAAATTTGCATCTCAAATTTTAATATTGCAGTTTTAAAGCTCATTCATCATCATCAATAATTTTCAATCGATGTTAGTTATTTCGATAGAGCTTCAACTATAATGTATTTGAACAAAACATGTTAAAAATGTATCAAAATAATCATTACTTATGTATGTACTTATAGAGGTTAACGGAAAACGAGTTTATTTGATATGCAGCTTGCGGCAGCAATTATTGTTGCTACTTATCAATGTAAACGTGAGTCAAATATCGATAAACCGGTCGCTCCAATTACTATTCGAAATTGGTAAGAAGAAAAAAAAATTTATTTCTTAGTTTTTAAGTTGGTAATTGCTGGTAATTTTCAACGGGGATGTAGCTCAGATGGTAGAGCGCTCGCTTAGCATGTGAGAGGTACGGGGATCGATGCCCCGCATCTCCAGAAATATCCTTTTAAAGGACACAAACTTTTTTTCATACAAATTTTATAAATCATAATTCTCACCAAGAAAGCGATATAATGTACACTATGGCGTATACGCATTGGTTTTTTTTTTTAATTTACACTTCGTATTCTTTGAGAATTTTTATTAATTTGTTCTGCATGCTAGAGTGGTTTGACTTTGAAAAAAAGTAAAAGAATTCGAATTTGTAATAGTATATTGTGCTATGTTCAGCAATAAAACAATATATTGGGATATTTGTCTGTAAAAGGTTATCGTATGCTAGAAATTTCGATTTTGTACTTGCTCTAAAGGGTAAGTATTTGTGTCTTGTAAAACAAACAGTTGTAATACAAATTAAACTGTGGAGAAGTAAAAAGAAGTAAAAAATGAATATACTTATAGTCTAAGAGATGGCTGCAGAGTTGACAACCTCACTCGGGAAATGGAATTTTTTTTGGGAAATTTTTGGTTGGGGGTTAGATAAGAAAAATCACGACAGCCAGAAGGTAGACTGGAAGACATAAGCGGGGGTGGGGGGGTCAAACATGCAATTTTTTTT
This sequence comes from Epistrophella euchroma, assembly GCA_947049315.1. Lineage (NCBI taxonomy): Eukaryota > Metazoa > Arthropoda > Insecta > Diptera > Syrphidae > Epistrophella > Epistrophella euchroma. The sequence goes on from OX346246.1 coordinate 122,447,098, forward strand.
TTGAAAAAAAAAAAACCGTCTCCCGCAAAGCTGAATTTTGGAGATGTTGATGAAGAGCGCGTGGAAAAACACATTTCGAATTGACAGAAGGCTAAGTGGAAGACAAATGGAAAAATCCCTTTTTTTAACTCCCCGCATATTAACCACAAGCTTAAAAGCTTAAAAAAACTTCAAGATTGTTGTGTTAGATATCATGACACTTGTACCTACTGACTTACTTACATTTTGGTTATACTTTACCTCCCCAAATTTGCTGTCAACTCTCTGGGACTATCAAAGTTTTTTCCTCTAACACCTTACTAAATATCAGAATAATAATTATTAAAAGTTCGGCAACTCTAAGTTCTGGACAATATTTTTAGAAACAAATCGTCCTTGTAATAAATACATCTTTGTGCTGATACCGTTTTTAAAAAAATATATCAATATATAAAATGAAAACAAAATCAAAAATCATACAAAAATTGATGAAAAAAAATGTATATTGTTCGAAAATTTACTTACGGCTATATTATTGACATTCTTCAAAGCTAGTTTTACTGAAAGAACTAGTTCTATTGGAGTTTCGAGTTTTTATGTTCTCAAAAAAAATTACTGATTTGATTTAGATGTCAAACTATGTATGAATATTTTGAATTAGATGTCAAAGTAATAAAAATTAGTGAACAAATTAAAACTCGAAGCCTGAATAGAACTAGTTTTTGCTCAAAACTAGCTTTGAAGAAAGCCAACAATATGGCCGTTAAAGAAAAAGAAAGCTTAGAACGATAATTTTGCATATACCTAAGTGTCAATTTGTTTCTTATCGGCTTTTAAAAAAGAAAAAAATTGTTTCCAGTTTATGGTAATTTTTTTCTCTAACGTTTCTTTTTCATATTTTGACTTTCAAACGTTCATTTCTCGAGTTGAAGGTTTTTCACATTTTTTGTTCATATCTTTTTTTATATTAAATGAATTTATCGATTACAAAAAGAATTAACCATCTATTATTTTTTATTTAGAAAATAGATTTTAGACTTTTATCTTTGTTGACCATAATAATTTACGATTTTTAAAAAACCACGTATTTTAAAATTTTTAAATAAAATTTCCTTTAATATGGGATTTTTTGTATTTCCTTCCTAAAGACTTACCGTCTGATCTGTATCAGATAGTTGTAAAAACTTGAAAATTGACCTTTAAAACGTGGCAACCCTATGCCTTGACCATTTTACGCTAGGCAACCCTTATCTGGTACCTCGATGAGGGTAGGTCGTTGTATGGCGGGATCTTCTACTACAAGTTAAAGTTTAAAAATTAAAAAAAAAAATACAAGTCTTCCAGTCTGACTTCTGTCATTCGGAAGTTTGTCACTAAATATACAGTGATCGGTATAAGATGCACCAAACTGCTGGAGCGAGTAGGTTGGCTTAAGACAATCAAAAAATCGTATGGGAGCGGGGGGTCTATATTTAGGCAGGACGGGCAATTTTCTAAAAAATTGACTTAAGACAGAAAAAAAATTATTAAAAAACATCGGTAATGGCTAAAACTACTTTCTGTTGTTAGGCCAGAAATATGTGCTTCCATTTTGTTTATAAATTAAGTTATTTTATATTGAACAGTTTTTTAAAACTTAATTTTCAAACTTAAATTAAAAAAAAAAAATTTTTTAAATTGTGTTCAAACTGATTTTGTTCAAAATTTTACGTTATTTAGTAGTATTTTTATTTTTAATATTCAATACTCCCATCAATTTTTAGTTAAACATTGAAAACCAGATGTCAAAATGTAGTCTAGTTTTTGAGAAAATTGAAAATAAAAAAAGTAACTTTTCCTTAAATTCGCCTTCCATCCGTTATTTTGTTTTTCAAAAGATCCTATTTCTACAAAATATGTAGTAAAGTAGATTTCGTTATTTTAAATTTTGAAAACAAAAATTATACTTAATTACATAAAATTTTGAAAAAAATTCGTTTGAAACTTTTTTTTTCATTTTTTTTTTTCAAAATTTCGATTTTGGAAATTAATTTTTCAAAAACTATTCACTAACAGAACTTAATTTAAAATAAAAATCAAAGAAGAGATTTCTGGCTTTCCAAAAAGCTATGGCATTTTAAATTGTACCGTTGTTTTTAAATATTTTTTTTTTCTGTTTTGTCAATTTTTTAGAAAATTGCCCCTCCTTCCTAAACGGGGGGAAATAGACCCCCCCTCCAATACGATTTTTTTCTTGTCTTAACCCAACCTCTTCGCTCCAGCAGTTTGGTGCATCTTATACCGATCACCCTGTATACACGAATATACTGTGAAATAGTCAGAAGTTTCCGAATCAGGTAAATTTTCAAATAATTTTCGAAAAATCTAGCAGTTTCTGGCGCCCTTTTGTCTTCCACTTAGCCTTCTGTGAATTTAAAATCTGTTCTTCCACCCACTCTTCATCAAAATCTCCAAAATTCAGCTTTGCCGGAGACAGTTTTTTTTTTTCAAAAAAAAAAATTGCATGTTTGACCCGCCACCTCCACTTATGTCTTCCAGTCTGTCCTCTGGCCATCGGGATTTTTTCTATCCAACCCCTAACCAACAATTTCCCGAAAAAATATTCCATTTCCTGAAAGAGGTTGTAAACTCATCTAGCCGATTTTTTTAATTTTTTTTTTATTTTGCAAATTCTTGTTTTGCGATTTAGTTATTTTGCATTAGGTTGTGTGCAAGTTCTGATTTCGCTGTGTTATTTTTTCGCAAAACCATCATTTCACAAATTTCACATTGCAATTTTTATTTCGTATTTTATTTATTTCGAAATAATGCTTAAGCGCCACATTACTTCGCTTATTATTATTTTATCGCATTTAATTATTTCGCTAATTATAATTTGCTTTTAATAATTTCGTATTTTATTGTTTTGCAAAGTATGTATTAGCTTTTATCTGATATTTTAGGTACCTGTTAATAAATTTCGTGCAAAAGAAAAACCACGAAGCATCTTTTGCGAATTGATCGTTTTGCGACTTGATTCAAAGAAAAATTGAAAATTCGCGAAACAAGTATATTGTAATAGTTGCGAAGTAAAATATGCGAAACAATTTTCGGACCAAATATACGAAGTGTAATTAAATTAACAACAAAAAAAAAAAAAAAAAAAAAAACAGTGCGTATACGCCATAGTGTACATTATATCGTCATCGTCTTAATCTGTCCACTACAACAACTTGGAATACGAATTTAATTGATAAAAAAAAAGTTTTGTGTCCTTTAAAAGGATATTTCTGGAGATGCGGGGCATCGATCCCCGTACCTCTCACATGCTAAGCGAGCGCTCTACCATCTGAGCTACATCCCCGTTGAAAATTACCAGCAATTGCCAACTTAAAACCTAAGAAATAAAATTTATTTTTTTTTTTCTTCTTACCAATTTCGAATAGTAATTAGAGCGACCGGTTTATCGATATTTGACTCACGTTTACATTGATAAGTAGCAACAATTGTTGTTGCTGTAAGCTACTTCTATCAAATACTCGTTTTCGTTAAACCTCAAGTGAAAGGAAATAAACAATTTAAATACATTTTTAAATATGCACATACTTGTACATGGTTAAGCTAAAGCACTTTCGCAATAGGTGATTGTGTTGACAAGAAATTGCCAAAAATCTTTGTTAGAACTTGAGATACAAGAAATCGGAATTTTTGAAGTTTGTATTTTTGTATGTTGCGTTGCGATACATGGATGGAAAGGTGGAACTTTTCAGATAACGTCTTTACTATTTTTGAGTAGGAAAGAGGCTTTGTTGTAGAGGTATGGCCATCTAAAAATCGCCATCCCATCAATTGCTTAGGGTTGGAACGAAATTAAATAATATCTTTTTAGATGGAAATAATTCGAGGTCTTGACCTCGCAAAAGCCTCTGGTTGTCAGTCTTCGAAATCGACATACATAAACCAAAAATATCACAAGAATCATCATGAAAAATCTTTTTGACATGACATGTTCGGTGGTAATTCGCGTAAAGTTCACCGTGACGAAAACATGTATCGCCCTCGCCCCAGTGCTCAGTGACTGTTTGCACTATTAAAATTTTTTGAATAAAGTCCACTAAAACAGCAACAAAAATAATACATTTTGTATGTTTTTGTTATTTATTTTCTTTGTTTGAAACTATAGACATCCTACATACAAATAAAAATAAATAAATTTGATGGCACAACAGCTCATGAAGAACTAGGGCCTAGTGACTTACAACTCTCAACCATTCCTGTGTGCTAGTCTGCAGGAATGGAGGGGGCCTACAGTTTATTGCCGAATCCGAACGGCTAACGAGCGGCACTTTTCTGTGACAGGAGATACTCTTGGAGGATTTGTCAATTCCTCGCAAGACGCAGTATCCGTTTTTTCTTTTAAATAAATAGGTGGCGAGGCTGGGGATCGAACCTTAGACCTCCGGCATGACAGTCCATCGCACTAACCATCACGCCACGGCTTTTACGACATCCTACATACAGTGATGTGCAAAACATTATTTGCAACTAATATCGCCTATTTTAAAAACTATATATTTTTTGTCATAGAAGATGTATTAGAATATCGAATATTTTCATTGCGTGGTCGTTATTATTTATCATGCATAACTCGCGTGACCTGTAAAGAAAACGATTTGTAAGTGTAATTTGCCAGACAAAATGCCAGGCTAGGTAATTTGTGGGCTTCAGGAACTTGCTCGCGGTCTCAGGAGACTGGTCAAGAAAACTTAGAAGACGGTGCAGACGTGACCAAGATTGGCTCAGAGCCAAGGTCTCTAATCTTCAGTTCGGAAAGTTCGCCGCGGTCATTGAAAAATGCTTTTCCCAATGATTGTGATCTCGTTTTGGCCAAAGCGGGACATTTGCAGAGGAAATAAATGACTGTTTCTTTTTTCTGCTGGTCCCCACAGCTACGACAGTAAGTATTGTGAGGAATGCCCATCCTCGCCGCATGTTCTCCGATTGGCCAGTGACCGGAAAAAGTTGCAGTGACCCTGGCTATGTTTCGCCTGGGTCTGCCTATCATGTCGGTTGTTCCAGTTTTATTGTAGGTGGGCCAAATCTTTCTAGATATGACGCGTAGTACAGTATTCTCTCGCTAATCCGAATGAATTATTTCAAGGAGGTATTCGGATTATCAAATTATTCAGATTGATTAATGAGTAAAGGATGGGAAAGGAAAAATGTTAGTTATTTAACCAAAACACCCGTATTTACTGCTTTTTAAAATCAAACTTTGAAAAATTGCATTATTAATAGGTTTAAACTAGAGATCGAAAGTAAAAGTCAACCTTTTCAAAGGTTTTCAAATAACGCTCAGATATTTAAAAATGGTTACTTAAAAACAACTTTACTTAATTTTTTTTTTTTGGTTTAACTCAGCGAGAAACTTTTATTTTGAATTTTTTTAGGTTTTGGTCAACCACTGAGAGAAAAAAAAAATCTCTTTTAAAGATTTATCTGCTTTTCGGTCCGTTAGAAATCTCTGCCATTGGAATTTCAGATAACTGTTTAGTTAGTCATTGTTTAGCACTCTCTAAGCAAAGTTCGGTAAAAGTGTGGCATTAGTGAAAGTGACTTGTAATTTAAGGAATTATTTTGAATATAGGGTGATTCACCTAAGGTGTGACAAAAAGCTATAGCGTGTCGTGTAGGTTGAGTTAAGACAAAAAAAAATCGTATGAGAGGGGGGGTCTAATTCCCCCCCAAAATCGCGGGTGATCTTGAAAAACTTCAACCCTGGATTAAAAATTTTCTAAGCCTGACTAATTTCTGACCTTTTATGATCAATTACCTACTGACCTTTTAGACTGCATACTTTTTTTGAGAAAATCGCATATATGGGGTGCTAAAATCCCACAGCCTGGATATTCATTTTTTTTTTTGCAGTGGGTTTGGTTGGCTGCGTTGTGATTTTGGTTTTGTTTGGGTTTAGGTGGTGCGGTTTGTTGGCTAGTGGGGTATTTTTTAAGGGGAGTATTTTTTAGGGTGTGGTAAAATTTTTGTTGTAGGTGTTTTTGGAGAAGGGGGGGGGGGGGGGGGGGGGGTGTTTTTGTTTTTCAGAACTGACACTTTCTAGATTACGAATTTTTGAAGTGCTAGGTCGCTTAGTTAAGGTGCAAGTCAAGTTTAAAGGTGTAAATTTTGATGCCTCTAGCACGTCTAGTTTAGCCGCAAATCGCGTTTAATGGTAGGTTCCCTTCAGAAGCGAACTCAGATTTCATGTAGATGCATTTCAATGTATTAGTGAAAGAATTAATTTCCCTTTTCTTCAAAGTCAGTCCTTTTTGTGAAAAAAATACTCTGTTTTCTCTCAGAGCCAGAGACAGGGTTATGCACATACGAAACGCACAAGCAGAAGCAGCACTACTAGAAGTAGTTAGACAAGAACAAGAACAAAAGAATTCAAAAAAGGCACCATATATGTAAAAAGGAAATTACTCTGAGAGCCAGAGACAGAGTTACGCACTTACGCACATACGCATCGCACAAGCAGAATGCACGAGAAGTAGCAAGACAAGATCGAAAAAAAAAAACATTGTGTATGCGTACTTTACATAAATATAGCTAGCAATATGTGAGCTAAAGCAGGAAGACAGAAGGTAATGCTGCTGAGATTTATTGGCGGGGAAAGGAACAGCATTTTTGTTTTTTTTTTATTCGTATTTTGTTGTTTTCTTTTAGGTTTGGTGGCGAAACTTTTCTTTTTTCCATGTTTTGGATACAGGTATATACCTACTTTCGTTCGTTCGTGGTCATTTATTATTTTTTATAAATGTACCTAGTTTTCGTTTTGAGGATTTTTGTGCATGACTAAAATAAAAAAATTAACTTAGGTAGGTATGAAAAAATTAGGATGAATACCTAGGTAGAATAGGTATTTTTTTTTTAATAAACTGTTGAAAAAGAACAAATTTTGTTGAGACCTAGGTCTTTTTTTTCAGATTCGGGACGGCACAATGTCAATTGGTAGATATTATTTTGATGCAAAATAGATTTCTCAAGTGACGTATCTAGGTGGTAGATAAATGGATTGCATTAGTAAAGTCAACGTTTAGTTAGATATAGGTATGTCATATATACATGTTACCTATACTACATACCTAAGGTGTGCGTAAGAGCGTGCAGATGGGTCGAGATAAAACATAAATCTTATAGGAGGGGTCCATTATCCCCGATTTAGCCGGTATAGGCAGTTATCTAAAAAAGGTTTATGAATATAAGCTAGAGCATATAGGTTGGGTCGAGACTCGAGATAAAAAAAAAATTTATAGGAGTAAGGGTCTATTCGACTCGTTTAGCCAGGATGGCAATTTTCTAAAAAAATTGTCTTAAAACAGAAACAAAGAGGATTTGACCCACACTGATAACTTCCCATTGGTTCCCTTTGAAACTCGACACCCAATGTTATTTCTTATAAGAATTACCAATTAAAAATCTTCGAAAAACTTTTCAGTTCTGCAATCAAGGGAAGTCTGTTTGATCTAAATATATGCGACACGAAAAATTTCAACAATCATTAGCAGTTTCTTTTGCAGTTTTTGTTGGCCTAGAAAAAAAACTGTCAATTGAATTTTTCTACAAACATTAATAATTTACTAATTATGGCATTGTGTGTAGGGTAAAATTATCTGGGAGTTAATATCATTGTTTGTTCTCCAGAAATTCGAGCCGAAAACATTTTTTAACAATATTAAGCAGTTTTTTTTTTTTGGCCTAGAAAAAAAAACCGTTAGTTGAATTTTTTTACAAACTACAGATTATCAACTATAACTTTGTGTATTAAATAAAGTTAACACGAAGTTAATATCTTTATGTGTTTTCAAGATATTCGATATTTTTTAACAATTTGTAATGTTTTTTTTAATTAAAAAAAAGTAGCACCAATTTTTCTGTACGTCATTATGCATAGAATGAAACCAGGCTGAAGTCGATAGCATTATTGATTCTAGAGATATTCGAAAAACAAGCCTTCTTACAACTTTGTTTTTAAAATTGCTGTAATAAAAAAAGCTACTACTTAATTGAATTTTTTTTTTGAAAATTCTTTCTGCACGTTATGGCCTTACTATCTGTAAAAAATTTTTATTTGAAGTCGATATCCCTATAAGTTCTTGAGATATCGTCGGCGAAAAAGCTTCCGAATGAACACAATATTTTAAATTTTGTTTTCCAAATTTGGAGTTTAAAAATTAATTTACCCAAACTGTTCACTAAAACAACGTTATTTAAAAAAAATTAAATAAAAGATTTCTGGCTTTACAAAAAGGTATAGCAAAGCATTGTTATCGTTACCGTTGTTTTTTAATAATTTTTTTTGTTTTAAGACAATTTTTTAGAAAATTGTTAACCGAGAGGGAATACACCCTCATTCGTATGCAATTTTTTTTCTTGTCTCAAATCTCGACCCAACCTACATATATGCTCTAGCTTTTATTCTACACCATATCTATGCAAATCACCCTATAAGTACCTACGGTTAGGAGCCCTAGTCTGTAGCCTAATTACAAATTAAAATTAAACAAAAACAAATATTTTATAATTTTTTTTATGAACACACGTCTGGTAAGGAGAAAATTGCAATATAATAAAAAAAAATATCCGATGTTATTTTTTATAAAAAAAGGACTAATTCAAAATCTTCGAAAACAAATGTTGGGCAACACGAAATTTTTTTTTTAATTTTTAGCAGTTTCTTTTATAGTTTTGTCAAAACTGTCAATTGAATTTTTTTACAAACTCTACAAATAATCAACTATGGTTGTGTGTACCAATAGAATAATGTAAGCCCGAAGTTAATATCTTTGTGTGTTCTCAAAATATTTGAGCCGAAAATCATTTTTAACAATTTTTAGCAGGTTTTTTTTAAAATAATATTCCACATTTCAGCCATTTTACAACTTTTTTAATTACTGTAATAAAATACAAGCGCTAATTGAATTTTTCTGAAAGCCTTTTTTACACTTTATTGCCTTATTATCAATAAAATAAACTTTATTTGATGTCGATACCTTTATTTGTTCTCAAAATATCGTCGACGAAAAAAGATCACGAACGTACGTATACATACTACATAGGAATCTCTAAGGCGCCAGTTATAGCTATCATTGAAATTCATCATTGAAAATTTTAATGATTCATTTTTAGACGTTTAGGGTGCTGAATCTATGATTATTTTGATGTCAAAATAAATCTGGCCAAAAAAAAAAAACTAAATTCGGCCCAACCTTTCACATGAAATATCTTTTTATTTCAATGATCATTGATAAAGTAGTGCAATCATTGAAATAATGAAAGTCAGTTTGTGTTGAAGGTTCGGCCGGATTTAAATTTTTTTTTGGTAGATATATATTTATTAAGGCATAGGCATTATTTTGGCATCAAAATATTTATAAATTTTACTTTCTAAACGTCTTGAAATTAATCATTAAAATTTTCAATGATGATTTTAAATGATAGCTATAACTGGCGCCTTAAAATCGATAAATTTGTATGAATACCAGAGCTGGAAACGTGAAGAAATGTTCAAATTTTCGATCCGACAAATCGGACCATTTACAATAATTTCCAATGGAAAGTTAAAAACAATATATTTTTACGGTGGCGTAGTGGTCAAGCAAATTTGCCAAATTATGAGGCAAACTTCACTTTATGCATAAATACGTACCTACTAAGAATCAACCTATCTTCAAAACTGTATTTTAATTTTGCGTACGTCAAAGATTTTTCATAGAATTTTCCCTATTTCCTTTAAAACATCCCCATTGAAAAATAAATGATAGATACCTTACTAACTTCCTACCTACCTATACACATTTCTTCATTTTTTCGCAGACACGAACATTTTATCAAAAACATCTTCAGAATTACTAATTTCCTTATTCTTAACCTGCCTTAAAAAATCTTGGGTGCATACGGTATACCTATTGATCACATCGAACGACACAAAGACATAATGTAACCATGCATTCATTCATAAGTAAAAAGCAACCTCAAGTTAGCTTAGCAAAATTATACATATAATGTCTTTTCCACCACGTCATTAGAAATATATACTACCCTAACTGCACACAGTTAAAAAAAATTGTGTCTACCTAAATCCCACCGCGACCTTCCACGACCATCATTTATTATATTTTCTGTGAGATGAGAGATCATTGAAGAAGGAATCAACACAAAAAAAAGACAGGAGAGTGAGAGCGAATGTGGGAAATTTTTCTTGCAAATAACCCGCGCTGATGGAGCGGAATTCTTGTGAACTGCAAGCTTCTTTGTGTGCGTGTGCAAGGAAATTTGTTGTTAAAAAATGCGAAATAGAACCTTTTTCTATTATTTTAATAAAAAAACTTATGCAAGTAATTTTTGTTTCTGCCCTCGAAACTAGTTAATAAAATATTGAAAAAAAATAATAAAAATAACTGAAAATTGAGTAAGCTATCTTTTCTTCACAACGACGTTTCAAATGTCGATAAATAAAATTGCATTTTAAATTATGTTATGAACAAAAAAATAAGAAAATTTTGACGATATTGATTTATTAAACATATTTTCTTTAAAACATAAATAATTTCAAAAAAAGAAAAAAATAGCATGACTTTGCCCCAGGATCTTGAAAAAAATATTACCAAAAAAAACGTATTTTTTTTGTTTTTAACCTAAGATCACTTTTATATGTATTTTTAAAAAATTGAAAAAAATTTAAATAACACACCATATTTATTGACTTTGAAATATACCCGATTTGGGATCGTTACCTTCAAAACTTTTGAAGTTTTGTCAAATCGCGTAACCATATTACCTTGTAAATTCGCTTATATTATGAACAATTGCACATTTTTTTTTTTGGAATAAATTATAAAATTATTAAACAAAAAACATTATTATTAACTTTAAACATTTATTTTCTTACAAAAAAAAATAAAAAAAAAATAAAAAAATGATTTCTAAAATATGCCCCAGTGATTTATCGAAAACCTTCCGTAAAATTGTGGATATTTTATTTTCTGTAGCGGATTTGAGGTACAAAGAATTTTTTTTTAAATTTTTAAAGTAAACAAATATTTTTGCCTAATATTTTTCAATCAAAATCCTTTTGTTTTAATAAAATATTTGAAAAATTGTGGATGCTATACGTGAAGTTCCCACCTATTTTCTTGAGGGAAACCTCCCCTTAAAGATGAAAGTCGATTTTTTATATAATTCGATACATCAAATGAAAGGTGGGACTTCCTAGATTCTAAGCTTATTTTTTTTTTCTTAACTTTTTATCGAGTTTTTTTTTTAGCATTTTCCAGAATTTTTTTCTAGCTTAAAATGCGCTTTTAGAGTTTTGGCATTTTTTCCATGGCCCTGCTCATTTCTTTGGGTTGGTTAAAAATATTTTCAAAAAAATCAATATTTTTTTCCTCTAGCGTAAACAATTTTTTTTATTTGGAATTTTTATTGGAATTTTGCAGGCTAAAAAAAAATACAACTCAAAATGAGTTTTATTGAAATTTTGACTAATTAAAAAATAATTCAATAAAATTAAATACTTTGTAAAAAAATATTAATTTCAAAATGTTTTTTTAAAAGTACAAAATAATACTTTAAAAAGAGTATAGTGAAAATCTCTCAAATATTTATAAAAAAATCTTTCGGAGGGATTTTTTCTTTTTTTTTTTTTCGGCAAGATTTCGTGATTCGGGATTTCCCATTTGTGCATCCAATACGAAATTCGCTGTTCACTAATAGACCTATATAATAATCTTTATTTTCCTTTTTTTGTGAATTTAATACATTTATTCGGTTTTTTTTTTTTTTTTATTTGAAAAATAAATAAAATAATATAATGGAAATGGTTAAAGCTTGATCGCTTCCCTTTATTTTTTATAAAAAAAAGTCAACAGATAAGAGTTTTTTTTTCAAATTAAATGATAAATACATCCAAAGACCTAAAAAAATTTTAAAAATAAATCTCAGACTAGAATCAAAAAAAAAAAAAAAAAAAAAAAAAATTGACGAATTAAATATCCCTCAGCCATAAACCTATAAATAGTTGACGGTTATTTTCGATCTCTGGTTTAAACCAATTTAATCATGCATGTTTTCAGGTATTTTAATGTGTGTATTGGTTGATATAGCGAAATCAGTTCTGGAAGTTTGAATAACTTTTAGATTTTTTTTAGAATTGGGATTACAGCGTAAACAAATCGTCCGGGTAGGGTCGGATTGTAGAGAACATAATGGAAAAGAATAAAGGTTCGAATTAACGCGATATTCGGATTAAAGGTGGTTCGGATTAGCGAGACAATACTGTATATTCTTTGAACCTTTTCATAGAGTAAACTGTGCACTCAATGAACTAATTACTATAGGCGTAGGTGTCTTAGAGAAGCCCCCACTTGGTAATTAAATAATATTGATTTCTACAGTAATTTAATAACAATCGTGATACATTTAAAAGACATATTATTCATTTGTTAGCGTTTCTAAACTCTGGCAGTTAGGTTTATTATTTAATATTTAAACAATCTTGTAAGGTATCGTATGTTGCTCTATCTGTAGGTAGGCAGTAAGATTATATATATTTTTTTTTTTCGTATAAATGTACATATAGTGCTGCCAAAAACATTCCGGATTTTTTCCCATAGTAATGATTTTCTTAATACCAAGTAGAAAACTAACAACTTTCCATAAGTTTTTTAATAATTTGTAAAGAGTATGAGACAAGTTAATAATAACCTTAAAAATTTAATGCTACGATGACAAGAACAATAAAAAAAAAATTATTTTATAAAGTTACTCAGTAACATGCCTGTGCAAAACTAACCGGATTTTAAGTAGATTGCGAGTCTCGATGTTAAAGTAACGGTTTTTTCGAGTCTTTTGACTCAAGCCGTAGATTAAAACGTTTTAACAAGTTGAGAGCTGTGTAAGTTGAAATTATATAGTGCATAAAATGGCTAAAACACGTTATAGCAACGCCATTCGATACGAAATAATAGAAAAGTTCCAAGCCGGTATAAAACAAAAAGTAATCGCTGAAATCTTAAAAATTCCAACGTTAACGGTTTGCAACATCATTAAAAAATTTAAAAGTGGAAAATCAGTAGAAGCAGATCATTTTGGTGGACGCCCTCGCAAAACAACAATTAAAACTGATAGGCGCATAAAGAATTTCGTGCTTAAAGAGCCTTTTGCGACTTCAAAGACAATTTGTGATGAGCTTATAGGGCCAAGTACGGTCAGGAAGCGTTTAAGAGATTTCGGTCTTTTTGCATTTCGACCAGCTAAAAAACCTCTTCTTACTGCTAAAAATCGTAAAAAAAGGTAATCCGTAAAAAGTATTTGGGAAAGACTTACGGCCATATTATTCACTCAATACATCCAGATTAAAACTTAAATCTGGATGTAAATCATACAAATTCAATGTAAATTCATCTGGATTTAAGTTTAAATCTGGATGTATCGAGTGAATAATATGGCGGTTAAAATTCCTAATCAAAACATTTAAACCAGGGTTGAATTTGCAAAAATTCATCTTAACCGGTCTTTAAGCAAATGGAGGAGTGTTCTTTTCAGTGATGAAAGCAAATTCAACTTGAGTGAGGCGCTCAAAAGGTACGATATTAAAGCCTGCAAATGTACTCCCTACAGTAAAGCACGGTTGAGCCTAGGTGATGGTTTGGGGCTTTTTTTCAGGAGCAGGCTGCGGTATTATACACCAAATCACAGGAATTATGGACCGTTTCCAATATAGGGACATTTTGGAGTCAGTAATGCTTCCATACGCAGAGGAAGAAATGCCTCTGCGTTGGGTTTTTCAGCAGGATAATGACCCCAAACATTCTTCAAAGCTGCTAAAAGAGTGGTTTCCAACTAAAAATATTCGTGTCTTAGAATGGCCATCTCAATCACCCAGATTTAAACCCAATAGAAAACTTGTGGGCCATTTTAAAAAGGCGGGTTTGGAAAAAAAAGCACATGTCAACAACTTCTCTTTTTGAAGCTTTGAAAAATGAATGGGAGAATATTCCTGCTTCTGTTTTCGAGAATTTAATCCAGTCAGCTGTTATAAAAAACAGGGGTTACTGGACCAAATATTAAATAAATAATAAAAGTTAATTGCAAAAAAATAAAATGCGGTTAGATTGTCACATTAAAATTTTGAATTAACTTTAATTTTTTGATTTTTTTTTTTTTGTTTTGATGGATAAAGTTCCATGGTTTTTGTTTCAAATAATAAAATTGTTCAATAAAAAAGGGAAAAAATTGCAAACATTTGATTTTTTTCATTTTTATATCAAAAACCAACAATCAATGCAGTTTACCAAAAAAATACGGAATGTTTTTCACACCACTGTATATCTGATTGACGAAAATAAGTAAATAATTAAATAAGTAAAATCGTGGCGGAGCGGGATTTTCCGATTGCTTCATTAGAGAAAGCGAAAGTTTTGGTTGAGTTCCAAAATGTAGAAAATGTTTTGATGCGGAAGTAAAGCGTACATTTTTTATACGCATCAGCAACGCAAACTTAAGGGCCCGACTCATAGAATCCGTCGCATGCGTTGCATCGGTGTCAATAGTAGGTTTGTTCGATGATGGCATTGCATTTGGTTCATTGCTGTTCTCTGAACTCGTTCTAATGAGATTTGTTCACTCTAGTTTAATAAAGTGAGTTTTGTCTACTACGCGCATAAAAATTCGCGTACACATACATTTTTTTAATTTTGCAAGAGTGGATTGCTTATTTTTTTTTTATAGATAACGTGTGTACACAGATAGGTAAATTTATTCGAGCATAATTTAGCGTGAACCCGTGAATAGAAAGGGTAGACGAAACAACTTTTTCATGCTTGCGAAATTGGACCCTAGCTTCTGTATTAATCGATATACACGACAAAACTGACAAAATGTTAATGTCTGCAAAATTTTAGCCATTTTTCTTGTATCGTCTAAATCTGCAACAATAAGGAAAAACACAAAGAAGAGAAGGCGATAACTCTGCAATTTTGTAAACTATTGCAAAATACAAGCAAAAATGAGCTTTTGTGACGTTTGTCCAGCATACGCATATACAAGATATAAAATAAAGCAAGTTCTATGAAATTCGCTGACCTTCCTCAGTGCACAATATAGGTTCGAAAAATCAAACGCACTTTGTAATCAGGCTTGCCAGATTGGGCTATTTATCGGAAATTGGGATATCTTTTTCAAAATTGCCGACAACAATTTCAAAATGACATGCCCAATCATAATTGGGCTATAAATAGCCCAAATTTTATCTTGGGCTATATTTTATCATACAAAGAAATCATATAAATAAAACACTTTTCTCCCTCTAAATTATAGCCTTAATGATAATTCCCTTAGAGATAATTCCAAAAAGCAAGAAAACCCTGAAAAATATTCCAAATTTGGAGGAACAATGGAATAAGCTCCCTCAATTTGATTGGAGTCTGTTTTTTTCCATCCAAATTTGCAAACAAATTTATAAGAATTTTAAACTGAATTGGCTCTTTACGTCAAAAATATTTCGGATAAATTAGTTTTCGGGTATTTGGCGTATTTCGTAATACAATTGTTAACTTTGCATAACCAAGAAATCGATTAACTATAGAGCATCGCTCGATACAATTACATATGCGTTTTGCGTATTGATGCTACGGTTTAAAAAATTAGCTGTAAAAATTTTTCAACCTTAAAAGAAATGATAAGTAAATTGAACTAAACAATTTTCCATTGTGATAACAATGACCACGAGGATGACAATGACAATGACAATAATTTTGATGAGTATATCACATTTATAGACTGATTTTCAGCAATCAATCTCTTCTTTTTCTTATGAACTAATTTATTTTATTTTTCGTTGTTTGTTTAAAAAAAAATTTATTTTATTTTTCGTTAATAAAAATTTATTTTATTATTCGTTGATTTTTTTAAATACAAATAAATTGTGATCAAAGTTATCAAAAATGGCTACTATTTGGACTACTTTTTCGGCTCCGATTTTGGGCTTCCCTGGACAAATTTTGTCTTCAGTTTTTTTCCAGGCAGTACGCAGTTCACGCGCAAAATTGTGACGTTTGGGTGAAGTCTCCACTAAATTTTGCCAGGAAAAATAATGTTCGAAGCATTATTTTGCGGGAAAAATTTTGACAGGTCAATAATTTTGCACGATAAACACGATCAACTATTATTAATCGATAATTTTACAAAAAGAAAAAAAAAAAAAAAAGAAGAATTTTGCGCGATTTTTCCAACGTTTTTGTAGAGATTAGAATTGTAGAGATAAAATTTGTCTTTTCCCGATCTGCGTACTAGGCTATATGTCTGACGTTTCGGAATGTAAAAAAAAAAAAAAAAATTAAATCGAAGCAGCTAAAAAATTTTGGGATGCGCAGTTTGGGCAGTAATTGCACATCTGATGAATTTTGGAACTCAGCCTTTTATCAATGTTTTGTGTCATTTATAACAAGAAATGATAAAAAAAAGGGAAATATTTTCTCTGTTTATGACACTAGACAGAGCAATTGATTAAGAACGAAAAAAAAAAACCCTCCACCAGAAAAATATTACACTTTTACAACTCTAAGTTTTTTTTTTAAATTTTGTATTTGTCTGTTTTGCTTTTTTATTTTATTTATTTGTGTAAATACATATGTTTGTACATAGATATGTAATATTTTTCAATTTTATTTAAAACGTTTACCACCGTTGATATGACTTTTAATTTTTTAAGCCCTCAATAATACCAAAAACTTTCCTATCATCTAACACCAATTTAATATATATATTTAATAAAATATGAATTTTGATAAGATCATCAAGAAAAGTATATAAAATAATAATAAAAAAGGTGCGGTGATGTTTTTCCATAAAAAAAAACAATTCCATAAATGCTATGTTAACAAAGACCAAATTTTTGTTTGATTTAGTTGAATAAAAAGATTAAAAACTAAATAAGCAAATTTTAAGAAGGTATATAAGTTAAAGAAAAATTGAAAAAAAATAACAGTTGCAAATAGAAGGTACCTAGCCAGCCACTTACACAAAATTAGGTAGAAACTTAAAATATATTCGTTTTGAATCAAATAAAACAAGTTTAATAATTTTTATCTACAATTTTCAGAAGTATAAAGTTAAAAGTTTATAGTTTAAAATTCACATAATGCTGCTTAGGTGCTTAGTATTGCTGAGTTTTGCGCTCTTCAGCTATGCCCAATTTATCGACAACCAATTACCCAACCGCAACACCATTGTCCATTTATTTGAATGGAAGTGGAAAGATATCGCACAAGAATGTGAAGATTTTCTAGCTCCGAACGGATATGGTGGAGTCCAGGTAGGTGTTCTTTGAGACAATAAAACTCCTTCTATAGGGCAATTTGTAAGTGTTGTCGGGCATTTTAGATTTCCCCTCCAAATGAGAACGTTATCGTCGATGGAAGACCCTGGTTTGAACGTTACCAGCCTGTCTCATACAAACTTATAACCCGTTCCGGTGACGAGGAAGAATTTCGTGACATGGTTGAACGTTGCAATAAGGTTGGGGTGCGCATCTACCCTGATGTTGTGTTCAACCACATGGCTGCACTTAGTGGTAAAGGTACAGCCGGATCAATTTCCGACTCAAAAAACAAAAACTACCCAGCTGTTCCGTACACTTCGGACGACTTCCATCCCACTTGTACTCTGAGTAATTATAGCAATCCAGAGGAAGTTCGAAATTGTGAACTTGAGGGTTTAAGAGACTTGGACCAAAGCAAGGAACATGTGCGTGAAAAAATTGTTGAATACTTGAACAAGCTTATCGAAATTGGTGTAGCTGGAATACGTGTAGATGGCTGTAAACATATGTGGCCTGAGGATTTAAAAGTTTGTACTTTATTTCGAAGTGTTTTGTCAGGTTAATTTTATTTTTTAAACTATACGACATCTTTTATAGGCCATTTTTAGCCGACTTAATGATCTTAATACTGAACAAGGATTCCCCAAAAACTCTAGACCATTTATTTTCCAAGAAGTTATTGATATGGGTGGTGAAGCTGTTGCGAGTAGTGAGTACACAGATCTAGGAACCGTCACAGAATTCCGTTTGTCAGCTGCATTTGGAAAGGCATTCAACAAGAAGACAAGTTTAAACTCACTCCATGATTTATTTAAACAGTTTTTGCCTTCTGATAAAGCTTTGGTATTTGTTGACAATCATGACAACCAACGCCAGTCTAGTGAAATTGTGACATACAAGAATCGAAAAGCTTACGAAATGGCCATTGCACTTTTGCTGTCCTATAATTATGGTCACACTCGTGTAATGAGTTCTTATGATTTTGTTGACAAAAACCAAGGTCCACCGAGCGATGATGGTGGAGAAACTATTTCATCGCCTATTTTCAACGAAGATGGTTTCTGCGGAAATGGTTGGATATGTGAGCATCGTTGGAATTCAACTCGTAATATGATTGAATTCAAAAATGTTGTACGAGGAAGTGAATTGAGTAATTATTGGCATGATGAAGATGGTGACCAAATATCATTTTGTCGAGAGAGTAAGGGTTTTATAGCATTTAATCAAGCAAACTTCGACTTGAGTAAGGATATTCAAACATGCTTACCAATGGGTACTTATTGTGACGTTATTACTGGAGCCAAATCTAAATACAAGTGTTTGGGGAAAAGTGTAACTGTCAACGAGCAGGGAATAGCTCACATAGAAATTGGAGCCACTGATACAGAAGGTGTACTGGCAATACATATTAATTCAAAGCTTGAGTAAAGTAGTTGAAACTTTGTGCTATGAGCTTTTTAATAATTTTAAATTGAATATATTGTAAAAAAAGAGTAACCAAAAAATATCCCCTATACAGTAATTTTTATGTAATACCCTGTCTCCTTACAAATTAATACATATCCTTAAAAAATGTTCAATTTAATAAATAACTTAACTTGTAATAATGTTTTTTTTTTCCAAGATGTTCAAATGTTTCTCTTAAAAAAATGAGCAGCAGACTCAAATGAGAAACTGCGTGACGTCAGAACCCCGACCTCAAAATTTTTTGACGAAACATGTCGCATTCGTTTGTCCATCGTTAGTCCACGTTTGTCCAGGCAAAAAAGTCGTTTGTCCACCCTCAGAAAAAAAGTTATTAAGCTTTTCTTTTTTATAGCAAGTACCAAAAAATTAAAAAACGCCTCTACTGCCCACAATTTTTAACCTAGGAGGTCCGGACCAATTGCAATCGTTTGTCCACCGGCTCCTTATCATTGTAAAAATGTAATAATTTTTTTATTTTCCAAGATGTTCAAATGTTTCTCTTAAAAAAAATGAGCAGCAGACTCAAATGAAAATTACATATTTCTCAATTTCGCTTACCTTATCGCAATCATTATTATATTTTTTTCACTTTCACATTTGAAAGGTTTCTATTTTGCAAGGTCGGGTTTGAAACTTATTAAACGACTAGCCGACCCTTGCTCGCGTTGCTTCGCAAGCTTTAAATATACTTATTAATATGAGTAGCTAAAAGTTTATAAAATGCTTCATGAGACTAACCGCAATTTCTACTTTATTATTAACAAAAAATTTAAATACATACTTCCTATGCTTTCCGTAACCAAATAAAGAGTTTTACTTTCTCTCACTGAAACAGTTTCATGATGCCAACTATATATTTCCTTTTATAACTATTTTTTATTTTTTCCCTTGGACGGAAACTTCCTTAGACGAACAACAGTGTTGCGACCGTCACTGTCCGGCTAAGGGAGCTTGCACTGTATTTTATTCCTTACTCCACTCAGTTGAAATCAGTAATGTTTCATTTTCATAATCTTTAGCAGCTTTCAGTAAACCTTTTTTTTCATCTGCCCATTTTCCTCTTAAAATATGTACATTTATGTAAAGCGGCCCATAGACACAACACTTGTGTTGACACTGGTGTCGGTGTACTCAAATGTGGTGTGTGTGTATGGGCAAGTGTCTACACCGATTTCGGTGTCGAACACGGTGTCAAGAAAATCAAAATCTTTTAATTTTTTGTGTCGGTGTTACTAAATGTGTTGCGTGTATGGCGGAAGGCTAAACTTGTGTCATGACACCGGTGCACACACTTGTGTTGTGTGTATGGGCCGCTTAACACTTCGGTTCACTGCAGAAGAAGCAAAAAATAAACACACTGCGCACTGACCGTGCGTCGTCGTTACAAAATGTCAACAATTGAGTGGAAGTGGAATGAAAGGAGGAATAATAATAAATGAGTGGATGAGCGAACAATTGACTGGACAGAGATTCAGAAGCAAATACACAAAAGAAAATGCACAAAACACGGAACGATAATAAAATGGAACAAAGCAGCAACTCAGTTATTGCGATTGAATCAATGCAAAAATACAAAATGTTGATAAATTTATAATTTGTAAATACATTTATTTCTCAGCTTGTAAGTACAGTTAAGAAATAATTTAGGGCTTAAAATTTGCATAAAACTATTGACTTTATACAAAAAATCCCATTTTTGTAAAATATCAAGCAGGTTTAAAAGCATAATTGAATATGTTGGTCAACTTCGACAAAAATGTGTACGAAATTTTCTTAAAAGTTAATAATCTAATTCAACAAATATATTAAACAAATAAAAAATATCTATTTACATGCTTCAAAGAATAAGAAAAATTATAAAATTTGTTTTAAGTATATCAGTTGAATACTTTCTGAGAAAAACGCGGACAAACAAAATATTTGTTTCGTCTTTATATAATAGTAATGATAATGATATCTGAGTAAAAGAATCCCAGCTGTTTCTGTAAATTTCCATATATCCGATTTTCTACCAACAATAGCCGGCACGCCACCGCGGCGCGTCCCTCAAGGCCCTAGACTAGATGAATCTATCACAGAACTGAGAAAATAAAAAATGCGCACGACTATAATTCCCAGTATATAACTGCACAGTACAAAACTAAGAACGACAAAACTGCTCGCGACACAACTAAGAAAAAGGGAGGAGTCTATATTATCGCTTGGTTTTTCGGCTGGCAACACTAAGATGAAATAATTATTATAAAAGATATATAAAAATGGGTGCTGATGATTTCTATTGGTCTAAGCTTAATACATAAATAGGCCATGTAGATGGATAAGTTTTAATGATGGGGTCCCAAGACAAAGTTATGCATTTGACTACAGGTCCGGAGTAGGGCATAATCAGGAATACTAAAAATATGAAAATTGACGATGATAGATTGGTCCATGCTTCCAACATAACAAAGCCATGTAGATAGATGGAAAAGTTTTGATAAAGTTCTGAAATTTGCCCCAAAATAAAAAAAATGGCCCCAAACAAAAAATGAAAAATGGCCTCAAGAATTTATATAGAAAGGAACAACAATAGAAAAATTAATTACATTTTGTGATTTGGGGAAATTTTTCATTGTTTTGGAGCCTCTTTTAATTTTTTATTTTGGGGTTAATTTTCATTATGAAAACTGGCTTTATGTATAAATTTTTAGGGCCATTTTTCGCTTTGGAGTATTTGAGTATTTTTGGGGCTTTTTTTCATTTAGTTTGGGGTAATTTTTTATTTTGAAAATGGTTTTTTTTTTTTTTTCATTATGAAAAAGCCTCAGTTTTGGGGCTATTTTTGGGGTTTGGCTTCATTTTTCATTTGGGGCCAAATTTCATGTAGACCAACAATTCGCCTTATTGGTTGCATCCCGACCTATGGAGACTGGAGAGGATGGGTTAAGACTGACAACAGGCCAGAATATATGGATAGATTGTGGGAAAAACTGACGAATGATTTATATGCCTTAGGACTACCAAGGAGGGATGCTTCTGGATGGATGCAACAGTATCTTCTTTTTCGAGTAAAATCCAAAGAGGTACATCCATCTTCCGAATCAAATACAAAAACCTTTGAGACGAAACTAACAAACATAACACTTCTAACTTTGTTTAAAACAAGGAATTAACTCACCGCTCAAAACCACATGCTAAAGAACCCAATAAAACCTTTCAAATAATTAAATATTATAAAATTATATATAAAAATTACATTAAATATTACATTAAAATCAAAACTCGTTTGACAGCTCTTCCCAACTAACATTTCAGCTTCGAATAGGTTTTACTGAAAATGCTTTCTAACTTCTCTAAGATATCTCTAAAACTTCATTAAACATAAAAAGGAGAACATTAAAGAGGCTCAAATAACCTTTTTTAAACTTCTAAAGTGACTTCGGTATAAGTACCATGCAGGTACCATGCGCAGTTATTTTAAGAGTTTGAGATTCTAGAACAAGTGTTTGTAAGATCTAAACGAAGTCTAATCGAGCGCCATGCACAGTCTTAAAGACACTTATGTTTTGACAGATAGTCTTTAATTTAAGTAAGTTAAGTATTTAATCTTTTTTTTTACCTGAAAGTACATATCATATGAGATTATTTATTAATTAATGTATTGGAAATAATTATAAAATACAAACATTTTTTTTACCTCTCTAGGGATCGAACTCGGAACCTCATAGTGAAAATCCATCGCTTTAGCCACTGCGCCATCTTAGATATAATTTGGAAGACGCAAGAAATTGATCATACTTTTCATTTTGAGAACTTCAAAAAGCTTCCTTAAATAAGCCCAAGCCTCGATAAAATATTAATTAAAGCCCCATTTACATGATGGCCTCCAAGTATCGATGAATCAATGAACATTTAAATTGCTATTTATAGAAAATAAGTTGCTCTCTGCGAACAACTACAATTTGACCTGATTTTTTTAATTTACTTTCTCAAATTTCACTTTATGCAAATGAGATGAAAATTTAAGTATTTTAAGATGAATTTGAATTACTTTCCTACCATTTTTATAGATACGGTTATGTTAGGTTTAGGAATAGAATTGTTTAAAATCTGAAAGGAGCTTAAATCCCCTTTCACACGAATAAAAAATAAGATCACGAAATTTTTGTTTATTCTGTCATAATGCAAACATTTTGTTTTTCAAATTAAACACTGACTTGAACATTAAATTTGATGCATATACAAATACATATACTATACATATTATGTAGTTTTTTTCTGAAGTCTGCAAGTCTTTTTCTTTTATTTTTATCACGTTTAGTGTTATTAATGAGGTTTTTTTGATTGGCAAATAAATCAATTTATTTTTTATCTGGATCTGTCAAAACGCCGATTTGCTCCATAAAAATAAATTGATTTATTTTTGATTTTCAATCAAATCTCCAAGTCTATATTTGTCGGCAGATTTATCCCGTTTTTACTAAAACCAATACAATTTTCAGCTGTCAGCTTGACAAATGTGATTTTTGAAAATTTACAGCACATAAACCGTTTTTACAAATTCCATTCAATTGACAGAAAGAAATCTGAAGATTGAGGGAAAACATAAAATTGTAAATTAGTTTATTTTTTGGTATCTTTAAAGTGTAACCTCGCTTAAAGTTTGTACAGTAAAGTGTGTGCGCGGTGTAAGCATGAGCAAAAAGTGCTGCAACTTCACATAGATTTATACTGACAAGTTCCTGAGAAGTTAAAACACAAATTTTGAGCGCGCATTGTTTGTGTTTCTTCTCGTGCTGACCTAATTTGTGCTCTTTTGTGGTCCTTCTAGTTATCGAATTCTTGACATCTGTAAGATTTTTTTTTTCCACAGAAGGCCGTATAGAGGCCTTATGCAAGGTAAGGCCTGCGAATGTCAATATTTCTAAGCTAAAAGAATCCGATATGTTAGTTGAGTTCAGAACAGACACTGCTGACTTCGATTTTTTTTTTATTTCAAGTTACTTGCACTGCAAATTGAATCCGTTCGAAAGTGAGAACAATCTTTTTCAATCCGTACAGATTCAGTTTTCGTTTCCGTTTTACAATTCAGTCGGAAATCAAGAAATAAAGGAAATAAAGAACAATTTAAAATTCAAAAACTCATTCAGCATGTAAAAGATCCACATCTTAGTGGAGACAGTCCATTTAAACTTGACAGTGTTAATAAGTCTTGATGACTTTAAGTTTAGAATCGGACTCAGCCACCGTTCATGTTTCCGATCGACACTTAGCTGCTGCTATCTGAATAGCCCACTCCGCATTTCAAGGTTGTTTCCCTCTCGGCCCAATTTCAAAGGTGAAACACTATTGATGAGTAAGATTATGCACAACAATAATGTTTCGATACAGTGCAATGAACTGAAAGGGTTCAACTCAGGTTATGCACAGTAAACTAAATGTAGGGCGCAACATACTAGCTTACCAAAACCACCAGATAGCTAGGGAGAATTTAAAAAGGGCAATGATTAGGGCAAAAAAATAATTACGACAGGAATATCAAGAGCATTTCATTTCAGTTCGGCCAAAGGGTTTTACTTAAGAACCCAATTAGAAAAAGTAAATTTTCTGAAAAATGGATCGGCCCTTACGATGTTGTGTCTATCGATAGTCCAGTAAATACCACCATCAAAGTTAGCCAGAACACGAACAGAAATAATCGCCTCAAACCCTATTACAGCTAATTTACCAATTAGATCACTCCAAGGCTCTACATTTACCCCAAAAGAAAAATGGTTCGATGATGAATGTTTCAAA
The DNA here is from genome assembly GCA_947049315.1 of Epistrophella euchroma. Taxonomy (NCBI): domain Eukaryota; kingdom Metazoa; phylum Arthropoda; class Insecta; order Diptera; family Syrphidae; genus Epistrophella; species Epistrophella euchroma. The sequence continues at coordinate 122,471,675 of OX346246.1, forward strand.
AAAAGAAAAAAATCATATGCCTTTCTCCGTTTGTTTCGAAAATTCAATACAAACTACTTCAAAGAAAAATATGTATCTTGCAATAAAGAATTTAAGCAATTATGTAAGCTGAAAATGCATGACCATCAGAATTCTTTAATCAATTTGGTTTCTACAGGTAGATCCTCTAGTGATTTTTGGAAAGCCATTAGGGAGATTAATGGTCAGAAGTTTTGTGTCGGAAATTCGTTGACGGTCGAAACTTTAAGAAACCATTTTGATTCGCTTCTTAACACGTCTAACCATCAAATGTATAACATTGATTTTGTTATGCCACTGATCTGTGATGAGAAACTCGACTGCCCTTTCACATCATCCGAAGTTATCGAAGTCATAAAAAGTTCGAAAGAAAATAAAGCTCCAGGATTGAATAGAATTTCGTATGAATTCTACAAATGCGCCACCGAGGACTTTATAAAACATTTGACTGCTGCTTACAATGAAATTTTTGAAAATGGTGAAATGCCCAATAGTTTTCGTGAAGCTATTATATTCCCCCTCCACAAAAAAGGTGACCACAATGATGCATCAAACTACCGTGGTATTTCCTTTTTGAACTGCTCCATGAAAATATTTACTTCAGTAATCCTTAACCGAATCAAGACCTGGGTTGAAGATAATGATGCTATAAGCGAATTTCAGGCTGGATTTAGGAATGGTTACTCGACAATAGACCATATCTTCACTTTAACATCAATTGCTAAATCATATCTGGAAAAAGGATCAAAATTGTACGTCTTCTTTGTTGATTTCAGAGCAGCTTTCGATTCGGTAGATCGAAAATCACTCTTTTATAAACTTAGCTCAATGGGTATTTCGACGAAAATAATTGAGTTGCTGAAAAATCTCTATAGCGCTACAAAATCAGCCGTTTGGAACGGAGAAGCTTTATCCGAGTGGTTTGAGACTTTCTCGGGAGTTCGACAGGGTTGTACATTAAGTGCCCTTATTTTTATTCTGTTTCTCGATGATTTGGTTGAATGGCTGATCGGGTATTCTTTGGAATGGAATAAGAATAAAAATACTTATGTATGCAGATGATGTAGTTTTGCTGGCAGATTCTCCAGTCATTCTACAAAAAATGATTCAAAAACTGGAACAATATTGTCGGATCTGGAACCTAACTGTTAATACTAGCACATCGAAGGTGATGGTGTTTAGAAAGGGATTTGGAAGATACGCACAATCTGAAAAGTGGACTTTTAATGGTGAGGACATTGAGATTGTCAAAGAATATAAATATCTAGGCGTGCTTATAAGATCAAATTTGAGTATACAAAACCACCTTGTAGATAAACTAAGCGTTGCCAAAACAACTCTCAATTCCACCTGGAGGGCGTGTATGTGCAGTTCAGAACTTCTTCCTTCAGCAAAGTATAACCTTTTTCAAAGCACCGCAGCTTCGACAATGTTTTTTCGCTGCGCAAGTCTGGGGATACACTAAGTATGACGAAGTTGAAAAACTCCTTCGGTTTTTTATAAAACGATGCTTTCGTCTGCCACAAAACAGTCCGAATTACATGCTGTTTCTAGAAACGGGATTGTCCCCTTTGTATATATCAACAACCAAGCTTCACTTTGACTATATTTTAAAAATACTATCCCAAATGTCTCACACTCGTCTTCCTAAAAAGGTGGCACAACACGCAATTAGCTCCAATACATTATTTTTTAAAGAGTGGAGTTCCTTAGCGCTAAGTCATAACCTGCAGTTAAACTTAAATCCCGAACGTATAGATGATTGGAAGGTGATCCTGTACCAATTTTTAAAAGAGCTTGACTCGAAGGCAAGAGAAATGTTTATTGAAGAAGCCCAATCATCAGTTCATCGAAATTACTATAGAGAATTAAATTTTAACCTAGAAGAGCTAAACTATTTCAACCCTGAATTCAATACAAAATTCATCGAAACCATATTTAGGACGAGGGGAGAACTTCTTCGGCTGAATTATATCCCACATCGTGACGATCTCCTTATTATATGCACTTTGTATAACATGAACGCAAGAGAGGATATCTTTCACTTTATCGCAGTGTGCCCTATTTTGAAAGGTATAAGAATGAGGTGTCTCGGACGGCATGAACTTAATTGGCCTGAAACTAAAGATATTTTGAATGGCAGAAGCGGTTGGCGAGATCTTGTTTCATTTGTTACAGCAGCAGCGGCATACAGATAGAGAATAGTTGATGAAAATTTTTAGTAATCTTTCAAATTTAATGTCAAATTTGCTTGCAACTTAAATATATAATTTGTCTTTTTTTCGTTTATTTTCTTAATTATCTTTCAATTAACTTTTTTTTTTTTTTTCCAATTTTTATTGTAAATAATTGCTTTAATTTGAATTTGCAAATCAGACAGACGGCTTTAAGCCATGTCTTAATTTGTATCTGCATATATATTCTGTAAAAAAAAAATAACCTAAATTGAAATCAATAAATCTACATTATTATTATTATTATTATTATTATTATTATTATTATTATTATTATTATTATCTACCAATTAGAACTTCCCGACCAATATTAAGCATAAGCTAAAAGAACTATTATAGAATAAATAATCAAGAATTTTTATTTTCAGATTACTGCTTGAAATACAAAATTGGCAAATGACCGAACTATCAATTGTAAATGATCTTTTTCTTTGATACCAGATCCTGGATAAAATAACACATACATCCAAATCTAAGATGGTTTTTCAAGATCTATCTGTGTACTACACCAAGCGGCTAAACTGTCGACATACCCCGAAAAGAATTCGCTAATCATAAGGGTATCAATACCCTTGCCCGAAGTTAACCTGTTTGACATCCGTAGAATTTACCCTATTGCCACAAGACTCAACACGAAATGGGATCTCATTCTTGAAGTAAATGCTGAATACATGGTCGAAGATCAGGGGCTGTATGTGGATATGTCAAATGAAGAGTTCGAAATATGCATTGATGTTAGTTTAAATTCTTCATCTTCAGCGAAAATCTGCAAACACAACAGAACTACACATACCAGCGCAGCAGCAGCTCAGAGTGTGTAGTGGAATTACTTCAACATGCCACAACATCATCAGAAAACTGCAAATATGTCGCTATACCGGCCAGAAAAGGGACAATCATAAGGATGTCTACGTCCAACCAATGGCTTTTAACTCTAAGAGAACCTTTAGTGTTGAATTTCAACTGCGATGGTACACACTATGATCCAAACCTTCAAAATCTGGGGATTCTTAGGATTCGAACATTCTGTGAGGGGAGCACAAAAGAATTTCATATACCGTACGAAGAAGTATTGGAAACGGGCCTAGAAATCCAGCAACTAAAAATAAATCGCTCTGATTTAGTTGAAACCTTTAGAATAAAACACAAAAGCTCGCCAATGGAGGTCCCTCATAAGCTACCACCGCTCAAAATTGGGAATCACGCCAAAATGCTATCAACAACAGAATGCTATATTACCTATTTAGTCATAAGGAACTACCACGAATGAAGATTAAGTCTAACCTTACTTTTATTAGGAATAGTCAAAACCAGCAGATGAACTTCGGCAGTTAATTTAGATATCATATATAACCTTTAAAATGTTCTGATGTTCACGTTATCCAAAAATTTTGTTTCCTTGGTCCTGTTTTGAATCCTTGAAAAATAATACCCACATAGACAAACCTATAATCCAGAACAATTCAATCCCAACTCTTTTAGAAGTCAGAGAAGAAAATTAAAAACAAACTAATAAATGAAAACATCCCGTCGCGCTGCCGAGTTGTTTTGTTTATGTTGCAAGTTATGAGAGACTCATTCACCCACCGCAGCCAGAGATTACCATGTCGCATGTAATAGGAAACATCCTTATAGAAGTATAAGAGAATGTTATCGTTGAAAAAGTTTTTCACTCTTTTTCAAAAACAAAAAAAAAAACACCGCAACCCACGACGACGATGTTTATATCTACCTTCGACGACGACGTAAATGACGATGAAAAAACAACAATCCACGAGACATCTTCCTGTTTGCAACGACGACGACGAATAATATTCAGATGAATCCTCTGGAATCTGACCGGACTTTCTCCGACTTTGGACACTTCGTCGTCGTCATAGTTGTCGTAGAGAGTTGGTTGTCATCATCATCGGTCCGAAAAATTACTTTGGTTTCGCGCCCGCCGGCGGCGTCATCGACGACGACGTCATTTCCCACATTTGCCCGCACACACAACAGAAAACAGAATGTTGAAAGATCCAACTTCAAAATCCTTTCGCCAAAAACTCACTTTTTATATTCCTAAGGGATAAATGAGCGCATATTGAGCCATTAGTAGGGTAACCTCTCGAGTTTTTCTTCGCAGTAAGCTCTTAAAATTAAGGTTTTTTTTTTGAAGGCCTGATGGCAAATTCTTCAGAGAATATTAATGGAAATTAAATGACTACGAAAAGTCGGAAGTCATGAAATATATGTAAGATGATCTGAACTTCGCACAAGTTGCGTATTGACAAGGCCCTCACTAGTCAACTGAGTGAGCTCGCTGGTTCGAAATACCAATTTTTGTGGACTAAAGGCTGTTAAAAGCTAATTCAGCTTCAGTTTATTCACTTTCCATTAAATTTAAAGTCACGATTAAAAAGGATTTTATTTTGAATTCAATATTTTTATGTGTTGATTTAAAATTTAGTGGAGAGTGAATCAATTAGGGATCAGTGGAAACACTGCCAAAATGCCAATAGCAGTGCCGCGACGGATGTGGTTCGATGAAGAATGCAGACTGGCGCATGCAGCAAGTAATGATAAAGTAGGAAAAAGAAAGAGAACGCAAAGCGGGCGGTGGAGTCTATTGAGAGCTGTAGCGGCAGGGGTGATGTTCAAAAGTTTTATAGAATGGTTAAGCCATCTACCCAGAAATACAAGGCGAGAACAGAAGCTTGCCGAGATGAAAGTGGGAACATGGTAGAGGATACACAGCCGGTGCTGAGGTTTTTGAAACAACTCTTCTCTAGACTGCTAAGCAGCGAACACAACCAAAATACCGCTGTAAGACAGAACAATCCATTCAACTTGGACGATGATGGTCAACATTTCCGTCAGCTTCCATCGGACACGGCTTAGTGCGGAGGGGGTGGGGGATCATACTCCAACTTCTCTCCAACTCCAAAACTTGGTCGGATGAAAGTTTAGCCGATGAATGGAACCTCGGTATAGTGTGCCCCATCTACAAGAAAGGAGATGCTCTGACCTGTGCCAACTACAGAGGTATAAATCTCCTCAACGTGCGTCGTCGCATACAAAATCCTGTCATATGTACTGTGTGATCGCTAAAAACCGTTTGTCAACGATCTAATCGACCCGTATCAGTGTAGTTTAAGGCCCGGCAAATCAACCGTCGATCAAATGTTCACGCTCCGACAAATTTTGGAAAAAAACCCAGGAGTTTCAAATCGATACACACCACCTCTTTATCGATTTTAAAGTCGCATATGATAGCGTAGACAGAGACGAGCTATACAGAGCCATGGCGCATCTCGGCATCCCTGCCAAACTCGTCCGCTTGTGCAGGATGACGATGGAGAAATCTCGCTGCTCCGTCAAAGTCGGCAAGAACACCACCGAACCCTTTGATGTCGAGAAAGGTTTAAGGTAAGGCGACGCCATATCATGCAACCTCTTTAACATCGTACTTGAAGCAATTGTACGCAACTCGCAAGTCAACAACTGTGGCACAATTTTTCAAAAGTCCGTTCAACTACTTGCTTATGCAGATGATATTGACGTCATTGGGAGAACGAAGCGAGCTGTAACCGGTGCGTTTGCAAGTATTGAATCGGAGGCGCCGAAAATGGGTTTGGCAGTTAATGAGGACAAGACGAAGTATATGCTATCATCGAGAAAGGAATCTCAACATCGTCGGCTCGGGCAAAACGTCACGATGGATAGATACAACTTCGAAGTCGTCAAGGACTTTGTCTACCTGGGCTCCACCATTACCTCGAAAAATGACATCAGTGCAGAGATCAAACGAAGAACTACTCTTGTCAATCGCTATTTCTTCGGGCTAAGGCATTTGAGTCAAAAACGGTTGAGAATCTGCTTGAATGCTTTGAAAATAAAATTCTTCGGGTGATTTTCGGTCAAGTCTGTATCGATAGAGTATGGAAGAAAAGATTCAACAACGAGCTTTACGGGCTTTACAGCGACGCTGGTCAGAAAGCTGAAAATACAGCGGCTGAGATGGGTGGGACACGTGGAGCGTATGGATACCAACGCACCAGCCCGACGAATCTTCGAATCTACCCCTGATGGTCTGCGCAGCAGCTGTAGGCCCGACCTAAGGCGGCGCACACAAGTGGAGAACGACCTCAATCAACTTGGAGTGCGTAACTGCGGAGGCAGCTAGCTAGGGATCGAGTTGGCTGGAAGGGCTTATTGTTTTAGGCCGTAGTTCACCCTGGACTTAGAGCCATCTAAATTAAAGTAAAGTAAGTAAGTAGCTACCCTACTTTTTAGCCTTGCACGTGAGGATGTGAATGGATCTTGAGTCTAAGATGACGCAAAGCATTATGCAAATAGATAAAGACGAAACCTTTAAAATGCGTTTTCTTCATTTTATTATTTAAGAGTTTGTTATTTAAGTTATTTAAGAGTTTGTTTCTATTCAAGTGATTTTTTCTGAGAGAAGCAAAAACCTTATGAAAATGACATTATAAGACTGTTTGCATTTTTCTTGGTAATAGATTATTTTTTATATTGTTAAGGCTTTTGAAAAATTAAAAAAAAAAAAAAAAATGTTTGTTGTAAGTAAAAACCTTGTTCTATTCAAACGATGCGCAGTGTATAAGAAAAATAACATAACAGCCCAATTTTTTTTTTTTTTGAAAATCGAAAATGACAGTACTAATTTCACACACATTGTTTTTTGACTGACTTTTCTGTACTTAAGGTATTTGTTTTTAAATTTTAGTTTGGGGTCAATATTGTCAATAAAACCGCTCATGTTTATAAAATATTTGTTTATATATTTTTCTTTAATTTAATAAGGCCGTGTGTGAATTGAGTTAAAATCGCGTTAAATTTTATCCGAAGATTAATTTTTGACACTAGTGAGGTGAATCTGAACGTAGAAATGTCAAAATTTAATCTCGGATAAAATTTAATCGAAATTTTAAACAATTTCGCACACGGCCTAAGGGTGCAAAATTGATTAGCAATACAAAATTTTTAATCAATCGTTAATGTTTTTCAAGGTCAGCGATTTTTGGCACTTCATTTGTGGGATATTCCCCAAAAACATATGCCATCAAAAAGGTCACTGATTTGCCAAAAATTTCAATTATAGTTTAAACTAGCTGGACAGGCGAACTTCGTCCCATCTATAATTGATAAAATTAATTAATGTTCCTTTCGAAAGTCGAGCAAGTTCCAATTGTTATCACGACTTTCCGACTTTTTCAGCCAAATTTTCGAATTTTTATCTCCGTAGTGTGTTTGTCTGCTTCAATACAAATCCAACAAAAAAAATCTTAATCCAATTTGGATAATGTTAAGCTGAGTTATGTGCGTGTGAACAAAAAAATAATTCAGAAAGTTTGAAATTTCAAGATGTTTAGACGATTTTCTTACTTTGTTGGTCTAATTTTCTTATTTTCGTTCGAATTTTTCAATTTTTCGGCTCCGTTGTGTTATAATTTGGTTCAATGCAAATCCAACAAAAAAATCTCCATGCAAATCGAATGATGTTTAGCCGAGTTATGCGCGTACGAACACAAAAAGGGATTCATTTTTATATTTATAGAAGATAACACTGGGCAACGCAATTTTTTCCCGAAGAAACAAAGTATGCACTTTGCCGAAGTTTTTCGGTGTGTTGAACTCGAATCTGAAGTCAAAAATATTCTATTACGTTACGTTTTTTTCACGTATTCTTGTTTAAAAATCATAAAAATCGTTTTTATAACGGTTTCTGAAATTTCAAGTTTTTTCTTTAAAAATTCTGATTAAATCTTCCCAATAACTATTTTATTTTATTTTTCCAAGGTCGTACAGATTCTAAGTACCTAATTACACAATTATGTTTTATACCTATTAAATAATCCGATGGCAACCCTAGACAATAGGGACTAGGATATTAAGAACAACGATGACGAAGGACAACAATCGATGCGAAACAGTAAATGAGTCGACGAGTCTGGAGAAATTCGTAAAAACAAGAAAAATTTCTGTTCGGCGATTGATTGGAATTTTTATTTTTATTATCTCCCCCTGCTAACGCCCACACTTCATTCTTACACATTACGTTATATCCGCTGTCCTAGCTTAAAAAAATTGAAAACCCATATATCCCAAATTCGACTCATGCTCCTTATGAGAAAGAGAACTACCCCGACCATCACCGTCGTCATCGTCGCCCATCACCACACCGCAGCTACTGATCCCAAATGTGTGTGTGGTAAATTTCTGTCTGTCTACAGATGGTTTTCTACAAATAAGGATCTGGATTGTTAGTTTAAGTATTTCAATGGAATGGGCCTGGTTTTCGGTCAGTTGTCCAATTTACACGTCTTCTATATGCTTGCTCACGTCTCCCTTCCAATGGTTAGGGAAATTTTCAACAAAAACAACAAGGGATTTGGATAATTGCTATTTGTGATCCAGATGATTGGTTAGGTTGTGGCGGACGTTGTTTTGTGCAAAACAGAAACAAAAAAAATATAAAATTTAAAAAACACCCAGATGGAGTGGGTAATTTATTGAAATTCTTGGAATAAAAGACTACCTAAAAATTAGGGTTTATCTGGAAGTATAGTGCCCGCTGCCCACTTTTTCGAATGCCATTTACACTTGGCGAAAGTTCGCGAGAAAAAAATGTGATTTTTTTTTTAACTATGTGTTTTTTGAAAGAGAAACAAAAAAAAAAAACAACACCATTCCTCGCTCATTTATTATAATCATTCTTTCGTCCTTTTTTTTTTTTTTTTAAGTATCCTTTCCGTTTTGTTTTTCTAGAGGTGTTTGTGTTTGTTTGTCACCTTTTGTGTATTTAAGAAAAATTACTTTTCACACCGGACGACGACGGACGACACATCGTCGTCGTCATGACATTCGGGGAAAGGGGACCCATCCACACTGTGGAATTGGTCCTTTTTCACCTTTTGATTTGGCTTCCCCGAAAAAAAGTTTCGATTTTTTGTTTCTTCCAAACAATAAGGACGAATAACGGACTCAAAGTGAAAAATAGGAAAATTAACACATAAATTTCTGCCAATAACGGGAGAAAAGTTTTTGTTTTTCTTCTTTTTTTTTTTTCAGTTGAAGGATTTTAACTGCTTTAAGCATTCCAAGTGAATTGTCCTGTCAAACTTTTTCAATACGTTTTATTTGTGTTGAAGTGAGTTTCGGGAAGACCGATGCTGAATATTGAAAACTGTAGTAGGTCCAGCATGAAGGCCTTAGTTTGTTCTATTTATTATTCTGGATTGACGTGACGAGTTGTTTTTTATAACGATGATGACATTTAATTATGGCTTATGTACATATATTATGTTCTTATATGTTAGGGTCAAATGTCGAAAATGACTTTTAGGCGTTAAAATTTAATTAATTTTTATGTTCGTCCTTTACAACGTTGCTATTTGGATAAAGTTTTAATTTGTATGGTTTTATTTTAAACTAGCTGACCGGTGATCTTCGTGCCACCTATAATTCATTAAATTATTAACATTCCTTTCGAAAGTCGAGCAAGCTTCAATTGTTATGACGACTTTCCGACTTTTCTGGCCTCATTTTCCCTTTTTTATCTCCGTAGTGTGTTTAGCTGGTTCAATACAAATCCATTAAAATAATCCGCCATCAAATCGGATGATGTTTAGGCGAGTTAATTTTTCGGCCGATATTATTAATTTTTTGTCCAATTTTCCAATTTGCGGCTCCGTTGTGTGTTAATCCTCAACCAAATCGGATAATGTTTAGCCGAGTTATGGGCATACGAACACACAAAGGGATTTTTTTTTTTTATAAAGATTATATGTAATTTAATTTTAAACTTATAAAATAAATTCACTTTCAAATATAAAATATTTTTTTTTTATTATACAGGGTGATCGGTATAAGATGCACCAAACTGCTGGAGCGAGTAGGTTGGGTTAAAACAAGAAAAAAATTGTATGGGATGGGGGGGGGTCTATTTCCCCCGTTTAGGCAGGAGGGGCAATTTTCTAAAAAATTGACTTAAAAAAGAAAAAAAATATTTAAAAACAACGGTACAATTTAAAATGCCATGCTATATCTTTTTGGAAAGCCAGAAATATCTTCTTTGATTTTCACTCTAAAATAAATTGTTTAGTGAATAGTTTTTGAAAAAAAAAAAAAAAATATGAAAAAAAAGTTTCAAACTAATTTTTTTCAAAATTTTATGTAATTAAGTATAATTTTTGTTTTCAAAATTTAATGCTCTTATTCATTTTCAATAAAAAATTGAAAACCAGATTTTAAAATGTATCTTAGTTTTTGAGAAATTAAAAAAAATAAAAAGTACTTTTTTCCAAGAAAAAACACTTATTTTGGTTTTCCCAAGTTTTATCTGCCCAGGTCAATTATTAAATTAGTGGATTACCCCTTTTTTATTTTTTACTGCATACCATCTAGTTTTGAGCAAATAGTAAAAACGAAATAAACTGTATTAAATAATTAATAAAAAGGATTACCTATACCAAATAAAAAAAAAAAAAACAAATATGTTTTACCTAACCACAAGTAAATATGGCAGGACATTCTGTTTGAAACTTATTTCTCAATTGCGTATCAATCGTCAATACAAAACGATGGCAAGTTACTTTCGGGACGAATTGACCGATATGCACTATTGGTACGGTTTAGCAGATGGTTCCAGTCGGGAAGCACAGAGATTGTACGCTGAAAGGTTCCCCAATAGGAGATGTCGCTACTATTCACCTTTTCCAAGACTTCACAGCAGTCTTTAGGAACATGGAGTGCTGTGGAGACTCGAACGAGAGAAAGGTTATCTAGTGGATCAACAGACATAGAGGAACGGATTTTGGATTTGGTACGACGTAATCCCAACCTTAGCACCAGATGGATAGCAACTATGCTTGGATTGCCCCAAAACAGGGTTTGGACAGTGGTTCATACCGAAAGCTTTCACCCATATCACTTTACCCCAGTGCAAGAGTTGACATCAAATGATAAAATTTTGACGACTGAATTCTGTAGAACGCTATTACTGAGGGAAAAAACAGAACACAACTACTTTAAAAGGATAGTTTGGATAGATGAAGTACAGTTTACCAGAGATGGAGTTGCCAGTTTCCACAACTTGCATTGCTGGAGTCACAACAATCCACATGTTAAAAAACAAAGTAAATCACAGAACCGCTTTAGCTGCAATGTGTGGCTTGGTATATTATTGGACGAACGGTAATTGGACCACGTTTTTTGAATACGGTTTTAAATGGAGAATCCTATTTGCAATTCCTAAGAACCCTTTGGAAAAAAGTGTTTTTCTTGGAAAAAAGTGTTTTTCTTGGAAAAAAGTGTTTTTCTTGGAAAAAAGTACTTTTTATTTTTTTTTAATTTCTCAAAAACTAAGCTACATTTAAACATCCGTTTTTCAGTTTTTTATTGAAATTTAATAAGAGCATTTAATTTTGAAAACAAAAATTATACTTAATTACATAAAATTTTGAAAAAAATTAGTTTGAATTTTTTTTTTCATTTTTTTTTCAAAATTTCGAGTTTGGAAATTAATTTTTCAAAAACTATGCACTAACACAACTTAATTTAAAATGAAAATTAAAAAGGTATTGCATGGCATTTTAAATTGTACCGTTGTTTTAAAATATTTATTTTTCTGTTTTAAGTCAATTTTTTAGAAAATTGCCCCTCCCCATTAAACGGGGGGAAATAGACCCCCCCTTCCATACGATTTTTTTCTTGTCTTAACCCAACCTACTCGCTCCAGCAGTTTGGTGCATCTTATACCGATCACCCTGTATATGTAAACACCTAGGGTCTTATTAATAAACATTGTCTAACTTTAGACAGCCGTCCAAGTTTTTAAAAAACCTTTCTAATTTTTGCTAAAGTAATCTATCTTTTTATCTTGCTTTAGACAACGTAATCTATTGTCTAAACCTAGAGAAATGCAATATTTTTTTTATTAAAAAAGCATATTTCCGACTGTTTCAAAATACTTAGACATAGTTTAAACAGCCAAAAATGTAATTAATAAGACCACTAATATATTAAATAAACCAACCCTGAAGAAGTCGGGAAAATCCATCGAAACGTGGGGAAACTTATGAAATAAAGTATTTTATTTGCATAAAAGAGAACTGTGGCTGTGGCCAAAAAAGCTTGACAACTCATAAAAACAGAGCTAAAATATTTTCTCAACGTTCACACATTGGCGACTACTGGTGAGTGGTGCTGAGTATTAAATGCACCACAGTAAACAAAAAAATTACATTTTACCTACTTATTTTTAGTAAAAGTTTAAAAATAGCTTAGAATTCTATTTAAATGATTTGTTTTTACTTATACAGGGTGATTTGCATAAGGTGCCATAAAAGGCTAGGGCGTGTAGGTTGAACTTAGACAAGAAAAAATTCGTATGGGAGGGGGGAGTCTATTTGCCTCTGTTTAGACGGGAGGGGCAATTTTCAAAAAAAATCACTTAAAACAGAAAAAAAATATTAAAAAATAACGGTAATACTTACAGATTTATTCTATAGCATTTTGAAAAGTCAAAAGTCTATTCTTTAAAATTAATTTTCAAAGTCAAAATTTTGAAAAAAAAAAATTTGTTTTTTCTTTTTGAACAACTTTTTTTTTCAAAATTTCACGTAGTTAAGTATTATTTTTTTTCCTAATATTAAATGCTCTTATAAATTTTTGATCGAACACAAAAAACCGGATGTCAAAATGTTTTGTAGTTTTTTTTTTTCAAAAATCAAAAATAACGAAAAACTACTTTTTTCTAAGAAAAACCTTTTATTTTTGTTTTTACGTTATTTGATTCTTAGATAAATTTATGAATGAAAATTTGCAAAGTGAAAAGTGAAAAGTGTTTGGTGAAATAGGCCCCAGGACGACTCGATTTTATTTTCGAATGGTTTTCTCAAAATAAATATTTAACAAAAAATAATAATAAAACTTTAAAATAAAAAAACAACTAACCAATGACTTTTCATGGGGATGTAGCTCAGATGGTAGAGCGCTCGCTTAGCATGTGAGAGGTACGGTGAGAGGATCGATGCCCCGCATCTCCAATAAGATAACATAAGTATCTTTATCTACTTTTTTTTTATTAAAAAATAAAAAAATAAATTTGATGGCACAACAGCTCATGAAGAACTAGGGCCTAGTGACTTACAACTCTCAACCATTCCTGTGTGCGTGTTTGCAGGAATGGAGGGGACCTACAGTTTATTGCCGAATCCGAACGGCTAACGAGCGGCACTTTTCTGTGACAGGAGACACTCTTGGAGGATTTGTCAATTCCTCGCAAGAGGCAGTAGCCGTTTTTTCTTTTAAATAAATAGGTGGCGAGGCTGGGGATCGAACCTTAGACCTCCGGCATGACAGTCCATCGCACTAACCATCACGCCACGGCTACTACTTTTTTTTATTAAGCAAATATAAAATTTATATTTTATTTGAAATTTTGTAATACAGATACATAGATAGATAGATACATGAATAAATTTATTAATTCTTTTATTTTAGTATAAGTTGCATATTTTTTTTTTAATCCGTTTTGCATGGTTTTTGCCGTCTGTATTACATATTAAAGGATTTAACATGGGCCCTATTCTATCACCGTTTACCGAATGGAACAAATATAGGAACTTCAGGGCCTAATTCATAGAATAAAATCCACAAATTCTGAAATAGTTAATTTCTTAAATTCAAAAATTTTCACTGACTCGATGATCTTAAATTTGTTTGGCATTTTTTAACTGAAAGGGAATATTAATTTTAATGTCGTTGTTCATTGTGAAAAAGATTTGCGAAAAGATTTGTCCTTTTTCCATTTTTTGTATGTTTTATTCATAAAAGGATGCGTTCTGAATGAGTTCTAAAGACGATAGATGCGTTTTTAATTTGGGAACTTTGATCTGCGTTCAAAAATGTAAATAAGCTGTGTCGTGTTAAATTGAACATATCTTTGTTCATTGAGTTGAAAGTCTATATTTGTGAATTTTATTATCACCAAGACTACTTAAATATAGGCCGACGCCCGACATGCTTCAAAGATGAAATTTTCTATTCCAACATGTTTTATACAAAAGAGCAATTATTCTAGAGTTTGAGAAGAGATTTTCCAGATTGCAATGAAAAAAGAAATAAATAGAGTATAGCACAAAAATTAGGACTTATCCCATTGGAACATGACGCAACAGTTTGTACTTGCTTCTGTAAATTTGTTGCACATCTAATGGAATTACTTCTAATAATGCAAGTACTCATTTCAAACAGGTATAACTTTGACTAAATTAACGGCCATATTATTCACTCAATACATCCAGATTAAAACTTAAATCTGGATGTAAATTATACAAATTCAATGTAAATTCATCTGGATTTAAGTTTAAATCTGGATGTATCGAGTGAATAATATGGCGGTAAGACATTTTCTGTTTATTTTTTTTTAATTTTTAAATTTCATACCGAAATCTCTGTCCTAAACTATGAAGACCACATTTCGAATACAAATATAGGCTGTACGATATTGAGTTTAGCGTTCCCCAATCATTAATTGTACGAAATTGTATTAACTTTCTTCACGAATTGGCGTGGGAAATGATTTTTGTCCACAAATTCAACAAATGGGCCACTGTACACCATCGGGGCCACTATTGTTTTGGTAGGTATAGTACACAATATATGTAGACTCTCATAACTAATTTATGTACATATTTCTTTTGATTCAGATTAGCCCAGTAAAATTAGACTTTCACTTCGAAAAAATTCAGACAAAGCTGAATTTGTGGTGAAGATGTTTATTTTTGTATCTCAAGCATTTTTCAAAAAGTACCCTAAATTTGGATCGGGGCTAAAATTTGTATGGGGGTAGAGCTCTTCATACCCGTATAACCGGTATACTACCCGAGTACCCGTATATTCCGGGTATTACCCGGCTACCAAATAACCGGGTACTATAAGGTGTCGGGTACTTGGGTACCCGGAACATAGCTGGGTACCCGAAAAATGAACGGGTATCAAAAAAATGTCGGGTACCCGGGTATTTTTTTTTATTATGTTCTCAATGAACGACCGACTTGTTTGAAAAATAATCGCAAATTAAAACCATGACTTTTTCGGCATTTTACGTACATAATACATGTTATCTTATTACTTTATATTATCTAATACATAATGACCAACCAATATCTGGTATTTTCGGGTACCCGGTAAGTACTTCGTATGACCGGGTACCCGTATACCCATCTAATATCCGAAATGCACGGGGAACCTGGGTAATACCCGTAGAAGTCGGGTACCCGGGTACTCGAGTATGCGGGTACTGTGGGTATTTCCAGGTCGAAATCAAGAGCACTAATGGGGGGTGAAAGGGGCTGATTTCTTAAAAAACTATCAGTGTTTTTAAAAACATGTGAAGGCAAAAAATTTGTATACAAGCATGTGGTAGCATGATATTCTCGCTTTATAAAGATCATATTCTTGTATAAAAATATGTAATAAAAAAATTGTGTAAAAACTATTGAGCAGGGGTAAAAAGTTTCATATTAGAGGGGTGATTGAATCCGCCATCAATGATATTTTCGATTTTTAAAATGCAAAAGTTGATGAAAAGTTTTACAATTTCGAAAAATAATACTAAGCAATTATATTTCACCAACCCTCCTCTACAAAGTTGTCATAGGTTTTGGTGGAGTAAATGCCACAGTAGAGGCAGGAGGGGTGTCTTAAAGATAAACATTCCATTCAACCACATTAGAAATAGTAGGTGAACTTTGGAAAGCTATAACTTGATGAAGATGAAAAAAAATCCCAGAGATCGTTAATAAATAATTGTAGGTGTTTTGATTCTCTAAAAGTTTTTCATTTGCCATTTTGTTACAAAATAAAATCCAGGCGAGTTATTAAATGAAAAAAAAATACCCTTGGTAGATGGCCCATGTGGCACCTACCGAACATGGATTACATGTCATATGTGCTACAAGGTGAACTAACGATATGGGAAATACGCGGAAGGAATGCCCTTTTTCAAACCCTTTCGAATGAGTTATCAATGACACTTAAATATCCGAAGAAATTGAGCTCAAATTAATTTGAGTACTCCTAATTAAGCTGCAATTTACCCCAAACGCGATGACTCTCATCACCTGAAACTATGAGGCGATAGCTTTAAAACAATTCCTCTATAATCTTTGCGCAATCTTTATCTATCGATTGGTATATGTATGATGTCTGTAGTGCAAACAGTCACTTAGCAGTAGGGCGCGAGCGGTACATGTTTTCGTGACGGTCCTCTTTTCGATACATCACACCCAACCGTCCGAGAAAGACATGTAATCCATGTCAAAAAAAAATGATCACCTGTTTCAATATTATGGAGGCTTTTTCGTAACCCCTACCACTCCAACATTTTTACTTGCGATATATACATAGGTACTACATGGCAAGTTTTGGATTCGTAAAAAAAATTGAACTCGAGATAACAATCAAACTTGACATTACGATGATAGGAAAGGCGAAAAAAAGTGGGTCTCGCAATTCTGTCCGTCTGTCTGTCTGTGTGTCTGTCTATCTGTCCGTGGACTCGCCTACAGCCTAAACCCATGGGCCGATTTTGATTAAACTTGGTATAAAGTGTTTTCGGGACATTACCCCGACATGTTTTATTCCTTTTATTTTTAGGACCAAAAATAACGGTACCTGCCATATAATTTTTTTTTAACATTTTTGGAAAATCTTATTTTTCTCAAAAATGGCTCGACAGATTTTTCTAAAAAAAAAAATCAATAAATTTAATTAGGTATATGCTACCTATTTCTAAAAATTTAATTTCCAAAAAATGGTTTTCAATGGTACCACCCATAGAACCACTTTTTTTTATTTTCGTTTTTCTAGAAAAGAAATAAACTGATTTTGATTATTTTTTTTACGGAGAATCTTCTGGAAAATTTCAATAGTTTTGTATACCAAAATTTTCCAAAAACTTTTTTTTGGATTTTCAAAAAAAGTTTCAAAATTTTTTTTTTTGAAAACCAAATATTTCGAAAACGACTTGGTTGATTTTTATGAAATTTGGTAACAAGGGGTTTTTTAACATTTTTTAAAATATTTTGAAAAAAACTTTTTCCATATACATAAATTTTAAAAAACCGTTACAAAAAATATAAATTTTCTCGAAAACGACTCCTAAGATTTTGATTAAAACAGTTGTAAATACTAATATTAGTATCGTCTACGATCTGCCAAAAACAAAATTTACAGTTAACCATTATTAACGGTAACTCTCATAGAACCATTTTCTTTATTTTGGACTATCTCACTATGTGTCCAACCGATTTAAATTAAATTTTTTATAAAAAAGCTTCTTAAAAGTTGAAATCATACTGCATATCAAAATTTTCAAAAAAACAAATTTTGGGTTTTTAAAAAAAATTAAAAATTTTTTTTTTTTGAAAATTCGAAATTTCCAAAACGGGTAGATAATTGGTTTCGAAATTTAATTTTTAATTCAACATAAATAAATACTAAATAATTGTGTACCAATTTTTGTTCTTAAAAATAATTACAAAATTTTATATATAAAAAATTAATTTAAATAAAAACCGCTCCTACGATTTAAATTTTTTTTGTCTCCAAAACTAAGATTACTTAAAGAAATCAGATGGTGTACTTTTATTAGCTCTCAAAACAATTTAAGAAGGCTTTTTAAATAAATTTATTTCGAATTATATTGATTTTTAATAATTTTTCAATTTAAGCTCTATAATGTATTAGTTTAAACTTAAGGCTCCTATAAAAAAATTATTTACTTTTAATACGCTCAATCTTTGAAATTCGAAGAAACTTTTACTACAAGAGCAAGTTTGTGCGATCCAGTCGTGCGTTTTATTTTTACTAAATCCAGTGCCTACGTTCTGTAACTCTCACATCGAAAAAATCAGTCGAGAAACGCTGAAAAATGGAACAAAACTTATGTATTTTGTTTCAGTTTTCATCGTTTCTCAACTAATTTTAGGCATGTGAGAATTACAGAACGTAGGAACAGTACACTATAAAGTTTGTGCACGTTTTCACAAAAACTATTAATTGTAAAAAAAAAAAGTGTCATAACATTTAATGTAAAACTAAATAAGCTACAACTTTTGCCTTCACATTTTTTTTTAAATACTGATAGTTGTTGATAAATCAGCCAAAAAAAACTGAAATTCAACCCATACAAATTTTAGCCCCGGTCCAAATATTTGGAAAATGCTTAAGATACAAAAAAAAAATCTTCACCAAAATTCAGCTGTCGGAATTTTTTTTTTCGTAATTTTGCCATTTTTTTGTCTAATTTTCCTAGGCTAATACCCAGGCTTCAAAATAATCCTGCAAGCAAGTACGTCTGACAATGACATGTTTCCTATAATTGTTGGGATTGCCTACACTTAAACCATCAAAGTTAAAAAAAAAATTGAATCTATGAAAAACATTGAATTACCTAATTTTAAAAAACAAAACCCTACGCAAACGAAAAATTTATTAACATTCACATATGACCATAATGTCACTTATCACCTTAGCCGATTCCACCCTATTTCTTGACTACAAACGAACTAAGAACAAACGTGAGAAAAAAAATCTATGTGGTAGCGCTGAAATAAAAAAAAATACGACTCATTGAATCGAATACAAATTGGCATTTATATCGCATTAGGGATCAACACAAGTGTGTTACCCATGCTTATAATTCCCTTTATTGGTAATAAACGTATAGCAAAACAATTCGTCCTCGATTCTCTTTGCCGAAATGAAAAATGAAAAATATTTCAAATGTTATTTCATCGAACCCAAACTTCCAAATCCATTTATGAACACGTTTTTGCCATCATAATGCATGTGAAAGCCAAACCCAATCCATTGAGGAAAATTGGTTTAAAATTGTTTTTTTTTTCTTTCTATATTTGTTGCAACATCTGCTTTTAAAACACTTTTGTAAGAAAAAGAATGTTAACAAAATCCAAAAAAAAAAGGAAAATAATTTGGTGCTTTTTCAGAAGGTTAATAATTTACACCATGAAATCACCTTTTTTTTTTTTGGGTAAAGGTAGAGACAGACTCTTAATAATTCGTTACAATAGCCCTCCCAACAATTTATTGTTTTCAGCATTTTTATTTGTATTAGTATAAAAATAAACACAACATATTTTTGATTTAAATGAATTTGAATGCTTTGCAATATATAATTTAAGGTTAAGACATTTTTGCCAAAAAGATAGCATGGGCTCAACCGGGATTTGAACCCGGGACCTCTCGCACCCAAAGCGAGAATCATACCCCTAGACCATTGAGCCGCTTGATTTAGCCCTTTCACAAAATACAATTCATGTGAGTGTATCCATTGGCTTGCATGGTTTGTGGCATTTGACCATTGAAGATGCTTTTGTTGTTATTGGCTAAATTAATAATTCATTAACTTTAAATATTACGGTCTCATTTATTTTGCAATTTTGTGTGTTGAAGTTGATGCTGTGGCATAAACGAATTAATTATGCTGTTTTGATCAAATTTTTGAAGATTTATCGAAATTAAATTCCTGTAACGATACATTTCTAAATTTACTAACTGGTTTATTAATATCTAAATAAATCGACACAGCATCAAGCAAAAACATTATAAATAGTTGACTTAGCTTTAAGTATGTACAGGGTGGATCATAAACAACGTTGATTTAATTAATCATTGAATAATTTTTTTTATTTACGTGTATTTCTTTTTTTTTTTTTTTTCTTTTTCAGAATTAACTTTGAAAAATTTGGGAATTTCTGTGACCAAAAGAATTAGCACAGAACAAGGAACCAACGTTGTTCAATTTTATTTTAAAAGTCGACATTTAATTTTTCAGACACAAGGATCATATCGAAATTTCTTTCATGTTCGAAGCAATTTACCGATTGGTCTAGCGTTTTCAGCAACAAGGGTCTGTCTGTGATCTTCCGCATGCTGGAAGCTTTCGTGCAGTTCGAAATGATGTGAACTTTTCTCGGGTAGAAGCAATTATTCAGGAGTATTGGCGACGTTCTCAGCAGTTACACCAACAAAATGGAGCTACAGTTCACACAGCTCGTCCAACTACGGCTCTACTGGTGGGGAATTTTTGGTGATCAGTTAATATAGCGTTTTTCTGATTTAAACTGGCCATCGCGTTCACCCGATTTAACGGCCCAGATTATTTTTTTGTTTTGGCTACCTAAAAAGTAAGGTGTATAGCGATAAGCTAAGAACCGCACAACAGCTTAAAGCTAATATCAGAGAGAAGTGAGGGGGCTGGGACCTGTAATTCTAAGAAAAGTAATGGAAAATGCTCTGAAAAGAGGACGTTAGGTCGAACCAAACAAATGGGCACCATTTGAGCAGATATTATCTCGAAAGCAAACGCCATGCTTGGTTTTATTTTAAGGAATTCTAAGGAATTAAGTGATCTTTATACTTTGAAGAGTCTGTTCGTCTCTTTAGATCGGTCATATCTTGAATATTGTTGTATAATATGGTCACCCTATTATAATATAGAGGATCATTAAGGCTTGAACGAATTCAGAAGAGGTTCAAAAAGTATGCATTGAGTAAGACTTACCTGCATGCAGACATGCCTTCTTATATTATTAGAAGATGCCGATTAATTTAGTTAAAACCGCTTCAAGGCAGACGAGTTTATTATTTCGCAATGTTTGCATGGGACATTATTTGTAGCCACATTGACAGACTTAAGATAAGTTACTGTCTCTATTTAATATTTATGCTCCAGCGCGTTCCCTACGCCCTAGAGAAAACGACTTCTTTTGTATACATTTTTCTTTTTTTTTTCTTAATTGGCTTTTTGTGATCAAATTAAATCGAAAGCCAATTCAGCACTTCATTTCACAATTTTGAAAAAAATTGGTCTAAACATATTTTTTAAAATTTTTTTTTAACAAAAACTATAGCCTTAAATAATTTAATTTACAAGTACTATATCTGATATGAAAATTTCAGATCATTGTATGACTTGTCTCTTTTTTAACTTTAAAGATCCAATTCAATGTATAACCAATAAACAAGTTTTGAATAAGCAAACCAACAGAATTAATTTTGACATTCTTAATTCATATCTGGTTCTAGAAAACTGGTCAGAAGTGTATACTAAATCTGATCCCTCTATTGCTTTTGATGATTTTACTAAATTATTACATGGCTATGTTGATCAAAGCTCAAAAGCATATTCGAACAGAAAAAGTAAACTTAAAAAACTTAAGCCATGGATGACAAGTTACTTATTGAATAAAATTGATAAAAAAAATAAATTAAGGCTTAAGTGTAAAAGGCACCCTAACAACGTTGTGTTGCGTCAAAACTACGAACTTTTATCTAAAGAGGTTAGCCTGGAAATTCCTATTTTCAAGGAAAATTTTTATATGAATAAGTTCCACAAAGCTCAAGGAAACTCGAAGAAGGAATGGGGTATCATTAATGAATTATTCAACAAAAAAACAGCGTTTGGAATTCCTCTTAGTTTAACGACCAGAAACTTAGATATTGTCGACCATTTTGATATGGCTAAGTCATTTAATGAGTACTTCACTGAAATAGCAGGAAATACTCTTTTAAATGCAGGTCTTACTCGTACTTCTAATAACAATTGCCCTGAAGTATGTTTCAATGAAGTATTTCAATGTAATAGCTTTTATTTTGAGCCGATATCTTCCTTTGAAGTCTTTAAAGTTATAAAAGCGTTAGATAATTCTGAGTCCTCTACAAATAATAGCTTTTCAAATAATTTTGCAAAAAAAACCTGCCTTAATATAGTTGATATTCTAACTCACCTAATAAATAAAAGTATCTTCCATGGTAAATTTCCAGACAGTTTAAAAATAGCTGAGGTCATTCCCATATTTAAAAAAGGTGACAAGAAGGATATTAATAATTACAGGCCTATCTCTATTTTACCGGTGTTTTCGAAAATCTTTGAAAAAATTGTAAAAAGTAGAATCTTACCTTATCTCGAAAATATTTCTTTCTTTAGCTCGAAACAATATGGATTTAGAGCTGGTAAATCAACTGAAGATGCACTTCTAAATTATTGTTCATTTATATATGAAAGTATGGATAGTAAAAAATTCACTGCGGCACTATATATTGACATAACAAAAGCTTTTGATACTGTCGATCATATTATTTTGTTAAGAAAATTGGAAAAAGCTGGCTTTAGAAGTTTCATGCTTGACTGGTTTTCTTCTTATCTTGATAGTAGAAAACAAAGAGTTAAACTAGGTGACACATTCAGTGAAAGCAGAGATATTGACATAGGAGTGCCTCAAGGATCAGTTCTTGGCCCTATTTTATTTCTTATATATATAAATTCTATATTTAGCTTAAATTTTAAAGGAAAAATAACTGGATTTGCTGATGATATAGCTTGTGCCTATTCTTGTTCATCAATTGCTGATCTGGTTTCAGATATTAATCATGACCTAGAGTTACTTAGTAGTAGCCGTGGCGTGATGGTTAGTGCGATGGACTGTCATGCCAGAGGTCTAAGGTTCGATCCCCAGCCTCGCCATCTATTTATTTAAAAGAAAAACGGCTACTGCCTCTTGCGAGGAATTGACAAATCCTCCAAGAGTATCTCCTGTCACAGAAAAGTGCCGCTCGTTAGCCGTTCGGATTCGGCAATAAACTGTAGGTCCCCTCCATTCCTGCAGACACGCACACAGGAATGGTTGAGAGTTGTAAGTCACTAGGCCCTAGTTCTTCATGAGCTGTTGTGCCATCAAATTTATTTTTATTTATTTAGAGTTACTTAGGCATTGGTTCGGAATTCACAAATTGGTTATAAGTGAAAAAACTAAAGTTATGTTTTTCAATCTACCTGCTCTAGATCATAATCCTCCACTTCTCATTCAACATAGTTTTGATTGTAAGCATTTTTCTTTGCCTTGCTGTGTCTCTAATATCACCCAATCTAATGATTTTGATGTGAGTTGTTCATCTAAGTGCTTCCGTATTGAAAATGTTACTGAGTATAGGTATCTAGGCTTAATTATTGACAATAAAATGAGCTGGAAAGCACATACTTTAGCCCTTAAAAATTATTTGCGTTGTACCACTTATGTAATGTATCACTTGAGAAAACTTTGCCGGCAAAAATTATTGGACACTATTTATTTTGGTCTGGTTCAATCAAAAATACAATATGGTTTAGTTTGTTGGGGCGGAACTTTTAGGAATTATTTACAACCCTTGTTAGTAACCCAAAAGCATATTTTAAGAACAATGTACAAAAAACGACGACTTGAACATAGTTTTCCGTTATTTGTGAGCTCTGGTATACTCCCGCTGAAACATCTTTACTTTTATAAAGTATTAAAAATTTTTTTCTTAAGAAGTGGATATCTTTCGTATCGGAATATACCTACATACACATTGCGCAGTAGTGAGAGAAATCTTGTTAGCGTTCCAATGCACAAAACTCAACACTTTTTTAACTTTTATACGCTAGTAGCGCCTAGATTATTTAATTCTCTACCATCTGAAATTCGATCCATTCGCTCATTCTATTCATTTAACAGGGAGGTTAAAAAATGGCTTTTTAACTTTGAATTTGATGAAGTCGGTGATTTAATCAGAATTTTGATGTAATTGTAAAAAAAAAAAAATCGCAGTCTGCTCGAGTTAAGCTTCTTTTCAATCATACAACACTTACTATATACATTTTCGATACCTCACCCCACAACACATCATTTTTGAATTTACTATTAATATAGCATGATACTTTCGAAACTTGTCACCAGACAAATGATTGTATCTTTAAGTTTTTCTTCAATTATTGCTGTACCGAGTGAAAAGCACTTAACAATAAATTTATTATTTTCTAGATATATTATTAAAACTGTTTAATAGATGTATAATATTATTGTTAATTATTTGAAAGGAAATTATTGTACTTTTTTGAAGAAGAAAAATAAATGGAAAAAAAAAAAAAAAAAAAAAAAAAAAATTTTAAAATAGGATTTAAGTACAGATTTCTGGCTTTCAAACCAGGTATATCTGTTCATTTTAAGTGTTGCCGTTGTTTTTTAATATTTTTTTTTCATTGTGTCTTTTTTTTTTCTAAAATTGCCAGCGAGATAGACCCCCCCTCCCATAGCGCCTGATATATCGTACTCTCCCCCATTTTCCCAAAAAAAAATATATATATATACATTAGGGTAGCGCTTATTTTGACAATGTTCGAATTTCTTTCGTCCCCTCCCATTGAAATCGGTTAACGTTAACACGTGCCCCATAGCACTTGAAATTTCCCATACAAATTGCAGGTAGATTTTTAGTCTTTTACTAAAAAGTTCCGCAAAATTGTAATTGTTGATGAATAAAAATATAGCATAGTATAAAAAAAAAAAATTTTTACATTTTATACATTTTTTTACCAACAATTTTTTAATTTTTTATAATTTAAAGAAAAATTTTAATTAAATTTTGCATTTTTTTAAATCTTTGTTGGAATTTTTTAATTTTTTAGATATTAATTCATATTTTTTTTCATAAAGACTTTTAAACTTAAGCCTAGTTTATACATCACTGCGAACTAAAATCCAAATCGAAATTAAACCTCAATAAATCTCTCGTCGAAAGGTTTACAAAGAAAATAAATTTTGTTTTATATTTGGTTAAATTAAGTCCGTTGAATTATATCTACTTCGATTAAAATTTATTCCTTCTTGTCGCTTAAATAATTGCATTTAATTTTATTGTATCCAATAATGTTGGGGAAAATAATGGAATAAAATTGTTTTAATTCGCATTTTTTACAAAGACACCAAAAGAGCATAGAAAATTAAGTGGAAAAAAATTATTTCATTGCTTAAAAATTTGTTCTAACAACTTTCACACCAAAAACCATTTGTTTAGATGCAATTGATATAGATTCGCATTTCTTTAATGAATTGTCAAGTTGTTGGTACTTATGAGGTATGATATGAGTCAATACACCTATTGGCACTTTGTCAATAATTGACTACCATACCAATAAGTGGTAAAATTGGACAGAACAAAAAGAAAAAATCTGCCTGGTCCTGGCTTTTTCTAACACGTTTCTCTATGTTTTCTGATTTTAAGCCGATATTATCAGGTCCGTCAAGCTGGGTCTTTCACAAACGAAATTTAAAATTCAAATGATGCAGGAATTTAGTTCCAATTTAGAAGCGGTACTGGAACTTCCATCTAGCGTACGTGTGACCGCCACATCTTCAAACATAATACAAAAAAAAAAAAAAAAAAACAATAATTAATGAATTAAGCTGCGATTTTAGTACTACTTATTTCGAAAACTCAAAATTAAAAATACTTCATCGTTATCAAGGTTTCTGACGTCTTGTTCTGGTTTTTATATGCGTATTGGTGAGACAATAGTCTTGTACAGGATAAGATTAAGAGTAATGGTTAGGTTATTGAATGTATAGGGCTATACTATACTCTATTGGATTTGATTGTTAACTGCTATTTTTCGCAGACGATGTTACTTAGCCAGTTCTGGTTTCTCAAGCTCACTGAGATCTCAGAGACCTCAGCATTCTCAGAAACCTGAACGTAATTCCTCAGTGAGATTCCTCATTTTTGCTGTCAAAAAACTGAGTCTGATATTTTTTGGATTCGCTTGCTCAATTATTTTTTGTCACAGTTGATTAATTAATTAAAAAATAGATGGAAATTGGTTTCGACTTCTAGCGGAGAAATTTTGTTCAGGGTTTCTCCTTCAGCTCAGTGGAGCTGACGGAGCTTGCTCAGTGAGATCTCAGAAACGTGAACTGGCTAACTATGTACTTCACATTTAATTTATAATCATCATCAATGACAAAGCGTATTGCTTAATTTCAAGACTTTTAAAGATTGTAAAGAAAAATCCCATCAACGACATTTTTTACTACCATGCAAAATCTCAATCTCAATCCAGACTTCCTTCGGTTCGAAAGACAATCAAAGCCGAAGTATAACGCACACAATAAAAACTTTTGCTGTTCAATAGACTTTACAACAGTTGAATTGTTAAATTAAATAATTAAGTTTTATGTAAGTTTAGGCCTCTAATTGAATTGTTTGACGGCTTTAACTATTATAAATTAACAACATAATCGCGACCTTAGGACAAGAGGGGTCTAACTGCACACCCATCACTTTCGAGAAAATTAAATCGGAATATTTCATGTTGTATAACTTTTGTACATTCATTTTAATCGAAATTTTATTTTTTTTACAATTGTTTACAATTAATAAATTTAAAATTTATTTAATAGTTACTCAGTAATTCAAGTTCAAAAACATCGATAGAACTTTGTTGCTCAACGATAAGGCACTTGAACGTAGGACAACAAGGTTCTATTGGCTGATAGAACTTTGGTTCACCTATAAATTTTACAGTTAAGAAGAAGGAAAACACAAATAAAAGAATTATTTTTGTTTTTGTTTATAAATTTTACATCACACTTGATTCTAGCAATGGGATGCTTGGAGCAAGGAGGTTCTATCTGCGACGTCAAAAGGTTCTATCTAAGATATTATTTATTTTTTCTAAGTACGCAAGGTTCTATCTGGCTGCTTAGAACCTTGTGAACTTAAGATAGAATTATATTTGTGTAGATAGAACTCTGTTTTCTGGTTTTTCTTTCATTATTTACAAAACCGTATGAGATAGAGAAATGCGAATAGTTTTAATCGAAATAGCAGAGGCATTTTAGTATGATGGAATATATAATTCAATTTTGTCAAAAATGTCAGTTAGAACCTTCTTGTCTTAAGGTCGTCAAATATATGTTATAAATAACCGAAAAGCCCTGAAAACATCCCACATACCAAGTTGTAACTTAGCTCCTCCATTCTCCGTAAATAGGCTCTATAATAGACTAATATAAGACGGTGGCTTCCTTCTATTCTATTAACCAAATATCACATATGTATAAAAAAGCGATGTGATGTGGGATTTTGATTGACCAGAGAAAATTGAATCCAGAAACAAAATAATAGAGGTAACTCTGTATTTTTCACTGTAAAATGTTCAGAGCAACAGATAATTCTGAGGTAACAAGAGAACTCACGAGTTGGGTTATGAAGAGACGGACAAAGAATCGTTTACATCATCACCAAGAAGTTTTCATTTCCGAAGGCATGCAAATGCTTTAGACGCAAATGTTTAACGGTAGACAATATTATATATATTTTTCAACAAAAAAGAAAACATTTATAAAACATTTAACTTACCTCCTGTCGTTGTGGTCAGAATTCCGACTGGTTTTTCCGGCAGATTGTTTCAATTTAGAGGATTTTTTACTGGACGATGATGGCTGTGATGCTTTTGGTTTTGATGGACTTTTGTTTTTCTTATTTGGCGACGATTTTTTAGTTGGTTTTGGTTTTTCACTTGAAGTTGATTTACTATTTGACTCCATTTTTCTGTATTTTTATTTCACAACTTTTAATTAATAATTTTGAGGACAAAATTAACGGATTTCCATTTCACTTTTTCACTCGTATGGTCATGGGCATTTGTTTTTTATTTCACTTCATTTAAAGGTAACATTCCATCAAATAGGAACACATACTTTTGTGTTCCATTATGAAGGAATGTTTAAACATTCATTTGCAAATTAATTTAGTAAATAATTTATTATTTAATTGAAAAATGAAAAGAAATAAAAACAAAAACAATTTGTTGATTTTTGATAAAACTAATTCGCGAATCTAGTTATATTCCACATGTGTTAGTGACAGCAGCTGACATTTGGAAAGCAGCGCCGGGTAATAATAGATGTGAAGTTGGTAGGAGTTTAAAGAATTGAGAATGCGCAGTAGAAAAAGTAAATCAGTTCAGTAGCTCTCAAACGGTTGATATGATTTATTTTGCTCAAGTAGATACGTTATTTTTATTTCAAAGTATACAAATTTGTAAACAACCTATGCTCTCTAAAGCTTGTGATAGGTTTATTTAAAAAAGACTTTCTTGTAAAAGAAGTAAAAAAATAAAACCAGTGGTTTTCCTTTCAGCCAAAATGTTCGATGTTTTTTTTCGATCAGACATAAGCATTTTTCATTCCTTTCAATAGAAAAAAAATTGAATTTTTTACTACGAGGTCGATTCTTCAGTTTGAACACAATTTTTTGATTTTTTTTTTTTTTCAAAAATTTAAGTTTTAAAATTATTTTGTGAAAAACTGTTCACTAAAATAACTTTTTTTTTAAATAGAAAATAAAAGAAGAGGTTTCTGGCCTTAAAAATAGGTACAACATGCCATTGTAAAAGTGACCGTTGTTTTTTAATAATTTTTTTTTTCTATTTTAGGTCGATTTTTGAGAAAATTGATCCTCCCGCTTAAACGGGGG
This sequence comes from Epistrophella euchroma, assembly GCA_947049315.1. Classification (NCBI taxonomy): domain Eukaryota; kingdom Metazoa; phylum Arthropoda; class Insecta; order Diptera; family Syrphidae; genus Epistrophella; species Epistrophella euchroma. Next base: position 122,500,297 of record OX346246.1, read on the forward strand.
GAAAAGTCCCCTTTTAAACGATTTTTTTCTTGTCTTAACCCAACCTACTCGCTCTAGTTCTTTGGTGCACCTTTTTTTTTGGACTGAAAGAGTTAAATTACTCCAAAATAAAAGTCGTGTCAGACAATGCAGTTTCGATAGGTTATTTTCGACTGATATTTTTAAGGGGATGATTATTGTTTAGATAAAATTAAAATCATTTTTGTCTACTTTTATCATAGGGGAGAGTTGGGCTTAAAGTAATACTTTTTACTTAAATTGATGTTCGTCACAACATTTTTCGAAATAAATGTGTCTAGTCTTTTTTGACGAAAGATCGAAATTTCAGATATGAAACCCATAAAAAAAAAAATTACCTAAAAACCTCTAAATTTTGGGACTATCTCCGAAATTTTTCTTTTAGATGCCCGATACACAATAACCAAAGTATACGTAACATAATAGACCGAGAGCTGGTGAACGATTTACTCAAAGAGTTTTATACCGCTCAAAACTTTGTGAGCATGGCATTTATACCAGTGCAAACTACATGCCATCAACCCATCAGCGATATCGTGGGGTGGCCCTAAGATACCCATAATGCATAGGCTCGAGGTAACGCTGCCAGACCGATAGAATTATGTTTGGACAGATAATAATTATATATGGACAACATTTGGCGCGGCAAAAAGAAAAACTTTAATATTTTGTTGCATTTTAAAAGTGCATTATGCAGGTGTTAGGGCCGCAGTATCCCTGCCAGACTGATACAATTTAGCTTTGACACATAAAGCATTATGCTCACAAAATAACATGGTATAAAGAGGTATAAAACACTTTAACTTTGTTCCTTTTTTTGCATTTTCAAAGTGCATTATGGTGGTTTTACTGGCTGAACAGAATAGAATAATGACGGTACTGAAGCCGCAGACGGAACTGGAAGAGCTGTCAAAAAGTGTCGTACGTTATTTTTTTTACATGTCCACAATGTAGCTGTACAGCTTTTAAAGTATTTTGAAGAAAAACAAAAGAATATTCTTGTGTACCTACCTACAAGCTCAGAATTCACATTTTTTGTTTCCAATAATTTTCCTTTTAATAAATAATTTTTTTCGCGATACAAATAACCACAATATTTTTTTCCGACCCAAAAAGTTGTTTTTTTTTCTTCATACAATTTGAAACATCAAAAGTGTCGTACATACGTGAAAAGTTAAAAGTTGGTGAACTCTTCCGTCTGCGTCTGCAGCTCCGTATGCGTCTACGTTCCGTTGTGTTCGCAACATTGAATTTGCGTGTATTCAATACTTTGACAGCTATTCCAGCTCCGGCTCCAGTTCCGTCTGCGTCACCATTCTGTTCAGCCAGTTATGGCCGCGATATCGAAGAAAGGTTGATGGCATGTAGTTTGCACTGGTATAAATGCCATGCTCACAAAGTTTGGAGCGGTATAAAACTCTTTGAGCAAATCGTTCACCAGCTCTCGGTCTATTAGCTTTAGAAGAAAAAACATTTGTCTTATTCAAGTGATCCTCAATTTTTATGGGAACCCTGTTAATTTTAGCTGTTATGTTTTACCCCATGCCCGCTCTCATTTTCGTAAAATGTGCCAAATTTAAAAAGATTTTCCATCAATTTTCATCGTTTTACCGAAATTTTGATGAGTGTCAACTTAGCGAAACAACAGTCACCAATCGAAAAATTATTAATTGGGTAATTAGCCGTTAATTAGTCGTGAATAAGTTGTGATAATTTTGAATTTGTCGCTCGATGTTTTCTATGTTTTTTTTTTTTTGATGATTCGCTAAGTTAATATCAGCGAAGCAGCACCTAAAATAGGGGGAAAAATGTCTTATAGCGAATAGTTTATTAATAATTAGCCATTCAGCAGTTCTGAATTAGTTGTGACAATTTTAATTTTGTCGTGCAATGTTTTCTACGTTTATTTGCTGCTTTGCTAAATTCGTGTCAACTTAAGCAGCCTCTGGAAAACATATACAAACTTCTTATTGTGAATGGTTTACTACTCTATAATTAGTCGTGAATTAGTTGTGACAATTTTGAATTTGTCGCTCGATGTTTTCTATGTTTTTTTTTTTTTTGCAAAATTGTGAAATTAATATCAAATTAGCGAAGCAGCCTCTAGAAAAGAGGTTAAAACTGGTTTATTGAGAGATCAGTGGTTTATTGCCATTCATCAGTCCTGAATTAGTTTGTGACAGTTTCAATTTTGTCGTGCAATGTTTTCTATGTTTTTTTTTTGCAAAATTGTCAAATTGGTACCAATTTAGTAAGGAATCCCTGGAAAATGGGTAAATACTTCATATATTGAATGGGGTTTTTATTTAATAATTTGCAGTTCGTCAATGTTTTCTATGTTTTTTTTTTTTTTTTTTACTGATTCAACAACAATATAATGCAAAGGAAGAAGAGAATTAACAAAAATAAAAGAAAATTATTTTTGTTGTTGTTTTAGTTGATTGTATTGAATTAAATTAAAATGCAAGATTTTTTGCGACCTTTAGTCCAATGCGTTTCGCCCAGGCACGACAGCATCTAACTGATGAGCCCAACTGTCGTGCCTGGGTGAAACGCATTGCACTAAAGATCGCCAAAAATCTTCCAATATAACGCAAAGTTTAGACAATTACAAATTATATTGATGCTCACTTTTTCGATTGTCTGTTTTTTGTACTAAACCAAGCAAAGCTTACATCTTTCCGCTATAAACTTTACAAAACCATCTTCTAAAACCGTAAATTGAGATAAGATCCTTAAAAAAAAAAAAAAAAAACATTTAATGTAAGAAAAATATAATCTTTCGGTTTACGACGCTTATGCAAGCTATTAAAATAAAATTAAAAAACCCCGTATCTTCGGGTCGTAAGTTATCCCTCCCTACCTCCCATACCAGCTTCTTCAACATGCCAAGAAACTTATGTTCCATTGAATAACAATATGTTTTCAAAAATTACCCTTATATGACTCCTGATACCAACCGACGACGACGACGATTTTCCCCCAAACCAATTAACAATATATTCCTTTTCGTGTATTTACATTGTCGTCTCAATATCACAAAACAAAAGGTACAATTCGCATAGGTAGAACATGCCCAACTCCTGCTAAAACATTCAGAAAACATGTTTAACGACATCGTTATTACCAAACCCGAAGGAGTTATGAATAATTAAATTCAGCTCAAGCCAACTCAAGACAGCAAGAAGAAAGTTTTCCCGGTTAAAGAAAAAGCAAATGAGTTAACTTCGAACATTTCTTGAAGATGTCTCATACCCCCAGTCGCACACAATCCTATGGACTTAACCAACCCCTTGGCAATGTTTTCCCAACTATCATATATATTTTAGAATGAACCTATTTGGTGGAAGAAGAAGTGTGTCGTGGTGTTTAATTTTGAGTTTTTGGCATTTTCCTCAAACTCAAACCTTAAAAAAGTTAACACTCGAAGTGGTTACAGAGGTTTCAGGGTTGGTTTAACATTTTTCAAGGAGTAATGGTTCTATGGAAGCGTCATGTATGTTGACTTCAAGTTCGGTAGGAGAGGAATCGGAAGCAGAGGGGAATGAATTGTTTTTTTAACATTTCTGTTTCGAATGGCGTTAATGATTTTGCTTCTATTCATTTAAATTGCTGGCATTCAGACAGATTTGTTATCTAAACGGAAAAAAAAGTGGAAATAAATGATTCAATGGCTTTCAGTGATTCTTTTGTTTAACATTTTTTTTTTATTATTTCTTAAAACCGCAGGCAATTAATGTTTTTTTTTTTTTTGGTTTTTTTTTGCTCAGTAAGTAGCCTTATTTAGGTAAATAGCTTTTAGAGACTAGAAATAGGAGTTATGGTTGAAGTGTGAAATGTTAAGAAGGACATGGCAAGCAATTAATGCCTTCAGAGAAAAAAAGGAGTCGATTTTGGGCAAAGTAATCGAAAGTTTTACAATTAGAGGCAGATTTTTAATTATACCTACGATTCTGATGGTAATTCGGTTGATAGGTAAGTAACATGGAAATTTTTACGAATTAATTAAACAAGTTGAATTGACGATAATGCAGCTACAATTTATGTAGGAGAGACTTTGTTGTCCTTAATAGGCCTGCAAGAGCCTTTAAAATATGTTTTTCAATACCTTTCCCTTTTTTACCTGTCTTTTGGATCCAAGGCTGTGTTGCTTGGTTGTAGTTCTGGCTGCGACTATAATTCATGGTTGGTGTCTACGTTCAATTTCACAAAACAGAATTAATTACTTTGATTTCCAATGAACAGAAATGTTTCGATTTTGATTTTATGGCAACAACGAACGCCAGCAAAAAGGAAAGGGCTAGGTTTCTTATCAACTATTTTTTGAGTGAAGAGATGCTGATCAACAGAACTGAACATATTAAACAGGCTTCTGAACCATGAAGGGTCTTGGTGTCGACCCGACACATTACTTCCTTGCATTCGCGATGAATTTTGTCTCTTGTCTTACCTCAAGCATGGCGCCGGGGAATCGAAAACTCTCTTACCTGGAGCATTATTGCCCATTTGTCCGATGTGGTCGTCTGGTTTTGACTTTTTGAAATACACTTATATCATGGTACGCTCACAGGTCCCATATTTACTTTTCTTTAATTTAGATGGCGCTCACAGTGCAGGGTGGACTACGGCCTCAACCAACAAGGCCCTCTAGCTAGCTGCCTCCAGTTACGCGCTCCAAGTTGGTTGAGGTCGTTCTCCACTTGCGCCACCTAAGATGGAGTCTTCCTCTTCTGCGCAGCAGACCATCGGGGGTAGATTGGATTCGAAGACTCGTCGGACTGGTACGTCGGTGTCCATCATACGCTTCAAGTGTCCCAACCATATCAACCGATTTATTTTCAGATTTTTGACCAGGTCGATCTCGCTGTAAAGCCCGTAAGGCTCATAGTTGAATCTCCTCCTCCATACTCAATTGATACAGACTGGACCGAAAAACACCTGAAGAATCTTCCTTTCAAAGCACCCAAGCAGATTCTCATCCCATTTTGACAGGGTGCATGCTTCTGCACCATACAGCAGAACCGGGATGATAGAGGTCTTATATAAGGTCTTCTATGGTTCTTTAAGAGAGGACTTTACTACTCAAATGCCTTCTTAGCTCGAAGAAACAGCAATCGGCAAGAGTGATTCTTCGTTTGATGTCATTTTGCGAGGTAAAAGTGTCCTTGACGACTTCGAAGTTGTATCTCTTCATATCTAATAAAAAAAACAGCCAAACCCATTTTCGGCGCCTCCGATTCAATACTTGCAAACGCGCCGCACAGTGCGTCGACTCGTGGACAAAAATAAAAAAAATAAAAATGCAATTTCTATGTTTTAAGCTCTTAACCTGCATTAGAATATCTTGCATTACTTAAATTTGTTTTTGTTTTATTTTTTTTTTTGTTTTTTTCTTATTCGTGGATAAGCGGGACTTTTGCGATACTTTGAGCGCAGGTATATGAATTGTTGTTTTGAATTTTTCTTATAAATAAATTTGAATTTTTGTGATTTTTTGAAAAAAATACTCTTTTTTGTGGCTTAAAAATTTTATAAAGTTAAGCTTTTCAAAAAATGTTAGCATAAATGGCAGCATATTTGACTTTTTGTCAAGGCAAGGTCAAACCATAGAAAATGAAAAAAAAAGTCGAAAAATGGATTTCTTTTGATAAATACACGAAAGTCGAAGGTGTTATTAAATTTATATTGAATGAATTAAAAATTAAAGGTTGCCTAGTTAGAAATAAGAACGATTTGGCGGAAAAAGTAAGACTTTTTGACAAAAATCTCGAACGTAGGTGAAAGGCTTCCACATGAACCTCGAGACGCTCCGGATTCTGGTTGAGAACTTATTTTATTGGTGGTCTTAATTTTCTGGAAATGCCTCATCTTGTTAAAATCCAAGTACCAGCCGTAGAAGACCGCAAAAGACATTTTCTGAGGTATCACGGAAAACTTAAAAACGCGGGGTATATGAGCTTTCAGGCTCTTACTAAACTGCGAAGAGCTAGAGTTCACGGCAAAAATGTTAAAACTGTTTCTAACTAATAAGAATACAAATGTGGGCGTGGCAGTGGGTGGACTTCGGTTCAAATTGATTTTTTTATCTCGCACATCAATTCTGGACACTTTTTTCAATTTCGTACGAGAATTTAAAAAAAACTATTTTATAGAAAAAGTGGGCGTGGAAGTGGGTGATGGACTTCACGCATTTTTAATTTATAGTTTTTTAACTGACCAGAATATTAATACTCGAAATTATACTATCGTAGTAGAGGTTTTCATGCTACCATTTTTTTTAATCAAAAGTGGGCGTGGCAGGGGCGTGAAAATTCCTCAAATTGAGTAAAATCCATGTATCTTTACCAACCAATTTTTGTGCACAGTTAACCTACTTTTGAAAGATAGAGTTTTGTCCACTACCTCCATAAAATCGACGCACTGTGCGCCGCCGGTTTTTCCCAATGATGTCAAAATATCTACAAGAGCAAGTAGTGGAACGGACTTTTGAAAAATTGTTGCATACAATTGCTTTAAGAACGATGCTAAAGAGGTTGCATGATAACCTTGCATCAAACCTTTTTCGACATCAAAAAGTTCGGTGGCGTTTTAGCCGACTTTGAGCGGGCAGCGAGACTTCTCCATTGTCATCCTGCGATGAAATGCGACATGGCTCTGTATAGTTCGTCTCTGTCTACACGCTATTATATGCAAATTTGAAATCGATAAAGAGGTGGTGTGTATCGATTTGTAACTCCTGACTTTTTTCCAAAATCTGTCGGAGTGTGAACATTTGATCGACGGTTGATTTTCCGGGGCCTAAAACCACACTGATAGGAGCCGACCAGATCGTTTACAAACGGTTTTAGGCGATCACACAGTACCGATGACAGGATTTTGTATGCAACGTTGAGGAGACTTATACCTCTGTATTTGGAACAGGTCAGAGCATCTCCTTTTTTGTGGATAGGGCACACTATACCGAGGTTCCATTCATCGGGCATACTTTCTTCCGACCAAATTTTGGAGATAAGTTGGTGTATACTCCATACCAAGTCATCTCCCCCTGCTTTGAATAGTTCGCCTGGCAGGCCATCCACACCAGCAGTCTTCATTTAGGGCAGGTGGACGGAAATTTTGACCATTATCTTGCAAGATGAATGAAGTGTTCTGCCTAACAGCGGACTTTTGGCCATCTTCGCCGTTTAGCAGTCTAGAAAACTATTGTTTCCAGATCCTTAACACCGTTTATGTGTCTACTACAATATTCCAGATTTCGTCTCGGCAGGCTTCCGTTTGTAGCCTTGTAGCCTTGGGTAGATTGTTACGCACGTCAGTAGAACTTTCGAACATCCCTCCTGCCGCTACAGCCCTCAATTGACTTGACCACCCGCTTCGCTCGCTATCTCTGTTTTCTCCTGAGAAGTCAGCAGCCCTCGTTATAGTTTGCAGCATTGTTTGAAAGGCCTTAAAATCGTTCTTTAACCATTTCTTTTAAGGATATGTCAAAACAATTGTTTGTCAATACACGCATCCGCTGTAACCATAGCCGAAAACAATAGTTTGGGACTATTGTAAATACCTACCACCTCCCGATATCTCAGAAAGGTATTAACAAAGTACCAGCGTCTTAAACTTATTTTTCTCTGAAACAAAAATATTTCATTTCAATTTCAACCACGCTTAAATAAGTTTTCCAATGCCACAATACAACGAGGACTTTCGTCTTTGAATTTTTTAAGTGAAAACGATTTCTTCCCCTGTGCCATTTATTTTATCCCGGCGATAAATAAATCGAACAAAAACAACCATGATTATTCCTATACAGAGCTTCACATTAATGGAATGTATTTATTTTTACTGCGAGAACCGAAACGAATATCTTCCATTCGAATGGAGACCGTAAGTACATAAAATTCATGTTAAATAGCTTCAGAGAGAATTGGCCAATGGTCAATGAGGTTCCGCATCCCAAAGCGTAAAAGGCAACCAAAAATGCTAATTTCGTTTTCATCCAAGTGTATAAACCGATTACAACGATAAACGTCCATTAACTATGGCTAAGGCAACCTTCATTCCCAATCCCATGATTGCTGCCATCCAGAGTGAAGAAAGGACACCCGCAGGACTCCTTCTTTTGGGATACTACGTATATACCTTGCTCTCGCATGGATTATGATGATTGCGGCAAAGATGATGATGATGATGATAATAATTCTGATGGTTGTATCTGCTGTCACTTACATTGGTCCCTTGGGTACTATCGCAGCCAATTAGGAGAACATTTTCGGACTAAATCGGTGCTTAGCTATGCAAATGGTGTCCTATGGAGCTCCTTGCTTTTTGGAATGTGTTGTTAGGGGTTATCCGAGTATGTGAACTTAACCAGGCGCGCGCTTACTAGAATGCGGATTATAAAATTATTTTTGGCCCTTAGGTTATAGCTTTTTCTGCGGGATGGTTGTTTCTTTGAATGCGTGTTTTTGGTATTTGGGTGTTGTCTTTTGATTTTGCAATTTCCGCTCCTTTTTTTGGCTCTATGATGGTAGACGATGCATGTTCCATGAATGAAGGAATTATTTCTCTCTGAACATTTCTCCCAGACAAAAGGACAAAACTTTATCTTAATTGATTGCTAAGAGGCGATAGACTTCTTATTGGAAATCTCTTAATTAAATATTTGTCGTCTGGAAGGACATATGTGTAATGTACCTTACATCTACATATACGTTTTTGTTTTTGGGTTGAGAGATAAGAATATAAAGCCAGTTAGTTCATTTATTCGAGAGGAGGCTAATGGGTTTGGGGAGGGTTGATAGGAAGAATAAAATATTCAAATGGAAGAATTATGTTTTCAGAAATCAATAAACAAACAATATGATAATACAGTTGATAAAGGCAGAAGATATATGTATAACCCACACTGGTAACTTCCCTTCGGGGCCCTTTGAAACTCAATGCTCGATTATATTGTTTAAGAAAATCATCAATTCAAGAACTTTGAAAACCTCATCAGGATTGCAAGTGAAGACCAAAGTTGTGCCGTTTGCTTTTAATATACCAACATATTCGAGACATATTTTTTAAAATTTTTTTAGCAATTTCTTTTGCAGGTTTTTTTGTTTTGCTTAAAAAAACTGTCAGTCTAATTTTTTTGTTAACCAGTTATCTATTACAGCATTAACAAACAACAAAGTAATGTTATATATTTATTTATTAAAAGAATGCCAAAAAAAGTCTTTCGTTTTCTATTATGTTTATTTATTATACACTTTCTAGTAAAAAAAAATAAGGGAACATAATTTTATGCAGTTTTTTTTAGTGTTTTTTTTTAAAGAGCTGTATCTGTTTCTTTGTGGAATGTGGACGTACTTTACTTTGACAAAAAGTGGGCAAAGATTATTATTTTCTGTTCTATATTACATTAGATTAGATTAGATTTGTTTATTGAACATAAGTAAATACATACATATATTACAATAAATATGGCATGGCTTCATTTATGGCGTCTACCAGAGTGATTTTGACCAATCGTTTAATAACTTAATAACACAAAAGGAAAATTATATCAACGAGCTAAAAAGAAAACCACATTCAATTATTATTTTATACATTTTTAGATACTTTAAAAAATTAATAAAAAGAGAAACTTAATGGAGAAGAAAAATAGGACAAAAGACACTTCAGCATAAGTGAGATTTACTTCACTCAAAGCGTTGTGGGTTTTGTTTACACCGAGCGCCCCTATTCGCTGGTTGTTGGCGCTTAGGTGTCTCTGAATTACAAGACAAATTACAGTTATAAAACCAATAAAAATTTGAGCTTAATTGCGGAATTGATAGCATTACATGAATTTATTTCTGTACATAAGAGCGTAGTAGCCGTGGCGTGATGGTTAGTGCGATGGACTGTCATGCCGGAGGTCTAAGGTTCGATCCCCAGCCTCGCCAACTATTTATTTAAAAGAAAAAACGGCTACTGCCTCTTGCGAGGAATTGACAAATCCTCCAAGAGTATCTTCTGTCACAGAAAAGTGCCGCTCGTTAGCCGTTCGGATTCGGCAATAAACTGTAGGTCCCCTCTAGGCCCTAGTTCTTCATGAGCTGTTGTGCCATCAAATTTATTTATTTTATTTACATAAGAGCGTGTTTCGAAAAATTATACAAACAGTTCCACCCTTTGGATCCATTCAGGAGATCGTACAGTTCGTGTTGTTCAAAAAAGCTGTTTCCAAAATGTAGTCTTCTTATTTCTTGAAGTATCGGGCATCTCGCAATAAAATGACTAACATCCTCACGTTTGTGACAGTTGCATAGTCTGCATATTTCCGGCAGATCTTCCCTATAAGGGATAAAGTTAAGGTTAATAATTTCTGTTCTTAAACGAAAAATCACATTTATTTTATTGATACTCATCTTATCCATGAAATAGTTATTTTCACCTAGCTGATGGTTCAAGTTTTTATAAATCAGTCTTGTGTTTGAAGAGGTTGCCAAATTTAAATTTTTCTGATACAAATTTTCATCAACTTTTGCAATCAAGTCATAAAAAGAATTACGCCATTCTTCATGATTTTGTGTTCATTCCATTCTTTGAAAATTCCCGAAGATGTCCTAAAATAGGAACAGCATTGTTTGTTTTTGTAAGCAAGAGTCATTCCTTCTCATAGTTTTCATGATGTAGTCACAGCTAGATTTGAGATTTTTTAAATAAATGTTTGGTATCCCTGACTCTACATGAATTGCGTATGTTGGTGTTGTTTCCGGCAGTCTGAACAAACGTTTGAAGAAATATCGTTGTAGTTTTTCAAATTCTTCAACGTAAGAGCATCCGTAAACCTGACTCCCGTAACACACACACGTATTGATGGTGGCGTTAAATACTTTATATTTAGCGGAGGTGCATATTTCTTGTTTACTGTAAAAGGACTTCCATATTGTATTGATAGCATTTAGCCTTGACGTGTTTTTTTTTAAATTCAGGTTTAATGAGAGAGTTACGCCCAGATACTTATACTGGTCCACCACTTCCAGATTTTCATTATTCAATGTCCATCTTTGCGTTACTCTTCTTCTGGCATTACTACCAAAAATCAGTACCTTTGACTTGGAAGTATTGATTTCTAGATCCCATAATTTGCAATAATTGGACAACTTATTATTTATCATTAGCTGGAGAGTTGTTGGATTATCTGCCATTATTACCAAGTCGTCAGCATAACTGGCTAAACAGAATAGAATGACGGAACTGAAGACGCAGACGGAACTGGAAGAGCTGTCAAAAAGTGTCGTACGTCATTTTTTTTACGTGCCCACAATGCAGATGTACAGCTTTCTGACATTTGAAGTTCTGTTGTCAGTTTTGGGTTGTGTGAATTTTAGTAAAAAAAAGGAATAATCGAAAATAAAAATTAAAATGGACACCGAAATAGAAGATATTGCTTTTATTATGAGTGTAATTCATATTTGTTATATATATATAAAATATTTTAAAGAAAAAAAACAGCGAAGATGGTGGGTGCGGCCTTTGTACCAAGAGAGAAAAGTAAAAGGGTATTTCGAAACTAGTTTCAAATTTATTAGGGATCACGATCCCGATTTGTTTTTTACATCGACGAGAATGAATATAAAACAATATAAATTATTGTTGGCTTTGGTTGAAAGCAGGTTGACCAAAACATCCATTCGGAAACCAATAAGTCCCGAATGTAGAATGGTGTTAACACTCACGTAAGTGACTCAATGAACCATAGTTTCCCTGCTCCTAAATTGTCTTATTTTATACAGATATCTTTCACAAGGAGTATCGCCGAACTATTTGGCCTGGTCCTTTAGAATGGGAGCTTCAACAGTACGCAATATAATTGTTGAAACTTGTCAAGTGTTCTGGGAAGTGCTATCTCCTGTTTACATGCCGGAACTTAATCCATCCGATTGGGAGCACATTAGTACGGAATTTAACGAAAGGTGGAACATGCCCCACTGTGTTGGCAGTATAGACGGGAAGCACATTGAGATTAAGTGCCCTCCTAACTCAGGATCTAAATTCATTAATTATAAAGGATTTTTCAGCATCGTTTTGCTGGCGATATGTGACGCGAATTACACATTTACTGCGGTTGATGTTGGAGCCTACGGTAGTCAAAGCGATGCTGGAATTTTTCGGAATTGTTTGATTGGAAAAAAAATCCTTAATAATGATGTCAGCCTTCCTCCAATACAGAAACTTCTGAACTCAGATAAGGAAGTTCCATTTTATTTTGTTGGTGACAGTGCTTTCCCTCTTCGAATGAATCTAATGAGACCTTATCCAGGAATCCTTCTAAATAAACCAGAGGAAGTATTCAATTTTAGACAGTCAAGGGCCCGAAGAGTAATTGAGAACACATTTGGGATTTTGGCAGCGCGCTGGAGAATTTTGGGAAAGGCAATTGAGTTCCATCCCCAAAATGCAGACAAAATTGCCCTTGCATGCACTATTTTGCACAATTTTTTAAAAATTACGGATACAGTGTACAATTCGAAAACGTACTGCCCGGATTCATATTGTGATACTTACAATGCATTTGGAGAGCGCACTAACGGCGGCTGGCGTGAGGAAAGCATTGATTTGCTTTCCGTACGCAGGCTAGGCTCAAATAATCGAGCGGACGGAGCAGCGGAGATGAGGAAGACTCTCACTAACTATTTTTTAAATGAGGGCAAAGTATCTTTCCAACCCTAGTGATTAATTCTTCATTGTTTAATTTATTAATAAAGTATTTGTTTAAATGTATGAACATTCTCTTTGTTTGCATGGATGTGGATCTTCTTACTTTGGATTACAGAAATTCTGTTATACGTACTACAATTTTCTATAAGTCTGAAACTAATCTAATGTCTAAAAAAAATCAAATCTGACACATAACGACTTAAAAATTTATAAGCACTTTTATTCTAAGTTGTTGAATGACACTCAAAGAAACTAAACTATCCGAAGAAATTAATCTCAAATGAGTTTAGGTACTCCAAATTTTGCTGCAATTTACCTCAAACAGAGTCATCGCGTTTGATCACTTGAAACTACGAGGCGACAGCTATAAAACTATTTCGTTATAATGTTTGCGCAGTCTTTATCTATCGATTGGTATATAAAGGATGTCTGTAGTGCAAACAGTCACTGAGCAGTAGGGTGAGAGCGATGCATGTTTTCGTGACAGTCCTATTTTCACTACATACCACCCAACCTTCCGAGAAAGACATGTATAATCCATGTCAAAAACTATCACTCCATCATGTTTAAGGCCCTTATTGCGTGTCGTTCAACGTTCGATTCGATAAGTCGACCATACGCATATCAAAACGTTGGGCGTATTAAAATTTCTATTCAAGGCTATTTGTAGATGTACAACCTTTAAAAAAAACAGTTGCCGAAATCTTATGCGACAACTTGTATCTTAAATCTCGATGATCGCATTTCGACGAATCTCGCAATAATAGTCTAAGATTTATAGGTAAAGAATACTGGATTCACCAAGTTAAAAAGCTTCGTTCTAGAAAAAAAGGAAAGATAAATCTTAAAACTTCAACGCTTAATATTGTTGTATACACATATAAAAGGTGGTTCTAAAATATGTACATATGTATATTTATTTATATTGAAATTTTGTTTAAATAAATCTCTATTCTCGTCGTTGTCTTTACAATCAAATTAAAATATTACTTCAAAGATAAGAACAACATAATGTTTATCTTGTGAGATCCGACATAGTTACGTCTCATTAAAATGCAAGCATTCCATATTTTAATACTAACACAATTAAAAGTTACTAGAAATACAAAACTAACAACATTAACAATAGGTATATGTGGCGGTAGTTATTCTTCTTCGTCTATCAAAATGGTTCTTGTTTGGAATCGCATTCGTTTTGTGTTCTTAATGATTCCATTAGTTGATAAGTTTTTCCCTTGACCAACTCCTGGTAATCTGGCAAATAATCTTTTAAGCCGCACAACGGCCGTGGCATTGAAGTCCAATTTTTGTATCAGTGTATTTTGCTGCTTAGTTTTTAGTTTTTTTTTTTTGGAGTTCTCAATAGATCATCAGCTCCATCAAATTGAACAATATCTGGTAATCTGAAAAAAAAGGGATATATTTATAATATTTAATTAAGGCGTAAAAACTTACGAGGACTGACTTAATTGTATCAACAACTCATCCATATCGTCCATGACCATAGTAAAATCATTAAGACATTCATTATCTGATTCAAGCCTTATTGGCAGTGTCCGAATGTGTGAGGCATCTTACTAAATCTTCGTCAACAATAGTTTCATCCATGAAAATATTAACTGATTCCTTGGTTGAAGATTTCGAAAATTTATTTGATGTTTCAAAATTAGATCCATTTGAGAAGTGGTTCGCTATGAAAGATGCATTCGTCAACAAATCATCTTGAGTGCATTCTTCTGGGTATACATCATTTTTTAGTAATTTTGTAAGATTGAAAGTTTTATTCTATAAATTTGTATTAAAAAAAAAATCAAGAAACGATATTTTAATAAAAATTGAACTGACAAATATGTATGTAGTATTTGTGTAGGTAAACAGCAGGTAAACAGTATTTCCAATTTTAAAATTTGTAAAATAAATGGCTTACTTAAAAGCTAAATAAAGAGCTTACATTTCTTCACTCATGTTGACTTGCTGCATTATGTATACGGTCTTTAAAAAAAAGCCACGAAACCATAGCCAAAGACATAATATTTCGCTTGAAAAAAGATTTACAAACCTATAAGTAGGTATATTACTAAATATTAAACTGAATATTTAGCTAATACTTTCTTTTTTCGAAACATTTTATCTATTTTTTTTATCAAATTTTGTCAAATTGAATTGGGTACCGTGTCGCGTTGTGGTTAGACTTATTTGATTTTTACTTTTTTGTCATAAAAAACAGAATTTACCTTTTTTTCTGTATTGACTTGTTCACTAGTTTCCATTGAATTATTAATGGTTTCATCCGCAGAATTTTCTAGTTGAATTTACCTTTTTTTCTGTATTGACTTGTTCACTAGTTTCCATTGAATTATTAATGGTTTCATCCGCAGAATTTTCTAGTTGTTGTAGTTTATTAAACAACCCAACACGGTAAAATTCTTAACTTTTTGTAGGTTTAACATCCGAATGTTGCTGACTTGGAGATATTTCTAAGGGACAGGGAGGAATCTATAAAAAAAATTTTATTTTAATGATTCAAAAACCAATCTTAATTCTTACTGTGTTTAGTTCTTTACAAAGATTTTGCCGTCGAACTTTTTCATCTTGCCAAATTGATTCGATTCCAGGATTTGCATGTGTACTTGTTTTGTTTTCAAGTTGAAAACGGTTCAATATACAACAAGAAATAATGTCCATGTCCACTTCTAGTTCGGATGTCGACTGCCTAGAAGCTGTATTACAATCAAAAATTTGATTTTTGGGAATATCGTATAGGATATCTGTAAAAAGAAATTATAAATTTAATTTATAAAAGAAGACTATACTTTTTATTAAATTACTATCTTGTTCGATACTGTGGCGGTATTAACTTCTTTGATGGGGACATGTAGAAAACTCATTCCGTATAGGTTGTAATCAATAAAGAACTGTAAGATGTAAGGCACTCGTTGGTATGGAATGTTTTGCCCAATATAGCTCCATTTTGTAACAGGTTTGCACTTTTGCAACTCGTCTTATGAAACGAGGATTAAGCATGTATATTTTAAGATATTGATGTTCATTTGCGTGATATCCATAAAATGCACTAACGTGAGACATTATTTACTTTCAATAGCACTTCAGAAATTAGGTATAAATTTGACTTACATTTACCAATTGTATTTTAAAAACATGTTGACTTCCTGAACTACTCTGGCCTAAGGAAATGTTGATAGCCTTATCAAGACTTGAAGCTATCAAATAGCCTGACTTCAGATTCTCGAAGTTTTTCCTTTCAAAAGGGATGTATAGATATGGAAATATGCCATGAACATGCATACACGTTTACTTCTTCCAAATGGTTTTTTTTACTGCCTGAACAGAATGGAGACGGAGCTGCATATGGAGCCGAAGCTGTAGGTTGCTCCTTGGACGGCTGCACCCTGCCCGTATTTCAACAAATTGTAGGTCAATATTTTTTAACACAAGAAGTATATCGTCGACATCGCAAGTCAGAGAGAATTAGGAAAAAAGAAAAGAAATTAAATCAACAGTATATAACTTTTATTCGTTCACTGTTTACTTACTTGTTTTCTTCCTGAGTATTCTAAGGGCGTCATTTTGTTATTGTTTCTGTTGGAAGATAAAAGCAATAATAATAATAAATAAAATAAAAAATAATCAAGTAAACATATACATACATTCATTTAGTTGGCTTTGTATATATTCGTTTTCAACTGCATTGACATATCGAAGCATTTCGAGCTTCGTGTCGTTGCGTAGTTGGACGGGAAATTTCGATAACTTTTCGACAAGGGAGCGACAAAATAGCTCATCCTCCGAATTTATTGGCACTGGCGGCGGATTACTTAAAACAATTGACGGAGGCGGGCGGGGCCTCGCCAAAAATTCTTGGACAGAAGTCATTGTGTTTAAAAATGTTTTTTCCATCGTATCAGACTCTTTTCTTTTTCGTGAAGTGCTTGCAGGTGGGCGAGATATTTTCGGTGTAAGCACTTCTTCGGGCGAGAGCGTTGAAAATTGTTGGGGGGTTTCAATCAACTTTATTGACGATGTTGAGCAAGCAGACTCGTCTATATAATTAAAAGGACTGCGGGCTGTGCAGGAGGAGGAAGAGTTTTCTGTGTCTCGTGTCACAATTACACTCTGTTTTGGTGATAACAGCTCCTCACTCTCATCCCCTGCACTGTGGGCATAATTTCCAGTGGTTCTAAGGGAAAAATAATTTTGAATTCAATATTAAAGCGATTTAACATTGCACGTACGCCCTTGGTTTTAAATGGTCCCGAAGGAATTCCAGTTGGGATGAATACTTGCCGGTCATCTCGACATCTTCCTCCGCCGCTTGACCAGAGACTTTTTTCTTTGCCAGGTTTTTAGCAAAGTTATCCCGAAGGCTTCTCCATCTTTTTTTTACTGTGTCAACTGTAAAAAATTAACAAAAAGTTACAATTAATTTTCTTTGTGTTGACTTCAAAATTATTTACTCGGTAATCCCAATTCCTCGGCAATTGATTGCCATTCTTTGGCTTTTATTTTAATATTTTTGTAATTTTTGTTGCACAGATTCCACAGCACTTCTTTTTCATAAACAAGTTGAATTAATTTTTCTACTTCATCCATTTTTTTTTAATATAATTTATTTATAAATCGAAACAACGAGACAAAACACAAAGTAAAAAATCAATGACAACTACAATTTGAGTCCATCAACTGTGAAACGTCAAAAGTGCCGTACGTCAAAAGTTAAAAGTTGGTGAACTCTTCCGTCTGCGTCTGCGTCTCCGTATGCGTCTACGTTCCGTTGTGTTCGCAACATTGAATTTGCGTGTATTCAATATTTTGACAGCTATTCCGGCTCCGTCTCCGTTTCCGTCTGCGTCACCATTCTGTTCAGCCAGTAAAGTAGAACTTTTACGATTATTCCTGCAAAACTCACTCCACCCGGTAAGAATTGAATTACGTCATCAATAAATAACGCGAACATAATTGGGCTTAAGACGCATCCCTGAGGTACACCTGTCGATGTGTTTAAAAAAATTTGAGCTCTCTACAATTCCATCAACAGCAGCCGATGTTCCAGAAAGCAGTTCAATGTACATTTTAATAAATTTAGTTGGTACGCCTAGTATTGATAATTTATATACAATGCTATTCTTGTTAACTTTATCGAATGCTGTCTTAAAATCTACAAACATTTTCTTTTCAACAAAATGCCGCGCTATATTCTGCAGGACAAAAATTTGGTCCGAGGTTGAGTAACCAGCTCGAAATCCTGCTTGAAAAATACTTAATTTTTCGTGTGTTTCAATCCAATTAATAAGTCTGGCATACATAATTTGGGCAAAGCATTATGTGTAGACTTAAAATATTTTGGAGTTGATATCACACCATATATATAATTATTAAAAAAGAACAGAGTTATTAATGTATACAACTGACTAAAATTTGATAAGTTTACTTTACAAGTTTTCAAAACCTTAAAAAAAAAAAGAAAACTTGCCAAGTAAACTTACCAAATTTTACTCAGTAATCATTAAATAAGAAGTTTCTCTCATAATTTGAAGTTGCTTCGAATATTAAAACCCTCTCAACAACGGGTAATAACGTCTCAAGACTGCCTTCAGTTTTTCTACTCCAGTGTCAAACCTAGTATTTATTTTTGTTTAAAACAATGGAAACTTGTTATTTTTTACTTTTTTGCACATTTTGATACCTTTGTCATTTCATTTCGACCACGTGTATGAGTGCTGTCATTAATTAAATGCAAAAATTTATTGAATTGTCATCAAAAATTAAATTTTTTTATTTTGTTAATTTTCAGTTGCTTAAAAAATCACTTAAAAGCAAAAAATTGAACTCATAATTTTGCTGTAAGTAAATTTATATTTTATTTATGTTTAATAATAAAATTTAAATGATAAAACAGTGTCATGGTTCTCTTGGAAGCAAAAAATGCAAGACCTTCTCTTCTCTAGACGGTCTTGTCGGTTAACATGTAAAAAAATGTCCGTTTTTGTTAAGTTCTTGTGTTTTGTTTTTGGTGTTTAAAAACATAATTTTTAAACTAATATGTGAATATTTTATGATTATGAATTCTAATGCGTTAGATGGATCTACGAAAACGTCTGGAAGAATTTACTGATGAAAAATTGGCAGAAAACGATGCAAAGGCAATTAAAGAATTCATCCAGAAAATGAAAGAAGCTGATACAACATATGCTTTTGTAAGGGCACTTCAACTATGTTTGCAATACATTCCCGCTTTACACCCTTCAAAAGACCTCGATCTCGATCTCCAGAAATAATTGTAGCATTATGTCCGAAGGAGAACAGCTTCGACAATTTCGCCAGGAAATAGCTGCTGGATTTGTTTCCCTCAAGACAAACACGAGATGTAAGCCGACCACCATCGGCTCACAGAAGCGTTCCGCCAAATAACACTAGTTCTGGGCACATCTAGTGTTGGAAAATAAGCTGTCCTCAAGTTGGGATGTTCGGTTTGATAGAACATTTTTGTCGGTTCTATCAACGTGCAATATTGCAAAAGTCAGACACAAGTCGATTCTTCCAAATATGCGGTTCATTTCTGTTGTACAGCCAACAAAACTTGTTTCTGGATTTATCACCATAAAAAATTAATACTGAAGGTTTGAATGAAGCAAAAACAACTTCAGTGAGCTACCACCAAGTTTTATAGGTATTTCACGTTCCCCAGGTGGATCATCAGACTCCTTTAGTGGTGCTTCGTCTATGTGTTCAATTTTATTTGAAAAACTTTTTGTCCTCACTGGGACTCGAACCGTAGACCAAGTATCTCCGGACGAAGTGCACTACGAATGAACAATTAAAAATTCAAATACAATTATTGTCAAACAATAAAACCTACACTGGATCGACATGATCAAGTGACCTTCGGTAGCGTAGTGCGTAGTGCACTTGGCCCGGAGACGCTTGGTCTATGGTTGGAGCCCCAGTGACGGCAAAAAGTTTTTTTCAAAACTAAAGTATTGTTTTTTTCTTGTAATAAAAACTTTGTTGAAGTAATTATTTCACCTTTGCTATTTTTAACAAGCAAACCGGCAAGACCGTCTTGAGACGGTCTCCAATATTTCTTAATTTACTTAAAATTGTTGATAATAAAACTTCATAAATTTAGAAGTTGGCAAACTTTTAGATCTCATTACTTTTCACGGCTGACCTATTACATAAAGGTTTTTTTTTTTATACCTGGAGAACTTGGCTCTTTTTTAACATTTTATGGTTTTGGTGTGATTTCACTCCTTTTTGCAAAGTATTTTTTTTAACACAAAATCTTAAATTTTCGAATTTTGAATGCACCTAAGCTCTAACACTATAAAAAATTTTACAGCAAACAATAAGAATTCTACGAAAGTGGGTAGATGCCACGCCCCCTGAATGATAAACCCCAAATTTTTAAGTTTTTCTCAGCATGCATTATAAACCCAACCGAAATTAATAATTATACAACAATCCGAAGTGCTTCATATAATTGACAACATTGAGTTGATGTCACGCCCCTGAATGTCAAATATCAAATTTTAAATTTTTTCCTTTGCCTGCATCTTGCATTGCAACATTCTAAAACAATCAGAAACAGTTCTAAGAAAGTGCATGGAAGCCACGCCCTTAAATGATAATTCTCAAATTAAAATTTTTTGCCTTTACACACATTGCAAGCCCTACCCTCTATACCAAATTTTATCATTCTACAACAATCAGAAAACAATTTGAGGAAGTGGGCGGATACCACGCACCCTATATGGAAAACCTGAAATTTTCGATTTTTTCTATTGTAAGCACTGCAGGCCCTACCGCACTTCCGAATTTCATCATTCTATAACAATCAGAAGTGCTCTATATAATTGATAACTATTTTCAGAAATGTGGGTGGATGCCACGCCCCTTGAATGATAAATTTTAAATTTTAATTTTTTCCTTTCGCTCAAATTGTAAGGCCTACCACTCTATCAAATTTTATTATTCTACAACAACCAGAAGTGTTCCATATAATTAATAGCAATTCTGTGAAAGTGGCCGAATACAACGCCCTCTATATGGAAAATCCCAAATTTTCGCCACAAGACCTACCATTATGCGAAATTACAAGATTCTACGGCGGCGTCAGGAAGTGCTCCATAATTTTGATGATCTGTCAGTCAGTGAGAACGTGGGTCAGTCAGTTACGGGTTTCACGATTTTTGACGTCCTATATCTCAGGAACCACTAATGCTAAGGAGTTGAAATTCGGTGAGGCGCCTGTGCCTAGTTTAGCAAATACATATGGCGAAATTGAAGTTTTTGACATTATTGGTTCCAAAGTTAGAATGACCCCCTTCTAACTTTGGAACCAATAATGTCAAAAAAAGCGCTTGCGTTTGTTCCTGTAAAAAGAGGTAGTGCCGAGAACTTGGCTGGGCACTACCATGCCCTTTGATCACTGATTGTTCCCGAGATTTTCAAAACGAAACAAATTTTTCAACATTTTTAGCAGTTTCTTTTGTAGATCTTTTTTTTGTTCACAGGTGAAGCAGCATTCATTATCAAGTGTATTAATTTGCAAGATTCTGTTTTTAATGATTTTTAAATTAAATGCGAGATTTCGTGCTCCGTTTTTTTATGCTTTCTATAGCAATGCTCTCATAATTACTCTTAAAGTGATTTTTTTATTCACAGCTTTACTTAGATGGATGAAACCCTGTTTGCTGCCTTTGAAAAAAAAAAATTTGGATAAGCATAATAAAAAAATATTTTATTTTTGCCTAACAAAATAAACTGGGCTCAACCGGGATTTGAACCCGGGACCTCTCGCACCCAAAGCGAGAATCATACCCCTAGACCATTGAGCCGCATAATTAAACAATTTTTAAACATACCTTTAAGTTTCGGATATTCTGTTATTTCTTTTACTTTCTCTTTTTTAAGTCTTTTTATTATTATCTTGTATGTATCTATATGCATGTCTTTTTGTATCATACAAATAGCTTTAAAATATTATGTGAATGAATTGCCCTGCAATTTGAAGACAATGTAAGAAATAAATATGACTCATACGCCGTAGTGAACTTTCATAAAACAATAGTAGAGTGTGTTAAGAGTATCTGTCTTTAAAATGTTCGATTTGTTAATGTACTCTTCTAAATAAAATCTTTTCCGATTTAAAGTCTTAAGAGTTGCAAACATTTCTCATGCCTCTTTAAGTAGTTTCGTAGATTTATGTAACAAAATTCAACATATACAAAATATAGAAATGTATTTATTGCAAAAAAATATTTTTCTGTTGTAATTTCACTCAATTTCTTTGTAAGCTCATGATAACAAAGCAAGTTTTTTATGAGTTGTAAGTTAATGTTAATATTGAACTTTTAGCTCAGACCTGACGTAAAAATGAAATTGTTTTAGAAAAATGTACGACAATCAATTTGTGTTGACAAAATCTCGGTACTTCATATTTTTTTGACCAAAACAGAAAGTTAAGACGAAAGAGTAACAAATGCCGACACAAAATAAAAAAAAAAAACAAAAATATTAAAAATTTTGAACTTTTACCAGCCATCTTTTACCAACCGCGCTCCCTGCTCCATAAAATTGGTTGGTTCGATTTTGAAAAGTAAAAAAGCCAGTGCCGTAAAGTTGGCTACTTTTTCAAATAGGCGTTCTGCCTATTTTTTTTATTGACCATAACAAAAAAGTTTTTTAATCTGAAATCTGAGTGAGTATATTGTATTCTTGAGAAGAAAATACTAATTGCTTTTATCAGAACAGAAATAAAAATAGGAAATAATAAACGAGGACAATTAAAAATCACTCCAAAATATTTTTGACTTTGTAGCGTAGCGTTTTTGATGTCTCTATAGGGTGATTCACCTAAGATGTGACAATAAGCTAGAGCGTTTAGGTTAAGTCGAGACAAGAGAAAAAGCGAAAAATTTATTAAAAAACAAACGGCAACAAGAAAAGTTTCAATTTCATGCTATACTTTTTTTTAACTCAGAAATCCATTCTTTTATTTTGTTTTTAATTCGAGTTACTCGAGAGACTAGTTTTTGAAAAATTAATTTTCAAACTCAAAATTAAAAAAAAAAATAGTGACACAAATTTTATTTAAACTAATTTTTTTTATAAATTTTACGTTTTGTTTTTAATATTCGATGCTCCTGTCAATTCTTAGTCAAATACTGAAAAGAAAATGCTCAAGTGTTTTTTCGTTTTTCAGAAAATTAAAAATAACGGGAGGGGAAAAATTTTATTTAAAAACACTATTACAATGGCATGTTGTATGGCCAGAAACCTCTTTTTTATTTTCTTGTTTAAATAAGTTATTTTAGTCAACAGTTTTTCAAAAATTAATTTTCAAACTTCAATTTTTGAAAAAAAAAATCACAAAATTGTGTTAAAAACTATTTTTTCCAAAATTTTATGGTATTAAGTGATATTTTCGTGTTTAGTATTCAATGCTCCCATTAATTATTAGCCAAACACTAAAAACCAGCTGTCAAAATGTGTTCCAGTTTTTGAAAAAATTGAAAATAACAAAAGTAAGTTTTCCTTGAATTAGACTTCCATCGGTTATTTTGTTGCTCCAAAGATTCTGTTTCTACTTATTAAGAAGTAAAGTAGATATCGTTAATTTCAGTTTTCTCAAAAACTAAAAACCATTTAGACATTCTTTGTTTAGTGTTAGACTGGAAATTAATAGGAGCATTGAATATTAAAAACAAAAATATTACTTAATTACGTAAAATTTAGAAAAAAATTAGTTTGAACACAATTTGTTTCATATTATTTTTTCAAAATTTTGAGTTTGAAAATATTTTATTTTTTTTAAATGTTCTCTCAAATAATTTGAATTAAAAAGAAAATAAAAGAACGAGCCTCTTTCTTTTAAAAAAAGTATAGAATGACATTGTAAGTGTTGCCGTTGTTTTTTAATATTTTTTTTTTCTATTTCAAGTCGATTTTTTTTAGAAAATTGCCCCTCCCGCCTAAACGGGGGAAATAGACCCCCCATCCCATACAATTTTTTTCTTGTCTCAACTAAACCTACACGTTCTAGCTTTTTGTCACACCTTTCCTTTTGTCACGCCTTAAAATATGAGAACTTAGACGATTTTCTTCATCTTTTTTTTTTTAATTTCTAGTACTTTGTAGAACGTTATTACGGAAAAAAAATTAAGAAAATTTCGCCAAAAATTTGTCAATTTCAGAAAACTTTACAAGTACTTTAAAATTAATGTTTAGTTTGTATGAGGCTTGTAGGATCCAAACCACCAAACCGCTTGAGCTTGATATTTCAGGAAATCTTAGGTGGAAGTCCGGGAATGTTGCTGTGTTTATTTGGTTAAAACAGTCCTAACAGTTTGCGCCAGAAAAAGATGCAGCAGCGCATGCATTTTCTGAGAAACTACTGCCCGATTTTTAAAATTCTTTTTTTTTGTTTAAAAGGTTATACTTAGAGAATGGCCGAAGGTACACGTAAACGCAAAAAAATTGCATCAAAAACAATGGTCCTTGGGTCGTTCTAAGCGAAAATTTTCAATGGGGAAACATTTTATCTCCCCCCTTCTTAGGCTGGGGCATAATTTAAAAAAAAAACAATAAAGAGAAAAGAGAGCACTACACTGAGAATCACTATGGATGCAGTTTTGCAGGTTCCATAATCGGCATGAATAGTTTTCCAGACAAATTTTGAAAAAGTTGTAATTTTTTTTAAGTTCATTTTGCGTATTTAGTACACCTGTATTTCTAATATTTAATGCTATTTTGAGAAATTAAACATAAAAATTAGAGACTTGATCCGAGTGTGATTTTGGAAAAAGAAAACATCGCACTTGCTGTATGCCCTGAGAGTTAAATTTGGCAATTTTTTAATAACATAAGTTTGAGTTATCCTCGTCTCCAGGCAATTTGACAGCTTTATCGCCTCGCAAAGTTTTGAAAAAAAATGTTTAATTTTTTTTTTTTCAAAATTTGGACTCTGAAATTTAATTTCTCAGAAATTATTCATTTAAACAATTTAATTTAAAAAAACAATTAAAAGAATGCAATATATCTTTAAAAAAGCTTATAACACATTGTTATTTGCGCTTTGGTTGATTTTTAATAATATTTTTGCCATTTTAAGTCAACTTTTCGGAAATTGACCCCTCCAGAGGGGTGGAGGTGAATACAATTTTTTCGCCATAAAATTTTTATCCTCTAAAATTAAGTGCACGAATTATGTGATACCCTATATAATATCACTTCAATTAACTAATCATTTTTGATTTAAAAAAAAGTACGCATACGCCACCGTGTACTAATGTTCCTTAAAATCATATTATAGATAGTTGACAATTATTTTTATCAGGAATATTTAAAAATTTTACAAAATACATTTAAAAATATTTGCTTTACACTAAATTTGAACCCTTTCGGTCTTAAGACAGCATTTTGATAAAAAAGCAAAAAAAAAAGTGACCATAGTGGGTTATTTTTCTTGTGTTCAATTAGATATCATCAATTTTAATGGCTAAGAAGTGAGCACTTTCCCATGGCATGAGATATTTTGAAAAATTATATTTTATTTTCGCTGTGTGTTTTTGGCTGGTTCAATACAAATCCAACAAAAAAATTTCCATGCAAATCGAATGATGTTTAGCTGAGTTATGCGCTTACGAACACAATTCCATTTCAGATATTTTGAAATTTTAAGGCGTTTTCACACTTCTTCGGTCGATTTTTTTTAATTTTCTGTCAAATTTTCCATGAATAAATAATAAATTTATAAATCAGCAATATTTCTTACCCTACCCGTTTTGTAGATTTCCTGTACCGTCCCGTGTACGTCATCTAACAGATTGGTTGGGATTTAAAACATTCATCAAAAGTCCAATAACTTACCTGAACTTACAATATTTCGATTCAAATATACCGTAAACAATGTAACACTCGCCGATAATATCATCCAGATAGTACTAAAAAGAACTATTTGGGCAAAAAAAAAATATACAACCTAAGCTACAAACAGAAAAAATTACCTTCCACCGATAAAAAATATCCACCCCTATGACATTATATCCCTTATTAGGTGCTTATTTGTTCAAGGATGACCAGACAACCATTGTGTATGCGTGTATGTGGGTGAACAAATTGCCTCTTGCTGGACACTGTTCTATCTTGGTAACCACCCTCAATACCACATAAATTATGTTAATGCTCTAATGTCCTCCTCTCGGAGATATCACACCAAAATACAAAAATAAAAAAAAAGCTGAAGGTAATGTGGTAGATGCCATCATTTAAGGATGATGTGTCCTTTTTTTTGTTTTTATTCACAAAAATATAATAATGCTGGTCCTTAAGCAGTAAAAAAAATAAAACAAAAAAAAATATGCTGACATACCCTGCGGAATTTTTCCAACATTTTCGCATATTTTCACTGCCTTTTCTCTCTCTCTCTCTCTCTCTCTCTCTCTTTTATAATATCCTTCGGACCAGATTGCTTTTTATGGTGTCATATTTTTCCATATACGTAAAACAATTTGCAAATTACCATCTTTTGTGATTTGTAGCTCTTTGGAAATGGCCTAAAAAGTAATAAAGAACTTATTTACTGCGTAAGCAAACTTGAGTATAGTTTTATGCTGATTCGTACGTACAATCAGTAAAATCAGCAAAAATCAAACAGTCCATTGGTCTATTTCTTCGTTTTTTTGGTGGGAGGGGTTAAATAAATGGCTAACTTCGAAATCCAGTGCGGCTAAATGGACAAATGATTTTCTGGCAACTAACACGAATCCGACTAACCATAACAGGATAACCCGCAGACAAATCTCCCAACGAAATAACCCTCATTACAGGATTTCCCTCCTCGACTCGTTGGACGAAGTGTTGAAGGCTAAATCCAACTAAATATCCTTATACCACACCCAACGCTTCTGACCAAACCATCTATTCCAACCGACCGACCCCCCAAAGATGTACATTAGGTAAGGCTAAGCCTTGGCAGAAGTACTTCTTTGTTTTTTTTTTTTTCGACATTTTATTTCAGGAGTTTTTTTTTTTTTTTTTTGATTTTGTATTATTTCGTTCTTTCTTTGCATCGGAAGGACATGGTAATGGAAAACAAGTTGTTTTGTTTCGGTAACAGAAATCAATCGATAGCAAATGGATGGTTAGGTGGCACTTTCCTATAGCACTTCCTTATCTGGAAAGATAATCGCTGCCGTTCCTTTGCGATAGGGTGGCACGGAAAACTGGCGGCGGGATACAGTGGGTCATTTGACTTAAATACTTGGAATTACAAAGTTTTTGTATAATTTTGAAGGCTAAAAAGTTTGGGATCTGTACGGGGTTTGACAGGTACCTTAAAAGGTCAAGGCTCTAGATTGTTATAAAGCTAATATCACCCACTTCAAGAATTGCGATGTAATAGCAATAGCAGAAGAAAGAAATATTAAAAACTGCGACTTTGTTCTGTAATTATCACATCGATAAAAACAGTCAAAATAAACCAAACTTACCTTGAGCCTGCTTAAAAACTTCATTTTGTCAAAACTGAAGAGGTCACCTACAAATTCTCACATATGAACCAAACTTACTTTATCCCAATTTCGGGTTTCTATAACTTTGGCAGGCGAAAACTTTATCGACTGCAACACGCGGAATAAAATTCTGGAATCCTTCATTTGGATGTTTGAAATGGTTTTGAGTGTTAATTTTAGTCCTCTAAGGGCCAATTGTATAAACGTGGTTCAATATTTAACCCGTGGTTTAGGGAATTTAATTCGACGATTGCGGCGGATTAACCGAGGTTCAACGGTGGTTCAATGTTCAAGTATGTAATTATAGCTAAGTACATGCCTGAACCATTGTTAAACCTCAGTTAATCCGACGAACTCGGGAAATTAAAAATCCTGAACTACGGATCAAATTTCAACCCATGATTATACAACCGGCACTAAATTATTCTGAACACCATTTTCTTAAATCGAATAAAAATTTCGAAAAAAATCATATGAGGAGCGTTTCAATATTTTCAATATGAATATGTAGAAACGTTTATTACATGATTTTTTTTTGTTTTATGTTAGATTAAAAATGATTTTTAAAACCACTTAGAGTATAAATTTCAACACTCAAAACTGTTTCAATAATCCAAATAAAACAAGTAGTTTAGAAATGACAGCATGTTTTGTTTATCACTTTCAAGAAATTCATGAAAAAATTATATGAAATTTTTGATAGTGATAGACAAACCATGCTCTCATTTCTAAAATACTTGCTTTATTTCGATGATTGAAACTGTTATGAGCTTTCTTTAAAGTCCTCTAAGTGATTCTAAAAACTATTTGCAAGTCAAGCAAAGTTTTAAAAAATTTTCTTAATTTCGAAAGTATTTGATTTTTAAATTAATGTCGAAATTGCTTTCATATCTAAATTTTTTGGAATCTTTCGTCGATTTAAAAATGGTTTTCAGCCATACATGACAAATTTTAGATTAAACTTAGAACCGTTTAAATCATCTCAATGAAGAAAGCTATTATACAAAAGTTATTATACAAAATAGAAATTATTCTCTTTTTTATTAAATTAAATCACAATTAATTCATTTTTCTCTTCATTCTAAAAAAACTGCCCCGTGCTCAATCGGCCATGTTTGTCTTCTTGCTTTTGTGACATCAAGATATCTGAAACTTTGCATAGACAGGTTCCTCAACTTTTTAAGAAAGCGCCTAGCTCCGGCTTTCATGGCCACACGAACGGTGTTTTTTTGATGGGCGGTTTTGGTTTTAACCTTTTTTTCTAGGACGACTCCCAAGATCTTCTTGTGTACCAAGCCACTGTACCTGTTGGAGCTGATGTCCGGTTATTTGATTCAATATGCTGAAAGGTTTCTTGCTTGACATCCGTCTTCTTCGACCAAAGAATTGTTGTGAATAATCCGCCAATTGAGGTGCGGGTAGCGGGATACGGTGACGAGGTGAACCGTGTTTCGTGCTTGACTGCGATGACAGGAAAGCAATTCA
This sequence comes from Epistrophella euchroma, assembly GCA_947049315.1. Taxonomy (NCBI): domain Eukaryota; kingdom Metazoa; phylum Arthropoda; class Insecta; order Diptera; family Syrphidae; genus Epistrophella; species Epistrophella euchroma. The sequence goes on from OX346246.1 coordinate 122,529,024, forward strand.
CTTCACTTCACAAAACAATAAAATAATAATAATGAAAAATAAACAAAACTTAAAATATTGCCTTCCTTTCGTTTTGTTTTGTTTTTAAATTTCAATATGACAGTTCATCGTATCGCCTTCCAATGGAAATTTCAGTCGAAAATTAAAATTATCGCATCGAGTTTGCACGATAGTTCACATCAGTGCTTTTGATATTTTATATCCCCCGTTTTTTAGGTCGATTCGCCTATTTTTTTTAAAAAACTGTGTTTTGATTTAACTGTGAATAAAATGTTCACATCTAATTAACTCAATACTTTTTAAATTTAAAGTCAGGGTATAATTTTGAAGTTAAAGTGATTTTAAAAGTAAAAAATAAGTCTTCAACTGATTACATTGCAAATCCTTTATAACTGTTGATAAATTTAAAATAAAATTTTAGTTCAACGTCATCTATACTATTATATAAAAGAGTAACTTTTTTTGTTTGTCAGTTTGGCTGTATGTATGCACTAAACTCACAAACAAACAAAAAAACTCTTTTAAAAAATAGATATAATACAAATTTCACTTATCTGGTATGCTATAGGATACAGCAGAAAAGAAAATTTTTGTTAAATACAGAATAATAAACAAATTAAAAACTTACCACAAAAAAAATCGTATGGAAATTTTCTAAAATCAAGCATGTAGGTATTTTCCTTGCAAAAATCTGTTTTATAAATTTTCAACTCACATTTACTTTAAGCTCAATTATTTATAAGGAGGAGTTGTTTTGCCATGGAAAATTGCCTTTTGTGGCATGTGGGGTGGGAAATCGGGGGTTTGACTGGTTCCGGTGTAATCCGGTTCGTCAAATCAAATTTTTGGTGGGCTGATTTCTGGAATCGGCTCAAAAAAAAAAGTAAGGTAGGGTAATATTTTTGTTTTTTTTTTTAGGGAACATTTTTGATGAAAATAAGTAATGGGTAGTTAAAAATCTTCATCGAAAAAAAAAACAATTCAAACCATGTGCAGAATAATGTGCCTTGGTAGGTGGGAGCGAGATAGTGAGTAGAGTTGTTTTCACCGGCAACGAATCGTGTTGATATTTTTGTTTAATAGGAAAAGTTCAAATAAAAAAAAAAAAAACATCAACGGTAGGGATTTTCTCTATAGTAAGAAATGAGTGGAGTAGGGTATATATATGTATATGAGTAAGGTAGGTATAATATTTGCAGCAGAAATAAATGTTTGCTACTGAAATTGTTTGGTTTGGTGGTGGGTGTTTGCTGGATATGGTAAATGGAAACGAACTTATAGGCAAGGGGCGTGCACAAGGAGGGGTAATAGGCATTTAATGCACCCCTAATAAAAATTATTTTTAATTTTTTTTTCTGAGTAAATTAAACAATCAAGGGCGCACGTAAATAGGATGGGGGGTGCTTATAAATCGGCTTAGTTAATTCACAACTTGAGTTCTAATTGTTGGATTTTAAGGTAAGACTGAAATTGGTTGGTTTGGCGGTGGGTGGTTGGTTTTTTATTACTTTATTTAGGTTAGGTACAAATTTTTTCATGAATATAAGTGATGGTGGGGTGGTAAAAATATGTATGCAGGTTTTTTGGCAACGAATTATTCTTCATCGTCAAAAAATAAAAAAAAAAAAAACAATTCAAACAATGTGCACTGTGCCTTGGTAGGTGGGAGCGAGATAGTGAGTAGAGTTGACTGTTTTCGCGTTTCGCCGTCGACGAATCGTGGTGATATTTTTGTGTATAGGAAGGTATGGTAAAACAAAACAAAACATAAACAGTCGGTAGGTATAGGTATGAGTAGGTAGGTATAATAGGTATTTGCAGCAGAAAAAAAAATGTTTGTAGGTATATCTAATCTACTAAAATTGGTTGGTTTAGCGGTGGGTGGTTGGTGATGGTGAATGGAATCGAACTTATTTAGAGGCAAAGGCGTGCACAAGGGGGGGTAAGGGGGCATTTGCGCCCCTTATACAAATTATTTTCAATTTTTTTTTCTGAGTAATTACACAATCAAGGACGCACGTAAATAGGATAGGGGGATGCTTATTACATGAAAATCAACTAAATTTACAACGTGAGTTCTTATTGTTGGATTTTAAGGTAAGACTGAAATTTTTGTTGGTTTGGAGGTTGGTGGTTGGTGATGGTGAATGGAAACGAACTTATTTAGTGGCAAGCGCGTGCACAATAAGGGGTAAGGTGGCACTTGAATCACTAATACATTTGTTTTTCTAATTCATTTTGTTGAGTAACTACACAGTCAAGGGCGTAGGTAAGCAAAGGTGATGTGGGGGTGCTTATTACGTTCAAATCAGCAAAATTTACACCTTGAGTTCTAATGATCGGATTTTCAAGGTTCGAGATTTTAAATGAAGATTAAATGTAATGTGGGAACAAAGAAGACAAGAACGTGCGCAAGGAGGGATCTGGTTTCCAGAATCGGCTCAAAAATTTTTTTTTTTAGGTAATACCTACCTACATATGTATTTTTATTTTAATAGGTAGGTACCTACTTTATTTAGGTAGTACAAGTGGTAAAATTTTTTTGATGTTGGTAAGTGATGGGTGGGGTGGTAAAAAATGTATTCCGTTTTTTTGGCACGGAATTATTCTTTATAGACGGCAATAACCCTTGCTGGGAAAAAATGCTTCGAATATGGTAGGTATATGGTAGAGAAGAAGAAAAAATTTAACATTTCATTGATAAATTATTAATTTCTTTATCAAGTGGTTACTAACACAATTCACGGTCGTTCGTTCCTTAGGGGGTAATGGGAGGTAGGTATAACATAACATATAAATAGTCTGATTTTCAAAGTTGTCTTAAAATTACACTATAGGCAGGCAGGTAGGTACATAATTAGGTTCATTACATTTTTATTCAAATGCAAGCCCACACAACCCACACACATAATTTTAGGAAAATAATTGTCAATGTTCATTGATACGTGTGGAGGCTTATTTTCAATGTTACCTGACAAAATAAAACGTCAATGTTACCTGACAAGTAACATGGATGGTGTGTAGCGCTCTTTAAGCTGAACATTTTTCGAGTGCTGATTTTAAATCATCTTTTTGGTCGATATTTGGTTGTCATAAGGTTTTACTAAAGAAGACCCGGGCAACGCCGGGTTTTATCGGCTAGTATTTTATAATCAAATATCCTACTGTATACATAATAGCGTGGAGCTCTAAAAGTGGTAGCAAAGTGGATGGGTATAAATTATGTCCGTTTGATACTTTTTAGTGTAGTGAGTTTTCCTTTAAGAATGAAGTTTTTTTTTTTTTTTACTTTGAAATTGTTCTGCGGGCTTTCTTTCTATAGAGACATCTAAACCTATACCGTTTGCAATCGATGATTGTGTTTTTTGCTTTAGTTTTTTTGTTGTTGTATTTTTTCGATTACAATTCATTCGACAGCTCTAAGATGCCAAGCTGTGGATATCTTTGTCGTATATTATATAGGATTTTGGGAGTATCTTTGCATTTATTTCTCTGTCGGTATTTTCATTCAAAAGATAAATCGATTGTTGTAATTGTGCGGTGTCGTTGTTAGGAAAAAGATAAATGGATCACTTAGAATCCCGAGGGGATTTTCTAATAGGTGTACCGCTACGCAAAAGTATTTTATGTTCTTTTGATTCTAAATGTTTTAGTGTTAGAACGTGTAAAATTGGAAATCGAAAGTTTGTTTTTTGCATTTACATGTACCAAGATACAGGGAAAAATTTCGAACCTACAACTATACTGCCGTGTTAACTGAAATTGACTTATCTGACATTTGTCGATTTTTTCATTTCAGGCCAAGTTTAAAGTCCTTTTGGGATAGTTTCCATTGATAACTAAAGTGATATATCACTTTTTGAGCAGTTAATCACACTAGTTATTTAAATTTTTTGCAATAATTATATTTATAATTTACATAATATTTTCTGGTAGTGTGTTGCTGTAAATTCCAATAAATGGAAAAAAAAATAAAAAAAAAAAAAAAAACTGGAGATGCGGGGCATCGATCCCCGTACCTCTCACATGCTAAGCGAGCGCTCTACCATCTGAGCTACATCCCCGATGAAAATTTTGTTGTCAAATTAAGAACTCATGATCATCACGTTTAGGAAATGTTTCTTGAGTGAAGTTATTTTTGGCAGTCCCAATTGATGGCCTGCCACTGCCATCATTATTATGAACATACCTATCTGTTTTCCATTTTACCTGCTAACATTTATACGAACCTGATATAGGGCTATTTGGAAATTTTGAATAAAAATACAAACACGAGATTTCAACCAAATGGATCCCGCAATTTTTTCTATTTACCTGGACCTATATGTACCTACACATATTCTGCCTTATTCATAAAAAAAAATTGGTTATTTCAGCTCTCGTGTTCAGGGAAACTACACCATGGAATAAGAATAAAGGCAATTGCTTACTGCTCCATTTGTTATTCCATGGTGTAGTTTCCCTGAACACGAGAGCTGAAATAACCATTTTTTGTTTATGAATAAGGCAGATTATGTTTACGTTCTTATGTACTTGTACATAGTGTAAGCCACAGAAGGAATTTTTTTAAACTTGGAACATAGAAGGGAAATTGTAATACCTACCTATTTATCAATATATTATTTTATTTTATTCCATTAAATCAAATTGTTTTAAATGAGAAATTTTGAAAAATTATTTTCCAATTTAAAGTTAAAAGAATTTGAAAATAGGTTTTTTTTTTTGCATATATCTCAAAAACGGGTTATTTTAGAGAACAAATTTGAGGCAGTTATCCATCGAAACGATGACGTAGTTAGAGCAATTTTTAAGTCAGTTACCAAGGGCGAGTGGTAATGAAAATTAGTTATTTTTTTTTGCAAATACAGATGTATATCAAAATATTGCTTGTTTTAAAGAAAAATTATTTTCTACAAACTTTAAGCTGAAATAATTTTCTATAAAAATAGTCTTATGACCTTGCGCGAAGGCTTTTTTTGTGGGTGATTGGTTCAGCTACAAATATTGCTAATCAAAATTTTTTGAGATATTTGCAAAAACATATTTTCATGACCTTTGACCAATTGTAAAGCTAAGTATAGACGATTGTCAGATCCTTCAATATTGTCAGATCTGTCAAAGGTCTGACAATAGCGGACAATTAGCTATGTTGGGTCTGAGCGAGTTGGCGGCAGGCTGCCTATTGTTACCAATTGCTTGAGCTGGTTTTTTTTCAGGTAGTGTCCCTGTCCACCCTCGTTTTGGCATTCTTAAAATTTATTTAATTGCTCGTATAGTTTCTTGGCCATTTTGAAGTCCAATTTTTTTTTAACTTGTTGGAATTTGCTGTTCACTTTATTTGTATCCTATTTAATCTTCATTTGAGTAGATATCCGTTTGACATTTCGAACAATGAAAAAATTGTCAGCGATTGTAAGATGTTTTCAATGAAAACATCTGACAATGACCAATGAGTCTGACAATGTCCTAATCGTCTGACAATGACACAAATTGTGCGTTCAGACGATTGTAAGATACCTGACAATTTTTTGTCAGATTGTCATCTGACAATTACCTGACAATGACGTTTCTGACAATATTGTCAGACAAAATTGTCAGACGATTGTAAGACATTTGGGACAATATTTTCACTGACAGATCTGACAATATTGTAAGATCTGACAATCGTCTGTACTTAGCTTAACTCACAGTACACAAATATAAGGTATTATCTTGCGCAGGTTGTCAGAATTGAAACTGTCAGAAATTAAAAAATGGTTGCTCGAGTGCTCCCAAAAACTTCACACCGCAATATTAAAAACAACAACAAATACCGAAATTTGACATGTAAATGGGCACTGGACCCACCATTTTTTTTATCGATTTTGATAGATGCGCAGAACGGAACAAATATGAAAACGCTAATGATATTACCTTTAATATATGTACCATGCTTGTAACTGACCTAGCCGTCATCCGATCGGTGGAGTAACTTTCCCAGTTTGTAAAGAGTCTCATTACCATGCCAAATTTCAGCCACTAACTAATTTTTTCCTTTCGTTGTCATTTGTTCGTCTATTCTTACTGGACTATTATATTTTATTTTAGGCCAGTCACCAGACAAAAAAAAAAGATTTTCCTTAATGCACAAAAACGCTGATCAATTTTTTCTAATTGGGATTGGTAGGTGGGTACTAAAAAAGGCGTGGTTGTTAGTGTTGTGCGTCAGCCGCCATTAAAAAAAAAAAAGCGTTTTAGCCAATACCTTGCAAACGGTTCATAGCACACAAAATTTGTTAGTACTTTTTCCATTGGGAATTTAACTAAGTATCTTACTTTTTTTCATAGAACATTTTTTATAGGATTTATACTTTCAGAGTTAAAGCATCTTAAAGCATGCTTTGTTCAAGATTTTGTTTCACAGTATCAGTCGTTAAGAAGATATTGGGGAAAACTAAAAAAATCATACTTTAAGGCCGCTTAACTCTGAAAGTATATGTAAATCCTGTAAAAAAAAAAATTCTAACAAAAAAGAAATAATTTAATTTCCTATAAAAAAAGTGTTTACAAATTTTGTGTACCATGAGCCACTTTAAAAATATTGGTTCCAACTCGTTTTTCAAAATGGCGGCTGACGCAAAATACCTGCATCCGCGTCATTTTATTTTTATACTCAAAGACAACACACCTAACAATTACAATCATAAAATTTGATCAGTATATTTTGCCAAAAAAAGCCCCTGCGGACTAGCCTATAACTTTAGACAACGGAGTCGATTGCTTGAATCTTGACAAATATAATATGTATGTATGTATTTGTTTTTATTAATTAAAGCTTATTTCACACTATTTCCAAATACTTCGACACTGTTTAAATTGTCAAAAATCTAATAAATACGACTAAAGATGCTTGTATTCTAGATTTTGAGAAAAGTGAAAATAACAAAAACACCGGATTGAAGTCGAATTTAAGGTGTTCGATATTAGAAATCGAAGTTTAAAGGTTCAACAGCACGCCAAAGTAACTGGCAGGAGAAAGCAACTGGAAATTATACTTTCAATGAATTAAAAAATATCAATATTTTTCTTTTTTACTAAAAAATTTGAATTCAAAACAAAATCAAGACGTTCAGTCATAAAAATAATATTATTTTTGAATTTCGATATTAACGAAAATATGTTTCACCCTCATAACAAATTAAAACAAAATCACATGATTTTATGAGAAATAATTGTTTTTGCAAAACACCAAAACTTTTCATTACTCCCTATCCCTAAGAGACCAGATGGCCTCAATTATTCGGATCAGATTAAAGTTCATCGGTTATCAAATTAATTTAATTGGGTTCGAGTCGCCTTTCTCTTTATTCCTCTTCAACTCTTCGAGTAAAAAAAAAAAAAAAAAAAAAAAACAAATACACAAACAGGACCTTTTTTTAAGTGCTTTTAGCAGCCATTAAAAAGTTGAGAAACATTTTCTATATAAAACAAACAATGTCCGCAAGGCGAGTTTGACGTTCTGTTTTTATTTCAAAATCACCTGACCCAGCGCCTTTTCGGATGGACAAAATTAATTATTCATGATGGTGGTTTTGTTAGCTTAAAAACTTGGATCTTTCTTTCATTTCAAGGGATTGATAGATGATGAGCATTTGGATTTCAACTTGAATAAAAAAAAAAGACCAACAAAAAAAAAAACAATATTTACATATTTTAGAAAATTTTCTAGAAAAAAATACATTTTACAGAAGAAATGTCTTTAATTTTCTATAAGTGTACACATTAATATTATAAAGAAACCCTTCCTATAGCATTGCAGGGAGAAATTTAGAAACTGAATATCATGGGCGGGGCTTGCTAGCTTAATTGGGCTTTTCCAGAATCTGACTCTGTCTTTTCTCTTTCTAATTTTGACAGTTCTTTAATTAAGAAGAAGCTCTAGATAGGGGGAAAACAACAATACAAACAAACATAAATACACACCGATACTGTTTTGTTTTTTTTTTCCATCTAGAGTTTTGACGTTTGGTGGAAGTTCAGAATTGACTTTTCGACTACAGTTATTGTTTTGAAAAGAAGAGAGAATGGGTACGTTCAGAAGACATAGGGAACTTCATATGTAGTCAACTACGTTCGTTGAACGCAAATTTTACCTAGGAACCTAGTTGATGACTAGAGGTGTCATTAATGCCAAACTACGAACTTTACTTCAAGCCTTTACCTTCCGTTGATAGAAAGAAAGTAGTTTTAATAATATTTTTATCTGAGAATCGCTTCACACAAGGCAGAAATCAGCTAGGAATTTTGTAATATTATTTGTAAACTTTTCTTACTAATGATGTATTGTTTAAATTGAATCTTTATTTATTTATTTCAAACTGTTAAGATAAACGTGAAAAAAAACAAGTCACGGAAGAATAAAGTTCAGCTTACTATTTAATGACAAAATATAATCAGCTGATATTCTGACATAAATGTACTTGCCTAGAAATGTAGGGAGATATTTCTCACCTAGCTTTCCAGCCATTTTCCAATAAAAATTGCCTAAATTGGAATGCATATTTTTGACAGCTGACCAATCAGAGACTAGAAACTTGCCTAGCTTCCTAGTCACCTACGTCTTTTGAACGTGCCCAATGCCTCTGAATTCTGTTTCAGATTTTAGAATCTTCACTAGAAGTGTTTACACGTTTGTATATGTATGAGTAAATGTATGGTGTGAATTAGTTTTGCCTTTAAATGCTGTCAACCGTCAAAAATAAAAACTATTTAAATAGACTATAAAGTTTGCTCCAGACATTGACCAAGACTGCAAATTCTCAAAATTTATCAACAATTGTTGTACATAACCGTAACCTGCTCAAAAATTTAGCAGTTTTGAGGAAAAGAGAGCGCTCGTGAGAAAGCTTCTTTACGCAGAAATCGGCAAGTTTGAGTTCTGTCAAAAAATTCAAATAAATTCAAATAAAGGCTCTCCCAAACCAACGCGATTAATCGCCGCGACAATAGAAAACAATAACAACAACGTGTTGTTTTGTTTGGCAACCACGTGTTGTTATTGTTGTTTTCTTTTGTCGCGGCGAATAATCGCGTTGGTTTGGGAGAGCCTTAAAGCTGCTAACGAAGGGTTGCCCTAGTGTTAATTGTATTTTTATTTCAGATTTGGTGAATGTGCAATTTTTGAATTGTTTTATCAATCTATTAGGTAATTAGCCAATTCACTTGCATAACATTTAGCTTTCGTTTAGTAGAAGTAATTTTGAAGAAGAAAATGTAAATTAATTAAAATTCACTCATTGGGTACTTTTCGGTAGCAAAATAAATTAAAATTTTATAATTTAATGTTAATTAAAGTAAATTGTGTTTTTATTATAAACAAAATGTATTTTTTACAAGTTTATTTATTCTTTACAACATTTTTTTCCTTTCGTTATAATTTTTTGAAAATTTTGGTTTTTGAGTTATCATCAATGATCAATGGCAACTCTAGTCGATTCTTATGTTTGACGTTTAAAAAGTGGCATAAATGTTTGCCCAGAAATCTTTCCAGACTTTTTCGGCAGTTTTCTTCCATCTGAAAGAATTTCAACCCCACTGATGAAAAGTAGTAGCTCGTGGCGTAATGGTTAGTGCGTCGGACTGTCATGCCAGAGGTCTGGGTTCAATACCAGCCGCTACCACCTTAAGTTTTTTTCATAGCGAGGAAGTGACAAATCCTCCAAGAGTGAGTATACTCTCTTGTCATAGAAAAGTGCCGCTCAGTTTAGCCGTTTGGATTCGGCAATAAACTGTACGTCCCCTCCATTCCTGCAGACACGCACACAGGAATGGTTGAGAGTTGTAAGTCGCTAGGCACTGGTTCTTCATGAGCCATATGTGCCACCAAATTTATTTATTTTATTTTTTAATCAAAATTTGACAGATTGCCCAAAACTGCCCAAAAAAATCTGGAACAAAGCTGCCTGTTCTGTTTGGTAACTTGAATTTTTGACCAAGTTTTTTTTCCTATGGGTTTTGACAGCAAAATGTGAAAATTTGCAAGAAAAACAGACCAAGTGTTGACGAAACTGAGTAGATTATTTACACAGTATAAAGACTTAACTGCCTTTCAAAACTTTTTTTTTCCAAAAAGTACAAAAGTGAAAAACTAAAACATCCACTTGAAATTGGTTAGCCATTTTAGATTGATTTCACAGATCAAATACAATTTTTTTTTGCAAAAAGTCTTGAGTGTAGTAAATTCTTATGTCTGTCTTGACTAAAGACCTAAAGACGTGGTTCAGTATTTAATCCGTGGTTCAGAAATGTTAAATCGCAGATTTCGGTGGATTAACTGATGTGGAACGATGGTTCAAGGTTCAGAAATGTGCTATTAAACAACCGAAAGGGGTGAGTTGGAATTCCTGATCCTTTTTTGTATAACTGCTCTACGTTTCATAGAGTGCTGGCCGTGCGCAGTATTTTACCTAGCTGTGATTTTTCAATAGTTTTCTGAACTTTATAGTTTAGATCTTAAGTCTACCCAGGCTAAGTCCTTCTATCTAATAATATTCTATTACAATAATTTTCTTTTCCTCTTTTATTTTATTTGCACTCATTGAGTTTTTGAAACAATAGAACTTATTCATATTTTGTTTACACAAAAACTATGGTTATTCATTCCCATCATACCCTATTTTATTTAAACATGAACAAGAAATATCCTACATAACATGTATGCCGACATTGTACAAATATCCTTAAACTTTTGTGTAAACTAAATTTATGGCGGGACAAACAAGCAAGGAAGAAACTCCTTGAAACTTCTTCTTGTTCCCATTAAGCAAACAATCTACGTATGTACATTACCAAACACAATAATGTGGCAGATTGCTTACCCTTGCAATTCAACGGAAGGAGTATGTGTCTTTTCGCGGCCACAATTTTGCCGCACACGATAGCAGAATGTGTGTGACGCACCAAAAAGTCAAAAAGATTTCCTGTATATGTATAACAAAATTTATGATAAGCTCATCAAAAAATATGTGTGCGCGCCAAAAATTTGTTAATTAATTAGTGGCAGGGCATGAAATTGCCTAAATTGAAATTTATAAGTTATGCATTATTAAAAGAACAATTCGACGCTGATGCTCGAGCTCGGCTGTGATGTTGGCTTAGGCAAAGGATCTGAATTTTTTCATCAACGAAAAATTTACAATAACTGCTTTTGAACACAAACATTTAACATTATACGATAGGTATAAGTTTACAAAGCGAGTAGAGAACTCTTAGTTCAATAAACGAAGTCCTTGTAGACACATAAATCAAACAATAAGCACTCCTGAGGAGTTTTGTCTTCCGAAATGGCTTATTGAATATGATCCTGGTTCGGGAATATATCTACAACTTTCATTTCCATGTGCCTCTTCGAAGGACCATTGCACAGCTAAAGAAAAGTAACGATGTCTTCTTATTATAAATAGCTCATATATTTGCATAAAAGCCACGTTAAAGTTCATCGAACAACTGGAGTTGGTCCTTTTTAGCTCTGTGGCTGATGATCCCAATTGAGTACCTACAAGGATGTAGATATGTAGGTATGTGGTTTGTCGAAGGATATTTTTTTGTTTTTTGCAAACTTATGATTGCATTAAGGACAAGTTGAAAAAAGGACCACATAAGTGATGGCATTAATTACAGTAGCATGAAGCATGTTTTCCATATTTTTCATAAGTCTTTCCCACCAGAAAGCTGGATAAAAACTTTTAATCACTGCCAGAAATAATTTTTACACTCGTCCTTTCAAAACCCAATCCATATACATGTTCTCCATGTGTGGTTTCGGCTGTGATATATATGTTACCGTAAAAAGCCGAAATAATGAAATTCTAGAATTTACAGTTAAATCCCAGAACAATTTTCACCAATGGTGGTGAGAAATTCTAAGATTTACCGGATAATTCTAGAATTTCATTATTTCGGCTTTTTACGGTAACATATATACTCGAACTCATTGGTGGCAAAAGGAGGAAGTTAATTTTCAAAGGGAATGGTTTGTTTTTTTCTGGGGTGACGACAACACCACCAGTGATTTAGGACTTTCATTTAGTTGGTAGCTTATACCTTTTTTATATACGAATACCTATATATGAGAATATAGGAAGTGCCCAGGCATTTCAAATCTGCTTAGACGTTATGGAAACTTGTGTCGCTTTTGGTCAAAGTATGTTCGTGTCGTGCTGATAATATTTTAAATGTTTTTAATGATAAATTTGACAGGATGTGAAAGTGTACTTATATGAATTCTTGCCAAAAAGCTGGGAGTTTTTTTTTTGCCCATAAAACGGATTAGACTAAGTGATAAAAGAGTTTGCATAAAGCCATTTACGGGAACAATTTTTTTTTTTTTTTACATTTTAGAAAATAATAATAGAAAGACGAATTCTTACCAAATACCCTTTGTGTACCTACACCTCTGGTTTGATAAAATAAAATATATTCGATTTCGATTAAAACTAAAAAACTATAGGCCAAGCGCCAGGGGCAAACAAAATTCCATAATGCAAAAACACTGATCGAATTTTATAATTGGAATTGGTAGGTGGGCCGTTTCTAAGTATATCTACAGGATGTTCGGTATAAGGTGCACCAAAGAGCTAGAGCGAGTAGGTTGGGTTAAGATAAGAAAAATCGTATTGGAGGGGGGTCTATTTCTCCCCGTTAAGGCAAGAAAAAAATTATTTGAACACAATTTTTTTCATTATTTTTTCAAAATTTTGATTTTGAAAATTATTTTTTCAAGAACTGTTCTTTTAAATAATTTGAATTAAAAAGAAGATAAAAGAAAAAGCTTCTGGCTTTAAAAAAAAGTTTAGCATGACATTGTAAGTATTGCCGTTGTTGTCTAATAATTTTTTTTCTATTTCAAGACGATTTCTTAGAAAATTGCACTCCTGCCTAAACGGGGGGAAATAACCCCCCCCCCCTCCCATACGATTTTTTTTCTTATCTTAACCCAACCTACTCGCTCTAGCTTTTTGGTGAACCTTATACCGAACACCTTGTATAAATGTATATAAGTACTAAAAAATGACGCGGCTGTAAGTGTTGTGTGTCAGCCGCTATTTTGAAAAACGCGTTTGGCTGATCGAAACTCTCGATTTACTACCTGAACAGAATAGAATGCGGCAACTGGAGCTGGAAACGGAGTTGCAAAAGATGTCAAAATGTGTCGTACAGCTTTGAAAGTATTTTAAAGAAAAACAAAACAATATTCTTGTGAACAAGCTCAGATATCAGAATTCACATTTTTTATTTCCCCTATTTTTCCTTTTAATTAATTGTTTTTTCGTGACACAAATAACAATATAATGTAAAAGGTCCACCAGAGGAAAACGGCACAAGTCCATTTTAAATTATTCTGAGAAAAATGAAAATAAAGTTAAATTACTTACATATATACGCTAAATTGTACGTTAATAAGTGGTATTTTTGTTTCTAATATTCAATGCTCAAAAAACCAGCTGCTTTATCTATGGACTTGTGCCATTCTTCCATTTCTTTTTAATGGATTTTCCTATAAAATTACCACTTTTTTTCAAAAAAGTTAATAGAACATCATAAAGAACTCACAAAAAGATACCAAATGTCGTCATTAGTTAAATTTTGGAAAAAAATTGGACTTGTACATTGGACCCTTCATATTTTGTTCCGACGCAAAATTTTTGTTTTTATCCATACAATTTGGAAGTGCTGCACGTGAAAAGTTAAAACTTGCGTCTGCAGCTACATATGCGGCCACGCTGCGTTGTGTTCGCAACATTGAATTTGTGTGTATTCAATATTTTGACAGCTCTTCCAACTGCAGCTCAAGTTGCAGCTCCGTCTCCATTCTGTTCAGGCAGTTACGTGAATGTCCAATTTAATTTGTCCTAAATTAATTTTATTAATCTTCTGTCTTTAGAGTGCAAATCTAAACCGATATATTCATTTTAGAAGTTCTCAAGAAAATCAGTTTAAATTTAATTTTTGATCGACATACATATATCCGAAACTCGGAACATTCATTTCCTTCCGACGAATAGCAGAATACAAACTTTCACGCGAACGTTTAGCAGAATAGAGGTGAATATCTCGAAAACGGCTCATAGCAAAAAACGGCTCACACAACATTTTTTGTAAAGCACTTTTTTCATAAGAAATTTAACTATCTTATTTTTTTTTCAAAGAAATTTTTTTATAAGATTTATACTTTTAGAGTTAAAGATCCTTAGCATGCAAGAGATATGTATTGGGGAAAAAATAAAAAAGCACAATTTAAGGCGCTTTAACTCTGGAAGTATATGTAAATCCTATAAACAAAATTTCTGTAAAAAAATGAAAGATAATTTAATTTCCAAATTTTGAGTAGCATGAGCCGTTTTCAAGATATTGGTTACAAAGCATTTTTCAAAATGGCGGCCTACGCATAACACCCACAGCCACTCTATTTAATTTTTATATCAACTCAAAAACAATACGCAAAAAAAATTCTGCCAACTAGCCTACTAGTTCTGTAAGAGTTTCGAGATTTAAGTTGTTCACAAATGCTTATTATTCAAACATAATTTTGATATCCAAATCAAAACATAATTATAAAAATTGTCGTTTCGAATTTCGAATATGTGTTATACAAAAATCTACGTACGAGTAGTGTCTGTTTTGTTATACTTTGTACAATAATAATTTCGGTTACTACCCAACAAAATTTTCAGTTAACAATCAAACAAAAGAAACAAGAAAAAGAGAACTTACTTTTATGAATGATTTTAGGTTGCAAAGTGGATCACAACAATGACCTGATATTAATTGAATATGTGCGTGAAGTTAGGACTGCTATTTTCGATTTTGCAAAAAAAAAAGTTGAGCGATTTTGTGCTTCGGAAAATTGAAAATTTTACGGATGATTTTTTTTTTTAATTAAGTTTTTTCTAAAAACTTAAAGTTGTGCTTCCAAATGCACAAACTTTCAATATTGAAAATCGAAAATGACGGTACTTCCTTTACGCTTCGCAAAATTGTTCGCTCTAAAAGTTGCAAATATGCGAATATTTTTGTTTATTTCTTCGGCACTTGGCATCACAAGCTGAACATAAAACAGGGCAAGCTAATTTTTTAAATCGTAATTTAAAAAAAATTTATTCGTCAAATTGGCAAATTTACGAACTTGAAAAAAAAGTTGCGGCATAAGTTGATCACAATATATTTACAAAAATATTAAAAAAAAAAATCAAAAATAATGGGCTAACTTCACGCACATTACCTACTTGAATTTAGTTTCAAAAATGTTTGATGAGATCTTCATTAATTCTTGCGATTGCATCCTTAAACATGCCAAATCGATAGCTCAAATAAATTTGCAAATCATCAACATAAACATGCCAAATCGATAGCTCAAATAAATTTGCAAATCATCAACATAAACATGAATTCTGCAGTATTTGACTTAAATTTAAGAGTCGACGGTAAATCGTTAATGAAAAGCATAAAAAGAATAATTGGACCTAGGACTGATTCTTGTGGTAAGCCAGTGTGCGGAAATCATAGAGTTCATTATTTACAAGAACGGTCGGAGATCTTCCGGTTATGTATTCCTTGATGAGCGAAATTTTTCGAACTGTCAAAGAACTAAATCACTTTTAATTTTATTTTAGAAGGCGTGTGTGCGGAACTGAATAAAATGCTTTTAAGAAATCGAGGACAACCATCGCCGTCGCGTAGTTGAAAGATTTTTATCAATTTCTTGCAGTATATCATGGACTATTTTTAGAAGTTCTGTTAGTACAGCTATACTTGTGGTCTAATACTATAGTTTGGGTGGGTTAAACCAGTTGATGGGTATTTAAAAATATGTAGTCCGCTGATTCACTACATATCTTCTCAAATGCTTTAGAAACAAAAGGTAAGATTGATATTAGAGATTTGATATTTTGTCAAATATTTCCCAACACTCACAAAATTTTTCTATTGCTATTGCTATTGCTATTGCTATTGCGATCGCTATCTCTTTCAACATCATCTATATTTTTTCATCTTTTGTCATGTTTAGATTGAAAAATTTCAAACAAAAAAATATGTCGGTAAATTGCAAAAAAAATCACAAAAAAAAAAATAATGTTTTAAATCTTTTTCTGTAAATCCTCCCAAAACCCAACCGAAAGTGGCGATAATACTTTCACTTTTTTAAATTAATTTATGTAGACCCCTAAATAATGAGAGTACCCCCACTGGCGCGATGCAAAATGTTTAACATTCTTCTGCCGTCGAATAATCGCTCAGAATGAGAATGTTGCGCGCTAGTTCGGCAAAGCTTTAAAGGTTGCGACATCATTGAGTTATTAATCCTTCCAAATTTTGGAAAGAAAGAAATTTTTAAGTAAGGGAGGACACATAGTTAAAAACGAGGACTGTCCTCCTAAATGGAGGTCGGTTGGGAATAGAAAATTTTTAATAGATGGTTAAAGTTTTTCAATATGTCTGTAATTGGTCGAAAAGGGCAACAGTAGTTGGTCACCTATCGCATGTCAAGATTTTCGAGTAAGGCAGGTAATGTACTATACGAACACATTCATCACCTACACGGAAGAACGAAATATGATTTGGATAGAGAGGGTTAAAAAAAATGTATTTGGTTGTTTCTCCGTCAATTTTCTGTTAATTAATCGAGATTTGGAGTTAAAATTATCTTTTCAGTTGAAATAAAAAGAAAATTTTTATTAATTTTGAATAGAAAAAAAAGAAACCCCAACCTACATTAGGAACATTTTTGCCCTAAAAAAGAATACAATATTAACAATTATTTGAAGTGTATGTTAAGCCAAACCACAGCGTGTATAATTTAAAATCATTTGTTCTAAGTCAATATTTGCTTAGCAGAATAAAAACGCCATTGTTGTGTGCGAAAATATATTTTCTCCAATCTGCATTGTTTTTAGTTGAAGTTGGGCTGCTATAGTAGTATTTATATTCCATGTTCGTTTATTTTTTAACCTGCTGATGCATATAATTATGGAAATTTAAAATTCTTCTCCAAACGCGCGTATATTCCTTTAGGATTGTAGCAAGGTCGGGCAGGAGAAATAAAATTCCTGTTTTTACTTCAGAGTGGCAACGGTTGGAGGAAAGCAAATAAAAAGAAAAAAGAAAGATTTTTCATTTAGATAAACAGTGATTTTTTATTTCTCTTCTCTTCTTTTGTTTTTTTTTTTTTTTATTCTTCATTCTTATTATTTATTTTTTTCTTCCAAACTGTACCTAACTATATATCGGTGTTCATTTTTGCTTTACTGCTCCTGATGGTGCCATTGGTGTTTTTCTTATGATGAATGTTTTGTCAGGATCTCCAGGAGGTGCTGTTTGGGTGAATTTGAATATGAAGTATAAGATGGGGTGGGATGAGCAAGAAAAATAAGATAGAGAGTTGACATCTGTAATGCAAAACTTTTCTTCTCGAGAATATTATTGTCTTTTTTTTTTTTAATAATAAAATGCTTGGATGGACAAATATCACATTGGACTAAATTTTTTAGCGGATTTGAAAGGCAAATGATTTTCCAAAAATTATTGATTTTCATTTGAGTAGGAAATAAAATAAACAAATGGATAGCTCGAACTTTCTCTTGTCGTTCAACAGTGGTGGAATTACGATGGTTGAGGTTCAAAACTTTATCCCTTATTATAACAAATAAAATTTTAAATATAAAAGCAATAATATACAAATATGTAATAAAAAAAATGAAACATACAGTATAGTCCCTCGATAATGTGACCTAACTAAAACAAGTCAAAATCGCCATATTTGCTAAGCTAAGCGAGCACAGGCGCCTTACCAAATTTGAACTTCCTAGCATTAGTGGCTCCTGAGATATAGATATAGCACAGGAAAAAAATTAAAATTTTAAATTTATCATTCAGGGGCGTGGCATCCACCCACTTCTCTGAAAATAGTTATCAATCTAATGGAGCACTTCCCGACACAATAAAATCTTGTTATTTCGCACAAAGGTAGGCCTTGTGGTGCATGCAAAGGAAAAAATCGAAAAATATGGATTTTATATATAGGGGGCGTGGTATCCGCCCACTTTAAAAGAATTGCTATCAATTATTTGGAGCACTTCTGATTGTTGTAGAATGATGAAATTCGGAAGGGCAGGAGGGCTTGCAACGTTTACAATGGACAAAATCGAAAATTTGAGGATTTCCATATAGGGGGCGTAGTATCCGCCCCCTTCCTCAAATTAGTTTCTGATTGTTGTAGAATGACGAAATTTGGTATAGAGGCAGGCCTTGCAATGTGTGTAAATAAAAAAAAATTAATTTGAGATTTATCATTCAGGGGCGTGGCATCCACCCACTTTCTTAGAACTATGTCTGATTGTTGTAGGATGATGAAATTTGGTAGAGCGATAGGGCTTGCAATGCAAACAAAGGAAAATAATTTAAAATTTGATATTTGACATTCAGGGACGTGGCATCAACCCTCTTTCTCAGGTAGAGCGTTAGGGTTTATAATGCATGCTGAGGAATACTTAAAAATTTGGGGTTTATCATTTACGGGGCGTGGCATCCACCCACTTTCGTATTTTTATTATTATTTGCTGTACAATGACGATTTGTTAGAGTGTTAGTGCTCAGGTCTATAGGTAAATTGAAAATTTAAGATTTTGTGTTAAAAAAAAAAATACTTTACAAAAAGGAGTGAAATTACACAAAAAACATAAATATTAAAAAAAGAGCCAAGTTCTCCATGTATACAAAAAACCTTTATGTAACAAGTCAGCCGTAAAAAGTATTGACATCTAAACTTTTGCCAAGTTCTAAGTTTAAGAAGGTTTATATCAAATATTTTAAGTAGAGTAATATCGAAACAACTTCAAATTATGAGAGAAATTTCTTATTAAATGATTACTGACTAAAATTTGGTATAAGTACTTTTGAGTATGTAATCAGATGGAAAAATGAAACCTTGCCAAGTAAAATTACCAAATTTTAGTCAGTAATCATCAAATAAGAAATTTCTTTTATAATTTGGAGTTGTGTCCCTAAAAAAGGCGAATCTTCTTTTCCCTCTAACTATCGTCCAACTGCACTTATGTACGTCCCTTCTTCCCAAGGTCTTGGAAATGCTGATAAATAATTAGTTCAAGAAATATCTTAAAGAACGAAAGCTTCTTAGTCAGTATGGATTTCGTAGCAATAAGTTCACTGGCGATCTGATGATTTATCTTACCAAACAGTGCAGTGGCACAAATCTTACATCGTTTTTGTGAAAGTAAGAATATATTGCACTTAATATTTCAAAAGCGTTTAATAGAGTTTGGCATCAAGCTCTGTTATCGAAAATGCGTGACAATCTATTTATCGTTGAACTAGAAATTATCTTTTAGACCGTTCAACAGAAGTTGTATTAACCGGTTTAAAGTCTGAAATTCTCCAAAATAAATGATTTTGTGCTCCAGGGCTCCGTTTTGTCTCCGACTCTCTTCTTTACATTCATAACCGAACTTTTGTCTAAAAATTTGAATCCATTAAACTGTTTCGTTGACAACTATACCCTCAGCTTTTCATATTCGTTTTCTGGGATTCTTGTCCTTCGGATGTGAAACTGGAGCGGCAGCTCTCAACATTATTGTCCAATGGGAAATCAGAAACCACGTAGAATTTAATTTTTCCAAAACGCAATGCTGTCTCCTATCGTTTAAGCGAAACCCACGGCTAATGCCGCTTTCAATGAGCGGCAATAACATCAAGGAAACTGAACTCTCAGTTCTCGGTATGTGTATTAAGCGCTTAATACACGATACAACCTATCGTACCGACTTGGAGTTGTACCGATATCGCAGCCGTCTTCGCTCCATAGCATTCTACGTGCGATTTAGGTACAGCGGCTACCTTCGAGTACACACACGATACAACCATCACTTGCGACTACGATAATCGGTACGATAATCGTATCGTGTATTAAGCGCTTTACAGACCACCTCTTGGAAATGACCACATATTCGACGTCGCCAAAAACAATGCCAAGTGTTTCGGTTTTCTTCGAAGATACGAGACATTTGTCTTTCCTTTTGATCCCTTCTGATCTAGCTATAATTCGTCCCTAACTTGAGAACAATTCTCATATTTGGTTAGGTGCTCCAAAAACCAACTTGAGTCTGTTGGATAGGTGATACAACAAAAACGGAAACATTTTCCCTCAAGAACCTCGCTACAATGTTTCATGTCTTTCATTATTTTGTCGCTGTTTTTATAAACAGTGTTCTATTGAAATAGCCAGTCGCATTCCTCCACTAAAACATTTCAAGCGTAATACTCGTATTTTTAGGAATGCTCATCAGTTTACCCTTGACCCTAACTTCCGACGTATACTGTTAAGTACAGATACTCTTCTTATAGCCGCACCAAACCACATGAATTCCGATTGCCGAATGCTTTACCTTGCTCAATATTTTAATCCCGATATTTAGAAATTCAAAATCAATGTGCGACGGGATCTGCTTTTAAATGTTTTTCCTTTTTCCTAAACGCTTGCATCGTGTTGAGGCATCTGAGGGGAAGTCATAATCTCTTTTGTGCGCGCAAATAGAAAAAAATCACAACAATGAATGCTTTTCGGTGGCAATTTCTTTAATTCAGTGCCATGATCAGGGGCGGACTGGCTTACCGGATACTCGGGATTTTTCCCGGTAGGCCCTCGGGCAAGAAAAAATTTCTTAAAAGCACTTGAAATTTCATTTGAAAAAAAAAACTTTCATAAAACTCACTTACGAGAGACTTTATATTAAATATAGTGTTTATTTATGAATTCTTGATCAATAATTCGAAACCCACTAGCGTATGGTGCCCTCGGTTGCAGGCCCCTTTAGTCAATATAAATCTGTTGTGGCCCCCTATGTATTTTTCGAGGGCCTCAGAATTATGTTTGTGGGCCCCCTCTGGATTTTTTGAGGCCAAAAAGAATTATATTTGTGGCCATTTTAGTCGATGTAGGCCCCCTATGGATCTTTGGAGGCCCGGCGGACTCTGTTTGTGGGTCCCATATGGATTTTTCGAGGCCCACAGAATTATGTTTGTGGCCCTTCTAGTCCTGTGGATCGTTGGAGGCCCACCGGATTCTGTTTGTGGACCCCCTATGTATTTTTCGAGGCCCACAGAATTTATGTTTGTGGGCCCCCTCTGGACATTTCGAGGCCCACAGAATTTATGTTTGTGGGCCCCCTCTGGATCTTTCGAGGCCCAAAGAATTATGTTTGTGGTACATATAAGGATTTAATTATTAAAATTAATTTTGTATTGCTATTGCGCAATCACAAGAAATAAAACATAAACAAAAATTAAAAAAAAAAGAATTGAAGACACGAATTTTCAAAAAAGATACCTATAATATTTTTTTTTAAATGGCACTTTTCTCATTTTTATTCAATGGATCCACGGATCAATGTGAAAATTTATAAGAATAGTTTCAGTCCATGTTTCTGTTAAACCTAATACCAAAGGATATAAAGTTACCAAAAAGACGCATCTCATACAAATTTTCTACTGAAAATGACGGGTTCCAAAATGTTGGAACCCGCACTTTGGCTTTTTTATGGGCTTTTCAATAATTCTCTCAGCGCTTTTTAAATGAGATACCACACAAATTAAAACAGTCTGCTTTTTTGTCCTTGAAAAGCCGATAAAAAAAGCAAAAGTTCTTGGAGCAGGTCGCAATATTGGAACCCTCCATATAAAAATGTGCCAGTAACAAATTTGTATGAGATGGAAATTCTTGGTAACTTTATATTCTTTGCTAATACCTACTAAGATTATGATTGTTATCAATATTTGCAAATCTGCAAAAGATTTGCTAAGAAACTACAAGAACTCAATTTGATTTTTTTTAAATTACACCGAATGATAAAAATAGTCCTCATAAAATTGTAAAAGTATCTTAAAGAAATTAAGCTCAAATTACCGAAACTGCTTCCAAATTACCATTATGAGATATTGGTGATAAAAATCCAAACAGTGCTTTTTTTATTCAAGATACAAAATTGGAAACCTAAAAAAAATCATTTGACTGTGAAAAATCGTCGAATTAAAGCTGAAAAGTTGATGAAGTTAATCAACTTATACAAATTTTTGAAGAAAATTTGACTCTTCAATTCTTTTTTTGAAATTATTGTATGTGTTTTATTTCTTGTGATTGCGCAATAGCGATATAAAATTATTTCCACTAATTGAAAACTTATATAATGAATATTTCGAATAGTTTTTGTTTCATCTCAATACGACCACTTTTCACAAATATACAGCTCTTCCAAAACACTAATCAAAATTGAAAAAAAAATGTCCCTTAGTTTTTTTTACTAGTGTAATTTTGTTTCTACTAAACTGAAACATCGTAAAATTTAGGTTAAATAACTAAGCCCTGTAAAAGTTTTGTTTGGTATTTATATTTTATGTTCAAAACTCAAATAAATAAATCTGTCAATCGACACTGCTAAAAACTAAAAAATTATTACGATTACCTACACTCAATGAATTGAACATAGATATTAATAAATTTTTGTACATTTAAACATTAATAAACATGAAAACAAGAAACAATTTCTGCTTATTAACTTTTATTTTTAACCATTTTGAGAGTAATTATGTATTTTGGGGGCCCTTTTCCTAAAAGTCATGTACTGACAATTTTTATTGAATAGAGTATACAAAACTTAACTCATCAGACATCATCAGTGTTTTTTTGGGATTTTATGTAACGTAAAAAATTTCCACAAACAAAAAATACAAATTTACCATCTGTAGTAGGAGTCTACTTCTGTTTTTATTGGCAGTAATTCTAATGTGGATGTTGTATTTGTAATTCGTGTAAAATCCTACTGTACTGTGAATACCTTTCCCAGAAAAACACGACCTTAATTGTGTCCAAATCCATTTTGACTATTTTATAAGAGCACAAGTATAGATAAGTGCGATCCATAGTCAAGCTCTTTATTTCTTTCTTAATCGCCGAGTATAAACCCCAGCTTTCATCTTGTTGTACCTTTTTAAAACAAAGGAATAATTAACACAATGCCTGTTATTGTGAAAACACTTACCCTCCCTGCTCTCTTCGTTAATAACTTCAAATTATGTAATTGTCCAGTTAGACAAAATTCCTCTATCTCACCACCACAACCAGTACTATTACCAATTTTCCAAAGCAACCACACAGCATGGTGCGTGCAGAATCATTTACTATCACCCTGTTGTCATCGTGCGTCGTCGTCGTCGTTGGTTTGTTCTCGTCGCCTTCTTGGCTCCTAATTAAAGTAAAGCCTTGTAAAACGACCGCACAATTAAGAATAACAAGAAATTACCTCTGCCGAAGGATTAAATCTTTTTCTTCTTTAATTTTCTTTGTTCCTTTTCTTCACCTCCGTCGGTATACCCTTGCCGGATCCACATTCACGTGGGAGAGGAGAGCGAGCACCTTCTTTTCAAAAAGTCCCATAAAAGAAATATTAACTT
The DNA here is from genome assembly GCA_947049315.1 of Epistrophella euchroma. NCBI lineage: Eukaryota > Metazoa > Arthropoda > Insecta > Diptera > Syrphidae > Epistrophella > Epistrophella euchroma. The sequence goes on from OX346246.1 coordinate 122,552,520, forward strand.
TAACAAGATAAGGGAAATTATCGTTTTGTTTGTCTCAATTTTAATTGTTTGACATTTTTTTTTTTGGCTTATACAAATTACAACAGAGAATCTTCATCCTTTCTACGTGTTTAAATAATTATTACAATGCAAGGATATCTCTTGTCCTTATCAAAAAAAAAAAAAAACAATAAAAAAACGAAACGAAACAAACAATGATATGCCGCATGTCTGACAATAAACCTTAATTTATCAATTTAATTTCAAATTATGTTTCTTATTAACTTATCCTTGCTTAAGGATACGCCAAAGACGTGTTGCAGCTTTGAGGCAGAGTGGTGAGTGTATTAGAAGGGTGATGTCCTTGACAAAGAAGAAGATGTTAGAAATTCGGGAAATATGGTTTGCCATAACAAAAACAACAACTGAACTGACAAGGGAGGACATGAGACATGATGTTACACCTAAATTATTCATAACGCACTTCTATACTTGGTTTTCTGTTGGGCTGTTGTCCTTCTTCGGTCCTTTTTAGTTCTTATTAAATAAATGTCCTTTTGCCAGGAGAAGAGACGCCAGACGAAAATATAGTGCGATGTTTTTCGTCTGTGATTTTTGGTCTATATGAAAAGGATCTTTGGAATGTCTTATGAATTGCCCAAAAACATTGGAAGGGTCTGTCGAAACTAATTACCATCCTTGTCCATACATATACTCTCCTATATGTATATATGCGAGTGTGGTAAAAGGACGACATGGAATCGCTGACACATGTTAAATGGAGTCAAGTGGCAATCGCTACTGTCGTATATTATATCGGTATATAGTGGATGTTATTAAATCAAGACTATCAAAGACATTAAACTATTATTATTTCGGGGTAACTAAATATTTATGTTTGCATATGCATGAACAGGGATCTGAATATTTTCTATATGCTGTTTCGATAGGAGGAGGATATGAAAGTAAGAGATAGTTTGTGTATTAATTGATTGCCATTAGGATGAGGCTTGAGGGTATAGGCTATCTGAGATTGTGTTGTTTTTTGATGATATGATGGCTTAATTGGTATAGAACTGATTTAGGGAAATTGCTTCTAAATTGTTAATACCCTGAGAAATGTTTTTAAGATGAATTGAAGTTTGATTGTAGTCCAGTCAACGAAGGCAAAATAAATGAAATAAATGGTGTAGTCTGGATTATTTTTTGAAGTGGTAGGGGTGACCCCCAGGTACAACATATTAAAAGTCCTTAGCCCAGACCCACGAGCTTTAGCCAGGAGGGGTAAGGGTCCCCCGTTTGTAGTATTTCGTGAATATTCCGAAAGCCAAGCGTTTAAGAAGAAAATTCCACGTTATATTATATAAAATTTGTAACCCCTAATCCCCTTCCCACTCGCCTTATTACTTTTTCTGTTACTTCTGGGTAAGTTGATCAGTAAAAATTAAATTTGTCGAGAGTAAAATTAAATAAATTTGATGGCACAACAGCTCATGAAGAACTAGGGCCTAGTGACTTACAACTCTCAACCATTCCTGTGTGCGTGTCTGCAGGAATGGAGGGGACCTACAGTTTATTGCCGAATCCGAACGGCTAACGAGCGGCACTTTTCTGTGACAGGAGATACTCTTGGAGGATTTGTCAATTCCTCGCAAGAGGCAGTAGCCGTTTTTTCTTTTTTAAATAAATACATAGGTGGCGAGGCTTGGGATCGAACTTTAGACCTCCGGCATGACAGTCCATCGCACTAACCATCACGCCACGGCTACTACAGTCGAGAGTAATTACCGATTTTTTTAGACTTTTTGAATTTCTAAGCCCCGCATTTCCATTAGTATCACTTCTAGCGAAAATATAAACAAAACCTTTTCTGTAGCAAATTTAATTTACTTTCATTTTGTGCAGTAGACTTTTCTCTTAAACGCTTGGTTTTCGAAATATTTACGAAATACTACAAAAGGGAACCTTTACCCCCCCTCCTGGCTAAATCTGGTGGGCCTGGCCTCAGGTCTGGGGACTTTTAGTATGTTGTACCTGGGGGTCACCCGTACCACTTAAAAAAATAATCCACACTACACTATTTATTTATTTCATTTATTTTATGATTTTGGGTGTTTGTTGACTGGACTATTGATGAAGAGTCTTGATTTGCCTTTGCTGATTAGATATTAAAACGGGATCTCGTTAAAAATGAATAAAAAAAAAATAAAAATCGAAAATGTTTACATTTTGTATACAGATGGTGTTCAATGGGATGCGATATCTTATCAACTCTTTCGAGGTATTAAAACAAACCAAACATACTTTCCGAAAGTTAATAAAGTGATCATAAAAAATCATCTAGTTACATTAATTCAGCAATGGTTAAGAGCATTGTAGCAAGCCCGCCTAGCTTATAGTTGATAGAGCATAAGATTCTAAATTTCGAGATCATAATTTATTGTCCCACGTTGGGCGCCATTTTATTGTATGGCTGGGTAGGAAATTAGGAATAGAAGAAATCAGACAAAGTATATGAATGCAATTTCGGTGGAGCGTGGCCTCCTCGCGAAGCTGGCCAGGTGTATTGATGGTTATCATCGCCCCATTTGAATGCTGTATTTTGCGGCCTAACAACGAAATGTTGACTAATTCTGCCGTTCAGAAGTCTAGAAAAGTATTTTTTCAAATCCTCTGGACTGACAGTGTGGTTACTCTCGTATTTCCATTGTAATCTTGACAAGGTTCTATTTTGGCCTTATACATATACATTTGGCTAGATCGTTTCACTCGTTCCAGCACTATGCCAGCCTTAACAGCCCTCAATAGACTCGGAAACTTGCTCTCCTCCTATTTGTTTCCTTGAAGTCAAGGTGGTGCATTTTAACAAACTGTGTTACATCTCGAAAGATTTGGCCCACATATAGTAAAAATCGAACAACTGGCCTGATAAGCAGACCCTGGCCAGTCGGAGAACATGTTGCGATACTGGGAATTGCTCACAACACTCACTGGGAGGGGACCAGTAAGAAAAGAAAACAGTAATTTTTTTTTTTGCAAATTTTCCACTATGATGGCCAAAACAAGATCATAATCATTTAAAAAAAAGCATTTGTATGATGAGTCCAAAGAACTTTCAGAACTGAAGATCAGAGACCTAATCTTGAGAAACAACGCGACAAAGTGGCAAACTATATACTATTTTTTTAGTCAGACTCTTGAGACCACGAGCATGAGAAAAATGGATTACTGAAGCCTACAAATGGGCTAGGCTAGCATTTTGTCTCGTAAATTAATCTTAAAAATCGTTTTTCATGAAGCTTCCGGTCACAAGAGTAATGATATCAAAACAGTGCATTTCAGCGCTAGGTTCTGCTCGATGCCACCATTTCTACCTGAATATCTTTGTACCTACACTTTCCAAGAAGTCGGTTTTTCCCAAAAAGCTTCTAGTCCATTGAAATGTTGCAAAATTTTGGCCTTGAATTTTGTTCAGGACGAAATTTTTTTGATGTATATTTAGGTGGGATCAGTGTGAGTGTAAGACTGAGTTTTTGGGGTTGAAAGCCCCTCCATTCGGCCACCATTTTGGAAAAGGGGGCGTTAAACGCCCTTCGCAATATCTTGAGAACCATACATCGCACAAACAAAATTTTAGCGAATTTATGAAGAGAATTTATTTTTCTACAATTTATGTTAACGCTTTTTTTATCGTAAAATTGAAAACAAAAAAGTTATAACCAAAAAAAGATGAAGGTTTTCAGAAATTTATCTTAAAAAGGATATAAAATAAATAAACAAGAAAACAATGATATTTTTCTTGGCAATGGTCATCTTTTTTTGATTATAACTTTTTTGTTTTTAATTTTACGATAAAAAGTGCGTTAACATAAATTGAAGAAAATTAAATTTTCTTCACAAAAGCGCTAAAATTTTGCTTGTGCGATGCATGGCTCTCAAGATATCGCGAAGAACTTTTAACGCCCCTTTTCCAAAATGGCGGCCGAATGGAGGGGGGGGGGTTTGTGGCTGGATGTCTTGTTCGCTAAGAACACAGTCGTAATCAAAGGAGAAAAGCGTTAGACCCTCTTTAGATTGGGAAAATTAATTCCGGACTGGTGACGGTCGACGACAATCGACTTTACATTATAAACTTTGAATTGGCTCAAAATACATTTATACTACAAGAAGAATTTTGAAATTTCGCACATTGGTACAACAACAGTCCGGTTTTTATATTTTCTTCGCGCCTCACAAAAAAACCTCACCCTGGACTTATCTTTTCCGCAAACTGCCGTGGTACCGGCCACAGTGTTCCCAAACAGGGTCTTATGTCCATATTACAGAGTAAGTTTCATACCTTATTTATTATTTCATAAAGTATACAAGTTTAGAAAACGAAAACAGTAGGGTAAAACACCCTACTGAAAACCCTTTATTATTTGCAAGACAATTGATTAAGTAAATGTTCGCATATATTTTTAACTGGCAACCTTTTCAACAAAAAAAAATATTTGAAAAAATCTCAATATTTACAAAGGATTTTACTTCATTCTTTCTGCATTCTCTTATTAGCAACATATACACTTCGCTTCAACTGAATAAGCACACAAATTTTCTAAGGTATGTTGTCCATTTTTTCTTAACTTTGAGCGTTAATGTATCATTTGATGATGCTTACTGTGTGCTTATGATGTTGAGAAAACAAATAAGAAAGAATAATTTAAAAAGTACCGCAATTTTTTCTCTCGCTCTCTTGCAAAGCTTTCCATATGAAAAAATGCAGTTTTTTTTGCGTCAACTGAATAGACACAAGGTCATTCACGGTCCTTATCTTCATTGTTTATGAGAGTTTTGAGGTGATTGGCATACTAAATCAAAAGTTGAAGTGTTCTAAGTGAAATTTAGTCATTTAATTAAAATAAAAAAAAAAATGGGTAGATCAAAAGCTTTGAATAGTGTCGAAAGAGCTAAAATTGATTTGTTAAAAGAACAAGGACTGACCGGGCGTGCTATAGCTGCAAAAATTGATCGGAGTTTTAGTGTTGTCTATTCGTATCTCAGAAATAAAAGTTCGTACGGGAAAAATATGAAAGGAGTTAAAAAACAGCAACAACAGAAGTTGATCGACGAGCAATTTTGAGATGTGCTTCCAATTCGTGTGACTCTGCGGCAAAAATTAAACAAAAAGCTGGTGTAACTGCAAGTGTTTCAACAGTCCGCAGAGTAATAAATAGCGCAGATCATTTAAAACGATTGAAACTCCAAAAGAAACCACCACTAAACGAGCAACGAAAAGGTATTCGTTTACAATTTTCTAGACTCCATATGAGTTGGAAAAATGAGTGGCGCAACGTGGTTTTTTCTGATGAGAAGAAGTTCAATTTTGATGGCCCTGATGGCTTTAATTATTACTTTCATGATGTGAGGTAAGAAGAACGATTTTTAGCGCGGCATCATAGTCGAGAAGGTGGAGTTATGGTATGGGGAGCAGTTAGCTACTATGGGACTGTTGAGCTTGAGTTTCAAACGTCAAAAATGACTGCAATTACCTACAAAGGAATTTTGGAAAGAAATTTTCCTAAATTTTCGGATATTTTTGGACCCATTAACTGGACTTTCCAACAAGACAACGCCCCCATCCACACGGCGCGCATTGTCAAAAGTTGGATACAGGACCAGAATGTTGAATTGCTTCAATGGCCGCCGTACTCACCCGACCTGAACCTTATAGAAAATGTATGGGGATGGTTGGTACGAAAAGTTTATGAGTCTGGCCGTCAGTTTGAGGACAGAGAATCCCTTATTGCAGCCCTTAAATTAGCGTGGAGAGAAATTTCGCTGGACTACTTAAAGAGCCTATACGATTCCATGCCAGACCGAATTTATGAAGTAATTAAGAATAAAGGTGGCAGTACCCACTACTAGAAATAACCAATAAAAAAATATTTAAAGAAAAACTTGTTTCATTTCATTCCGTTAGATTTTATTTTCAATTTTAATAGTTGTGTCTATTCAGTTGACGCAAAAAAAATCAACATTTTTCCATATGGAACGCTTTGCAAGAGAGCAAGAAAAAAAATAGCGGTATTTTTTGAATTATTCTTTCTAATATGTTTTCTCAACATCACAAGCAAACGGTAAGCATCATCAAATGATACATTAACGCTCAAAGTTAGGAAAAAATGGACAACATACCTCAGAAAAATTGTGTGCTTATTCAGTTGAAGCGAAGTGTAGCTGCCTACACTTTTCCATACAAAAAACACAAAACATTGCATATGGTTAAATGAAAATTTTCAAGAACGTGTCCCTTGTTTAACGAACCGTGCAAATGCGGGTATCACCCCATAAGTAACGAAAAAAAAGTGAAAAACAATACGACTAATTTTTTCATATTTACTTTCTTTTCGGATACCTATATATGATTCAGTAACACAAATCGCCAAAATTTCCAAAATAACGCTTCTCAGAGATTTACACACATGGATGTTTCATAATATGTAAACATGTGCAAATAACGAAGCGGTATATATTTGGGATTTTTAGTTTACCTTTTCTGCAAAAAGTAAAAAAAAAAAAAGGTGAGCTTCCAAACTGATTTTCAAAATATGATTTCGACATTAAGTACCATATCAGCAGCATGTCCTTGTCCATTTTGTTTACCTATTCTAAAAAAAAATTAAGTGCTGAGACGTGTTGTTCGTATTGGCTGGTTGGTTCTTATTTCATTGATATTTCATTAACTTATGTATAATCCATTTTTGATAGGTTTATTAACAACACACAAACAGAAATTTTTGTGAGCTGTCACGTCATTATTTATACCTTAAAAAAAACTACGAGTTCAAGGACAATGATCCATTTTAAAATCGTTTCAAGAAGAAACACCGTTGAATTTATCAATGAGGTGGAAGTATGGGAATCAGAACAATGGCAATTGGAAGCACTTGAAAATACATAGAAAGGTCAGTACAGTAGGGCCTCGGTAATTCCAACTATTAGAGACCGACCCAATTCGAACCACGGAGCTGTTCGAATTACTGGTTTCGTTTTTCGTAGTCAATATTTTGGCTGGAGAAAATAATTCGTGTTGGTCGAAACAGGAATGAAAATATTTACTGCATAAAAAAGACTGACAAAAGATGAAATAAAGTTCAAGGTTTTAAATTTTAAACTTTTTTCGTGGTAATTATTCAATGTATTAAAAAGGAACTTTCCGGATTTACCACTGCAATCACAAGAAGAATAGAAAGCACTATCAAAACAATCACCGGCGCCCGCCACCTGCAACGCACCGGTATAATCTCCGGGGAAGACAAAATTAGATAAACAAATCAGTATAACCCGTAACCATGAACACTGTAATCCGTTCGAAACGTCGGGTAACTAAATAAATAATTAATAAAAATTAAGAACTTTGGCATTGTGGTTTGGTTAATTTTGTTTTAATAGTTTTCGTTATGATTCATGTTTTAAAAGTTGAGTTGGTCGACATGAATTGTTGAAATTTATTGTTTCACAAAATTCAAATCTCGAAGAGCTTTACCGCTACTTATAGCTTTTTTGGGTTGTAGAACTTTTTCTTCGCTATCAGAGTCAGTTGAAACAAATTCATTGTCTAGGTTTCCATAGCTGTATCCTCCACCTAGCCTCTTGCTTTATTATCAATAAATTAATTTTGTGGCGTGATTTGGACTAGAAGACATGCCAATACAAATTCATCAGCATTGCGAATTCATCAGCGTCCGGTTCACGAAGCTGTTTGGCAAGTGTTCGAATTAGTGGAGCGTTCGAAATACCAAATGTTCGAACTACCGAGGTCCTACTGTATATCATAATATTAATATTTTGGATTCCTTCAGTTTTCGAATCCAAACAAAATTTCTTTTTTCGATTTTTAAAAAAAAGTTCAAAATTTCTTTTTGAAAAATCATTTTTTTGAAAACGGGTTGATGCATTTTTTTTTTAATTATTCTTTTAGCTGTATATTATTATATTCTTAAAAATGGCATACCAAATTTGTTTTCTAAAAAATATTAAGAAATTTTTATATATATGTACAAAATTATTGTTAAGAAAATAGCTCCAACGATTTTTAAAATTTGTTCGGCATAAAATCATATTTTTTCAAGAATTGAGATGGCGTTCTTCATTCTGAGATTTAAAGTATTTGTTTTATCGATTTAAGAACGTGTTTCATGTCTTTTGTCCATATTCAAATTCCATTCTTCAATTTATTAAATAGATAAATAAACATACATATAATTATTAATTATGTGTTTTTTATTACACTCAATCTTTAAAATTCAAAGAAACTTTTACTACAAGAGCAAGCTCGTGCGACCCAGTCGTGCATTTGATTTTTTTTAGTGTTTATAACAGCTAAACTATGCGATGTTGAACATTTTCGTTAATGTAACTTACGTTTGGATTATATCATCTATTTAAAAGTAAATAATATACAAAAAATAAGGCCGCGGGCTTTACTTTTTCTATGTGCATGAGTTTAAACAAATTCCCCTAGAATAATATAATTTGCAGTGCACATTTTATTAGATTCGTTAGCCATTGACCAAAATATTGCGTCTTACTGGCTGAACAGAATGGTGACGGAGACGAAGACGGAACTGGAACTGGAACCGGAGCTGGAATAGCTGTCAAAATATTGAATACACGCAAATTCAATGTTGCGAACACAACGTAACGTAGCCGCATACGGAGCTGCAGCCGCAGACGGAAGAGTTCACCAACTTTTAACTTTTCACGTACGACACTTTTGACGTTTTAATTTTCAATGAAGAAAAAAAACAACTTTTTGGGTCGGAAAAATATATTGTGATTATTTGTATCGCGAAAAAAAAATTATTTATTAAAAGGAAAACTATTGGAAACAAAAAATGTGAATTCTGAGCTTGTACAGAAGAATATTCTTTTGTTTTTCTTCAAAATACATTCAAAGCTGTACAGCTGCATTGTGGGCAGGTAAAAAAAAATACCCTTGGTAGATCGCCCATGTGGCACCTACCGAACATGGATTACATGTCTTATGTGCATTAACGTGAACTAACGATATGGGAAATACGCGGAAGGAATGCTCTTTTTCAAACCCTTTCGAATGAGTTATCAATGACACTTATATATACGAAGAAATTGAGCTCAAATTAATTTGAGTACTCCTAATTTAGCTGCAGTTTACCCCAAACGCGATGACTCTCATCACCTGAAACTATGAGACGATAGCTATAAAAGAATTCCTCTATAATCTTTGCGCAATCTTTATCTATCTATTGGTATATGTATGATGTCTGTATAGTGCAAACAGTCACTCACTGAGCAGTAGGGCGCGAGCGGTACATGTTTTCGTGACGGTCCTCTTTTCGCTACATCACACCCAACCGTCCGAGAAAGACATGTAATCCATGTCAAAAAATAACGTACGACACCTTTTGACAGTTCCGTCTGCGGCTCCAGTTCCAGCATTCTATTCTGTTCAGGCATCTAACTGATCATCCCAACTGTCGTGCTTGGGCAAAACGCATTGGGCTATAGCCCAATTTTAATAATTTCCCAAATATTAAAATTGGGCTATAGGTAACAAAAAGAAAACTTTGAATTGAATTTCATTCAATACAGTCAAAAAAAAAAATAAAATAAAAACAAAAAAAAATATTTCTTATTTCTGTTTTCTCCCTCTTATTGTATGCCAGTAAAAATATGCACGACCGAATCGCACAAACTTTCGCTTTTCTGGTTCAAAACTATTATGTTTCCAATTATTAAAAATTAATGGTAATAGTAATATCGTTGTAATTCGATAACGTTTTCGATTTTCTGAGACAGTCCTCACAAGAAACCTCACAAAAAACTTACCACAGCAAGGTGAATTTTTATTGTTTTGATTTTGAATCCTGAATATTTGTTGAACTGTCACGTAGTGAATTTTTATTTATAATTTTCTATGCCAAACAAAGCAAAATACGGTAAGGAAGCCAAAGAAGCAGAAGACGAGGATGATCCTGAAGTCCGCGTAGAACACGAAGAATACTATTCAATGACGGACGTTTATTAAAAATATATTTTAAATGACAAAAATATTGTAAGCTCTGAGTTGACAGGTATTAAAAAAAGCACAGTACTTACACAAATCTAAAGTTTGATATCGCGTAGATTGCCAAAACTGAAACTGCCAGAAATTAGAAAATGGTTGTTCGAGTGTCCCCACAAACTTCACACTACATTAGTAAAACAACAACAAATATTGGCATTTTACCGTTTTCTATCGATTTTGATAGATAAGCAGAGTGCAGAGCAGAACAAAAATGAAAATGATATCATCATCATCATATTATAAAACGGCAAACACGAATTTTGTGGTACAATTTACGCGGTCTACAAAGGCCGAAGGCATATAAATTATATACCGTTGGAAAGGTTTTGTGCCACAGAAGTACACAAAATATATATTATTTAGATTATTTAACCGCAAATAAGTTAAATTAACAAAAGAAAATTTCATATAAAGAGCGAGCGGGAGACGAATGAGAAAGAGAATATTTGTAAACAAAAATGGGGTGGTTGTTCACCGTCCATGGATGAGCTTCAGCGGAGAATAGTCATGAAATACCTACAAAAATGAGAGAAAAAAAACAACCGCAAAACAATTCAACATAATTGTGCATGTGTTTGGGTAGATACAAGTGAGAGCGAGATGAAATACAAAGTCAGTGGAGTTGGCTGTTTGTTCGCACCGTGCATTGGTCGCATTGCACATTGAGAAAATCGTGTATAACAAAAATATGTTTTAATAGGCGTAGATTCACGAAAAATTTTGTAAATTCACAAGGTATGTACTTTGTAGGTTTTTAACTTCAGTCAAAGTTTTTTTTCAATTAAAAGATAATGTATAATATGCACTCGAATTTTTGAGGGCTGGACGTACTATACTAGTTACCTTCAATATGTGTAATGTGCTCAAAAGGCGATCACATTTTCTATAGTTCTTGTGAGGCTCATAAGTTGAGAGGGAGAGGGTGATGCCAGAATACAAAGACATCCCGAAATCAATCTTACCTCACCTTGTGACGTTGTTGTGACTTTTGCATCAATGAAAAAAGCCAAATGAACAAATGCAATTTTTTGCTTAAATATAAGCTTATACAGGGTAATTTGGTGTGACAAAAAGCTAGGGCGTGTAGGTTGCACTTAGACAAGAAAAATATCGTAGGGGGGTTTATACCCCCCCCCGTTTAAGCAGGAGGGGAAATTAAAAATAAAAATTAATTTTTGATCAAACGCAAAAAACCGAATGTCGAAATGTTTTGTAGTTTTTGAGAAAATCAAAAATAACGGAAGGAGAAATGTACAAAAAAAATTGATTTAAAACAAAAAAAAAAATTTAAAAAACTTAAATATTTGAAAGAAAAAATTAAAAAAATGTGTTCAAACTGATTTTGGTCAAAATTTTACGTTACTAAGTAGTATTTTTGTGTCTTAAATTCAATGCTACTCTCAATTTTTAGTCAAACACAAAAAACCAGAAGCCAAAATATTTGCGAGATTTTGTGAAAATTGAAAATAACAAAAGTATGTTTTCCTTAAATTCGACTTCCATCCATTATTTTGTTGCTCCAAAAATCCTATTTCTATTAATAAAGTAGCAAAATGGATTTTGTTATAAACTAAAAGACTTTTAGGCATCCAGTTTTCAGTGTTTGACTTGAAATTGATAAGAGCCTGGAATATTAAAAACAAAAGTAATATCTAATAACGTAAAATTTGTGAAAAAAACTAGTTTGAATACAATTTTTTACAATATTTTTTTCAAATTTTTGAGTTTAAAAATTAAGTTTTCAAAAACCGTTTACTCAAATAATTTAAATCAAAAACATAATAAAATAACGGACTTATATGGCTTTAAAAAAAAAGTATAGCATGACATTGTTAGTGTTGCCGCTGTTTTTTAATGATTTGTTTTTTTTTTTTTCTATTTTAAGTAGATTTTTTTTAGAAAATTGCCCCTCACGCCTAAATGGAGGAAAATAGACCCCCACTCCTATACGATTTTTTTCTTGTCTAACTCCAACCTACACTCCTTACCTTTTTGTCACACCTTATCCAAATCACCCTGTATAATCTTCAAAAAAAGGCAGTATTGATTGAAAAATTTAAAATTCACACTAATCGCCCACTTTTCTTAATTTTAGGACTTTTTCAATCTCTATCATTGCAATGTTTATTTTCGTTTAAAACCTTGAACATCTTTTCAACACCAAACTTATACTTGCCCAAGAGATCAAGCAAAACGGATCCCATTTCAATCGATGATACACATTGTCAAAGATATCATTATGTATGTGCTAAAAATGTCACATTATAGGTAGTTACTCTTGATATTAAATTATAAAAAAAAGTCATTAAATTATAATTTAGAATTTTCCACTGACCCCAGGATATAATTACATCAAAATCGGATTAGTGGCATCTATTTACTAATCCATCATTTGAATCTTTTGTTTGATTAAATTCTCAAGTTCAATGCTTTTTCGAAATCAATATCTTGCCTTACATTTTTTCTTAATAGCAGCCGTATAAAGATCGCCCTTTTATAAAATAAAACAAAATAATATACGAGTAGGTGAAGTATATGGTAAGCACACAAAAGCTGTACAAAACATGCGAGTATAAAGGGATTTTTTTTTTATTTAAAGAATAAAGAAAGGTCAAATATGTACTGCTTAAGTTTTATGCGGTCGTTGAGTGTATAAATGTTTTTTGTTCCGGCAGCGGCGGCAAGCATCTCCTATTGACATTTGGATCTTTTTTCTTACCCTGATATTTTTCTTTTTTTTTTTTTTTTGGGGAGGGGGGAGAGATATCTTTGGAATTTCTTTGGCGCAGCACCGACTTAAGTGTGTTTGCTATTTGGATTTTTATGCTTAACAATAAAAAATCAAACTTTTTTTATGAGGTCATCTATTATGGCTAAAGACTTTAGGTAAACAAGAGTTTGGTTTCTTTTTTGCTTTGTCATTGAGATCTAAAAGGAAGGAATTCAAGTAGGTAGAGTACAGGAACAAGGGTGGGTGCTGAGATACAAGACGCCATCATGAACATGAACATATAAAATTATTGTTGCTATTGATTTTGTTTTTTTTTTGTTTTTGAATAGGTATTATGTACATTGTAAAGTAGATATACGTAAACAAAAAGACTTTTTCAATTCAGTGTGTCTCACTTTGGAATCATGAGTTAACTAGTAAGGCGCATCTTATATACGCATTTTTTGCAGACCGAAAATGCCACAAAAAGATTCGTAAACGAAAATCTAAAGGTGTGTCCACACAAAAGAAACATTTTTGAAACATTTCAGAAATATTAAAAATTTTGAAAAATGAATAAAATTTTGTTTCTAAAAAAACAAAATTAGTTTTAAGTTAGGCAATGCTTTTTTTTTACATTCAATACCCCTATCAATCTGTATCGTAAGATACTTAGGGCCAGTTGTACAAATATTTGATCCGTGGTTCAGGAATTTTAACTCACCAATTTCGGCGGATTAACTGTGGTTCAACGATGGTTCAGGCATGTAATTGGCTTTTAGTGCATATTAGAACCTTGAACCATCGTTGAACATCAGTTAACCCGCCGAACCACGGATCAAAATCTAAACCACGATTGTACAACTGGCACTTAAAAGCTATTTTTTTTTTAATTCGACTTCAATTCGTTATTTTTTTTGCACAGGGTCACGAGATTAAGCCAGGAGGGGGTTAAAGGCTCCTTTTGTAGTTTTCCACGAACATTTTGAAAGCAAAGCGTTTAAGTGAAAATGTCTACACTACAAAATTAAAGTAAATTAAATTTCATATACAAATTTATTTATTTATTTATTTATATATTCGTTAGGAGCAACACTAAGGGTTTGTTTCACAATGTCTGATTAAGGTTTCTGTTAAGCTACACGGAACTTATTTGGCAAATAAAAACCTCATTTACGTTTCACAATATCTGAATAGCCCTAAGTGGCACTTAAAGTTCTGAATATTTTACAGGCCAGTTGAAGTGCTGATTAAAAAATTAAACTGGCAAATAAAATATTTACAACTATCAATGTGACTCAGTCATTAAGTGCATAGTTTGGACTAGTGATGGATATTTGTATGTGTTAGCCCAATTACTTAGATACTTACTTCACGACAAAAATTCCACCACTTAACACCATAAAAATGCTACATATTTCAAAACACGCTGAAGTATTTTAAAACACTCATATCCACAAATAAACACACAATTTCTATCTGGATTTTATCAACTTGCAGCAAGGGGTCTTAAAACACCATAGTAATGTTGTTTGTTACCAGTTCTGGGTCCAAAAAGTTTGATTATAACACTTCAAAATTCACAATTTGAGAATAATTAATAATTATTTGATTGATTATTTTCAATCAGTCAAATTCTTTGGAAAACTGGAATAACTGACAACTAGCTAAGTGGCACATAAATTTATGATCGTGAAACGCAAAGTTTTTTAATCAGAGGATTTAAGTTGCGGATAATTTATGTGTCGGATAGTTTATGGGGAACTTTAATCAGACATTGTGAAACAAACCCTAAGGAAGATACAAGGTGTTGAAATATCAACAAATATACTCGTACATTATAACTTACACAATGCAGTGTTTATTGATCAAATTGACCAGAAATAACAAAACAAGTAATTGTTATACAGGGTGTCCCGGTCCTGTACAAAAATTTTTTATGCAGTAAATGTCTATCTCCAATTTTGACATCATTTTTCGTGGATTTAAGAGCACGGCGCTTACTTTGGTGTACCCTGACCTATGTTAACAAAAATTTCTCTGCTAATTGCAGTGGTAGAAACTTCGTTTAGGGCTTTATTTTTAGAAGAAATACTTTTAGCCTTTAGAACTGCGTTTAAATAAAGTTGATGTGTTGTCTCAGTTTTAAGATATCCATGGTCTTATTAATTCGATTTTTGGCTGTTTAAACTATGTCTAAGTATTTCGAAACAGTCGGAAATATGCTTTATTTAATAAAAAAAAATATTGCATTCCTCAAGGTTTAGACAATAGATTACGTTGTCTAAAGCAATATAAAACGAAAAATCACTTTAGCAACAATTAGAAAGGTTTTTTAAAAACTTAGACGGCTGTCTAAAGTTAGACAATGTTTATTAATACGACCACCAGTGTTAAGCATATTCAATTTTTTTGTCCATTCTAATTTTTTGACTTTGAGGTTGATTTTATCGAGAAAATACCTAGCAAACATAACCTTTTACTTTATTTTTCTTGTAAACGTAAAAATAAAAGAACTAAAAATTATCGACAAGATCGCGGAGAAACCTATAGATTTTATGATACGAAATATTCAATTTTCCAAGACTGGCGCATAAATCAGTCTGAAATTGGATTATGTTGGCTTTGTGAGCCGCTGTATTTTGTGTCTTATTCGCATAGAATTGCGACTTCAATAACATTCACAAGAAAAAGTGTAACGGACGCGATTTCGGTCGCAAGTTCAATCACGGAATCGCTCGTGCAGAATTTTCAATGTAGCGTTTTCTTCTATGGCACCACTTAGCACCGTCCACACTATCCAAGTCAGGCCAAAAGCAGCTGGTATTCGTCGACCTATAGCGCTCGCAGTTGACGGTGATGGCTTGGCCAACGTTTTTCTCAAAGAAATATATGGACCGATGACAGCCCAAAATTCACAATAAATATTGACTATTTCAGGATACATTATACGTTCTTGGATCTCATGTGGATTGGTATCATCCACAAATTGGACAATTTTGTTTGTTGAAGTACCCATATTCACTCAAAAATGGGCCCCATCTCTGATGGGTCTGAACGGCTCCGGAGTCCATTCAGCGAACACACGTTCGCCGTCTATGGTCGTTTACCTACAGCTCCTGGGTCAGTTGAATTTTTTACTAGGGGAGGCCAAAGTCGCGACGCAAGTTGTTGTGTGCCAAAGGCCGAGTTCTTCTGAGCGACACGAAATTGACTGCCTCGGATTCTTCTACACATTCTCACAGACAGCGGCGATGTTTTTGGCAGATCTTGCGTTTTGTCAACGCGACACGTAAGGGAATTGGTTGATTTTTTACTGAACCCGTGAACTCAAATTTATACACCACACTGCAAAAAGTCATCTCGGTAAGACGATTATGGCGACCGTAAAATGGGCGAAGCGCACGGAACGTTGCCCCAACAGATCATCCATTTTGATAAAACAATTTTATCACTTGCATGTATTGCTGAACATAGCGTTCTGTCCATGGTAATTTGGTAAAACAAACTGAATAAACGACAGCCATTTTGACAGGATGTAGCTCCAACAATATGGCCGCTATCAACTGTCAAAGTTCGGAAGTCCCAATCGGAAGACCATATGACCCTGTTTAGATTGGAAAAATTGGGTGCAGACTGGTGAGGGTCGTCGTGTTTAGATTATAAACTTTGAGGCGCCTCATTGATACACCAACAATTTCGAAATTTCGGCCATTAAAACAACAAAAAATGATACTCATTAGTCCAGTTTTAATTTTTTCTTCGCGCTTCACGAAACCCTTCACCCCGCACTTCTCTTTCCCACAAACTTCCGTTCAATCTTCCCAATCTAAACGGGGTCTATTGAATTAATATCGCCTACATTGGATGATGGACACCAACGGCATGTGGTTACAACAAGACGGCACGCTACGTGCCACATAGCTCGATTGATTCGAGGGCATGCACAAGGGATTCGAGGACATGGACATCTTACATGGCCACCGAGATCGTGCGATTCGACGAAGTCGCAAGTCTATGTGTATAAGGCACACACTACAGCTGCTTTAAAAGCCAACATAACCCATGCCATCGGTCAAATTCAGTCTGATTTTTTTTTTTTTACATTTCATTTTCATTTCATTTATTTTTAATATAAAAGTACAGAAGATAACAAAATCTTATAACGTACAATAAATAACTAATTATTTCAATTACATAAACATTAAAAAAAAGAAGAAAATAAAGTCAATACATTTATGATTTTACATTTTAACTAAAGTGACAATAGATGCCATACAAAAATAATTAAGTATTCAAAAACGTAAATACAAGTTTCTTAAATAAGTTGATTGAATGACTAAAGGTGATATTACATTGTCATATATATATGGCAAGTTTGCCAAATAAATATGGCTCAAAAATGTCATATAAGTGTGATAGTCATATTTATATGACAAAATATATAAGACTCCATATATATGACAATCATGAACTATTTTGAATTTTAAAAAAAATATATGGTTTAATGAAACGTGATTGGTCAAATATATCGTATTTTTTTTAAATATTTTATTTTTCGTAGCAACAGTTTCATATTTGTAAACAAAAATTGACAGAAAAAGCTTGTGAACATTATATGGCATACAAATATGGCATAGTCTATTAATACTTGTCATATATACAAATATTGTGCCATATTTTATATGACTAGCATTGGTCATATATATATGGCAATGTAATATCACCTTATGTGGAATAGTATTCCATAATCTAATCGCTTGGACAACGAACGAACTTTCCATAACAGTTTTATGATGTATCGGTATAACGAAATTTATATTTCGGTTAGATTTTGTATAGACAAAAAGAACTCGAAGGTATGAGGGTTGGCGATATTTTAAAAGTTTAAAGACGAATACCATTTCACGCAACTTGAGATAAGTATCGAGAGAGCAACCCAGCATTTGGTCCGTGAAACCCGATATATAGGGTCAAATCTTCTCAATACAAAAACAAAACGCGTGCAATCATTAAATTCCACCTGAAAACGTCGTTCACAAATACTATCAAGTTTGGGGTACACAAGTCTTCCTTGGATGAAAAACGGAAGAATTAATGATTTGAAAAGACAAAGTCGCAGTTCAGTTGACATGAGGTAGGCCGAAAGTCTCAAAGTTCTCAGACTACCATAGATTTTGCGTAACATTGCTTTTACATGATCACAACATTTCATTTCCGAGTTCAGAACAATTCCTAGATTAATAACTTTGGTTGAATAAGTCAGAGAGGAGCCCGCAATGGTGATGGCTGGCACAAGGTTTCTGTTAAGATTACCGTTGTGAAAGAAAATACATTGGGTTTTTTTAGGATTAATCAGAAGATAATTACGCTGTGCCCACGTGCAAACTTCATTGAGATCATGATTGATTTTTCTAACACAATCTTGCATATCATCTTTGGGAGAAGAGATAAGAAGCTGGGTATCGTCTGCATAAAGATTGATATTAGAATGAGTGATAACGCTTGGAAGGTCATTCGTATAAAAGCTGAAGAATAGAGGGCCAAGAATTGACCCCTGTGGAACTCCTTGAGGTAGTACCAAACAGTCAGAGAGCAAATCACCAACACCTACTCGTTGCGATCTGCCAGAAAGAAAACATGTAATGAGCTTTGTGGCTGTGAATCCAAAATTGAAAAATGATACTAGTTTTGATACCAGAACTTTGTGATTAATGCAATCAAAGGCTTTGGAAAATTGTTCTTATCCAATGCAGACCTTATGTCTGTTGATATTCTCATTACAGTTGTTTCACAGCTATGGCGTTTGCGAAAGCCCGATTGATGCGGTGTCATAAGGTTCGAGTCCTCAGTGTATTGAACTAGCTGATTATACATCAATTTCTCTAAAACTTTTGACCTAAAGCAAAGAAGACTAACTGGATGAAAATCACTGGTAGCTTCAGCTGATGCTTTTTTGGGTAGTGGCAAAACGTTTGCTTCTTTCCAAGATGTCGGGAAAAATGATTTTGTGATGCATGAGTTGAAAACATACTCAACATATTTAAATATAAGAGGGTATAATAATTTAAAAAATTTCGGTGACACTCCATCATGATTAATACGCAAGAGTCATGGAAAATTGGACATTTAGGATGCGCGGCACCCAACGAAGCCGCGGAAGACGTTTGATCGATGTTATATTCAATTCCATACATAATGGCATCGGTAGGCCTTTTAAACGAATACAAAATTTGGATGATATCTTACTTGAACTTTATTTTATTTAAATTTAAAGGAAGGACGCGCTTTATGAAAGACCCTTTTTATTTATTTGATACTTTGCCATTAAATTTTAAAACAAAAATATTGAGAAACGAAAATGTTATGTTTTTTTTTTGTAAATATTGGAGTCCAAAAATGTCGTTCAAATTCATCAGTCATAAATCAAAAAATCTGTTTCGAAGGTCAAAAACTTGTTCCACAATTTTAAAATTTCAATTATTCTTTAATCTACTGTTTATCATAAATACCTACACATTTAAATCATGCCTACCCTCTGTACAGACCAAAATACAGAGAAAGCAGGTACCTGCTTACAATCCCTACTTAAAGAAAAGTTAAATATTTTTATAGTAAAAACAATTTAACATTAATGTTGAAAAGTTTTAACCGCTTCCGAACTTTGAAGCCATTAAAACAATTTAATCTCTTGAAAATAATGTAAAACTTTCTTTTCAGCTTTTAACTTTTTTGTAGATAAATCGTTTACTTTCTTGGTGCTTGGTGGTTCCTTGTTCCCCAAGGGCCGAATCATCTAACCCCAAAAATTATACTTAAAAAAAAAAAAAACAAAAACACCCCGCGAATTCATTCCCACTCTCGAGACTTTTAGTGGTGTTTAATTTGGTTGAAACAAAAAACAAAATTACATCAGTGTTGGATTGTTTTTCTGTTTCTTAGATATAATGATTGCCAAAAAAAAAAAAAAACTTAAGAAGTTTTGAAATTTCCTTAACGCCATCGTTGGTTCCCATCTCCATTTCCCCTTTCCACAACAAAGTAATGACCCTCCCTTATTTGTGTGTCATGCTGTAAGGTTATAAAAAAGACCAACATCTTTTTGCCTTTGGAACTGATTTCTTCAGTTGTTGTGCGATGCGGGTTTTCATGTTTTGCTGGTATTAAAAGTTTAATGGTGGATAATTTGATCGTACTTTTGATTTTATTTCAGTGTGACTTTTATCGAAAAACAATTTCCTCGCACTGCGAAGGTAATCAAAAATTGACTAAGGAATTTTTTGGTTTTGATTGTGGTGTCTGATTCGAAATTATGTTATTAAATAGTAATATTGCGAGATAAAAATTGATGGAACTCAGTGTTTTTAATCGCGTTTCACTCAACTTTCGAAAGTACATACAGGGTATCACAAAAGTAACGGTACGCCTGAATATTTCCTCAGGTAAAAAATATTTTCCAATATAAGATCAAAGTCACTTTTAAATATTATGTAATTATTTTAAACGAGGAATTCAATTGTAGCTTTAGCTCTAGATTTTGACCTAAACCATTACTTTCAAGGTTATTTTATAGTCAAGTTTAGTAAAAGATAATAAACTTTTAGGAAACATTGTCCCATGTGGGAGAAAGACCGTCCTATCAAAGTTTATTGGGGGAAACACTGTGTTTTTCCTTTAAAATGCAACCTATTTTCAAAAGTCCCAGATATATGTGACTTCTTCATCTGCTCCAACTCCATCAAAAGCTTCGAGAGCCCACCGGGGCACATGGTGCATTTAATCTACCCATTAGTTGGATTCGATTTGAAAAAAGCTCCAAACAAAAGATGCCATCTGGAACACTAGTGTATACTTATCTACACTTTCAACGAAATTTGGAGCCTGTCACTTACCTTCTTTGCCGGCTTTTACGTTGACCTACTTTTTTTTCTTTGTCATCAGGAACCGGAGCCCATGTGCAGTTTTTTCTCTTCCAGATCTTACCCAAAGTTCATCGAGTTTTTATGGTTTTTTTTTTTCTTTGTGTCGCCTTTCTCTCACAATAAATAATTTTCAATATGCACTAAAACAAAAAACAAAAAGTTAATAATTTTAAGTATTTTACTGTTAAAAACACAACTTACATTTCACCCGGACGATAACATTTTTCCGAAAAATCACGAAAACTACCGTAACTTCCCGAGGTCTCAACCGAACTACCTCATACTGATGGAAGACATGATTGATCATACCAAAAGCCACATGTTTTTCATTGTAAGTGTTGACATTTCCATTTTTTTCAGACAACATAGTACAAAAACGGTCCTGCCCCCATGTGCGGTCTTGCCCCCACTTCTCCTACTACAATTTTCAAAACTATATTTATTGCATTAAAAAAAAAATTTTTATTGGAAATTTGGTAGTCAAATTTTTTTTTAATTGGCTTAAAATAAAACATACCATTTTTTTTAATTTTCACGATATTTTATATATTAAAAATAATTTTTAAGGAGAATTGCTCCAAAGATTTTTAAAATTTGTTCTGCATACATTTGCATATATTTTCTTAAGAATTCTGATGTCGTCGGCGGCGGTGCGGCGCGTGGCGTCCTTGATTTCGTGATAATTACATAATAATGACTTGTTTTAGTAATTTAAAGAACTAGCTTCTAGCTTACTTCCCATAATATCCAATTTATTTCTGAACACATAAACATAAAATTATTATTATTATTAGTATAAGGTATGCAAAGTTTAAAATTCCAAGCAAATTTTACCACAAGACCAAGTTTATGCAATCCATTCGTGCATTTAATTTTATTTTAAAATCAGATCAAAAGGCTTAAACCCAAGTTTAAAAAACACAGTATGATCGTATAAGAGCAATCATACTTTTTCTAATTTCTTTTTTCGTACAAAATAAAATTTGTCAGAAAGTACTGCAATTTAAACGAATAAATTTTAATGCATTAACAGCAACAAAACAAAAATAGAAAGCACGAGAGTCAGAAATCAAATGATATAAATAATACTAAATGCTTAAAAAAGTATTTTGTATTTTCCGGAAGTCCGAATATTAAACCTGTCTCACACAGAAAGACGAACATTTCAAAATTACAAACTAATTGTAAGCTGAGCTTAGTTCAGATTAAATTAATAATCGCTACTGTACTGACAATGATACCATTTGTTTTTAACAATTTTTTTTTATTAAAATAATTGTGGGCTCAACCGGGATTTGAACCCGGGACCTCTCGCACCCAAAGCGAGAATCATACCCCTAGACCATTGAGCCGCTTATCTAAACTTCTTTTTATTTTTTTTTAAATAAGACAAACTTCATTAAAATATTGCTCATACGCCACAGCGAATTTAATCGGTGATACTGATAATATAATAGTTATACGCTTATAATATCGGTTAGTGAAGTACCGTGTTTGAACATTTAAATTTGAGATTGTTGAAATTTTCTGCGTCGCAATTTTTCTAACTTTTTTGTACATATTTAATTGGTAGATAGTATCTATAATGTAGTTCGTGGATGCACATAATGTATATAAAAAAATGCTAAAGAAATGAAAAAAAAATAGTTAGAGGCCGAAATTTGGCATAAATATTGGTACAAACTGAGAGGGTTCCTTATCGATCTGATGACCGCTAAGTCAGTTACAAGAGGTCAAGTCACGAAAAACTAATGCATGACTTAACTCAAAAAATAAGTGAAAACGGTATTTCCGTAACGAGACTTTTATGGCAAGAACTTGAAACGCAGTTTTCTTACTACCGCTTTAATCATTAATGGTATTGATCTGTTTAAAGCCATTTTCGAGAAAAAATTGAATGAAGCGAAATTATTGCTTGGCAGTTACCAATTTTAGATGAACTAAGACAAAAAATCACAACTCATGTTTCTAGCCGTGTAGCCGTGGCGTGATGGTTAGTGCGATGGACTGTCATGCCGGAGGTCTAAGGTTCGATCCCCAGCCTCGCCGCACCTATTTATTTAAAAGAAAAAACGGCTACTGCCTCTTGCGAGGAATTGACAAATCATCCAAGAGTATCTCCTGTCACAGAAAAGGGCCGCTCGTTAGCCGTTCGGATTCGGCAATAAACTGTAGGTCCCCTCCATTCCTGCAGACACGCACACAGGAATGGTTGAGAGTTGTAAGTCACTAGGCCCTAGTTCTTCATGAGCTGTTGTGCCATCAAATTAATTATTAATTAAGACAAAAAATCGAATTTCTCTTTTAAGGAATCACATAAAAATGCTCTGGCATTTTTAAGAAAATCACTCCTTCCATTTAGGCTCTGTGTAAAATAACAGTGGTCGCAGGGATGCACATGTGCATAGGCCAAAGATCGGTAAGAGAATAATTAAGGCTTTTTCACAATGCGACGAGATAACGAGACGTCAGCGTGACGAGATCTCTTGTAGTAATAATTATCCCAAAATATACAAGAGCCTTTAAATGTACCCACTTATATCTAAATATGTATGTCTTACAATTAATGCCACTGTGGCGTTTACGTAATTATTATTCAAATTAAAGATTTTTTGCGATCTTTAGTCCAAAAACTCTTCTATTTGAATTTAAACAACAACAAAAATATTTTTCTTTTATTTTTATTATTTCTCTTCTTCGTAATTATTATTGTTTGAACTCTAAAAAATATTTAATTTTATTTATGAACCACTCGACATACTTACTTAACTTAGGAGTATAACACGTAGCGATTGAGTCGTATTTATCTTACTTAACTCATGCTGAGACTTAAAACAAAAAAGCAATATGAAGAAATAAGTGAAAGTACAAAGCGCTTAAAAGCAAATTAAAAACCATTTATTAAGGTCGGATTTAGAACAAGCTTTATCATGCGGCTCAATGGTCTAGGGGTATGATTTTCGCTTTGGGTGCGAGAGGTCCCGGGTTCAAATCCCGGTTGAGCCCGATTTATTTTTAGTGTAGACATGATAACTATTTTGATAAAATCCAATATAAATTTATTTAAATGGGAATTGCGATCATAAAATGTTAAACGCGCAAACGATTAACATTACATTTAAGCTTGGCCTTTTTTAAATTTTTTATTCAGAAAGTAAACCAAATTATATGGGTTATAAAAATCCGTTTATTTAGATGTTTAAAACTAGTTCCTACGTAAAAAAAATCATAAGTTTCTACTTCTTAATATTTTATCAGTTTGTATACACAGTTAAAAAAATTATTAACTCAGTTTTTATATTTATTAAAAATTATTACACTATTTCAAAAAAACTTGTATTCAAGCTGGATGTACTTATGTACAATTCTAAACAATATGCTTTATACGTGGTGATTCGAAAAAGTTGCAGCGAAATGTAAGAGTTTTGGTTGACCAAAAACAAAATTAACTAACCAAACGCCAACACTTCCAATTCTATGATGAAGCTGAAGATCGTTGCATTTCAATTTTTGTTTTCCTTTAAAGTAGGATATATCGATAAGTATTAAAGATATCCACAAAATTGAAACACCAAAATGTTGTGGACAAATTTTTCCAGGGACGATGTCCTTTACTTTTTTCAAATTGTTCCTCGTGATATTATTTAAGCGAGTCTTTAAAATTTGAAATTTATTTTTTTTTTTAGATGAGAAGATATACCAAACTATTTGTCTTATAATCAAAATAATAATTACCCTAGGTAGAGCAGTCCCAACTCTAGGGGCGATGTTCCTTATTTTTTTTATTAAGCGTTTTTAACCATCAAACTTAAAAAGAAATACAAAGAAGTTTATACGCTTATAACTTCGGATTAACGAATGGTAGGTAAAAAAAAAAGTACATGTAAAAATCAGATTTTCCAAGCTCTAGGGGCGATGTTTTTTTTTTTTTAATTTCATCTTTTTAAGTAATTTTTTTTTAACAGAATCAAATTATAACAAAAAGGTCATAAAACAAAGCAGATAAGCGAAAATACGTTAGAGTTAATATGCCAAGAATGCTTTTTTTAAATATTGGGCAGTGTGAGTCATTTAATATTAAACATCACATCACAAAATATTACAAAAAAAAAACATATGCTTGGCATAATTACTCATACGTATTTTTGCTATGCTTTGTTTTATGACCTTTTTGTTATAATTTGATTCTGTTTAAAAAAAATGACTTAAAAAGATGAAATAAAAAAAAAAAAAAAACATCGCCCCTAGAGTTTGGAAAATCTGATTTTTACATGTACTTTTTTTTTTACCTACCATTCGTTAATCCGAAGTTATAAGCGTATAAACTTCTTTGTATTTCTTTTTAAGTTTGATGGTTAAAAACGCTTAATAAAAAAAATAAAAAAAAATAAGGAACATCGCCCCTAGAGTTGGGACTGCTCTACCTAGGGTAATTATTATTTTGATTATAAGACAAATAGTTTGGTATATCTCCTCATCTAAAAAAAAAATAAATTTCAAATTTTAAAGACTCGCTAAAAAAAATATCACGAGGTACAATTTGAAAAAAGCAAAGGATATCGTCCCTGGAAAAATTTGCCCACAACATTTTGGTGTTTCAATTTTTTCGATATCTTTAATACTTATCGATATATCCTACTTTAAAGGAAAACAAAAATTAAAATGCAGCGATCTTCAACTTCATATTCTATGTTAAATTATAGTTTTTGTTTTTAAGTCAGATGTCAGGTTGGGGTTAAACTGCATTAAACTAAGAATTCTTTTACCAATGTTGCTGAATAATTCAAAAATTTATTGGCAAATTTTGGAATTTTCTTATAGAGTTAAAACCACATTTGCCTACAAATACCTTTTTTTCTTTAATAAATTTCTGGTTTTTACAATATCTATTTGTATCCGCACGTGCAAACCAAAAGCTTGTTACAGCATTTGGTCCTTAAAATATTTCCATACAATTTTTTTCCATCAAACCTTCAAATCGAATTTTACATTTTTAAAGCAGGCAAAATTTCTTTTCATTTAAACCTAACCGCAGCTTTGTAGGTTTAATAGACCATGAAATACAGCACTTCAAACATTCACTACTTAAAAAATTTCTAATTTTGTTCTTTTAATATTGTAGAAGGCAATTTTTTAAAAGATAAATATTTTAAAAGTTTTAGGCCAAAAACTAAAAACAAAGTTCGAAAATTTCGAGGTTTTTCGAGCACACGCACTATGCAGTTAGCAAAGGTATTTCGAAGCTGTTAAATTGGTTTTAGAATACTTCTCAAATAACCAGAGTTTTTGCGACCTACGATGCCTTTATTGGCCGATCTAAATAAATCCCTACATCACTGTAATAAATTAGTGTGGTACATTCGAAAAACACGTTCTGAATTACTTTGTCGTTACCCTTATTAATGTTTTTTTGTTTTTGATCTAAAACGACGCACGGGTTTAATGTAGGTATACTAAATATAAAGAAGTTTTTTCAAGAAAAAAGGCCTTTTTGTAGTTTAAATTTTCTCTATAGAAGACCAAAAATAATCTAATTCAAAATAACCAGGAAAAATTCATTTAAATATATTATTTTTTTTTTTTTGATTATTATATACCAAGTCTTATTTTGCTTATCCAAGGACTACAAACGTTTTCACGTTTAGATATCCCCATTAAATCTAAAAGCTTTGCCGTGAGTAAAACAATTTTTGTGTGTAAATATTTTTAAAACATCTAAAAATACAAAAAACCCTTAAAAATGTATGAATTTATTCTCGAAATTAGAATGCCCGCACAGTAATTAGGTACACAAACTTCTATTGTATTGTTTGGAATGATTGTTTGGTTTTAATTCGAAGAAGATACATAATGAAAATCATACACCGTTAATAATGCATAAATTACCACAAGAAAATAAAATAAACTCTTCATTATCCTCGTTTGGCGTAGAGGCATATCATCGTAGCGCCAGTCCCATGAGTCCTTCAGGCTAAATAATATAAACAAGGAAAAATCAACGTTTATAATTCAGAGTTATTGCTAACGTTATTTTGCTTTAAAGGGATGTTTTCAATTATATTATACACTTTGAAATAGGTAGTATTTGAAATATGTATACGCAGTATTGATTTAAAAAAAAAAAATCATAAATATTTTAAGAAGAATTCTTCAATGTCGTGAAATTTAAATTTATTTAAAAAAAAAATGTAAAGGCAAAACTTCAGGGCTATAGGCTAGCGTAGCCAAATAAATTATTGATATTGACTTCAGGCTTAAAACTCCAAATAATTCAAGAAAGCGTGTTGTTTTTTTGAAAATATTGCATTTGGAACTACTGGATTTAAATGGACCAGAACTTCAAATTTTACAAATAAACGTGTTTGTGTCCTGCGTTTCAGTTTGTAAACTCTGACAATCTTTAATTTTTTGCTTTTTTTTTCTTGTTTATTGTTTCTTCAGAAAGAAGAAATCATTTTGCAATAATTAGTGAACTAGCAATGATGTACTATGTATTTTCATACACAGTAAACAATGCAGATATAACAAGAAATAAAAAAAGAGTTCCTTTATTTAGAGCCCCGTCTATATCTATTTCACTCACTAAACAAAAAAATGATTCGTATTCAAAACGGATACTAAGTATACCCGCAGGCTTCTTTTTCGTATTCCTTATGTCAACAGATGTCCTTCGGAATACAATGGACAATAACGGACATATCATGATGGTCAGTTTGCAAACCCAGAAAATGAAATGAAACTCCCTATAAACTGAAGTGCATATATGGACTTATGAAGTAAAGTTTTGGTGATTTATACTTCCACATGGCTTTTTTTTTTTGTCCTATCAGAGTTCCACGCCTTTCAAAGCATGAAACGAAACATGCATGTAAAAGATATTCTCTCGTTATCAGAATATCCTGTCATCGCATGTTACTTGTTTTTTTTTTTTTTTGTTTTTTTGAGAAGTTAGTTATGAGTTTTTTGCTAGATTGCTGAAACTCAGATTTTTATTTGTTAATCTCATTTTCACTCTTTAACAAGATAATAAAAAAGGAGTTACCAAAGTGGACGATGGAGATTTAAACTTATCTACTTTATTACATTGAATTTATATCTAGGCACAGTGTGTGTGGTTTTTTATTTTTCATTCCGAATAGGTTGAAGTTATGATTTTATTGTTACACAATTTTCCCTCGAGCTCAAGAACTCAAGTTACATGTATTAACTTACTTCACTGCTCGGTTCTGTTTTCCGTGAGGTTGCTATTGAATGGCATAAATGTATCCTCCGCTAATCCTTTATTTATTTATTATTATGCCCACATTATGAATAGCGAATCGAACGTTCGACCGGATTTGAATGTTTTATCGAACTTCGCTTGTCGTAGTATTATTAATAACGAACTTCCAGATTCGCTTAAAAATATTTTTTTCCAATAGTTATTACATTGAAATAGCACATGACGAATGCCAAAATATTGAATTTTTCATTAAATTTTGTCTAAATTTTAATTAGCTTGGAAATAAAATGTTAAGCAACGTGGACTTATTTTTTGAAGCAAATAATCGTGAAAGAAATAAAGAAGAAAATATTAAAATTAGAGACAGTTCTAACCCTTTGGAAATCCCAGATCATTTGTAAGATCTAAATCATTGTTCATTATTTTCAAAGGTTAATTTTTTTCATTTCAAAGGTTTACTCTTTATTTTCGACTAAACAATGATGCGTTTATGTTTATACTTAGCGAAATAAGTGATTCATTTAAATCCACATAAGAGCTAGTTTTTCTTTGTCTAAATCATAATTTTTCTTGATATACCTTGCAACTTCTACCAGATTCTTTTCAATAGATCTGCCAACCTCTAGAAGTTCTGCTTGTATGCGTCAGTCTGGCCTTTAAGCAACTTGAGTCGTTCATTTTCCCTAGCAGTTATATTGTCCATAACTTTGTTACGAGTCGGCAAAGAACGCTGATGAACGGTTGAAGATGATCCTTGTTCCGGTTGTGTTTCGATGTTTTTGGAAATTCTTTGCTCCAAATTTTCATTAGCTTCATCCAATATGTGTTGCAGTATAGTGTTTTCATATATACCTCCGATGTATAGTTTTGTTTTCCCTGAATTGTTTGGGGCGAAGACTGTGCTTTTACACCAAAACAACTGCCTTTTGGATTTACTGCCTGTTGCAGGCTAAGTAGATCGTCAACAGTTTGCTCTATAGGAGACAAGGAAAGCTGGGAAAATGGTCCTCCTCCTGTGGCTATTATACATCTTTCTTGTTCGTGGATTTTTTTTTTTAATTTAAGCTTGAAGTCCAACCAAACCTAAGAAATAGTCTTTAGTAAATCCCAACTTACTAGAATATTTTAAACAAACTTTATGCCAATCCTTTCCCTCGCGTGAAGGAGGACCCTGAGAGTTAGCAAACTGGTCCCAATACTCGGCCTGGTTTTTTTTTTTGTTGACCCAAACGCTCCTTAGCCTTTAACTAGATCGGCGTTTCGCTCCATTAGCTCCACCAGTTTCGAAAACTGATTGGTGTTTGTTCTTTAAATTTTATATAATTTTGTTTATTTTCTTAATAAAACACGATCGAGTTGAACTTACCTCTTTCTAGAACTACTAATATTTGAAAAATGCCCAAAATAAGAAAACAAAATTCTTCAGAGCTCGTTCGCAACCGTTATCACTTTTTATTTTTATTCGATAGATTTTGACACTTTAAGCGAATATATTATCGAACTATCGTTAAGGCTCTCCCAAACCAACTCGATTAATCGCTGCGACAATAGAAAACAATAACAACAACGTGTTATTTTGTTTGGCAACAATGACAACCACGTGTTGTTATTGTTGTTTTCTTTTGTCGCAGCGATTAATCGCGTTGGTTTGGGAGAGTCTTTATTCGTAATAGGTCGATAATAAAACAAAAAATTAGTTAGTTCTTGAACGCATTTTTGTTAATCAAAGTTAACCTAGTTTACAAGACCAACCGTCTGGGAAGTTTTGGGCAGGGATCATATTCGCCCGCTAAATTTCTCCCAGTGGGGGCAAACAAAAATTGAACTAAAATTTTATATCGTTTATTTATTTTTTAGGTATTAGGTCAGTTATACGTATAATTTTTTCTGACGTCTTTATAATAATTCATAATGGCCCTGCATACAGGTCGTATTAATTAGATTTTCGACTGTTTAAACTATGTCTAAGTATTTCGAAACAGTCGGAAATATGCTTTATTTAATCACATTTGTGAAGGTTTAGACAATCGATTACGTTGTCTAAAGTAAGATAAAAAGTTAGATCAGATTAGAAAGGTTTTTTTTTTAAACTTGGACGGCTGTCTAAAGTTAGACGCAGTGTTTATAATACGACCAGGACAGTTGAATATTGAGTAAAATCAAATTTTCTTCATTCTCTTTTCCAGAGCAACATTTATAAGCAAGTACCCTTAAAAATTCAAGTCTTGCAACAATGAATTTCACTTTATCCAATAAGAAAGAAACTTATTTTATTTGCAGAATTTTGTTAAAGAGTTGCTGATGCGTATATAAAAAATGTAGGCATTACTTCCGCATCAAAACATTTTCTACATTTTGGAACACAGCCAGTATTTTGAAAAGCAGAATAATAAAAAGCAGAATTTTGAAAAACTAAATTTTAAAAAACAGAATTTCGAAAGCAGAATTTTTAGTTTTGACCCGATACAATTTTGACCACATCCTAACTTAATTTCGGCAATATACAGATTTTTTCGATTTATCAAAAACCACAATTAAAAGAATGTTTTTTCCTTTTCTTCTCAGTCAGCAGCGAAAAAAAAAATGAGTTTTATTTCGAACTACACTTATTTAATTGAAATAATGGTAAAATGCCAGAGGAGAGCAACCCATGGATTCTTCAAAAAAAAAATGTTTTATAGAAAAAAGTTCTATTTTCCAATAATATCGAAACAAGAACATATTTTTTGAAGAAGGTTTCTTAAAATATAAATTTTATATTTTATTTGAAATAAATCTAATAATTGGGCATTATTTGTTGAATTATTGGTTAAAAATAGACTTTAATAGCCTTTAGCGTTTTGTCTCGGTGGTGGTGTGGCTATCTCACTTGGACTCATCAGTTAACTAATGAGTTGTCCAGGGCCCAGGGGGCGGGAGGCAAAACCTGGGCTCCGGCTAAAAACTACAGGAAAACAGTAAACAGTCGTATTTGTCCTACGTCCCTAGTAAAAAATAAAAAAATAAGTTGTTATGTCCCAGAGCAAAGGTGGGGGGTGGGGGCAACTGCCCCCTCTTGACCTCCCCTGCGGGCGCCTATGGCAGGGATGGTCATTTGAAAACGGTAATTTTTCCAAATTTTTGTGGATAAGGTGAAACTACTTGGATTTACCTACAAAACAATAAAGAAATGCGTACTGATTTGGGCTTTTGGTGTAAAAGTTATAACAGCCTAGGGCCAGACTTTCAGTGTTGATGTTAACGGTAAGTTAAACCAAAGTTAATAAGTTCTAATAAAACCCGAATTAATTCAAAAGCAGTTTTTCAGTGTAGGATTGAATTTAACTTTCAACTGTCAAATATCTAGCGACAGATCGATGTTTAGGTTTCGAACTCCAAAGAAAATTAATTTTTCATTAGATTTTGACAGTCAGTTCTGTTGGCGTTCAACTAAGCGACTCTAAGGTCAGATTCGAATTATAGTGCCGTTATCGATACCAGTCTCGATACGATAAAATATGTCTGATAAAATATGTGAGTGTATATACATATCTAGAATCAATAGTGTGAATATTATTTTTATGCTTAATGCAAACAATTACTTAAAAACTAGAAAACAATTGAATTCTTAAGACTAACTTAAAACTAAAGGGAAAGTAAGAAGGAAATGGGGAGGAATTATATTCGGAGCGCCTTTTGAAGAGAAGATTTTGAGAGACTTAAATAAAAAACGGTTTAGTTATTAACTTTACTAAGCATCCTTGACATAGGTTCATTTTGGCCATATTCAGTACGATGGATATGGAAGGGGATAATGAAAGTTGGTATGGACCTGAGGTGACGATGGTTTAAATTTTGTATAATTTTTCCATGTAGAGCTGGGCTGTCGATACCACCAGTCAAAAGCTGATGTATAAATATTATTTGCGCATTATCACGACGACGAACTAAGGTATGTGCCCAATAACTTAAGATGGTTTTCGTAGGGAGGTAAGTTATATGGGTCCTCCCAACCAAGCCCACGCAAATCAAACCGGATAAATCTCGGCTGAACAGAATAGAATGACGGAACTGAAGCCGCAGACGGAACTGGAAGAGCTGTCAAAAAGTGTCGTACGTTATTTTTTTACATGTTCACAATGGAGCTGTACAGCTTTGAATGTATTTTGAAGAAAAACAAAATTATATTCTTGTGTACAAGCTCAGAATTCACATTTTTTGTTTCCAATAATTTTCCTTTTAATAAATAATTTTTTTCGCGATACAAATAACCACAATATTTTTTTCCGACCCAAAAAGTTGTTTTTTTTCTTCATACAAATTGAAACGTCAAAAGTGCCGTACGTGAAAAGTTAAAAGTTGGTGAACTCTTCCGTCTGCGTCTGCAGCTCCGTATGCGTCTACGTTCTGTTGTGTTCGCAACATTGAATTTGCGTGTATTCAATATTTTTACAGCTAATCCAGCTCCGGTTCCGTCTGCGTCACCATTCTGTTCAGCCAGTTAATGCGTTGAATATGGAAATAATGGTAAGGTGACCAGCCTGAGGAGGCATATTCAAGAAGGGACCTAACAAAGGTAATATAAAGGGACTTAGTGACATAGGGATTCGAGACTTCTCTTGACTAGCGCTTAATGAACCCAAGAGTAGAATTAGCTCTATTAATGATATATACTTTTTAGATGTTCACGAAAGTCAAGCTGGTTGTCACAAATAACTCCTAGGTCACAAATGGAGGAGACTATAGAAACAGGTTGATTATTTATTAGATATTGTCGGTGTGACAAGGGCGGACATTTACGGGAATAAGTAATGGCTTATTGACATTTATTTACATTGAGTTCAAGAAATTTATGTCGACACCAAGGAAAAAAAGTTGTTCAGGTCGTTTTGCAATGATTGAGCATCGGCGACACATAAAATGTGTTTTGAGATCCGCATAGAATCGGCGTAAATCTGCCGGTCAGATCCCGATAGAGTAAGTTCTACGTCATTAATAGTTAACAAAAAGATCAAGGGTCCTAAGTGACTCCCTTGCAAGACACCTGATGTTGAACTAATAGGGTTAAGAGGTACATGATCTAAAAATGACTCTATATTGACGATCCTTCAAATAGGATTGAATCCAAGATATGAACAGTGGAGGGAAAAAGTGTGCTTTAAGTTTGAAAACAATATAATGTTATGGGAAATTTTATCAAACGCTTTGCTAAAATCAGTTGCAATTGCGTCAACTTCATGGCCAGCTTCCAGGGCACATATCGTCGCCCGATAATAGTTTTGTCGCATACGCCATTTGAGCATTTTTGGGAAATCGCATTTTAAGTTTCACGTTTTAATAAAAAAGAAACAAACCGATAGAATTTTCTGTATTTTTAATAGAATATTATGTGAAATATCTCCGTTTGATTGAAGTATTCTAAGTTGTTGAGTCTGTTTTGGTTTTCAAATTTTAGAGGTTTTTCCCTAAAATCATTTTGTCGTATACGCCTCGAAAATGAGTAATTTGTTAGCACCCCATACACGTACGAAACGCGTGGTATCAAGTGTGAAGTGGAATTAAATGCACTAATTTTAAATTTAATAAGAAGAGAATTTTCAAAAGGTTTAGATATTAGTATTATATTTTATTAAAAAAAATAAAATACACACATTCTTAAAAAATAGTGAAAATTTTGATGAGTTGATGACTAATATACAAGGGTATATGGTGATTCGCATGAGGTGTGACAAAAAGCTAAAGCGTGCAGGTTGGGTTAAGGTAAGGAAAAAAATTAATGGGAAGTGGGGTCTATTTCCCCGTTTAGCCGGAAGAGGCAATTTTCTAAAAAAATCGACTTGTAATAGAAAAAAATAAAAATGAACAAAATTACCTAAAATATCATGCTCTCCTTTTTTGTAAAGCCCCTATACTTCCAAGAGAATATAGTAAAATAGATAGATATCGTTATTTTCAAGTTTCCCAAAAACTAAAAGAATGCAAGTTGCATGTAAGTTTTTCATGCAAGTTGCATGCAAGTTTTTCATGCAAGTTGCAAGTTTTTCATGCAAGTTGCATGCAAGTTTTCCATGCAAGTTGCATGCAAGTTTTTCATGCAAGTTGCATGCAAGTTTTTCATGCAAGTTGCAAGTTTTCCATGCAATTTGCATGCAAGTTGCATGTAAGTTTTTCATGCAAGTTGCATGCAAGTTTTTCATGCAAGTTGCAAGTTTTTCATGCAAGTTGCATGCAAGTTTTCCATGCAAGTTGCATGTAAGTTTTTCATGCAAGTTGCATGCAAGTTTTTCATAAAAGTTGCAAGTTTTTCATGCAAGTTGCATGCAAGTTTTTCATGCAAGTTGAATGCAAGTTTTCCATGCATTTATTTATTTATAAATAAATAAATAAGAAACGTGCACGCGCAACGTCTCGTAAGGAAAACTGTGTTTCAATCACTGTGTCACGCGTGTTTTGTAAAACAAGTGTCAGGGCATGTCGCGTCGCTTCATATGCGCTGTTCAATTGATTTATACTGTTTACAAAAATTCGTGATGTGCTGTGTCACGTCACACGCGCCGGTCGCGTCTCAATATGCGCCTATAGCCTAAAACATTTCAGGGATACTGCCTCTTGCCAGGGAGTGACAAATCCTTTTTCTTGTCATACAAAAGTTCCTCTCTTCGTAACTCTATAAACAACATTTTGTTTTATCGTAGTTAAACTACAGTTTTAAGATATTTTCATTAAATTCCACTTACTTCAATCTAAACAAAACAATACAATTTTTTCACCTTTGTATGAATCAAATGTCATCGAATGTAGGAACATGGTTTACGTTTTTGGCCTCATAATCCCAATAATATTAATAGGGCAATACAAAATAAATATCATGCAAAAAGGCAGACATGAATGCATGTAAAAAATTATTTTAAAGAAATCCATACGTACGGTCGTCGGCTTTATTATTATATGCTTACTCAACGAGACGATAAGTGCCATAAAAATAATTCAAAATAAATTGCTTTACATAAAAATTGGCTTCTTCTTGGGTTATTTCATAAATAAACTTTTTTCTTTTTTTTATTTTTTTTTTTACTTCAAACTAGATACAATGTATCTATACAAAGTACAATGGTTGACTGAAGGTGAATGATGACGATGCAAAAGCATTTCGTTCCATCATAATTGCGCTATAGGATAATTTACGTCATAAGCAAAATAATTTGGTAATAATAATGCGAGTCATGAGTTCGCCGCCGCAAGAACGTTTTTTAATTTTAAGAGGATTTATGTGGGTTATGTTTTTTTTTTTTCATTTGCTCTCCGCCCTATCACATGAATAATTTATTTAAAAAATTTATTTACAAGGCAAGTGCCTTTTAAAATGCATTCTACGATATTTTTTAAGAAAAGTAAAAATTTTTTTTTTAAGAAATGTACTTATGTTTATTGTAGTAGCCCGTGGCGTTATGGTTAGTGCATTGGACTGTCATTCCAGAGGTCTGGGTTTAATACTAGCCGCTTCCACCTTGAGTTTTTTTCAGGGCTACTGATGCCTCTTGCGAGGAAGTGACAAATCCTCCAAGAGTAACTATTGTCATAGAAAAGTGCCGTTCACATTAGCCGTTCGGATTCGGCAATAAACGGTAGGTCCCCTCCATTCTTCCACACATGCACACAGGAATGGTTGAGAGTTGTAAGTCACTAGGCCCTGGTTCTTCATGCTGTGTCACCAAATGTATGTACTTATGTTTATTTTCGTTTTGGATAGGAAAAAAAAATGTGTCCACATATTATGTAAAAAAAATTTCGGAGTTATACAATAAACACACATATGTACGTACATAATAAAGATGAAGTTTATAAGAAAATTATTACAATAGAGATTTATCAGAAAGTAAAAAAAATTAGCGATTCCGATAGGGCAACATAAAATTTGGCCCCAAATGAAAAATGTTGCCAAAAATTCATATGAAAAGCAACAACAACACAAAATTGATTAAATTTTTTGAATTGTGATTTTTCATTGGCCTTTTTTCACTTTAAGGTTATATTTTATCTGATAATTGGCCCAACACTTTTATCTTACAGAAAATGAAAAATGACCTGCAAAATGGGTCTATTTTTGTCATACTAAATTGTCTTAATTAATTTCAATTCAAAATAAATGAAAATATTGCCCAAATCATATGAAAATAGCCTTAAAACAAATTATAAACTACAAACAAAAAAATCTTTAACACGAAATGTCGGATAATTTAATATAAAATTCATAAAAAGCGCAGATTTTTTTTTGTGCAATTATTAAATCTGATTATTCAATATTTAGAAAACTACTTTTTGTGAATAATTGTGGTACCTACCATAAAAAGGAGTGATTTTTACTTGCGATTTATGTACATTTGTATGAATTATAGGAAAAGTTTTGGATTCGTGCAAAAATATCGAACTCGAAATTTCAATTGGACTTGATATTACGATGATAGAAAACATGAAAAAAGTGGGTCCCGCAATTCCGTCTGTATGTCAGTCTGTACCTCGACCAACAGCTCAAACCACTCAGGTGATTTTCTACAAAGTTAAAGCTAAGATATGTAGGTGAGAAATCGAAATTTTTTTTCAGCTGAAAAAATAACGGTACCTGCCATACAACCTTTTCGAAAAAAGCTATTTACATCAAAAACGACTGTAACATTTTTTATTAAAATGTTTGTGTGTACAGCTATAATGGTCTGGTGTTTTAATGAAAAAAAAAATTACCAAAAATAGTAATTAACGGCGCCTGCCATAGAACCGTTTTTGCACTCTAGTCTAGAGGTCCTTCCAAGTTTCAATAATAGGTAGATAGGTAGAAATGGTGGCCCCCAGCAAAACCTTACTCAGAGACCCAATTAGCGCTGAAGTGCGCCATTTTGATACCATAACTCGCGTGACCTGTAAAAAAATC
The DNA here is from genome assembly GCA_947049315.1 of Epistrophella euchroma. Lineage (NCBI taxonomy): Eukaryota > Metazoa > Arthropoda > Insecta > Diptera > Syrphidae > Epistrophella > Epistrophella euchroma. The sequence goes on from OX346246.1 coordinate 122,589,348, forward strand.
GATTTTTAAGTGTAACTTGCCAGACAAAATGCCAGACTAAGAAATTTGTAGGCTTCGGTAATCTATAGCTACTGGCTCGAGATCTCAGGAGACAGACTAAGAAAACTTAGAAGACGGTGCAGACGCGACCAAGCTTGTCTCAGCTACTTTTCGTTGCGTTAAGGAAGGCAATTATTATGATCTCGTTTTGGCCAAAGCGGGACATTTGCAGAGGAAATGAATGACTGTTTCCTTTTCCTGCTGGTCCCCACAGCACAGCTATGGCAGTGAGTATTGTGAGGAATGTCCAGCCTCACCGCATGTTCTTCGATTGGCCAGTGACCGGAAAAAGTTGAAACGCGACCATGGCTATATCTAGCCTGTCTATATCAAGTCGGTTGTTCGAGCATTATTGTATGTGGGCCAAATCTTTCTAGATATGACGCAGTTTGTAAGACTGTGCCACCTACGATTTGATTCAGTAAGGAAAATTGAGAAAATATTGCCCTTCATAACTCTAAGAGGAATGCTTACTGTTTCCGCAAGCGAGCTATAAAGGGCTGTTTGAATAATACTGCGTACAAATATTTGCGATTAAAATTCACACTACATTTTATTTTTTTATTTTTTCAAACATTTGATTAATAATAAGGTGTTCGCAGAAATCCAAATCCGGCCGTATTTTTGAGCCATTTTTTAGCCACCGATAGTGATCATAATCAACACACAGTTTTACTGGGCTATAAACATGAATAAAAAGAGAGGATTAGTTCTGGATCCAACATTGTTTCAATCGCTATTACAGGATGAAACTTTGAAAACTGATATAGGTACCTAGTGGTAGCTCACTCAAGATGTTGTCGTTTCATTCAAATGTTTAAAAAGCTTATAAATATTTATGGTCGTATTAATAAACATTGTCTAACTTTAGACAGCCGTCCAAGTTTTAAAAAAAACCTTCCTAATTTTTGCTAAAGTGATCTAACTTTTTATCTTACTTTAGAGTAACGTAATCGATTGTCTAAACCTTGAAAAATTTAATATTTTTTTTATTACAAAAAGCATATTACCGACTGTTTCGAAATACTAAGACATAGTTTAAACTAATTAATAAAATCTTATTGCAATCGGTAGCTTCAAGCTCATATATCTCGACTTTCCCATGAACGATTTTGAAATTATTTCGCTCATATAACATGCTCAGCTTCTTTTGATACCAGAGTTCGTGTAAACTCTTCGAGAGAAATCATGAAATTCCCTTTGTATATCAAAAACCAACAAAAACGAATATAAAAACATGAATAAATCTGGAACTCGACGAGAACCGAAGAACTTTACAGAAGAACGAACGATTATTTTGATATTTTGTGAATATTTTTGTCTTGAAACTGAGTTGACTAAACAGCTATTTTTATACTGACTGAATACTTTCACTTTTTTTAATGAATAGGTACCTACTTATACATCTTCTTGCGTTTCCATTTCATATATATTATATATACAATATTTTTATTCAAGCTCAAAAGTTTTTTTACATTGGGTATTATTAATAAATATATACAATAATTAGTTTGTTTCTTAAGTCTAGTGTTATATATCTGCGAGCACAAAAAGGGCTCTGCTTCGTTATTTGGTTATTATTTTTTACATTTGTATTAACATAAGTGCCTTAAGTCTAACATTAGTTGTTTAAATTTTTTGTAATTTTCGGATGTTCACGTCGGCTTGAGCAGTGCTGACGGTCGTTGGCTGGTGTGGTGATGAGTGGGTGGGTAGTTATAGGTTTGTGGTATGTTTAATGCTGATAGTCTACGGCTGGTGTGCTGATGTAGGGTCTGGTGATTTGGGGCTTCAACCTCTGTTGTGCTGCGTTCCTGCAACAACGTAGAAGTTTCCGAAGCTGTCGTCTCCAGCTATTCCAAATGCTGGGTCCATCATGGAGAGCACTTGAAGATATCGGTCGTCTGGGGCTGGGTTACCTGTAATTAAATTAACAAGAGGGCTGGGATGGGTAACGTTTCCATTTCAACATTACTGTATACGTATTGAATATTTAATTTTGTTAGCTTTGTGTTTTATATTACAAAAAATATAATTATCTGGTGGGTTTATTTTGGTTGTGAATAAAATAACGGGGATGTAGCTCAGATGGTAGAGCGCTCGCTTAGCATGTGAGAGGTACGGGGATCGATGCCCCGCATCTCCAAATTAATTTTAATTGATAGTTTATTTTTATCTCCAGATATAAATTATAATTAATATAAGAAGTAACTAACAAAAAAATAAAACCGAATTCGAATAATCAATTTTTGATATGTTTGTTTTTCTATACCGAAATGAACAATGAGTATAAAAAAAATGTGAGTTTTATTATCACTTATCATTATTAATTCAGGATAGAACTCAATCATATATTTTTTGATGTAGCTAAATAAGAACTAACTGACATTGAAATATTTAATTCTCATGATATACATCACATACTACATAATAACTCTCCTAACCTAAATCACTATCACTAAATATAATCTGTATGCAAATAATCTACCACCTGCATATACACAACTGTTCTAATGGATTTTTTATGATATCGCTGATATGAGATCTCAAGGTGAAATGGCAATTTTTTCACGATCACCAACAAAATAATAAATAAAATCCACGACTGGATCATTCAAACTTGCTATTGTTGTTAAAATTGCTTAGAATTTCAAAAATTGTTTTTGTATATTTTAAGTACGTTCATAGGTACATCTAAATAATAATAATTATTATTATAATTATTCATATAATAAATTGTAGACATATGGATAAGAAGTATGGAACATGTTCTTAAAATTCTTAAGACAAGTAGATATACTTAAAATGACGGATGAATCCAACCGTCGCGTCGTGCCTGGGCGAAACGCATTGGACTAAAGGTCACAAAAAACTTTTAGTTAATTTTACTCTTTTGTTTTCATTTTTTATTAGGACCAAAAATAATGGTACCTTTCATATAATTTTTTTTTAACATTTTTGGAAAATCTTATTTTTCTCAAAAATGGCTCCACAGATGTTCTCAAAAAAAGTTCAATAAATTTTATGAAAATAAAATTTCCCAAAAATTATTTTAAATTATACCTTTATTATAGAACCATTTTTCTTTTACTTTTATTTTTCTCGAAAAGGAATTAGCTGATTTTGATAATTTTTTGAATGGAAAATTTTTTGAAAAACTCAAATATTGTATACTCAAATTAAAAAAAAAAAATACAATTTTTTGATTAAATAAAAAAACATTTTTTTTTTAAACCAAATGCATATGTATTTCAAAAACGACTTGGTTGATTTTCACTAAACTTGGTCCTGAGTGGTTTTTTAACCTTATCTAGAATATTTTGAAAGAAAAATTATTCATATTCTCAAAATTATACGGTATTTATAAAAATGTTTTTAAAAAAAACAGTTACAGAAAATCTAAATTTTCTCAAAAACGACTACTACGAATTTGATTAAAATTGTTCTGAATACTAATTAAATAATTAAAAATAAAATAATTATTTTTTTTTAAGTTTTTATTTTTTTTACATTTATTTAAATAATTTTATTAGTATCACAATATTTATTTATTATATTAAAGCGACGCATTTCCAATTTTATATATCCATCTTCGAGCTTAACTTTTTGACCCAAGAATCTTGATAAATTTTTAACATTAAATTTTTTTTTCAAAAATGTTTTTTTTTTTTCAAAATTTAGTTTTTAATTCAACGTTAATAAATAATAAAAAATGATGTGCCTACCAATTTTTTACTTGCGATATATATGTAGGTACTACATATAAGGCATGTTTTGGATTCGTAAAAAAATTAAACTCGAGATAACAATCAAACTTGACATTACGATGATAGGGAAGACGAAAAAAGTGGGTCCCGCAATTCTGTCTGTCTGTCTGTCTGTCTGTGGACTACAGCTAAACCCATGGGCCGATTTTAATTCAACTTGGTATAAAGTGTTTTCGGGACATTACCCCGACACGTTTTTTTCCTTTTATTTTTAGGACCAAAATAACGGTACCTGCCATATAATTTTTTTTAACATTTTTGGAAAATCTTATTTTTCTAAAAAATTGCTCGACAGATTTTTCTTAAAAAAAAAACAATAAAATTTATTAGGTAAATGCTACCTTTTTGTAAAAATTAAATTTCCAAAAAATGGTTTTAAATGGTACCTCCCATAGAACCATTTTCTTTATTTTGGACTATCTCATGATGTGTGTTACCGATTTAAATTAAATTTTTTATACAAAAGCTTCTCAAAAGTTGAAATCATACTGCATATCAAAATTTTCAAAAAAAAAACAAATTTTGGATTTTTAAAAAAAATTTTAAAATTTTGCTTTGAAAATTCGATAATTCAAAAACGGGTAGATACTTTTTTCCGAAATTTAATTTTTAATTCAACATAAATAAATACTAAAAAATTGTGTACCAATTTTTTTTCTTAAAAATTTTTACAAAATTTTATATATAAAAAATTAATTTAAAAAAAAAACGCTCCTACGATTTAAATTTTTTTTTCTCCAAAACTAAGATTAGTTAAAGAAATCAGATGGTGTACTTTTTTTTAGCTCTCAAAGCAATTTGAGAAGACTTTTTAAATAAATTTATTTCGAATTATGTTGATTTTTAATAATTTTTCAATTTAAGCTCTAAGTAACATGTATAATACTAGTTTAAACTTAAGGCTCCCGTAAAAAAATTATTTACTTTTAATACACTCAATCTTTGAAATTCGAAGAAACTTTTACTACAAGAGCAAGTTTGTGCGATCAAGTCGTGCGTTTTATTTTTCTGAAAAATGTTTACAAATTTTGATTGTATAAAAAAAATAATTTAAAAAACAAAAACTACTCCTACGATTTTGATTTTTTTTTTTTCAAAAACAAAGATTTGTTAAAGATGGTGTACTTTTTTAAGCTTTTAAAACAATTTAAGAAGTTTTTTTTTAATAAATTAATCCCGAATTATAGCGATTTTTAATAATTTTTCAATATGAGCTCTAAGTCACGTAATGAATGTATGTGTTATGTATATGTGCAATATGTCATATTGTTCATTTTTGTATATTATAACAAAATACTACCTCCCATACAAAAATTATTTCTTTTAAAATTAGATGAATAGGTTGATGTACTCAGACTTTAATACCACATGTGTGATCGTACATAACATCAAGTTAGTACGACCCAGTCGTGCATTTTATTTAAAATAAATAAATTTGATGGCACAACAGCTCATGAAGAACTAGGGCCTAGTGGACTTACAACTCTCAACCAATCCTGTGTGCGTGTCTGCAGGAATGGAGGGGACCTACAATTTATTGCCGAATCCGAACGGCTAACGAGCGGCACTTTTCTGTGACAGGAGATACTCTTGGAGGATTTGTCAATTCCTCGCAAGAGGCAGTAGCCGTTTTTTCTTTTAAATAAATAGGTGGCGAAGCTGGGGATCGAACCTTAGACCTCCGGCATGACAGTCCATCGCACTAACCATCACGCCACGGCTACTTTATGCATTTTATTTATATTTAAAAATAAAACAAATACACTTTTTTAAATAAAAATTGCCAGAAATTTCAGAAAGATTTTTTTTCCTATTAAAAAAGGCCACAATTTTGAATGAAAACATTTTTCTGGAGTAATTTCCGGGAGCTCTTATTTTTCGTCACATTTCTCCGAATTAATCTGCATAAAACTTAATAATCAAGTTAATATTGAAATTTTCATGCAAATATGTATACGTAACGTATACTGCCACATCCACACCTGTCCCTATTATATTCATCCAATCACTGCAAAATCGCTTGTTTCAACATATGCTGCAATTGAAAAGAATTTGCATGCCTCTTTTGAATGACACATTGTTTCAGCTTAATTAAAAATCACAAGGCCCTTCCTTTCTCATTGATAAATATAATTTTTAAAAGCATTCGAAAAAAACAATAAGTTGAAAATATGCAAACAGACAGTAAAACAATTCGTAAAATGATATCTCAGTCCAAAAACTCACAACATTTTCGTATCTTATCCTTTTTGTTTTTTTTTTTTTTTTTTTTTGATTTATTGACTTTTAATCAGAAATGGCAAAGTCATCAGCATTTATTTTCTTATCATTTTTTTTTTCGTTAATTTAATTTGAAAACTTTCGCCGACTCGGCTAAATGCCAAACAATAACCAGAAAATGGATGAAATGGGATAATAGTATCCTTTTGCTGGCGCCAATTCTAATTTTTAACCCTAACATCAAGGAAATTATCTTTTGCGAAGAACAATTATTTTTAATGGAAAAATTAAGCAGGATGGACGCAGCTATAACAAGGACCATTCTGCGGCATGGCAGGGTGTAGGTATAAAGAATTTTGAGCTGTGGGGGTCAAATGTACTTACTTAAAATACAAAAAAAAAAATATTAAAACTTTTTGTTTCGCTTATCAACAAAAAAGGGTTGGCCTTCTTCTCACATTCCACCACCACCACCACCATCGCGCCACCTTACGTTACATAGGACGAAAGGATTCTCTTTTGGGTGGGAAAAAATTAGCCGAGATTTATAATTGGTCTGCGTCTGAAACGGTTGTGTTTTGCGTTTTCGTTTTAACTAAGTTTGTTTATTTTGTATCGTTACTGTTTATTTTTTGAAATTAATAAAATATATATGAATCGCATCTCATAAGTTCGTGAATGAGGTAAAAGCTCTGCGTAAAACACCAATGAGATAAAAATCAATTTACTGCTGCTTTTGGTTTTTCTATTTGGATATGGAGGATTCTTTTGTTTTTTTTTTCTCTTGTGAAAACAAAAAAATAAATACAAACGACTTGTGGCTCCCCTTTAGCATAAATCACATGGGAAGTCCTCGAAAGATTTATGGGGTGTTAATATCTCATTTGAGTTGAAAAAAAAAAAGTTGGATGTTGCTGTTGGGTGAGATTTGTTTGTTTATTTTTCCCTGTCGTAGTAAACTATTTAAAATGTTGATGTCACAACTAAGTAAACCTATAAGTACTTTAAAAGTTAAAGCAACTTTTTTTATTTAACTTTTTTTTTTACGAACGCAAAAACTTGTGACTATGCTATGGTTTGAATTCAAGATGGCGGCCACAGTTAAAGAGGAAGGTGGTAAAGAATTTCAATATTTACCCTTTATGCCCCGTCCCTCCTTAACGATTAACAAAAAATAGTCTGTCTTTTTGTTTTTATTTAAAAAATGTTAACTAATGCGCTTAACTTCAAAATAGACATGAAAAACGATTGTAATTGTATTTTCCGGATTAATTGGCAAAATATAAATCCTTGTTATTACTAAAGTTGTAGATAATTAAGATCTGAACAACTTTTTTTAAGTGCATTTTTAGTCAAAAGTTGAAAATAAATCAGTTAATCAATGAAGACTAATTTTCCTCAAATTCAAGATGGCAGCCAACGCAATGGAGCTAGGCGATTGGAAACTTAAGTTAAGACTCCTAATAAGCCCCCATAATGATGAAATTTTTTTGCATAGTCAAATTTAACTACGTATGCAGAGTAAATTCAACCACGTTTGCATAGTTAATTTAACTATGTGTGCATAGTTAATTTAACTATGTGTGCATAGTAAATTCAACCACGTTTGCATAGTTAATTTAACCACGTTTGCATAGTAAAATTTAACTACGCATACATAGTAACTTCAACCAAGTTTGCATAGTTAATTTAACTACGCAAGCATAGTAAATTCAACCACGTTTGCATAGTTAATTTAACTATGTATGCATAGTAAATTCAACCACGTTTGCAAAGTTAATTTTACCACGTATGCATTGTTGAATTTAACTACGTGTGCATAGTAAATTCAACCACGTTTGCATAGTCAAATTTAACTAAGTATGCATGGTAAATTCAACCACGTTTGCATAGTAAATTTAACCACGTTCGCATAGTTAATTTAACTATGTATGCATAGTAAATTCAACCACGTTTGCAAAGTTAATTTTACCACGTATGCATTGTTGAATTTAACTACGTGTGCATAGTAAATTCAACCACGTTTGCATAGTCAAATTTAACTAAGTATGCATGGTAAATTCAACCACGTTTGCATAGTAAATTTAACCACGTTCGCATAGTTAATTTAACTACGTTTGCATAGTAAATTTAACCTCGGTTGCATAGTAAATTTTACCATGTTTGCATATTAAATTTAACTACGTATTCATAGTAAATTCAACCACGTTTGCTTGGTAAATTTAACAATGTAAGCATAGTAAATTCAACCAAGTTTTCATAGTCAAATTTAACCACGTTGGCATAGTAAATTTAACCACGTTTGCATATTTAATTTAACCACCTTAGGCCTTTTGCAACAAGTCTTATGCAGGATACCAAAAGAGCAAGTTATTTGAAAAATTCGATATCCACATAAATCAACAATACATAATCACATAGAGGACTTCCATTACTCAAAAATAAATCATTAAAAAATTACTTTAAACAATTTCTTTTCTTTTTATTACATCTTGTTCTTTTATAAGTACATAAGTCTGCAGTTTTTTTGTTAAAAAACTAAAAAAAAGTTAAAAGACTTATAGTTAATTAACTGTAGTTAAAAGACTTGCTGACTTAAAGTAAAATCATCGCAGTACCAAGACTTTTGACTGACTAAAAAGACTAAAAGCAGTTAAAAAGTACTGCAGTTAATTAACTTAAAGTTAATTAACTTTTTTTTTTAACTGCACAGTCGGAATATTAGTATACTGACTGCTAACTGCTCGATTTCAGTTAAAGTACTTTTGGCTGAGTCCGAGTTCTGCGCTACTCATGTTCGTATCAATCGTTTAGCAAATAACGACTCAATATCTTTTTATGTACATTTTACTCCTCAAAAAATTAATTTTCTTCATGTTTCTGAAAATTCAATTGAAATTCAATCTTCTTGAAAATTCTGCAGCACCTAATAGAGACATCAGTCATTTTTGTACACTGCCATAAAATCGATATTCTGTTTTTAAGTAGATTTGACTTAAAATTCGTTAAGAATCTTCTTATAAAATAAACAAAAATGATAATGAACATCAATGACTGCATTCATGTGCCTTCATTATTATTCATCCTAGTTCAGTGTTGTTGTTTTTCTTCAATTTCAAAAAATAGTTGAATGAAGTTTTCTGCCTACATTGTCTGATGGTGTATTGCCAATTGAGCTTTTCTTCAAATCAATTTCAAACGATGACGATGTCCGGCGTGTAACATTCTTCAAAATATTTTTTTTTTTTACATCTTTGCTCACCTCCTCCTTCAACATCTGGACACAATCAAGAAGCTTCATATACGCTATCGCCTCTCTCGAAGTATCACAATATGAATCCTTAATATATATCCAGACAGTGGATGGAAGGATATGGATATTTATCTTACTGCAGGCATTCATCTCTGTCCAAAACCAGATATGAGTAAAATAAACACACACAACATGGTCGAGAAGTACCTGAGGAGCAAAAACTGGAAAAAATAAAACATGAAAATCCATGTGTGGTTGGTGTTGCGGTAGTCACCATTAAAAAGATTCTTCTTCATTTTAAGGTCCTTTTTCAATTAAAATCAAATCGTATTCTTGTCTGAGCGGTAGGTATAATGTTTGTTTAGGTTCACTATATCTACTTTCAGGAGCAGAAACAACCACCCTCTCAATGCGGTCTACACTCTCACTTAAAACAACAATAATACAAAAAAAAAACAAAAATTAAGTGGCATCACTGTGGATTTATGCATAAAATGTTCGCGGTCAAGCATTTGTAAACAACTATTTTCAACTGATTTTGTTTTTCCTTATTTTATACCTTCACAGAAAATTCATTCAAACATCAGAGACGCATTAATCAATGCTCAAAAAGGATAGTAAGTATTTTGTTTTATTGAAAATCCCAACTCATTTCCGGTATAATCAACCCCTTTTTGCATTTGCATAAAATAACTTCAACCCCCTCTCCAATCAGAGAGGAAACTATATATTCGAAAGATGTTTATAGAGTGTCTCGTGGCAAAGTCCGAATAACGAATGGGCGTTTTTTAATTCGAAAGGATATTCCCTATGATAGAATCAAAGTGAGTTTTTATAAAGTTTTAACAGAGTTGTCTATGTCTTTGACTTAAGGTTTAAGGATTAAAATTGTCAAAAAAAAAAAAAAAATACTTCATATAAACACAAAATAATAATTTATTTCAATTCATTTGTTTTAATCCGCTTAAGGGATTGAAAGAGCTCCATATATAAATATACCTAAAATTTTTACAAGTATCCTGGCAATGTACGATATGAAAATTGGAAACTTTTGTACGTGGATTTTTTTTCTTCTTTTTTTTGAGGAGAACCAAGGTGTTTTCAAACCTTATATAGTGTTATAGACACTCACTATAGCTCACACGTACAAAAACAAGGATCTCAAATTTTATATATGTACACCTTCATCATATTATACACATACCTTTTGGGTTATATATTTCGTCTTAATAAATCAGCTAGATAATCCTGTCAAGATTTATTGGATGATTATCTATTTGTAGACAGATGGAAACGAAAAATGTCCATCGTTTGTTTGTATATTATAAGGGTGAAAGTTAAGATCTTTTGTTTAAGGAGATGGAAGAACCTTCAGGAAATATAAGGTAAGTCGTGTGGAAATGCGTTGAAGTGGTTCCCTTATCGACTTCTTGAGTTGTTTCTTGTATGGACAGTGATATGAATTTGAATACTGTTTTCTTAAAAAAAGATAGTCTTATACAAGAAATGTATGAAAAAACGAAAAAAGTATCACAATGGCAGCCAAACGACACCTGGGCCCTATTTCATAAACATTGAAAATTTCGACAGGTGATAATTTTGTAATTTACAACTTGACAATTGTTAAAATCCTTTCCATAAACAATTTGACAATTTTGTTTAATTGTCGCAAAGTACCCGACAATTGTCAACTTTTCGTTTCATAAAAAAATTGTCATCACAATGAATTGTCAAGTATTTTTCTACAATTGTCAGGAATTTTTTGACATATTTGTAGTGACAATTCCTTTATGAAACAAAAAAAAAATGTATAATTTACATATTTGTCGGTATTTAAATGACAATTTTGACAAGAAATTAAGTTACGGTCAAGACAGAAGTTGAGTTAAAATGTTAAATACAATTTTTTCAAGTTAAAGTGATGCCGATTCTCAGTTTTGTTCCATTTTTCATCGTTTTTCGACGTGGGCACTGGCATAAAGTTATGTAGGCCATGACAAACTTCAAGATCATAAAATGTAGTCAAGTGCATTTATAATCCGACCCAGCAGTTTTTAACACCTCAAATTTTGTTTCATTATTCGAAAGGTACTTTATCAGGGATCATAACCCTGAGTTTTCGCACTTGTGAAATTCACCGCCATCTTGGATTTTAGTTTTCATTGAATATCTCGGTGTCGGTTAGTCCTACAAAAAGCTTTGTGAGATAAAAAGTGTGTAGAATTAAATTTCCTATTTTTTATGTTAAGAACATTTTTTCTATATTGTGACTATTGAAAAAAGTTAGATGTCAACAAAGTGAAAAATTTCAAAATTCTCAAGTATTTTTCAAAATTTAGAAAATGAACATTTACAAAAAATATATATGACAAACTTGTAGAACTTTAAGGCCCATTTGCTGAAACGAAACTTAAGTATTTATGTTCAACTTAAACGCCTTATGTTCTACTTTTTCCTCAGCGTAAACTGTCACATAAGCGTTTAAGTTGAACTTAAATATTTAAGTTTCGTTTCAGCAAATGGGCCTAAGTTCTCTACAATTTTGCAGTAGGTATATATTTTTTTTTGTACTGGAATAAACAAAAAAGATATGAATATTTGTTTATTAAAAATCCACTCATTTTTACAACTCGCAAAAAGAAAACATTGCCAAAAGGAGAATTCGAATTTACCGATGAAGCAGCCACTACATTATGTATTTTTGAAGAAACAAATATTCATATCTTTTTTCTTTATTGTAGTACAAACAAAAACATGTATGGTAAAATTGTAGAGAATTTAAAGCTCTACAAGTTTGTGGTACATATATATTTTTTTAATGTTCATGTTTTATGTGCTAAATTTTAAAAAATACTTGAAAATTTTGAATTTTTTCACTTTGTTGTCATCTAATTTTTTCAATAGTCACAATATAGAAAAAATGTTCTTAACATAAAAAATAGGAAATTTAATTCTACACATTTTGTGTCTCACAAAGCTTATTGTAGGACTAACCGAAACCGAGATATTCAATGAAAACTAAAATCCAAGATGGCGGTTGAAAAGTGAATTTCACAAAAGTGCGAAAACTCAGGGTTATGATCCCTGATAAAGTACGTTTTGAATGATGAACAAAAATTGGGGTTGTTATAAACTTCTGGGTCACCCATATACAATATTCATAAATGTTCTGGACTAATGGCAAAATTGTCACGACAAATGTGTCAAAATATGACACAGTCGAGCAACTTCCAATTGTTATTACGACTTTCTGACTTTTCCAGCCTAATTTTCCAATTTGCATCTCTATAGTGTGTTTATTTGGTTCAATACAAATCTAACAACAAAATCTTCATCCAATTTGGATGATGTTCAACCGAGTTATTTGCGTACAAATAAAAAAACTAATTCATAAAGTTTGAAATTTCAAAATGTTTTCGCTATTTTCTGACTTTTTTGGTCTGGTTTTCTAATTTTCATTCGAATTTTTTTTTTCAATATTCAGCTCCGTTGTGTATTAATCTGGCGGTTCAATACCAAAATCTCCATGCAAATCGAATAATGTAAAGCCGAGTTATACGCGTACGAACACGATTTCATTTCAGAAATTTTGAAATCTCAAGGTTTTTTCACGATTTTCATACTTTTTCGGTCGAATTTTCTAATTTTGGTCCAAATATTCCAATTTTTGACTCCGTTGTGTGTTAATCTGATTCCATCATGGATGTGTTAGGGCCACGGAGTGGCATAAAAACTTTAACTTTGTTTAATTTGTTTAACATTTTGAAAGTGCATTATGGTGGTTTTGGGCTCGTGATTTTTCTGCAAGGTTGATGGCATGTTATTTGCACTGTCACATGCTCACAAAATTTGGAGCGGAATAAAAAGCTTTGAGCAAATCGTTCACCAACTCTCGGTCTATCTATGAATGTATATGCAATTTTAACTTTGCTGGTTTCAGTAAACTTTATACAAAAATTAAAGTCTTTCAGCATAGTTATGAAATTATTCTTTTGATTGTCCCAGATATCAACATTCTCGCTATAGTTTAGTGTGATTGCTGTGATTGTATTTCTAAAATTATAAACAATGACATCTAACCAAAAAAAAATTCATGTAAAATAGGTCTCCAAAACTAGTAAGCTCATAACGCTTTCACTATAAAAAAAAGTTATGAGATTTCATGAAAAGCAAACCCCTAACTTTATAGTGTGCATACATTTACAAGACCCAAATCTACAAACCCTACATCGTGGCCAAAAATATTGTCAAAATAATGTGGGCTCAACCGGGATTTGAACCCGGGACCTCTCGCACCCAAAGCGAGAATCATACCCCTAGACCATTGAGCCGCATGTTTAAGCCACTTTAATAATGACACTTATACTTTTATGTTAAAGTAGCGGTAACTTAAAAATTTTATATATATGAATACAAATATCAGATATTGTTCAGACTTTACAGTGAATAGAATAATAATGCAAGACATTTCATTTCATTTCATTTCATATATTGATGGTCTTAAATAATGGGATTGTGGACGATGAAAAACTAAATATTACTCATACGCCACAGTGAATATTATTTAATAAAAAATTAGGAATATTTTTTTCGTGGATTTAAGAATGCTTGCTTTTATTGTTAACAGCAATATTTTAAAATTTAAAAGTACCTACTAAGAAAATGGATTTTTTGTTAAATTTTTGTTTAGGTTTAAAAACAAATTATTTTAAACTGTGCAAATGCAATAAATTGCTTAAAATATTTAAAAGCACAAAATATCAAAATTATTGCATTTTTTAAGCAATTTCCGTAATGCGAATTTTGTTGGCAAAAACTTGAAGCGCAGTACATTGACTTTTTGTGTTACAAAAACGAAGTTTAGTAAAAATCCTTTGAGTTATTTTCGATAAACTATACAAAAAATAAATAAATTTGTTTGGAAATACTATGTACCCGTTCAAGATGAGCTAAAATAAAAATTTTAATTTTACATCAGGAGAATCACATCAAACAACTTTGTACTAAAAATGTTTTTTTTTTAGGACTTGCGGATGCAAAGACTGATCAGCTTCTCCAAAATCTTGGCTCGCTCGTTTATAGCTTTAACTTTTTTAAATGCTGCTATTCAATGAGGCACATTTGCTTTTTCTTCAGAAATATAAGTTATAAAAAAATATTAGCTGTGAATGAATTGAAAGTGCTGCATTGTTACAGTTGAGTAAATAAATTAACATAACAAAAACAAAGTGACATAAAAGTTTAAATCAAATACAAAACAGGTATTTTTGTTTTCCGAAAGCCAGAGTAGAAAAACATTTATATTTTAATTTTCTTGTTGGGCGCTACTGGAATTTGGTTTTTAGCAATTTTTTTTATTAAAATAATTCTGGGCTCAACCGGGATTTGAACCCGGGACCTCTCGCACCCAAAGCGAGAATCATACCCCTAGACCATTGAGCCGCTTATCTAAGCTTCTGATAAATAACATTATTTTTAATTTTTTTTTTTTAAATAAGGCAAACTTCACTAAAATATTGCTCATACGCCATAGTGAATGTAAAATTAAATAAATCAGAACATCTCAGTCTAAGAGTTTGTCAGTTTTTAGAAGCTTTGGTTTTAGTCAGTCTCGGCCCAGTTTTCACTATAAAACTATGAGAGTTCGAGACGAAGACTTGCGTAAAATGAGACCAAGGCTGAGACTTGTACTGAGAATAATTTGGAAAATTAAACGTACTTATAATAAAGTCTCGTTTTAGTTTTGTTGCTAGGCCTTTATTAACCATGCAGGACTGTAGGTAGAGTTGAATTTAAAGTCGGTAGGGTGGAAGTAAAAATTTGTCTAGAAACCCTTTTTAACGATTTCATAAAACAAGTTACTTTGTATTTCCGATTTTTTGTAAATTAAATTTCATTTCCAAGAAACTAGCCGGATATATATTTAAAAAAGTTTTTTTCGTACACATATCAATAATTTACTCTCTGCAAATCATGGACCTATCCCTCGTCGAATAATAAGAAAGCAAAAAGTTTTCATTTCAATTATCACAATCTGCGGATTAAATAAAAATACGCAAAACTGGATCGCACGAACTTAATCTTGTAGTTACAAACTATAATGTTGCGAAATCTATATCGAAAAAATGTCGAAAGCACTAAAAATATAATTTTTGTGTATGAGACAAATTATTTAAAAAAAAAATTTAAATACAGTATTATTTGAACTTCTCAGAAATACCAGCCTGAAAAATTATAATAAAATCCATCGACGCATTCGGAAGATATACGCGAATAATTTGAAAATAAGCCTCTTAAAAAAAAAAAAAAAAAAACGACATCAAAATGCTATTTTTTGGCAAAAACATGAAATACATTTTTTTCCAACTATTTTGGTTATTTTAGGTACGAAGTTTAATCAAAATCGTTAGGGCTATTTTTGAGAAAATTAAAAAAAAAAACCAAAATATTTGTATGACAGGAGTTGGGGTCAAAATTTTGCGGGGGTCTAAATTATTTTGTCTAAATTCTGCTCTCAAAATTCTGCTTTTCAAAATTCTGTCTTACAAAACTCTGCAAATAATAAAAAAAATTCCAAAAAATTTAAAAAAGCACGCGCTTTCTTAAATTTTTGAAACTCGCATTTTTAATTAATTTAGTAGAATTTCGTAGGACAGTGTTTTTTGAAATTCTAAGTGTGTTTTATAATTTTAAAAACTAACATTTTTTTTTTACTTGGATATAATTCTATTTTTTTTTATTACATATTCAATCTGTGAGCTTTCTAGCTCAAAATCAAAAAAAGTACCATTTCCTGGAACGAAAAAGAAACATATTATGGTCGGTTGCTTAAAAGTGTTGATCGCTCGGAGTCATGTACTGAGGTTTTTTAAAGTCTTAATAGGAAAATATCTTATTTAATGTCAAAACTGAACAAGATAGAGCCATAAAATGGAAAGAAAATAAAAGCAAGAAAAATAGAAAATTGAGAATTAGAAATTAGAAATTAGAAATTAGCCTACACAAAAAAAAATGTCTTAAAAAAATAGCAAAAATATCCTCTAGCTTGGCGCAGATTACCTTTTATTTATTTTATTTGTTAAAAACTGAATTTTTCGTTGTAAACTTCAAATTTTCTAGTTTGCATACATTTTGTCAATAAATTGTTTTTTTTTTTTTTGGTAAAGCAGAATGAGCAGAATTTTATTCTACTAAATGCAACGTCGTAAAACACCAGATAAATTTATCTTTTGGATAAGTTTATCTTTTGGTAAATGAACTGTCAAATTTTGTATGGGAAATGGTTAACGCAAATTGGATAAAATTATCTAAGGATTTTGCTGCAGAAACGTATACAAATTTATTTGGATAAATTTATACGAAACGAACGACAATGTGACTTTTAGAATTAGACGTGTTCAGATATATTATACATATGATGTCTCAGAAAACTTAAAAAAAAACTCTGACCTTGCTCTGTAACTATTGCATCGCGATTAGTTAGCGATACAAGTTGTGAACTAAAACGTACTTTATAGACAAAATGATTTATAAATTTAAACGCAGTTTATTAAAAAAAATTGTGAATTAAAGGTAGTTTATACAAAAAAAAAAAAGATCAACTAGGACGTCTATATTTACTCAACGCTTAAGGTGATATTACATTGTCATATATATATGGCAAGTTTGCCAAATAAATATGGCTCAAAAATGTCATATAAGTGTGATAGTCATATTTATATGACAAAATATATATGACTCCATATATATGACACTCATGAACTATTTTGAATTTAAAAAAAATATATGATTTAATGAAACGTGATTGGTCAAATATATCGTATTTTTTTAAATATTTTATTTTTCGTAGCAACTGTTTCATATTTGTAAACAAAAATTGACAGAAAAAGCTTGTGAACATTATATGGCATACATATATGGCATAGTCTATTAATACTTGTCATATATACAAATATTGTGCCATATTTTATATGACTAGCGTTGGTCATATATATATGACAATGTAATATCACCTTTAGGAAAGCTGGTTAGTAAATTATTAAGGTAGAACTACATATAAAGGCTCTCCCAAACCAATGCGAATCATTCGTTGACGACGTCGAAAGCAACAATCAAAACAAACAATACGAATATATCGCATAGGAATATTTCGCATTGGTTTGGGAGAGCCTTAATAGTCAGAAGTTTTCAGAAGCAGATGTCATAAACCAATGAAAAGTAGAATGCTGAACATTAAAAATCAGAATTGAGCCATAATTCACTCCTTCTTTTTTCTTCGTCCTTTTGTCTCAATAAATTTCAGTTTCAATTCCGTGAGGTGCATTTGGGGCGCTCTTCACTTCCGAAAGAAAAAGTTAGTGAAAATCAAGAAACCGAAATTATGGGTGCGCCATATGATTTTTTGTATTCTCTCATTTTCGTTCGACCACTGCCTTGAGCTTGCGACTATTACCACCATATTATTCAGTCGTTTAATCCAGATTAAAACTTTAATTCTATTTAGTTTAATCTATTGCCACATTAATCCATTTAGATTAAAAGCTCATTTTAATCCAAGACTGAATAATATGGCGGTAAAAGTTCCTTTTAATCCAAGACTTAATAATATGGAGGTTATAGTTTTTTACACAATTGGTAAACTTATCTCGTTGCATGAATACCCTTAGTATTTTTTAAAAGCAGAATTTTGAAAAACAGAGTTTTGTTAAACCAGATCGAAAAAAAACAATCTTGAATAGCTGAATTTTTACAAGGCAAGGCAGAATTATGAAAAGTTGATTTAGGAAAGGGGAATTGTGGTGTGACCCGCTCCCGTATGGCCTAAATTAAAAATTCGAATTTCCCCTCGAGGAAATCACATAAAAAGGCTCTGTTACAAATTTTAATTCGGCGCCCGACCGACCGACCGACGAACGACGAACTATTGGCATTTAAGCGCGTCAGAAGTCTGGAATGTAGATATTTGTGGAGGTTGTATCAAGACAAAAAAATTTATGGGAGGTGGTGTCTATTTTCCTCCGTATGGGCAGGGGGCAATTTTCTGAAAAAAAAAATTGACTTTATATAAAAAAAAAAAAAAATGTTTAAAAAAAACCGTTACACCTAGAATTTTGTGCCACAGCTTTTTGTAAAGCCAAAAAACTCATATTTTATTTGGTTTTTAAATTTAATTGATTTAATGAACAATATTGAATAAAAAATTATTTTCAAACTCAAAATTAAAAACAAAAAAAATAAATTGTGTTCTTACTAAAAAAAAGAACGTATACGTATTTTAATACTTTATATGCTTATATCCATCATTAAAAGCTAGAAAGATGGTTGTACACCATTTAGTTTCTTAGAAAATTGAAAATTAAAATGATACATATATTTTTATTTTGAATTTACGAAATTTTTTATGAATGATTACAAGAAATTTGGTCAAAATTTATTTTATATCTAGAAGCCTAAGGCATAAAGCACGTACTAACTGAACTCTGAAATCTATTTTGCACTCTTTTCACATTTTTTTTCTATTTTTCAAAAAAATTAAACAAAAAAAATTGTATGTACTTTTTATTTAAATGTTTCTAAACTAGAGTAAATTAAGCAGTAGACAAACTCTTGCTTACACAAATCATTTCCAACTGCATTCTTGAATCACCTTTAAGTTTATTGCATTATCATGTTTAGGGCTAACGTTTGTTCACTCAAAAATTTGAATATCTTTTGATTCTGTCTAGTTCTGTGAACGAATTTTTTTGGTAATGCTAATATAGAAATTGACAAAACTCAATAAAGACAAAGATTTGAGATTTCGAGAGATTGCAGGTTTTTGGCTGGCTTTAAAAAAAAATATAACTTGAAAATATTTTTTCAGTAAAATTATAAATATTTTACGCAACCAATGAAAAAATATTACTGATTTTGATAGTTTTCAATAATTAATATACCAGTGGGCAAGAAAAAAGTTTTTTAACAATTTTCTTCCATTTATAGGATTAAAAAAAGGACAGAATGAAAAAGAGGCAAATTAATCTTGATAATTCAGTTCATTCATACATGTCCAAAAAGAGATGAATAACAAAAATGTGAATGAACATCTACAAAAACCATTAATGAGGTTATTCACAGTCAGGTAAGACCATTTTTCTACCACTTTTGGCACGCTAAAATGCCATTTCATCCACTGATCTCTATAAAACACTGGATAGTGGATTCTCTATATGTATAACAGTTTTTTTTTTGAAGAAAATTAAATTTGACAGTTCTTGTACTTCCCACACAGTTTGTGTCTTTTTTAAACAAAAGGAAAGAAAGAGATAGATAGAATATTGAAATTGTTTTCGTATTCGTACCCGCATAACCAAACAAAAAAATGGCCGCGTTCATCAGGAACTCTTAAATTTCAGATTTTTTCGTTGAACGCAAAAACAATCTGAAATTTCAGTCACAAGCCATTGTGTCAAATTCCTGTATTTACTTATAGAATATGCATTGAAGCGAAATAAAAAAGAACTTTATATATTCTTCAATTGATAATTTAGCAGGAGCTTTGTAGATGAAATTTTATGTAAAGAGATTAGCAACACTAAATTTCATTAAAATTGTTTGTTATTTTGCAGTAATTTGAATAAAAAATTGTTCCAGAATAATCCGATGGAGAATTATGGGAACACTTTTGTAAGAAATTTATTCCTTTTATTCAATGCGTCACTAAATAATTAACAAAAAGTTCTTTCATTCAAATAAGTAAGTATTACAATTTTATTATAAGAACTTATAAGCACAAATCCACCACACCAAAAATCATAAAGTTCAACTTTTAATTGTAGCTCTTCAGCTCTTTTACACTTCCCCCACCACAAACAACTGTCATCCGAATTTCCAGACAAAATTTTCTTGTCTGCAATTTACGAATAAAGTCTTAACTACATAAGCCAAGAAAGTGAAAAAGTACAAAAGTGAAAATTTTGAAACTCATTTTGATATAGTGTTTCTCACATGAAAACTTATAAAAATGATGCAGAAAGTCTAAATTTTGGTTTAAAAATAAAATGTGTATATTCTTTTTCACAAAACAACTGCGCTAGCTGGAAAAAAAATATTTTTACTTTTGGAATTTTGCAAAAAGTGCCCAATGTAGTTAAGGCTTAAATGTAACTAAACGTAACTAAAAGTCACTAAAAGTCATCTAACTTTTTATGACAGCTGGCCAATCAGAAGCTCCAAAAATTCAGAAATCTGAATTTTCAGATGTTAACGTAATGGATTGAACGCGGCCAATCTAAACTGTAATAACTGTTATAAGTGTTATATATAATAAAAAAAATCTGACGTTTCACGTCCTTCCCACTGTTATAATATTCCTTCAATTTTCTTCAAAATTTGTATATGAATTCACTATCCAGTGTTTATAGAGATCAGTGATTTCATCCCAAAGTGCGACGCGACGGACGGTATATGGAAAACTACTTTTTCTGACTTCTCTTTAATTTTATAGTCAATTTTGATTACAACCTCGAAAACAGGACTTGCCGTTGTGTCCTCTTCAGCAAGTAAAAATGTAAAAGCTTTTGAAATTATATTTTAAAACCTTCAAAAACTGTGAGATTTAAACTATTCTTCAGTAAATAAATAGGTAAATATGTATAAAAATAGGAAATGTTTTTTTTTTTTGGTGGAATGAATTAAAGGAAATATGAAAAACCGTAACGATAGTTGATGGTATTTTTTAAGGTAGAGCATTATAGTTTTAATGTAGGACATTATCCCCCAATGCCCTCCCGTAGCTACGGGCATGCCATCATTCTGCCACTTCGTCACACTATCAAAAAAAAAAAGTGGCACTATAACATTTTGGTTGAGATGGTTTGGGTGCATATGTAATTTTTAGCTCCAACTTTAAACTTCTTAAAAAAAAAATAAAATCTCTTTTATTGTAACGTAAACTTCTCTGATTTGTTTGATTTAACCCTGGATAATTATGTATATGAACGAGCAGGATATAAAAATCTAGGTTAACTGTCCCTTTGATATCCAAAATTATACTTATATCGTTTGGAAACCATAAAAAAAGAGATTTTTTTTTTTTGCAACTTTCACCCTTTCATAACATATAAAAATAAATAAAAGCACCGTAAAATTACACATAAAAAGTAATAAAAGTACGTATACGCCAGCGTGTATCCTCGCGCAAACGAGAATAAAAAATCAATTCCCACATGTGTGACGACAATGTAAAAAACAAAAAAAAAAAAAAAAACTAGGGGAGAATCCTTGTCGCTGTTTTCATATTGCTTTATGTATAAAAAAAAATCCAATCGAACGATGTGGGAATTGTTTTTATTCAAATATCGGAGACATTTATGAGCAAACATAAAGAAATGTATTCCGTTTTGGATTTGCATAGAGCAATAAAATCATTCCTTTTTTTTTGCTCTTAAAGAAATATACCTCACTCTTATATCATCTGGTCATAATTTTGTCAAATAAAATTGATAAATCATAACTTTTTTATTATAATTCCGAATCGACTCGTAAACAAAGCCAGCAGAAAATTGCTTCAACAATTGAATCGATTAACATAAAACAATAAAGTTGCAAATTCTGTCACAGATTTTATAAAGCAAAATATACCAAAAACAACAGTATACCCAACCCATACAGCATTTCAAAAGTTTAATCCTTTTGAGGCTGCCTGCCATAGAACCACATCAACAGAGTTGATAGGTATGTAAACTCAGTGAAGGCTTGTTTGCAATAAAATTCAAAGGCTCCTTTGGATTTTATTTAATTTATTTCATACTCATTTCATCTTGTTTGAAAATGTATTTGGGATTTTATTTGAAACTTTATCTATGTAAGCACTCACTTCTGAAATTTGAAAAGCTATACAGGCGCAAAGTATATGGGTAAGCGATAAATTGGCGAAGCGACAAAACGTCAAAACGGCAAAGTGACGAAGTAACAAAACGATAAGGTATCAAAAGCAGCGAAGTGACAAGCAGCGTTGCCAATAATGCAGATTTATTCCACTCATTCCCAGACCTTTGGAAATCTACAAATCTGCACTGCAGATTTGGTCTGCATAATGTGCCCTAAAAAATTTTTTTGTTCTTGTATTGTCACTTTAGTTAGCATTCAATTCTATTTTAATCATGAAATCAAATTGAGTGAACGCAATCTTCTGTCAAAATAAGATTTCGTTTTCTCAAAAAAAAAAAAAAAAATTATAACAAAATTATAAATAAAAATGTCGCTTACGATACTTTTATTTTTTGTCGCTTACGATAATTTGGCGGAAAGGGCTCGATATATTTATTTACAAAATAATTTGCATTGCAGGATTTTTTTTTCGTCATTATTGCAGATTTCTGAAATTATCTACTTGGCAACACTAGTGACAAGTTATTTCGATGGCATAATGGTAAGTAAGATTATTGCACTTGATAATTTCAAAGGCATTTGATAAAGTCTGGCATCTTGCTGTTTTATCGAAAATGCGTGCTTTCAGTATTGATGAATCACTTCTTCATTTGATTAGAAACTTTCTTTCGAACCGTTTTATAAAAGTTGTATTGGACGGATTCAAGTCTGAAACCTACAGCATAAATAAATGCTGGTGTGCCTCAGGGCTTCGTTTTGTCCCCGACCCTCTTTGTCATTTTTATTAATGATATGCTGTATGTAACTTCTAATCTATTAAATTGTTTCGCTGACGATAGTACCCTTAGTTTTTCATATTCATTTCCAGACTCACATCCCTGCTCTTCGGATGTGGAACTGCAGCGGAAAAATATGATTAGTGTGTTAAATTCTGATTTATACAACATTGTACAATGGGGAATAAAAAACCGCGTAGAATTTAATGCTTCGAAAACTCAATGCCGTCTTCTATTGTTAAAGCGAGAAAGCCAGTTGCATTCCCCCCCCCCCCTTAAACAATTCAACCGTAATACTCGCGCTTCTAGGAATGCCCATCAGTGTAACCATCTTGAGCCCAATTTCGGACGTACTGTCAAACATAGAGGCACTCGTTTTTTTAGCCGTACTACGCGAATGTGGAAAGACAGAGCTTGGAAGAGCATTCTTCCAAGCTCTGTCTTTCCCTTTCATTGTGATATTCAGAAATTCAAGACCAATGTACACCGACATCTCCTTTTAAATCCCATCCCCCTTACCTAATGCTCGCACTGTGTCTCTGACATATTAAGGGTACCGAAACCCCTTGAGTGCGCGTGAATTATAAAAAAAAAAAAAAAAAAACAGAAAAAAAGTGCGCAGGAGTGTCATGCTGAAAGTCTAATTATAATTTACCTTCCTAAGCGCTCTTATGTGTTATTAAGTTGTTCATACGTCGTCTCGTAAGGAGATACCGGGAATATGACCCAAGTTTTCTTATGCTAAGAAAAACAAATGTTTTTCTCACAGCTGCTATACCTTTTGCGAGAAAGTGAAAAATCCTTCAAGAGAAACTCTTGTCATTAATAAGTGCTTCTCACCTTAGCTGTTCAGATTCGGCAGACAACTGTACGTCCCCTCCATTCCTGCCAATATCACGCACACAGGAATGGTTGAGAGTTGTAAGTCAGTAGTCCCTGGTTCTACACGTGCTATCGGGGCAATAAAGTGACAAAAGCAATAAAACGAAAAAGTTTTAAAGACATAAAATGACAAATTGGCAAAGCGACAACACAACAAATCGACAAAAGGACAAAGCTGCAAAGAGACCAAGCACAAAGCGGTAAAGAGAGGTAAAAATCCACGAAATAGTAAAGTAATAAAGCAGCAGTTATGACTAAATTATAAAGTGACAAATTGACAAAGTGACAGCAAAGCGGCAAAGTTGTAAATCGACAATTTTATACAGAAAATAAATTTTGACGTTTTCACATACAGATTCACCTCATTAGTGTCCAAAATTAATCTTCAGATAAAATTTAACGTGATTGTAATCTAATTCGCACACAACCTTAATATAAAACTGGAAATTTCGCATTTCGGCTGATTTCTTGAAATTATTTTTTTTTCGTGTGTTGTCCTCTATTTAAGAATTTTAATGCCATTCTTTAATTATATTTTAAAATATTGAAAAAAAAAAATTAAAAATTCACAAAAGTCAAAGTTTTAAAATAATTTATTTTATTTTTAAAAAGTCTTGAAAAAACCCTGTACCTAAATTGTTCCCTGTTGATAGTGCGGCCCTGATTCTATAAAACTGAATTTTAACATTGTTTTAGTTTCGTATAGATGAACAGAAAAAGGATTTAATTACGCTTTGAATTATCTAAGCAGTGTGGCATTACCGCACAAAATGTCCTTCCGCAATTAAAAATTAAATAAAACTTTCTCCAAAAAAGTGATTTGCTGAGTTAAAAGATTTTCAGAACTTCATGATTTAGGTAGCATCCTGTTTAATTTTTTTTTTTAAGGAATTTTTCCAATTTAGTTTGATTTATGTCTGTTTTTCCTTTTTTTTTGTTGTTTGTATAAAAATGTTATAGAAAAATACTTGGGGAATAGGGTCTACCTGCCCGCTTGTCTGCCTGCCTGGGCCTGCCGAACAGAAAAGAAAATGAAATTGACCATTTTCCTGTCCGGAAAATTCCAATAAAATAAAAGTAAATTGAATGCGACAATGAGCGAGTTTGGTTTGGTTTTGTTCAGTTGTTGTGTTGTGGAAGTGAAGGTAGGTACTTACTTACAGCGACAGTCAGATAATAATAAGCACAATGGAAATGAATAGAAGAGCCGTCGAAAACGGTTCGGATAAACTGTCTTCCTCTGTCAGACAGATTTCGATATTTCGAATAGACAAAAGGACCAAATCGAGAAAAAGTACAAGCTGAATAAAAACACAGAAGGACATCGGTTGAGTTTTTCTTTATTAAATTGAAAAAAAAAATCCTCCCCCAGTCTTAGATTGTATAATATTGAACAAGTGCGGATACCACAAATGGCTGGAATATTTAAATCAACTGCTTGGGTTTATAAATATTCAGCTTTATGTGTATATATAGAAGAATTGGCGCATTCGGTATTTGCGTTACTGATGACTTTGATGTGGCAGAAGGTGGCTGGCGTAGTGGTAGAATGGCGTAGATTTACTCAGTATATTGAACTGAAGAAGTGTTGTGGAAGAACTTAAATTATTTTAAAATAGCAAAGAAAGATTAATAATAGAAGATGCTATACAAACCTTTGGACATTTTTTAACCAACGATTAAAAGTTTTTTTTTAAAAAGTACTTCTTAACTGCAAAATACTTTTTGCTCCTATAAATATTAAGCCTCTGCAACCAAGTTATAAGTCTATCATATAGGAGGCAGCAGAGGCTTGAGGAGACTACTTCAATGAGACTTAGAACTATTGGCGCAAAATTTTAAACAGCCTGATGTTAATGTATTAGTATGATACTACTTAACAATTTTCTAACTTAAAAAATTCTTTACTAAAATATTCTTAGTTTTAAACATTTTCTAACTAGTATCATACTTAACCTATTTTGCTAGCTGAACACGCCTAAAACAGTGACAGTTCAACCCATTTTTGCAATTGTAGCTGCCAAAGTGACACTTGAAGTAAGTATGATACTAAAAAACTAAAATAGCCATTCTAATGCAATAGGATTCTAATGCATTGCTTGCGTTGCAATACAGTCGTTGCCTTTTCGAAGCGTATGTCGTATAATAGAGTCGATAGGTTCCTGGCCGGTTCTCCTGAGGAGCTCTGCGTTGGAAATACGATTGGGCCAGAAAATCCTAAGTATGTTTCGTAGACATCTATTGACGAACGTTTGCAGCTTCTTAGTGACAGCTGCTATAACCTTCCAGGTGCTGCATCCATAAAGCAGTACGGATTCCACATTGGAGCGGAACAGTCGTAGCTTGGTCCTCAAACTGAGAGAGTTATTCCTCCATATATTTTTTTAACATATCGCGAAAGCAGCCTTTGCTTTCCCGATACGGCTGCTAATGTCTTGTTCCGTACCGCCTTCGGTAGAGATGATACTTCCAAGGTATTGAAAGTTCTGTACTTTTTCTACCGGCTGCTGGGAGATATTTATAAGAGAAGATGTCTGGGTTCCGAGGCACATCATTTTTATTTTGCCGATATTGATATTTAGCCCCACGATTTCTGCTTCTCTCTCCACCCTTGTTGTCATTTGATGGAGATCGATGATCCTATGAGAGAGTCCAACGAATTCCTCCGTTTCCTGTCAAGGCTGCGCTTAGGACATCGCTTATCACCAACAAAAACAATATTGCCGACAGTATGCAGCCCTGTCTGACTCCGCTTTGAACTTCAAACTCTTCTGACAACCTACTTTCGTGCAGAACGTGACATTTAGAATCTTTATAAGTTGCTTTAATAATAGCAATTCATTTATCCGGGATACCCCTCCTGCGTAAAGCATGCCAGATAAATTCTCTGTTGACGCTGTCGAAAGCTATCTCAATTATGCGTTCTCTTTTATGCGTTCCAGGACAATCTTTGCTACTATTTTGGCAACAGTAGGAAAAGCGCAAATCCCCCTCCAGTTTTCGCACTTTGTTAGGTCTCCTTTTTTCGGGAGCTTGACGATCATTCCCTTTTTCCACTCGTCGGGGAAACCTTCGGAGACCCGGGTTGCCTGTATGAGTGGTTGCAGGAGTTCGCTCGATGTCGTTGGCGCCGCTTGTAAGAGTTCTGCGGGAATGCCATCGAGTCCTACCGCTTTGTTGGTCTTAAGTGCTTTAATTGCGGTACAGATCTCATCTCTACTGGGGAGTGCGGTGCGAATTCGGGAATTTGTTGTTTCGGGCAGCTCATTAGGTATCTGTTGCACAGTACTATCGGTTATTCGGTTTAAAACCGAAGCAAAGTGGTCCTTCCACCTTCTGAGTTGCTCATCATCCGAGCTGAGCAGAGAACCGTCTATGTCTTTTACGAGGTGTTGTTTCGAACTGCGAGAACCAATCAGTTCCTTGGTTACGCTATAGACGGTTCTACTATCGCACCTGTTTGCAGCATCTTCTGCTTGTTGTGCCAAAGCATTGATGTGATTACGCTTGTCACGTCGCACTTTGTGGTGAACCTCTCTCTTTTTTGTGCGGTACGAAGATTCCAGCTCGTTTCATTGCTCCCCGTGTACAGCTGTTAAGCGTGCTTTCATTTGTTTTCGTTCGTTGATCCTTACCCAAGTTTCTTCAGAAAGCCAGGTGTTGTTGCTTCCTTGCGCTCGACCGACTACTCTTTCGGCACTTGTAATGAAAGCATTTTTCACAGCACTCTAGTGGTTTTCGATGGTGTCGGGTTCTGTGCTGCTGAACGTTCTCATTTCGTGAGAAAGGTGGTCCCTAAATTGTTGACGTGTTGAGGGATCCTTTAGTCTATCGACGTTAAACTTTGGCATTCGGGTGGTTCAATTGGATCTCCGAAACTGCAGCTGTATGAAGTCTTACGGTAGCTACCATTAGGTGGTGGTCACGAGCAAGCCCCATGTCGACACCTCTTCTGTTTCGTATATCCAAGAGATTGCTTCTAAAACTAATTTAATTTACAAAATTATTAATGCTCCATTTTAATTGTTTATTTTTTTTTGTCTCTTTTCTTTGCGTTAAATAATTTTTTTTTCCTAACCAATAAATTTATTTCAAAATATACAACAAAATTAAATATTAAGATTGTATATTATAGCTGTTATTTTCAACAGAGAATCCAAAAAACTATGGAATTAATCATCCACTTTAACCTTCAATAAGTTCGGAAGGAGTACTGTAATTAAAAAATTAGTTGAGTACATTTTTAAGGAAAATTTAATTTCCTTTTAGAATACGTCTCAGTCATTTCCGTACAATAACCTATTGTAAAGTTATACAAAATAGAAGCAAACAAAAGAAAACTTCCCATACAATTTGTATGGAAAAAAAATTAGCGATGAGCGACCTCTAAACATTAATCTAAACGGCTGAAATTTTACCAGGCTCATTATGTCACTAAACTCTAACGGCTATATTATTAACTTTCTTCAAAGCTAGTTTTACTGAAAAAACTAGTTCTATAGGAGTTTCGAGTTTTTATGTTCTCAAAAAAAAATACTGATTTGATTTAGATGTCAAACTATGTATGAATGTTTTGAATTAGATGTCAAAGTAATACAAATTAGTGAAAAAATTAAAACTCGAAATCTCAATAGAACTAGTTTTTGCTCAAAGCTAGTGGCATCAAAAATTGGAGATATTTTAATTTTTTTAAATCAGTCTAATATTTATAGCATGTCGAGCCCTTTCCGCCAGATTATCGTAAGCGCCATTTTCCTATTGGCACATAAAGTTAATTATTTAATTTTTTCCTGTAAATCAAAAGCAATCGGACTTTTTGTCATCTATCTGTATTGTATGCAGAGCCTACGAGTGGATGACAATAACACTGCCGTGTTAACTGAAAATGACGTATCTGCATTTTTGAAGTTTTTGAGTTAAGACCACTTTTGATATCTCTGATACAGTTATTATTTTATTCTATTATAATATTAACAATATCTTGCTTCATTTCGGCTTAAAACGCTTAAGAAAAATGACGTATGTGCAAAGAACCATCCTATTTTTAAGAGAAATTGACGTATCTGCACATTTTTAAAACAAAACAACGGAACTACCATATCGTTTGGAAAGATTTTTCAAGTCAGCTGAAACTGAAAAAAATAACCCCAAGACCGTACTTAAAAGCAATGGTATACACGTCGAGTTCCAAAGGGGGTCTTTACATTTATTTTATAAAAACAGTTTCGATGCCGAACTTATTGAGATAAATTTTTTAAAATCTTCATTTAAAAAACATTCGCTTCCATATAAGAAAAAAACTATGCCAAGAGGGATTGAGGAAAGGAAAAACACAATTTTAAAAACCTTAGGACATCTTTTTACTCAAAATCGAATTAAATTTTGGAAGGATTTACCAGTAAATAACGCAACTGAACAGCTCGCTGACGATTTCGGAGATGACGACGAATAAATTTGTTACTTAATTACTTATAATATGCTGTGAAAGACTTTAAAGCTGATGAAAATCGGCATTTTAATTTCCTCCAATAATTTTTCTCTTTTTATTATAATATTTTGAAATGTTTACTTTTTTATTTATTTTATCATTTGAAGTTATGAATATATTATTTTTATAAAAAAAAAAAACTTTTAAAAGCAACTGGGATATATGTAAGTGTTTCTCTTTTATTATTATTGGGCCCTACCAATAATCAAATTAGTTATGACTTAAATATTGCACTCAATTAAACCAAAACTTTATGTGTCCTAAATAATCAACCATTCATTATATTCTCAATTTTTTGGAGTCGATTCGATGTATGGTTCATTATTTATAGTCCACGTAAATATTTAGGTAATATCATGGTTTATTATTTAGAGCCCATTTCATTATGGTCCATTTTACTGAAATATTTAAGTCGTAGCTAAATTTGATTATTGGTAGGGCCCAATATTTCTTATAAAACTGATTTCTAATCTAATCTTGTCTTAATAGTGTTGCTAGAAAAAAACATGCTCTGGCATTTTTTTTGTAGTCCTACATATTACATAGGTATATCGATTTCAAGCAAGCTCTACTCCTGCTTGCACACTCAACTGCATAACTGGCGTTTCTTATAAGACCGCATTGTATTCTGTATCCAATAAAAATAAATACGTATCATTTTAATTTTCACAAAATCACAACCTACCTACCTCCATAACTATGTAGATGCGTACACACATATATTTACCTACAACATACAAAAATCTGGCAGAATACCTATCTACTTTTGTTGGTTGCCTTGTCTGTTCATTTATCTTCTTCTGAATACTTGCACTTGTTGTTTTTTTTTCTCTTTATGAATATTTTTCATGACCATTCTCCACTGAAGCTTGCCTGCTGACGACGAACAATACTTTTCTTCGTTTTTTCCCCGTATACCTACGCCTAGTGTAGTTCATCGCTTGTGTTCGTTTGTTTATTTTTATCATTCGAGTAATATGTTTTAAGCGGCCCATACACACAACACTTGTGCTGACACTGGTGTCGGTGTACTCAAATGTGGTGTGTGTATGGGCAAGTGTCTACACCGATTTCGGTGTCGAACACGGTGTCAAGAAAATCAAAAGCAATTTGAAGTAAGATAGTTGGTTGTTAACTGTGAGCGAGGTCAGCGAGTTTGTTGTGCGAGCTATCGAAAGAATAAATGTTGGGTTTTTTAAAACAATATTTTTCCCAACAATAAAATTTCGATGTTTCATTTATAAAAGGTTTTTCTTTAGTTTTCTTAAGCGGTTCGATACTTTTAATTATCTTCGGGTTTATACACTATCAATAACAGTATTTTTTATGATGTTCAATGTTGAAATTTGGCCTAATTGGTTTCGTTGCTGAGCAAACAAAAAACAAAATGTCGCTTAAGATACTTTTTATTTTTGTCGCCTACGATAATTTGGCGAAAAGGGCTCGATATACTTGATTTCTTGCTGTTTATGCACCTACCAATACCCATATAGACGCCAACAACCATTAGTATGGCGATATCATTAAAGTTGACTTAATTCTTGCCTAGGCTAACTAACATAAGTTTTGGTGTATCAGTTGCAAGCAGGAATAGTCAGGATGGCACAAAAAAAAATATTAAAAAAAAAAAAAAATGAAAATATAAGCACACCCTTAGAATGGCAGGTTATTTATTTTTTTTGGAAAAAAGCGGATCATTAAGTTTAATATTGCAAATTAAACAATTACTTTCACAAAACCTAAAGCTTCATTTAATGATTTCAATAATATTGAATTTTCTATTAATTTTAACCACACCATCTCATCTGAATACTCAATATTTTAGCCACTTCAATTTTTTTCAAACAGTTTTTACAGAAACCAATTTGCTTGCCACTTTAGCATTGGCACCTTTGCCGTAAAATCAACCACAACATCCTGGCATAGAATCCTTGAATGACTCAATAAAATAATATTTTGCCATTTCTTGAATAGCATTAGCAAATCCTCCCTCATCATTTTTTTTTTTTTTTTTTGCTCTTCAACGTTAAGTGGCATCCCATGGACTTAACAAAGGCACACCCAAACCCAACTTTTGCTCTCATTTTCTATTTTGCACCTTTCATCACCTTTTCTTGAATGGCTTTTGTATATATTAAGCAGGAAAAACCAATATCATAGAATGTTTCTTACCCACAAATAAGAAAAAAAAAATATTATTCCACAAAAAGGTGTGTGTATCTCAAAGATAAATAAATATCTAGGTATTAAGAGGTAAATTTACTACGGATTATGGTAGGATTACTGTTTGGTCGACATGACTTTGACGAAATTTATTTTGGCGGTGCGTTAATTCTTTCTTATTTGCTGAAGCTGAAAATAATGATGATGGTTATGATGATGATGATTTGAAGAAAGAAAAATCATTACCTATTAATTTATGAGGAATTTTTATTTAGCTTTAATACTTCCAAAATTTTATTTCTCGTATCTAAAGTTACACCAGTATTTCGTAGGTCTAATTGACATAGTATTTTATTGAATCCTATAATTTTGCAAATTTTTTGACCAAAGCTCTGTAAAAATAAATTATACAAATTTTTTGTTCAATTGCTATTTTTAAAAGTTTAAAAAATGCAAAAAAAAAACGTTTGCGTTTATATTACCTACCTCTTCTAAAACATTGTTGGAAATATCCAAGTTCAAAATGGTTCCATTTTGTACGATGAATTGCATTAAGATCTTTGTTACCAGATTGTTCATTGAGCATCCGCTAATATCGAGATCTTTAAGTGGTAGGTATTGGACTATAGACAAAATAGCAGCTGCTCCATCACTCTCTATTGGATTTAATCGAAGAACTAATTTCTCTAAATGTCTTCCTTTAAGAGCTCGGCTTAGAATAAATGCTCCTTCAGGTGCTTTATAAAATAAAAGAATAAAAATGGTAACTTAAGGCAAGGCAATGATAAAAACTAGTGATGATTCGGCAAACTGCGCCATCACACTTGGATTTCCGTGGATCCATTGTACTCCCCAGAATGTAGGTAAGGTAGGTGTGAGGAAGGGAAGGGAGTGGAGTGGGTGGAAGTTAAAGTATGATGTGCCTCCCTGAACCATTCTGAATTCTGACTGGACTGAATTTCGGGATGTTTTTAGTGGCAAATTCGAGATGTCACCCAGTTCATCAAAGAGCCCTTCTCTGCCTCGTCATCATGACCCTTTTTTCATAAAGCAGATGTGCTAATTTTAATTCATTTGGGTTCCCATTGAGTTGTGACCTGTTAAGATTCCAAGTCCAACTAGATGGGATATTTTAGGAGACCTCTGCTTATCTTGAGTAATTACTCTGATTTTTTCTTTGAAATATTCGACATACCAACCAAACTATTCAAAGCAGGGGGGTAAGACTTTTTAAGAAGGGGACAACAACTTATCACTAAAATATGGGGCTGTGTGCAACACCCCATATATGGGATATTCGCAAAAAAAAATTTTCCACTTGAACGGCCA
Organism: Epistrophella euchroma; assembly: GCA_947049315.1. Classification (NCBI taxonomy): domain Eukaryota; kingdom Metazoa; phylum Arthropoda; class Insecta; order Diptera; family Syrphidae; genus Epistrophella; species Epistrophella euchroma. The sequence continues at coordinate 122,622,135 of OX346246.1, forward strand.
CTGGATAGTGATAAAAGGTCAGTTAATTTCAGTAATCGGTCAGGCTTAGATTTTTTTAAATAATTTTTTAAAGTTTTTTAAGGTCCTTACAATAGGTCACATGCACTTTTAGCACCTCATTTATGGGATATTCGAAAAAAGTATACACCATCTAAAAGGTTACTTATTCCTTGTAAAAGGTCAGGAAGTTTGTAGGTAGGTTGTATGTTTTTATTTAGGAGTTTAACAAAAAAAAAAAAAAATTAAAGGTCGTTGACCTTTACCTTAAATTTATTTTATAAAAATTATAAAAATAATCTATGCCTGATCAATTTCTGAAACTATCTGACCTTTTATGGGGATTAAGTAACCTTTCAGATGGTATATATTTTTTTCGAATATCCCATAAATTAGGTGCTAAAAGTTCATATGACCTTGTAATGACCTTGAATAAAACTTTGAAAATTAATTAAAAAAAAAAAATTTGCCTGACCAGTTACTGAAATTACCTGACCTTTTATCACTATCCAGTGGCTCGTGTACTTTTTTTGCGAATATCCCCTAAATGAGGTGCCAAAAATCGCGGGTGACCTTGAAAAACTTCAACCCTGGATTACAAATTTTCTAAGCCTTAAACTACCTGACCTTTTATGACCAATTACTGACCTTTTAGAATGAATACATTTTTTGCGAATATCCCATATGGGGTGCTATGTTCCCACAGCCAAAATTTGGTCGGAAGAAAGTATTCCCGGTGAATGGAACTTCGGTATAGTTGCCTCATTCACAAGAAAGGAGATGCCATCTGCACTCCTGTCATCTGTACTGTGTGATCGCTTAAAACCGTTTTGTCAACCATCGAATCAGCCCTTATCAGGGTGGTAAATCAACCGTGCGTCGATCAAATGTTCATACTTCGACAGATTTTGGAAAAAAACTCAGGAATTTCAAATCGATACACACCACCTCATTATCAATTTTAAAGTCGCATATGATAGCGTAGTCAAAGACGAATTATACAGATCCATGTCGCATCTTGGCATCCCTGTCAATCTCGTCCGCTTGTGCAGGATGACGATGGAGGAATCTCGCTTCTCTATCAAAATTGGCAAGCCCACTACCGAACACTTTAATGTCGAGAAAGGTTTGAGGCAAGGCGACTTGACCTTGAAGTAATTGTACGCAACTCGCAAGTCAAAAACAGATATACAATATTTCAGAAATCCATTTAACTACCTACATATGGCGCGGATAATATTGACACCACTGGGAGAACGAAGCGAGCTGTTATTGGCGCATTTGCAGGTATTGAATCGGAGCCGGCGAAAATGGCTTTGGCTGTTAATGAGGACAAAACGAAGTATATGCTATCATCGAGAAAGAAATCTCAACATCGTCGGCTCGGGCAAAACTTCACGATGGATAAGGATATAGTAACTTCGAAGTCGTTAAGGACTTTGACTATCTAGTGGGCTCCACTATAACATCGCAAAATGACATCAGCGCAGAGATCAAACGCTAATCGCTGTTTCTTCGGGCTAAGAAGGCATTTGACTAATAAAGCCCTCTCTAAAAGAACCAAGGAGATCTTATATAAGGCCCTAATCATCCCGATCCTGCTATATGAGGCAGAGGCATGGACCCTGTCAAAAACGGATGAGAATCTGCTTGGGTGCTTTGAAAGGAAGATTCTTCGGGTGATCTTCGGTCCAGTATGTATCGATGGAGTATAGAGGAGAAGATTCAAGAACGAGCTTTACGGGCTTTTTCCAGCTAATTCGACCTCTTCAAAAAGCTAAAAATATAGCGGCTGAGATGGCTGGGACAAGTGTGGAGCGTATGGAAGACGCACCAGCCTGGGGAGTCTTCGAATCTACCCCTGATGGTCTGCGCAATAGAGCAAGACCCCGCCTTAGGTGGCGCACACCATAGCTAACTAGGGACCGAGCTAGCTGGAGGTCTTGTTGGTTGAAACCGTGGATCATCTTGGACTATAAACCCCATCTAAAGTAAAGTAAGTATTCGGCCATATATTCCCTGAAACCCGACAAGTTAGTGCCAATTGCGTTGACCACCTGTCGTTTGCGACTTTCAGGAAACTCTTGCAGATTTTATTCTTTTTTTGCTTCAGTGGATACGGTTTGGCTCGGATAAAGAGGTGACTCGTTTTTGGCCAATTCATCTTGCATTTCGTTTCATTGCAGGTATATCATGGTGTCCTGGAACACAACGAAGGGTAACTGTGTTTGTTGCCCTGACTTATTTTAGGTCATTGTCGCAACGTTCCACAAGCTTTGTCTTGGTGATGATTGAGAAAATAGTTTCAATTGCCACCACTGCAAATCGATGAAAATTTCGTTATTTCAAATTTTCATTCACTACTTCACATGTAGCAAGATGCATTTCTGCTTCGCAAATGGCTAGCACCTCCACTTTAAAGACACTGCAAAAATTTGGCAACTTGACTGATCTGTTAATGGGTGGCTTATCTGAATAGATGCCTCACTCTATGCCCTCATTTGTCTTAGAACCGTCCGTATACCTGCATTTATGTCATGACTCATGACCCTGGATTTCCTTCCGAATTCTCTTGTGGGGATATCTATTAGAGGCACTAGGTTAGAATCTATGATCGGTGAAATGTAGTATGTTTGTATATGTCTATATGTAATGGCACCTTTTCCAACAAAACCAGTTGTCTTTAGTAGGTTAACGCTAAATCCAAAGTTTTTGGCCCAGCTTGTGATCTTGTCAAGCGCTAAGTATAGGAGCTCGCACAGTGTGTGGAAAAATTTTTCGCGAGGTTGTCGGCATATGCCACAACCTTGACGCCTGCGAGAGCATACCATTAGACATTGCTTGGCTTTAGGATATTGTGTGTTACAATTAGTTTTTCTTTAAGGTCTTAAAAAGAAAAACGATCGGATTACTTGCCTGAAATCTTTTCGGTTCAGTATTGGTTGTCTTGCCAGAAGATGACATTTACTTTTTTAACAACTAGAGGTATTGTAGGTAATGTTTAGACATCTCCTAAAAGTGTTCTAAAAGCTAAAACTTGGTTTCCCAATGTTAGAAATTTTACTTATGGTAGAGACTGTCCGAAAATGAATATATCGGCCATACATCCCGGAAAGTGCTCAGAAGTAACTCAAAAGTGTCGAAGCAGAGGTCTGTCTAGGTTCCATTCGGTCTTTTTAGGAGGAATTTGTAATGACTTTCCTGAGCCTCGCAGTATCATTTGCAGAATCAATGTCTGTATCGAACTGCATGAGTATTTGAGGCTCTGCGTTCGATGTATTGAATTTTATTGTAATTTATATAAGAAACTTAACGAAAGACAGAGTTTGTTAATTTAAAATAATCTAACGAAAGTTTATTACTCGGAAAGATGTCGACCAAGATGGTTGACTAAGGCCCATCGCCCACTTACTAGGCAACTTTTTGTTGCTAGCCCCATCAACTCTTTGTTGCTCCAAATCCAATTACATTAGCTTATAAGGGAGAGCGCCCACTAGGCAACTTTTAATTGCACAACTTTTTGTTGCTCGGAGTTGCTCCCGGAACTTTTTTCCCGGCAACTTTTTGTTGCTTACCCTCGCTCACAGGGCAACTTTTTGTTGCCGGCATCCTTAATTGTCAAAAATATGATGTCAAAATGGCGTTTCCGCTTGTCATTGTGGATGCTAAAATGGCGTGCATTTCCTCTGTCATTTTGGCCAATTTCTGGAAATGGAATGTGCTTTCCTTTTTTTTCAACAATGTGAGTACCTACACATTAATAATAAATAATATAATATTTTATAATTATAAATATTAATTCATTGCCAGCTTACGATTATACATAGCCAGACAACCGGAAAGCAGCCTTCACAAACAAAATATGGCGACAAAAGTCAAAGTCTAGTCCCACAAAGTTGCTCGGAAATTGCCTAGTGGGCGATGGCAAGCAATTTTTGTTGCTCTCTGTTGCCGGCAATTCCGAGCAACTAAAAGTTGCCTAGTGGGCGATGGGCCTAAGGAAAGGTTTAATAAAGATAGTGGTTTTTATTCATTTTCCACTTTAAAAAATACGTGCGTTTTAATGTTGATCGGAATGTTTGTCAGTGCGATCTAGAGTAATAACTGCTGTGTACAAAACCCTAACTGAGCTACGATACAATGTCTGTAGAAAATTTTCACTAGCCTGCTCTTTTAGAATAGGTTGTTCATTTTTTTGTTTTCAGTTTTACTGATCTTGAAGAAATCCGAATCAGCAGATGGTTGATTAATTTGTACTTTTTCAATTTTTTTTTTTTCAAAATTTTAGTCCAAATTAAAAAATATATTCTCATGTACCCCAATCCCAAGTGACTCCACATTTGGGAAATGATACTTACAAATTAAATTATTGGTTAAATCTAGTATCTTGAGATGTGGAAAAGATTCCGTTGTACATCCATCTAAAAATTGTTGCAATCCATCATCATGCATCGCACAATGCGTAATTGCTAGCTTTGTTAAATTCTGACATCCTTTGTCCAAAGATTTTGCAATAAAACCAAGTTGATAAGGCTCAAGTTTTACGCTATGAAGCCTTAAAACAAAAAATAGTTTTTCAACACCATGCGTAGGTAAAAATATGTTTTTTTTTTAAATGTTCTTACCAAAACTCCTTAAGTTCATAGCAATTACTTAAACCAAGTGCAAATGTAGTTATATCATTTCGAGAAAACGATGAACAGCCTAGATAAAAATTAGTCTCAATTGTTTTTGTGCAGTAAGTAACTCTAAGAGATTTTAAATCTGGAAGGTTACTCAGAATGATATCAAGTGGAATATGATCTAAAAATTGAGAAAAAAATACAGAAAAATAAGAATGGAATAGGTTCTAATAGATTTTATGAACACTCTCACCATTTATTTCACCCATCATTGATGGCTGGAGAAAATCAATTTGAAGCCTATTTATGTAGGGAGCACTTATGTCCAAAATTGTTTGTACACTCTCCTGATCGTAATCACTGATATTGACATTCTCTAGATATTCCTGCAAATGCTTTTCCATGTATACGTTAATCCAACTTCGTTTTTCTACATCAATTGGCAGGGTCTTCCATCGATGTTGATAGCATTTCCGCCAAAAGAAATCATCCTTTATGTGAACGCTCGAGATTTTAAGGGGAATATCTAAGGCCAAGTTGTCCACAACATAGTTCCTGTCGACTTGATTTATTATTTCCTTAAAAATTGGTATCTCTAAAAAAAAAAAAAAAAAAAAAAAAAGTGTTTATGTATGTCTCCTGAGTTTGTTGGAGTTTTCTTTCATACCAATCCAATTATCAACAATCCTATCCAAGGCTAATAGACGAAGTGTTTTTGGTTCAAAAGCTTTGCTGTCGGCTTCTTGTAGTTTAGTCTTAAAGATTGGTGAGTTTCTAGAGTTTTGATTTTCCAAATTGAAGTATGCTTTATAGACATTGATGTCCAATGAACACGGCAAATAAATATTACCAAAATTCATTATTTCTCATCACCGTGTTCCTTGTATGTGTATTAACAGTCAATCACTAAAATTTGATATTCTTTCCAACTTTTTTCTTGGCATGGTATCGATTTGTTGAAACACTCAAACAAATAAGTCTGTAGTCAAGGATTTGATTTTTTACTCCCTCACTCATATGACGGTTTTCTTTTTTTTTTTTTTTTTTTTTTTTCTCCAAACACATTATTGTCCTCTCCAAATAGCGAAAAGCATTAAGGAAAATATTCTTTGTGTAATCGCATCAATTTGGTATGTTAATTTACACGATAATAATATGACAGTAAGGACGAAATATCTTAAACAGATAATCACAGCCTTACGCCATGTTATTATGGTCATAATCATCTGTAGTCGGATAAGAACATTGATGATGGGAAATATTTTGGGGAAGACTGCTAATGTTATGCTAATTTTATGGGAAGGAAAGTATTTTTTTTTTGTTATTTTCAGATAAGAATTCCTGTAAGATTTTATTTGGTAAAATGAGCAACAGTTGTTGAGTAAATTTGCATACCTACTAATTTGAGAAAGAAAAACTATTTATTTCCCGTGTTTTAAATTATTCCGGTTCTCAGAAATCCTTTGTTTTTAAGTAAAAACTTGGTTTTCTACGAGCATAAAGTTGCATTTTAGTCGTTGGATGTTTAGTTCCCGAATATTTATCAATTTGTTTTTAATTCAGAATTGTTTATACAGTTGATTATATTTGTCATTTCTGAACAAAATTTTTTCTAACAGTTCTAACCTTCAAGAAGCTCTTTCAAGATTAAAAAATCTGTTTTCATTTTTATTACACTGAAACAGCACCTTTTAAAATAAATTCTATGAAATTGGGCCTAGAAAAATTTCTTCTGGTGCAACAGCTTTTTTCTTGAGGTAATCGTAATCGTAATCGTAATCGTAATCGTAATCGTAATCGTAATCGTAATCGTAATCGTAATCGTAATCGTAATCGTAATCGTAATCGTAATCGTAATCGTAATCGTAATCGTAATCGTAATCGTAATCGTAATCGTAATCGTAATCGTAATCGTAATCGTAATCGTAATCGTAATCGTAATCGTAATCGTAATCGTAATCGTAATCGTAATCGTAATCGTAATCGTAATCGTAATCGTAATCGTAATCGTAATCGTAATCGTAATCGTAATCGTAATCGTAATCGTAATCGTAATCGTAATCGTAATCGTAATCGTAATCGTAATCGTAATCGTAATCGTAATCGTAATCGTAATCGTAATCGTAATCGTAATCGTAATCGTAATCGTAATCGTAATCGTAATCGTAATCGTAATCGTAATCGTAATCGTAATCGTGATCGTAATCCTTATCCTTATCCTAATCCTAATCGCAATCCTAATCCCAATCCTAACCACATTCCGGAGAAGCTTACCTAAAAACTTAAAGTTCTTGGCAACCAATTTTCTCGTTTGAATTTTCGTAATCGTAATCCTTATCCTTATCCTTATCCTTATCCTTATCCTTATCCTTATCCTTATCCTTATCCTTATCCTTATCCTTATCCTTATCCTTATCCTTATCCTTATCCTTATCCTTATCCTTATCCTTATCCTTATCCTTATCCTTATCCTTATCCTTATCCTTATCCTTATCCTTATCCTTATCCTTATCCTTATCCTTATCCTTATCCTTATCCTTATCCTTATCCTTATCCTTATCCTTATCCTTATCCTTATCCTTATCCTTATCCTTATCCTAATCCTAATCGCAATCCTAATCCCAATCCCAATCCTAACCACATTCCGGAGAAGCTTACCTAAAAACTTAAAGTTCTTGGCAACCAATTTTCTCGTTTGAATTTTCGGCGTAATCGTAATCGTAATCGTAATCGTAATCGTAATCGTAATCGTAATCGTAATCGTAATCGTAATCGTAATCGTAATCGTAATCGTAATCGTAATCGTAATCGTAATCGTAATCGTAATCGTAATCGTAATCGTAATCGTAATCGTAATCGTAATCGTAATCGTAATCGTAATCGTAATCGTAATCGTAATCGTAATCGTAATCGTAATCGTAATCGTAATCGTAATCGTAATCGTAATCGTAATCGTAATCGTAATCGTAATCGTAATCGTAATCGTAATCGTAATCGTAATCGTAATCGTAATCGTAATCGTAATCGTAATCGTAATCGTAATCGTAATCGTAATCGTAATCGTAATCGTAATCGTAATCGTAATCGTAATCGTAATCGTAATCGTAATCGTAATCGTAATCGTAATCGTAATCGTAATCGTAATCGTAATCGTAATCGTAATCGTAATCGTAATCGTAATCGTAATCGTAATCGTAATCGTAATCGTAATCGTAATCGTAATCGTAATCGTAATCGTAATCGTAATCGTAATCGTAATCGTAATCGTAATTGTAATCCTTATCCTTATCCTAATCCTATTCCTAATCCTAATCCTAATCCTAATCCTAATCCTAATCCTAATCCTAATCCTAATCCTAATCCTAATCCTAATCCTAATCCTAATCCTAATCCTAATCCTAATCCTAATCCTAATCCTAATCCTAATCCTAATCCTAATTCTAATCCTAATCCTAATCCTAATCCTAATCCTAATCCTAATCCTAATCCTAATCCTAATCCTAATCCTAATCCCAATCCTAACCAAATTCCGGAGAAGCTTACCTAAATTTAAAGTTCTTGGCAACCAATTTTCTCGTTTGAATTTTCGGCGAGTTCAGGTGTTAGAATACTTCCATCCAAAGTGAAATTCCCTACCTACGATACCTATGATTTTTGGACTAACCAATCACAATAGGCAGTATCTTAATCGAAAGAGTTTTCAACATTTCGATATTCATTAAAAACAATTTGATATTAAATATTTCGAGAACCAATCTTGTTATAACAGAAGCGCAGAATTGCAATTTGTTAAGCTAGTTATTATTGAAATATATAAAAAGAGAATTGATGCCATATTTTTTTCTACAATTTATATGTATGTATTATGTATTTGTACCTATAAACTAATCGACGCAGTTAACCATTATACCTTCTTCACTACCATATATAAATCAGGTGTTTCCATTATAAATAAATTATCTTTTCCACTCGACTAGACCGGCGTATTTTGATAAAGAACCCTGAAAAACCGCCGCCCCGCCCATCTCGTCTTGTGAAAAATTTCATTTATTCACCAGTTCACGTTCCGGCAATATTTCTTTATTAAAAAACATTCACTTGTTCTGAGAGCTCTAAAGTGATGTTAGATGTGAGGACTTTTGGACTCATTTCGTTTTGGCACATAACACTCCACATCTAACAAGAATTATCGCACTTTACTCGGTTTTAACCCGGCACAGTTGTATGAATTATGACAGACCGGTGCGCGTTGGTGGGTTAGATGTGTTGGTGTTTGAATCTCCCACAGGTGACACAAAACATTGCTATTTATCCTTATCCAGCTTCTACATAGCACAGGATGATGATTTAAAATTTCACTTCACGCCTTCAGAACAAAAAAACACAAAATAAAACAAAGCACCACCACGAAAGTGTGCTTTGTTTATTCTCCACCAGAGGGTTAATAATGCCACCTGGGAGAGGGCGGGTGGATGGATATGGCTGAATGTAAGGTACGTGCCAATAAATTTTCGCACGTTTTTATTGTAATTTTGAAAACGTACGAGAACTGTCAAGATGATAATAATGAGGAGGACTGTTAAACTTCAAGTCGCATAACTTGAACAAAGTTTTGAAAAATCATAGGCAATTTTAAAGGATTCCAAAAATGGTCTTGTGTGTACGAGAATAAAATTTATAGAAAGCTAGGTAAACCATCCTCTTAACTCCATATAGACCCTCAAATTTATAAAAGCAGATGGCTTGTATAAAGCTGAAATTTCTACAGAAATGCACAGAACCGTATCGATGTTTTTTTTTTATTTGCTTATCAAATTGTAATTGATTGACTTCATATATGGCAAAAAAATTCATTTGTAAAAAAGGCGACAAGCCGACAATATTTTCTGTTCAATACCCATCAATTTCCTACTTCCGTTGAGGATGTTGTACATGCATATAAACCGCACTGAGAACCATGTCGATAAAGTCTTGTTTTGTTGGGTCCTTTTTGGTCCTTATCGATGATGCAAAATGCAAACGAAACGAATATGTCTGAACCGGACAGTGTTTGCATTGAATCCAATGAATCGATGTCGTGTGTCATGTTGTGTAAACATTGCTTGATATTGTTTTTTGTTTTTTTTCTTTGCTACTTCATATATCTGCAGGACAAGTCAGGATCAGGATGGCTTAATGGAGGACACCTGTTGTTGCAGAAAGGCATTCGTATAACATCAGCCTATCTATAGGTACATAGTATATGAATGGAAAAAGTCATCAATGAAAAATGTATAATTCAATTATCTTATTTGCAGCATTGTTTGCAATAACAAAAAAAGATCGGAGTCATTAAAATGAGAAAGATGAGAATTCAACTTAAAGGTATTCACCATCCCTTTACTTTAATCTCTTTAGCTCTTACATTTTCGAGCTTCAAACACGATATTATTTTTTTTTTAAGCGTTATCAGCTTGTTTATTTGGAGTTGAAGAGAAGGTGGGTTAGATAGCTGCCAACATGACAAAGTCATCCGCTTATAGTAGAACTTTAATAAGCATATCAATATCAATATGATAAGCATATCATATGATTTTATAGTTCATTGAGAAATATCGAAAAAACGCATCCGCAGTTGCCTTTTTTATATTTCACATTTGGTACAGCTGTCAGAAAAAAACACAAATAAAACTTTAACCAAAAATTAAATATAGATACATAAAATGGACAATTTTTCAGAAGATTATAATAACAAAATAGAGAAAAAGTTATTCATTCTCAAATAATTCATGTGATAAATTGAAAGGGTTTCGGCGGGTTTGTTCGTAGATTATGGTCAAGGTAAGTTCACACGTAAAAACAAGTTTCTGAAGATTTTTTTTGGTGTTCTTTGAATTTCCTTAAAAATCTCTTGAAAGTTTTATTTGACCCTCATACTTTCTGACCGTCTCCTCCAGACCGAAAGTAACTGGAAACTCAGTTTACTCGTGTGAAATGGGACTTAGATGTCGTTAATGTATCCTGTAGTAGATGACGTCTTCCACAATATTTTTTTTCGATAAAAAAACATGACTTGTTAACTCGATTGTATGTGGTTTTCCATTTGGATATAAAAGTTGATCAAAATCTAGATTTCGAGCAAAAACCACCAATTCTCATCGAAATCAACAAGATTTCCAGATTATGTAATCTAGAAGATTACTGCAAAATCTTCTTAGAACAGTGCGAATGTGAAACAAATACAATTAATAGCTCATTTTTCTCTCCAGAACAACATTTCAGCCATAAAAACGAAACTGAAAAGAGAGTTTATTGTACCTACTCTACTAAGGTAGTGAGTTTTTTTTGTCAATAGAAAAAGAGAGCGTGTTTCTTGGGACTCTTACCTAATTGCAATAGATTTTTTTTTGTAGTTTCTATCAGCACTGATTTTCGTTTGAAATTTTAATTTATGTGTGAACGTTTCAGTGAAATTTGGTGATTTTGTTGCGGAATATTTGCTCCTGTTCAAAGAAGAGCATAAAAAGATTAATTTTATTGCCCAATGGAAAAATACACCATGAACAACGCACAGCTACTCTACGAACACATCCATCGATATTCAAATGAAATTATCAATCGCACCAACATCTAAAAACAGACCACCAAATTCCAGTCGATATACTCGAACAAACGTTACAAACCCATCCGCAGTAGGATTCTACTTCTCCTTTTATCGGCAGTAATGGTAATTCTATTGTGGATGTTGAATTGGAATGGGTGTAAAATCCTACTGTACTATGTATAGCTTTCCCAAAATAACACGGCTAATATCTCCTGCAAGATTGGGCAAATGGCTATATGAAATAGAAAGTATCATCACGGTCGTACTTACTACAAAACCTACATAAGATTGGTAGATCTGAACAATGAGGAACATTATTTAAAGAAAGAATTACCCTTCTTGGCTTGCTCCAAAAAAAAAATGCATGACTGGATCGCACGAACTTGCTCTTGTAGTAAAATTTTCTTCGAATTTCAAAGATTAAGTGTATTATACTGCCCATAATTTCGTAATGGCCCTAACTACAAAATTTCCGATTTTGATTTTATGGCATTTTTGGAGTTGGGGTATTCGAAAATTTTGTTGTTAGGGCCATTACGAAATTATGGGCAGTATAAGCCTTAAATTAAAGGTGGTATTTTGTTAATATACAAAAATAAACATTATAGCACACTGCACATATACATATACTTAGAGCTTAAATTGAAAAATTGTTAAAAATCAACATAATTCGAGGTTAATTTATTAAAAATGTCTTCTTAAATTGTTTTAAGAGCTAAAAAAAACTAAACCATCTGATTTCTTTAACAAATCTTAGCTTTGGAGGAAAAAAAATTCAAAATCGTAGGAGCGGTTTTTTTTTAAATTAATTTTTTATATATAAAATTTTGCAAAACTTTTTAGGTAAAAAAAAATGGTATACCTATACAATTTTGTATTATTTAATTATGTTGAATTGAAAATTAAATTTCGACAAAATTATCCACTCGTTGTTGAAATATCGAATTTTCAAAAAAAAAAATTTTAATTTTTTTTTAATCCAAAATTTGTTTTTTGAACATTTTGATAGCAGACGGAGCTGCAGTCGGAGCTGCTGTCGGAGCAATCGAACGATTCTATGCTGCTTTTACGTAGTGGTTGAAATGAATTTCAAACTCTTTTCAACTCAGTTGTCAACCAGTAGCTGTCAATCATTTTGGTTTTGTGTTTTTTGGTGTGAAAATATATAATAAACTTTTGTGTTAAAATGTATAATAAAATTAAACTAACGGCGATATTATTCATTCAATACATCCAGATTAAAACTTAAATCTGATGGATGTAAATCATACAAATTCAATGTAAATTCATCTGGATTTAAGTTTACATGGATGTATCGAGTGAATAATATGGCGGTAAATAATGGACGAATCAGAAAAAATTATACAAATGGTTAATGAGAGGGATGTTTTGTGGAACCTCACAAGTAAATATTATAAAAATCAAATGTCAAGACAAGTACGGCACATTGTGAGCAGATAAAAAAAAAATGGCGTACGACATTTTTTGAAAGAAGTTGCAGCTGCAACTCTGATTCCTTGCAACCAGGGCATTGTGTTCAGCTAATTAGGCTGCGTGCTCAGTAGCGCGAGAAGCGATGCAAGTGCGAGAAAAGTCTTCACATGTATTCTTATCTTACTGCGCAGAGTGAAGTTATATTTGGTGCGACAAATGCGAGTTTCTTGTTGTTGTTTATTTTGACATGTTTTTAATTATTTTAAAGGAAAATCTTTTCTCGTATTCAAACGCATTGCTTCTCGCATCGTATCGCGCTTCTCGCACTGTGTACGCAGCCTGAGTTAACAAAAATAAATTTGGTAGCACAACAGCTCATGCAAAACTAGGACCCAGTGACTTACAACTCTCAACCATTCCTGTGTGCGTGTCTGCAGAAATGGAAGAGACCTACAATTTACTGCCGAATCCGAACGACTAAGGGGAGCGGAACTTTTCTATAACAGGAGATACTCTTGGACAGGCCCGTAGCCAGCATTTTGTTTCGGAGGGGGTTTGCTTCATAGCTTTACTCAAAACATGCCAATTCATCCTGAATGTTGTGGACTAAAGACCATTAAAAGCTATTTTGAATCAATTATTTTACAACGCCATTTAAATTTGGATGATTTTTTCACTTGCAAATATAAAATTTGTATTATAAAGGCTCCTTATAAAAAAATTCAAATATCTTACTACTTTTTTTAAATTTCTAATATTTTTTTAAAGTCAATGTACCTACGTTGATTGATATGAATGTATCAAATTATTACATTTATAGATATTTATATTTTTTTTTCACAGCAGAAGTAGACGTCTTAATTTTTTGAATCCACAGAGCCAGATTTACAGCGAAAGATGGTCTGTCATTTTCCTTTAGCTTAAAGACTTAAATATGCACCATCAGATAAATAGAACTTAAGACATCTAAACTTAAGCTTCTTAAGCGAAACTTATCAGAATTTTTTGGATATTTTATACAACGCAAAAAGTTTCCAAAAAAATGCTGATAATGTTCGTTTAAAATGCTAATATCTTGGATTCTATTAATCTGATGGTTATGCGGATTAAAACACACTTCTGAAAACATCTTCGAAATTTTGTCTTATGTCATTAATATAAATAAGGATTTCCTTATAAAAAAAATCATTTCGTGAGGGGCTTCATCCCCTCAGGCTCCCCTTTGGCTACGTGCCTGCTCTTGGAGGATTTGTCACTTACTCACAAGAGTAGCCCTGAAAAACATTTTTTTAGTTTTTAGGTGGCAGACCTAAAAACAGCAGACTCTGTGAATAGAATCCAGACCGTGGCAGTCCAACGCAATAACTTTTATGCCACGGCCTCAGTTCTACCAAACAAGTGCTATATATTTCAATAGATTTGATTGAGTAATCAAAAAGCCCAATTTTAGTATTCAGATCTCCAATTAACATTAAAATAGACGAATTAAAATTGATTATCTGCTCATTTGTCTAACAAAATTACTAATCAAGATGATGAGCCATCATAAACTCAATATTGCTTGATCACAAGCAAACTATAGGTCTTCCAGCTTTCAGAAAAGCACAAAGAAAACTTTTCTTTACAAAAGATTAGAATATATCTTGAAGCATCTTTGCAATAATACTATGGTTCTTTTAAACATCCCCCAACTAAAAAAAAAAACAAAAGCTAATAGTGTTGTATAAATTGATGTGCTCTACTTTGATTAAATTTTTACGAATCGTCTGTTATAACAAACATATCCTTTAAGTTAGTTCTTCTCGAACTGCCCACAATAGGACACCCATATCCCCCATCAGAAGATAATCTACCCAAAACCAACTATAAAAACTTTTCCTTCCAACTGCACACAGTTACAAATACATATGCATTCAAGTGAAACTATCACTCCTCACAGGATCCGTATGTAACCACATAAATTATGTTAACGTCCGCCTACAACAATACACCCAACTTTTCTATGGGTGGACATATCCGTTTAGTTCCAATTCAAAAGCCACCGTGTTGGCGTTGACCATATACTTTTCTTTTCGATAAAAAGACATATAAACCGTTCAACTTCCAACAGACACCATCAGAAAGAACAAAAAATTGCTGACAATTGTGGAAAAATCATGTCCTTTTCGCACAATGGTTTTTGGTACAAAGATTAGGATACGGGTCTACACTTTCTCGGACATTGTACAACATTTAAGGAAATTAGAAAGGACATTGTCCGTACATATAATACCCACTCCACAAAAAACATTATTATCATCATCCACATTAAGCGCTCCAATTCAGTGCGGGTATAGGTACTCTCAGACTATGCTTCTCTTCACCATCACCTTCATATTATATATGACCAACAACATTGATATCCCATGTCGGCACCAGGACAGGACAGGACAGGCACAGGACATTGGAAATTAAATCCATAAAAGTTAAATGTATAATAAAGCTATTGTCCTTATTATGCTGTTTCCTTGTTGTTCGGTTGGGCATAAAAAATATAGATAACGAAATAAAATAAATCTGGAAATTGCTAGTTATACACAAAACAGACTTTGGGAATGGTTTGTTATTGGTTGGTGTTTGTCATCGGCTTCCTGGATTCGGATATATTATGTTTGTCTGATGATGATGAGTTTAATGCTTAAATTTTATGGTTTTACTTTTATAAAAAAAAAGAGAGAGATTGTAAAAGTTGAAAATTTAATCATTTGAATGATGATGAATTGATATAAATGAACCATGACATATTGGCTGACGTTGGAAAACTTGTGAAGAAATTACAACACAAATATTTTATCGTTAAACTACAGAATTTGATTTTAGGTATAAAAGATTGTAAGTTAAGGTTCTACAGTTCTTGTTTATTAAATTCTATTGATTCCTTGTGTAAATTGGCACTTTTTATACAAAATAACGCAAATGATATATTTTTTTTTTTTGCTGATAGATTTTTGCTCCGGAAAAAAATGTGATTTTAGTGCTTCAGCATGACAGTTTAAATAAATTAAGTTTGTTCCAGACCAAAACTCCCAATTGTCACAACTTGTGAAAAATTGATTGTTTGCCAAATCCTGTTCCAGACTTCATGAGTTCGGTAGTTTTGGGATAAAGAGATCGCTCATGTTAGAGAAAAACATTTTTCCTTCCTGACAATTTTTGCCTAAGAGATTTCTTTGTGCAGAAATTGGCAAGTTTGAGTTCTGTCAAAAAAAATGGCAGTTTGAATTCAAATAAATTCAAATATAGCTGTTGACTAGGGTTGCTCAAGTGTTATTTTTTTTTTTCAATTTAGTTTTACTTAATGTGCAATTGATAAAACAATCAATTAATTAGTCAATTCATTTTCATAACATTTTTCTCAGGAGGAAAAAGAGAGAGCACGCGAAGCGGGCGGTCGAGTCCATTGAGGACTGTAGCGGCAGGGGGTAGCGGTGCTTAGGATCTGGAAACAACACTTTTTTAGACTGCTAAATGGCGAAGATGGCCAAAATTCCGCTGTAAGACAGAACACTCCATTCAACCTGGACGATGATGGTCAAAATTTCCGTCCACCCGACCTAAATCAGGTGCGGTTAGCGATAGCCAAGCTTAAAACGTACAAGGCTGCTGGTGCGGATGGCCTGCCAGCCGAGCTATTCAAAGCAGGGGGAGATGACTTGGTAGGGAGTATACAACAGCTTATCTCCGAAATTTGGTCGGAGGAAAGTATGCCCGATGAATGGAACCTCGGTATAGTGTGCCCTATCCACAAGAAAGGAGATGCTCTGAACTGTTCCAACTACAGAGGTATAAGTCTCCTCAACGTCGCATACAAAATCTTGTCATCTATACTGTGTGATCGCTTAAAACCGTTTGTCAACGATCTGATCGGCCCCTATCAGTGTGGTTTTAGGCCCGGCAAATCAACCGTCGATCAAATGTTCACACTCTGACAGATTTTGGAAAAAACCCAGGAGTTTCAAATCGATACACACCACCTCTTTATCGATTTTAAAGTCGCATATGATAGCGTAGACAGAGACGAGCTATACAGGGCCATGGCGCATCTCGGCATCCCTGCCAAACTCGTCCGCTTGTGCAGGATGACGATGGAGAAATCTCGCTGCTCCGTCAAAGTCGGCAAGAACACCACCGAACCCTTTGATGTCGAGAAAGGTTTGAGGCAAGGCGACGCGTTATCATGCAACCTCTTTAACATCGTACTTGAAGCAATTGTACGCAACTCGCAAGTCAACAACAGTGGTACAATTTTTCAAAAGTCCGTTCAACTACTTGCTTATGCAGATGATATTGACATCATTGGAAGAACGAAGCGAGCTGTCACTGGTGCGTTTGCAAGTATTGAATCGGAGGCGGCGAAAATGGGTTTGGCTGTTAATGAGGACAAGACGAAGTATATGCTATCATCGAGAAAGGAATCTCAACATCGTCGACTCGGGCAAAACGTCACGATGGATAGGTACAACTTCGAAGTTGTCAAAGACTTTGTCTACCTGGGCTCCACATCGCAAAATGACATCAGTGCAGAGATCAAACGAAGAAATACTCTTGCCAATCGCTGTTTTTTCGGGCTAAGAAGGAATCTGAGTAATAAAGCCCTCTCTCAAAGAACCAAGGAGACATTATATAAGACCCTTATCATCCCGGTCCTGCTATATTGGGCAGAGGCATGGACCCTGTCAAAAACGGATGAGAATATGCTTGGGTGCTTTGAAAGGAAGATTCTTCGGGTGATTTCGGTCCAGTCTGTATCAGTGGAGTGTGGAGGAGAAGATTTAATAACGAGCTTTACGGGCTTTACAGCGACGTCGACCTGGTCAAAAAGCTTAAAATACAGCGGCTGAGATGGCTGGGGCACGTGGAGCGTATGGACACCGACGACGCACCAGCCTGACGAGTCTTCAAATTTACCCCTGACGGTCTACGCAGCAGAGGACGACCCCACATTAGGTGGCGCACACAAGTGGAGAACGACCTCATCCAACATGGAGTGCGTAATTGGAGGCAGCTAGCTATAGGGACCGAGCTGGCTGAAGGGGCTTGTGGTTTGAGGCCGTAGTCCATCCTGGCCAGTAACATCGGTGGAGCTAGAAGAAGCAAATCCGTTCCTCTACAGCTTTAAAAAAGTGATATCTAAGGCTACAGCTTTATGAAAGATAATTCCACAGCTCCCTTTATTTTTATTAAAAATTATGCTCTATATTAAAGTTTAAGAACACTTTAAGCTCTATTCACTCATATACATATCTTTAAATATGCTCCAAAATAATGTCCACATGATCTCTTTACCAGCAAACTTCAATTTTCAGGCATTGTAGAGCTTCAAAGAACGCATGCGCTTATAGCAATCGCCTTCACAGCTCCCAAACAGTAGCTATAGAGCATGAAACAAAATACAAATGCATGCGTCTTACGAAACGTCAAAAAATAGCTTTAGAAGAACTACAAAATAAGCGGTTGTCGAATTAAGTATTTTGTCAAAAGTATAATGTCAAAACTAAGCAATAATAGAGCTAAGAAAAGTGGATTTTAGAGCCACGTATTTATGTTTTTATTCAGTTGACTCAGCCACCCATATTATAGGGTGCTTCGAGATATAACAAAATAATTTAACAGGTCAAATTAAACAAGGGGTATAAAATAAGTAAATTTCTTTGAGGTTTTGAGTACCTAGGCATTTTTCTGATTTGAAAAATATTCCAATGAACTTTTATATGATTGGGCTCGATGGGAAGTTTCTCCTTGATTATTTAAAAACTGCGTAAAGCCTTGAGTGTTGTGCTTAAGTCGACATTTTGAAAAGACGAATTTTAATCGATGTCTAAATTTGTTTTACGGTTTGAAGGAAAATAATTTTTAACATTTCAAATCTTAAAAAAACGTAAAATTTATATAAAATAAAAATATTTAGGTAAATTTCTTTTTAAAAAGTTATACGTTTAATTAAACGTCTTTTCGTCAAAATGTTCAAACGCACAAACATTTTATTTTTTCACAATTTTTCTCGTACTTTACCTAACACATTTTTGGAATACAAAAATATTCTTAGTTAAAAAAAAATACTTTCATATAAAAACAATTTTAATTAATATTTACTTTTCTTAATCTGGAATTTCTATAACACCCTATGTATTTTATCAAAGAAAAACCACCAAACTACCATCTTGTTCCAAATAGCTCCAAAATAGCAGAAAACAAACCTTCACGCGATATAACTGCTCGATATCAACAGTAATTAATATTGCAGCTCTCGAACAATAGAAAATATGGCTGAAAGCTATATTGCAGCTCTATTGAAGATATCAGTTTTGCCTGATGAAAAATGGCGACGAGACTGAAAATTACTGAAATATTTTTTACATTTAATAAAAAAAAAAACAATTATTTTTATCCGTTCTTGCTTAAAAACATAGGAGATTGTATTTTTTTTCAAAAATAAATTTATTTCAGTTCTGAAAAATTTATTTCTAAGAAATTCTAACTTGTAGATTTATTTTTTTTTATTATTTGTGAGCTTAATATACAGTAATTCAAGGGCGCGTTGTAATTTATCGAAGCACAATTAATACTTTTGTTAAAAATTTAAATTCGCACTTAAAATTCAACCAAATTAAAATGAAAAATAATTTATTTTCTTTATTATTTTCGTAGGGAAGTTATCCATTATGCATACTACTATTTATTACATCTTGCATACATTTATATTTTGTATCATTATTAGTTTCACAAAAACCAATACAAACAACAACCTGTCAAAAGTGTTCTTAAAAGGTTTTTAAATGCATGTGCCCTAAAGCTTCACATTCACTTGGCACTAATAACAAGCTTATTTAGAGCAAAAAAGTGCTCTCAAACTCGATGAATTAGCTGTAAGTGTGCTCGACGTTTGCTCTATGGGCGCATCTAGAGCTCCTTCTTAATTAAACGAGCTTTAAGATTAGCTCTGGAAGCGCTGTTAAATCTTTTAAAGAACTAAAAATGTTTCTTGGGGGGCTGTGAGCGCCATCTAAAGTTAAGTAAGTAAGTATCTTTCGTTTAACAAAAGTAATACTGTTGTGAAGAAGAAAATGAAATAACAGTTCATGAATTTCTTTTGACATCAAATATAATGTTAAATTAAAGAAAATAGTGTTTTAACTGTAATTAAATTTATGCTGTGCCTATATGTTTATTTATACATTGCAGCATTTGGTTATGATTTTTGGAAAATGTTGGTGACGGTTTATCATAGATCCATCATACATATCAGCTCTAGTCGATTCTTGTTTGAAAAGTGGCAGAAATGTTTGCCCATAAATCGTTCCAGCCCTTTTCGGAAGTTTTCTTCTCTCTGAGAGGAATTTATCTCAACTCCTCCTGCCTAAAATTGCCTAAAAGAGGTTTTAGACTCTGTTGAAGTTGCTATTTAAAGCGATTACGTTTGGCTATCCTAAAAGACAATACAAATTAAGTTTCATATTTTGTTAATCACAACATTTTATTAATAATGAAATTAAACGACATTTAATTTTAAATAAATTTTAATAAATAAAATAAGCGATGCGTTTTTTCGAAGTCTACTTCATCTTCTTCTTTGGGCTTTTATCAAAAACCAAAAAAAAAAAAAATTTTTGATAAAAGCCCGAAGATGAAGTAGACTCCGAAATTCATCGCTTATTTTATTTATTAAAATATATTTAAAATTAAATGTTATTTAATTTCATTATTAATAAAATGAATGTTCTTTGTTTTTACAAAATATCAAACTTCATTATTACAAAACAACATGGAGACAGGAACCACAATCATATTAATGATTCTAAATGCCAAATGAACTTTTTGGATTTTGCAGAATGTGGTTTGTTGTATTTGTGATATCATCCCAATGACGATGTAGAAGAAAAAGCTGTGTATAATAGTAATCTATCTATACAGGTTGATTCACCAAAAGTGTGACAAAAAGCTAGAGCGTGTAGGTTGAGTTGAGATAAGAAAACATAAAAAAACGGCTTTAAAAAAAGTACAGCGTGACATTTTTGCTATTGCCGTTCTTTATTAGCGATTTTTTTTTCCAATTTCAAGTCGATTTTTTAGAAAATTTCCCCTCCCGCCTAAACGGGGGAAATAGACCCCCTTCTCGTACGATTTTTTCCTTATCTCAACTCAACCTACACGCTCTAGCTTTTTGTCACACCCTAGGTGAATCGTCATTTGATTTTTTTCATTATTTTTTTTTTTCAAAATTTTGAGTTTGAAAATTAATTTTTCAAAAACTATTTTGTCAAATAATTTGAATTAAAAATAAAATAAAAGAAGGAGCCTCTGGCTTAAAAAAAAAGTATAACATGATATTGTAAGTGTTGCCATTGTTTTTTAATAATTTTTTTTCTATTTCAAGTCTATTTTTTAGTTGCCCCCTCGCCTAAACAGGAGGAAATAGAACCCCAATCCCAAACGATTTTTTTCATGTCGCTTTACCCAACCTACTCGCTCTAGCTTTTTGGTCCACCCTACACCGAACACCCTGTATAATATAATTAATAGCGATTCTGAGAAAGTGGGCGGATACCACGCCCCCTATACTAAAACACAAAATTTTCGATTTTTTTCTTATATATACATATATGTACCCATGTATGAACATTACAAGGCCTATACCGTTCTGCAAAATTACGGTGTCTGGAAGTGCTCCATAATTTTGATGATCTGTCAGACAGTGAATATATGTACTGTACCATACGTGAGTCAGTGAGTTATGGTTTGCGCGTTTTTTTAACGTCTTATATCTCTGGAACCACAAATGCTACGGAGTTGAAATTTGTTGAGGCGGCTGTCCTTGCCCAGCAGCTTAACAAATATGGTAAGTTTGAAGTTTCTGACATTATTGGTTCTGCAGTTAAAGCGAGGTCGAAAATGGCTTGAGAACGATTTTTTTTTGCAAATTTCTCAAAAACTAAAAAATATTCAAGTATCTGGTTTTTAATGCTTGACATTGGGCATTGAATTTTAAAAAGAAAAGCAGTTTAATAATGAAAATCTAAAAAAAAAAATAAACAAGTTAAACTAAAAATATAATGCTGTTTTTTTCAAAGTTTTGAATTTGAAATTTAATTTTTGCAAAAATTATTAATTTAAACCACTTTTTCTAAATAAAAAATCAAGAAAAGAGATTGGCCTCCTTGTAGTTGATCGAATTGTGAACCTTAACACAGCACCCCCCCCCCCCCCCCCCCCCTACCACTCCGGAAATCCATCACTGTTTGAGATATTCAGTAACAAAATTTTTGCTGCAACTTTTCAAAATGCCCAGCTCATTATATACTAATATTATATCTCACGTGAAAATTCGTTCTTAACACCTCACAAATATCTTCAAAGTATTTATTTAAATACAAGAGTAAAAGGGAACCAAAAGTTTCAAGGAATAGTTATACGATTGAGTTGACGTTTCCTTTTTATATCTTTAAAAGTTACCATCTGTTCTAAACGATGATATATTTATTCGAAAGTTCTTGCAAGTTTCTTGTAGATAACTTGGAAAGTTGTTATTGTTTTTCTTTTTACACCTTTAGGTATATTTGCTTTAGTTTGAGAGACTTACCAGGAGCGAAGACTACCTACCTTAATAGATTTTTGTAAACCATTACAGGAAATGGACAAAAATATTGTGGAATGATGCACAACCTTTTTCACAAGTCCTAAATAAACACTGGACAGACAAGAAAACAATTCGCTTTTAATTGGAAAAAAGGAATTCATCATCATCATCGTCCTCATCACACACATTTTAAGTTCTGATCCTATATGGTTTGCTGACTACCAACTACTCTACTCGCCTTAGCCTGACCAAAGCCACCCATCAACGACCCTGGCCTGGCCATAACTTCACTCAATTGACGCTCGAACGTTTTTGTGAATGGATGATGATGAGAATAAAGTGTTTATAGGGGATGTGGGTTTGGGATTGTTTTGATTTCATCATAACCAAGTGCTTGGAGAGATAGAATAGATATAACAATCATGTGCGGACCCTTAGGGGCTGTTCTATATAGTTGAATGGAGTGAACAGGACATACAAACTGGACACAGACATCAGCGCAAGCATATCTTTGCAAAAGAAATCCAAGATATGGCCTGGCCATGGACAGACGTTCCGGTTTCTTTGGCATTCTTCTAAAATAACAATTCTACGAAAATGTATAGCTATTGGGGTTCTAGCACGTATCAAAGTGAGTCTTTATGAAGTAGTAGATACATTATCCATCATGTTAAATTGAAATGGAAAAAAAGTTCAACAAAGTTTAAATAAATATAACAAAACTTCGATTGTAATGATATAGCAGTATTTATTTTGGAAAAATGAATATGCACATATAATTTTCTTATCAACATTTGACTAATTTTACTAACAAAATTTACGAAAGTGATAATTTAAAGGTACAAAGTATTATTTTGTGATCAAATTCAGAGTTTTTTTTTGTCAAATTTTGTTCTAATGTAATTAAAATTTACTGGCCATTACCCATTACCCCTTTCCCATATTATGTAAAACAAAATAAGAAATTTAAATTGTTGCATTGTCTAAAAGAAATATTTTTATATTTAAATTGACAAACTTTTATCAAGCGGCTCAATGGTCTAGGGGTATGATTCTCGCTTTGGGTGCGAGAGGTCCCGGGTTCAAATCCCGGTTGAGCCCATTCTTTTTTTTATAATTTTTTGTAAGATTTATATTTTGTTCAATGATTTCAGTGATCTTTTTATTTTGTAGACTTTATTAAGGTCTTATAAACTAGCTCGCAAACGAGTTGTTAACAACTTTAATGGGCCTTACCAATAATCAATCGCTAAACACGCGTTTAGATAAACACACCGTAAACTTTAAAGATGAGTTAATTCTTGTGCTTACCAATAACCAAATTAAACACGCCTTTTACTAATTAGCGCTCTATTACTAAATCTACTACATTTATTGTCAGATAGACAGCTGTAGAAATGACATTTGTGTTTTTGTTATTGTGAAAGGTAAAAGATATATTTTGTTAGATCGATTTCTTTTACATAAATAAAAATGAGTACAGACGAGGATATAGTAGAAGATTTAAAAAAAGAAGATATCCCCGCTATTTGGTAGTCAATCTCAGAAGGTTCTTTGGGGGGTGTTCCACCACCAGTTTCCTTCTGAGAACGACTAAATGCACTGAGATTATTCCGAGCCTTCGTTTTCATTCTGTTGTATTGGTCTCTTATCTGTTTTTCGGTGAGACTATACCCGCTAGCTTTAAAAACATTTTCCACATTTTCCCAAGCCTCGAACTTTGATTTCAGGGATTTGCCGTCATTCAGCTTAGAGTCGATAATGGTTGAGTAGGGGCTCAATGAATCTACCAGTAACTCCTTCATTGCTGGTGTCCAGTTAGAAGAACGGCTTCTTTTTGCAGCCATTTCAAATTTTTAACCCTGAAATTAAAATTTTCAAATAATTATACAAAAGTTATTAATCCAATTTATTTTACTCACCTTATTTAATGAAAAGCGCAAAAACTTTAAGCCAAAACAAATAACAAACCTCAAGCAAAAATAGTTTTTTCTCTTTAACTATGTTTACACGTTTACACTTAGTCACGAGGTTAAACATGAGTTTCTTCACTTTAAAATTTAAGGTGACGTTTTGTGTTAAGCTGACTATTAAATTGATTATTGGTATGGTTTTTAATTTAGATTCCACTTAAATATTTAAGTCATCTCTTAATTTGGTTATTGGTAAGGCCCAATGTGTCTAGCTTCATATATTAGAGATGAATAATATGGCAAAATTATAATAAAATCTGTCGTCCCATTAAGAAGCTATATACATGGTGTCAAACAGTTACTGGCGCAGATTAAAACCATAAAGTCATTTTAAGTCGAAAAACTGCGATTTTCTTCAAACTTGGAGCATAAGATTTTTGGGCGATTCTCTAGAATCGGCTCTAACGATTTTTTTTGTCTACTATTAATGGAATGGTTTATATTATAGTGAAAAAAAAATTTACCAAAAACCTGCCATAGACCCGTTTTTTTTTTATTTCAATTTTCTCGTTAACCGCTCAACCGATTTTAATCAAATAATTAATAATACTCCATACAAATATTTTCAAAAAAAAAATATTTTTTGTATTTAAAAAAAAAAGTTTACAAATTTTTTTTTTTGAAAACGGGTTGATGAATTTTTTGAAATTATGGTTTTAGCTGTATATTATTTTATTCTGAAAAATGGCATACCAATTTTTTTTTTTCTAAAAAATTTCAAGAAATTTTATATTTTTTAAGAAAACCGCTCCAACGATTTTTAAATTTTGTCCTGCATTTACATTTTTTCAATGATTGAAATGGCGTTCTTCATTTTGAGATTAAATCATTTTAAGAACTTGTTTTATCAATTTAAAGAATGTGTTTAATGCTTTTTTTCCATACTAAAATTTCGATTCTTCAATTTATTAAAAATGGATAAATAATACATATATGTATATGTACTTATCAATTATATGTTTTATATTACTATCAATCTTTAAAATTCGAAGAAATTTTTACTACAAGAGCAAGTTCGTGCGACCCAAATGTGCATTTTATTTTCTATGCGGGTAAACGGGTTTTCCGCAATTTATTATCAAACCCATTTGTTGACAGTTTTAAGTTGTTTTTTTTTTTACTTTGATTATAATTATTTTTCCAAATACACGGCACGTTATGAAGTATCATTTTTCTTTTTCGTTGTGAAAACCCAATTTATTCAGTTAAAACAATTTGTCATTTTTAAGCAAAAAAAATACATTTAATTTAATAATTAGCAAAACAAAAACAAAAGATCCAGCTTTAATGATTAGGAATTCTACCGAAACGACAATTTTCGTAGATTAAAGGCCGTAAAAAACTATTTTAAATAAAAAAAAAAATAAATTACTTATACAAAATCAGCATTTTCAGTATAAAGTTATTTAAAAAGTTAGATAACTGCGCAAGCACGAAAAATATGATTAAATATACAATTTGATATTTTGTAAAGCATTTAAAACAAATTGTCCCACTTTATATATGTAAAGGAATTTCTCTTTGTTTTATAATTGAAGGCGACGATAACCATCAAGAAATTATAAATATTTAAATATCAATTGAAAATAATTAGGTGCATAAACAAAATTCAAACAAAATGTTTAAAGTAAAATAAAATAGTACGTATACGCCCCAGTGAACGGTTAAATTTTCCTTCTCAATTTGATTGCTACTTTTCCAAGCGTTTTTTTTTAAATACACTTAATTCATATTTTTTTTTACAATTTGTATGTCTTTTTGCGTACTATGAATTTCTAGAGTTTTTTTTTTTTCATATAAATGGTCTTTTTCTATTTTCTCCGAAACTTCGTTGAAATTCGACATCCTAATTATATTATGTGAAATGTATTGTTTTGTAAAAAAGATAGCTTGGAGTAGGTACAGCTTATATAATTCGAAAGATATAACAAAAAAAATATTTCAGTATTCCAACATTTTGAAAAATGTCGTTATAACGCGTAATTACGATTTTCTTGGCTTCTATTTGTAGAGAAGTTTTTAGTTTTGTGTTACCTAAAACTTTTGCTGATAATAATTTTGTTTTAACACTTATTTCCAATAAAAAAATATTGTTTAGAAACTTTCAATGCGTTGCATTGGAATTGACAAATACTTTAAGAATATCTCTCGGCAGTTTTGGGCAAAATTAATTTTAATTGTAGACAAAAATATGTAAAAAATTGACAGTGGCATAAAATTATGTGTTTGATAACAAATTTAATTTAAATTTAAGATACAACAATTGCAAATGAATAATTTTGAATTCTAAAAGAGAGAAAAAACAAAAACAAAAATAATAACAAATAGAAAAAAAAATAAACAAAAAACAGCGAACGTCTCATGGCCTAAGCTTTAATAGGTATTATGGCAGATAGGTATACCAAATTTCCAAGCTTGAAGCAAAATACGAAAGTTCATCGAATTCAAATAACCTTAAACATTAAAAAATAAATACACAATAAACAAATTCTGGCTATGTATCTAGAGAGGTATCTAAATATGTAGATCTATATTATACCTAAACCTTATTTGCTTTAAAACGATATCTCTACCTGTATGTTGGCTGTCGCAAAATTATTTTTGTTTTAGTATCGATTGAAATAAGGCTATTGAAAGTACGCACTTTAAATACAGGGTGATTTGCATAAGATAAAACAAAAGGGAGGTTGGATCAATACAATACAAGAGAAAAATCGTATGAGAGGGGTCTATTTTCTCCTGACGTGGAATCTTATAAAAATCCGACTAACAATTTAAACAAAATCATTACAGTATCATAATATACCTACCGTTCTTAAAAGCAAAAATACATTCTTTGTTCTTTAATTCTAAATTACTATTTTAAAAGAGTAAATTTTCAAACTCAAAAGTTTGTAAAATAAAATTTTAAAAAATGCACTCAAAACTAATTTTGCTCAAAATTTTATGTTAAAAGAGTATTTTTGTGATTATCATTTGATTTTTTGTTTTTTTTAATCAGTCAAAAACTAAAAACCAAATGCTATCGAAAAAATTGAAAATACCAAAATCTACTTTCCTACTTACTTAAAATTAGTGGAAAAAGAATATTTTGACAAAGAAAATAGCGTATATTGAGGTCAAATTTAAGAAAAACTCTTTTGTTATTTTAAATTTTCTGAACACTAGACAACTGGCATTGAATATGATAAATTAAAATAACAAAATTTTCTTAATTTTTTTTTTTTTTTCAAAACTGTGTTTAAAAATTAAATTTTCAAAAAATAAATAAATTAAATAAAACATTTCTGGATTTAAAAAAGTATAACATATGTACAAGAGCGGAGCGCGGTTGTATGGAAAAAAATAAAGTTGTTGAAATAAAAAACATACCCCCCGCAAAAGTTGTGTTGGGTCCTAAAATTAATTTTAATATTTTTTTTTAATTTTTAAAATGACCGCTAGGGGTCGCGCATTAGCATTGAAAATTGAAAAAAATCGAAAAATGACCCAATCACACAGATCCGTCTCAGATGCTCTGTAGATTCATTTTTTAATTATTAAATAATTTTTTTGCTTGAAAAACCAGCTTAAGTGTTTTCTAATTGCCATCTGAATGCGTTGACATCGTTTGTCCTACTCCAAATACTTGACAGACTTTTTTTTGGGAACGCGTTTCCATTTTCACTTTGGATTATTAATTAAAAAAAAAGAGACTGAAGTTTATGAAACTGTCTTCAATATTGCATTCTTTATAAGCAATGTCACATTTACGAATTCAACTTACCTTTTCTCCAAATAACTTATTTTATTAGAAACAAAATAAAAAGACCTGTAATAAAATATTTGACAAACGTTTTAAAACAAATCACGGACAATAAAATTATTATCTGGATTCAAAAATTGGCACAAAAGTCAGGGCCTACTAAGATCTTTAACATATATTTGAATTCATGGAGGGTCAATTTCAAAGTATTAGAAATACTAAAGGCAAATATTTTAGAAGGGACGAATAGAAAAATTTTTAAATTACAAGAAATTAGCTCCCCGTCCCCAGGTATTGGAAGTGTTTTGTAACAAAAATGCTACCATAAATTTGTGCATGTGCACAGATTTAAAAGCTGTGGAAACTAAAAAAAAAAATAAAAACAAAGCCAAATCAAGAAATTGTACGTTTTTATTTTGCGATGCGCGACCCCTAGCGGTGGAAATAAAAATTAAAAAAAAATCTTAAAATTAATTTTAGGACCATATGCAACTTTTGCGGGGGGTATAATTTTGATTTTCCAAAATTTTGGAAATCGCTCCGGTCTTATTATGTACTACATAAGTGTCTTTTAACGATTTTTTTTTTTAATTTTCAAGTCTGCCTCTGCCGCTTAAACGGGGGAAAAAGTGAACCCCTTTCACAAAATGATTTTTTCCTTGTCTTGGCCAACTTACCCAACTTACAATTTCTGGAGTTTAGACTTATATCACGTTGTATGGAAAACACCCTGTATATACGCGCATGTGTGTCATTTTTTGCTGAAAAAGCAAATTATGACATTCAAACATTGATTCATAGCACGCCAATCCCAAATTTCTGCCTTTTAAATACAAAAGTTTGGTAATTAAATAGAGATTTCAGGAAATCTTAATTTTTAATGATAATTTTGTGTTACCATTTGAAAATGACTATAATCCATTACTGTGGCTTACAAAAGACAAATAAGTTGCTTTAGAAATAAAAAAAAAGAATTAAATTCCAGATTGTAATGAAAACCGAAACTGATTAATTGGAAATATAATCTTTTAGGGAACTTAAATTACTTAAATTAAACAGAAATGTATCAGTTATCTTGTTATTATTTTTAGGAGCGTCATGTTGATCATCTTTCATCTATATTTTTGTTGTTTTTTTTCGGCCACATATCTGGTTTTTAAATGAAAAAGTTTTAAGGCAAAAAAGAAATGTTTGTATGCAAGAAAAAATTAAGTACATATAAGCTTTATTTTGACATAGAAATAAATACTTTTTAACATGTCTTAAAATTAACAATTAAAATTGTCAATGATGAATTTCAATAAAAGCTCCTTTAATTAGTGCCTTACATCTAGATCTGAAATATAACTTTTTTCAGATAATTCATTGAAAAAAAAAATGCTCATATAAATTGAATTTATGCAAGAAAAATTTCAGACAATTTTTGGAATTTTTCTTAAAAAATAATTTTTTATATATAAAATTTTTCGAAATTTTGTAGAAAAAAATTTGGTAAATGGTTTTTATGTTTGTAAGAATTCAATAATACATACACAGCTAAACCCATGATTTCAAGAAAATTCGTCAAACCGTTAAAAAAAATGGAAAGTTTTTTTTAAATCCAAGAAAATATTTTTTTTTTTAAATATTTGTATGCATTACTATTCAGACTTGAGAGGACCTCAAGAGTAAAAATTTTGAAAAAAATCGGTTGAGTAGTTAACGAGAAAGTTGAAGATAAAAAAAACGGTTCTAAGAGGTATTGTTAATAACAGTTTTTGGTATTTTTTTTCACCAAAATGCAGACCATATATCAACATTGGTATCTACACATAAAAATTTAAATAAAAATCGTTATGGAAACGTTTTCGAGATAAATAATCTTTTTTAAAACGGTTGTATAGCAGTTACCGTTATTTGAGCTAAAAAAAACTCTCTATTTTTCCTCTAGGAAACCACCTAAAAATTTTAGTATGCTCCAAATCTCTACTTCAATTTTTTGCAGGATTCCAATACTTGTCCTATATATACCTATATTATATCGCAAGTAAGAATAACTATTTGAAATATTATTCGCAAGATTTTTGTTTAAAATTACATGGCATCTTCTCTGATCAACTAACATACATATACAAGGATGCTGTTGCTGTCATGTAAAGTAAACATTGAATAGTGGGGTCATTTTAGACACAAAATATTGAACATCTCGAAACCCGTGAAAGCCAAATGAATTGTATCATAATCATTTGGATGGTGTTTTTAAATCTTTAGTGTTACTCAAAAAGGGACCATGGGCTATTTTATATAAAGTTTGGGACCACTTTCAACATTGCTCAACAGTAATTAAACATTATGTCATATGAAAGCTTGTGAGGAGTACTTTATTTTATCATATATGGGTGGCGAAAATGGTGTTTGGCGCATCTTATAAAAAGTATTTAAAATGGAAA
Source organism: Epistrophella euchroma (assembly GCA_947049315.1). NCBI lineage: Eukaryota > Metazoa > Arthropoda > Insecta > Diptera > Syrphidae > Epistrophella > Epistrophella euchroma. Next base: position 122,652,531 of record OX346246.1, read on the forward strand.
AAAAATTATTTAAAAAAAATGGCAGCACTTATTAAAAAGTGTTTTGCCTTTTTTTAAAGCCAGAAGTCTCAGAATTTTAAATGAAGCTGTAATTCATACTTAATGGCAAATTTAAAATTGTCAACCAAAAACTTTATCGAAATCGAACCTAATGTGTGTTTTTACTTTACTTTCCGAAGCTAAAATCAAATCACGCTTATTAGAACGAGTACGTTTGACCAGTCATGTACCTACCTACTTTATTTTGTTTGTTCTTCAATTATTTCATGGGAATTCCCCCAATGACGTTTAGTCTTTATTGAAATTTCCAAACCATGGTCTTTTAAGTCATTTATTTCAAGCAACAAAAGGAGTTTTAACTCCATATGCGCTTTCAATTTTAAATTCATTATTGGTTTACAATTATTCAACTTTTTTGATTTTCTTGAAATCCTTGAAGTAAGTATAACACATTTTGGTGGAAACTTGTGATATCGCAAGTTTCTGTCAATACACGTAAAATGTTTATAAGTAAATACATATGTATAACCCAGCCACCGACCATGAAAATAAAAACCAGTTTTTTTTTTTTAACCAAATAAAAGGGCTTGTTCTTGCACTAAAAATATTACGTAAGAGATCGTTGATTCCAATAAAAAAAAAGCAACATAAAACAAAGACACGAGTGGTATAGGCTCCGACGCATTGTCCAGTAACCAAACCCCATAAAAAGCCAAATATTTTTTTTTTTTATAATCCATCCAAAATGTAAAAGTGAATCATCATCATTTGTATCTACCGCTCTGCTGACCACTGCGACGACAGACACGACGACGTACTATGGTCCGATATGCTAAAAATTATGGCAAAAATCGAAATATTTTTTTTTTCAAATTCTTATGAAAATATTAACATGATTTCAAAAAAAAAACTTATCAAAACATTTTGTTTAGTCTTTTGATGTACTTTTCAAAGTTAGACAATTTTGCTCGTAAGTATAATTAATCAACAAAAAATCGGATTAAAATATATTTCTTCGCGAAAATTTAAGAGATATTCCTTCAAAAGCTAAAGTTATGCCACGGAAAAAGTCGCTTTGGACCACAGTGCTACGGTGAAGCCATGTTTATTTATGTATTTAAAATTTCCTACTCTTAAAGTAAAAGCGAAAGCAATCTGCGACGAAAAGAGTATGAATAAAAATTGGGGTAACCTAGAAAACCTTGAATATGTATTTGACTTTTTGGTAGGTACCAAATTATTACCAACAACTTGTGAATCATCTTGGACTTGAATATAAATTTCAACATATCCAATAAATTTATAATAATTTTAAGACTAACCAAGATGTTTATAAGTTGATGTTCATTTGATGATTGTTTCTTTGTTAAGCTCGGTTTTATGGTGTTAAAAGCAGTTAAATTTTGATGGCATAAACTTCTCTTAAAATAAAGCCAATTATTTTTGTATAGTTTTGTTTTAATTGTTTTTAAATAATTTGTTCACTATGCAGTGCAGTCAAATTATGTTTTTACCTATGTTTTTTTTGGGGTGCTGAATCCGAATCTAAGGGTTTCTACCAACGTTTCGTAAAGGAATTTCTAAGCCGTTTTTTGGGGCTTTTTGTTTATATGTAACTAGCTGACCCGACCAACTTCGTTCTACCTAAATGATTAAATTATTAATGTGTTTCTTTCAAAAGTCGTATAAATCGCCAATGAAGAAAGACTTTTCGAACAAAAAAAACAATTCAGAAAGTATGCAATTTATTGTTATTACGACTTTCCGACTTTTCAGAAAGTTTGAAATTTCAAGATGTTTTTACAATTTTATGACTTTGCCGTTCGAATTTTCAGTCAAATTTTCTAAATTTTATCTCTGTAGTCTATTTATCTGGCTCAATACAAATTCAAGGAAAAAATCTTTATCCATTTGAAGGTGTTTTCATGATTTTCCTACTTTTTAGGTCGAAATTTTTAAATTTTCGGTCAAATTTTTAAATTTTCGGCTCGGTTAGGCTAGCTCAATACAAATCCAAAAAAAAAAATCCCCGACCAATTCGGATGATGTTAAGCCGAGTTATACGTGTACGAACACAAAAAGGGATTCATTTTTTGTATACATTTTTCGTATAGGTAACCGGCTTATCTTGGGATCAAATTCTAAAAAACTAAGAAAGATTTTTTACATATGGTTTTCAGTATTTGACTAAGAATTGAAAGAAGCATTGAATATGAAAAAACAGTAGCACTTAATTACGAAAGATTTAAAAAAAAAAAAAATTTTGAACTGAGAAATTAACATTTTATTTCAAAAAATTTTAATTTCTTAAATAAATATTAGCTTTTTAAAAAGCTGTAACAAAGCATTCTATATGTGCTTTCGTTAATTTTTAATATTATTTTTTTTTTCATTTTAAGTAAATTTTTCTGAAATCTTGGTGGCAAATCTCAGATTTAGATAAAAAAGCCCAAAATATATAAAAGAACATTAATAAAATCAAACCATTTCCACTACAGTTCCGCTGTACTAAAAAATCCGTTCTTCTAGAATGTCGACTAATCGTAAAATATAAATAATAAAAAGAAGAGAACTGTCAAATCAGATAATTATTCCACATTCGTGTACTGCGGCTTAAAAAAAGAAGAAATATATGTATCTGTTCATGAAAGTCACATCATTCTTTTTAAAAGTTCTTTTATGAAATCTTTTCAAAACACTTGAGTGGATGGAGCATCTGCCGAAATATACGAGTTGTACTTGAAGTCTAGTTTAGGTACAATTTTTTGCATCCAAAAATAATTGTTTTGTTTTTTAAACCATTTGAGAAGTTAAATCAGTATAAATTAAATACCCTACGGGTTCCTTAGGCCAAGGCAAACATTTTTCGCTTTAGACTTTATAATAATCACCCCTGTTCTGATTTTCGTTCCGAATTGAATTCGTTAACGTAATTGATTTTCGTGCGGATATAAAAAAACAGTGTTCTGAATTTCGAACAAATTCGGGTTGGTAAAACTTCTTGCCAGATCTGGTTATTTGACCATGAAACTTAAAAAAGTTGTAAACTGTGAGTTGTTAGTATGTCTTCCTTTAGTTCAGAAGAAAAATGATTAGTTTTTAAAGGTATATCTTTAGCTTTACAAATTTAAATTCGCCAAACAAAAACGAATCGAATTAAAAACTTCAAAATAATTGAGTAAAGAATACCTATATGTTCTTAAAACGATTGTGAATTGTGAACTTTAAACTAGGCTAAAAACGAAAATTTTGGACATTCAAAAACAACTATATATATGTATCTATCTAGAAGTTTCAGGCAGGAGAGCGTTGATAAGCACATAGAAAATAGAGGAAGAGATTGGAAGACAAAATGGAGCCCTGTGGCACACCAGAAATTGTATTATAATTTAAGAATTTGACTTCAAACCGTCCAATATGAAGTTGAACTCAGGGGGCTCTTTTACCATTCGCTAAGTGAACAAAAAAAAAACTAGCGAGACTCACCTTTTTCGTCTTTAAATGTAGGTAGATTTTTAAACATATACAACAGGGTGAATCGCATAATGTGTGAACAAAAGCTAGAGCGTATAGTCGTTGTTTGTTGGGTCGAGACAAGAACAAAATCTAATAGGATGGGGGAAGAGATCAGAAATAAATCTCAACCTTTTGAAAGGTCCCTTAATAACTCTTATTTGTTGCTATTTTCAATAAAAGTCACAAAATAACCTTTATTCTAAAAAAAACAAGTTTTTCGGTCAAGGTCTGAGCGAAACCTTTATTTTGTTTTTTTTTTTTTATGTTACGGTCAACCAGTGAGAGAAATCGCTGAGAGAAAAAAATAAATCTCATCTGCAATTTTATCAATCAGAATGTCTCTTAGTATGGCCCTTAGTTTTTCGTTAGCACTGCATGCTGAAATGCAGCTTATTAGGCTTTTTAGTCGTCATCATCATCATCAAGTTTCCTGACATATTTGCTTGGCGTCCCAGCGACTGAATTCAAAATTGAAAGGGAATTTTCATCTTTAAATTTTATTTTTAGTGACAAAAAAGAACAATCTTGGGTCAAAAAAACTTTGAGAGTTTATCATTAGCGAAATTTAATACCATAAATTAAAAAAAAAACATAAAAATCCGTTGCTCCGCTTAGGGGGTTATCAGTCGCCAGGCAGGCGCCAATGTGAACAGTTTTCTTGACCAAAATACTCATTAACCACAAATTTAATTTCTCTTTACAATCTTTTTTATTAAAAGCACTTTGCCCGGCCTTTTTTGAAAGTGTTTGAAAAAAAAACAAACTTTTTTTACCAACTTTGTTATTGATTTTTTAGAACTACTGGCGCTACCTAGATGACGAATATGTGTTTTTGAAGTCGATAGGTCCCTTAGTTTAGCCGCAAGTCAAGTTTAAAGATGCAAACTTTGATGCCTCTAGCACGTCTAGTTTAGCCGCAAATCGTATTTAAAGATAAAAGTCGATTTTTCGTATAATGACATGCATCAATTGAAAAGGTGGCACTTCATAGATTACGAATATGCATTTTTGAAGTCGCTAGGTCGCTTAGTTATATTATTAAAATTTTTTGTTCGAATTAACCATGTTTGATTTATTTTCTACGAAAAAGGTTAAAGGTTGACCTTTTCCATTAATTTTTTCGTAAAAAACTCAACCATTGAGAGATATTTTAAAAAATAAATCTTAACCGATAACTGATATTTTGTTTTTCAATAAATAAATCTCAAACTGTAACCGAAATCTTCTTAAAGAAATGTGGTAACTCTCAGAGTGAAACCAATTGAAAACAAAGGTCAACAGTTATTTCTGATCTCTGGATGGGGGTCTATTCACCCCGTTTAGCCGGTAGGGGCATTTTTCTAAAAAAAATTTATTTAAAAAGAAAAAAAATATTAAAAAACAACGGTAATGATATTCTATACTTTTTTGTAAATCCAAAAATCTCTTTATTTTCTTTTTAAAAATATTCTTAAAAAAAAAAACAGACAAAATTGCATTCAAACTGATTTTGTTCAAAATTTTACGTTATTAAGTTCAATTTTTGTTTTTAATATTCAATGCTCCTATCAATTTTAAGTCAAAACCTAAAATGTAAAAAAGTACCAACTTCAATGCGGTATTTTGTTGACCAAGAAATCTTTTTTCTACACTAAGTTAGTAGTTAAATATAGTTACAGGGAGACCTCACTTAACACGCGGATTACGTTCCTGAAAAACTCCGTGTTAAACGATACAAGAATGAAGAAATCAGTGCAAACAAGAGGGATACGTTCCATGATTTCATAAAACACCCATTATAAGATTTTTAATTTTAAAAATACAAAATATAAATAAAAAAACTTTAATAATAAGTGCATTTCTTCTGCAAAACTTTTTGTAAACTAAACAAAAACTTTAAAAAAAAGTACGTTTTAATTGAAGGTACCTGTATTCAATGTTCTCAAAAACTAGATGACATTTAAGCATCTGGTTTTCAGTGTTTGTCATTTTCCCCTTTTTATATTTTTCGAAATAGCTTAATCTTCTAAACCCTAAACGGTAAGTCGGAGGAAAAAATATGAACTTACATATATCTTGTTCCCGTTCTACAGGGTTTCAATGCAGGGCCGGATATACAACAGGACAACCGGGGCAGAAGCCCCGTGGCCCCCACATATTAGTGGCCCCCCATGTTGATGGCCCCGCACAAACCGTGGATTTTTAATAGTTTAATGAGCAATTAAGTGCCTACATAATTATGTATATCCAAACCAGGGGTATTTCTATATAAAATGAATATTTCGTGATAGAATCTAAAATTTATACTCAAATCATCAAAAGGGGCCCGATTCCGGCACACGTGATGCAAATTTATTTTTCGAACGTCAAAATAAAATTATCTATAAATATAGATTTATTATTTTTAAAACTAAAAGATTGTTTTTTCGCCTATTGCAACAAACAACTTGTGTTTAACAATGAAACTTGGTTATTACAATGAAAAAAGGGATGCAAATATTTCATTTAGAACTCTCCAATTATTTTTCCATAAGAAGGGCAAAAAAATACAATTTCTCCAGGCTGAATTTTTGCAGTGTAATATGTATCTTTTCTATATCAATATAAAAATCAGTTTTTTGAGCATATGGGAAATAATGACAAAAAGTGGCAGGTGGAATTAACGAACTCTTGACATAGAAGTAGTGTCGCGGAAGCCAATAGTTGATTGAAAGATCATCGTTTTTACCATTGACTTATTATATATGGACTGCCAGCAGCCAAATCACGATGGTTCAATGTAAAACTATACGACACCAGCGCTCTCGTGGCATGTCGGAAATACGTTGTAAGTTTTGGCCGCGTTCAATAGAAAATCTGAAATTTCAGAATCTAATGCCACAATTACACGAGTAAAAAATTGCCACAATGTTTTTTTTTATATTGCCATTAATAACCAAATAGTGTAAATATACCAAAATCTGCCATTATTTTTGTCAGAAAAACAATGACGAAATGCCGATGACATTTAATTTTACCATTATACTGGCATCATGGTATGAATGTTGACATCATTTTGCAAATAATGGCAATGCACATAGAGAATTCTTGATATTATAATGCCAGATCATCATAGCGCCAATATTTGATTTCGTGTAAATGAGTTTCATTAAGGCAATAATTTTTTCCAGTAAGGTTCTCCAAAACGAACGCAAAACATTCGGAGCGATGACGAAAACAAAAACTAAAGTGATTTTTCGTTTTATCTTGCTTTAGACAACGTAATCTATTGTCTAAACTTTGAGAAATGCATTTTTTTTTATTAAACAAAGCATATTTCCGACTGTTTCCAAATACTTAGACATAGCTTGCGTTCGGGTGGTAGTGAAATAGGCTATCCACCTATCCCAAAAATTTTCAGATACCTTGAGTTGGTGTTGCATCAGCTGACATCAGAAGTTTAGGATAGGTTTGGCTTGCCCCCCGAACGCGGTCATAGTTAAACAGCCAAAAACCTAATGCCGGGCTTACACGAGTGACAAAATGTCATTAAATAAGTCATTTTATACCAATTAACTGTCATAATTCGGGATAATGACAATTTATTGGTATAAAATGACAAATTAAATACATTTTGTCACTCGTGTAAATCCGGCATAATTAATAAGATCAAGTCTTTTATCTGTGAAATCAACCACAAATGATATACGGCATGTTTTAGTTTTTCACTTTTGTGCTTTTTGCAAAAAAATTTGAATAGGTACATACATTTAAGCTTTCAGTATTACAATTTTATTAAAAAAAAAAACAATGAGCACAAATCAACCAAAAACCAGAGTGAAAATAATACAGTTTAACTTTTATATCTAGTACTTCAGCTCTTTTGACAACTCTCATCAGAATTTGACTAAGTGAAGCTCACAGAGTAGAAGATGAATTGCAATAAAATATTATGAACCTACTTGAACAATAAAGAAAAACAGAAAGAAGAAAGGACGATAACTCTGCAATTTGTTCAACCTCAGCAATTTTGTCCACCCCGGTAACCCACAAACGTTTCTCGCCAGCGTGTTTTAAAAATCGCAAAAAAAAAATTGCAGTGTGTAAAAGCAGTAAAATCTGAAATTTCAGATGTAAAACGTAATGCATTGAACGCGGCTAATCACAAACACGTCAGGCGTCAAAACACAAATAAATATAATAGATGTCCTTAGTTTCTTTGCCAAAAAATGCTTCTTGAGGCCAAGTTGCAATAGATGGCTTTTGAATTACTTACTTTTTTTGCCGATGTGCCACGAGAGCGCTGATGGTGCTTTAAAGTCGTTGAACCATTTTCATTTACGATTTTGTATGGAAATGACACCCGACTAGCAGTCCATATAAAATAAGTCAATGGTTTTTACAGTGGCTGTCATCTAAAAGGAAAAAAAGGAGAGGTCACGATTTGTAAAAAAATGTAAAATCTAACTGCCTTGGTCAAGAATATTTTTTTTATAGAGCTCACTTTGGGTAAGTCACATCTAACATATCATCGGTCAACAATATTATATAGTTTGATGGGAGGAAGACAAAAGAGACAGAAGAGGTATAGACAGAAGAGGCTCTTTGTAAACCTGCAATGAATTGAAACCGACTCGAGTGGAGTTGATTCCAAATTTGTTCTAACAAATCTGGACTGAGAACTTGGTATGACACGTACGCTTTGTTTGAATGCGTTTAGTCATCATGCGTGGTTTTATTTAACTGGGCTTTTGGTTGACTTCGTTATTTGCTATTATGTAATACGTTAAGTTGAAAAAATCTATACTGTTATTATTTCAACATCATTTTAAATCGAGCTCTCAACTCAACCCTACTTCAGTTCGATCTTCTGATCCTACATTATAAGAGTCTATTAACCCTGTGGAATTTTGGCTACTGGGCGATAATTCATCTGATCATCTTTCATGTAAACACATTTTTTTTAAGCTAGTTATTATTTTACATTTTAATACAATTACTATTTACAATACTTATACAAAGATACACATACATTATCACAAAACTTTTTTTGTTTTTAATTCAACCAAAGAATCCTCCTTGGCCTCCATAGCCCCCACCATAACCTGCACCGAAAGAAGATCCATATGATGCTCCATAATGCCCGCTAACATGTCCATTGTAGCCTCCACCAAAACCATTACCAAAGCCTCCACCTCCACTGTAGGGTGGCCGTGGTCTATAGCCCAGTCCTCCGAAGCCATTTCCACCATAACCTCCACCATAACCTCCACCATATCCACCACCATAGCCGCCACCATAATCACCGCCATATCCACCACCGTATCCACCACCGTATCCACCGCCATATCCACCACCATATCCTCCACCGTATCCTCCACCATAGCCTCCACCGTATCCTCCACCATATCCTCCTCCATATCCTCCACCCAACGAACTTCCAAATCCAAGTGTAGATCCTAAGGCCCCCTCAAGTAAGCCAAATGTCCTGGCCTGAGGCTTATCATCATCTGACGCCATAACAGAGCATACGCACAGCGCAACTAATAAGAACTGCAAGAAAATTTAAATATTATTTTCCTCAATTATTAGTAAAATAAAATGAAGTTTTGTTGATTGCGACTTACGAAGGCACGCATCTTTCTTAACAAAATATTCTAGATCTTAAAGTTCTTCAATCACGTCTTGAGTAACACTAAGTTAATAAGACTTCCATGGCAAAGCTTTATATACACATCTTTGAGTTAACATCATCTGCGGAAACGGTCAAGAGAATTTTTTTTTTTTTTTTGAGATTTCGTTTTCCTCTCAAGAACTTGTATTGTATTACACCTGCTACACTTGATTTAACTACATATATATAAAAATAGATACCTATGTACACAGATACATTAAGTGCTGCTTCTGCATGCTTGGTCTGGTGTAGTGAGATTAACAATCGCGTTGATGACGACAATGTGTCGTCATCGTCATTCAGTGCCCCGTGTGTACTCACTAGAGTTGGTACTTTTTGGGGTTTTATCGAGGGTCAACTTAAAAAAAAAAATGATAAACACTCTTGTTTACACTACGCACTGGTGATTTTGATGACAATAATAATTAGCAGACTAAAAAAGTGATAATACCTTAAGGTTATTCCTACAATATTTGGAATTGAGTTCTGAAATACACTTGTCAAAACAATTAAGGGAACAAAAAAAAATCACTTTTTTTTAGTGTTTTTTGAAAAGCTGTATCTCTGTGAAAAAAGGTCATATTGAGATGAAACAAAAAGCATTCTGAAGTCTAATCCTTTTTGTATTGAGAAATTTTCGCAAATGATTTTTTTAAGGTACCGTTATTGCGCAATCATAAAAAGCAGCACGGCCCAAAAATTTAAAATTTTTTTCTTTGTTTTGAACATTGTCATTTTCTTTGAAAATTTTTTTCGAGCCAATTTAATGTTTTGTTTCAATAACTTGTTTATTCAGCTTTAAGGTCATCTTTTTTAGTCGTTGTACAAATTTTTTTCAAAAGAATATCTGGCTTTGAATGAAAAAACAGACTTTTGACTTTGACTACCAATATTATCGCAAGGAATAAGGACACTGAAAATTTATGGGTAGTTTTAAAAACTGGAATAAATATTCTACAAGATTTTTTCAAAACTTTATAACGATTATTTTTTTTTTGGCTCCTCATCGTTACATTCAGAAAAGGTCTAAAAAACGACTTTTTGTAAATCTTTTACTGATTTAAAAATATTGACTGTAGGACTTAACTTGGTAAGACATTTTAAGGAACTATAGATCACCAATATTTCTGTAAAATTTAAAATAAATCAATTGAACCGTTTTCATGTACCGAATGATCAAAATCGTAAAAACCAATTAAGGGAACAAATTGGGTGGTTCATAAACATATTGAAATTGTCATCAAAATGGAAACGAAAACAACAATTTCTGCCCACTTTTTCCACAGTTTTGCGTTAGTTACAATACTGATAGCGTGGAGAAGAAAAAAAAACATTTTTTTTAAAGCAACAAAATTGGAGCAAAAATTAAATATTTTTTTCAAAATTTTCAAATTTTAGTTGTAATTTTTTTTTCTCGAAAAGATGTTTTGCTTCACATTAAAATCTCATCAGTATTGTAACTAACGCAAAACTGTGGAAAAAGTGGGCAGAAATTGTTGTTTTCGTTTCCATTTTGATGACAATTTCAATATGTTTATGAACCACCCAATTTGTTCCCTTAATTGGTTTTTACGATTTTGATCATTCGGTACATGAAAACGGTTCAATTGATTTATTTTAAATTTTACAGAAATATTGGTGATCTATAGTTCCTTAAAATGTCTTACCAAGTTAAGTCCTACAGTCAATATTTTTAAATCAGTAAAAGATTTACAAAAAGTCTTTAAAAAGTCGTTTTTTAGACCTTTTCTGAATGTAACGATGAGGAGCCAAAAAAAAATAATCGTTATAAAGTTTTGAAAAAATCTTGTAGAATATTTATTCCAGTTTTTAAAACTACCCATAAATTTTCAGTGTCCTTATTCCTTGCGATAATATTGGTAGTCAAAGTCAAAAGTCTGTTTTTTCATTCAAAGCCAGATATTCTTTTGAAAAAAATTTGTACAACGACTAAAAAAGATGACCTTAAAGCTGAATAAACAAGTTATTGAAACAAAACATTAAATTGGCTCGAAAAAAATTTTCAAAGAAAATGACAATGTTCAAAAAAAAGAAAAAAATTTTAAATTTTTGGGCCGTGCTGCTTCTTATGATTGCGCAATAACGGTACCTTAAAAAAATCATTTGCGAATGCTTTTGTTTCATCTCAATATGAACTTTTTTCACAGAGATACAGCTTTTCAAAAAACACTAAAAATAAGTGAATTTTTTTTTGTTCCCTTAATTGTTTTGACAAGTGTATTTGATTGTGTCTCATTTTTAGGCTATTTATATCGTCCAAGAAACGACAGCACATTTTTAAAAGAGTCAGTGATATAAAGGATCTTTTAATAAGGACAATAGATTCTTAAATGTTGTTAAATAAAACAGTTGTTGCATTGAAACCTTGCATGCGAGTTGCACGAAAAACTTGCATGCAAGTTGCATGAAAAACTTGCATGCAAGTTGCACGAAAAACTTGCATGCAAGTTGCATGAAAAACTTGCATGCAAGTTGCATGAAAAACTTGCATGCAAGTTGCACGAAAAACTTGCATGCAAGTTGCATGAAAAACTTGCATGCAAGTTGCATGAAAAACTTGCATGCAAGTTGCATGAAAAACTTGCATGCAAGTTGCATGAAAAACTTGCATGCAAGTTGCATGAAAAACTTGCATGCAAGTTGCACGAAAAACTTGCATGCAAGTTGCATGAAAAACTTGCATGCAAGTTGCATGAAAAACTTGCATGCAAGTTGCATGAAAAACTTGCATGCAAGTTGCATGATAAACGTGCATGCAACTTGCATGAAAAACTTGCATGCAAGTTGCATGAAAAACTTGCATGCAAGTTGCATGAAAAACTTGCATGCAAGTTGCACGAAAAACTTGCATGCAAGTTGCATGAAAAACTTGCATGCAAGTTGCACGAAAAACTTGCATGCAAGTTGCATGAAAAACTTGCATGCAAGTTGCATGAAAAACTTGCATGCAAGTTGCACGAAAAACTTGCATGCAAGTTGCACGAAAAACTTGCATGCAAGTTGCACGAAAAACTTGCATGCAAGTTGCATGAAAAACTTGCATGCAAGTTGCATGAAAAACTTGCATGCAAGTTGCATGAAAAACTTGCATGCAAGTTGCATGAAAAACTTGCATGCAAGTTGCATTAAAAACTTGCATGCAAGTTGCATGAAAAATCTGCATGCAAGTTGCATGAAAAACTTGCATGCAAGTTGCATGAAAAACTTGCATGCAAGTTGCATGAAAAACTTGCATGCAAGTTGCATGAAAAACTTTCATGCAAGTTGCACGAAAAACTTGCATGCAAGTTGCATGAAAAACTTGCATGCAAGTTGCTTGAAAAACTTGCATGCAAGTTGCATGAAAAACTTGCATGCAAGTTGCATGAAAAACTTGCATGCAAGTTGCTTGAAAAACTTGCATGCAAGTTGCATGAAAAATCTGCATGCAAGTTGCATGAAAAACTTGCATGAAAAACTTGCATGCAAGTTGCATGAAAAACTTGCATGCAAGTTGCATGAAAAACTTGCATGCAAGTTGCATGAAAAACTTGCATGCAAGTTGCATGAAAAATCTGCATGCCAGTTGCATGAAAAACTTGCATGCAAGTTGCATGAAAAACTTGCATGCAAGTTGCATGAAAAACTTGCATGCAAGTTGCATGAAAAACTTGCATGCAAGTTGCATGAAAAACTTGCATGCAAGTTGCATGAAAAACTTGCATGCAAGTTGCATGAAAAATCTGCATGCAAGTTGCATGAAAAACTTGCATGCAAGTTGCATGCAAGTTGCATGAAAAACTTGCATGCAAGTTGCATGAAAAATCTGCATGCAAGTTGCATGAAAAACTTGCATGCAAGTTGCATGAAAAACTTGCATGCAAGTTGCATGAAAAACTTGCATGCAAGTTGCATGAAAAATCTGCATGCAAGTTGCATGAAAAACTTGCATGCAAGTTGCATGAAAAACTTGCATGCAAGTTGCATGAAAAACTTGCATGTAAGTTGCACGAAAAACTTGCATGCAAGTTGCACGAAAAACTTGCATGCAAGTTGCATGAAAAACTTGCATGCAAGTTGCTTGAAAAACTTGCATGCAAGTTGCATGAAAAACTTGCATGCAAGTTGCATGATAAACTTGCATGCAAGTTGCATGAAAAACTTGCATGCAAGTTGCACGAAAAACTTGCATGCAAGTTGCATGAAAAACTTGCATGCAAGTTGCATGAAAAACTTGCATGCAAGTTGCATGAAAAACTTGCATGCAAGTTGCACGAAAAACTTGCATGCAAGTTGCACGAAAAACTTGCATGCAAGTTGCATGAAAAACTTGCATGCAAGTTGCATGAAAAACTTGCATGCAAGTTGCATGAAAAACTTGCATGCAAGTTGCATGAAAAACTTGCATGCGAGTTGCATGAAAAACTTGCATGCAAGTTGCATGAAAAACTTGCATGCAAGTTGCATGAAAAACTTGCATGGAAGTTGCATGAAAAACTTGCATGCAAGTTGCATGAAAAACTTGCATGCAAGTAGCATGAAAAACTTGCATGCAAGTTGCATGAAAAACTTGCATGCAAGTTGCATGATAAACTTGCATGCAAGTTGCATGATAAACTTGCATGCAAGTTGCATGAAAAACTTGCATGCAAGTTGCATGAAAAACTTGCATGCAAGTTGCATGAAAAACTTGCATGCAAGTTGCATGAAAAACTTGCATGCAAGTTGCATGAAAAACTTGCATGCAAGTTGCATGATAAACGTGCATGCAACTTGCATGAAAAACTTGCATGCAAGTTGCATGAAAAACTTGCATGCAAGTTGCATGAAAAACTTGCATGCAAGTTGCACGAAAAACTTGCATGCAAGTTGCATGAAAAACTTGCATGCAAGTTGCACGAAAAACTTGCATGCAAGTTGCATGAAAAACTTGCATGCAAGTTGCATGAAAAACTTGCATGCAAGTTGCACGAAAAACTTGCATGCAAGTTGCATGAAAAACTTGCATGCAAGTTGCATGAAAAACTTGCATGCAAGTTGCATGATAAACTTGCATGCAAGTTGCATGAAAAACTTGCATGCAAGTTGCATGAAAAACTTGCATGCAAGTTGCATGAAAAACTTGCATGCAAGTTGCATGAAAAACTTGCATGCAAGTTGCATGAAAAACTTGCATGCAAGTTGCATGAAAAACTTTCATGCAAGTTGCATGAAAAACTTGCATGCAAGTTGCACGAAAAACTTGCATGCAAGTTGCACGAAAAACTTGCATGCAAGTTGCATGAAAAACTTGCATGCAAGTTGCATGAAAAACTTGCATGCAAGTTGCATGAAAAACTTGCATGCAAGTTGCATGAAAAACTTGCATGCGAGTTGCATGAAAAACTTGCATGCAAGTTGCATGATAAACTTGCATGCAAGTTGCATGAAAAACTTGCATGGAAGTTGCACGAAAAACTTGCATGCAAGTTGCATGAAAAACTTGCATGGAAGTTGCATGAAAAACTTGCATGCAAGTTGCATGAAAAACTTGCATGCAAGTTGCATGAAAAACTTGCATGCAAGTTGCACGAAAAACTTGCATGCAAGTTGCACGAAAAACTTGCATGCAAGTTGCATGAAAAACTTGCATGCAAGTTGCATGAAAAACTTGCATGCAAGTTGCATGAAAAACTTGCATGCAAGTTGCATGAAAAACTTGCATACAAGTTGCACGAAAAACTTGCATGCAAGTTGCACGAAAAACTTGCATGCAAGTTGCATGAAAAACTTGCATGCAAGTTGCATGAAAAACTTGCATGCAAGTTGCATGAAAAACTTGCATGCAAGTTGCATGATAAACTTGCATGCAAGTTGCATGATAAACTTGCATGCAAGTTGCATGAAAAACTTGCATGCAAGTTGCATGAAAAATCTGCATGCAAGTTGCATGAAAAACTTGCATGCAAGTTGCATGAAAAACTTGCATGCAAGTTGCATGAAAAACTTGCATGCAAGTTGCATGAAAAATCTGCATGCAAGTTGCATAAAAAACTTGCATGCAAGTTGCATGAAAAACTTGCATGCAAGTTGCATGAAAAACTTGCATGCAAGTTGCATGAAAAACTTGCATGCAAGTTGCACGAAAAACTTGCATGCAAGTTGCATGAAAAACTTGCATGCAAGTTGCTTGAAAAACTTGCATGCAAGTTGCATGAAAAACTTGCATGCAAGTTGCATGAAAAACTTGCATGCAAGTTGCTTGAAAAACTTGCATGCAAGTTGCATGAAAAATCTGCATGCAAGTTGCATGAAAAACTTGCATGCAAGTTGCATGAAAAACTTGCATGCAAGTTGCATGAAAAACTTGCATGCAAGTTGCATGAAAAACTTGCATGCAAGTTGCATGATAAACTTGCATGCAAGTTGCATGAAAAACTTGCATGCAAGTTGCATGAAAAACTTGCATGCAAGTTGCATGAAAAACTTTCATGCAAGTTGCATGAAAAACTTGCATGCAAGTTGCACGAAAAACTTGCATGCAAGTTGCACGAAAAACTTGCATGCAAGTTGCATGAAAAACTTGCATGCAAGTTGCATGAAAAACTTGCATGCAAGTTGCATGAAAAACTTGCATGCAAGTTGCATGAAAAACTTGCATGCGAGTTGCATGAAAAACTTGCATGCAAGTTGCATGAAAAACTTGCATGCAAGTTGCATGAAAAACTTGCATGGAAGTTGCATGAAAAACTTGCATGCAAGTTGCATGAAAAACTTGCATGCAAGTTGCATGAAAAACTTGCATGCAAGTTGCTTGAAAAACTTGCATGCAAGTTGCATGAAAAATCTGCATGCAAGTTGCATGAAAAACTTGCATGCAAGTTGCATGAAAAACTTGCATGCAAGTTGCATGAAAAACTTGCATGCAAGTTGCATGAAAAACTTGCATGCAAGTTGCATGAAAAACTTGCATGCAAGTTGCTTGAAAAACTTGCATGCAAGTTGCATGAAAAACTTGCATGCAAGTTGCATGAAAAACTTGCATGCAAGTTGCTTGAAAAACTTGCATGCAAGTTGCATGAAAAATCTGCATGCAAGTTGCATGAAAAACTTGCATGCAAGTTGCATGAAAAACTTGCATGCAAGTTGCATGAAAAACTTGCATGCAAGTTGCATGAAAAACTTGCATGCAAGTTGCATGAAAAACTTGCATGCAAGTTGCATGAAAAATCTGCATGCCAGTTGCATGAAAAACTTGCATGCAAGTTGCATGAAAAACTTGCATGCAAGTTGCATGAAAAACTTGCATGCAAGTTGCATGAAAAACTTGCATGCAAGTTGCATGAAAAACTTGCATGCAAGTTGCATGAAAAACTTGCATGCAAGTTGCATGAAAAATCTGCATGCAAGTTGCATGAAAAACTTGCATGCAAGTTGCATGCAAGTTGCATGAAAAACTTGCATGCAAGTTGCATGAAAAATCTGCATGCAAGTTGCATGAAAAACTTGCATGCAAGTTGCATGAAAAACTTGCATGCAAGTTGCATGAAAAACTTGCATGCAAGTTGCATGAAAAACTTGCATGCAAGTTGCATGAAAAATCTGCATGCAAGTTGCATGAAAAACTTGCATGCAAGTTGCATGAAAAACTTGCATGCAAGTTGCATGAAAAACTTGCATGTAAGTTGCACGAAAAACTTGCATGCAAGTTGCACGAAAAACTTGCATGCAAGTTGCATGAAAAACTTGCATGCAAGTTGCTTGAAAAACTTGCATGCAAGTTGCATGAAAAACTTGCATGCAAGTTGCATGATAAACTTGCATGCAAGTTGCATGAAAAACTTGCATGCAAGTTGCACGAAAAACTTGCATGCAAGTTGCATGAAAAACTTGCATGCAAGTTGCATGAAAAACTTGCATGCAAGTTGCATGAAAAACTTGCATGCAAGTTGCACGAAAAACTTGCATGCAAGTTGCACGAAAAACTTGCATGCAAGTTGCATGAAAAACTTGCATGCAAGTTGCATGAAAAACTTGCATGCAAGTTGCATGAAAAACTTGCATGCAAGTTGCATGAAAAACTTGCATGCGAGTTGCATGAAAAACTTGCATGCAAGTTGCATGAAAAACTTGCATGCAAGTTGCATGAAAAACTTGCATGCAAGTTGCATGAAAAACTTGCATGCAAGTTGCATGAAAAACTTGCATGCAAGTAGCATGAAAAACTTGCATGCAAGTTGCATGAAAAACTTGCATGCAAGTTGCATGATAAACTTGCATGCAAGTTGCATGATAAACTTGCATGCAAGTTGCATGAAAAACTTGCATGCAAGTTGCATGAAAAACTTGCATGCAAGTTGCATGAAAAACTTGCATGCAAGTTGCATGAAAAACTTGCATGCAAGTTGCATGAAAAACTTGCATGCAAGTTGCATGATAAACGTGCATGCAACTTGCATGAAAAACTTGCATGCAAGTTGCATGAAAAACTTGCATGCAAGTTGCATGAAAAACTTGCATGCAAGTTGCACGAAAAACTTGCATGCAAGTTGCATGAAAAACTTGCATGCAAGTTGCACGAAAAACTTGCATGCAAGTTGCATGAAAAACTTGCATGCAAGTTGCATGAAAAACTTGCATGCAAGTTGCACGAAAAACTTGCATGCAAGTTGCATGAAAAACTTGCATGCAAGTTGCATGAAAAACTTGCATGCAAGTTGCATGATAAACTTGCATGCAAGTTGCATGAAAAACTTGCATGCAAGTTGCATGAAAAACTTGCATGCAAGTTGCATGAAAAACTTGCATGCAAGTTGCATGAAAAACTTGCATGCAAGTTGCATGAAAAACTTGCATGCAAGTTGCATGAAAAACTTTCATGCAAGTTGCATGAAAAACTTGCATGCAAGTTGCACGAAAAACTTGCATGCAAGTTGCACGAAAAACTTGCATGCAAGTTGCATGAAAAACTTGCATGCAAGTTGCATGAAAAACTTGCATGCAAGTTGCATGAAAAACTTGCATGCAAGTTGCATGAAAAACTTGCATGCGAGTTGCATGAAAAACTTGCATGCAAGTTGCATGATAAACTTGCATGCAAGTTGCATGAAAAACTTGCATGGAAGTTGCACGAAAAACTTGCATGCAAGTTGCATGAAAAACTTGCATGGAAGTTGCATGAAAAACTTGCATGCAAGTTGCATGAAAAACTTGCATGCAAGTTGCATGAAAAACTTGCATGCAAGTTGCACGAAAAACTTGCATGCAAGTTGCACGAAAAACTTGCATGCAAGTTGCATGAAAAACTTGCATGCAAGTTGCATGAAAAACTTGCATGCAAGTTGCATGAAAAACTTGCATGCAAGTTGCATGAAAAACTTGCATACAAGTTGCACGAAAAACTTGCATGCAAGTTGCACGAAAAACTTGCATGCAAGTTGCATGAAAAACTTGCATGCAAGTTGCATGAAAAACTTGCATGCAAGTTGCATGAAAAACTTGCATGCAAGTTGCATGATAAACTTGCATGCAAGTTGCATGATAAACTTGCATGCAAGTTGCATGAAAAACTTGCATGCAAGTTGCATGAAAAATCTGCATGCAAGTTGCATGAAAAACTTGCATGCAAGTTGCATGAAAAACTTGCATGCAAGTTGCATGAAAAACTTGCATGCAAGTTGCATGAAAAATCTGCATGCAAGTTGCATAAAAAACTTGCATGCAAGTTGCATGAAAAACTTGCATGCAAGTTGCATGAAAAACTTGCATGCAAGTTGCATGAAAAACTTGCATGCAAGTTGCACGAAAAACTTGCATGCAAGTTGCATGAAAAACTTGCATGCAAGTTGCTTGAAAAACTTGCATGCAAGTTGCATGAAAAACTTGCATGCAAGTTGCATGAAAAACTTGCATGCAAGTTGCTTGAAAAACTTGCATGCAAGTTGCATGAAAAATCTGCATGCAAGTTGCATGAAAAACTTGCATGCAAGTTGCATGAAAAACTTGCATGCAAGTTGCATGAAAAACTTGCATGCAAGTTGCATGAAAAACTTGCATGCAAGTTGCATGATAAACTTGCATGCAAGTTGCATGAAAAACTTGCATGCAAGTTGCATGAAAAACTTGCATGCAAGTTGCATGAAAAACTTTCATGCAAGTTGCATGAAAAACTTGCATGCAAGTTGCACGAAAAACTTGCATGCAAGTTGCACGAAAAACTTGCATGCAAGTTGCATGAAAAACTTGCATGCAAGTTGCATGAAAAACTTGCATGCAAGTTGCATGAAAAACTTGCATGCAAGTTGCATGAAAAACTTGCATGCGAGTTGCATGAAAAACTTGCATGCAAGTTGCATGAAAAACTTGCATGCAAGTTGCATGAAAAACTTGCATGGAAGTTGCATGAAAAACTTGCATGCAAGTTGCATGAAAAACTTGCATGCAAGTTGCATGAAAAACTTGCATGCGAGTTGCATGAAAAACTTGCATGCAAGTTGCATGAAAAACTTGCATGCAAGTTGCATGAAAAACTTGCATGGAAGTTGCATGAAAAACTTGCATGCAAGTTGCATGAAAAACTTGCATGCAAGTTGCATGAAAAACTTGCATGCAAGTTGCATGAAAAACTTGCATGCAAGTTGCATGAAAAACTTGCATGCGAGTTGCATGAAAAACTTGCATGCAAGTTGCATGAAAAACTTGCATGCAAGTTGCATGAAAAACTTGCATGGAAGTTGCATGAAAAACTTGCATGCAAGTTGCATGAAAAACTTGCATGCAAGTTGCATGAAAAACTTGCATACAAGTTGCACGAAAAACTTGCATGCAAGTTGCACGAAAAACTTGCATGCAAGTTGCATGAAAAACTTGCATGCAAGTTGCATGAAAAACTTGCATGCAAGTTGCATGAAAAACTTGCATGCAAGTTGCATGAAAAACTTGCATGCAAGTTGCATGAAAAATCTGCATGCAAGTTGCATGAAAAACTTGCATGCAAGTTGCATGAAAAACTTGCATGCAAGTTGCATGAAAAACTTGCATGCAAGTTGCATGAAAAATCTGCATGCAAGTTGCATGAAAAACTTGCATGCAAGTTGCATGAAAAACTTGCATGCAAGTTGCATGAAAAACTTGCATGCAAGTTGCATGAAAAACTTGCATGCAAGTTGCATGAAAAATCTGCATGCAAGTCTGCATGCAAGTTGCATGAAAAACTTGCATGCAAGTTGCATGAAAAACTTGCATGCAAGTTGCACGAAAAACTTGCATGCAAGTTGCATGAAAAACTTGCATGCAAGTTGCTTGAAAAACTTGCATGCAAGTTGCATGAAAAACTTGCATGCAAGTTGCATGAAAAACTTGCATGCAAGTTGCTTGAAAAACTTGCATGCAAGTTGCATGAAAAATCTGCATGCAAGTTGCATGAAAAACTTGCATGCAAGTTGCATGAAAAACTTGCATGAAAAACTTGCATGCAAGTTGCATGATAAACTTGCATGCAAGTTGCATGAAAAACTTGCATGCAAGTTGCATGAAAAACTTGCATGCAAGTTGCACGAAAAACTTGCATGCAAGTTGCACGAAAAACTTGCATGCAAGTTGCATGAAAAACTTGCATGCAAGTTGCATGATAAACTTGCATGCAAGTTGCATGAAAAACTTGCATGCAAGTTGCACGAAAAACTTGCATGCAAGTTGCATGAAAAACTTTCATGCAAGTTGCATGAAAAACTTTCATGCAAGTTGCATGAAAAACTTGCATGCAAGTTGCACGAAAAACTTGCATGCAAGTTGCACGAAAAACTTGCATGCAAGTTGCATGAAAAACTTGCATGCAAGTTGCATGAAAAACTTGCATGCAAGTTGCATGAAAAACTTGCATGCAAGTTGCATGAAAAACTTGCATGCGAGTTGCATGAAAAACTTGCATGCAAGTTGCATGAAAAACTTGCATGCAAGTTGCATGAAAAACTTGCATGGAAGTTGCATGAAAAACTTGCATGCAAGTTGCATGAAAAACTTGCATGCAAGTTGCATGAAAAACTTGCATGCAAGTTGCATGAAAAACTTGCATGCGAGTTGCATGAAAAACTTGCATGCAAGTTGCATGATAAACTTGCATGCAAGTTGCATGAAAAACTTGCATGGAAGTTGCACGAAAAACTTGCATGCAAGTTGCATGAAAAACTTGCATGCAAGTTGCATGAAAAACTTGCATGCAAGTTGCATGAAAAACTTGCATGCAAGTTGCATGAAAAACTTGCATGCAAGTTGCACGAAAAACTTGCATGCAAGTTGCATGAAAAACTTGCATACAAGTTGCACGAAAAACTTGCATGCAAGTTGCACGAAAAACTTGCATGCAAGTTGCATGAAAAACTTGCATGCAAGTTGCATGAAAAACTTGCATGCAAGTTGCATGAAAAACTTGCATGCAAGTTGCATGAAAAACTTGCATGCAAGTTGCATGAAAAACTTGCATGCAAGTTGCATGATAAACTTGCATGCAAGTTGCATGATAAACTTGCATGCAAGTTGCATGAAAAACTTGCATGCAAGTTGCATGAAAAATCTGCATGCAAGTTGCATGAAAAACTTGCATGCAAGTTGCATGAAAAACTTGCATGCAAGTTGCATGAAAAACTTGCATGCAAGTTGCATGAAAAACTTGCATGCAAGTTGCATGAAAAATCTGCATGCAAGTTGCATAAAAAACTTGCATGCAAGTTGCATGAAAAACTTGCATGCAAGTTGCATGAAAAACTTGCATGCAAGTTGCATGAAAAACTTGCATGCAAGTTGCACGAAAAACTTGCATGCAAGTTGCATGAAAAACTTGCATGCAAGTTGCTTGAAAAACTTGCATGCAAGTTGCATGAAAAACTTGCATGCAAGTTGCTTGAAAAACTTGCATGCAAGTTGCATGAAAAATCTGCATGCAAGTTGCATGAAAAACTTGCATGCAAGTTGCATGAAAAACTTGCATGCAAGTTGCATGAAAAACTTGCATGCAAGTTGCATGAAAAACTTGCATGCAAGTTGCATGATAAACTTGCATGCAAGTTGCATGAAAAACTTGCATGCAAGTTGCATGAAAAACTTGCATGCAAGTTGCATGAAAAACTTTCATGCAAGTTGCATGAAAAACTTGCATGCAAGTTGCACGAAAAACTTGCATGCAAGTTGCACGAAAAACTTGCATGCAAGTTGCATGAAAAACTTGCATGCAAGTTGCATGAAAAACTTGCATGCAAGTTGCATGAAAAACTTGCATGCAAGTTGCATGAAAAACTTGCATGCGAGTTGCATGAAAAACTTGCATGCAAGTTGCATGAAAAACTTGCATGCAAGTTGCATGAAAAACTTGCATGGAAGTTGCATGAAAAACTTGCATGCAAGTTGCATGAAAAACTTGCATGCAAGTTGCATGAAAAACTTGCATGCAAGTTGCATGAAAAACTTGCATGCGAGTTGCATGAAAAACTTGCATGCAAGTTGCATGAAAAACTTGCATGCAAGTTGCATGAAAAACTTGCATGGAAGTTGCATGAAAAACTTGCATGCAAGTTGCATGAAAAACTTGCATGCAAGTTGCATGAAAAACTTGCATGCAAGTTGCATGAAAAATCTGCATGCAAGTTGCATGAAAAACTTGCATGCAAGTTGCATGAAAAACTTGCATGCAAGTTGCATGAAAAACTTGCATGCAAGTTGCATGAAAAATCTGCATGCAAGTTGCATGAAAAACTTGCATGCAAGTTGCATGAAAAACTTGCATGCAAGTTGCATGAAAAACTTGCATGCAAGTTGCATGAAAAACTTGCATGCAAGTTGCATGAAAAATCTGCATGCAAGTTGCATAAAAAACTTGCATGCAAGTTGCATGAAAAACTTGCATGCAAGTTGCATGAAAAACTTGCATGCAAGTTGCATGAAAAACTTGCATGCAAGTTGCACGAAAAACTTGCATGCAAGTTGCATGAAAAACTTGCATGCAAGTTGCTTGAAAAACTTGCATGCAAGTTGCATGAAAAACTTGCATGCAAGTTGCATGAAAAACTTGCATGCAAGTTGCTTGAAAAACTTGCATGCAAGTTGCATGAAAAATCTGCATGCAAGTTGCATGAAAAACTTGCATGCAAGTTGCATGAAAAACTTGCATGAAAAACTTGCATGCAAGTTGCATGATAAACTTGCATGCAAGTTGCATGAAAAACTTGCATGCAAGTTGCATGAAAAACTTGCATGCAAGTTGCACGAAAAACTTGCATGCAAGTTGCACGAAAAACTTGCATGAAAAACTTGCATGCAAGTTGCATGATAAACTTGCATGCAAGTTGCATGAAAAACTTGCATGCAAGTTGCACGAAAAACTTGCATGCAAGTTGCATGAAAAACTTGCATGCAAGTTGCACGAAAAACTTGCATGCAAGTTGCATGAAAAAATTGCATGCAAGTTGCATGAAAAACTAGCATGAAAGTTGCATGATAAACTTGCATGCAAGTTGCATGAAAAACTTGCATGCAAGTTGCATGAAAAACTTGCATGCAAGTTGCATGAAAAACTTGCATGCAAGTTGCATGATAAACTTGCATGCAAGTTGCATGAAAAACTTGCATGCAAGTTGCACGAAAAACTTGCATGCAAGTTGCATGAAAAACTTGCATGCAAGTTGCATGAAAAACTTGCATGCAAGTTGCACGAAAAACTTGCATGCAAGTTGCACGAAAAACTTGCATGCAAGTTGCATGAAAAACTTGCATGCAAGTTGCATGAAAAACTTGCATGCAAGTTGCATGAAAAACTTGCATGCAAGTTGCATGAAAAACTTGCATGCGAGTTGCATGAAAAACTTGCATGCAAGTTGCATGAAAAACTTGCATGCAAGTTGCATGAAAAACTTGCATGGAAGTTGCATGAAAAACTTGCATGCAAGTTGCAGAAAAACTTGCATGCAAGTTGCATGAAAAACTTGCATGCAAGTTGCACGAAAAACTTGCATGCAAGTTGCACGAAAAACTTGCATGCAAGTTGCACGAAAAACTTGCATGCAAGTTGCATGAAAAACTTGCATGCAAGTTGCATGAAAAACTTGCATGCAAATTGCATGAAAAACTTGCATGCAAGTTGCATGAAAAACTTGCATGCAAGTTGCACGAAAAACTTGCATGCAAGTTTCATGAAAAACTTGCATGCAAGTTGCATGAAAAACTTGCATGCAAGTTGCACGAAAAACTTGCATGCAAGTTGCACGAAAAACTTGCATGCAAGTTGCATGAAAAACTTGCATGCAAGTTGCACGAAAAACTTGCATGCAAGTTGCATGATAAACTTGCATGCAAGTTGCATGAAAAACTTGCATGCAAGTTGCATGAAAAACTTGCATGCAAGTTGCATGAAAAACTTGCATGCAAGTTGCACGAAAAACTTGCATGCAAGTTGCACGAAAAACTTGCATGCAAGTTGCATGAAAAACTTGCATGCAAGTTGCACGAAAAACTTGCATGCAAGTTGCATGAAAAACTTGCATGCAAATTGCACGAAAAACTTGCATGCAAGTTGCATGAAAAAATTGCATGCAAGTTGCATGAAAAACTAGCATGAAAGTTGCATGATAAACTTGCATGCAAGTTGCATGAAAAACTTGCATGCAAGTTGCATGAAAAACTTGCATGCAAGTTGCATGAAAAACTTGCATGCAAGTTGCATGATAAACTTGCATGCAAGTTGCATGATAAACTTGCATGCAAGTTGCATGAAAAACTTGCATGCAAGTTGCACGAAAAACTTGCATGCAAGTTGCATGAAAAACTTGCATGCAAGTTGCATGAAAAACTTGCATGCAAGTTGCACGAAAAACTTGCATGCAAGTGGCACGAAGAACTTGCATGCAAGTTGCATGAAAAACTTTCATGCAAGTTGCATGAAAAACTTGCATGCAAGTTGCATGATAAACTTGCATGCAAGTTGCAAAAAAACTTGCATGCAAGTTGCATGAAAAACTTGCATGAAAAACTTGCATGCAAGTTGCACGAAAAACTTGCAGGCAAGTTGCATGAAAAACTTGCATGCAAGTTGCATGTAAAACTTGCATGCAAGTTGCATGTAAAACTTGCATGCAAGGTGCATGAAAAACTTGCATGCAAGTTGCATGAAAAACTTGCATGCAAGTTGCACGAAAAACTTGCATGCAAGTTGCATGTAAAACTTGCATGCAAGTTGCATGAAAAACTTGCATGCAAGTGGCATGAAAAACTTGCATGCAAGTTGCATGTTAAACTTGCATGATAAACTTGCATGCAAGTTGCATGAAAAACTTGCATGCAAGTTGTATGAAAAACTTGCATGCAAGTTATAGCTTTTCAAAGTTCACCCGTACCTAATGTGGTAAGATGAAATAATTAGCTTTAAGACACCCTCCTTGTCTCTCCTGTGGCATTTACTCTACCAAAACCTATGGCAACGTTGCAAAGGAGGGTCGGTACAATAACTGTGTAGAACATTATTTTTTAAAATTGTAAAATTTATCACCAACTTTTACATTTTAAAAATCAAAAATTAGATTGATGTCGGATTTTATCAGCCTTCTAGTACGAAATTTGTAACCCTTTAATTTAAAGACCCAAATCTTGAAGATCCGACTACCAAAACGGAAGTTGTAGCTTCAAAAGCCAACCGTATTGCTCTATTTCAAATTATTTCCGAATTTTATAAATATGAACAACTAGCTGACCCGGCGAACTTCATTCCACCTATAGTTGATAAAATTATTAATGTTCCTTTCGAAAGTCGAGCAAGCTTCAATTGTTATCACGACTTTCCGACTTTTTCGGCCTAATTTTCCAATTTTTATCTCCGTAGTGTGTTTATCTTCTTCAATACGAATACAACAAAAAAATTTCAAACCAATTTGGATGATGTTCAGCTGACTTATGTGCATACGAACATAAAACTAATTCAGAAAGTTGGAAATTTCATGATATTTTCACGATTTTCTGACTTTGTCGGTGTGAATTTTCTAATTTTCAATTTTCGGCTCCGTTGTGTATCAATTTGGTTCAATACAAATCCAACATAAAAATCCTCAACCAAATCGGATGATGTTGTTCAGACGAGTTATACGCGTACGAACACAATTTAATTTCAGAAATTTTGAAATTTCAATGTATTTTAACGGTTTTCCTACTTTTTTGGGCGAAAAATAAAAATGATTCAATACAAATCCAACAAAAAATTTGAAAATTTGTGACCACTGTATCTAAAAATATGAGCTAGGGTATCGATTTTCATTATTTTTTGTTAATATTGCAATAATTACATAACCAAGCGAGATGGCCTTTTATTTCTTACTTTTCGCAGAATGGGTACAACCTCCCCTATCACCCGGTACCCGCTTAACGTTGAGTTTCGGGACACCCTGTATAGACGTTATAGTTGAAAATCGGATGTTATTGTTGGCTTTAGAAGCTATAAATTCCGTTCTAGTAGTCGGATCTTCAACATTGGGATCTTTAAATGAAGCCAGAATATCAGGCTACATAGAGAAGTGTAATAATTTATAGTCATACGAGCCTAAAGTCAGAAGTACGATTTCTATAGTAAGTTCATTTCGATAGCAAAAGGTCGATTTCCATAGTGTCGCACTTCGATTACGGCAAATTTTTGTCAACTAGGAGCTCAATTTAATAATTTACTAAAAAATTGCTTCTGGGTTAACTCGAGTTTAATACGTTTTTAGGATAAACTAACTCTGATTTAACTCAGAATTAATTTAACGCTGAAAAACTGGCCCTTAAAATCTCAACTTATAGTGCCGTAACCGTACTTAACAAAATTCGTTGTTATGATCATTAAAACACTTCTAGCATCCCTAATGTATAATGTAACTTTTAATTAAAATCTTCTGTTCGATTTTATAAATGATCAATATTTAAGGCCCCTCTCTACCAAGAAAAACAAAGTTTTTTTTCATTCATTCATTCATTATAGCAAGCAACATTAACCAGACCATAAAGTCGATAATATGCAACGAACATTATACTCCTCCGCCCAACTCTTGCGTGATTATTTGTATTTGTTAATTTTATTAACAAACCTCAAGGTTGTGTCATTTTATAAAAAAATAAAACAAAAAAATATTTCTCGTGCAAACACATCAAAAACACACAAAAAGGTAAAATGAACATCGAAAGACTTTTCCCTCTATTTTTCGTCAAATTCAAGTCAAGTCGTTATTTAAGTCGGTAATTAAGTTGGTATTTGAAATATTTTTTTTTAGGAAATCTATACAAAAAAACATAAAGTAACTAAATGACTTCCCACCTTTTGTCCAGATGCAGCCAAGCATTAACTGTGGCCAACAAAATGTTGTTGAACTCTTTTGGCAATGTTTTTTTTTTTTTTTTTTTTTACTTTTAATGCAATATTTTAGATTTAGTTAAGTACACATATTTCTTGAAATAAGGAACAATTTGACAATAGTTAAATGGATGGTTAATTATTGTGTCAAATATTTACAAATCTTCAAATGAAGCTCTTCTTTGACATAAATGAATAAAAGGGGTTACATATAAATCTATCACAAATATCGACTCAATCGAGTCGCATAAATTAGTTTGTTCAAATAATTCAACACGAATACAGTATGAAGTTTTTGGTAAAATAAAAATAGTTGTTAATTATTGTTTGAGCCTATTTTAACTGGAATATATTTTAACATTCCCCTAGATCATATTGATGAATCTCCTGATTATAATCGCATGGATATTGGCTGAGATGGAAGTTAAAGCTGGGCGACGAACTTTTGATTTCTTCAAAAAACATCACCACAAACATCGGAAGGAAGATCACAGTGATAATTATTTACTAGATTCTGACTTCTATGGTTATCATGATTCAGGTTTGAACAATGGCGGACATTACTATCCTAGTGTCCATGTCCATGCATATGGAGTTAATGGATATGGTATTGGTGGATTAGGTTTTCATGGAGGAGCAATACACTCATCGAATATTCATGGAATCAATTTTCATCATGATGGAGGTAATTTGCATGGAGGATACTTTGGTGGAAATCATTTTGGTAGCGGACATTTCGGTGACGGACTTGAACATAATGTGCTTGGTATACAAGACGAGGGAGTTCACGGTGAATTTGGCGAAGATCATGAGTATGTAGGTAGCCATGGAAGCCATTTAACACATTTTGGTTGAGAGAATTTATTTTTTCATGTTGTTTGTTTTTTTGTTAAAGCTTTAATTTTAGTTAAAGGTTAATGAATCAGTTTTTTTTTTTTTGTAAAGTGTTGATGTTGTTAAATCAAAACTTGTGATATCAATTGAAAATGTAAGAAAATGGATTGTGGACTATAAGTGCCTTTTATTGACAAGTTGTGTGTTTTTTTTTTTAAATAAACTTAAAATATCTAAAAAGAGTTGCATACTAAAGAAACATGCTACGCATTTATTTCAACAACAAAAACTTTTGTTTACGAAACCTATGAAACTGGAGTTTTACTTCAAAAAATCGAAAAACAACAATAACTTGGTCAAAAACGCCAGAAAAAGTGGGCGTAACAAAAAATGTTTTCATGTTCATGTGTGAATCTCTTCTTTATCATGTTTGGAGATTATATTACTTTTGTTTTTATGGACGTGTTAGTGGGCGGAAATTTATAGCAACGGTGTCTTTGGTCATTAGGCCAGTCGCCAGAGGCAAAAAAGATTTTCCATAGTGCAAAAAAAATACTGTTCACATTTTATAATTAAAAAATGGTAGGTGGGTCGTTTCTAATGTCGAATTCCTTTTACCAAAAAAAATCGATTTTTTTCTAAACAGAATCGATTTTTTTCTTCCAATACTAGGAATTTGTCCAGAAAAATCGATTTTTTTCTTCTGAACAAATCGATTTTTTTGTTAAAAGGAATTCGACATAAGTATACCAAAAAAAATGGCACGACTGTAAGTGTTGTGTATCAGCCGCCATTTTGAAAAACTTTTCTCAGCCAAAATCTTGAAAAAACGTCTCATAGCACACAAAATTTGCAAGCACTTTTTCTATATTCTATAGAAAATTTGATTATCTTTCTTTCTTTTTAATTTGTAGAATTTATACTCTCAGAGTTAATATCAGTGGCGGATCCAGGAGGGGCCTTTGGGTTTGAAGTTCCCCTTCCGAATTTCTCAGAGCCAAAGGCCAAAGCAATCTGAGTTACATGAACAGGATTTCTCAGCAAAAAGTTTTTCAGTCAAAATATCGAGGAATAAAAAATTCAAATTTAACTATATTCAAGACTTTTTTTTAAATTTAGTGAAAAAGTGAGAACTAAAACGTGCTCTAAAGATGCACATAATATGTAAATTCAATCTAGATTGAAGATCACACACAATTTTTGTACGCATGATTTTGTTTTTCACTTTTACACTTTTTGCAAAAAGTTTTGAATGTAGTTAAGCGTCAAAAGTGCAAAAGTAAAACACAAATACGCATTAACATTGTGTTTGATATGTCATATCGGATAATTATGACAAATAAAACACAATAGTTCTCGCACACAAGCATCTCGAGAGTATGTTTTCGTTTTTCGCTTTTTCACTTTTTGCCGCTTTATTGCAAAAAGTCGAACATGTAGTACATAGATGTAGTTAAGCCTTATCTACTTTTATATACACTTTATGTTCCTGTTTGTCAAGTATTCTTGTTCCTCTGGTTCCACAAGGTATAATTTTATGTCTCGATTTATCGATAGGTCGTGAAATTTTTAATTGCTTTGAAATGTCAAAGTATATAGAGTACAAAGTGCAAAATGCCACCGGAAAATACGAAAATGCCCTCCAGCCCCGCGAAACAAGTGCTTTAGTATTCCGGAATTCAGTCATAGCTAAATACAGCTGCAGGATGATGAATGTCAGAATAGAATGACGGAACTGAAGCCGCAGACGGAACTGGAAGAGCTGTCAAAAAGTGTCGTACGTTATTTTTTTTACATGTCCACAATGGAGCTGTACAGCTTTGAAAGTATTTTGAAGAAAAACAAAAGAATATTATTGTGTACAAGCTCAGAATTCACATTTTTTGTTTCCAATAATTTTCCTTTTAATAAATAATTTTTTTCGCGATACAAATAACCACAATATTTTTTTCCGACCCAAAAAGTTGTTTTTTTTCTTCATACAAATTGAAACGTCAAAAGTGCCGTACGTCAAAAGTTAAAAGTTGGCGAACTCTTCCGTCTGCGTCTGCAGCTCCGTATGCGTCTACGTTCCGTTGTGTTCGCAACATTGAATTTGCGTGTATTTAATATTTTGACAGCTATTCCGGCTCCGTCTCCGGTTCCGTCTGCGTCACCATTCTGTTCAGCCAGTAATAATGTTTGATATTTGAGCTTATATTTACGACCATTGAACCTAGACGAACAATGAACATACCCTATAATAATTCACTATAACGGACTCGACTAAAAGTGAAGAGAGATATGTTATGTATGAATATGTAGGTATGTATGTTTATGCTTAAGCCCAATGAAGCTGCTGAAGCTAGCGTCCCTGCCGCAAAAACTTTCAAAGACGTAAACGTATATTTGATGACTTGGTTAAGACTTAAGGTAGAACTATAACTGTTTGTTGGAACGCAGCGTACGCAGCCGTACGAAACCACACGAATACAAGTAATTCAATAGACGCACACATAATTGCGTTTTGTTACGTTTCGTTCATTTTCGTTCATTTTTACTTTCGGAGGAGAAGAGCGCTTCTCGAGCGCACCTTACGGAAGAAAATTGACAGCTACACTGACAGACAAAATAAAGTGCAAAAGTATTAGATTAATTTTCAAACTACCGCTATTTAAAAGCGAAGAGTGTTTATCATTCCATTTCATGTTCTGACGTCACATATTCTCAGCTGCTAACTCTTAAAAAAAAAAAACAATCCATTGTTATGTCTAATTACTATTAGTTGCGGTGTTTTTGGAGCATATACAATTTAACTCGCGACAAAATAAAGTGCATTTTTATTATTCCCTGCCAAAAAGTTTTAAGTTTTAAAGAAAAATATTTACAATTGATAAAATATAAAAAGGTAGAAGCAAAAGATCCCAATTTATAATAATTTCCGTGTTAAATTTTATTTTTATTACTTAAAGCTTAAGTATGAAACCGTTAACATCTGAAGTAAAGGAATTGCTTGTTTTGGACCGTGAACGTGGATTGATATTCCATAAACTGGCAGAAAAATATGGATTATCCATTTCTATGGTAAGAAAAATCTGCCTCAATTTCTTTGAACGAGAAACTGTTGCTAGTTTTAAAATTTCTTGCGGAAGGAAGCGGAAGACAACTGCAGTTGATGACCGCAGAATTAAAATTAAGGCTAGAAAGAACCCTTTATCTTCCGCCAGAAATATTAAAGAAGAACTACAGTTAAATATAACAGCAAGGATAGTACAAAGGCGACTGCATGAAAGCGGTTTAAAAAACTTTTTTGCAAAGAAAAAGCCGTTACTCCGTCCAGTTAATATTAAAAAACGGTTAGCTTTCGCTAGAAAGTTTTTAGTGAAGCCACAATCGTTCTGGGAAAACATTTTTTGGTCTGACGAATCCAAATTTGAATTAAAAAACTGTAAGAGAAGAAAGCGAGTTTGGTGCAAGCAATCCGAAAGACTCAGCCAGAGGTGTATACAAAAAACGTTGAAGCATAGAGGTGGGTCACTTATGGTTTGGGGATGTTTTTCTTTTAGTGGCGTTGAAAATATTGTCAAAATTGAAACCAAAATGACGGGTTCTAGTTACGTGAACATTGTTAGGGAAAACTTAGCTCATTCTGCTTCTAGACTGTCTTTGGAAAGTTATATTTTTCAACAAGATAACGATCCAAAGCATACAAGCAGAGTAGCTAAGCAGTTTTTTTACCGAAAATAATGTTGACGTACTAGAATGGCCAACCCAATCTCCCGACTTAAAC
Organism: Epistrophella euchroma; assembly: GCA_947049315.1. NCBI lineage: Eukaryota > Metazoa > Arthropoda > Insecta > Diptera > Syrphidae > Epistrophella > Epistrophella euchroma. Next base: position 122,684,619 of record OX346246.1, read on the forward strand.
CATATTGAGCACCTTTGGTCCATTTTGTATGAAAGGATTCCCTTAGATCAACGTCGCAATTTACAATCTTTTTGGGAAAGCCTCCCAAATGAATGGGAGAGAATTCCAGATCAAATCTTGAAGAACCTGGTTAGCAGCACGCCCAAACGTCTTGCTGCAGTTATTCAAAATAAAGGAGGAGCCACTACCTATTAACATTTTCTTTTCTGAAGCTGAATTCCTATTTTACGTGATGATCTTTCGAATTTGCACTTTATTTTGTCTCTTCTATTTTCTTTGAATATTGCGATTTTATTTAATTTCTAACCTACATTTTGTAAATAACTTTAAACGATTCCTTTTGTGGACGTAAGATAATCTGAAAAACATGAATAAATTATTTTTTTTAAGAAAAATAAATCAGAACATATCATACTAAATAAAATATTATTGAAAATAATGTTTGCACTTTTTTTTGTCTGACAGTGTACATATAAATTGTTGTAGTAAACTAGTCTCGAATCTCTCGTGCATTATGGTTTACGTGTGCATTTGACGTTTCGGAAAGAAATTTTTCGTTCGTTCATGACATTAGTTTCCGACAGCGTCCACCTGTTATAGTTCGACCTTTAAGAGTATGCTGATCTGAGCAAATTTGCCGAAGGAAAATAGGCCCGATTAAAAGAATTTTATCATTTTCTCCACGATCCCAAAGAAACTGCGCTCCACCTATAGATGCATTCTTAATTGGTTTTCATGATGTTTTCTGCCTTATTCTGTGAACACCTGAATTCATTAATCAACAGCCTGTTCGTTTTATATCAGAGAGAATGTAGACCATAAAATCATGAAAATCTTTCAAAAATCCTTCCGATTACTTACATAATCGGGAGAAAAAAAAAATAACGTGATGATAACATTTTCAGTATTGTGTTTTTAATGGAAGCAAAGAAGAAGGGTATCGGTGTTCATGATGTGGACAACCAACAATGGGCAACCAATACCAAGACTTCTTGGACAGGACGTTAAATTAAGTATAACTTGGAGGTAATTAAGGTCTATGCTAACTGGGCTCCACTATCAACTTATATAGGGTAAAAACCCAACTATCACAGTCGTGGCCGGGTCATTTATAATAAATGAACACCAATGTTTTAGCCCAGAAAATCTTTAAGCGTAGCTCCGAGTAACGGGCGTTGTGGCTCGAGTAGAGGAAGACCAAAACTCGGGTGAGACACGCAAGTGAAAGAAGACCTTAAAAAAATAAAATTTGTGTGCGAAATTGGAGACAGCTAGCTCAGCTCAGGAAGCGACTAGCTGGTTGGATGAAACTTGTTGATTATTCATTGATCTACACAGGAGACATCGGACTAATAGTGCCACTTTTATAAGGAAACCTATTGCAAAGTAACATTTACGAATCAAATTTCTATGTTTTATTTCTGGAAATAGGGGAAAGTGGCCTAAAATGGCCCACCAAAGTAAAATGGCCCCCTCACTAGAAATCGTAGAATCGAACAGAATTAGAAGGTTTTCTGGACACAATTCTTCAGTTTATCAGGCAGTACCGACATACACGAAATGTTAGCAACTTCAAGCAAATGTTTTATATTTGACAGGGAGGTCATTCCGTAAAACGTAAACGATCGAACGATATCGTTTTGATGATTGCTGTCCCTATTTTTCTTCACAGATATGATAGAGAGGAGTATTGTAGAAACGATATCGTTCGATCGTTTTAATTTTACGAAATGACCGCCCAGGTCAAACTATCTCTAGCCATCTCCAAAAGTAGACTTCATACAATTTTGTGAAAATATTGTTTACAGAAAACTCTATTAAAAACATTAAATTTTGGAGAAAGCAGTAAATGCATGTAAGATTTAAGTATATCTTATTATTTTACTTAAATTAGTTGGCCTATTACTATTTCAGTTTGTTTGGAATTGAAGCTTAAATAAAAAAAAACCTAAACGGGCAAAATGGCCTACAAAACAATCGGGTAAAATGGCATAGTGTGCCATTTTATACTTACACTTACATTTTAAATTTTTTTATAGTGAAAATGGTTGGAAAATATTAACGATCTAGAGAAAGGCATTCTTGGATTGAGGACGTATTATCAAAAGCCCTAAAAAAAAAATAGGCTGGAAAAAAGTATCCAAAACATTCGGAGTTCCAAAAACTACACTGAGGAGACGAGCAGCCAACAAGAACAAAATTTTGAATGGCTTACAGAAGGGTCAACCTTTTCCAAGCAAATGGAGAAGGAACTCGTTGACTATATTTTGCCTTTAGAATCACGTATGCATGGACTCACTCATAGTTTTGGTTAACTTGCCTGGTTGATTTACTTGCAAGGGTAAAATAGCATACCAGTATGCCATTTTACCCGGGCAATTTTCATCGTTGGAATTTGAAGACGTTTTGAAAATAAAATACTTTAAATACTTTTTGGAGTTTATTAAACTCGTAAAGTGAAAAATGTAAGCGTTATTGATTAGGCTTTGAAAAGAATATAGCATTTAAGCTTGAATGCCACTTTTTTCTGAGATTTGGGACATTTTCCTTAGGGGGGCCACTTTAGGCCACCTTTCCCTATATTCAGGAGGTGAAGAACAATAAGCAAAAAGCTACAAACAGTAATAAAAGAAGTTTTGGATCTTTGATTGCAACTTAGGTATAAACCTAGATCTCACGCTGTTTTTGTATTATGTGTTAAAAAAAAATAACCCCGTACCAGACCCGTAGATTATACATAATAAAATGCAGCTAAGGACTGGGCTTAGCGCACACATAGTGCGAGAATCGTTTGTAAACGAGAAAAAAACAATTATCGATATCGCATGTTTTTCTGTAAACAAAATTCATAAAACGAATCGTGGTAAACAGCAATGATAAACTCGCACTTGTCGTATCAAATCTTCAGTGTACGCAGCTACATATTTACATTTGGCAACGCTTTTTACTTTGCTTCTCGCGTCGCATCACTTTTCAAACTATTGTGCGCGTAGCCTTAACTCACAACGCGGCTGTTTTCCCCGCGTTAATTCATAGCTTAGTACGCTGCTGATACGAAACGAAATTTTTAGTTGGTCTCCAACATGACAACAAAATGCTTACGAAAACTACAACGAAAAATTACCCCTTGAAAGTTTCACAGTTTGCAAAAACAAAAAACAAACACATAAAAATCACAGAAAGCCATGTTGTGATGAAAGAAACAACAAATACAAACATGAATAGAAACCAAATGTCACTTTTCCGCACAAAATTAATAGCCGCGTTTTATTTTCTACGGATCTGGATCAGGATCATTTTTTAACACGTAATACAAAAACAATTCAGGATCCTGCTCTCTATCTGGATCTATTTCAAAGATCCAAACATTAATTCTGACTCTGGCGTGTAGATGGCTTTTATGGTAAGGTAGTGTTAATGGCAGCGTAAGGGAAAGAGACAGGAAACAACTGAAAATAATTAAAACGTAAGTAAAAAAGAGATTTTCATATAACACTGCTGTCATTGTGATCCATATCGTTTTATTTTCCTGATCCAGATCCCTAGATAATAAAACGCGGCTAATGGTACAAGCAATTAATTCTGTTCGAAAAATGAGGGGAGATCTACAAATAATCTGCTACAATTATCGATTTCGCTCATTGAACAGCGTACCGCAGAACGAAATTTTTCGTTTTTGATTTCGTTGTGTCATTTTTGTATGAATTTTTCGTTTCGCATCAGCAGCATACTCGGCTTTATTGAAAAATCAGACCTATCACGAATTTTATCATAATCTGAACCTTGTTGCGAATCCCGAAAAAAAACTATCACAGAATCCATCGTAGTAAAAAATCTCTATCTCATACAAATTGCCATTACGATCGGATTCGGTGGTAGTTTTTTTTTCGGGATTCGTAAAGTTTCTGATTACGAAACTTTTTTTTTTTTTTTTTTCTTCTACCCAAGCGTCGAACTTGTCGAGTTGTAGAAGCTGAGTAGGGTCAAAGATTCTCGAGATAACCTCTCCAGATGAGTCCCGAAACCAAAGGACGCTTCCAATTCCCTCTACCCTTCCCTCTCATGAACCCCCTCCTGACCACTCCGCTTGACGGTTTAACGGTGACGTTATCCGTCAACATCCCTCCTCCGGTACGGCGTTAACGTTGTCCGGCTTTATCCTTTCCTCGTCGGTATGGCGATGACGCTGTCTGACCTTCCTCTCACCTTACACTCCTTCCCTTGCTGCACGGCGATGACGAACATGCCCTGCTTTATCTCAAAGGCGCAGACTCCATCTTGGAGACTTCTACTACAATGATCCTAGTGATCTGGCAAATATAGATATAAATAATCTCGTTCGCTTCGTAAGAAGCTCCAAGAGGTTCAACGACTAGTGAGGAAGTCCCCTAGATTCAATGTGGTATCACAATGGACCAAAGTATGGTCTAAGTGAGTCGGCTCTTGCTGGCTACCACGTCAACCTAACCTAACCTAACCTAACGATGGAATTTGTGATAGGGCTGAATATATCACCTCTTATGCTGCAAACTTTGAGTTAAGTACATACTCGTAAATGTAACATTGTTGGGATGGAAGCTAGATCGTAGGGTCTAATTTCCTGATCCAGAAGTGCTACCATCAGCACTGTTATTTTAGAATGTGATCCTAGAAAGAAAAACGTTTCCTTCAACAGTGCTAAACATTCGGAATGACAACGAAACTTTCGCCTGTCTAAATTAATTTACAATGTGATTAATGAGAACGAGTGGGTACACTGGCACTAATCGAATCTTGGAACATTTCTTGTTTGTCACAAATATTCGTTGCGAATATTTCACGTTAGTTTCAAGAGAGCCTTAAATTCAAAGTTTTCAATGATAACGTAAATTAAGAACAAACACACAATTTCATATTATAGAGTCTTTTTTCTGTTTTATTTTAAATGAATCATTTCAATACTACACATGTAGTCAATTAAATGATGATTAATATCTATATGAACATAGTTTGGTAACGGTTTTTTTTTATTATTTTTATGACTACCGATTTGAACTTCAAAAACTATCATGTAGGTACGTATCACTATCACAAATCCGAATGATTTTTTTTTTCTTTCATCACTTAACTTAAATTTAAATTGTTAAAAAATCATCTTCCCAAAAATCCTCCTACTCCACCAATTCCACCGATACCGCCAAATCCACCGCCACCAAAACCGCCTCCACCATAACTGCTATAACTATGATGTTCTTCATGATGATGTCCGAATTTTCCTCCAAAACCTTTAACACCACCCGCAAAGCCTCCTAGTTTTCCTTTTTTGAAGAAAAGTCCTCTTGCTTGGCGATGTAGGATCTTTTCGTTAGCAAATGCATAGCTCACCAACAATGTCAGGATAACAACAGCGTATTTCTAAAAACGAAAATAGAAAAAAAAAACAAAAACAAAATTTTAAACCGTTTTTTTTTTTTTTAGCTCACGAACTCACGATAAAATTCATAATCGATCAATAAATTTAACCTGCGCGTCTGTATAGATTCACGTAAATTACTTAACTGGATACAAAAGTCCAAATTTGCCTTATATCTTCGTCTTTTGCAATCAGCAATATGATGGCAATCGAATAAGCCCTCATGGCTACATATATGCATGTATAATTGTATATCGACCTGGTCCATGAGTGGTCTTTCATTTTGGATTCATTTTTTTGGAATTTCCCTCCTCTTAATTATTCAAAAACAAAAAAAAACAAAAACATGACAATTAATATAGTTTGAGACGAAAAGTTGCAAAGTGAGATTACATAAAAACTCGGGCTGATTTGCAGATCGGTCAAAAGGTCTCATAGGAATTGCAGATATGATTCTTCATTTATAACTAAATTCAAGAACGAAACATTACAGCTATAATGCGGTATTCAGATTTAGTTTGTTTTTCGTTGTGTGGGTTGGTGTTATTCCATGCAAATTGTGAAAGTTATGCGTGAAACAGATTGAACTAGCAACAGTACCAGCACCGTCAACAGCAAACATCACGCTGGCCAGCAAAAATTTCTCAAACACATTCCCACCAGCAACAGCACCTACAATTGTATCTATTTGACATATGAAATCAAAGCGTTTTCTTTGTTGTCCCACACAACCAACAGCAAATTTTGGACTTAGTTCTAACGGCGCAGCGGCGCTGTTTACTTTGCTGTTTCTGTTCGTTTCTGTGCTGAACAATTGAAATAAGTTGGTTCTAAATTAATGGCGGCCGCTGTTGCTGTTGACTGTGCTTTTGCTATTGTAATCTGTTTCTCGCTTTACTCCATCTCCGTTTCGTTCAGTTTAATCTCCAAGCAATATATAATAACTAACTGACCCGGAAAAATTCGTTCCACCTATAATTGATGAAATTATTAATGTTCCTTTCGAAAGTCGTTTCAATAGCCAATGTAGAAAGATCGTTCGAACAAAAAATAATTCAAAAAGTATGCAATTCATTCTTATCATGACTTTTCGACTTTTCCTGCCTAATTTTCCAATATTTATCTACGTAGTATAGATGATGTTCAGCCGAACAAAAAACTATATTAGAAAGTTTGAGATTTCAAGATTTGTTCACGATTTTTTGACTTTGTAGGTTGAATTTTCTAACTTCAATTCGAATTTTTCAATTTTTGGCTCCGTTGTGTCTTGTGTGGTAATACAAAACTGGTTCAATACAAATTCAATAAAAAATATCCCTTACCAAATCGAATGATGTTTAGCAGAGTTATGCGCGTACGAACACAAAAAGGGATTCATTTTTATATATGAAGGGCTTACAGCTCTACCGAACCAAGTCATCCAAAAAAGAAAACCTCTAAAACTAGTATTTAATTTTGCGTATTTCGTTCAGAAGAAAATTTAGAGAATAAACTATCAAATTGCCTGCAATACGAGTAAAATATTAGAAAGAGACAGGCAAGTGAGGCAGGATTTTTTAAATTTTTTTAAAATTTGTGGATTTTTTTGACGTTTCCTTTTGTGACATGTGTTTTGTTAGTATTTAGTTTTTGTTTGGCACTTAAATACAACAGAATCGAAGTTGTCTTAATTGGAAAAATATTTTTTTAGTGAAATATTAATTTTGTGATTGAAAAATTTCTAGTTAAATTCTCCGGCGAATAAAAATTTGTTTTTTATTTTAACGAACGACTACTGAACGTCAGAGTGAATCGGTCGTGTGTGTCTGAATACGAGCTGACTGACTTCTGTCAAAAAAAATCGTAAATTTGAGTCCAATGTGAACACCGTCAATGGATACGTTGCGTTGTTTTGACAGCTTAATTTAAATTACTAGGTGCGTTCGATTTTTCGAACCTATTGCGCACTGAGGAATGTCAGCGCATTCACGTCACAAAACTAGCAAAATAGTGGACAAAATCAAGAAAATAATGAGCAGGCACATTTTCGCTTGTATTTTGCAGAGTCATCGTTCTTTCTTCTTTATGTTTTTCTTAAGCTGGCCATTCACGATCGATCCAAATGGCTACTCAGTGCCAATTGGACTGCTAGATTTATAACCAGCTGAAAGTCCAAATGGCTCGGCCGAACTCATTTACATGATGCGATTTGGCTCGGAAGAGCCATTTGGCTCTATCGTGTATGGCCAGCTTTACTGTTGCAGATTTTCACGAAAAAAAAAAAGAAATTACAAGGTCAGTCGCTGGAAGAACGCGCATTGAAATTGGACGATCCATGTTTTTCACTCGTGGTGCGTTCTTTTATGTTACTGTGCTTAACTATGGTTAATTTGTCAAAAATAAAAGTTGTTGTGCCATAGTTAAGAAAGTTAACTTTGAGTAACTTTTCATTTAGAGTTAAAAATTATGGTTTATCTGTCAAACGAAATGGGTTGAAAAAAAAATGGAATTGAACTTGGAATGAATAACGAAGAAAAAAACGTGATTGCATTTAATTTTTTTCAAAAATAATTATTAGGAATTCAAAATTACATGTGTACAATTTCCAAATTAAATTTCCTTTCACTCAACTTTTGGAACAAATCGAACAGAAATAAGTGGGATTTGTTTTCATTGATTATGGCAAAGAATTTTTGATGGAAAATCGACAAAATAAAAAGAATATAAAATGACGACAGAAAGAAAATGAGTCATAAAATAAAAGAAAACTATTCAAAAAATCAAATTCGACAAAAAAAAATCAACGAAATTGATAAAAACATATTTAAAATATTAAAAACAATTCCAAATCAAAAGGACAAAAAGTAAACAAAAGATCCTCACAATGAAAAAATTGCATTTCAGCTGTATTTGACAGATCAACTATGGTTCATTTACTTCCCAAAACTATCGATTTTCGCTTATTTTAGTCTAAAGTATTTTTATTAATTTCATATAGAAAAATAGAATTGGCCTAAAACTTCGGTATAGAAATTGGCAGTTTTGGGAAGTAAACGATCAGACCTAATATTATTATATTATATTAGATCTGTTTCGAATTATGTATGTATGTGTCAGAAATTCTTTCTAATCTAATACTTACATGACCCATGCAAAGCCGGGACGGGTCAGTTAGTAATATATACAATAAGTTAATATATGTAAAATTAATAAACCTACCTACTAAACGCAACACTACTTTCCAGACTGTTGTGGTTTTAATTTCGATTTCACTGATCTTCAACGCATATTACTCTTTGGTGACGATCGATGTGGGATTTATATGAATTGATCAGTTACAAGAGTAACGACCTCGATATGCTATGCGAAGTCTAACCACAAATGCTCACACTATAGTTATATAATTTTTGTTTTTTTTTTTTTTTTAACAGAAAGGTCATTTTTGTTTAGCAACGTGCAGACAGACAGACCCACAACACCTTTTTGACTAAAATATGAATATATTTTGTTTTGTTGACTCTATTATCACTTGGGTATTAACAGTTTGTGAATCATCTCATTGTTTTGGATTTTGGTTAAGTCGGTTTAGTTTAAAGATGCTTGTCAATCATTAAGATAAGAGAATATTCGTATATAAATTTATTCATCTCATACAAAGAGTGATAAATAGTGATAAATGAGATAATTATACATTCATGCGATGTACTATGCGTATGCGTTATAACTTCAAATAAGTCATGAGATGGAGTTATTGAAATTACAATTACAATATTACAATATTCTTTTCATCAGTATAAAAGTATTTCCTTTATAAAAAGTGGATTTTGGGGGAATTCTTAAAAGGTATGACTGTTTTCAAGGTTATAATTATGCTGATGCAAAATATTATTTTTTCCTTGCTCTTTAGGATGGTTTAGTTTTTGTTAGTATATTTTATGTTCAAAGTGGCTATATTGTGATTCAATTTTATTGACAACAAATAAACACAAAATACTTTATCGAAATAAAGGTAAATTAAATTTCATTGAAATAAAACGCACGACTGGATCGCACAAACTTGCTCTTGTAGTAAAAGTTTATTCGAATTTTAAAGATTGAAATGTAAAAAAGTGCGCACTTTTTTATATTATCAAAACAATTTTTTTAAATACAGAATTTTGAAAAGCAGAATATTGAAATACAGAATTTTACTTATACAGAATTTGACCTTACAGAATTTTTAAATACAGAATTTTTTGTAACCAGATTTTTGAATTACAGTATTTTGAAATACAGTAATTTAAAAACAGTATTTTGACCGTACAGTATTTCGACCCCAACCCATTTTTTATATATAAAATTTTGTAAATATTTTTAAGAAAAAAAAAATTGGTACACCATTTTTTAGTATTTATTTATGTTGAATTAAAAATTAAATGTTGAAAAAAAAATTATCTACCCGTTTTTGAAATATCGAATTTTCAAAAAATATTCTGAATTTTTTTTTTTAAATCCAAAATTAGTTTTTTTTGAAAATTTTGATATGCAGTATTATTTCAACTTTTAAGAAGCTTTTGTATGAAAAATTTAATTTAAATCGGTGGCACACATAATGAGATAGTCCAAAATAAAGAAAATGGTTCTATGCGAGGTACTGTTAATAATGGCTAACTGTAAATTTTGTTTCTGGCAGATCGTAGAACATACTAATATTAGTATTTAGAAGAATTTTAATCAAAATCGTAGAAGTCGTTTTCGAGAAAATTAATATTTTCTGTTACGGTTTTTTAACATTTATATGGAAGGTACCATTAATTTTGACCATAAGAAAAATTTTTGTTCAAAATATTTTAGATAATGTTAAAAAACCGATTGTTACCAAGTTTCATAAAAATCAACGAAGTCGTTTTCGAAATACATATTTGGTTTTTAAAAAGAAAAAAAAATAAAAAAATTTTTATTTTGGTATACAATATTTAATATTTAAATTTTTTAAAAGATTCTCCATAAAACAAAATTATCAAAATCAGTTAATTCCTTTTCTAGAAAAACGAAAATAAAAAAAATGGTTCGATGGGAGGTACCATTTAAAACCATTTAATTTTTACAAAAAGGTAGCATATACCTAATAAAATTTATTGTTTTTTTTTTTAGAAAAATCTGTCTAGCCATTTTTGAGAAAAATAAGGTTTTTTAAAAATGCTAAAAAAAATTATATGGCAGGTAACGTTTTCTTCAAATGTTAGTCTAGGCGCATATTGAGACGCATGCGACGCATATGTGATGAGACCTGACGCGTGTACCATGCAACGATTAATGTAAACGTGTCATGTCGTTATCCGCATATTGAATAGCGTGTCTCGTGCCAAAATATTATTAAAAATATTTTTTTCTACATACAAACACATAACATATGAACAAAATTCACAACGATTTCTTTGTTCATTTAAAATTTTTATATTTTTTTGACAGGAATTATATAAAACAACACGTGCACGTGCAAAGTCTCGCAAGAAAAACTGTGTTTCAATCACTGTGTCGCGCGTGTTTTTCAATAAAATCACTCGAGGAGAAAAAAAAATTATAACATACTAAAACAAATTAATGTAAACATTTCTGGTTCCATGGTGGGTCCGGGATCCGAAACTCCCCGTGGATCCACCACTGCCTACAGCCATCAAGGATTATAAAAAATAAATTATGTAAATAGCATTAACTACAAAAATAAATGATATTTCATAAAGAGTTGAAATTCATTCAATTGTGGTCCACTTAGGCGTATACGCTCTTTTTTTTACTATGCTTTATCTTTTGGGGGATGATTCCTGAAAGCATTTTAAGAACAAAATAAATTGTAACTGGGCAAAAAAAATTCAAAGTGGAGCAATTTTGAGAAAACTTACTTTCAAAAAAAAAAAAAAAATATTTCTCACGGTTTGTTTCCGCCCGGGTTCGAACCGGGGACCTTGTGCGTGTGAAGCACACGTGATAACCACTACACTACGGAAACTGATGTCGAATTAATGGCAAAAAAGGTTAATAACAATAAATATAACAACAAATCTGTAGCTGTAAAACTACCCATAATCAAAGTAAATACCAAAAAAAAAATAAATACAAAGATGAAACAAAATCATGCATGAAAAATTTAAATTACTGAGTAACACTTTTGTGAAACAAAAAATTTGTAGGTATAGTTTCTAAAAATTTGGCTGTTTGCTTTAAAGGTAATATTGCGTTACTTTTACCGAGGGAGTGTCTACGGTCATAATGAAATTATTGATGATATCAGAAAATTCAGGGATATTTTAATCAGTAGAAAAATCTTTTTTATTATCATGCAGTCAGTATTTAGTGCTATCGCCACTCCCCGTTGTAAAGCGAGTAAATAGAAATTTTTTGACTTCAAATGGATACAAAATCATGCGCTTTACCTGTTTTTTTGTAAGCTAATACATATTCTTTTTATTTATTTTTTTTTAAATCAAGTTGTTTAAAGTGAATAATTTTTGTGCAGCTAAACTTAAAAGTCAATTCAAAAAAGAAAAAAAAGCGCATACTTCTTTTCGGCTTGATTTTTTTGCAAATATTTTCGTTATTAAGTGTCATTGTTTTTTGACATGGATTACATGTCTTTCTCGGAGGGTTGGGTGGTATGTAGCAAAAAGAGGACCGTCACGAAAATATGTACCGCTCGCGCCCTACTACTCAGTGACTGTTTGCACTACAGACATCCTATGTATACCAATCGAAAGATAAAGATTGCGCAAAGATTATAGAGGAATTTTTTTTGTAGCTATCGCCTCATAGTTTCAGGTGATGAGTCATCGCGTTTTGAGTAAATTGCAGCTAAATTAGGAGTACTCAAATTAATTTGAGCTCAATTTCTTCGGATATATGTATGTATGTATTAATGCCAGTGACGTTATTGATATCTCATTCGAAAGGGTTTGAAAAAGGGCATCCCTTCCGCATATGTACATATTTCACATATCGTTAATTTACGTTTAAGCACATAAGACATGTAATTCTTCGTGTTCGGTTGGTGCCACAAGGGTGATCTACCAATTTTATTTTTTAATATTTAATGCTCTTATTAATTCTTAGTCAAATTCTGAAAACCAGATTTTTGTTTAGTTTTTGAGAAATTAAAAAAAAAAACTCGAAAATTATACTAATAAAATTTATTCGTATTATAAATTTGAGAAAAAGCATGAAAAAAGTTTTTGTTTTTTTAGAACGCGCCACCTAATTTCTTAAAAAAAATTTGAAAATAGGTATGTAAAAAAAATTTCAAAAATCGTTGGAGTAGTGTCCCTAAAAAATAATTCTTATACATATAAAATTTCTTGAAATTTTTTAGAAAAAAACTAAGCATGCAATTTTTAAGAATTGAAGAACTATTCGTAATATGGTATTACTTAATTTCACAAAAAAAAATAATGTTCCCGTTTTCAAAAAAAATTGTATGTGCAATGTTATTCAAACTTAAACGATCTGCTCAATAACTATTTTTATCAACATCGGTTGAGAGAAAAACCATTCGTGCAATATATTGCATACAAAAGTTTTAGTCAATATCGTGTTAGAGCCGTTTCCGAGATTAATAACGTTTTTCAAAACGGTTGTATGGCATTGCTAAAAATAAAAATTTGATTTCTACTCTAGGAAATTACCTCAAAATTTTAAGCTCCAAGTTTGAAGAAAATTGCTTCAATAGTTTAGGCTGCAGGTCGAGGAACAGACAGACAGACAGACAGAATCGCGGGATCCTATTTTTTCGGGCTCTCTATTATCGTAATATCGTAATGGAATCCATAACTTGCCCATACATATATGTATCATAAAAGCACTATGTTGAAAATTTATTTTTGGGAGAAGCAAAAAACTATTAAAATACTAAACTCTTGAAGTGCTTATAAACTCTTTTCTTTATTCTTACTTAAAAGGCAATATTTTATATTATTTAAAGTATTTAATTTACATTTACAGAGATTTAAAGAGACACTCAAAAAATTTTAGTGCTTCTTTCTACGTCGCCAAATTACTTCTCGTCGCCGTTAAAAAATATTGCAGCTGTCCTTCATTTTAAAATTGACAGGAATATTCTGGAATTCGATGTATCTTTTGCTTTCGAAGTTCACCAGTGTTGTCATTGATGCGTAATTTTAAGGGCTGCTACTTTTGTATCTTTGGTGTTGGTGTCGCAACTTTTCTTAACACACTATGATTTCGTAAAATATTATAAAAAAAAATCAACTTAAAAAATGTTCAAAAAGTTTGACTTTGAAATTAAATTTCTCAGAAACTATTCAATAAATTAATTTTTTTAAGTCCATTTCTCAGAAATCCACCCTCCCCCAGTCCTAGGAGGGGAGATAGGATTTTTCTTTTTAAATTTTTTTTCTAGAATGATCTCGGGAATCATTCCCCAAAATATAGTGCACAAATTGTGGCAAGCCCTTTAAGGGCCATTTGCTGAAACGAAACTTAAATTATTTATGTTCAACTTAAACGCTTATGTTCTACTTTTTCCACAGCGTAAACTGTCACATAAGCTCTTATGTTGAACTTAAATAGTTAAAATTCGTTTCAGTAAATGGGCCTAAATGGTACATAGGTTTTGGATAATGAAGTAATGATATCTTTTTTATCAAAAATGATTAATTAAAAATACATACTCGAAAAAAGAAGGGAAAATGCCCAAAAATGACGATTAAAACGTGACTAATCTGTTTAGTTGCATGTGCGCGTCTGGCCTAATGGTCCATTGTGATCCCCATAAACAGAGATGATAACTAAACTAGTTATTGACATAGGTTGGTTCATTTGCAAAGCAGCCTATGCTTTCAATACATTTTTTCATGTTAGCCATTGAGACTCGTGCTAGATGGTCCAGTTCTCTAATAAACCTGTTTCCAAAGTAGCGGAGGCGGTTTGTTTGGAGGTTTGGACAACTGCAGAGCGTGTGTTTCAATTGTTTCAATTTCTTCGACATCCTGACAGCTCCTACAGAAGTCGGGTGCAGTGCAGATACACCAAATCTATTGGCCATTATGCCAATGGCACAATGTCCCGTTAGTACACCTATCAGGGTCTTAATATTCTTTCAGCGATAATATATATTGAATTTCTTTTTCATTAAATCTAGGCCATAAACTTCTAGAGATAACGCAATCGTTCCTGGTAATTCAGGAGTTGTTGATTTGCTCTTTCGTTATATAGTCTATCTTCCTTTTAATAACACATATTGGAACACTTGGTCCCGTATCAGATTGGCTACTACTGTCTATATTTGATTGATAATGACCCCTTCCTTGCCAGTTCATCCGCTATATCATTCCCTTCTATTTTGCTATGTCCAGGAACCCAGTAGAGTTTGATTTGGTTGGTGTTGCAAATATTTTTCAGTAAGCCTCTGGCATTTTGCTACTGCTTTAGATCTTACTGTCTCACTGGCTATTGCTTTGATAGCAGCTTGGCTGTCCACGAAAAATTTGATCTCCGGCACGGTCAGTTTTTTCTTGTGAATCATTTCGGTTGCTATTTCAAAAGCGTAAATCTCAGCCTGAAAGACACTACACTCATCTGGGAGCTTATATGATTCTTTTATATTAAGACTTTTACAGAACACCCCAGCTCCTGTTCCTTCTTCAATTTTTTTTCCCATCTCTGTAGAAGGGGATACCCTGTTAACCAAGTAGTGAGTTGGGTTCCCATCCATGCCTTTCGGGTATTATGATAGAGTTGAAATCTATTGCAGGTGGTACGTAGTCACGTTAAGATCGGTATACCTTTGCAAGATAGACCCATTACCGAAGGTGCTGTGCTTCTAAAAGCCCATTTGCAGTTAAATTGATGATAACGAATATGAGATTTTCTTTAAAAGTTATCTCCATGATTTGGTATGACGATTTTTTTATTTTGAATGCAAAATTGTTTCGCATGATGCAAACGAAGTTGATCAGGGTGATTCAGAAAAAAAGCACGATGAAGCAAGGGCTCTCGTTGGATCCAAGATACTAAAAACCATAGGACTACGTCATAAACCCTATTCCCTACTTACTGCCTGAACAGAATGGAGACGGAGACGGAGACGGAGACGGAGCCGGAGCTGGAATAGCTGTCAAAATATTGAATACACACAAATTCAATGTTACGAATACAACAGAACGTAGCCGCATACGGAGCTGCAGCCGCAGACGGACGATTTCACCAACTTTTAACTTTTCACGTACGGCACTTTTGACGTTTCAAATTGTATGAAGAAAAAAAACAACTTTTTGGTCGGAAAAAAATATTGTGCGAAAAAAATTATTTATTTAAAAGAAAAGTATTGGAAACAAAAAATGTCAATTCTGAGCTTGTACACAAGAATATTCTTTTGTTTTTCTTCAAAATACTATCAAAGCTATACAGCTGCATTGTGGGCACGTAAAAAAAAAATAACGTACGATACTTTTTTACAGCTCTGCCAGTTCCGTCTGCGGGTAAAGTTCCAGCATTCTATTCTGTTCAGGCAGTTATGTGAACTGGGAGCTGAAAACCGCCTTGGCCGAGAAAGGGTTAAGTTAGTCAAAAAATAATATAGTTAGAATAGTGTATTCAAAAATCTTAACATTGTTCTCGACGCAGAATTTTACACTGTGTAGCATTTTTTGCAAGTGGGGATAAAATTGTGGAACGATTCATATTACATGAACTGATTTTAACAGAAATTGCGAATTGAAAAGGCGCTCAACTAAAATTTTACTAAAACTATTTTTTAAACCTTTTTCATATTTAATAAAAACAAGCTCTGAAAATTTCATCCCAATCGTTAAAACTGTTTCGGAGAACCCAAAAAATGTATATATCAAGAAATGCTCGTTGATAAGAAGATCCTAGCACAATGACGATGACTTAGACATGTGGGTTGAGACCAAGCGCCCCTTGAATGGACAATTGAAAGTTTTTGATTTATCTCTTTCATCACCCTTTCTTCTTAAGAGCCATCCAAATGTAATTATGAACCGAATAATGTTTGATGTAAAAAACAAATGCGTAAAAAAAATCTGTATTAATGCAAGAAAACATACTTAATATAATTTTGCAGTTTTTAGAAATAAATAAATAAAAAAAAAAGTCAACAACAACATTCACTTAAAATATCCATAACCCGGTCCAAACCCAGATCCAAAACCGCCATATCCCACAGGAGCTGCGGGATAGGGATAACCTCCCGGATAATATCCTTGACCAAAACCTCCTCCGAATCCATTATCAAGTCCTTTACCTAATAATCCTAGTTTTCCACCATGATGTCCATAATTTTGATATACAGGGACTGCCACTGGAACGGGATATGGGTATGGCACATAATTGGTGTAAGTTTCAACACGTCCTTTTCCTTTTTTAAGAAGTCCCAAAAATCTTCCTTCCTCAACATTACCACCACCAACACCAACACCACCTTCTCCAAATTCTTCATAGTCTGCATAGCATGTTGTAATAAAAGACAATACCGCAAAAATAGGAAGGGCTTTCTTCTGAAATGTATAATGTTAGAAAAGTTTTCATATGAAATATCAAAAAGAAACATTTTTTACCAATATATTCATTTTGTTTTAATTAATTCTTGTAGAAATCTTAAAATTTAAACAAATACTGTTTGAATCATTCAGAATTTTTCATTTATATATTGCAAATAATAAAACTTCCGTTGACCAAATAAGTCACATTTAATGGCCAATCTACCATAAATGACCAAAAGATGCACAGAATGTTTCCGGTTTTTACCAAAAACAAAATCAAAAAAAAAAAACTGAAGGTTGTATTGCAAAATTTATCAAAGCCCAAGATCAAAATCGTCAACAAACCAGTCTTTTTTTTTTTGATATGGTTTTTCTGAGTAGGTGATTGTGTACTTTGAGTTGAAGACTATATAAAGCAAAGCAATCAAAGTTTAATCTTTAAAGTTAAAATTTTTCACAGTTAAACTAAAGAAAAAATGCAGGCCATGGTAAGAAAGAATTAACAAGTCGTCAAAAAGAGCTTAGAAATAATTGTTTTTTTTTTTGTTTTTCTAGAAAATCCTATTTACATGTGTGGTACTTTTAATTGCCAATGTGATAGCAAGGCCACAGGAATCGCCAGAATCAAATGGTTCTCCGAGTTCTGAAAACCAACCAAGAATATTTCCTGGCTTATTAGGAGGTGGCGGTGGTGGTGGGCTAGGAAGTGGACTTTTAGGAGGAGGTGGAGGGGGAGGACCTCTTGGACTGTTTACCAGTCTTCTAGGACTCGGAGGAAGACCCGGAGTTGGTGGTGGTCTGGGAGGTGGTCCTCTTAGCGGCCTGGGTGGTGGAGGTGGAGGCGGACCTTTAAGTGCGCTGTTTGGCGGTGGCGAAGGACCCTTAAATGGCGGCGGCGGCGGTTTGGGTGGTGGATTATTCGGTGGTGGACCCTTGGGCAACTATGGTGCTGGACCATATGGAGGTTATGGAGGCTATGGAGGTTCATATCCCTTTGGAGGATACGGCTCAGGGTACGGCGGGTATCCCCCATATGGTGGTGGATACGGATTTGGACGACCACCATTCTATGGATAAGAATTAATTTGTTGTTACTTTTTGAATTAGTTTTAAGTAATAAAATTATATTTATTTTTATAATTTAATTAAAAACGTTACAAATATTTTATGCATTTTTCAATACTGAAGAAAGTTATATAAGGAATCAAAAATTCTCATTAGTATTCGCCTCTGTGAATCTGTTTTTTAGTAAAAACAAAAAAAAAAACATGCATTTTTAACGATAAATGACTTAAATATGGCATCAGGAATAATCAGACCCGTGCAATGAAATTCAGGGTTAAGTTATAATTCATTAAAAACGACAAGGAACTATGTAAATTGTAATAGTTAGTTATTTATACGCCCTCTGTCTTTCATATTTAATGAAATAGTTTCATTCTTTTTATTGTTACGCCATCTGTTGGCCTTCACATAATATTTGTAATCTTGCACTGCCAGAAAAGAGATATACGTAAAAAAGGCGGAAAGGCATCTATCTTGGCACGTAGCGAGAGGGGGGGGCATAGCTTGAGGGGCTGAAGCCCCTACCTATTTCTATTAATGACATAAGACAAAATTCCGAAGATGTTTACAGAAATGTTTTTTAATCCGCCACCATCAGATTAATAGAACCCAAGATATTAGCATTTTAAACGAACATTATCAACATTTTTTGGAAACTTTTTTCGTTAATTTTGCGTTGTATAAAATATCCCAAAAATTCCGATAAAGTTCGCTTAAAAAGCTTAAGTTTTGATGTCTTTAGTTCTATTTATCTGATGGTGAATATTAAAATCTTTAAGCTCAGGGAAAATGACAGACCATCTTTTGTTATAAATCTGTCTCTGTAGATTCAAAAAATTAAGGCGTCTACTTCTGCTGTGAAAAAAAAAAATAAAAATATCTATAAGGGTAATAATTTGATACATACATATTTACGTTTTCAAAAAAATGATTTTTCAAAAAAAAAATTTGAGCTCTTTTTAAAAATCGAAAAAATATTTTTTTGAAAATATTTGTATGCAGTATTATTCACACTTAATAGGACCTCCTAAGTAAAAATTTTGATCTAAATGGGTCAAGTGGTTAACGGGAAAATCGAAAATAAAAAAAAACTTTTCTATGTCAGATGTTTTATTTTGGTTATTTTTTTTTCATCAAAATATAGACCCACTACTAGTACACACAAAAAATTAAAAAAAATCGTTAGAGCCGTTTTTTAGATAAATAAATTTATTTAAAATGGTCCTATGGCAAGTACCGTTATTTTTCGATCTAAAAAAAATCTCGATTTCCCGTCTAGGGAATCACCCAAAAATCTTATGCTCCAAGTTTGAAGAAAATCGCTTCAGTGGTTTAGGCTGTAGGCCGAGGTACAGACAGACATACAGACATATAGACATACAGACATACAGACATACAGACATACAGACATACAGACATACAGACATACAGACATACAGACATACAGACATACAGACATACAGACATACAGACATACAGACATACAGACATACAGACATACAGACCTACAGACATACAGACATACAGACATACAGACATACAGACATACAGACATACACAGATATACAGACATACAGACATACAGACATATAGACATACAGACATACAGACATACACACACACAGACAGAATTGTGGGACCCAGTTTTTTCATGTTCTATAATTATCATCGTAATGTCAAGTTTGATTGTTGTTTCGAGTTCGATTTTTTGTACGAATCGATAACTTGCCCTATAGTACCTATATCGCAAGTAAAAATCAGCAAAATTTAATTGGCCTTGTTAAATATACTGGCCTGCCTTGAACGAATTTTATTTTATCTTGTCCAAATGAGAATTTTAATTTTTTTTTTCGTGAATTTGGAAGAAGATTGCTCCAAATAAAATTAATAAATCCTCTTTCGGGCAAAACGCCAACCGAAACAGTGATTTTATTTTATTTGTATACTGTTAGACTAAGGAATTCTTAAAAAAAATTAAATGAAATATGGGTTTCATATCGCATACTTATAGTATTTTTTTTTACTTAAAAGTTGATCTTTCTTATTTGTGTATTCCAAATATTTCGGAAGGGAGGTTTGAGCACTCAAAGGATTCAGTATAAATACCAGTCAGTACAATAATAATCTCAATAGGAGGAGGTAGACCCCCCCCCCTACTTGTTTATGGACCTGGAAATAATATCTATTTTATCATTGGGGTAAACCTAGCATTACACTAATTTTTCTAAGAGACTTTTCATTTTTATGATAAACTAGTCTAAATAGATTTGAATTTATCTCAGTTTTACCTAAACTGTGGACATGCCTTGTGTGTTGTGTTACATGATGGGATTAAAAAAAAATACAAATATTCATTATTTTAATTTACATATTTATTAAGATACATGCTCACTTTTTCTCTTAAATACAAATTTGTTTTAGGTTTGTGTTTTAGAGAAATAAGAAATGCAAAAAAATCGCGGGCTCAACCGGGATTTGAACCCGGGACCTCTCGCACCCAAAGCGAGAATCATACCCCTAGACCATTGAGCCGATAAAACTTTGGTTTGAAAAAGCTTTTTTTTTTTTTTTTTTGTATGCAAAAAAAAACCTAGGCCGTGTGCGAATTGATTTAAAATTACGATAAAATTTTATCTGAGATTTAATTGTGACATTTTCACCTCTCTAGTGTCAAAAATCAATCTTCGGAAAATTTTTTAATTTTTTATCGTGATTTGAACCCAATTCACACACCTATACATACGTATCACACCACAACCGAAAAAAACCCATTGGTTGTTATGTAAAATGCTTCAATATTTTATCTGTTGCCGGCAGATCCCTCAGAAGACATACATATTGATATGCTTAGTCAATGAGGCTTATTGTTATTAGATTACCCTTATCGCTAGACTATCAGTTCAGAACAAGTAAGATCTTTATCTTAATAAAGTGAAAAACAAATATGAGTTCTCACCTCGCCTTCCTAATTTTTGACAGAGAGCTAATTCGGCCGAAGGGTTGGAAGTCCACAGGCCAAAGGTTAACCAATGAAATTAATTTGTGAATTTTCAACTCACCTTCATGAGCACTTTATCAATATCGATTACAACCTAGAAATTTTTTTCACGAAACCAATTGCCCTATGATTTTTTCAAAAATTTTTGTTACTAGTATTTAATTTTAATATTGAATGGCTCTTATCCATTTTCAATTAAAAAATACAAACGATGATTAATGTCTTCTAGTTTTTAAGAAAACATATCGAAATTACAAAAAAAAATATTAAAAAAAAAAAAATACAAATCCGAAACATATTTCTTTCAATTTTTTTTTTAATTTTTCTTAACAGCTGTGTGCCAGGTAGAAGGTAAGTGTCAACAAATAACCAAAAATAACGGTTACATCAGTTAGTCCAGTCGGAATGTCATTTGAAATGGAAAAAATTAGATAGGGGTTTTTTAATTTTAATCGTTAGGGGGACTTATTAGGAGTCTACATTTAAGTTTTCGACCGCCTAGCTCTATTGCGTTGGCCGCCATCTTGAATTTAAGGAAAATTGGTATTCGTTGAATAACTCGTTTATTTTCAACTTTTGACTAAAACTTTTTTCCTAGGATTGATATTTTTCCAATTAATCCGTAAAATACAATTACAATCGTTTTTTCACGTGTATTTTGAAGTTAAGCGCGTTAGTTAACATTTTTTTAAATAAAAACAAAAAGACAGGGTATTTTTTTAATCGTTAGGGAGGGGCCTAAAGGGTATATATATTGAAATTTTTGACCAATTTCCTCTTTAACTTTGGCCGCCATCTTGAATTCAAAACATCGTTTTTTCATGTCTATTTTAAAGTTAAGCGCGTTAGCTAAAATTTTTTTAAAATAAAAACATATTTTTTTTAATCGTTGGGGAGGGGCATAAAGTGTAAATATAGAAATTCTCGACCAACTTCCTCTTGAATTCGAACCATACATATTAATTTGTGTTCAAGATGGCGGCCAAAGTTAAAGCGGAATTTGGTCGAACATTTCAAAAAATTTAAAAAAAACCATATCTAATTTTTTCCTAAGTGGTTTATTTAGGTGTTTTGTCGCCTTGGGCTATCTGTCACTCCCTCTCCTCTCCAGAGCATCGTCGACGTCGCACATCTTTGGCATAAAATGTTATTCAAAGAAAAGCAGTTTCACTGTTCGAATGTACTTGAGGTTGCAGCTACTCAGATTGTGGTGTCCCCCGCTGCCGCTGGTTGAGGATATGGTTATCGTATGTCTGCTGCTTGCAGCATCAGCGGCTGTGTAGATGGATAGTTTGCCGCTTAAAAAAAAACATGTCTTGAAAGGAAAAAAATTTAAATTGATTAAGCGTTTGCCCGCGAGCTCCATACCAGCATCTTTTTAAATAGAGTAAACTTATTCTATTTTGATGAACTTTAATCGACGTAAACCAACTTTAAGTGCGAAAATAAAAATTTTAATAAAATTTATTACAGATTCAATAAAATAAGAAAAGTGTGTATACGCCCCAGTGGTCCACATATTTGAATGAATTTCATCTCTATGGAGCATCTTGTTAAATAAATCTCGTTTATTTTTGTAGTTAAGACAACTTACCCACATATGTACATGTACATTAGACCGATTCAAAAAAAAATTAAATGTCTCCGATTTTTAATGCCACTAGCTTTTTAGTTACGGTTTAGTGAAATAATAAGCCTAGTCTGTCTGTCTGTGGACTCGATCGCCTACAGCCTAAAACCATGGGCCGATTTGAATTTAACTTGGTATAAAGTGTTTTTGGAACATTCCCCCGACACGTTTTTTTTTCATTTTCTTTTTGGGGCCAAAAAAAACGGTACTTTCCATATAATTTTTTTTAGCATTTTTGGAAAATCTTATTTTTCTCAAAAATGACTCGACAAATTTTTGTAAAAAAAAATCAATAAATTTTATTAGGTATATGCTACCTTTTCAAGAAAATTAAATTTCCAAAAAATGGTTTTAAATGGTACCTCCCATTGAACCATTTTTTTTGGTTTGGTTTTTCTCGAAAAGGAATATACTGATTTTGATAATTTTTTTATAAGAAATCTTCTGAAAAATTTAAATAGTATTGCATACCAAAATTTTCAAAAAAAATTTTTTTGGATTTTTAAAAAAAAGTTTCAAATTTTTTTTTGAAAACAAAATATTTCGAAAACGACCTAATTGAAAATGACTCCTACGATTTTGATTAAAATTGTTCTAAATACTAATATTAGTATGGTCTACGATCTGCCAAAAACAAAATTTACAGTAACCCAGTATTATGAATGCCCTTCATAGAACCAGTTTCTTTATTTTGGACTATCTCATTACGTGTGTAACCATTTTAAATTAAAATTTTTGTACAAAAGCTTCTTACAAATTGAAATCATACTGAATATCAAAATTTTCAATAAAAATTAAAAAAAAAAAAATAATTGGAGATGCGGGGCATCGATCCCCGTACCTCTCACATGCTAAGCGAGCGCTCTACCATCTGAGCTACATCCCCTACAAAAATTGCCATGTCAAACCTGATATTTAAACAAATTACCATTTCTGCGTTTTTACTCTATTGCTATTCATTAAATGTTACTGAAAGGAAATTATTTTACATAAGTGCAGTAGTCTTGTTTGTTTAATTTTATGTTGTTAAATAAAATTAAACAAACAAGATGATGTACAAAATGTAATAATAGTGTAGGAAACCTTCATAATTCATCGCGGCTTAAAAAAAAAATACCAACTGATAGCCTTAGTCCAAACATTAACAAAACCGCGGGGCTAGTCGGGCAAGCTTTTCAATAAGGTCGCTTCGGTTAGAAATGAACTTTTCCAATTGCATTTTGGCCTAAATTAAAGTATTTCTATGAATGGGGTATCAAATAAAAGATAACATTGTCCTCTTTACAAATTCAGCAGTCGGACAGACTGTTGATATTCAATAGAATGAGTTCGACAGTAACAGCAATACTGTTAAATTTTAAATTAATTGCACACAAATTACAGTTACATCATTTTATCAAAAGATGATATTAGACACCACTATAGTTTTGCTAGTACTCCCAATTATTGGCACCAATCTCATTCAGACGCCAAAAAGGGTTATGGAGGAGTTTTGGTCGGTGTTATACAATGAACGAGTCCGACACACGGGGATGGACAATGGGTCAACGCCGAAGGCCTCCTTATGGTGCAAAAAACTTTTCTCCCGCTTCCCTTAAAGGAAATAAAAAATAGGAACAAAGATATCACCGTGATAATATTGCCAATTCCACCTAAAGCGAGAAACAGATTAAAACAGCAACAGCACCGTCATCCGTCAACAGCAACAGCGGCCGCCATTAATTCAGAACCAATGTATTTCAATTGTGCAACACAGATTAGAACAGCAACAGCAACGTCAACGACGCCGTTAGGCCTAAGTCCTAAATTTGCTGGTGTGGTACCACGGAGAAAATGCTTTGATTTGAAACTTCAAACAGATACAAATGTAGGTGCTGTTGCTGGTGCTGGTGCTGGTGATTTTGCTGGTTTAATCTGTTTCACGCATAAAAGCTTCGAATTTCTATAGAGCGTTCGCATGCTCAATATACATCCATCTAAGCTGTGCATTTGCTTATGACGAAAAAAATATTTATCTGTCACCAAAAGGGCCCCATAATGTTAGCAATATTTTATAACTAGATTATAAATATAATATGTGTACGTTTATGTTTTTAGTGTGTAGTAAGATGTACTTTTGTATAAATACTCGTACGCTAATTGTAAGACTTTTGCAGACCACGTCTCTCTTAAACTCTCAACAAGCTCGCCACAAGCTTGCTGGGTTTCACTAGGCCACCACAACGAAACCCCTGGACCCATGTTCTGTAACTGTCACATCGAAAAAATCAGACGATAAACATTGAAAAATGGAACAAAATTCATTGATTTTGTTTCAGTTTCCATCGTTTCTCGAACGACTTTATGCATGCGAGAAGTTACAGAACATGGGTCCTGGTTCGATGAAGAATGTAGGCTGGCTCATGCAGCAATTAAGAATTAAGCCTACCAATCAATATTGCAGATTAGAACCAGAGCAGCTGAAAGAGCAGCCCGGGAGCTCTACGGGCAAAAACGAAGGGAGGAACGCCGACTTCTCGGAGGAAAAAGAAAGAGCATGCAAAGCGGGCGGTCGAGTCTATTAATGACTGTAGCGGTAGGGGGGGAGTTCGAAAGCTCTACCGAAGGGTGAGGCAATCTACCCAGGGCTTTAAGGCCAACACGCAAGCCTGCAGAGATGACAGTGGAAATATGATGGTAGACACACAGTTGGTGCTAAGGATCTGGAAACAACACTTTTCTAGACTGCTTAACGACGAAGATGGGAAAAAACTGGCTGTTAGACAGAGCACTCCATATAACCTGGACGATGATGGTCAAAATTTCCGTCCACCATAGCCAAACTTAAAGCTTACCAGGCCGCTGGTGCGGATGGCCTGCCAGCCGAACTATTCAAAGCAGGGGGAGATAACTTGAGGGAGTATACACCAACTTATCTAAAAAAAATTGGTCGGTAGAAATTATGCCCGATAATGGAACTTCGGTATAGTTGCCTCATTCACAAGAAAGAAGATGCTCTGACCTGTGCCAACCACTGCTGTCGTTTTGGCTACTATAGTAGCATTTGGCTACTTTGCTGCGGAAAGGGCTACTGTGCTACCCATATCTCAAAATGGCTCCCCAGTCCCCAAGTCACCACATTAAAGAATTAATTGAAAAGATTGTCTTACATTTTATGAACACAAATTTTTATGTTTTCACATCGCTCGCTGTTTCAAAAAAAATATTGGTCATTTCTATTAGGTTTTAGAAAGCGATATAATGATGAAGAACTACTCGAAATGTCAAACTCTCAATGAAAGTATTTAACAAAGTGATGTTATGTATTTATTTATTAAAATAATGCCCAAAAAGTCTTTCGTTTTCCATTATGTTTATTTATTATACACTTACTAGTAAAACAAATTAAGGGAACATAATTTTAAACAGTTTTTTTTAAGTGTGTTTTTTTTTTTTTTTTGAAGAGCTGTATCTGTTTCTTTGTGGAAAGTGGACGTACTTTACTGTGACAAAAAGTGGTCAAAAATTTATATTTTCTGTTCTATTTTATTGACGATTTCACAATGTTTACAATTTGTTTGTACGACTTGATCATTCGGTTAAAAAAAAAAAACAATTCGATCGATCAATTTTAAATCTAAAAAAAAATTTGGTGGTCTAATAGGTCTTCAAAATGTTTTACCAAATTAAATCCTACGATTATTTTTGTTAAGTCTATAAAAAGCCGTTTTTTCTACTTTTTTTTTTAAACTAACGTTGAGGTGCCAAAAAACATATTGGCTTTAAAGCTCTTGTAGAAAATTAACTCGGGTTTCCAAACTTGGTCACCCAATTTAAAGTTGTGTTTTTTCATTCAAAGTCAGATATTCTTCGGAAGAAAATTTATAAAACAACAAAACATGATTTCATTAAAACTTAATAAACAAGTTATCGGACCACTATATTTAATTGGTTAACAAAAAAAAAAAAATAAGAAAATTATATTCTTAAAAAAAAAAAATCGTGCTGTTTCTTTTGATTGTGCAAACTCATTTGCAAAAATGAATATTAAAAATTGTTGTTTCGATAGAAAAAAGTATTTGTTTCTTTTCATTTATGGAAACATATTATTAAATGAATTATTTTGAATTTTTGGGGGCTCCTCAACTTTTAAAAATGCTCCCCAAAATTTCTGAAAAGTGCTACCCTCGGAATTTGGAAAACGACAGCACTGGTGCCAACTACAGAGGTATAAAGTCTCCTCAACGTCGCATACAAAATCTTGTCATCTGTGCTGTGTGATCGCTTAAAACTGTTTGTCAACGATCTGATCGGCCCCTATCAGTGTGGTTTTAGGCCTGGTAAATCAATACTATCACTGCTGAGTATAAAACCAATTTTGGGGTCTATATTGACATATTCTATGTATATGTACGAACAATATAGATACATATGTAGATATACAGACAATTAAGTGCTCATAAATTTTTAAAATTATTTTATTATTACCTTCATTATGTATGTCATATAAAGTTTATTTGAAATGAATATCCATTTTTACGCTCAGTTTTGTCAATCAATATATCCAAAGTATTTTTTCGAAAATTTCGAATAACAAAGGTTACTTTTTAAAAAAATTAATAACAAATAAGCCCTTCTTTGCCTTAAGACCTTTGTTACACAGATCCGTAACGCATGGTTTATCCGTTATTTGGGGAGCCGCAGTTGTTGTAGTTGTAGCTGCCGTTGTTGAAGTTGAGGTTGACGTTCCCTCCGTTGTGGTCGTGTCTGTTAAATATTTTATTTAAAACATACATACATTACATATATTTCTATGGGTAAAATTTTTCAGGACGGTCCTAAATATTGTATTTTTAAAATAGAGTCTTGAGATTTATTTTTAAGACCGTCCTTCAGTATAAGTCAATAAAATCACCAAATATTGTTGTTCTGTTCCCTCTCCACTTGTGACGAAACCAAGGACGGTCATAAAATTCTTTATCTTAACATTTTTGCTCATTAAAAAACAAAACTTATAATTATTCGATTTTAAACTTACCTTGACAATTTATTTGACTAAAATTAACAGCCAATAACAGGATTGCAATGGCAATTTCTAAAATTTGAAATGCTCTCATGATAACTTTTCTTTTTCACGATTATTATTGAAC
Organism: Epistrophella euchroma; assembly: GCA_947049315.1. Lineage (NCBI taxonomy): Eukaryota > Metazoa > Arthropoda > Insecta > Diptera > Syrphidae > Epistrophella > Epistrophella euchroma. Next base: position 122,712,304 of record OX346246.1, read on the forward strand.
CAGCAAAAATATTGCGATTTCCTTTTAATTTATATTACAATTATTTTGCAATAAAAATTAAATAAAACATATTTTTTGAACAGGTTTTCCCATTATTAATGGTTACTGGATGTAAATAATATTATATTGGCATAATAGTGAACTGTAGGAGATAATAGTAAATATTTGCTAAGCAATTGTTACTTACCTGTTGTAGATATTTTTATTTAAAAAAAAAACATATCAACTCTACCATATGGTCAGAACTATTCTTATTTTCATTATACTTATTTCACTATATGCTTTTTCGTAACATGCGACAAAATTATAGTGCTCTTAAGTAAGGTAAATGTAAGAAGAAATCTTGAAAGGGTTCTATAAACTATTATCTGTTATCCCATTAATACATGACGGTTGGTCTGCGTCTCTTAAAACCACATTGATAAGGGCTGATAAGATTGTTCATACAAAAATGCATACTAACACAAGATCACATAGTTAAGATGACCAGGATTCTCAATTGTTGGATGTGGATTTTGTGGGTGCATATTTTCATCCGACCAACAGCAACGCCGGATCTACGACTTTTCCGAACAGGATTTGGCGCCCCTTCAGCATTTGAGGTAAATGATTTTAAAAAAATGAATAACAGGCACGTCTAGGAGGTGGGTTTATTTCCTCCTGTTTACCGGAGAGGGGAAATTTTTTAAAAATCGTCTTGAAATGAAAGTTATTAAAAAACAATGGCAACACTTACAATGGTAAATCCATTCTTTTACATATATATATCGTTTTTTTATTTTAGTAAATAGTTTTTAAAAAATAATTTTCAAGATCAAAATTTTGAATAAAATTAAAAAAAATTTTGATGAAACTAAGTTTTCTCAAAATTTTACGTAGTTCAATTTTTAGCAATTTTTAGTCAAAAACTTTTAAGTGTTGAGTTAAATTAGAGTTAGATAACTCTGGATATAAATTTGTTTACAGTTAACTTTAGAAGAAGTTTTCAAAAACTAGAAGAGTTTTAAGCATGAAAGACTACGTCTTATTCGTACTTACCTTCACCTGTATATACTTAAATAAATTGAGTTAAATAAATGGAATTGAAATTGAAATTAATTGAAATAAAAATTAAACTGAATTGGATTAAAGTGTTTGGCTAGAATTGAAAGGAACATTGAATATTTAAAACAAAAATACTATTTGATAACATAAAATTTTAAACAAAATTACTTTGAACAAAATTTTCTTAATTTTTGTATTCAAAATTTTGATTTTGAAAATAATATTTTCAAAAACCATTAACTATTATAAATTAATTAAAAACTTAATAAGAGAATAGATTTCTGATTTTAAAAGCAGTTGTATCATGACTTTGTAATAGTTGCCGTTATTTTTTAATGATATTTTTTAAAAGTTTGATTTTTTAGAAAATTGCCCCTCCCACCTTAAACATAATATAAATTTCATGAGATAAAAATATTTATAAAAAAATATATTTATTTATTCAAATAGATTGATTCATGAACCGAAAATAACAATAATTATAAGAATGTGCCATTTTAATTGTTTATTTTTTCTTTGCGTTAAATAATTTTTTTTTTCAACAATACATTTATTTCAACATAAACAACAAAATTCAATATTAAAATTGTATATTACAGCTGATATTTTTAACAGGGAATCCAAAAAAAAACCTTTAACCTTTAATAACTTTGGAAGGAATGCTGTAATTAAATAATTTTTTGAGGACATTTTTAAAGAAAATTCAATTTCCTTTAAGAATACGTCTCAATCATTTCCAAACCATAACGGGTTGTTAAGTTATAAAAAAAAAGAAGCTAAGAAAACAAAACTTCCCATACAATTTGTATGGAAAAAAGAAATTAGCGATGATCGACCTCTAAATATCAACAGGCTTATTATTTCACTAAAAAGCTTGGGAAATTGTAATCCTCTTGCTTCAAACTCCTATACCCTATCTCCCAACTCGTCAATAGAATAATTATGAATATGTAAGCTTATACTTTTTCTTTTATTTCTAAATTTCTAATGCCCATTTGCTGAAACGAAACTTAAGAATTTAAGTTCCACATAAGAGCTAATGTGACAGTTAACGCTAAGGAAAAAGTAGAACATAAGCGTTTAAGTTGACAATAAATATTCAAGTTTCGTTTCAGCAAATGGCCCTAAATTTTGTAACCTAATGACCAATTTGTTTTAGATTTTTTTTTTTACCCCAAATCTCCCCTAGTGTTACTCTTTCAGCGAAAATATAAAAAGAACATTTTTTGTAGGAAATTTAATTTACTTTAATTTTGTAGCATAGACTTTTCCACTTATACGGTCGGTTTTCAAAATATTCCTAAATAACTAAAAAAAGGGACCTTTAACCCGCTCTCCTGGCTTAAGCTCGCCGCCCGCCTGGGCTGGCGGCTTTTTGTATGTTGGACCCGAAGGTCACCCCTACCACTTAAAAAATAACCATGAACTACATGGATTTTTACATTTGTTTTATCATTTTAGGTCTTCTTCGTTGACTGGCCTATTTACCGTAAAATTGAAAACAAAAAGTTATATGTAATTAAAAATACGAACGTTTTAAGAAAATTATCTTTAAAGGAATTTACATAAAAAGAATACACCAAAATGTAATATTTCTTGAAAACGGTCATCTATTATTGATTATAACTTTTTTCTTTTCAATTTTAAGATAAAAAATGCAAAATGGAGGAAATTTCAACCACACGACTTTCAACTCACACTTATCCTACATAAAAATCCAAAAAAATGTTGACCTTTCAATTTCATTTCAAATTTCAATTGACTAAATTAACTTATTAAAGGAAACATTATGGATGAAGGCAAAATTTCGCGCAATAAACCTATAAATTGGCCTCAAAGATCTTGTGAATTGACGCCTCTTTATATTTTTCTTTAGGAATACGTAAAGTTGCTAGCCTATAGGTTGTTTCTCGGATGCAGCCATGGTGGGCCCCGAGGTTGTTTGTGTTGTACTTGTTGTTGTTGTACTTGTACTTCCTTACCTATTAAAACAAAAATAAAATGCGCGACTGGATCGCACGGACTTACGGCCATATTATTCACTCAATACATCCAGATTAAAACATAAATCAGGATGTAAATCATACAAATTTATTGTAAATTCATCTAGATTTAAGTTTAAATCTGGATGTATCGAGTGAATAATATGGCGGTTAGACTTGTAGTAAAATTTTATTCGAGCTTCAAAAATAGAGTGTAATATAAGAACATATAGTTAATAATTAATTTATACGTATTTATCCATTTAATAAATTGAAGAATGGAAACATGAATACTTATGTAAAAAAAGCATGAAACAAGATATTTAAATTGATAAAACAAGTACTTAAAATGTTTTAATCCCAGAATGAAGGACGCCGCGCCCGCCATTCCAATTCTTGAAAAAATATGAAATTATGCTGAAAAAATTTTAAAAATCGTTGGAGCGGTTTTCTTAAAAAATAATTTCTTATATATAAAATTTCTGGAAACTATTTAGAAAAAAAAATTTGGTATGCCATTTTTAAGAATATAATAATATATAACTAAAGCCATAATTTAAAAAAAAATCATCAACCCATTGTCAAAAAAAAATTATTAAAAAAAACAAAAAAACATTTGAACTTTTTTAAAAAATCCAAAACATTTTTTGGAAAATATTTGTATGCAGTATTAATCACATTTTATAGGAAATTTAAAGTAAATATCAAATTTAGATTAAAATTAAATTTTAAGTAAATTTTAAATTTTAATTACAATCGTTGGGGCCGTTAATGAGAAAATCGAAAATAAAAAAAAAACGGTTCTATGGCAGGTATCGTTAAAAACGTTTTTTGGCATTTTTTTTTTCACCAACATGCAGACCATACCACCATTAGTACACAAAAAAACTAAAAAAAAATCATTAGAACCATTTTTGAGATAAATAACATTGTTCAAAATGGTTGTAGGTATGACAAGTAGATACGGTAATTTTTTAAGCTAAAAAAAAAATCTCGATTTACCCTCTAGGGAATCAAAATCTTATGCTCCAAGTTTGAAAAAAATCGCTTCAGTGGTTTAGGCTGTAGCCGAGGTACACACAGACAGACAGACGGAATTGCGGGACCCACTTTTTTCGTGTTCTCTATAATTGTAATTTCAAGTTTGATTTTTATCTCGAGTTCGATTTTTTGCACCAATCAAAAACTTGCTCTATAGCACCTACATTATATCGCAAGTAAAAATTAATTTGATGGCACAACAGCTCATGAAGAACTAGGGCCATAGTGGCATACAAGTCTCAACCATTCCTGTGTGCGTACCTGCAGGAATGGAGGGTACCTACTATCGGCGACCGAACCCGGCTAATGTATGAGCGGCACTTTTCTAGACAAGAGATACTCTTGGAGGTTTTGTCATTTCTTCACAAGAAGCAGTAGCCATTTTTTTATTATTAGTTGGACGAGGGTGTAACTAGTACTTGAAAATTTTTTTTTTAAAGATCTTCATCGAAAGTACCAAGTATCGGGTATCTAAGTACCAGAGTACATGAGCAGTACTTTCAATTTCATTTTTTCGTTGTGGTTTTCGTAAGCTTTTCGTTGTCATGTTGGAGATCAAATAAAAATTTCGCTTCGTATCAGCAGCGTACTAGACTTTAGAAACTAAGGCTTCGATGTCAGAGATTTTTACCCACGCGAGTTAGCGAATATAGCGATTGAAATTTCGAGTACGAGTCAGCACTGCCTTACAAAAAAACACCCGTTAGTTCGACCTTACTGAAAATGAGAGAATTCTTTCGCTACCATCTTTACGAGTGTACTTTACTGCCTGAAAAGAATAGAATGCTGGAACTGGAGCCGCAGACGGAACTGGAAGAGCTGTCAAAAAGTGTCGTACGCTATTTTTTTTACCTGTCCACAATGCAGCTGTACAGCTTTGAATGTATTTTGAAGAAAAACAAAAGAATATTCTTATGTACAAGCTCAGAATTCACATTTTTTGTTTCCAATAATTTTCCTTTTAATAAATAATTTTTTTCGCGATACAAATAACCACAATGACGCAAAATTTTAAACAGCACGATTTTAAGGTATTAGCATGATACTACTTAACAATTTTCTAACTTTAAAACTCTTTACAAAAATGTTCTTAATTTTAAACATTTTCTAACTAGTATCATACTAAACCTATTTTCTTAAGAAACTCTAGCTCAGTTCAACCTATTTTTGCAATTGTAGCTGTCAAAGTGATACTAAAAAGATAAAATAGGCATTTAGCGATTTTAAATTTAGTAAAATGTTAAAAAGATAATATGATGCTAACTCGTTTAAAATTTGGAAAAGCATGTTTTTAACCTAGCATCATATTAAAAATGCTTTAACATCATACTAAATCGTCTAAAATTTTGCGCCAATATTTTTGTTCGACCCAAAAGTTGTTTTTTTTCTTCATACAAATTGAAAAGTCAAAAGTGTCGTACGTGAAAAGTTAAAAGTTGATGAACTCTTCCGTCTGCGGCTGCAGCTCCGTATGCTGCTACGTTCCGTTGTGTTCGCAACATTGAATTTGCGTGTTTTCAATATTTTGACAGCTATTCTAGCTCCTGCTCCAGTTCCGTCTCCGTCATCATTCTGTTCAGCCAGTTGGTGCACCGTTATTAATTATGACATACTACTCCACTTCTGCCTATTAACCGTGAATGGCCCGACTGCAGAACCGATTTCCGCGATCGTATTTAATTCTATGTAAATTCCATGATAGTAATGACCGTTACCTTATAGGGGATACTTGATATGTACTTTTGAATCACAAAATAAATATTATTTAAAATTAGATTAATATATAAAAATATATTTAAAAGAAAATGTAAATGCAATAACAAGTCACTTACTAGCTTTTAATTGGTTGTCAGTCTTTTTGTATTTATTATTTAAATTTCGTTCATATTTACCATATAAGGCAAGAACTTGTGCCAAACTTAGGCTTCACTTTTTCTGCATCACTGCGTTTACCAACATTGGCATTGTTAACTTTTCCTCTCTCACCACTCATTATTTATTTCCTGATTAATTAAATAGACTGAAACTAGACGGAAATTAAGCTTAAACCGTAAACCGTAGCTATAATAAATTCTTACATAATTTACTAAAAAGGGTATTTAGGTAGAAACTATAAAAACACAAAAAGTCAAACTGAAGAAAAGCGTGGGATGACCACCTCTTCTTTAGCAAAATGTATGCAAAATCTCTCAATGCCAACAAAAATTATTTTGAGTAGATATATTTTTAGTTCCATTTCTTGATGGGTTTAGGTTCACATCATCAATGTTGAATTCGACATTCAGTTATATCTAAGAAACCACCGAACAAACGCAAATCAAAAGTGATCAAAGAAAAATCCAACGATTTAAATAAACTTTGTATCAAAAGTATAATTTAAAAATTGTCTGCATTTTTGTATCAAATGTTTAAATACGAATTTTTTTAATTACGATTTTAAGAACTAAATTTCTTTTCTGTTTAAAATGTTTAAGGAAGATTTTTCAAGTTTATGGTATTTAGTGCTAATAGTTGTATTAGTGGCCGAAGTTGTTTTGAGTGCACCTCAAGGATATAATTACTACGCGAATCAACAAAGAAACTATTACGCCCAAAGAGCAGCAGCAGCACAATCCCAACGTATTCAAGCTCAAAGAATTGCAGCCCAAAATCGTTACTACCATCAGAAATCTATCAAAACCACAACTACCCGAAAACCCTATAAAATAAATAAGGCTGACTCGGAGAACGCAAAATTTCTTGGCTTACAAAACCAGGAACCTGACGAATCTGGTAAAACATTTAAGAAAAAAGCCAAAAAATTACTCGGAGCCGGTTATGGACCAGGGTATGGATTTGCGCCAGGAATAGGTAACGGTTGTAGGTTCCGAAAATCGGATGAGCAAAAAGGTGAAGGGCGAGTGTTTTGGGATCTAAATTTTTACAATGTTTACCCTGATGGCGGTTGTGGTGTAGGAGGAGGAGTTGGAGCAGGAGGACTTGCGGATCCATATCCTGGGGCATTTGATGGAGGATATCCTGGTGGTTATCCTGGAACCTGGGCTGATCCTTATTATGGTGGCCGGCCTATTCGTGGCTTTTTTCAAAATTGGCTCGGTCTCTTCCTTCCTGGTGGAGCTTTGAGTGGAGTTAATAGACCGTCTCCACAGGGCGGTTCTCAAGCTGATTCGATGAATTCGGGTGGTATTGGGCCCACTGGACCAAATTTTCAATTTTTATCCGACGATGTAATGGTAAGTTTATACAAAATAGTACTTATTTTGTTTTATTTGTTCATACTTTTAAAAATTTTAATCTTTTTTCAGCCGACTTTAACGCCTAACCAGTTAGTAAGCGGTGTTGCGAGCACAATAAACAATGTACTTCAGCAATTATCTTATCCATCCTATGGTTAATAAAATTAAAGGTATTTTGTATGTACATATATATGTAGATAGTGTTGTTAATTATTTGTTTAAGATAGTCAAATATAACTGATAGTTTTTAAAAGTTTGTCTTTTGTTTATTTTCTTTTTTTTTTTATTTTTCTTTAACTTAAACAAATGGATTATCTAAATAATACATTTCTGTATGTATATATAGGTTAAGTGAGTTTCGATCTAACTAACTTCAAAATTGGTACCAATTCCAAAACTGCGTGCAGAATAAAAATAATGCAAGTCGTATAGACAATGGAAAAATGCCCATGATTTTATTACAGAACTATGGATTTACAGAACAAATTCGGAGTACAGAATAACGGTCAGCTCGCATTTATATCTAAATTCATTAAGCGAATAAGAGAATCGAATCAAATCGTTCATTGTTGAGGCAACAGTGGTCGAATTTCATTCCCCACGGTAGTTTTTGGCGAAAATTAAAAAAAAATTACTACACATTAATGATACATTAAAATGATACTGTTTATTCTACCTACATTACGAACTATGCAAGTATTCCAAATCAAGGCTTCACAATCACAATTAAGGTCAGAAAATGGTAGGTATCTAATCTATACGAAATTTCAAAATTCTTTCAAAAAAAATCGCTGTCAGTTTATGAATTTGAATCTGCAGAAGAACTCTCCAGAACTCCTATTCGAAATATTTGTGTTTCGTTGTACTACTTCAGCCTAACAAGATCTCTTCTTTTTAAAAAAGAATTTAAATGATCTTAAGAGAGACCAACTGTATAAAGACATCTCTTCACACTGAATGACGTCACGTTTTCAGTGAAAAAGTGAAAATATTTTTCACCTTAATTTTGATTCTCTTTCTGTAAAAATATAAAACATGAAACCAAACGTAATAAACTTTCAAAATGAATAATTTCTTTTCACGCCGCCTTGCGTCGGCCATCAAATCGACGTGAATCTTCAATATGAAAGAGTGAAAGTGAATACAAAACAAGTAATTAATGAGATCACAGTACACATATTGAAGGTAATACATATATTGCGCATCTTCAAAAATTACAGTGACCTGCCTGTCAGAATTTACAAAAACAAAACATTAGTATCAGGGCCGGACCCATAGAGTACCTATATTATCTAGAGAACCGACTCGTACCCCTCTTGCCTGAAACACCCTCAAATTTTATTTGAATTGAGTAAGAGAAAACTCTCTTAATTTACACTTCAAATGCACGGGACCACTAATACATGCTCAAAATATAGGGCAAACTGTATACATATTGTGTTTAGGGTTCCATTTAAAATGCACGGGACAACTAGCTCATACAAAATCTAATGGGCAAATCCTGTCAGCACAGCTTGTAAAGTGGAAGAGAACAACCACCTTAAGTCGGTTCTCTAGATAATATAGGTACTCTATGGCCGGACCAATGATTTGTGTAGGATGTGCAAATGCACAGGGCGCAAAATTCTGGGGGCGAATTTCCAGGAGCAAGCAAATGTATCTGATCTTGCGCAAACAAATACTACTGCCGTGTGCAACTTTTATTTTGTACACCCTGAGTCGCGAAACTTAAGGGAAAATATGTCAAAAAAAAAACTAATATTTATACGGAATCATATGGGTAGAGGTGCAGGTTTTCTATTACGCAAATTTTAATAGAATGGAAAAGAAGAAAAAAGTGAAAAAATTAAAGAGATAAGTGTATAGTCGAATCATTTTTGCGCGGGCAGTTTGTTTTTTGATTTGATTTTTTGGTTTTTTTTTTTTGTTAATGACTGATGTAACGACTATTTTTGTTGTATCTGGTCTGGTGCAGATTGTTTTAATTGTTTTTTGGCTTTGTTGGTTAAGATTAAATAATGTTTTTTTTGGAAGTATTTATTTATTAGAGACAAATAAATTGTATCTTGTGTTTTCGTTTTTCCAATATAGACAAAAAAAGTCTACCTCTTGGGTAATGTGGAAAAGGCTTATGCAAGTCTATCAGTGGATGTATGTATGTATGTGTGCAAATATAAAAGGGGGCGCTTTCTACAAATCATGCACAGGGCGCAAGTTTGGCTTGGGCCGGCCCTGATAAGTGTTTCTGAATCGCAGTGACCCTCTCCACAGTTTACAAAAACAAAATACAAGACATGCGCAGAACTGAACAAAAATAAAAACTCGGAAGATATGTCTGCATTTACATTGTTCAACTTTTCCAGTTCCGATCACTTGTTCCTGGATGAGCAGGGTAAGAAGTGAGGGGAATGGAAGAAATCGGTTGTTCCGCAAAACTCATCCGATTTTTCCAGCCTATTTTGGTTCTCTTTCACCTCCTTTCCAGTTTCTTGTGTGTGTTTAGTATACATGTGTCGTTTATTTGATGGTGTGAGTAAATCTTAATGAAAAATGAAGAGGAAAGCAATAAGACCGAAGAGTGCAACGACAGAAATTCTCATTGGAAAAATCGGACCATATGAACATTTCACCCGATTTCTGGAAAAAAACTTATGGGAAAAGTTGAACAATGTAAATCCAGACTATTACCTTCTATACGTGTACTGTGAATGAGATATCCAACTATGTTTCCATCTCTGTTCAATCCATAGAGAAAAATATGTTTCTCTCTCAACATTTTCTCAATACTCTTCAAAAAATAAGAAAAATGAGAGAATCGTGCTAACTGCGCTGCGCATGTACAATCTCTCGTTTTCTTATTTGTTGAACAATAAAAGAGTAACGGTTTGTGCCTCTATTCCGGCCTATGTCCATATCTGCAAAAAATAAATCTTCATCACTTGATCCCCTTTTAAATGACCAATATGAACTTGATAATTTACCAGTTCATTTTTTAACTATTAACTAAGTATTTAACTATTTCCCACATATTTTGAACACAAGTTTCACAACCGAAATATCAACAAAAAAAAATTGCAAACTGCCAGGGCCAGCTATAAATTATGTTGTTTTTGGTACAACAAGAGAGGTAAGCAAATCTGCCAAAAAATGTATACCTTCAAAATTGATGTTATACCTATATAAAAAAATAAAATTTTTGCCCAATGGAACGCTTAAATGGTCAAAATCGAATTTTTGACAGTTCCAAATAAAAAATAAATTGATTTATTTTACCAATGAAAGTCCCCCATAAGTATAACTTTCCAAATCAAAAACGTACAATCGGAATTCAAAAATAAAGAGGGTGGATGCGACCCACACACTGGTAACTTCCCAGTGGTTCCTTTAGAAACTAGAGACCCGATGTTATTTATTAGTAAATTCCTAATTTAAGATCTTCAAAAAACCTTATCAATATGCAATCAAGTAAAAACTCATGTCGGACCGTTTGCTCTAAAGCTAATAGGCGAAACGAAAATTTCAAAAATTCGTATGTCATTTTTTATTGCAATCTGTAAAAACTATCCTCTCAAACTCCAGAATTAATCTTTTGAATAAAACATGTTAGCAAATTCAGCCGAATTCCATCGTAATCGGAAACTTTACGAATTCCGGAAAAAAAACTATCACCGAACGGATTCGTAATGGCAATTTGTATGAGATTTTCCACTACGATGGATAGTTTTTTTCGGGACTCGTAACAAGTTTCCGATACGCTGCTGATGCGAATCGAAAAAACCCAAACAAAATTACACAGCGAAATCATGAACGAAAAACTATCTTGAAGTAAAATTTGAATATGCAGGCATAGTCATAGCATGAAACCCCTCTGGTTGGCCCACTTTAGACAGGGCCGGACCAACCATATGTGCAAGATGTGCAAATGCACAGGGCGCAAAGTTCTGGGGGCGCATTATCAGGAGCAAGAAAATGTAATCTGATCTTGCGCGAACAAACATTTGCATTTTAACCGTGAAACTTGTTCAAATAATCTCAAGCATCCATCACAACTGTGCTAAGTTATTTCTTGCACAGTAACTAACATCACTTTCAATGTTGCATTTGCATTCAATGAGAATTTAACTCGAAATATCGTAAAATTAAAGATCCTACTAGACTTATGCAAATTTAATCTTACCTACCTAATCTCAAAATATTCCTCCCTGTTCGTACAAAAGAAAAAAAAAATTAAAAATCTCAACACAAAAAAGTTCCACGCCACCTCATAGTCCCAAAATTAAAATGAATAATATGGCAAAGAAAAAACTTACTCATCCTGAATCATGTGGGCTAGAAGCTGCAGGTTTTGTATTATACACCGTAGGTACCTGTGTATGGGACTTCTGATCAAAAACAAAAAAAGGAGAACAAGTAGGTAGCTGGTTTTGGTGCATTATGAAAATACATACTCAACATACACCTCACATGTACAAGTTTTATTTTTTGCACACTAAAGCCTTAACTACATAAGCCAAAAAAGTGAAAAAGTACAAAAGTGAACATTTTCAAACTCATTTTGGGATAGTGTTTCTCACAGGAAAACTTATAAAAATGATGCAGAACGCTTAAATTTTGGTTTAAAAATAAACCCCCGTATTCATAAAAAAAAATTAGTTATTTCAGCTCTCGTGTTCAGGGAAACTACATCATGAAATAAGAATTTTCCGGACTCAAAATAAAGGCAATTGCTTACTGCTCCATTTGAGTACGGAAAAAAGTTATTCCATGGTATAGTTTTCCTGAACACGAGAGCTGAAATAACCAATTTTTGTTTATGAATAAGGCAGAAAATGTGTATATTATTTTTCACAAAATAACTGCGCTAGCTGGAAAAAAATATTTTTACTTTTGTAATTTTGCAAAAAGTGGCTAATGTAGTTAAGGCTTAAGTCGCGAAACTCATAGGAAAATATGTAAAAAAAAAACTTATATTTATACGGAATCATATGTATGTATGTTTATGTGTAAATATAAAAATGGGCGGTTTCTACTTATCTTGCACAGGGCGCAAGTTTGGCTTGGACCGGCCCTGACTATAGGATTTGGGGCAGGTGCGAGGTTTAGTGTATGCAAAGTTTCTTTTGCATTTAAAGAAACTGGATTCAAAGAAACTTTGCAATGTGAATGAATATTTCAAAACATTAATATTTTGGATTCCACCGCATCGGTTACGTACCGAAAAAAAAATTACATTTTTTTTTGTATTTAGCTGAATTAATTTCAACAAACTTGTTTTAATGGGCGCAACTTTCAGAAAAATGTTTAAAAAAATATCATACCCGTTATCCGGATTTAAACACCGAACATTTTATTCCCCTTACGTGTTCCCTACCGATTTTACTTCAATTCAATGCCTTTTAGCAACGAAATTGAAAACGGTACAAAAAATCTAATAATGCTGTCTTTTAAACACGTTTTTGCCCATTCTAGACGAAACTTTTTGTTTTTATTCGGGAGCCATGGCTTTTTCCTCGCTTTGCAACCTTTGAGCCCACCTTCTTGAAGCCTTCTTCTAACGATTCTAGCGGAAATATTTTTTGCAAACTGCAAACTGCTCCGTTTCAAAGACGTTCGTATTAAAAGCCGCTCTTCCATCTGCGTGGTTACTTTTTTTCAGCCTGTTCGTTTGCGATTATCATGTGTTCCAGTCTTACGATACCGATATAAAGCACTTTGTCAGGCACACCGCGAGCATTTAACTCTTCTTGCTATTTCACTTTGATTCTTGCCTAAATCGGATAAAAACTTGAATTTCGATGCTTTTTGACAAGCTTATGTCACTTTTTTTGGCATTTTCAATAACCTATTTTCAGTTAGCCAGTTCAGGTTCCTCAAGCTCACTGAGATCTCAGAGACCTCAGCAATCTTAAAAATCTGAACGTAATTCCTCAGTGAGATTCCTCACTTTTGCTGTCAAAAAACTGAGACTGATATTTTTTGCATTCGCTTGCTCAATTATTTTTTGTCGCAGTTAATTATTTAATAAAAAAAGAGATGGAAATTGGTTTTGACTTCTGGTGGAGAAATTCTGTTCAGGTTTCTCCTTCTGCTCAGTGGAGCTGACGGAGCTTGCTCAGTGAGATCTCAGAAACGTGAACTGGCTAAATCACTTATAAAAAAAACTTTGAAATTTTACCCTGTCATAATACTTACAGCAACAATCAATTACTGATCACGAACTTTAAAATTATATCAATTCAATTGTTCCATTCATAACGGGATATAACCATGAAGCCTCAACAACTTATTAATTTTTTCAACCTAATTTATATACTTCAAATGCAGTACAAGAAAAAGAAAAGAGATATAAGAAGTATTTAATAAAATAGAGCGATGCGTAATACTTTTGGCCAAGGCTGTATATAGTCTTTCCAGATTTTTGTTCGTTCTAGATTTTTGCGCATTCGAGATATTTGCATTTTATATTAAAAAATTGTTTTTTTTTTGAGATTTTTGCGCATTCGAGATTTTTGATTTTCGATTCACGTGAGTGAAAGTTTTATTCAATTTTCTTTAAATTATATTTCTAAATCTTCAGTTTTTAGAGTGCAAATCTTAACTGATATTTAGCTTTGAAATTCTTAAAAAAATCTAATTGCTTAAATTCTGTTTTTATCGAAATCGATACAATATTTGGAGCAATTATTTCCCTTGGACGGATAAATAAATAAATAAATTTGATGGCACAACAGCTCATGAAGAACTAGGGCCTAGTGACTTACAACTCTCAACCATTCCTGTGTGCGTGTCTGCAGGAATGGAGGGGACCTACAGTTTATTGCCGAATCCGAACGGCTAACGAGCGGCACTTTTCTGTGACAGGAGATACTCTTAGAGGATTTGTCAATTCCTCGCAAGAGGCAGTAGCCGTTTTTCTTTTAAATAAATAGGTGGCGAGGCTGGGGATCGATCCATTCGACGGATAGCAGAATACAAAACTTTCACGCGAATTTTCAGCAGAAAAGGGCTATATGTCATGATTCCTCAAATTTGACTACACAAAGCCTAGTAATATTTAACTACTTAGGCATATTTATTGACTACTCAGGCATTTTCATTTCCACAATTACTTCTTAACGGTTAAATCATTTAGGGCCATTTGCTGAAAAGAAACTTAAATATTTAAGTTCAACATACGAGCTTATGTGACAGTTTACGCTAAGGAAAAAGGGAAACATAAGCGCTTAAGTTGAACATAAATATATAAGTTTCGTTTCAGCAAATGGGCCTTAGAGGTATAGTAATTATTTTTTAGTACGATTAATAAAAGACCCCAGATGATTGTGCACAGACATTTGAATGAATTCGTAAAATTTGTTTTAGAAAAATAAACAGTTTGAGCTAAATACCATCATTTTTGGTCATATTCGAAAAAAACATCGAACTTAAGATTGAAATTGCAAATTTTGTGTGTTTTTTAAAACTAGATGCATTTAAGAAAAACTACGCTGCTTCATTCCAATATACATACATATCTAAGATTTTGAATAGTAGATTTTCTCACTGTCTCTTATTGATTTGAATTTAAATAAACTACGCGGAAGTTAATCATATTTGCTAAAACTCCTGTAGGTAGGTCGAAACAAACATAACAAGGAACTTACATACAAAACAACTTTCAATAGGAGGAGATTAGATTTAAGATACCTACACTATTCAGTTCGTCTAGCGCCGCCGGTACAATTTTCATAAAAGGGAATTATTGCTATAAACAACAGTAACCCGAATCAAAAAGAAGCGTAGGTAGTCCACCTCTTCATTTGCAGAATTCGTATGCAAAATTCACAAAAGTAGGTCAAATGGTTTCTATTACATAAGTCTTAATTAAGAAAAAATAAAATCCATTTAGGGTAAATTTTATTATGTACAACAACAAAACTAGGAAAAACACCCAATGCCACCATCAAATAATGTGTTTTAAGTAGTTCCAGTTCATGGATCATATTCCCACCATTAAAAAGAAGTGATGACGGATGCTTAGGATTGAATTAAATGTTTAGTTATAATCTAAGACCCCTCGAAAGTGGATCTTATGTTAATCAAACGCAAATGTAACGTGATTCAAGAGAAAAGTTAGTAAAATTTATAATGACCTTTGTAAATATTTGTTACATACCATTGTAAGAATTAAATTTCTTTTCAGTTTTAAAATGTTTAAAGAAGTTTTTTTAAGTTCGTGGAAAGTTGTGCTAATTATTATTATATTATTAGCCGAACTTGTTTTAAGTGCACCACAAGGATATAATTATTACGCGAATCAACAAAGGAGCTACTACGCCCAGAGAGCATTACAAGCTCAACGTATTCAAGCTCAACGATTAGCAGCACAAAATCGATACTATCATCAGCAATCTTACAGAACCACCACTACTCGAAGGCCAGCGGCGTACAAAGTAAGCAAAGCTGACTCGGAAAATGCCAAATTCCTTGGTTCACAAAACCAAGAATATGTCGAGTCGGAAAAGACATTCAAGAAAAAGGCAAAGAAGCTATTTGGAGCAGGTTATGGGGGAGGATACGGGCCAGGAAACGGATGTTATTTCAGAAATGCCAATAAACCAAAGTCCGAAGGACGAGTGTTTTGGGATCTCAACGTTTACAATGTTTACCCTAATGGAGGTTGTGGTGGAGGGGGATTTGGAGGAGGTTATCCGGGAGGGCTTGGTGGACCTGGAGGCTTTGGCGGAGGCTTGGCTGACCCTATTTACGGTGGCCGACCTGTTCGTGGATTTTTTCAAAACTGGCTCGGCCTCTTCCTTCCTGGTGGTGCTTTGAGTGGAGTAAATAATAGACCATATCAGGCTCCTTCTCAATCTCAACAAAGCAGTTCTCAAAATGATCCTGTTGACTATGATGCAAGCCTGGGCAGCACTGGATCTGGCGCTGATAGCTCTACCACAATTGGTGATGTTGGTTCCGATAGCGCTGCTGGCGCTGGCGGCAGTGGAAATAATAATTTTGTTCCTAATTATGGTGGAATGGTAAAGTGAAGACAAATCATATTTATCTAAATTTCTTCATATTTGTATTTATCTCGTTTCAGCAGCCAAACCTAACACCTGGTCAGCTGGTTGGCGGTGTGGCGAACACAGTTAACAGTGTTATTCAGACGTTGTCAAATGCACCTGTTTTTGGTTGATTTCTTAAGCTAAAAAATATACCACATTTTTTTGTTAATTATTTATAATTTGTTGTACATATTGTTATTAATAAATTTATATATTAAATATATTTGTATTTAACTTTTTTTTCTCTATAGCTAATGATGCAATTTCATTGGTAAACTCAGATTTAAATTAATCATCGCAAACGTTAAAATTTAATCTCGGATAAAATGTAGTCGAAACTACAATTCAATTCGCAAATAGCCTTAATTTAGGCCCTTATTACGAGTATTGTTTCTTTATCGACACACGACTTTTGTTGATAGTCGATCATCGAAAACTAGTTTTGGTATTACGTGTCTTTGTTTTGAATGAAATTTTTCGTTTTGACGTTCGATCTTTATCGTCCAGTCTACAATTTCCTGTTCGACTATTATTTTATTTTCAAAATAATAGCTTCGTTCGTGTACTTTCTGCACTAAAATTCACAGTCTATCAAATATTGAGAAGTGGGGATGAAATTCTCTCAGAGAGAAGTAAAACTGCGAAATAGTACACGAAAGCTTTGAAGAAATAATTTTTACCGGTTTTTTAACGTCAAATATTTGAAAACAAAAAAAATAAATATCGTCATCATTTCTTTGAAAAGATTTTCAAAATAAAATAAAAAAGTAAGAAAAAGTTAATTTATTACATTAAATTAAATAAAACAGAGGAGTATAAGAAAAGAGATGTTCTGGCAAATTACAAAGTGACTTTTGACTGAACTCATATTTCTGCCCGAAGAATTTCTTTGGGCTGAAATTAGCAGAAAGGGGAAATAATTTACTCTCTCGAGGCGCTCTCTTCTGCGATAAACTACACAGTTTTTGCATAAACGAACACAATTTGCGTTAAATTTGTAGAAATTCGTAGATTTGGGGAGTACGCGAACGAACCTAATATCTAATTTAATAAGTAGACAACTGATATAAAGCACAATTTCTACATTTAATAATATATTTTATTAAAATTAAATATTTTAAAATCACACTTACATATTTTGTAATAAATTACTACATATATGTATGTATTTCCCAAAAAAATTGACAGTTGAAAAATCTGTCGTTTTCGTTTTTATAACGAAAATTTTTTTTAAGGAATTTTTCCCTACATGTACCATCACTGACTCCAACCCAAATGAAAAAATATTGTATTTATTCACAATTATCACTTTCGTTATTCGCAGTAACATATATCCCTGTCGATCAAGATACATAATACCAAAAAGAAAATTTGTCAACTCGAAAGTTGAACGACACTCGTAATAAGGGATTTTATTTTCCAGGGCCCTGAAAGCGTAAAACGATTGAATGGCCGCGTTCGGGGGGCAAGCCAAACCTATCCGGATAGGTTTGTGTTGTTGTAATCCCATAGGAAAATTCAGCTGATGAACCAGACAGCTGCTGTCAAAAACAAATCTAAAGCTATCCTAAAATTTTCGGGATACTAAACTATCCTATCCGCAATTTGAGGAACAGCTGATTACAGCTGATTTTTGGTTTTCGGGTGTCGCTTGAGTAGTTGTTTGTTTTTATTTTTTGTTGTTTGTTTTTGGTTTTTAAGGGATAGTTCACAGTTCAATAAAAAAAACTTTTCAGCAGAAAAATTTTTTTTTGCAATAAAATCGCTCCCATAAGAATTACATGTATTTTTTTTTCGAGGAGGAACTGTATACTAGGCTTAAACATAAAAATACATATACAAATTGTTGCAAAAATGAACAAAATGAAGATATCTGTCAATTAGAAGGACACAACATACATTTTTGAAGACACAGCAGAGATCTGGGAAAAAATAATTTTTGGTACTTACTTGAACTTTTTTCAGCTGTTTTGATTTTTGATAGGTAACCTATCCGGTTCGTTCGAAAACATATCCGATACTAAAGTATCTCAGATAGCCTATCTGAGTACCCCCCGAACGCGGCCAATGTTCATCTTTATGCCTGTTATTCCATTTATGTATGTATATTTATTTTTAGATGTGATAGAGACAATTATTGTCAAGACGATGATTAATTTCAAAATTAATTTTTCAAAAACTATTCTCAAATAATTCAAACTAACGCCTAAGCGGGGCTAATTTACGTTCCCCTTCCCATACAATTTTTTCCTTGTCTCGACTCAACCTACTAGGTTTTTTGATGGGGCGAGTTTAGGTAACAAATAAAGTGCCAAGTGGCATTGTTTGTAAAAAGTTCGTGCAGCCAGGACTTAGGCAGTAACTTGTTTTTATTTTTCATTAAAACTTAATCATGTAATGTAAAATATTAAACAATAACCTTTTGAACTATGTATTTTCAAATAAATATACTAATTTTACAACAATATAAAAAATATATAATTACTATTATGTTATTATGTATTACATAATATATTGTTTATTATTTTTTTTTTTTCAATTAAAAATTAAATTTCAATTTGAATAAACTTTCACTTAAATCAATAACATAGGTCAATAAATAAATTATTTTAATTAAGTAGCTACAGAGAGACTTTTTGTTTTAAGTAAATCAAATAAGCATTAAACACTTTACAATATTTTCGTCTGGTATTTCGTTGCGACTTATACATAGGTACATCTACATATTATATAATATAAAATATTAACAACAGTCTAACTACAGAAGCACTACGATTAATTATACAGAATTATATATTAAAAAAGGTCGAGAAACACAATACAAGTGTTTTGAATTATTTTAATACATACATTATAATATTGTACAAGACACTAGACTGAAAATTTGGGACGCATCGCATCTGCTCGACTGCGAATTGCCTTTATTCTTTGGTTACAATAAACTCGGAGAAATATAGCGAGGAAAACAATCAGTACTCCAAAGACACCTAAAACTGATATGCTGTGGTTGTAGATGATACACGAAAGCATAATAGCAGCGGCCTGAAAAATTATGCAGAAGTCAAAAAATGTATTTTGGTTTTTTATGTTTTTAAATTTATTTAACAACTGCAAAACAAATTAAATGATATTTAAGAGTTAAGATGCTTTAATTAAGAACTAAACATATTTATTTCGACATTGGCTAACCGATAAATTGAAAACCAATTCTTTTTTTTAATGACTTGCTACATTGATGTAAAGTTATCTAAAACAAAGAAAACATTTCACAGCAAAAAATAAAATTATTGAACATATTATTAAACATAATACCTATGTACACATTGTAATAATATTTACCCCTTTTTTGAGGAGGTGTTTTGCGAACTTTATAAATTTAGCAAAAAAAATCATAGAAAACATTGCACGACAAAATTTATATTATCACAACTATTTAACGGGTAATGAAGAGCAAATTGTTAAACAATAAACCACTCAATTGAGAAAATTTTACGAGGGGGTGCTTTGCTAACTCAATATCAATAATATATCCTCAAACAAAAAAAAAAAAAAAAACAACTTCAAATTCGAAATTATCAGAAACTAATTAACGGTACATTTACCACCTAACCAATTATCGGTTGGCGAATATTGCTTCGCTAAATTTACATTCGAGAAATAATTGAGTAGTACCTCTAGCCGAAATGGTTAGTGCATGGGACTACCACGCCGGAAGTATTGTTCCGAATCCAACCTATTCAGAAAGTTCAGACTAGAACATTTTTTTCTCATGAGTAGTGTCTATTGCAAGGAATGTAATGATGATGATGTAAACTTTAGGTTTCCTCCATTCCTACCGATTAAAAATGCAAGTATAACTCAACTAAACATCATCCGATTCGGTTGCGGATTTTTTGTTCGTTTTATATTGATTAACACAAAACAGAGCCGAAAATTGGAGAATTCGAGCTGGATTTGTATTCAATCAGATTAACACACAACTCTTTTTTATAAACTGGCTACACTCGGAATCTCCACAAAAATGATAGCAATTTTAAGATCGATTTATGAAGACACCATAGCTGCTGTCTGGGACGGCAGAACAGACTTTTTTCGAACAAACAAAGGTGTAAAACAAGAATGCGTTCTGAGCGCATTACTGTTTATTCTGTTTTTAAATGATTTACACACTGAGCTCCCAACAGGAATCCTTCTAGAAGGGCTAGGAATCAACGTTCTATTATATGCCGATGACATCCTTATCCTCTCGGACAGTGCTCCCAAACTGCAAATCCTAATAGATAGTTTCATCGCATATTTCTTCAAATGGAAGCTAACAGTTAATCTGGAAAAATCACAAATAGTAATTTTTCGCAACGGAACAGCCTGGGAACAATGGTTTTTCAGAGGTATCGAGACAGCCGTAGTCAACCAATTTAAGTATCTTGGAATTATTTTTAATTATAATATGTCTTGGACTGAACACCTGAATAGCAGACTTACAATCTCAAATTTAAAATTCATTATGCAGCTTGTAGAACAATAATGTTGTATGGAGCCCAAGTCTGGGGATATAAAGAGCATGCGCAGGTGGAAAAACTACAACGTTTTTTTCTTAAAAGGTGTTTTCTTTTGCCAAACAACACGCCAAATTATGTGC
This sequence comes from Epistrophella euchroma, assembly GCA_947049315.1. Taxonomy (NCBI): domain Eukaryota; kingdom Metazoa; phylum Arthropoda; class Insecta; order Diptera; family Syrphidae; genus Epistrophella; species Epistrophella euchroma. Next base: position 122,733,293 of record OX346246.1, read on the forward strand.
TACACTTAGAAACGGGACTTCCAAAATCTTTCCTGACAACCTTAAAATTGCACTTTTCATTTATAACCAGAGTTATGGAACTACCGAACTATGGACTTCCCAGAATCCTATCGGAAATTATAATTCGGAAAATCATTTACTGGGCCAATGAATGGACGGAGCTTTTTTCGGAAGCCTCAGTTACATTGTCGTTTATGGCGCCTAGGTCTGAGATGTACAACTCACAAAATATTCTCTTAACAAAGCTTAAGGAAAAGCACTGGAGCACTTTTATGAGCAACGCACGAAAATTACAGTTCCACGATGAGTACAGCAACCTATCATACTGTGATGTCCCTAATTATTTTGAAGATACAAATCAACAAGAGGTGATAAGACTTATTTTAAAAGCACGTAGTGGAATACTTAATTTGAACGCAAGAGCCTTTCAAAACCACGGTAGTGGCTTATGTACGACTTGTAACCTTGATGCTTCAGAGAATACATATCATTTCATTGGTATTTGTCCCATAGTTAGAGGATACAGGAGAAAATTTCTTGGAAATTTTGAGTTAACCAGGTCACAGTTCCTCGATGTCTTAAACGGCCAGTGCTATTTCAATTTATATCAATTTTATATCAATTTTTAAAACTCGCACTTAAATATCGCTTTCAAATATTGAATGAATTTTCATAAACGTTAACTCACTATGCCTAATATCTAAATAATTAGCCAGTTCACGTTTCTAAGATCTCACTGAGATCTCACTGAGCAAGCTCCGTCAGCTCCACTGAGAAGAAGAAGGAGAAACCTGAACAAAATTTCTCCGCTAGAAGTCAAAACCAATTTCCATCTCTTTTTTATTAATTAATCAACTGCGACAAAAAATAATTGAGTGAGCGAATCCAAAAACTATCAGTCTCAGTTTTTGACAGCAAAAGGGAGGAATCTCAATGAGGAATTACGTTCAGATTTCTGAGATTGCTGAGATCTCAGTGAGCTTGAGAAACCTGAACTGGCTCATTTAACCTGACAGGCAACTCACACAAGTTATTTGTCATATAATTTAAATATCAAAATTCTTTCATTCGCCCTTTAAATTTATACAGTTCTGTATATCAGGACAAAATGGCAGATGAACCAAACAGATAAATTCAGAAGTCAGGACGGAAGGGAGTGCAATGTAGCCAATGAGAATCGAGTTACCATATTATCAACTTTTCTAACCTAACCTAATCGGATATGACACAAAACTAATTGCGGATCGGTAAATTGAGTATTACTTTCGTAAAAATGTATAAAATACAAATGATTCAATAGCCATACTTAGTTTGGTTATTGGATTTGGATCAAAAAATTTTAAATTGTAATTTCATGCAGAAAAGACAGCAAGTTAAAAAATTTCGAAATATTATTTGAAAAACTTAGAATTTCCAAACAAAAAACGGCGAGATTACTTCTACAGTAAACAGTTAAATTTTTGCACTGTAATTTTTTTTATCTTTAAACTTACCTGCCGCAATGTCATGATAATGGTGAACACAACTGGTCCAAACACAGAAATAGTGTAAAATATAAACAGCTGTCCAATAGTGGAACTAATTGACAAAACTATACAATCAAATATGAATTTCGGGTGCTGTAAATAAATATTTTAATTACATCTTTTCGTTAAAGCAATATTGGATAACTTACTTCGGAGGCAAAAGTCAAAGAATCCATAAATCCTCCTTGCATGGACAGCGATGCTGCTGTAAATATCGTACTCGACAAATTCACTCCGCACATCATTTGAATTGGTGACATAGAATAGCTTTTGAATAAAGCTCCTTGCCAATTCGTTGTAAAACTATCAAACACCATGTACATTGCCAAAAGAAATACACCCGTCAGTGTTGTTACCGACGAAGCTCGATTATCTTCAGCACTTCCAGTCATAAAGAAAACCATTCCAACCGATATCATCACTGCTGTCAGGTACTCATAGCATTCGTATTTTGTGCGTGACATGATCTTTCCCATCAACATCACCGGAATAATTTTACACGACTTAGCCAGAACCTGAGTCGGGAAATTGACAAACTTTAAAGCTTCATATTGGAACCAAGCACTCATGATATTCGAAAACGAAGCAAATGAATACTTATAAAGTGGTGTTCGATGACGCGGTTCTTGTCTCATCCTAATGCATATGCCAGCTATGCTGAAGGCCAATAACCGATTGGCGAAAACAAGAAACTGCGAATCTTTGAAATGTGAGGTTTTGCCTTCGAAATTTATGTACTCCTGAGTCATAATTTTCTCTTGAAGAACACCCCATGTTAGATAGGAACACATAAGGCCAGCAAAGCAATAAGTTAGCAATACGGCTTCTTGAGAGCTTGTGCGTTTAATGGAGCTATTAATTGAGCCACTTCCGGGCGAAGACAAACCCGGAGGAGTCTTTGTTTGTGAAGAATCGATGCGTTCGCTGTCGCTGTGGATGGTTCCAGTGATGCACATTCGTACAGCTGAATGGATGATAGTCTGATCTATGAAAATGATATTGTTGTAATAATTTGTATGGGAAGTACAATTTGCACGAACAATAACGTCACAGCTCAAAAAATACAATTTCTCAGGAGAATAATAACAAAACTTTTGCTTTTTAGTAACAAACTTTTTTAAGAACAAATTTAGTTATTTCATTTCCGGGTTAACTCTAAATTTAAACTGACTGTAAATTGATAGCATTTTTCAAGAATTAAAAAATAACCATCAGTTTGTCAGCCGTGAAGAATAAATTTTTTGTTTTTAGGTGGAAGCCAAACCCAGACCTCCATCGTAACAGTTCTTTGCTTTAACCTTTTCTGTATTTTTTTTTTAAATAATCTATAGTTTTTAAAACAAAGATTGACGCTTTTTACCCCCAGTGTGCTCAGTTATATTATATTTGGATGTGCTTTGTGAAGCAATTTGAAATCATTAAATGTTCTTTTTTTTGTTGAGAGATAATCCAATAATGCAAATCAAAAAGCTTTTAAAATAGAAATACAATGTTGTAAAGAAGAACCAAATATGTACTTTAACAGGCGTATCTTTAAATTTGTTTACAACTATGGTATGTTTGATGTCAAACTGGTAAATTTTATTATTGAATTTAATACTTAAAAACTTTTGCATGCATGATATAATAATCCAACCAAATTTAGATGGTCAGCAAAGCCAAATACCTCAACCAAAAAGGCCAGTTTGCTGTGGATTGCAAAAATGCACCTTATACCCACTAAAAGTTCAATACTCATTTGGGTCAAATTTTGCCGGGCTTTATACAAATCTTCTTATATGGGCGAACATATTTCGATAAGACAAGGAATGTGCATTTGATTTAGTTGCTTTTGTTAGTTACTAAGAAACATCAATAACTCACTTGTTTTCTCTAGATAGCTTGTGCGATTGACATATTTATAGATTAGGTAACCAGGTACAAATACACAGCTGTAACCAAAACAATTGACTATGAGCTTCAGCAGCCAAGAGTATTCTTTTGCCTGCGATTCTACCAGCTGTGACAATGTCTTCTGAGTGTAATATCCACCTAAGCTGACACGCATCAAATCCGAGAAGAAATGTATGATCAGCAATGAAACCAGAATCAAACCACTAAAAAAAAATAAGTTACTAACTGAAAAAGAAAGAACAAAAGCAAACATTATTAAACTTACCAGATAATCAAATCAGGAACTATATTGGCCATTGTGGTGATAGTACAAATCTGCAATGGGTTAGGAAGGTTTTAACTTGTGCGAAGCTAGGTTCTTGTCCTTATGTCGGTTGACACGTAATATTCAACGTAGGTAAATTTTGTTCTTATTATTATTCTGATCTTTGTTCTCTATATAAATCGCCTCAAGGCATTTAGCTATGCCGAAAGACTATTTGAACAGTATGGCATTTTATTGCGGGTCTCTTGGAAACAGAAGGTATAACCCCTTCTTTATTTTTGTTGTTTAATATATTCAAACAATACGTTTTGTGCTTAAATTGAAAACAATTTAGGCTCAACTTTCCTTTACGACATCCCGAATTTGGATACGCGGATGGTCTCATTCGATAGATATTCACTAAAAAACACCAAATATCACAATTTTAGGGTGAGGAAATATTTGTAAGTATTTTTAATTAATTTTCAAAGTTACACTTTTTCCATACAAAATGCATGGAAATAAATAAAAAACACCAAGATGAGGAGGAAAGAACTTCCCTTGTCGTGACAGTGTATGCTTAGTATTGCCAGACGTACACAATGGTTTTGGGATATTTTTTATTTTTGCGATTTCTGGGATTTTTATTCGGAATTTTCAGATTTTAGCCCGATTTTTAGGGAAATTACTTATATGATCAGTTATTAAAGAGTAACATTTTAACGGTAAAATATGCGGGAAACAAGTAACAGTTGCAATGTTATTTGCATTTTATTTGAGAAATATTGAGATTTAAAACTATTATTTAACCTCACTAAAATGTATTTCAAAATGAGTTTAAATAATAGTTTAAAATTTCGCGCGAAATTTTAAACTATTATTTAAACTCATTTTGAAATACATTTTAGTGAGGTTAAATAATAGTTTTAAATTTCGCGCGAAATTTTAAACTATTATTTAACCTCACTAAAATGTATTTCAAAATGAGTTTAAATAATAGTTTTAAATTTCGCGCGAAATTTTAAACTATTATTTAAACTCATTTTGAAATACATTTTAAATGAGGTTAAACAGTTTTAAATTTCCCGAAAAAAATTCCCAAAATAAAAACCCAAGTGAAAAAATACATGTCTGGCAATACTAAACAGACCGTATGACATTTCTTAAATTTGTATTGTTTTCAAAACAAAAACTTCTAAAAATTAATTAAAAATACAATGTATAAATGTTTCCTCACTTTAAAATTGTGATATTTAGTGTTTTTAGGTGTTCATCTTTCAAATGAGACTATCCGCGTTTCCAAATTCCGTGTATAAAAAGTGCAAATCGGTAAAAAAAATGCCCGATTTTGAAAATTTTAAACATTTTTTAATTGCATTTAGGGGGGTTTCCTCACCTTAATATTTGAAAAATATTCTATTGAGATGCCTACCTACCCCTAAAAAAAAAATCAACTTCGTAATCGGGATGTCGTAATGGAAAGTCGCCCCACAATTTATGCCCGCAAAACAGCCGTAGGCTATCGCTATCCCGCGCAGAGAAAAAGCAAAGTATGTTTTTTTATACTGAATGACAGCGAATGTCATACATAAAAATGAAAATAATGGCGATTTCCATGCAACAATTTCAAATCGATTATTTTTTTTAGCTGCAAGGAATCTGTAAAAAATTCGATTTTTTTTTTTGTGATTGTGTGTGTACCGTTTGACAGCAGTTTTGAAGCAAAAAGGTAAACAATTATTGCACGCACAAAGTGTTTAACAATTATTTAAAGTGCACTCAATTTTACGTGTGGTTTTGTACGATTTAAAGCAAATATATATCAGGAATTGGTTGCAAAATAAAACGAAACTAGTTGTGCGTTCATACAAGTAGAAAAAACAAACAAATTCCAACACGAAAATCATCAATCAAGGAACGCATCGGCAAGCTGGGATAAATGTACTTTGGGCACTTAATTTCACAGTTAATTAAACCTGTTGATCACTTTTAATTCATTATCCACACTTATTTGATAAATAAAACACATTTTTATAGATATATTTGTTTTAAATCTATTTAAACACACGACGAACACTGTGAATATTTGTTAAACACTGCAGCAAAAAACTTTTAACTCCTGAGAAATGTCAAATCTTCGTAGTGTGTGTGCAAATCCGTGTAAATCTTGCTAAAAACGAAATATTTCATTTGTCCCGAAAATTCGATTTTTTCTTCTAAACAAACTGATTTTTTTCTAATGTCGTTTTTCTTTTGCAAATAGGGATTTTGATCCCGGATCACGAATTTTCTTGGCAAAAGAAACGCAGATTGGATTTGTTTTTTGTTTGCAAATGTATGTGTGGGATGTCAAATTTAATTTTGTCAAAAATAATTTTAATTTAATAAAGCACAAAATAATTTTGATAGGCAAAGAATCAAAAACGGAATGCAAATGAAATAGAAAATCACAGAATCACACAATCACACAAAAGCACAAAATGACGTTTTATAAATAGTGTGTGTGCAAGTGCGTGTTTCATGTAGATGTAAATCTCTCTTTAATTCGGGATCAGAGATTTTGATCCCGAATTGTCAGGGATTGATTTTTTTTTTGGTTGAATGTAATGCAAAAACTTGTCCGGGATCAAAATCCCTCACAGGGATCAATTTTTTTTGGCTGAAAGAAAAACGACATAAGCAGAACCGATTTTTTTGTTGCATGGAAATCGCCAGTGCCTGTTTACATTAGGAGTGTTCAGTGAGGCTGTTCCGAACAGTTTGGAACAGTTTAGAACAGAAAAGAACAGGGGTGGAATCGGCTAAAGTGATATTTGACTATCATATTTTTTACTATCAAATTTGATAGTCAACTATTTTCCGTCTGTGTAAGATGATTGTTTGCATATCATTTTTTTTCTCGGTTAACTTGGTATCACCTGAATAAAAATATTTGACTTCTGTCAAACGTCAATTAATTTCAAAATAACCGGTGAGTCGCGAGAAAGAGTTTGCATTATCAAAAATAAAGGAAACAATTATCAAAAATGTAAGTAATTTATGTCTAAAACCCTTAAAATAATAATTTATGCTTCAATTATTACCTAGGGCACAAGCAAACAAAAACCAAATTAGTTTGCTGACAAATGTTATGCAAGAGCATACAAATTTAGCAAATTCGTTCTCGGGAAAGGGAATGAATTACAAATTATTATTTCGTTTAGGTATCCTTTCATACTTACTTTGAGTCGGGGAGGTCAAATATATTTGTTCCTCAAGTTCATGCGAACAAGCCCGACTCTTCTATTTTCTACTTCATTTCCACTATTTTCTTGGCTTACAAATAGTTGAATAGGCACAAAAATATTCATTTTTTTAAAAAAGAAAAGTAGAACACCAAGAAAAACAAATATTTCAAATTTCAAATTGTATCAAATTTTATCAAATTGACACCTAAATAGGTATCACCTGAAAAAGTCAAAAAAATATGATAGTCACTTTTGACTATCAGCTTACACAGACGAATTTTATTGAATTTGACTGTCAATTATCAAAAATCAGCTTACACGATTCCACCCCAGGTTTTTGCTGTTCAGTGAGAAATTTTCTGTTCTAAACTGTTCTGATTTGCTGTTCAGTGAGTCTGTTTGGAACAGTTTGGAACAGTTTAGAGCAGGATTTTCTGTACTTGCTTTTGAGGTAGAACAACTTAGAACAGATTAGAACAGGATTTGTGGGAAATGTCAAAATCAGTTGTTGTTCTGTTCTGTCCTGTTCTGTTCTGTTCTGTTCTGTTCTGTTCTGTTCTAACTATTTCTTCACTGAACAAAGCTATTGTATTTTTGACAAAGCATATTTTCGTTCATTAAAATGTTCCTCGTGTTTACATTATAGAGAAAAAATTCTTTCATTTCAATCTACCCATCCCTATCTCACATCCTTAACAACCATGTATCTCTCACTCACACAAAAAAAACTCTTCCTGCTCAATCCGAAAACATTTAATGAAACTGGCGCATCGGCGTAATTTGGGTGGAATTAACCCTTCTCTTTCTTACTCACACAAAATCTACCCATCTCACTGGATGCGCCGTTCGTCAAAAATACAATGTAAACAGGCACTAACACACGCCACGAACTACTTCACCGAAGCATATTGTCGGTAAGGTTTTTGGTCGTGTGAAATGAAAGTTATGTCGACACAGCAGTGCGATCTCTGGAAGTCGAAGTAGTATGCCGATAAGCCGATATGGCGTGTGAAAAGGAGCGAACTTGTTCGTCGACACAGTTTTTTATGTTGTTATTCGGTTTTTGTTGTCAAGTAGTGTTTTTGGTCCCGCTAATCTTAGATTCACTAAATAGTTTTTTGATAATTTCATTAAAAGTATCTTAAACACAAATAATAATGGAAAATGATCAAGAAAAATGTATTTGGACTCATAACGAAATAATTATTTTATTGGAAATAATTAAAGACAGCTGATTTTGGCATATACTTCTACATCGACGTATTGGCGTGTAAATGCCCATACAAAAACGAAATACTTTGTCGATGTGGTTGTTCGATGTGGCGTGTGTTAGGGGTAAATGTAAACAGGCACATAAATTGTTATGTGAAGTAAAGGTGAAATTGTGGTACATTACTAGCAGAAAATTTTACTGTGGTGAATTCATCCAGCCGACGCAATTCATTTCGATATTACTCTCCACCTGAAATATTTCATAGATTACAATTTCTCACTTTTGATAGAAAGAAAGAGCCATAGTATACCATTAAATATTTATGGACATTTTCATAGCTTACTATTTATCTCAAAAATTTCAAAGTTATGAAGCTAAAAGAATTAAATGAATTGTTTTATTTGGTTTGTTTGGTAACTTGAAATTTGTTGCAAATTTTCACATTTTGCTGTCAAAAGCCATAGCTAAAAAAAACCAAGTTTGGGAAACTTGGTGAAAATTTCACGTTACCAAACAGGCACATTGTTAATTTTGTTTAAATTCACAAGAAAAAGACCAAAATTTCCTTTTTTTACAATTAATTAATTCATTCGAAAATACACAAAACAAAACAAAAATGAAACAAGCCCACAAAAATGTCAAAGGGAAAATTGCTTCTTCATAGAATACTATTCATAGCTTTCTATGAGCAAAGCAATATGTGACAAGAAATTTTTTATAGAATACTATAAAGCCTAGTACGCAGATCGGGAAAATTTTTTTTCATTCAAATTTTTTCCCAGGACAAATTTAGTTTTCAGTTCTTTTCCTTCATGCGCAATTTTCATAGCATGCAATACAGTCACAGTATACAAATCTAAGGTAATATCTTGCGCAGGTTGTCAGAAATTAAAAAATGGTTGCTCGAGTGCTCCCACAAACTTCACTTCACAACGTAATATTAAAAACAACAACAAATATCGAAATTTAAAAAATGGTTGCTTGAGTGCTCCCAAAAACTTCACACCACAATAACAACAAATGTCGAAATTTGACATGTAAATAGGCACTGGATCCACCATTTTTGTAGATGCGCAGAACAGAACAAAAATGAAAACGCTAATGATATTTGGTCTTATTAATTAGATTTTTGGCTGTTTAAACTATGTCTAAGTATTTCGAAACAGTTGGAAATATGCTTTATTTAATAAAAAAAAATATTGCATTTCTCAAGGTTTGGACAATAAATTACGTTGTCTAAAGCAAGATAAAACGAAAAATCACTTTAGCAACAGTTAGAAAGATTTTTAAAAACTTGGACGGCTGTCTAAAGTTAGACAATGTTTATTAATACAACCAATTGCCTTTAATATATATACCGTGCAATACAGTATTCTATGAAATCTTTCTCGTGGAGTCACCATGTAATGTGAAATTTTCACCAAGTTTCCAACACAGGTGTTTTTTTAGTTATGGGTTTTGACAGCAAAATGTTGAAAATTATTGAAAATTTGCCAGAAATTTCCCGTTACCAGACTGAATTTTTTGGTCCTACTGTACATCAAAATCATAAATCTGGCAGTGCTGGTCATTGTCGATCAAAATGAATTTGTTCATCTTGTTAAATCAGCCATTTTATTCCATTTTGCATTCCTCGCGTTCAGAAACCTATCCAAGGCGGTGTCAACCTATCCAAAAATTTTCAGATTCGTTTAGTTGTTGTTGCATCAGCTGTTTTTTCACAAGGGATTACAACAACACAAAGCTATCCAGATCGCTTTGGATACAATCCTGAACGAGGCCATTTTCATTCAGAGGAATTGAATTGGTCATTTCAGGCGATTATTTTTTTCCCTAATAAATTGAATTGAAAAAAATGGGAAAGTAACTTATTCCTGAGTGATTTAAACATTTAAACTATAGTAAAGAAAATAACTAAAAATAATTGATCAAGCAGTGGAGTCAGAAAAATCTTCAAGACTAAATTTCATCCCCAGATGTCCAGAAGAAGGTGAAAAGAAACTTTATTCTTAGAATCAAAGCAGTGTATCAAGGTATGTATACTTTTTTTATAAATCTTGTGTAATATTGGAACAAGGAAGGTTTTATTAATAATCTAATAAATCATTGGTTTCAACATTTAATTGCTACTTCTTCAATGACGAAACACCGTAGATGGCAGAGATAATTCTATTTTTAGACAAAAAGTTAGCTTAAAAATTGTTTCGTGTGTTGAAATATAAATTCTTAATTTGAGTTGGAATGGGAGAATGTATATATTCTGTTTTACTGCCATTTTATTTTTTTTGTATGAACTTTGACAGAACGTTGGACAGAAATTCACACAAATGCACAGAAAATCACAGAGTTTCAAAGTAAAGGAACAAGGCTATATTATAATGAAGTGCGTGTACCGTTGTTTTGCTGTAAAGAAGTACAAGGTTAATTAAAATTTGATTCATAATAGGTTTTTTTTTGCTGATGTATACAAAAATAAATATGTAGGTGTGTACCTATAGATATATGTTCTTGGGACCAATTTAGTTTTCTTTTTTTTATAATTTTTGTATCCAAAAAAAACTTCAAATTTTGTCGGTATCCACGAAACCAAACTTACTTTGTAATTATAAATATACACTTGATCTTTTTTTGACGATTTTACTGTATTTTTTGTGAAAACGTCGACGACAGTCCATAGTCGCGACACCAACTGCGATATAGAAATATTGATTGGGCTGCTGCAACCAAAATCTAAAATTTCGTAGATATCTGAATTTATTTCGTTGAACGCAAAAAGTCGAAAGTCTTTGCGTTTGGTAACCGTCTTAAGACGCCGCAGTGTATTATCAAAACCCATAAGACAAAAACACTTTGGGGAAACTTGGTGAAAGTAGCAAGTTAACAAACAGGCATACTGTAATCGCTTAATGAAATAAAAAATGATGACGTCCAAGGTTTCTTAAATTTTTTTTTAGACCGGAAGACACCCTCTCGGATAGGTGACCGAGCGCAAGGATTGTACCTATCAAATTCTTATTCTCGTATGTACCTATACTTATGCAGGGTGTTTTGCATAAGATGCGAAAAAGGGCGAAGCGTGTGTTTGGTTGAGACAAGAAAAAAATTGAATAGGAGGAGGTTTATTTCCTCCTGTTTAGGCAAGAGGGGCTATTATCTAAAAAAAAAATGACTTGAAATGGAAAATAAATTGTTGGAAAAGAAGGACATCACCTATACAATGTCATGCTATAGGTTGAGTAAATGTACCCTAGGTACATTTTAAGTATCTTTTATTAATTCTTAATCTAACTCAAACACCAAAAATTAAAAAGCAATTTTTTTTACACAATTATCCTTGAAGATATATTCCTAAAATTAGCTATTAATATTGACAATTGAAGCTTTGAGATGAAGAATGGGGTAAGTGACACTGTTCATTTTTTTTTTTAATTTCTTAGCAATGTAAAGGCTAAAAGAAAACTAATTCTAATGTGATTGGCGGCCTTCTACGATCACTGGTTTTCAATTGCACTTGACCAAAAATTGTACGAAGTAAGGAAATGTAACACAGAAGTTCTACTTAAAGGACTTTAAACTCTTGTGTCTCAAAATTTTTCAAATGTCACATAGTGCCAGTTGTACAATCGTGGTTTAAATTTTGATCCGTGGTGCAGGAATTTTAACTCGCCGATTTCGGCGGGTTAACTGAGGTTCAACGATGGTTCAAGGTTCTAATATGCACTAAAAGTTAATTACATCCCTGAACCATTGGTGAACCACAGTTAAGCTAAGTATAGACGATTGTCAGATCTTACAATATTGTCAGATCTGTCAATGGTCTGACAATAGCGGACAATTAGCTGACAATTGACAAATTTCTTACAATGTAAAATTGTCCGTTCACACGATTGGTAGATTTTGTGCCAAAGTCTGACAATTTAATTGTCAGCTCTTGTCTGACAATTTTCGGACAATTATATATCTGACAATATTGTCAGCTTGAAAATTTTCTGTTCACAAGGTTGGCAGACCAATAAAAATTCAAATCACAATAAAAATTCAATTCAATTGAGGATTTCAAGATCAAACGAACTTTTAAAGAATTTCACTTTTTAATGTATGTAACCACTATCAAGAAGAGGATACTTTCAAAGTGATTTGGAAATCTAGTATCAGTGGTAATGCCAAAACAATTGAAAAAATTTAACTACAACTAGACATCGAGGGCGACGGACGACCTTACACACTACGAAGGAGAAATATGCCAGAGGTCGTCAAGACGCGCTACGAAGAACAAAAGTCCATATTCTTTATCAAATTATTAAACAAAAAAAAAAGAATTTAAATTTTAAATCATTTATTTTTTGAAAGACGCAAGAATGAGAAGATCTTGCAATAATTGAACTATATTGTTTAGAAGAAAAAATAAACCTTTGCGTAAAAAAAATTCAGCAGGCTTACTCTAGAGAGCTCGGCTGATTTAGAAAGTGATCTTGAGACTATGTTAGGTCTGGGCGAGTTGGCGGCAGGCTGCCTATTGTTACCAATTGCTAGTGAGCTAGTTTTTTTTTCCAGGTAGTGTCCCTGTCCACCCTCGTTTTGGCATTCTTCAAATTTATTTGATTGCTCGTATAGTTTCTTGGCCATTTTGAAGTCCAATTTTTTTTTTAACTTGTTGGAATTTGCTGTTCACTTTATTTCCATCGTATTTAATCTTCATTTGAGTAGATATCTTTCAATGGTTTTATTTATTCCGAAAAAAATATACAGCACAAGGAATTTAATATAAAAGTGAGTTTATAGATATAGTGCTTTATAGATTTTTTTCATTCTGTTCTGGAAAAACTACAAATTTCCTACAAAAAAAGTTTTTTTTTATCTCTCAACTTGGCTCCCACCGTTTGACATTTCGAACAATGAAGAAATTGTCAGCAATTGTAAGATGTTTTCAATGAAAACATCTGACAATGACCAATGAGTCTGACAATGTCCTAATCGTCTGACAATGACACAAATTGTGCGTTTAGACGATTGTAAGATACCTGACAATTTTTTGTCAGATTGTCATCTGACAATTACCTGACAATGACGTTTCTGACAATATTGTCAGACAAAATTGTGTGTTCAGACGATTGTAAGACATTTGGGACAGTATTTTCACTGACAGATCTGACAATATTGTAAGATCTGACAATCGTCTGTACTTAGCTTTATGCCGCCGAAATTGGTGAGTTAAAATTCCTGAACCACGGATCAAATATTTGTACAACTGGGCCTTAACATTCAGATTGGAATTCGCGACGACCAATTTGTTTTTTTCAATTAATCTTGTTTAAGCTATTAATTAACAGATTTTAGTATCTAAAAATTCTAACAAATTATATTCCCACGATTTTGTTCAGCATTTTTGAAGAATTAAGGTTTATATAAATTGTTTTAAATTACATTTATTCATTCATTCGTCGGTCGCTAGTCGCTCTCATGTATATATTCCTCAAACCCTTCTTCATCTGAACGTTTTAATTGTTTAAGTTATGACAATTTTTCGATCTTCATATTTTGCAAACATATTAACCTAGTTCCTTTACTTTGAAGCTCTGTGATTTTCTAAATGAATGAAGAACGCCATCTAAATTCTTGAAAAAATGTGAATTTTGGCAGAAAAAAATTTTATAATTGTTTGAGTGGTTTTCTTAAAAAATTATTTTTTATATATAAAACTTCTTGATATTTTTTAGAAAAAAAAATTGGTATGCAAGTACGGTTTTTTTTTTGCACCCAAAAATCTTATGCTCCAAGTTTGAATAAAGTCGCTTCAGTGGCTTTAACTTCCTATTGGGAGTTATTGTAATCGGTCCGATTTGTGAAATTGAAAATTTTGACATTTCTCGACGTTTCGAGGTCTCTGGAGTCGGATTACATTTAGCCAGTTCACGTTTCTAAGATCTCACTGAGATCTCATTGAGCAAGCTCCGTCATCTCCACTAGGTTTTCTCCGCTAGAAGTCAAAACCAATTTCCATCTCTTTTTTTTTAATTAATCAACTGCGACAAAAAATAATTGAGCAAGCGAATCCAAAAAATATCAGGCTCAGTTTTTTGACAGCAAAAGTGAGGAATCTTACTGAGGAATTACGTTCAGATTTCTGAGATTGCTGAGATCTCTGAGATCTCAGTGAGCTTGAGAAACCTGAACTGGCTAATTGTTTTTAGAGAGATGTCTGTGTACCATGTACGTTTGTACGTTCGTACGTTCGGAAGCTTTTTTTCGTTCACGATATCTCGAGAACGCGTAGAGATATCGACTTCGAGTAAATTTTATTTTACAGATAATAAAGCCGTTACGTGCTGAAAGGATTTTCAGAAAAATTCATTTAGCGGTTTTTTTATTTTAGTAATTTTTAAAAAAGTTTAAGGCAAAAAAAGTAGTAGCCGTGGCGTGATGGTTAGTGCGATGGACTGTCATGCCGGAGGTCTAAGGTTCGATCCCCAGCCTCGCCACCTATTTATTTAAAAGAAAAAACGGGTACTGCCTCTTGCGAGGAATTGACAAATCCTCCAAGAGTATCTCCTGTCACAGAAAAGTGCCGCTCGTTAGCCGTTCGGATTCGGCAATAAACTGTTGGTCCCCTCCATTCCTGCAGACACGCACACAGGAATGGTTGAGAGTTGTAAGTCACTAGGCCCTAGTTCTTCATGAGCTGTTGTGCCATCAAATTTATTTATTTTTTTATTTATAATTTTTAAAAAAGTTGTAAAATGGCTTGTTTCTCGAATATCTAGAAAAAATAAAGCTATCGACTTCAGCCTGGTTTCATTCTATGAATATTGATGTAGTGAAAAATAGGTAGTACTTAGAAAAAAAATCAACCCACAGTTTTTTTTTTTTTAATTAAAAAAACCATTAAAAATTGTTAAAAAAAAAAAAATTGATTATCTTGAGAACACACAAAAAAATTAAGTTCGGGTTAATTTTTTTTAATACACAAACTTATAGCTGATAATCGGTAAAGTTTGTAAAAAAATTGAATAAACGGGTTTTTTTCTAGGACAAGAAAACTGCAAAAAAAAACTGCTAAAAATTGTTAAAAATTGTTTTTGGCTCGAATATCTCGAGAACAACCTTTGATATAAACTCCCGAATACTAAAAGAATTTCGGGACGTATATGTTTATTCAGAGAAAACAGCCGAACTTAGGCCTTCTCTTGATTGCACAACTGATAAGGTTTTTGAAGATTTTGAATTGATAATTTTCTTATAAAAGTAAATATCGGGTATCGAGTTTCAAAGAGCACCAATAGGAAGTTATCAGTGTGGGTCAGACCCAGCCTCTTTTTTTTCTTAATACTTCAATCTTTTTTGATATTTTTTACAAATATAATTGCCATGATCATTAAAGTTAAAATCTATAAAAATTTACATTTAATAATGAACTTACAGGACAAGATCTATATGCCATACATTTTGTTTTTGCCATACATTTAGTTTGACTTGATTTATTGCTTTGATGCACTCCGCAGAATTTTTTCCAGTGATGTAGACCAGCCCATCATCAGCAAACAAAATTATTGTTCATGTCATTTATAAAAAAAGGAATAACCATACACCCAAAATCGTGCCCTAAGGAATTTCTATATTTATAGCAATTGATGAGGATATTTCATTGTTGTATTGTCGTTGTGTTGCGTTGTAGAAATGATTTAAAACATTTAAATTTTACCGATTTTATGCTATAATACTTTAATTTTTTTTTAATAAAATTTCATGATTTAATGTTTCGAAAGCCTGTTTCAAGTCTAAGAAAACAACAATCACCACATTTTTCGTGTTCATTGCCCTCCTCAAATCATTAATTACAAACATAAACTGCGTGTGCCAGAAACCGGCCAGAGAGTTCATAATTGTTTTTTTTTTTTTTTTTTCAAAGTTGAACTAAATGACCGCTGACTAATGACTTATAAATGGTGTTTGGTACACATTTTCGATCAAACACACCCTCAGTCCGCTGCCATTTAATATAAAAAAAAATGTGTAAGCATCAGTTTGACTGACAATGACAAACCATCAAACATAATTACATAAATCGGGGTACACATCGATCACGTATGACACTTAAGCTCACGACTGATAGGGTGTACACTCTGTTTGATGGTTTTTCAGGCGAACTCACTTGGCTCACAAAAAAATTTTGATATTGACTGACGCTTTAAGTTTCAAGCTTGGTACACATCATCGATTACGTATGACGTCCACTGAAGGTCAGTCAATATGAAAAACTTTTGTGAGCAAGATTGCCCACAAAGCAAAACATATTTGACTTTCAAACGTCCCCAATGTTATGTTATCTTACTTCATTTAACCCAAATGAGCCTGTTCCATATAAACAGGTGTTAAATTTTTATTAAAACAATATTTATGTACGTTAATATATTTTTTTTAATGTCGTTTCAGGTTTAAAAAATTGCATTGCAAATACTTCTGTCATATGTTATAGACAAAGTAAACAAGTAACGCAAGCATAAAAAAACAACACTAAACAAGAAATACAAATAAGGCTATACATTCTTTCAAAAAACTGGCTTTTAAAAGAAAAAAGGAGGAAATAATTCAGCATCAGTGAAAACAAAAAAATTATAAATTAAAGTAATCCCCAATACATTTGGTGGAACCGCAATCATCTAATATCAACAAAATTATCAACAAATCAAATATCAACAACAACAACAACAACAAAAGCAAAATGTCGAACTCATCATCTTTAAATGCAATCAACAAGATTCACATAAATAGTTCAACAAAAATGACGTTGAGCGATCGTTTTACAGCGTTCTCCGCACAGCCCAAAATACACCCGAGAACGTCGCGCAGAGGTGTCGACAGTCCAGTCAGTCGAGCGGCGTCCATAGCAAATCGCAGACTCTTGAAACAATTGGCCCAGAAGCACACAATAGAAGCAGCATTAAAACTAAAAAGAGTACGCATCCAATAAAAATCCTTTATTCAAATAACCCTAAACAATAATAAGTGGTGGGCTTTGAACAAATAATTAGAAACAACAAATATTTAAAACTAGTTAGATAAATACTGAGGATAATTAAGCTACTGTGAAGAAAAATTTAGACACACAGTCACAATAATCTAATTGATACCAACATTTTTTTCTTTGCCAACTTGCAGAGAAGCATGAAGGCGAGACCACAGCCATCGGCTGCATACAACCGGGTTAATAATGGTCAGCCACTAAAACGTGGATCCATAAAAGCCCTACGTCTGGGACCCAGTGGAAGGCTGCTAAAAGCTAACACCATTACAGATGTCGCAACGTAAGGATGAACTCTTTTAATTTGCTATAGGAA
This sequence comes from Epistrophella euchroma, assembly GCA_947049315.1. Taxonomy (NCBI): domain Eukaryota; kingdom Metazoa; phylum Arthropoda; class Insecta; order Diptera; family Syrphidae; genus Epistrophella; species Epistrophella euchroma. The sequence continues at coordinate 122,750,731 of OX346246.1, forward strand.
TTACAAAATATATCGTAAAACCAGACACACAGGCACAGAGAGAACATTTAAAAATAATGATCAAACGCTAATAGAAGATCGCTCTCTGTTGTACTCCGAGTCTTTGGATTGGGTCTCTGTCTCTATCTGATGACAGAGGCTTAACCGCCATCACACGAAGAATCAATTTTTTAATCTAACATTCTCCCTAAGAATCAAAACAAATCCTCATATTGTGTATTTCCCCCTCTGACAGAATGGAAGCAGACTTTTTGGGACGGCGGTCCCCGAGGCGATCAAACTCAGTCGCAAGAATAACAGAACGTATTGGAGGAAAAAACCTGCAAGTGGCTAGGTATCCTCGTCGTGCTGGTGGTCGCCCAATATGGGGTGCGAATTCTCAGTTGAATACCAATCGCGAACCACCACCAGCGGGACGCATGCGATCTAGAAGTCGTTCTAGAACACGGCAAGCCCCTGTACAATCCCCACTAATATCCCAGCCAGGAATATCGGGTCGATTAGCCCGTGGTCGTTCCAATAGCCGCTCTCGCCAAATGATCCGCAGTCGGTCACGATCCAGAATTGGTCGCGCCAACAGAATGGCCGATGTACGCGGTGTTAATTCTGTGCCGATTACCAGTCGTTTGGGCAGGCGACCACGTGCTCTGGTAGCAAGAGCTCGATCCGCCAGTCGTTCAGGTCCAGGTGCCGGCAGAAGGCCACTAAGAGGAGGTGTCACCTCTGGGCGGATTCAGAAGAGACGCAACTCTGTAAAGGCTGTAATGGGCAAAGGTACTTCTCTGGCCCCTGGTGGTGTGCAAAGTAGATTGAGTCGGGCCAAAGGAAGATTACCTGCAGTTGCGTCAAATCAAAGATTGAATAGATCAGCTTCTAAGAGAGGCAACGCCGCACGTGGTCGTGCTCGTTCAAGGAGTCGCGTTGATAACAGACCTTTACAGAGAAAAAATTTAGCAGCCAGAGGTGGCGCTGTCGTTGCCAAAAAACCAAGGGGTGGAGCGCAACGTGGTCGTGGTGCAGTTCGCACCGTTGGACGTCGAGGTCGCAGCCAGCAAAGAGGAGGTGCAACATCCGGTGTAGGAGCTCAACGTAATGGGAATGTCCAACAACAGCGACGCGGCCGTAGCCGCAGCCGAGGTCGGGGAAATGCTCGTGGTGGACGTCAACTAGGTAAAAACGGACCGAAGTCAGTAGAAGGCTATTCGTGAGTGCTTCGCTGCAGACTTATATAAAATGAGATAGTGTTTTGATTCCTCTAGTTAAGGTTAGTGAACAATTTTAATTAATTGCTGTTTCATTTTCCCTTAGGTACAACCGATAAGCAAGATGTGAAGAAAGAAGACTTGGACAAGGAACTCGATCAGTACATGTCGAGCACAAAACCCTCTGATGGATTGTTTTCCTAAATAATGGTGTAATTGAGAAATCTACTCCAATCGAAGAGTAGGAATCCAAAGAAGATGACATTTTTAATTTCAATTGTGGACACATGATTGAGTTTTAGTTAATATATTTAAGCTAAGTTTTTTTTTTAATAACTTATCTCGATGTATGTTTTTCAAATAAGCAGAAACTCAAAACTCTTTAACGATCGTAATTAAATCCAGCAATCATAATTTTGAAACATTTAATTAATGATGACATTTTGTTTTTTTGTACTCATCACATTAAAAGTGTCAAGATGAATATTTGAACTGATGTATATTAATAAAAGTAAATACATTTATGTTATTTTTTTGTTTTTGTTTATTTTACGCGAAAACAAGCTTGAACTTCGTGCTTTTCCAAACTCACCTTGTTGTAATCTACGTGAGAGATCAACGAAAGAAAGACTAATGTAATCGTACATTATTAAAAGTAAGCAATTAAAATTTTTCACTAGTCCTAAAAAAGTACACCATTCCCAGTTTAATTGAACCTCGGTTAATTGATTTTTTTCGCGTTCGAAAATTTCCGGTATACATATTTAGAACAGGGGTGACATGCTGGGCACTTATGAACTACAAAACGAACGGCAAGAAAAACGAAACCTAGGGAAACGATAGTCACGCATGGCGTAGAGCGATTATGAGAAACTTGAATGCAATCAAGAAAATGTTGCTGGATTAAATCGAAAAATTTATTTTTTTAATCACATCTAAATATATGCCAGTGTTGATTGACTTTTTTTTTTTCTGGTCAACCACTCCCAAAATTCCCTTTTACTAAACTCGATTTATTTTTTTAAATTTCCCACAGCAACAAAAGGGCCGAGTTCCAAAATGTAGAAAATGTTTTGATAAGGAAGTAATGCCAACATTTTTCATACGCATCAGCAACGCAAACTTGATGCTTTGTAGAAATATTACATTGCATAAGTCTGACGTTTTGGAATGCAAAAAAAAATTTAAATCGAAACAGCTAAAAAGTTTTTGGATGCGCAGTTTGAGCAATAAATGCGCATCTGATGAATTTTGGAACTCAGCCAGATCAATTAAAAATAAAATTAGATTTTTAATTCAGTTTATTAAAAAACTATACGGTACAGCCGAAAGAATGGCGTTGTCAAGAAATAATTCGGAATTATTCACCTATTGCAGACGTGAATGGAACATAAGTTGATTCTGAAATTTTTGTATCACTGCATTTGAGAATAATTTCAAGACATCGACTGAGATTATTTACAAGCACTTGATTTCACACATTGAGTGTGTATGGTGCTTTTTTTAGACCTTTCATTTCATATCAATTTTAGTTTTCTACCTCATTTATTTAATGAAAATATTTCACCTTATAATATTATACCTTAAAACCTTACACCCCTTATCTTGCTTAAACTTTACTAGCTCATTAATCCAGTAAGTTAAGAACAGCACAAAGTATACATAATCCAAAAATGATCGAATTTCAAGATCCACCGTTTTTTGTTTGTCGCTCCAAGTGAAATGCCCCACTATGCAACAAACAATAAAAATACAGTTAAAGGGAGAGTGCTGCTGATTTTTTGAATGATACAAAATGGCTTACAAATATCTTAATTCTGTTAAGATTGGGAAGATTGAGGCCGTTATCACGACAGATTTGTTGGTAAGAGAAGTGAGGGGAGTTCTCCGCACTATGACAAGAGGTACTCTTGGAGGTTTTGTCAATTCCTAGAAAGAGGCAGTAGGCGTTTTTGTTTTTATTATTATTAGTTGGACGAGTATGACACTCGATCGCACTAACTATCATGCCACGACTACTAAGGCCCGTTTGCTGATACGGAACATAAATACTTATGTTCCACATAAACCCTTAAGCGACACTTATTACTTTGCACCAAACGTAAACTCAAACACAAATATCATTAAAGTTGAACATACATAACATAGGTGGAAGAAAAAGTGTCTTACTAACTTATCACATAGAAGTTGCCTCGGCCACTCATCAATGGGCAGTACGCACCTTTTTCTCGAGAAAATTCGCCACCTCTCGAAGAAGAATTGATTTCAAACTTTCCAAACTCGAATGTCCAATCGGGCAAGTCATTAGCTCTAAGTCTGTCCAAAAAGAATAATCCAGAGAATTGAGGTCGGGGCTCCCTGAGGGCCAAATTTTTTTTTCCAACCACCGTTGGGTCATTTTGGCTTTTTGGTGTTGAGCTGAGTTTTGCTGGAACACGCAATGTTTTTTATTGAACAGATTTTTTTAGTGGTTTCACCACTTTCCATAAAACGTCTTCTAGCTAGCTTTTTGCTCTATTCACAAAATTGCAACGTGGTGGTACCTTCGTGGCTAACTCCTACCAAACCTCGACCGAACTCGGAAAATTACATGTTTCGACTCTGCCAATTTTTGTCTTTGGTTCCTGAGAACTACGAGCACGTAACCTTATGATTTTGGCGGTTTAATTTTCTAATTTCTTCCATTTTTAATTCCATGTTTTCACTAGTAAAGTAGAACTAAGGTTGTACTTTATTTTAAACCTATCAAACACTAGTTATTAGTACAAATTATTGCCACTTATTCGGCCCTATCAAGGTAACCGTCGGAGCGGAATTCTCTCCGATTTTCTACGATTCGGAGACATTTTGCTGGTCGGAGAACTACCTCGAAGCAAAATGTGTCCGATTCGTAGGAAATCGGAGAGAATTCCGCTCCGACGGTTACCTCGATAGGGCCGATTTTATGGCACCGCAATGCCAAATTATACAGGTTCAAACAGTTGTAACAGTATTATGTCACGACTAGGCAAATTTTAATTTTGGAATGAAGATTCCTCATTATATATTATTTATGCACCATACACGGTAGTATTTCTTTTATTTTGTATATATATTACACAAAGTTGAATACCAAAAAATTAAAAGCAAACGTGTTTATAAAATTATACTTGGAATACGACAACATTAAAACTACTTCAATATTGTAAACTTCTTTTTGTGCCAATATCATCAAGTATTTGCCTCAATTCCTCATCTTCAAAACGGCCTTCAAGTGATGGAATTAAGGCTTTTGCTTCTTCCGGTGCTTCTGGACAAAGATTACCCAGAGCAGCTAGTTCGAATTTATGCAATTTTTTTTGCATGAGTAAACTGGAATTTTTCAATAAATTATGAAACAAAGATAAGCCGAAGAAAATGGAATATAATAATACAAACCTTCTTACCGCAGCAATAGTTTCTTTGTTTTTGAATTTTCGAAAACTATCTGTGTAGCTGTAGGTTTTCATAAAGACTTCCGAGAATTCTTGTTCCTCGTCGGCTGACTCATTTTGTCTCTTCCTGTGGTCCAATAACATGTGAACTTCTGATATAAGCAAAGTTTCTGCATTTTCAAATTCTAAAAATAAAAGATTGTTTACGGTTTTGGTTCAGATGAAACCAATCCAATGGCAAGGACACGGTAACTGCTTTAGACATTTTAAAAATAATTTTATAAAATAAAAAAAAAAAAAAAAACAATAGCTTGTGTATATTTATGTGGGTTTATTAATATGTCCTTCTTCTAGTAAAAAGTCGTAAATTTGTCGCGTTTTGTTGACATCAATTTTTATCAATCGTCTAGCATCTGCCAATCTAAGATACCCAATCTTAGTATTTTCTGCAACTAATAAAGTTTTATAATTCATAAACGCTGCCGGTATAATACGAGCAACACTACATAGATCACGTTCGCTTTGTGTAAGTTTAGCATAACCCGGTAATCCTAGAAGTTTAAAATACATTAATATGATGAGCCAAGAGCAATCAACCCTTTTGCGACACAACATATTACCTATTATATCTATGGGAGCAGCTTTTTTTCGTGGATTTGGTGAAAATATATTAGGAATGATATATACTCCGGATATGGGATTATTTGGATCTGGTATCAGGGTTTTCCAATCGTTTTTTAAACGCTCGCTTTTTCTGTTTCGAGCTTCTTGTTGTCGTCTTTTTAATTGTTTGAAATATATTAAACCAGCATGGAGGGAGCGAACACCGTTTTTACGTAATTCGTAAAGCCTTTTTCCATACATAAGAATTGAGAAAAAAATGAAAATATGTATATAAATATTATAACTTAATAAAGTTAAATATTATAACTTAATAAAGTTAATAGGGTTTCCGTTATTTCCTCAACTTTTTTTCAGACACAAATCAAAAGATTAGGCCCTAAAAATGGTTTGGATTAAAGGGGCGAGTGAGAACAAACTAGTTCAGATGGATTTTACATTTAATACTATTTTGTCCGGCCTTTACACATAGATGCCTTTTTAGAACGAAGTTCTTTTGCCTTGGGTGGGGGGTAAATCAAAAGAACGACAAATATTTTTCGACCCATAGTGGTTTTTTAAATTATGAAGAACCACGGCCCAGTGACTTATAACTTTCAACCATTCTTTTGTGCGTAAGGTTAGCGGCATTTTTCTTCTTACAGTAGCAATTAAAAAAAAAGCTTTAGCCTTAAAGTTGATCAAATATTGTGTTTGAAGTCCGTCCATTTCACATGCAGGTCTGAAAATGGTTTTTCTTGGTCCGTTTTGAGGCAAGCGAAAAGTTGCAGCATAAATATACATCATAATATCATATAAAACCAACTCTTCAACAGCAACTCAAACGGGAAAAATTCGATTATAAAAATCAAAAGTTTATTAATAACCTGCTTATACCACTATATGTGGGTCTAAATATTGGCAAATGTATTCGACCCATGGAAGAAAACGATCAAGTCGTCCAAGTAGTAGGTACATATATTTGTTTAGATGTGTCGAAAAGGAAGCAGAAAAATGACGGGATGAAATATTATTTTATGTGAAAACAATTTAAGCATTTGCAATAGAATATTAAAGAAATTGATATGGAAGCAAGAGTTCGAGGTTCAGGTACTAATTAATAAATGCTTAAGGCATGGAAATATATTTTTATAAAAAATACAATATCGTATAATAATACAAATGAGAAAAATACTATTTTTCACCTGAAAATATATTTACGCAATTCAGTGAAATGACTCATTGCTTCCACGAGCATATCGAACTTCATGCCATTTGTTATTTGCATAAAAGCAAGGAATCTTCCAGCGTTGTTTTGTGACTCAAGTGCCTCAGAGTACTTTGCTATCCACCCCAACGTTCGACTTGCTACAATCAGACCATTGTCACGCATTATTCTATACCTACGATGCCGTTCGCTGCAAGCATAAGTGTAAAAGAAAAACTAGCTCAGAAAATCATGGGGTGGATGCAATAGAAATTATATTACTTACGCTAGGCGATGATTATACGCCTTGACGATAGCACAATGCAACTCTTCAGCGCAACATTTGTATTCACTTGGCCACTGGCTCAAATCCTCCAGATTGCTTATGAGACTCTCCGCTGAGTTATCATATGGGGTATCGAAGTCGCCGCGTGCACAACGATAGCCTGCCATAATTTTGGCATTTATAGGATCGTCGGCCTCGTGCCTAGGCGGATCTACACTTTTCAGTTTATACAAATAAGGAGTTCGCTCGGGAAAATAGGACTCGTTGCTCAATCCGAGCAATTTACGAAAAATGCCATCAAAATAGCACTCGTGGTAATGCTTTCGACATTCTTCAGGTGTTCGGGTACGCATTGCCTTGGCGATATCTTCCCAATTGCCATAACCCAATAGCTGTAACGAACGCAGGAAAAGCTTCTCTTCGAAAGCAGTCCAATCGGACCATGGAAAAACTTGAATGTTGTCATGGATTATAATGTACGGATGGGTATTGCGATGGCGGGCGATTTCTTTGCCGCGTGCAAAGCAATTTAGGCATAAGTTAATAAGGCATTCGGGACACCTCACATGGGGAATCTCGAGAATCTGTTTACAAGTCTCACACAAGTCGTGCGAGATATCTAGATCATTGTGTATGGATGAGGTGCGCGGTTTGTAATATTTAACCGTGTGCTTTGTATCGGCACTAGGTTCAAGTTTAATGTAATCATTTTCGTTGTCTTCGTTAACATTATCGTCTCGAATAAAATTGTTTTCTACTAAAAATTAAAATGCAACAAAAGAAGCTACCGTGTGAATATTTTAAGAGAATTTTAAGGGCAGTTTATGCAGATTCAATGTTACCTTTGGGAAATTGAAGATCGGCTGCATCTTCCTCTACCATATCAACTGGATTCATGAAAGACATATTGGGTTATTTTGTTTAGATACTTTATGATCTTTATATTTTTGTATAAACGAAATATTGCAGAATCCAAAATGTTGGATGGAATCAAATTTTAGAAAAACAACTCAACCAATTTTCTTGTTGTACCCGCATTTTTTTGACACACAGTTGTACCAACATTAGAAGGAAAAAGGTAAGTTCCTTTTCATAATAAATGTGGGTTTGTTAAGTGCACTTTCACACGAAGGAACTGAAGTTTCCAAAAACTCACCCATAGGAAAAAAAAAAGTGAAAATGTGATGAGCAAAAATATGCTTACCGCCATATTATTCACTCGATACATCCAGATTAACTTAAGTCCAGATGAATTTACATTGAATTTGTATGATTTACATCCAGATTTAAGTTTTAATCTGAATGCATTGAGTGAATAATATGGCCGTTAGAGAAGCCTGTGTGCGAAAAAATTGTGTTTTGTCTGTAGTATCAATCTGAAATGACATATCAAACACTAATTTCGCAGACTTTTTCGCACACAGGCATTTCTAGTGCATGTTTTAATTTCTCACTTTTGTACTTTTTGCAAAAAATACTTGAATGTAGTTAAGGCCTTTTGCACACGAATCGTCGTGTCATAGTCCCCTTTCACACGAAGATACTAGTTGCTGGTGATTTTTTTGACGTTTTCTTTAAATCTCCTTAACAATCTCTTGTACCTTTCACACGCAAGCAACAAAAACCCGGAGATTTTCTTTATTTTCCTTTTAAACTACCTTGGTTAAACGCACACAAACGTAGTGTAAAGAGAAACGTCAAAAAAATCTCCTGAATTTGTTGACCGGGAAGATTTCATTTCCCCCTCTTTCTTCCTCCCCTTCTCGCCTATGAACTAATTGTTGCCGGCAACTCAGTTGCCCTGTGTGAAAGGGGACATAGACGCGTTCAAGATTCGTAATGTAGCGACGGTTCAACTATGGCTAGTCTTCTGCACACGAAACGTCACGTGATAGATAAATCACTACATATTTTCAATCAATAGGCCAGTCCCACGAAGAAAAAATCTCTGAGCGCTCAGAGATTTTTGTTCGTGGGACAAAAAATCTCACCTGAGCACTGAGATATTTTGCTGAGATATGTGAGATGAAAATTTTTTGGATTCATTTCTCAGTTTTCTTTCTCAGCCAAAACAGCTGTTCTTTTGACAATCAAATTTAAATTTTTTTGTGGTGCGCAAGTGCAAAAGTGGTAAATAAATACAGAAAAAAGACGGAATGTTAATAAAAACTAAAATAAATTGAACTTTTTATTATTTCTCATTAATTTCAATAAGTTTTCTGCTTCAAAAATTAAATATTTTAGGCAAAAGTTGAAAGTGATTTTTCAGAATTTCAGTACGAGCACTATAACACATGAGTTTTTTACAATTGAGCGGAGAATGTTGTCCCACGAAATGATTTCGCCTCCGTCAATTTGACATTGAGCGCTCAGTGAGATTTTATTGTCACAATTTTGATATGTATCCGACGTTATACTTCAAGCTGTATGTATACGTCTGGCGACTGAAATTGTTGTACGCCCGCGGTGATTCCCACGCAAAAAAGTGTGCAGTGCACTGTACACAGAGATACGAAAACTTGTCGAACACATTCAAAAACTGTCAGTTGTTTTATTTTTTTTTTCGTTTGTTTTTGTTTGCAATTTTGCTATCTTTTTTAAAAAAGCATGAGCGAGGAAGGTTCTGAAGAGTCACCCAATATAAAAGTGCCACTTTATTGTTATTATTCGAAGTATTTCCTAGTAGAAGAGCTTGTATTACAAGAAGTATACCATAAATTGCATTACGGACGATGTTGCATTATTGGGAAAATCACAACAGATTCCACTGATTCTCGCAATCGCTATATTGAGAACATCCGTTTGCCTAGTTTACCCAAGTAAGTAGAAAACACAAAAAAGAAAACAACCTTTAATTTAACCATCATCCTAGAAATTACTCTCTTCCAGAAGGAACTGTACGTTTGTCAATTGTAATTAAAGATTTCCATCGCTCAGTTCCGGATGGAAAAATATGCGAAATAATAGGCGAGAGTATTCTGTACGATACTATCGATAAAACCGGTAATAAAGTTCCTCTAACTTCCAAAGACGTTGCTGAAAAATTGATCTATTTACGCTCAAATAACCAGTGCGAACTAGAGTACCAAAAATTTCTATTAAAAAGGTATAAACCGGCGATTGCCGTTGATGACATACAAGTATTAGAGCGAGGACATGAGTTAGCTGAGCGAAACATTGAAATACGAATGCTTTCAAAGAAGTAGTTCATTGCACAACAGAATATGCCTCCGATCTTGTTTGTATTTAAAAATATTCTTGAATATTGTTTTGAAAACTATATCGAAGACGATCAGATATACAGCGAAAAACTCGAAAGTGATTGGCTATTCTTCTGGACAACGAAAGGTGACGGAATTGTCCATTCGACTTGGTTAATAAAATATTCGGAGTATCTTTTGAAGGAAGACAAAGAACGAGTGAATCTAGAAGAGATTATCCCTGAGAAGAATAAAGAAATTATTGATCAAGAAGAAATCCCGTTAGTCCAGGACAATTCTAAAGAAACACCTTCTGAAGTGGATGCAAACAGTTGCCAATGGCAAGAACTCTGGAACACACACTACATGGAAATTTATGAAAAAACATACGAAGTCTTCTCAACAGTTCATCATCATCACTACAGCTTCTATAGACCTAGTGGGGAAGCATTGTTACAAGATTTCTCGTCATATCCCTTAGAGGAAGAGGAAGAACTGGAACTTTTGGACCAAACTGAACAACTTCAAGCCCTTGGACTTCCGACTTCGTTTGGTGGTTCAAACAGCAAATACCACAGAAATCGTCTGCAAGATTTAAGCAGTGATTCACTAAGTGACCAAGAAACCGAAGAAGATTACGAAATGTCTCCTTTGCAGCAATCAGCTTCCCAAAAGCATCCCGTAACCAAAAAGAAGAAAAACCGCAAACTAAAGCGAATGCCCAAATTCATTATTGAGGATAAATCACTGCGTAGCTATTGGCATAAACGTTTTTCACTGTTTTCTCGCTTCGACGAAGGAATAAAGCTCGATCGTGAGAGTTGGTTTTCTGTGACACCCGAAAAAGTTGCAATTCATATGGCGGAACGTTTGCGATGCGGAATTATCATAGATGCTTTTTGTGGCAGTGGTGGTAATTCCATTCAATTTGCACTAACATGTGATAGAGTAATAGCCATCGACATAGACCCGGAGAAGATTATGAATGCTCGACATAATGCCAGTCTATATGGAGTTGCGGATAAAATTGACTTTATCATTGGAGACTATCTACATCTGAGCCAAAGTCTCAAGGCTGATGTAGTATTTCTAAGTCCGCCATGGGGTGGACCAAAGTATATTTCTCAAAAGGAGTATGACATTGAAGAGTCTCTAGCGCCATTAGGTGCAACTGAATTAGCAAATAAATCAAGATTGATAAGTGAAAATATTGCCTTCTTTCTGCCAAAGAATTCGAATCCTAAACAAATTGCAAAAATAGCTGGAGTTGGGAACAGGGTCGAGGTAGAACATAATTACCTAAATACCAGATTAGTGGGTTTGACAGCGATCTATGGGGATTGGCTTATTGATAAGAAAAATTTATGATTTATGTAGTTATGTTTGTATGTAATTGCTTTTTTTTTAATTTCTTAATAAATCTCACTGTAAAGTGAATTGCGTTTTTGATATTTTTTTTCAGGAAAGGCATTTTAACTTCTCCACAAGCGGCACCATTTGTGTTGCAATTTAAACCAGGGTAACTGCTTACTTGGTAGTTGCATTTTAAATTCGATTTAGCTTGTATTCCTGCAATAAAAGCTGCTGCATTTTAGTTCCTTTAAATCAGATATGGAACCTCCTGCAGAAAATCTACGTTTACATTTCCCAAGAAATAAATGAAATGATAGATAAAAGCTGCCTAACATCTTTTAACAGTGGCACAGAAAGTACCACTTAAAATGAAAAAAAAAAAATATTAAAAATTAAAAAAGTACATAAGGTTTTTCAAGGTTTTTCAGGAAAACGCGTCAGGAAAAATTTTCTTTTTGATAATTTAATGTTTTATTATACGATTTGAAATATACAAATGGTACAAATCGATGATAAATCATTTGAAATATTTATTGCATTAACAAAATATTCTTTGGAGGAAATTCTAGAAAATGAATTTCCTGATGGAAACTCGTTTTCTGTACGAAATGTCCATCAGGAAAATGAATAAGTACTTGTTTTAGACAAAATATTTCTCCAAAATTAAATTTTTTGAATGGAAAAAATATTTCAATTGGTTTATCATCGATTCGTATCCTTTTTATATTTTAAATCGTTGAACGAAACATTGAACTATACAAAAGGAAATTTTTTCCTGATCTCTATAACTGGCCCCTTACTTACTTACTTACTTTAGATGGCGCTCACAGCCCAGGATGGACTACGGCCTCAACCAACAATCCCCTCCAGCCAACTCGGTCCCTAGCTAGCTGCCTCCAGTTACGCACTCCAAGTTGGTTGAGGTCGTTCTCCACTTGTGTGCGCCACCTAAGGTGGGGTCTTCCTCTGCTGCGCAGACCGTCAGGGGTAGATTCGAAGACTCATCGGGCTGGTGCGTTGGTGTCCGTACGCTCCACGTGTCCCAACCATTTCAGCCGCTGTATTTTCAGCTTTTTGACCAGGTCGACGTCGCTTGATTTTTGAAACCAAGTTCTGCAAATTAATAGTTTTTGAGAAATTAAATTTAAAAGTCAATTTTTTTTTTCAAGTTCATTTTTTTTTAAACCTTGCGTGATTTGGTTCCACTGTTTCTTGTTTTTTAATATTAAATGCTCTTATCAATTCTTAGTAGGAATTAGACATTAGTTTTTGAGAAATTAAAAAAATGTAAGGCATTCATGTTTGTTATGTTTACAAAATTAAAATTCATAATTAATTTTGGGAAGAAGTAAGTTTTTATTCTTTTTTTTTCAATTTCTCAAAAACTAAGAAAGATTTTTGTATCTGATTTTCAGTACTTGACTAAAAATTGATAAGAGCATTGAATACTAAAAAAAAATAGTGGCACTTAATCACGCAAAATTTTGAAAAAAAAATCAACTTGAAACAAAAAATTTACAATTATTTCCAAAAATTTGACGTTGAAATTTTATTTCTCAAAAACTATTCCTTTAAAGAACTTGAATTGAAAAGAACATGAATGGAACATTTTCTTTCAAAATAGCTACAGTACCAGCCCTATTCTGCTAAACGATTCTATCGAATCTTCCAATTCACGTGAATGTTTCCATTCAATTTGTTTTAAATTATTTTTTTAAATCTTCCGCCTTTAGAGTGCAAATCTTAACCGATATTTATTTTCGAAGTTCTTACGGAAATCTAACTGCTTACATTTTATTTTTGATCGACATTTATATTAAATGTGGAACATTCGTTTTCTTCCTACGATTAGCAGAATACAAACTTGCGAACGTTTAGCAGAATAAAGCTGGTCATTGTGTGTACTTTCGTTAATTTTAAATGATTTTTTTTTTATTTTGATTCAATTTATCAGAAATTGCCTATCCCCGCCCCAGGGGGGTGGGGGGTAGAGTTTTTGTCCTATACAATTTTTTTCTTAGAATTATTCAAGGAATCATACCCCAAAATATAAAGCACGAATTAGGGGACAATATAAAACAAAAATAATTTTTAAGAAGAGGAATAACAAAAATAAAAGAAAAATATTATTGTTGTAATTTTTCTTTTTTGTGAACTTTTCAACGCAAGATTTATTGATTTTGATTTCACTTCGCATTGATGTATAAAATAGGCTTAGCATATTTAACTTTTTCTGGAAGCGAAACAAATTGATAAAACCCTATAAACGTAAAATTACTTAAGCTGGGATACAGGTACTTAAGCTGGGTAGCAGATACCAGTTTAAATATAATTGGAGCTACCGACATTGGTTTTAAGTATGGATTTAATGAGTGAATGCATAATAAAGAAATTATATTATTTAACATATGTATTTTATTTTAATTGTGGTTTAACCAAGTGAATAAGTTGGCGGTTAGCCATCGAAAACAAAGATCGAGTTTAAGAGACTTATAAGGATTTATCCATAATAATTACCTTTACTCACAAAATTAAATATATGCTCTCGTGAACCCTCAATGAAAAAATAAAATCAGATGACAGCTGAATTCGCCTAGAATGTTTATTTACGATACCAATGAATCCCGAGTGAATTTTTTGAGCATCAATCACGTGGGAGACATTCCAAAAAACTTTTTTCGAGCCAACTCTTAAGTAAATTTTTTTATCTTGACGAATTATTCGGTACCTGTCTTTTAAGCTGGCCATACACGATAGAGCCAAATGGCTCGTCCGAGCCAAATTGCATCATGTAAATGAGTTCCATTTGGACTTTCAGCAGGTTATAAATCCATCAGTCCAATTGGCACCGAGCCATTTGGCTCGATCGTGAATGGCCAGCTTTAAAAACCTGTCATTTGATCACCAATCGAAAAGGCTTATTTATACATACTTAATTTATATTCTGACCAAGAAGAAAACACTTTTTTTAAAATTCTTTTGCATTGAACACGTCTATAATATATTATAACTGATTCACAAATAAGTACATCTATTGATATAATATATTCATAATATTCACTAATTTATTTTTCTACTATAATTGATTAAAATATAAATAATTTTTGGATTTAAATCCTCTTTATTTTTAAATACAAAGGAATGATAATTGTGTATTTTTTTTTAAATTTATTTATGTTTTTCATTTTATAACGAAATTTTAGTCTCGAGAAAACAATCTTAATAAAAAATGATGGTAAAATGAAGTAATTTGCCTGATGTCTTTTAATTTATTTCTAAAGCACTTAAAAATTTAAAATTAACTAATGGCAATGTTTAACACAATCAAACAAATGAAATACTAAAGCAAAAATGAAATAAATGCAATTCTAATGCAGATTGTTTTCACACTAAGACTAGATTTTATTAATAATAAAACATATAAACTAACTGATTCAAAAAAAAAAAAAATATGAAACAAATATTTGAAGTTCTCTATATTGTAATCGTTATGTTTAATTTATTTATTGCAAATTGATTTATCTCTTTTCTAGTACGTTATTTATTATAGGTTATAATGCAAATGAAAACTGTTTTAAAGTTAACAAAAAATCCATATAAAACAAAAAGTTTTATTCTGATTGTATCAGATATTATTTTTTTTTTTATTATGCATTTATGCACAATGAGGTAAAAAATAGATATTTAACAAAAAAAAATGTGGAATGTATGATTTTTAAACAAGTTTAAAGAACAACTTCATAACCTAAAAATCTTATTCTTAGAATTGGAAAATGATATTTGCAATTAGATGAGGAGCTAAGTTGCTTGTATTTAGGTCAGGAGAACTCTTCATCAAACTATTTTACTAACAAAGCATTTGACCTGAGACTAATATATAGGTATGCATGTACGTCGGTGGTTCCATAGAAAACGGACAAATCATTTTTCTACTTTGGAAATTATATAAAACTAGCGGATCCCGGCGAAAGTTGTATGAAGTTATATGGGTGTTATGCAATTTATTGTTATCACGACTTTCCTACTTTTCCGGACTAATTTTCCAATTTTTATCTCCGTAGTGTGTTTAACTGGTTCAATACAAATCCAAAAAAAAATCCCCATCCTATTTGGATGATGTTCAGCCGAGTTATACGCGTTCGAAGAAAAAACTAATTCAGAAAAGTTTTAAATTTCAAGATGTTTTCGAGATTTTTTGACTTTGTCGGTCGAATTTTCAAATTTTCGTTCGAATTTTTCAATTTTCGGCTCCGTTGTGTATTAGTCTGGTTTAATTCAAATCCAACAAAAAAATCTCCAACTAAATCGGATGATGTTTAGCCGAGTTATGTGCGTACAAAAATGGATTCATTTTTATATTAAAGATATATAAGAATTTATTTTTTTGTTCGTGAACGCATAACTCGAATGAACATTATCGGATTTGCATAAAAACTCTTACTCACAAGGCATTTTCAAAGGACCAAATAAATGGATATAATGCGAGGCAAGACTAGTACAAGAATGCAGCAAGACAACCCAGCTCAAATCATTTTAAGGTATCTGTAACTAGGACGGATTGATGGATTGATGCCATGCACCAAACCAGAATTTTTAAATGGGTGATAGCAAGTCATGGAGTGTGTAAGCCTAACCTAAGTTTAACTAAGTTTTAGCGGCATAAAAGCCGTAGCGATTGACGATAACGCATCAAATCAGATGGTTGGCAACTCTTAAGTGGTGTTTGGAACTTTGATATGCGGAGCAGGATTTTACTGCAGTAGTATGCAGAATTTGAATTAAGAAAAGCCTTTGCATATTTATTAGTTTTTAGTAATTGAATTTCAGCTGTAAACATTCAAGATCTATCCTAAATTACAAGGTGACTCCATGAGCACTTTTTTATTTAGTACGGTATAGAATTCTATGATTTGCGAATTTTTTAAGAAAAATGAAATAAAAAATAGATCTTTATTTCTATGAAAAGGGACGAAAAGTAATCTATTGAATATTGCTGATGGATCAATGGGTATCATAATGATAGCAATTAACATACCTGCATACATAATGTGTAAAACTATATATCTCGCTCTTTTTTTCTTTAAATTTGCTGAAGCAGAAGTTGAGGATTACACGTAATTTCACTATTAGAAAATTTTCTTTGAACATAACTCAAAGGTGTGACAGATAGAGTTGGTAAGGTGTTAAAAAGGTATAGTGATAAAATCCCCACCAAAAAAGGTGAAGAACTACCTTTAGTCACCAAAGGACCACTATCCTCTCCAAACTGCGGGCGTATATGCAGTCCCTTGTAGCTGTGGGTCTTCTTATATTGGACAAACACAAAGAAGCATTGCTACCCGCTCAAAAGAGCACATTAGTGCTGTTATCAAAAAACAGCGGGACCAAGCAAAGGTGTTAGCTAAAGAAAAGCACTACATCCCATGGCTAGTTCGTGAGGCAATTGAAATCAAGCGCCACCAAAATTTCAATCGGGACGTCAGTTATAAGCTCTTTCGATTGTGGGATCCTGTCATCAACACCTCACACTCATCATCCCGAATCAAACTTAAAACACCCTACGATGTAGTGAGTATAGTTTGCTCCCAACAATCTGCATCTCAACAACAACAACAACATCATGAGATAGAACCACCTACGCACCGCTACAACCTGAGTAATCAATCTAACATTTAACATCTTAAAACAGTTTCCCGGTGACCACGTTCAATGCAATTTAATGCGAAACGTTCAGGGTGAGTACAAAACTGCACTCTCATAAATTTCAATTACGCGGGTAATCTGAAAATAATAGTAATTATGATTTTCTTTGAACGATGACTGTATTAATCCGAGGCATGACGCTTTGAATCTATTCTCAAATTAAAACAAATCAAAAACTCATAAATGTAATAGCGATACAAATTTCCCCTGACAAAGACTCTATAATTTGGTATGAGAAATTAAAGGAATTAACCGACATTGTTTTTGATCTCCTATATTATACTTTTTATGAAAGATTACTTGTGGATCATGATTACGAATTAACAATGTGAAATAAATTTTAAGAACTAAGTGAGATCAACACCATCTCAAAAGTGAAGTGGGTAAACAAAATTCCGTGTAGCATTAACAAGACTTAACTACAAAATAGTAGAGGGTGAGGATTTTGAAAAATAGGTGTGAAATAATTATTGCTGTGCTTATACCCATACCCCATGTGGATTTTTACTAGTGGGTACTGCATTTTCTAGTTGTCGTGGCGAACCAATAATCCGTCGACTACTGCCAGGCTTGTTGGAACCTAATTATTGAATAAATAAAAAATCAAACTAAACTAATACATTATGAGCTTTATGGATTGCAATGTTCTTACCTTCGAGTAGGTTGCGAATTTCATCTGAAGGTGTAACCGCTAAGCTTTGTAAGTTTACTTCTTTCATTTCATTAACAAGTTGTTCAACCTGCAATGAATTGTTAATAAGCAGATTTTAAGTCTAGGGCCCGAACTACTTAACACAAAAACGAGCGAGCACAAAAACTTGAGCAAATCATCAAATTATCTTTCTACAAAATCATATTCATTTTGACGAAAGTTTCATAAAGACAAAAATGTTAAAATTCTCGTTTTCGATTTACGTAATTCGGCTTACGATATATTTTCAATTATCAAACCTGTCGCTTTTTTTCAGCTATTGCATTTTCAATCATATTGATTTCCTTTTTCAAATTTTCTGTGGCTTTGCTCGACGAATCTGTATTATGTATGGCTTGATCGATTTCAGTTTGAATCCGTTCCATTTCAATTAGAAAATCTCGTTCCACATTTTGCCTTGACGCGAATAATAAGTATTGGATTTGATTAATTTGTAATAATAGATCGTTTAGGAAAATAAAATTTACCGATTATCTTTTTGCCGACTTGATATAGCTCTTTGTTCAACTTGAATATCATCCATAAGGATTCGTATTTTATTTTTGCACTGCAATAGTTCAGTCTCACAATTTGCAAGCTTCGACCGTAATAATGTTATTTCAGATTTTAATGTTTTCTCCTGCTGTTTAACTAGCTCGTTTTCTTCCTCGACATATTGCAGCGTCTGTAACTGATTATTTATTAAATAACGCGTTTAGTATTTTGTTGGAAAATTTCATTGATTAACCTGTTCACTGCCTTGCCGGAAAATCTGATCAGCTTTTGTTATTTCTCGTGATATAGCTTCCAGTTCCTGAGCCTGGTCACGTTCTTTGTTTTCCAAATAAACAATTTCAGCATCATACTAGAAAATAAGACACATTTTAAGTTTTTCTCTTTTAAATTTGTTGGTTAATTCCGTAGTCCATATTGGACTGTAAGCGCCATCTAAAGTAAGTAAGTAAGGGACTCGCAATTATCTCTCTTTATATCTGTTGAGCTACAGGTTAAATGGAAACGTTCTTTTTTAATGTTTTAGGACATCAACACAAGTTAAAGAATTAAAAAATAAAATAAACAAAACGATGCTTGCACATAATAACAGTAAGTAGGAAGTATTGCTTAAAACTAAAGAAAAAATGACTCACCTTCGTTAACTCAGATTGTTGCGATGTAATCTTTTCTCGTTGGAATTTAATCAATTGAATCAAATCTTTATATTGAGCAGCTTCGAAGAAATTATCATTAAAGTCAGCATCGCTGATATCAGACAGGAAGGGATTTGTACACGCACCATCTCCTTTTTTTAAATCATTTCCAACTACACCTGTGCTGAATTCCAATAGCTTAACTTGAGTTTGTTGTTGCAGTTGCATTGGACTATTTCGAGGCGGTGGTGGATCTCGGTAGGGAGGGGGAACTAGAGCACCATTGGATGATATGAGCGGTGTGTTCTTGTACAAATCAGGTGTAACACTATTCGAGTTAGCTTGATATTTATTGTTAGAAGAGTTTCCATTAAACACATCTACTAAATTTTCACTGCTATTTGAAATGTTATTGGTTGCATCTTGCTGGTGGGAATAATCTTCTTGAGTCATTGTTGGTGAAGTCCGTCGATCTAGTGAATTTCGTACTTCTGCCAGATTTATTTCATTTGTAGAGTTTGTTTCATAGTAGTTGACTATTGTGTCTGAAGCACTTGTGGACGAGGGGAGGCTTAGATTAGACGGGGATTTTTCATGCCTTCCAGATTTCTGAGGGGACGAGGGTGAGTGTTGGGAGGCGTTAAGTTTTCGTTGTGGTACTCCTTTGACGATTCCAACATTTTCTATTGGTTTAGTTGTCTCTGAAGAACTGTAATAAATGCGATAAATTATATTTAGAATGGTGTAGTGTCAGCTTATTTAAAAATGATTAACTAAATAAATAATGCCTTTTGCCATAACTTCTAACAATTAAAATGTGATAATCAAATGGTCTTAATTCCATTTCTTTCATTTTAGAAAATTTAACATTAATTAAACATGATAAACGCAAAGTAAAAAAAAAAACACAAAAGTGGTCGGACTCGTGCCAACAACCATCAAAAGACTGTTCAAAAACTGGATTCGTACAACACAAAGGGCAGTATTAGCTTCCATTTGATATCATCCATCAAATGAAAGCTAATATGAAATAGGTAGGTATTTACGTTTACAGTTGCTTTTAGTCTAAAATGCAACTGTAAGAGTGCATTTTCTAACTGAAGGAACTATCAAAAACTTGTTTTTGTTAATGTTTGGAATAAAGCTATCGGTTTGTATCCTTTATTTTAATTGCCGTGCAATATAATGTACATTAATAACGGTTGCCCCCTACTATTACATTTTATACAAATTACTATAAATTTTGCTTTCTAATAAATAAAAATTCAATAAATGAACTCATTAGTTCTTAGCGAGAATTTCATGGTCAATTAATTATTATAGAATTTTCGAAACTTACCCAAAACTTTTTCTCAATTCTTTGCATCGATTAAGAGGCATGAACTCAGTTGCGGCGTGTATTGGCTGTTGCGGCTGCTGCACGGGTTGCTGCAGATGCAGATCTGACTCACTTCCATTATTTGCCAGTGGTTGTTTTTTTGTTGCTGTTGTTGCACCAAATTGCTGTGAATGTCCCTTCTCATCTCCGGCTGCTGGTCTCTTTGTCTGCTCTGATCGTTGCAATATGAATTGCACATCATTAGCGTACTCACCCCATTTGAGAAGCAATTTCAATGGATTCTCTGTGGGTGCCAGCAATCGTTCATTATTTCGCCACCTTTCAATCAATGTAAAACGCCCCACTTTCCCTGTTGCATGAGCCAGTGCAAAAACCACATCCTAAAAAATGTTTTAATGTTTTATAATAAGAATCAGCACAAAAAATGATGATTAACGTTTGTGTGACGAACTCCTCCCAAAAAATTCCATTTACCTGACAAGTTGTATTGACCGTCACTCCACATACGATTCTTTGAATTCCTTCAACCCAAACTTTTAGTTCCATATCAAATTTTTTTCTTGCCGTCTGAATTCTGCGCCAAAGTTTTGGAATTCTTAACCAAATTGTGTTTTTTATTTAAATTATGTTTACAGATTTTTTTGTTTTTATTAAATCAAATCGAAATCTACCCTTGTGGAACTCATTGTATTGTTTTTGAGTTAAAATATGTTGTCCACGACCACGACCACCCGAGCAGTAGTGGTCACATTAGTGATTGATTTACTGCTGCTACCGATTGGAATTGTAGACATTTGGGCTTAGGTGTGGATTTTGAATCGATTTTTGGATCGATTAGAAAATGTTAAATTGGAACAAGATTGGAATTTTTTGCTGATTAGTTTCTTTATTTACATTTTTTGTCGTTTTTAAAAAGTTTTCCTTTTGTTTTACTCTTACGACTTACGACACTACGACTACACCACAGACAACTACGAACAACGCCATTTTGCCCTTTTTTAGAAGTTTGCTTTCTAATGACATTTAGTGCCAAGTTTTCTTTGTGCTTTGCTTTTTTGTTTATTGTATGAAAGAAAGAGCCAACAGGTTGATGAAAAAGAAATGAAGAAAAAATGTTTCTAAAAAAAATTTGTATATAAACATGTTTATGTTTTTATTCAATGTTTTTCTATATCATCAATGTTGCTTTATTGTCTGTACGAAAAAGTGTTGCAGTGGTTTAATTTTTAAGGTACTTGCTGACCTGACAGACGTTGTCGAAAAAAAAATATTTCAAAAACATAGTTTTTATTTTAATTGTAAATTTTCTTTTCTGGTGCATAAATAAATAATGGTAATGGTTTTTCGATACAGGAACCGGTGACATACAATTGTTTATGCGAAAACCTAAAAAAAAAGATTCTTTACTTGGAACCACATTGCGTAAATAATATTCTCAATTTTTACTCCCAAGTACGTGTATTCAGAAACGAATTCTAGCTGAAAAGGCAGACAGATCATGATGGCTGAGTTTCAAAATGTAGAAAATGTTTTGATGCGAAAGTAATTCCTACAATTTTCATACGCACCAGCAACGCAAACTTGATGCTTTGTAGAAATATTACATTGCATAAGTCTGACGTTTCGGAATGCAACAAAAAAAATTTAAATCGAAGCAGCTAAAATTTTTTTGGATGTGCAGTATGCACAGTAAATGCGCAGTATGCACAGTAAATGCGCAGTATGCACAGTAAATGCGCATCTGATGAATTTTGGAATTCAGCGATCTCTTTTATTCCATAGGTACCAACGTTGCGTCTTAGAAGACGTGTGCCATATTAGAAGATCAAACATTAGCAATTTTTATTTTATTTTATTTTATTTTATTTTATTTTATTTTATTTTTTTTTTTTAAGAAATAAATTCTCTGTAATTTTTTAAACAACTTTATTTTACTCAAAATTATTTTTATTTAGTTGTTCTTTAAAAGGAAAACACTCAATTTTGTGTTGGGTTCAAAAATTTTGAATACGAACACTAATTTTTTTTTGTAATTAAAACTATTTTATTTAAATGCGTAGTTGAACAAAATAACTGAAAGCAAAAAAGGAATGAAAACATATCTAAAAAGGTAAAGCAGTAACACGATTCATTTTAAAGAACCTTAAATGGTCTCGACAGATTTCATTGAGCGAGTATTATTAATTCTTAATAATTTCGTAGAGCATTTCATCATAAATAAATTGTCTCAGTTAGATATCAGCACCACCTCCAATTAAATTAATAAACTATTTGAAAATGACAACAAAATATAGGACTAATCTGCGCAGCTTAAGCGCGCGCGCGCCGGTGCCACCACCATTTTTCATTTAGTTTCATGAAAACATTACTTCGAAAAATACAATTCATCTAGAGTCTAACAGAGATCCTAGAGTTTAAATAAACTACCCTACACTTTTTCTGATATCGGATTCTTTGTTTTGTTTGTTGTTTTTTTTTTTTTTTTTTAGGTTTTACTTAATTATTAAAAATTGCTTAAGCACTCTGGAACTTAATTTAACTTAACTTTGGATGTTGATGGTGCAATGTTTTTCGTCATTTTACATATGAGTGTGTATAGCGCTGGGAAATTCTGAATGAAGAAATATACTGAAGTCAAGTACGCAGCAATTAGAATCGTGAGAAAGAGGTCAAATACAGCTGGTTTCACACGGTAAACATATAGGTTTGCCTCTTGTCCCTCGTAGAGCATAAAGTCGGGTTCCCGTAAATCTGGTTTATCGTAAACGATTTTTACGTTTTTCAAATACTTTTCAAAAGCATTCTTAAGGTCGTTATTATGTTGCAACGATTTTATGTTAATCCACGAATTAATGAGTTTCTTGTTGATATCCTATAGAAAAAAAAACAATTATTAAAAAAAAACATTGTTGAGAAAGTTTGAAAAAAATCTTACTATGGCACCGGAGAATATTTCACCCTCTTCTACATTGTAGATATAACGAGCAAGTGTTTCAGCAATTACTTTGGTATTTTTTAGAGTACTTGAGATGATTTTATTGTGATCGTCTTTGAATGTGGTCGTTCGGACGGGTTCTTTTGGCGATTTGAGACTAGATAGAGTGAAAGCAGGTAGTCTTTTCATACTGAACCGTTCATGTTCCCATGCAAGCTGCACATCGGCTAAATTGATTTTTTTATGAACACCATCGACTGTTATATTGTTGTACTGTTGTCCAACTGATTTAAGGAGCTTGTAGAAGTTGTTCATTGCGGTTCCCTCTTTTGGTGGTTTCGAAACATGCATATACATGGTTCCACTTTCTGTATTTAAAGCTTGTGTTATTGTGTCCAAACAAAGAACAAAGTCAACATTCTAAAAAAAAATAAAATTAACATGTTAAGGACAAATTTGACTTAGTTTTTGAAAAAATATTATGTTGTCAATTTGCTTCAAACTACAAAATTACCGCTTATTTTACTTTACTTTATTATATTTTATATTTGTATTTATTTTATTTATTTGATTTACGTATTGCATTCAACTTTATTTTTTTTTTTAACTCTAGAATGAAACAGTGAAATAAAAATACAGCGGTATCAAAGTTAATATCACAAATTTTATTTGAGTTTGGACTAAAGGTAGTAAACAGCCTTACATAATATTCGTGTTTTTGCGCATATATACATATATACCCTTAAAATTAGGCTGCATAAAAATTCTTAGCCTTTTAACTATATCAAGAACAGTGACCGATATTCCTGAAAAAAATCAAATTGATTTTATCTCATCTTATATTAGCTAAGTGGTCATTTCTCCTGGATTTAAAGATTTTAAGGGAAATTTATATACTCTCTATTACAAATTATGATTTAATTTAATTTTATACAATTTTATAAGCTTCCTGGCAACTTTAAATTTAGGCCGAGACATGAAGATCTCTTGATCAATCAACCGAACGTTCCGATGAATCAACATTAACTCATACAAATACCTTGTTGCGGCCAAGGTACGGCTGCTGATATCTCAATCACTGCAATCGCTAGGTTCTTCTCCGGTAGACCGTCTTATAATCTCTTACCAACATCAGAAATTCTGCCACGGATTAAGAAGAGTGGTAAGCCCGCTTGGTTTTGTAAGAGTCCTTCGCGACTAAAATATGCCATGATAAAAATGCAAAGTAATAATTCTGAATTTGAGTCCGATATTTCTGCTACAAATCATTTAAATATTTCTGACTTTTCACTTTTTGAAGATGAGATTTTGCTAATACTATTGAAAAAGGATATCAGGTAGATGTAATTTATACGGACTTTTCAAAGGCATTTCATAAAGAGAATCATAAAATACTTCTTAAAAAGCTTGAATCTTTAGTTTATTTACGATCAATTACTGAGCTGGTTAAAGAGCTATCTGAGTAACCCTCCTGAAAAATCTGTTAAAATTTTCAACCACTTAGGCGTTCCTCAGGGCAGCCATCTTGGCCCACTTATGTTCTAGTTATTTATTAATGATTTTCCCTTATATATTTCTTATTCATCATGTTTAATGATTGCAGATGATGCCAAAGTTTATAAAACAATAATATTCCTTGCATATTGCCTTCAGCTTCAAGAGGATTTAGATAAAGTGTTTATTTAAATGGTGCAACTTGAATTATTTATCTTTAAATATAGGTAAATGTAGCGTTCTGTCGTTTTCAAGATCATCCTTTCCTATTATTTATGGTTACAAAATTTCAAGCAATGAGCTTGAGAGAGTCTGTAACCATAAAGATTTAGGAGTTATATTCGATGCAAAATTAGATTTTAGAATGCACGTAGATTACGTTATCTCCAAAGGCAACTCTATGCTTGGATTTCTGATAAGAAAGGACTTTTAATTTCCTTTCACGTTAAAGTGTCTTTTTGTTAGTTTCTTTCGACCGGTGTTAGAATACTGCTGTATTGTTTGGACTCCGAACTATAAAAACGCATCAAATAGAATAGAAAGTATTCAAAAACGTTTCACGAGGTTTTCGCTTCGACAACTAAATTGGACCGTACCCTTGCCGGCATATAAAGCCCGATATGCTTTGATTGATTTAAAAAGTCTGGAATCTAGGAGAGTTTACTCTCTGATTTCTCTTGCGCGTGATGTTATAACTGGTCATATTGATTTGTCCTCCTTTACAATTGCTCTTTAAACCATACACTCCAGCGCGTTGTTTAAGGCCAAGGGTTAACCACTTTTTCTCTATTCCATACCATTCAACAAACGATATCAATGAACTAGTAACTCGAGCGTGTACATTTTTTTAATAAATATGCCGTTGTAATAGATTTCGAATGCTCAAAAAATGTTTTTAAAAATAAATAAAATATGTCAATGCAAAATAATTTATTTTTTCTTTTTTAGCATAAGTCTTATATTGTTTAGTATTTTTTGATGTACATTTATTTTATACTAGAATCGTCCAGTGTCGAAATTCGGCACTTTCAATTTCGCAAACAATTTTTTTTTAAATATTGAAGAAAAAAAAAACATTTTTTTAATTTTTTTTTTTTTTTTTTTTAATATGCGACTTCGACAGTACAAAAACAAAAATGAAACACAGTGTGTAAATGCGTGTCTCAAGTATATTTTGCACATCTCCGCAATTGTGGCCTTCCAACCATATAAAATTTATCGAAATCGGTCAAATACTTTTTGAGAAAATGGTACCACAAAATTTATTTAAGCCTATTTATATATAGATTTACATATATTTATTTATTTTATTTTTATATTTTATATTCTAACCGATCTCAAAAAGGTGAACTTATGTCCAATAAGTCTGTTGAAAGTGACGGCCTTGCCGCCGATGTGTTAAAAGCAGCAGACGATCACTTAGTTAGGAGTATGCACCAACGTATCTACAAAATAGTCCGAAGAAAATATGGCCGACAAATGGAAATTCAACTCTGCTTCACCGGAGCTCAGCACGTTGATGCATTTTTTGAAATTTTAGTAAAAAAAAAAATATAGTTCTTTTAAAACTTTTGATAAACGTGAACTTTTTCAATCAATTAGTTTTTATTAAATGGGGGTAAATCCACAAAAAATTACAGATTTTAGCTCACGGAATTGTTCCTGTGCTTCTTAACCGAAGGTTCGGATTTTGAATTCTACTGATGTTTAAGATTTTTTATAACGAAGTTAAAATAATATGAATATTAGCAAAAAACGTTTTTTTCTAATTTGTAATGGTTAAAAATTTTGAAGAAATACAAATGCAAAACCTGTTTGTGGTATAATAACAACTGTTGATGGAGAGGAAGATATACCGTTTGTGCATCAGTACCAGGAAAGTAAAAAAAATCAAAAACTGAACTTTATCTACACGTTAACATTTCTAGCGATAGTGTTTTACACTTAAACTAATAAGCTTTGATAATACTACCTTTGTTAGAATAGTACTCATTCTTCTTGGTGCAATTAAATATCCAGTAATAGAAACTAGATCATCCTGAGTATATGGTATTTTATCGGATTTAAATTCGTTTAGGAATGTATATTTTGTTTAGAAAAATGTATTATTTCAAATTACCTGTAATTGAACATTTTCATCCAGCCATTTTTTCACTCCTTGAAAGTTTAATAATGCTCCCGATTCCGAGAGTAAAAACATCAAACGAAATTTGGGAGCAGTATTGACGGTGTTATGAAGCTTGCTAAACAAATCAGCAAGTGTTAACAACACAGCGGTATCAGCATTGAGGGGGTAGTCCTGGAAAATAAAATACGACAATATTGATATTTGTAGTTTAACAAACTTATTTGTTAAAACAGCAAAGCACTTCACTCGAATTTAATTAAAGGGTACATAATGTTGAAAATATATTGTGATTTACTTACATTATATAGTCCAAATGTGTTTAAATGGGATGTGATTATAATCAGTGGCAACTTTGTATTCACTTCTATTTCAGCGGATTTTATATTCTTGGTTGGTGCTAGTTCTCCTTGAATAATTGGAATTTTACTTTGTTTGTTTACTCCATGGCTGGCACCAGTTACAACAATTTGATAGCCATTGGCTGATATCATGTTAAGAAGTTCTGAAAGAGCCGAAGAACGCTCAACTTTTCCAGCTGAAGCAGCTTGCTGGGCAGCTTTCGATGCGTCACTTGCTATTGTTATATCGGATATAACCTGGTCAAGATCTTCGTTGTAGGTAGAGAAGTATACGGGAATTGATGAAACCTGAGCCAACATTGCTTGCTCAAGTAGAATTAAATGCTAAAAAGGATATTCGAGAAGTTTTAATATTGAATCAACACGAGATTTTTTTTTTTGACAAATTATTAACATGTTACAATAAAACGTTACAGAAATATATGCATTTCAAATATTCTCATCAGATTCGTAAAGTGGTGCTAGTTTATCTTAATTTCTGAATAAATTTGAATTTTTCATTCACTAAAAACCTGTTGCTGACATATTTTAAAGCAGGCCAGAACGCATTCGTTTTTTTTTTTGCACTTAAAATCGGTTTTCGAAGACATCATGAGAGAAATACAAACATCCGAAACCGTTTTTTTTGTTTTCTAACATAAAAATATACACATAGGCATCTTAATCAAAATGAGATTTCAGAGATATCGCTCCGTCAAATAGTAAGCAAGCGAATCGAATCTTTTTTCTTTAGTATTTTTACAGAAAAACTCTGAAATTTTGTTTATGTAACTTAGATTGCTGAACTTGTCTAAGGAAACAGTACTTATCCTATTTTATTAATATTATAAATGTGAAAGTTTGTTTGTCTGTCTGTTTGTTCCTCTCAATCTTCGAAAATACCGAACTGATTGTAATGAGAGAATTGGTAGAACGACAACTTGGAACATGAGGATGGACATAGGCTACTTTTGTTTTCAAAATCTACAACAGTTTATCAAAAAACAAAGTGATAAATTGTTTGAAATGTCATTTTTTTAAATATAAATATATCAAAAAACAAATACCAAAGTATTTTACAATCATAAAGTTATTTAAACATGCGAAGCAAGGCGAGCATGGGCCTGCCAGTAGTTCGATATTTAGATAATCCTTTACCTACTAATACTCTTTGTGTTCAGTGCTTTATTTTTTTTACTTTAATGCAAAAAATTTTCATGCATTTCTAGTTTGATTTCCGTAATTGTATCTTTTCTACAATTATGTAAACATTTTTCCTTGTTTTTCTTATTATTACCTTCTCTTCTGATAAATAGAAAATAAAAAAATATAAATTATTGGATTAAATATGTGATCAGAATATGTAATTTTAACAAGAGTTTTATTATTTTAGTGATATTCAAGAAAGGTATCCAAAAAAATTGTTTGTAACTACCGCAGTAGTTTCTCCAATCATGTCTATGATATTTTGTACTTTTTTAACGACTTGGGTTTAAATTTATTCGGAAAGTATTTTTTCTAATGAGTATTGAGAAGTGCTTTAATATTCTTGGTTGAGAGAAAGTCGCATGCCAATAAGTATGAAATAAAACGTCGTTCAAAGGTCGCCGCACCTTTGCTTAGTGGGACGTATTCGGGAGGTGCATCTTTCGCTGAATTTATCGAATGAAGAATTTACTGGGTGGCGTACGTTGCTGACTTTGATTAATCATTTTTTTACGGTTAGAATGCTATTTGAAGAATATCCCACGTGACGGTTTCATAAATGAACTCTAAGTACTCATAATAGGGTCAAGTTCATAAATAAACTCTACCTTTGTACACTTTATACAAAATTTGGTTTCATTTTTTCAACAAAACGATGCGGGACCAAATCCTAATTGTTCCAAACTGTTTATCTCACCCCACATTTGATTAGAGTAATAAGATAGACGAGTAGGCAATAATCTATGGTTGTTGCAATACGTGCAAGACTTATTAAAACTCGGCTACTAAGTGCGGTTTTACCAAAAAATTACAACCACTCCCTTACAACCGTAGGGGCAGTGATACAATAACTCAACATTTATTATTTCGTGAAAGACATCCCTTCATTTATAAAATCAAACAAACAAACAATAATGAAATTAATGTTAAGAAAGCCTTATGAGAGTCGTGGTAATTGCAGACTTTAAATGCTTTGATTTAATAAGAATTAATTTACCTCTTTATCCTCAGCTGATAGGGATGCAATGTTGTTTGGCAATAGGATAACCAGTCCGCCCGCTTTCTGGCGAATCTCTCTAAATTGATCTATGGTCATGTCTTGGAATCTAATCAATAAAAATGACTTTTTTAAGATAGCTTTTTTATGGAAACCCTAAGTAAATGTACATACTTTGTCACCACGCAATGCCTCGACGTTCCCCATGAATACAAGGATTTTGCTTCCAGTGTTAATGCAGATGCTCGGCAACCTAACCAATGAGTAAAGTTAAATATCTATTTAAAATACCACACATGGTTTTTATCTGAATGCATCTGAT
Source organism: Epistrophella euchroma (assembly GCA_947049315.1). Classification (NCBI taxonomy): domain Eukaryota; kingdom Metazoa; phylum Arthropoda; class Insecta; order Diptera; family Syrphidae; genus Epistrophella; species Epistrophella euchroma. The sequence goes on from OX346246.1 coordinate 122,780,293, forward strand.
TAAAATTAACTTAACCTAGATTTATGTACAGAAGTTAACAAAAAAATTATATATATGAAGAATATATTATAATTATAATAGAACGAAATTTATTTTAATTAAATTAGTAGCATTTACCATAGGGGACACCATTGACGTCGAATTGGGACATCCGTTGGACGGTGAATTCACTGGATGCCAAGACTGGATTCGAGGAACAAATTATCAGAATCGGTAAAGTAATAAGAAGATAATAGGGAAGGCCACCACGGAATATGTCCGCAAAATTATCAGCTTCTTCGAACATTATTGAATTGAGGTATGTAGTTGTTTGGAAGAGTTTTTTATTTCAGAAATTTATTAAACTTAATTCGAGAAAAGAAAATTATAACTTTTTGTGGGAATTTTACGGCACCGAATGAGAAAAAATTTATGGCAAAAAATCTGACATTTCGATTGACGTTTGACATATGACGTGAACTTAACGAACAAAAAATTACCGAATACAGAGTGATGACAATTTTTATATAATAGGTCTGTTCTCTCCCAAAACTGCAAATTTTTAGGCCCGTCGCCCACTAGGCAACTTTAAAGCCTATCGCCCGCAACTTTTTGTATCTCGGAGTTGTTCGCGGAACTTTTTTCCCGGCAACTTTTTGTCGCTTACCCTCACTCACAGGGCAACTTTTTGTTGCCGGCAACCTTATCTGTCAAAAATATGATGTCAAAAAGGCGTTTCCGCTTGTCATTGTGGTTGAAAAAATGGAATATGCTTTCCTTTTCTTCAACAATGTGAGTTGGTATTTTTCTTTAAAATAAAAAGTTATCATACCTATAATTCACATTATAATAATAAATAATATAATATTTTATAATTATAAATATTCATGCCGATTATGGAATCACTGCATCCGCAGTGAATCGCAGTGTAGTGCTCTCTTTTCTCTTCATCGATTTTACGTGGAAAGAAAAGAGAACAATGTACATCGAATCACTGCGGGTCCACTGTTGTGGATTTCATAATCGACATGATTGATTTATTTCACATTACCAACTTACGATTATACATAGCCAGACAACCGGAAAGCAGTCATCACAAAAAAAAAAATATGGTGACAAAAGTCAAAGTCTGGTTCAACGGAATTGCTCAGAAATTTTCTAGTGGGCGATGGCAAGCAACTTTTGTTGCTTTTTTTTTTTTTTTTTTTTTTAACTACTAAACGCGCACGAAAGGAAAAAACACAAGCAAACAATCGATTAACTATAATATGGTTTTCGATTCAACCATTTCAGATTTGGGGGTCAAAACACAGACCAATAGTCGTGAATCGAACGAATCTTTTCTTTTTTAACTGTGTGAGTTCTTTTTGTGCAGAGTGGAAGGTAGTCAAAACACGCTTTTTCGTAATAAATATGAAAAAAACTTCACTAATTGCACTAATTAATCGAGTCCAATTTATTTTATTTTTTGTTTTGATTTTATTTTATTATTAACACGGGCCACAAAGAAATTCTGACAACTGACTTTTACCGCCATAGTCCCCTTCCACACGAAGATACTAGTTGCTGGTGATTTTTTTGACGTTTTCTTTAAATCTCCTTAACAATCTCTTGTACCTTTCACACGCAAGCAACAAAAACCCGGAGATTTTCTTTATTTTCCTTTTAAACTACCTTGGTTGAACGCACACAAACGTAGTGTGAAGAGAAACGTCAAAAAAATCTCCTGAATTTGTTGACCGGGGAGATTTCGGTTCCCCCTCTTTCTTCCTGCCCTTCTCGCCTATGAACTAATTGTTGCCGGCAACTCAGTTGCCTTGTGTGAAAGGGGACAAAGAACGCACCGCATGTATTCTTCATGCTCCTGCTCTTTCAAAGTGACGGAGGGAAATTACTGAGCGCTCTGAAATATAAACTGATCAAATTTTATCTGAAATGTTTTCCATCCATAAACACGCCTACGAAGAAAACGTCATGCAATGGCTGCCGGTGGTTCATAATTTTTTGTGAACCGAAAACTCTGTGGTTTCTCTTAAATCGATTCCAATATATTTCAATTCAAAACAAAAAATAGAATGATTGGTTAACAATTACATTAAGCTTTCAACATTAAATAAGAAGTGCTAAAATGAATCGTCACACTAAAGAACTATACATTGGAAAGAATATCCGTGATTTGGAGAAGCACTACGATCTTCCTGATTGTAGAGGAAAAAAATTCACAATGTATGTTAACAAATTTTAACTTCTAATTTTATTAAGTAATCCGTATTTTAGGCTTCTTTCGAGTGCTCGTAAACTTTTGGAAGACGCTGAGCGTTGCCAACTAGATGGAGACGAGGAGCAAAGTTACATACAATACATGAAATTTTTCAAGCTTATTGGTTGCATTGGCAAAATGCCTGACTATAAACAGCATAAAAAACTAGTTAAACAAACACTCGGAAACAATGATGATATGACTAGCATAATGAACAAGTTGGCAATTATAAATAAATCACTTGAGAGCAGATACAAGAGTTTATCGGACAAGAAGAAAGCCGTTGATTTGAGCGAGTTGTATGATAACGAGAACGCAAGCAATGATCGTTTGATGCAGACCTATGACCCTAGCAGGAATGCATCTAATGGTTGCACTGATATGAATAATTTTGGTCTTATTTCTTGTGAAGAGCTTCATCGCTTGATACGTAGTTCGGCGAGTCTGTTGATTATGGATTGTAGATCGAAGACGGATTTTCAGAACTCGCGTTTGAATTTCCAGTGGTGTATAAATGTTCCAGAAGAGTATATTCAAACAGGGTGAGTTTTGCCTGCATGCCACTAAACTGAAAAAAAAAAATAAATTCTATAAATGGGAAAGACCTGCTTTTCACAGTATGTTAATGCATCTGAATTAAATTTAAATTACATTTTTTGTATAGGTTATATAGTAAAAAAAAATAGGATTGTATCAATTACGTGAAAGCACTTCTAAGCACAAAATGTACATAGGGACTGCATAAAATATCTTTTGTGGTTCTTTAAAAAATATTAAAATTACATTATAATACTAAGTTTAACGAGCCTAGCTGCCAAATCTATTGGCTCTTTAATTATAAGGTTAAATAAAAATGTTTGCTCCAGGGTTGGGACTTGATAAATCGTAAATCGCAGCAAACTGAATATTCCGAAATTCTGTATTTGAACTTTTTTCATTTTTGAAACTATATTTCTTCTATAATTTACAGAATTTTGGAGTATAGAATGCAGAAAGACCTTAATTATTGTCTGTTAGATATGATTCTCATGATTCCAACCTTATTTCTTAAAAACTTTGCTGAAATTATCCCTTTTCGAAATTTGATATTGTGAAAAATTATGTAAATTAAAGAAAACGTAGTAATCATTTCCAATACCAAAACTATTTTTTTTTTATTTACATAAAAATGATAAATGTAAAAAAATTTGGAGTTCAATACATTTTTGAACTCACAATAAAGGAACAATGAAAGAATAATAAAAAGACAAATATTATTTCTTGTATAGAAACAGCACAACAAAGTAATAAACGAATCCAGAATTTCAATACAGAATTTCGGAATTAGAGAATGTCGTTATACGCAGGCAGAATTTTGTATTTAATGAGTTTTGAAATGCAGAATTCAGAAATGAATTTACAGAATATTGGAATACAGAATTACATAAATCGTTGCTAATAAAAAAAATCAATGAATAAATATTAAAAAACGAAAATGTTTGAATTATACTGACTCTACATAAATTTCCATGACCATTCAAAATCGCAGTAGATTGTAGGAAAAGCGCAGTGACGCATGACGCAGTAGATTTAAAATTTTAGAAAAAAAGCGCAGTAGATCTACTGCTTTCGCAGTAAAGTCCAAACGCTGGTTTGCTCCTGTCATAAAATTTGATTGCAGATTTTTTGTTTGAAAATGGAAAAAACATTGCACTATCTGGCTATGTTTGAAGTAAGGATTGTTTTATATTTATATATTTTCAAAATGCAATTGTGCAGAAAAATACCTTTAATACTATGAATATTATCACTCAATGCTACGGCTCCACCTGCGTCAATGTCAGCGTTCTTAAAATACTCTCATATTCATATGAGTTTCACCACGATTGGTGAACAAATTGTCGTTCGGTGTTTGGTGTTCCGCTAAAACACTAATATTCAGTTAAGAATCGAAATAATTTTCTTTATTTTGTTCAAAAATAAAACCAAAATGCCTGAACACTTTATTAGATTAAATCTGTTTAATGTACGTCCAATGTGAAACTTTTTTAATTTTTGCCTCCTCACAGCTCTAGAGAAACCCAGGATTTTGCATATTCATGCTCATGATCCGACATAGCCATGGTCTTCGTTGCACCTTGCGGAATTCTTACCCTCCAGTTAGAAGTATATTTTTTTCTAGCATTTTTAACTGCACAGTGATGATCATCATTCGACTCTCTGTGCAAAGTACAGAATTCATCTCCTTGGACCACATCTTTGATAAGACGGTATGAAGAGAAAAGAAAAAATGCATTCCCCACTCTGGAGACTTCTTTCATGCGTTTGTGTTTTTTTGCTTCCTTTTCCTATTCTGTGAAGAAGATGAAGACGGAAGTCATCTTCTATTTTTTTTTCTTCATTCGTATGTTGCCGAGGTCGATTGCATTGCAGGTTGATAAGATGTTCGATGTTTAGCCGGTGATTAAATTTATAGTTTAGAATGGTCATATTGTCTTCCAACATTCGGTATGAAGTATCTTTATATACATACATATGTATGTATATATATTAAAAGGTGTACATGAGGAAAGAATTAGTGAACTTTCATTTTTGGTATGGTTAAAAATAAATTTAGAGGTTTTACATCGACGGACCACTTTTTTTAAGGTTTACCTTGATTTATAATTACTGTGTGTGTGTGTGTGTGTCTGCAGGAATAGAGGATTTGTCACTTTCTCGCAAGAGGCAGTAGCCCTGGACCAGCCAAAAAAATTTATGTTTCAAAAAGGATAACTTAGGAAGCTATGGAAGATTTTTGGTGATGATAATTTTTGGATTTAAGCTCATGGAGAGTCTATCATCGGTCTAGCAAAATTTATGTTTTCATTGTAAATATTCAAAGCGCTTCGTCGTATTTTCAATTTCTAATAGCTTCGGCCTGGAAAATAATAGAGATCTCAAATTCTCAGGCTAAAATTAAGTTAGCAGACTGGATTTTAAATAATTGTTTTTCCATTTTAAGTCAATTTCTCAGAAATTGACCCTTCTCGCCCCAGGGGGGTTGGGGAGAAAGAGTTTTTTGCCCATACAATTTTTTTCTTAAATGCATGAATTAGGGACACCCTTTATACAAAAATTAAAATAAAAAAAAAAAAAATTAAATTACAACAAAATTTTATAAATTATGAAAATGTTTATTTTTTTTAATTTATATTTTATATTCTTGCTTCCAATTCTTATTAATTTAGTTTTATATACACATACCATACATACATAGTAGTATGTAAGTGGCTTCATCAGCCCACAAATAACTTATTCCGAAATAATGAATGAACCCACAAATAACTTATTCCAAAATAATGAGTTTTTTATTTGTTTTAGAATGTCTGCTGGAAAACTCCAGGACAAATTGGATAACTCATCAAAACCTCTTTGGGCATCTCGATCAATTAAAGACCAGATTGTCTTAATGGACTGGAATTGTCAAACTGCAAATCCACCTTTAAATGCACCAATCTCAATACTAAGGGACATTTTACAAATGGTATGGGTAATGCTTACAATTCAATGATTTTCTTTTAATTTTTTTTGTATCCATTCATTTTTAAGTGGGATCCAGATGTTGTTTATAAGTCACCTATAAAAATTCTCGAAAAGGGTTATGAATATTTTATACTTATGTACCCCAGTCAATGTACCAATCCATCTGTTCAGGCGCCACGTGTTGAAGAAAAAGAGATGTACATTGAAGAAATTGAATATCCAAGCATCCTCGATATAACAATGAAAGATGATCAAAAAAAAGATAACAATAATACATCAGTTCAAAGACCCAGTATAGATCGTTCGAGTAAAAAAGCTGCTCTGAAAACATATGGCGAGCGCCAAAGTGTAGATATTTTGCGAGATCAAGAACTTATCGCAGAAAAATCTTTGCATCAAAGCAAATTACTGCTGCAAGCCCAAGATGAATTTAAAACACTTAGCAATACTGAGCAAGAAGAGCAAATAAAACAGGCTCTTTATTACAAAATGCTTCAATTGGAAAGTGCTCAGAAAGATCTGGTAAATAAATAGACTTTAAAGTTGATATTTGATGAAGAAAGTAATTTTTTTTAGATTTCAGATAATAATCGCCTGCGACAAGAACTTGAAGACGTAAAACGCCGGGAAAATTTACAACTGAATGAAAAAAAATCCCCAAAAGAAGTACAGACGATTGAAGAAAAGACAAAAAAGATCGAGAATGTCATTCAAGAACAACACAAACTTCAAGAGCAACGTGATCCTAAACTGTTGGAAAAACTGGGCAAAGATCTTGCCATAGCTAAAGAGGAGAAGAAAAGGCGAATGACAACACCAACGCAAGAAGATGATGATATGTCCAGACCAAAAATACCCCAGTTTGATCGCTCTATAAAGCCATCTGTAAAAACTATTGAACGAGTGAGGGATTTTTCTCCGGTAGCAGGAACTGTTGTAAGTTGGATATACAATCGTATAATTTTACATTTTGAATTAAATTTTCGGACAATTATATACTTAGTCCCCTTTCACACGTAGAAACAAATTTATAGAGATTTTTTTGACATTTTCTTTTAATCTCCTTAACAATCTTGTACCTTTTATATCAAGAAACAAAATCGGAGGAGATTTGCTGTATTTTCCTTTTTAAACTACCCTCGTTGAACGCACACAAACGTAGTGTGAAGAAGGACGTCAAAAAAATCTCCTGAATTAGTTGACCGTGGAGATTTTGTTTGCCCCTTTTTCTTCCTGCTCTTCTCGCCTATGAAGTGAATGGTGCTGGAAACTCAGTTTCCTCGTGTAAAAGGGGACTTATGCATGTATGTGCGTTTCCTCTATGAGAGTAACGGTAGATTAACATGTATCTTTATGTGAGTTCTGCAAAAAGATGTTGATGTAAAATACAAAATTTACATTTTTTGGATAAAGAGAGAAGACCAAAATGCAGAAGAACGAACTTGTTTATCTCTCTATCACGCATTCGGTTTTTGGCATGAATGTGTCCCGCTCTACTTTTCTTGATGATTGCAGAAGTCTAGGTATCAAAATGTTCTGGTTTTCAGTTTTTGTCAGGTTAAATGTAACTTCCGGTTGCACTTTTACAAGTGTCCATGCAATAACCTCTTAGTATAAACTTCTAATGAAATGATTCCTAATGAAGAAATTCGCGTCAACAGATCAAATTCTTAAATTAAAAAATTTGTCGAAATTGATTGATTCATTAAAAAGACAGTCTAAAACCATAAAAAGCATTCTATAGTAGGTATTTTGAATCGATCCTTGGGTTCGGTAAACCATCCTAGAGGGTTTCAATTTTTCCAAAAAATTTCAGGTACTTTAAGTTGTTGTTGCATCAGCTGTTTTTTTTCACAAAGGATTACAACAAAACAAACTAATCCCTGTGGCTTTTGATAGTTACCCGAACTCGGGCAATCATTTCAACAATTTCAATTAAATAGTTGTAAGTCTTCTACTTGGCTGACTCAATCAGCAATATAAAGAATTTTGTTTGTAATAAAAAACACTGGTAGTAGCCGTGACGTGATAGTTGGTGCGATGGACTGTCATGCCGGAGGTCTAGGTTCCATCCCCACCCTCGCCACCCAATATTTTTTAAAAACAGAACGGCCACTACCTCTTGCGAGGAATTGACAAAACCTCCAAGAGTACCTCTTGTCATAGAAAAGTGCCGCTCACATTAGCCGTTCGGATTCAGTAATAAACTGTAGGTCCCCTCCATTACTCCAGACACGCACACAGGAATGGTTGAGAGTTGTAAGTCACTAGGACCTAGTTCTTAATGAGCTGTTGTGCCATCAAATTTTTTTTTTTTTTTAACACTGGGCTCAAGAATTTAAATCTTGTCGGATTTTGTTCACAATGGAATTTTGTCACAAAATTCATGTAAATTGAACTAAAACGAAAATTTCGTATTGACAAGGACCCTGTTTAGATTGTGAGTGCTCACTACGTACTGACGACAGTTTGTAGTCAAAATCGGTGAGGTGGAAAGAGGGGCAATAGTCAGGCTGAAAAACATAAAGATTGTAGTGAGCAGTCACGTTTCATATCCGAAAGGTTTCATTTTTTCATTTTTGGCTTGTTCGTTGAAGGATAAGGTGGTAACAATTTTTTTAGAAAATGCGTAATAAATATAAGCTTTTACTATATTTTTTCTTGTGAACGTAACAATAATAAAAATTAATGACAAGATTGTGGACAATTATGTTACTTGTGTTAAACAGAAAAGACAGAAAAAGAAAACAAAGTAAATAGAATGAGAGAAATCCCTTGAGATCCCTTGAGGGATCAAGTGATACTCCATAGAAATAAAAAGTTTAGTTCAGTAGCTCGGTACCATGATGTCGGAGATAGACCTTTACTGTAGAACGATTTTTTTTCTTAGAAAATACTCAAGAACCACAACCCAAAATACTTGCAACCAGGTCCGGGACACCCTGTATATTAGAATTTATCCCGAAGAACCATCGATTGGCAAGAGTTAAGGTAGAACTATAATTTTTGGAATGGCACTGAAGTTGTCGTAGGAAAACAAACAAAGTCATATGATCCGCACGGTCTTAATACTCCCAAGAGTGCGTCATTGACATAAGGCCTTGTTCTCTCGATTATTTCAATTACTTCGGCGTATGTGAGTTATAAAAACTGACCTTTTAATGTTTGTTTTTGCCTCTAATTTTGATTAAAAAAGTCACATAGCACATCGCCTTGACTAAATCCATGTAGAAAGGTAAATCGATTAAGTCTTTGTTGACATCGCTCTCTATCGTCATCCTTCACAAATGAACGAGTTTGGCAGAGATGCTAAAACTAGAAATTGGTCTATAAATGCTTTCATACGCGGCCTTGAGATGATGAAACATTTGCTGAAAGTTCAACATAAGATTCTATGTTACAGTTTACACTGAGGAAAATGTAGAACATAAGTTTGTAAGATGAACTCTAAATATTTAAGTATTGTATCAGCAAAAGGCTCTAAAAAACCTAACATTCCACTTACAAATCCGAAGTGACTTGTCATTATTTCGTTTGCTTAATTCATCATAATCAAACAACCCCCAATCTCGAGGATCAAATCCTTAGAATCCAAATCCAAATCCTAGGAGCTGTACAAGGATGGGGAGCTCGTCAGACCGCTCTTTAAAGGCCTGAGCTCCGAATATGTCATGGTAGTTATCAAATTTGAAGCTTAAAAAAAGAGCAATCGGAGATTGACGCATAATTTGTTTAACGTTTTCAAAGTCCATACACGTGGGATCTAAGTTATTTTTAAAACAGTTTTTTAATCAATAAACATAAATAGCTACATAACCAAGTTGATATTGACTCACCTAAATGATGTATTTTTATATTAACAAACCACTCAAAGGTGTTACCTTATGTATTTAAAAAAAATGCAAAAGAAAATCCCTTCTTATAGTTTCACTTTTTAAATACCTTGTACAAATGTACGTAAACGTCACTATCGTTGTATTTTTATGCAACATGTGGCAAAACATGAATGAACTTTTATCCAAAAAGGAACATGAACCTTAAATTTAATTAGAGAAACCAACTATGGATAATTCTAGCATGCAGGTTATGAAAAAAGTTTAAGAGTATTTTTTAGTTTTTTGTCGGAATCGGAAGTAGTCCACATCCAGTTTGAATGAATTATCGATTTCTGTGATAGCATTTTTACGCTAGCCCGTCGACAACAGGATGGTTCTTCTGGCTGGTGTTAAAATCACTTTACCAACGTACAATTTAATAAGTCCCTTCAAGAAGGTGTGCTTGGTTTTTTGTTTGTTATTTTCCTCAAATCGAATGTACACAATGTTCTCTTTTTACAGGGTCGTGGTCTGACCGGTCTCAAAAATCTTGGAAATACATGCTACATGAATAGCATACTGCAATGCTTAAGCAACACACAACCTTTGACGGATTATTGCTTATCGGATAAATACAAAAACTACATAAGCCGCTCAAATAAGACAAACGGAAAGGTTGTGGAAGAAGTTGCTGCCCTAATCAAAGTCCTTTGGAACGGCAATTTCAAGTGCGTCGCCAGCAAAGATCTGCGAGTAAGAATAAGAACAATGTTGTTCGACTTAGTTAATTTGTAGTTTTATTCCTCAGTATGTTGTAGGACATTATCAACAAATATTTCGAGGAATCGAACAACAGGATTCACATGAATTTCTAACGATACTTATAGACTGGTTGCATTCGGATTTGCAGACATTGCAAGTACCCAAATCACCCCGTGAAAATATGCCAGCTTCGGAACGCGCCTGGCTTGAATTTACTAAAGCTAGAGAGAGCTTGATTTTGCGCTTATTTTATGGTCAAATTAAGAGCACGGTTAAATGCGTATATTGCAACAGGGAAAGTGCTACGTACGAGTGTTTTTCAAACTTAAGTTTGGAACTACCATCTAGCGCAAATATGTGTACATTGAACCAATGTATGGATATGTATTTCAATGGTGAACGGATTCATGGATGGATTTGTCCAACATGCAAACAACCTAGAGAAGCAATAAAGAAGCTAGATGTTTCGAAGCTCCCGCAAATTTTAGTAGTGCATTTTAAACGGTATGATAATGATAGTAGATTTTTTAACAAACTAATTTTTGTTTTTTTTTTTTAATAATAAATATTAATATTTAATTTTTCAGATTCTATGCCGATCCAGATAGTATGGGTCATTCATACAAAAAGAAATTAAACTACGTCACGTTTCCCTTAGAGAATCTCGATATGACGCCGTACGTTGCCAAGTCGGAGTTACGTTCAATGTCGCCGAAGACTTATGAACTTTATGCTGTATCGAACCACTACGGTTCTATGGAGAGCGGCCATTATACAGCCTTTTGTAAGAGTGGTGTTTTTGGAAAGTGAGTCATTTTTTAAAAATTATGTTAATCAACCGCTGTACTTTCAGCTTTTTGACCAGGTCTACGTCGCTGTAAAGCCCGTAAAGCTCGTTATTAAATCTTCTCCTCCATACTCCATCGATACAGACTGGACCGAAAATCACCCGAATGTTCACAATCCTTTCAAAGCACCCAAGCAGGGGGGTCATTCCGTAATTTTCAAAACGATAATCATCAAAACGATTATCGTCAATAATTTGCTTCACGTAATTCAAACAATATCTCCTCGTCTATCGTTTTTCCAGAGATTGTCAAACCATCATTGAAATGTCATAATAACAATTTGCGTTATTAGAACGAAGTTCTTTAGTGCACGGTTTGTTTGTAAGCCCAAGAAATCGGCAGAAATTTACATTAGATGGTGGCGCAATGGAATAGGTACTTGCTTCTTAACCGAAAGGTTCGGCGTTTGATCCCTGCTGGCGAAACGTTTTTTTTTTTTTTTAATTTTCATATAATTTGTATTTTTCTCAAATGTTTGTTGCCATTTTGCAAAATAAGTAAATTATTTCACTCATTTAACTATAGTCGCGTACAGACTTACATACAAGCATGAAAACAAATGCGATTATTTCTTCGTTTGATCTCTGCACTGATGTCATTTTGCGATGTTATAGTGGATCCCAGGTAGACAAAGTCCTTGACCACTTCGAAGCTATATCTATCCATCGTGCCGTTTTGCCCGAGTCGACGATGTTGAGATTCCTTTCTCGATGATAGCATATACTTCGTCTTGTCCTCATTAACAGCCAAACCCATTTTCGTACCCTCCGATTCAATACTCGCAAACGCGCCGGTAACAGCTCGCTTCGTTCTCCCAATGATTTCAGTATCATCTGCATAAGCAAGTACATAGTTGAACAGACTTTTGAATAATTTACCTCTGTTGTTTAATTGCGAGTTGCGTACAATTGCTTCAAGAACGATGTTAAATAGGTTACATGATAACGCGTCGCCCTGCTTCAATCCTTTCTCTACATCAAAGAGTTCCGTGATTTTCTTGCCGACTTTGACGGAGCGGTGACATTTCTACATCGTCATCCTGCACAAGCGGACGAGTTGCGGCATGGCTCTGTAAATTTCGTCTCTGAAAAGGGCCGATCAGATCGTTGACAAACAGTTTTAAGCGATCACACAGCACAGATGACAAGATTTTGTATGCGACGTTAAGGAGACTTACACCTCTGTTGTTGGCACAGGTCAGAGCATCTCCCTTCTTGTAGATGGGGCACACTTGTGCTTACTTTTTAAAGTAGTTTGCTTTCTGTTTCTCAACAGGTCAATTGAATGCATTGGTTCGATTTGCTGCAATCGTAACTTTTCAATAGGTCATTTATTGTGAAGCAATAAAATGAATAATTTACGATTGTAGCAATTTGAGAATAAGTATGGTTTAAGACCAATACTTAACTCGCGTGGCCTGTTTAAGGTCCGGACATTCCACGTGCAGATCCGAAATTATCCTTGTTTCGTTTGTTTGGGTCGCCAACATTAAAATCATCCATATCCGAAGCTTATTGTCGTTTCGGAACCGAAAACCTTTTCCGCGGTATGAGAGTTACCCCGACGCACAACCCCCTTGCCGGGAGGACCAGACACTTATTATAACTCCAAGGGCGGGGAGTCAGATAAACCGCTCCTTATAGGCCTGAGGTTCGAATATGTCGTAGTAGCACCCATGAAAGGTGTTCACTAAGTAGTTCAACCTAACTGGAACTGTAGACGCCACCGTTGATTCCATCTGGGGATTTCTTCCGTTGCCGTCTGAATAAAGGAGAAGTGCCTTAGTGGGAACACTCCTCCCCCTCTCTCGTTTGCTGCCATCTAAAGCCGTCCACAGGGATTGGAACCCCATCTTTAGTTAAAGGTACTAGGCACCCGATGTTCACCACGGGAAGGTGAGAGTAGCAGTTGATAGACAGAGGTTTACTTTGAAAAAAGCTTGTGGATGCTTGTGTCCTCTTGAATGCACCGTGTCTACCTTTTAAACAAACAGCTGCGGAACGAAGCTATTATAAAATTCTGTCGACTTGATACGTGTTGATCAACATTTCGTTAAATGTGAAGCCACTTAAACATATTAAAGCACTGCATTGTCATATCTGTCACATTATATGAAAATTGTATCAAGTGGCAGCTTAAATTTTCACTTTTTTCTAAAAGGCGAACGTGGTTGATAATGTAAATTTCGTTCGAAACTCACAATAGCGTGAGTGAAATATTTTTCGGGTGAAACTCACAATAAGGCTAATTCAAAAAATCGTTTTTGAAGCTGTGATTTATTATGAATACATTTTTCTAAAAATAATCACTATAAAGGCCTGGTCAAACAGAGCGCTTTCCGGCGGTCTTTGTAAGAAATTACAAACAAAATTTGACCGCCACGTTCTTTTCTTCCCTGGTGAAGTATTGACCGTCCCGTCGGCCCGCGTACTGTTTGACCAGGCCTTAAGGCACTGAAATTACTTATCTTCTTCTGCGAAACTCAATTTAAATATTCTGATTCCTTTGCCATTTTTCGTATGGAATTTTTCGTTTTGCATCAGCAGCGTATTGGCTTTAAATATTCCGAATGCGTTACTAAAAGTAGAACTTAAACTTGCACTGCCATAACATCCTTTTTAACTAAAAATATTACTGAAAATGCTATGAAATTTAAAATAATCAACAACATACACAATGTGCTCAAGCAAAATTTTAATCTACATATAAAAAACAAAATTCTTACCAAGATTGAGCTCTTAATTCTAATTTTAAGTACTTACAATTTTAATATGAAGTTTTCCCATATAAAATGCACGTAAAATAAATTGTTTTTTTTTTTTTTTCAAATTTCTAATCCTCAGACATCTTTTATCATATTGGGAATCGGTTTGATGGACCTTACGGGGAATTTCACGCTCTTTAAAATTGCCTTAGTGTTTTTTTTTTGTATAACTCGCACTGGATCGCCAGTAGGAGTCATCAAAGTCCAATTTTTGGAATAAATTGTTTTTTTTTTTTTCAATTTTTTTGGGCAAACCGCAAAAATTATGGAGAAAAAAAGTGCTGGCTTTAAAAAAATAGTGTTTTTTACCAATATTTAATGAGTGCAGCCTTTTTTAGGCCCTAAAACGTATTGTTAACGATACTGCTGAACAATGTGTTGCTCTCATTGAAAAATTTAACGAGTTTGGTACATATGAAGTGCGAGTTACACAAAAAAAAACTAAGGCAGTTTTAAAGAGCGTGAAATTCCCCGTAAGGTCCACCAAACCGATTCCCAATATGATAAAAGATGTCTGAGCATTAGAAATTTTTTTACGTGCATTTTATATGGCAAAACTTCATATGAAAATTGTAAGTACTTAAAATTGGAATTAAGAGCTCAATCTTGGTGAGAATTTTGTTTTCTATATGTAGATTAAAATTTTGCTTGAGCACCGAGAAAAAAAGATTTTGCGGAAATGAATCACCCTAATGTACATATAAATATTTTTTTTAAATTTAACTCTCGTAACATTAATCTTTCCTTCTTACAGATGGTTTAAATTTGATGACCAAGTTGTGTCGCCCATTGACAGGACGGATGTTGTATCTAGTGCGGGATACATTCTTTTTTATTCATGGCTGCCTCAAACTGCACCTCCTTAAGTATACTAGGAAATTTTTACAATTAATATTTTTATAACGTTGTTATACACTTTTTCTTCCTACCTTAATAGTCAAATGTCAAAGAATTATCGCTTGTTTATTTTTTTTCTTTTTGTTTATTTTTAAATTGATCATTTTTCATTGTTTTTGTTGTTATCATTAGTTGTTTAAGTATTTTTTTTTTAATATTAACCTAAAGCTTGAATATAAACAAAGTTAATTTTGAAAAATATAAAATGAATATGTTAGTTAACATAATAAAAAAATATTAATTAAATACTATTTTCATAAGCATGTTCGAGTTTATTAGATGAACTTTAAAAGATAGTACATATATATATATATATATATATCTTAATATATTAACATTAACATAATTTTCACCAATGTTCGTACCCATTTAATCAAATTACATAAGAAAAATGTATGTATATTAAAATAACAAAACTGTGCATTATTTTATTTTTAAAAAAGATGTTATTTTTATATTGCTTCAATAAACATAGTTTAAAAAAGAAGATAACATTTTATATCATTTTATTATAAGCTTGATATAAGCCCTTCGTTTCTTATTCATGGGTGGTGGATTTTGTTTGAATATTCACCAATCACTATTCTATAGGGCTATTATACTTACTTACTTATAAATAGTCTAAACTCATATTCCAGAGAAAAACTGGTACCGACTGAAATTACCTTACCTTGTTGTCGAGTTTGTTTGGAAACGTAATTTTTTGCCTGTCAAGGAGTCGCTGATTTTCGATGTCGTTCCAATTCCCTTCGAGTTTGTAAAAAAAAAACAAGCATATATTTTATCTGAGCCCGTATTACGAATAACGATTATCGTTAAAAATCTCTCGTTATCGTTAAGTTGCGATTACATTTTACTATAGTCGTTTTTTTAAACGATACTCGTTTTCTTTTACGACTGATTATGACCGTAGTATTTTATTTTATAGTTTTGACGCTTCTGAACTAGGTTTATTATGTATGTATCTGTCGCATATTTATTTCCAAAAATAGATTTTTTGATTTTATCTGGCAATATGATCATTGCTTATGCAGCCATTTTCGTAATTCATAATCGGTCTATGTCATGACTTTCATTTTCTTTTTATTTCGTAAATCGTAATACGGGCCCTGACACCACATTTTTGGAAAAAATCCAAACTATTTAGCCATGCCTTCGAGCAAAAACTAGTTAATTACTTTTAACAACTTAAAAAAAGTTCGTTTAAATAAAGAAAGTTCTTTTTCGAAAACATCACCTGAGCCAAAAATGCGATAAGGCCGGCCGCACATTGGATGCGTCATCGTACGGAATTGCCATGTGCGAATACGTACAAACGCACGAACAATCCCAACATTAAATAGTATGGAGGTGCGCACACTGGTTACGAGTGAGTCATACGTACATATACGTACGTTTACTTCCGACGTACGAAATGATTCCGAACTTGTTGGGATTTTTATACACGTTCGTACGTTGAAACATTGAAATGTATGGAAAGAGGACTTCGCGAAAGTGATGAGTCACCAGAACACTGCGTATTTGACGGAGAAAAATGTATTCAGTGTGCGCACTCGATTCGTGCGACCAGTATTCACACGTTTAAGTACGATATGAATACGTATGTTGACGCATCCAATGTGCGGCCGGCCTAAGGCATTGGATGCGTTATCGTACAGATTTCATTCGTGCTAATACGTACAAACACGCACGAACAATCCCAACCTTCTGAGTATTATGAGAGTGCGCACACTGGGTACGAGTGAGTCATACGTATACGTACGTTTACTTTCGACGTAACGAAATGAATCCGAACTTGTTAGGATTTTGATACACTTTCGTACATTGAAACGTTGAAATGTTTGGAAAGAGGACTTCGCTAGGACGATGAGTCACCTGGACACTGCGTATTTGATGGATAAAAATGTATTCAATGTGCGCACTCGATTCGTACGACCAGTATTCACACGTTTAAGTACGATATGAATTCGTATGTTGACGCATCCAATGTGCGGCCGGCCTAAGTCGAACGTACACGTACGTTTAATTGCGACGTACGAAATGAATCCGAACTTGTTGGGATTTGTAAAATCTTTCGTACGTTGAAACATTGAAATGTGTGGAAAAAGGACTTCGCGAAAGCGATGAGTGACCTGGGAGGTTATTCTCAAATGCGCGGCGGATCGCTTTAAAAGCGAAACCCCACTTTCGACCGTGTTCGCTTTTGGTTATGTTCAAATGCGATCGAGGAAGAAAATGATCCTTCCAGTGGCCTCGTTCAGGATTGTATCCAAAGCGATCTGGATAGCTTTGTGTTGTTGTAATCCCTTGTGAAAAAACAGCTGATGCAACAACAACTAAACGAATCTGAACATTTTTGGATAGGTTGACACCGCCTTGGATAGGTTTCTGAACGCGAAGAGTTTCTCTCACTTAATTCCAAAAATTTCCAGGCCACTCCACTTCCTCTGTTATTTAACTGTCAGCTGTTTCAAAAATTTATAAAAATACATGTCCAGGAAAAACCGAACGGATTTAGATTAAAATTTTTTTAACGTACCTACTATTGTAGGTAGGATGTAGTAGCCGTGGCATCGGCATGGTGGTTAGTGCGTAGGACTGTCATGCCATGTGGGTCTGGGTTCGTTTGAATTGAATTGAAAAATTAAATTAACTGCCTCTTGCGAGGCAGAGTAACTTTTGTCAGGAATGAGTGCCTCTCACCCTAGTCGCTCTGATTCGGCAGAAAACTGTAGGTCCCATCCATTCCTGCAAATAACACGCACACAGGAATGGTTGAGAGTTGTAAGCCCTGGTTGCCTGGTTCTATTTGAGTTGTCGCGCTACCAAATTTAATTTAACTTTTAAATTGTAGGTAGGATCTGTATTTTCGTGGAAAAAATTAACGTTCATAACTGCTAACGGTACCTGCCAACTACTTTTGATATAATGTATACTATACAGACATATGTATTAAAATAAAATTGCATATAAGGATTTTCAAAAAAAATGTTGCTTAAAAACAAAAATTCATTTGTTTTGTTTGAAAATCTTATATTTGAAAACGGCATTATTAAGTTTTTATTTTTTTTTAATATACTCAATAGAGTGATTGTTAGCCACTTGGTAGAAATTAATTGTTCTAAACATTTTAATATAATATATAAAATAAAAACACTTGTTAATTCCACAAATATATACATTCAATGGATGGGCTGAAGACATCGGGATAACTGTATCAGTAGCCGCGTTTTTTCTATATATATATCGAAAGATAGTTTCCTTGCAGACGTAGATACAGTTAAATCAAGAAAATTTAACGACTCAGGTCCATACTTAAAGGTAAATTGCAACTTAGAACCCATTTTATTTAAGATGTTTTCAACAAAAGTCACAGGATTTCGATGTGTTCCTGTCCAGATACAAAATATATCGTCCACATATCTACTCCAGAAAAATATATTTTGTAGAAATGGATTTTTGGAAGCAAGTAACCGTTGTTCAAATACATCCATGTAAAACTTACAGCCCTATTATGACTATCAAATATCAACAAGATATTTGATAATATTTGATAAGTATCAACAAAATTAATAAATCGGTATTATGCTGACCATTTATCAAAATTTTTGATGAATTTTGAATTGTATGTAAATTTTTAATTTATTGTGAATAGTTCTATTGATAAACGTGGTATTACGGCTGTCAAAAATGTTGATACCAATCAAATTTTCTATCAGCCAATAGCTTTGTTCAGTGAAGAAATAGTCAGAACAGAACAGAACAGAACAGGACAGAACAGAACAACAACTGATTTTGACATTTCCCACAAATCCTGTTCTAATCTGTTCTAAGTTGTTCTACCTCAAAAGCAAGTACAGAAAATCCTGCTCTAAACTGTTCCAAACAGACTCACTGAACAGCAAGTCAGAACAGTTTAGAACAGAAAATTTCTCACTGAACAGCAAAAACCTGTTCTTTTCTGTTCTAAACTGTTCCAAACTGTTCGGAACAGCCTCACTGAACACTCTTAATAATTCTTCGTTGATAGTTCCATCAAGTAACCGCGCGGTAGAAAATTTCTTTAAAATAAAATTTATAAAAAGTTAGTTGCTGTTTTTTTTATTGAAATACAAGGATTTAAAAACGAAATGTAGGAAAAAAGCGAATTATGTTTAATAAAAACAACTTACATTATTCAACCAACTTGTTTGGACACCACAACACAAAAACCAAAGGCAAATACGAAACGTCAAACGTCAAATCATCTTTTTGATCGGTATTCACAATCGAGTTAAAATTATCAATTGATACTCATAATACCAATTTATCAATTATTTGATAGAAGATATCAAGTATCAATTAATTGATATTTGATAACCATAATAGGGCTGTTAGCTGCAAAAGGGGAAAGCGAAGAATCCATAGCAAGACCTGATCTTTGACTGTAAAACTTTCCATTGAATAAAAAATAATTTTGGTTAATACAAAGGGAGACAAGTTTAAACAGCTGTAGACGTTTTTGTTCATCTTCAAGATTTTCATGAATCCGGCATTTTGTCAGTTGTTTAAGATTTACAAGAATTACAATTAGCGTTTGGCGGCAGAACTAAATCTTTAGCCCTATCAATAAACTGGAGCGAATTTTTCAAAGCATACTTTGGTTGGAAGGAAGGAGAGAAACGTTTGAATTATTCGCCACTCTCTCCTTGAAGCTAAAATTGTTTATGTGGATGGGCATGGAGTATGGACTGTGTTTGTTGTTTAAATTCGTTTTTTCTTTTATTATGCAGACAAAGCTGTCAAGTTTGGTTCTTTTGAAATTATTCATTAAAACTTTTTAAAAACGGTTTGTATAAATTAAATCTTTTTTTTTTAACGTTTTTACAAATTTTTTAACTAAAAAATCAAATTCATATACCTACCTATTTTATATTCACCACGAACACATAATTTTGTAAATGTTAGTGCCCTAAAGATGTCGTAATAAGACGAAACGCGTCGGCCTTTTAAGATAATTAAATAAAGTATTTATACATATACTAGCAGGCCCGTACTCGCCTTGCTTCGCATGTTTAAATATGTAACTTTATGATTATAACATCATTACGAAATAACTTTTATTTTAATAATAATTTTTTCAAGCCTATAATCGAATAAAAATGTCCATCGTCATATTTTAAGGTTTCTCTCTAGCAAATTTGTAGGTATAATATTCTCTTCCGTATTTATTGAGTTTAAGACGAAAAAATAGACGGACAAACAAACTTTCACATTCGATAATATGAAGGAAATAGGATAATCAAAGAGTAGTGGCTGAGTTCCAAAATTCATCAAATGCGCATTTACTGCGCATCCAAAATTTTTTTAGCTGCTTCGATTAATTTTTTTTTTTTTTGCATTCCAAAACGTCAGACTTATGCAATGTAATATCTCTACAAAGCATCAAGTGTGCGTTGCTTATGCGTATAACAAATGTAGGCATTACTTCCGCATCAAAACATTTTCTAAATTTGGAACTCAGCCTTAACGAATGCGAAGCAAGGCGATAACGGGCCTGCTCGTATTTTGAATACATTTATAATGAAGAATTGCTTTGTAAGCGTCAAAAAACTTCTTGCTAATTTTGCAGCTTGAATATTTCTATACGTTCTAGATTTGACTTGCGCTTGCGATGTATTTTTAAAAGAGTTTAATTTTATTAAACTATTAACGAAACTAAATGTTAGGTAGGTACTTACTTTTTAATCTTACGATAAATTTCTCAATGGAATGAACTGTATTAAATTTGTTAAGAACAATAAATGCATAATATACAAACATATGTAGGTACGAAGTTCGTCGTATAAAAAGTTTTTACAAACCGTTATTTGTAACAGACAAAATTTATATTTTATTTTTGTTCTTTCATAGAGAACAATAAAAAATGAAACATATTTTTTTTTTCTGAAAATTTGTCTATATAGAGAAAAAAATTAGCTTATGTCCGTCCCCATGTTCCAAGCTCTCGCTCTAAGTCCCCTTTCACACAGGGCAACTGAGTTGCCGGCAACAAATAGTTCATAGGCGAGAAGGGCAGGAAGAAAGAGGGGGAAATGAAATCTCCCCGGTCAACAAATTCAGGAAACTTTTTTGACGTTTCTCTTCACACTACGTTTGTGTGCGTTCAACCAAGGTAGTTTAAAAGGAAAATACAGCAAGTCTCCTCCAACTTTGTATCTACAAACTTTCACATTTATAATATTAATAGGATGATATTTGTGGAATTAACAAGTGTTACTTGGAATATACAATCTTTAAAATTCCAGGAAATTTTAACCATAAGAGGATGCGATCCGTCTTGCATTTGCTTTTTTTTTTAACTTGAAGTAATTTATTACAAAATTATTATATTACTAAAACAAAAAAAAAACGTTCCAACGATTTTTAAAATATTCGTATTTTTAGCAATTTAAAGAAAATGTTTCATATCGTCATCGTTCAAAGAAAACTCCCTATGATAAAATAACTTTGAAACAACATCAATATACATATTTATAATTTTATTTCAGTGTATATATTGATATAAACAATTTAATCAATGTTTTCTGTTTCACAGAAAAAAATCATTAACAACATATAAAATATACTAACTTAACCTTAGATTTATGGTGTATTAAACATTAGAAAAATATATATAAACGGAAAATATCCATTGACATCGCGATTTAATCAAAGTTTCTTAATGTGCTGTTATTGTTTTACGTCAAAAACCACCGGCTAAGTTTGATATCAGTTACCTTTTACCATTTCCAAAATCTTCTCTAGATTGAATTTGGTTTAAAAAAGTATCCCCACCAGATTTAACACAATCCGGATGAAATTAAATAGTAAAATGCATCTACTATTCAACTATTGCAAAAAGCGATGTATTTTCTACCACCGCTTTTTTTTTAAATTAATTATAACTTCATGATGCCAAACAAGAAAATTTGACCCAAAGTCTTAAATGATAATGGATATTGCACCATGTAACGATCGAATTTATTCAACTAAATTTTAGTTTAGTTTCTTATAACCATGACTAAAGCCGGATCATCAGTTATATTCTTCATAAGATATTTTGTTCCTAAGGAAAAGTAAATTAATTAAGCAAATAGTAATGATAAAATGTTTATTATTTTTAATTACCGATAAAAATTGTAGTAAGATCACCATTTTTCATTTCAAAAGTTTGTCTATCAACAGTCATTTGAATTGTTCCACCCAACAGTATAAAATTCTGCAAAAAAATAAAGAGAACAAAAAAACAACAATGTAGAGTACGAGCATGTAAAGACACACAAGGAAGAAACATAAGTTAAGATGGAAAACTTAAAACTAACTGATTTTCATAAAAATAGTGGAAAGAATGAATTCTTGGTTTTGTCGTCGGCTTTTTTGGTCACAATGGATGTGGCAATGAAAAAATTAAGTTAACATAAGCTTTTTTCCAACGTTTCGGCAGGGGTTGCTGCCTTTTTCAGGGGAAATTTATTACACATAAACAAATTTGGAAAATATTTTAACTATAGATTTACGTTAAGTAAAAATTAAACAGTGACCATCATAATTGAATTAAAATAAATACAATAATAACATACGCGATTTATTTCACGGACTTAGATAGTTTGGTATAACTCAAAACGTCTGTCAGTAAAATTTTCTTGGTCAGTTAAAACCTTTGAATAAATATCCCTTTGGGGAGGTTACTACCAAAATCCAACCAATAAAACAATAATAATACGTGCGAATTTTATCGCGGTTTTCAACATGTTCATATAACCCAAAACGCCTGTCACCTACATTTTCTTCTTAAGGGAGTTAAAACCTTTAACTTGAATAACATTTAAAGAGGTTACCTATAAATCCAATTATAAAACAAAATAAATAACGCCCGCGACTTATTTAGCGGCTGTCATCCGTTTGTCACCACTTACGCGTCTGTCGTTTTAAATTTTACCTTTAATGAGGTTTCCCGCAAAAGCCCAGTAAAGAGGAATACATTGAAAAAATCCGCGATTCTTATAGCGCTTTCCAGCTGTTGGATAGAGCTCAAAGTAGGTTTCTTTCACATATTTATACTCCTGGCAAGTCAAGACCTTCAGATTGCGATGTATTTAGGTGTGTACATCAATCACAGTACACAAATCTAAGGTAATATCTTGCGCAGGTTGTCAGAAATTAAAAAATGGTTGCTCGAGTGCTTTTACAAACTTTACTTCACACCGCAATATTAAAAACAACAACAAATATTGAAATTTGACATGCAAATGGGCACTGGATCCACCATTTTTGTAGATGCGCCTTTAATATAAATACCGTGTATATCAGTTATCTAAACTTTCGTAAAAAAAAAGCCGCGATTTTAATCGCGTCTGTCTGGAGTTTGCGGCCACCTAAACGTCTGTCATGTGCATATTCGCACTCAGGGTTAGGTTAGGTTAGGTTTTGGAGGGGTGATAATACGACAAGCCGAATTATCTCACTCGGATCTCAGTGGATCCATTGTGCTCCCCAGGACATATGTAAGGTAGGTTTAAGGACGGGTAAGGAGAGGAGTTAGTGGAGCTTAGGGGTTAGGTGTACGTATGGGAGCCTCCCTAAACCATTTTGAGTTCTGAACGAATTTCAAAATGTTTTTTAGTGGCAAACATGAGATATCACCCAATTCGTCAAAAAAGTATTCCCCGAGGGCTGTCTTTCTGGCTCTGGCTAGGCTGGGACATTCACATAGAAAGTGATAGGAGCCCTCTTCCGCCTCTTCATCCTGACACCCTCTGCATAAATCAGATGTGGTGATACCCATTCTGCTCATGTGGGTTCCCATTGAGTTGTGACCCGTTAGGATTCCCACCAAGAGTGACAGTTGAGGTCTGCTTAGCTTGAGAAGGTAGTCTGTTTTTTTCTTAGAGATTTCCGGCCATAGATTCCTCGAGATCCGACAGGTATCAATTGCTGACCATCTGTCATTTGTGGCTTGTAGGAAACTATTGTGAATTCTACTTTTCTCTTGTTCTAGTGGCATAAATACAGAGGAATATGTTTGGCTGGGGTCAAGAGATGACCCGTTCTTGGCCAATTCATCTGCCCTTTCATTCCCACATACATCACAATGTCCTGGGACCCATCGAAGGGTGACTGTATTTGTTGCGCCGAGCGATCTTAGCTCGTTACGACAACGATTTACCAGTTTAGACTTTGTGACGATGGAGGATATAGCTTTAATCGCCGCCTGACTGTCAATAAAGAAGTCGATGTTTTTGTTTGCTAATTCAAATGTGGCAAGACTCCTTGCGGCTTCATAAACTGCAAGGACTTCCGCTTGAAAAACACTGCAGAAGTAAGGAAGCTTTATTGATATATTTAGAGGTGGATTGTCTGAAAAGATACCCGACCCTACCCCCTTATCTGTCTTTGAGCCATCCGTGAATACTGAGACATGATCTTCGTTTATGACCTCGTTTTCCGTCCAGAGGTCCCTTGTGGGGATCTCTGTTAGGGCTACTGGTTTGAAGTCAATGCTCGGCATTGTGTAGTCTGTTTGAATGTCTTTGTCAATAAAGTTTGAAATCGTACTGTGCCCGAAGTGGCCCTCTTTCCAATTATTGCACTGTTTTAGTCGTAGAGAACTTTTGGCCGCCATTTCCTTCGTGAAGAGATCTAATGGGGCTAGTGAAAGGAATGTTTCGAGGGCTGCTGTTGGTGTGTCTGTCTTGAGGGGGTTGACATTTAGTCCACAGCTGCTGGCCCAGTCACTGAGCTTGTTAAGGGAAGTTTGAAGGAGATCGCACAGAGTGGGTATGAATTTTCCTGAGGTCACTCAGGGAGTCGAGATCTTTCGAATGACACCAATTTCAAGTGGCTTCCCAAAAAGTAAAAAACGGATTTTCGGCGGCATCTGTCGAGGGTTTTGAGGCCACCTACACGTCTGTCATAACAATTTTTGTAATCAGCGAGTCAGTGGCGTCGGGATGCGATGTATTTTAAGTGGTTTCCCTCACTTTCTATTTTCAGAAAAGTTGTTGATGCACTTTTTTGCGGAAACGTGGCCACTACGAACAGACAGACTTACATATTCGTTATCACCTTCCCTAGGATTAGTTGCAAAATTAATACCGTTTGGTTTCCTTTCACGCAGAAAATCCGTCGCCAGCTCTTAGAATAAAAGTTATTTTTTAAGAAAACAAAAAAACAGTAGAAGAAACAGCTTGAAGTTGTTGAAAAATGTTTTTCGGACCAAAAATCTCGGGAAGTTACTAGTGTTGGTCATAACCACCTTTTTTTTTTCTTTTAATATCTGATGAATAGGGTTTTACTCAGGCTTTATAAATATATAGGAGCAAGTATGTACGTGTCCCTAAGTCGTAAATCTTATTTTATCAATTTATACAAATGAATTTTAAACAATAATTGAACTTAGTTTCTAACTATAAGAATAAAAAGAACATACCAGCTCATATCGTTTTGCACATGACAATTTCTTTTGTGTTCTTGGATGAAAACGCAAATACCCAAACTTCTGACCTGGGCTATTGTAGAATGCAAAATCAACACCGTCAATTTCTTCAAATGTTAGATCATCGGCATTTGCTGTTAGTAAATTATTTTTTTTTTTTTAAGATAAATTTGATTTTATATTTACGATTATATACTTACCGATACTAAAACCATTTGGTTGTAAAAACCTAGCCAGTCCTTTTTGTTTATTCGGAGGTTTTCCTTTATTTAGCATTTTCACCAACCAATCCAGAAGGATATCTTTCCTTGTATTAATTGAATTCTATGAAAACAAATAAAACATATCTTGAGTTAAAGTACGAATTGTGGGTTTCTCCTATCTAGTTTTCCAACATTTTTAACGAAGAAACTATGTATAGTATACTTTGCAAATTATATCGTACAAATCAAAGACAGCTTAAATAATTTGTTTATTTAGAATATTAGATAATTGTTTGTGACTTGAAACGAACCTACGACATTCAATGGGCTAAAGTTAAGTTATCTTCTTCGTTTATTATTAAATAATAAAAGTGAGGGAAAAAGAAATTCATAATGATCGATAAGTTAATGACATATTTTCGAACAAAAGCAATACCAATTTTTTTTTCCTAAAATCATTAGCTGTTTTAGTTCTGCTACTTTTATTAAGTAATTATTTACAGCAAAGCCCCAAACATTGGTACTAGACAGAAAGATATCATATGGCTTTATGTTTGTAACACTTTATTAATAAAGCGGTAAAACGAAGATAAAGCACGGAATTTCAATAAATTTGATAAGTTGTTCTTATCAGTCATCAAAGAATAAACTGATTCACCACTTCTTCTCGAAATGCTGCTATGAAGACAGGTATTCTGCATAAGATGCGACAAGATTGGGTCGAGACATGAAAAAAAATCGCATGGGTGGGAAGGGTCTATTCCCACCATTTAGGCCGGAGGGTATATTTTATAAAAAA
This sequence comes from Epistrophella euchroma, assembly GCA_947049315.1. Lineage (NCBI taxonomy): Eukaryota > Metazoa > Arthropoda > Insecta > Diptera > Syrphidae > Epistrophella > Epistrophella euchroma. Next base: position 122,806,580 of record OX346246.1, read on the forward strand.
ATCCACTCGAAATTGAAAAACAAATTATTATTTTCGGTTTTTTCGATTTTCTCAAAAACTAAAAGACATTGAAGCATACGGAGCATTGAATACTGAAAACAAAAATATTATTCTATAGCTTAAAATTTTGAACAAAATTAGTTTGAACAAAAATTTGAGTTTCAACATTAACTAACAAAAACTATTCTCTCAAATAATTGGAATTAAAAAAGTATAGCATGACATTATGGCTGAGTTCATAATTGCAACATTTTTGCACATGCAATGCATAAAATATTTATTCAATGCATTTATGAACAGAAAAACTGCTGCAAGTATGCGGCAGTTCTGCATTGCAAAAAAGACAAACAAACTAAACTATGACAGAAATTAAAATTATTCCTCCTGCAACGCGGCAACAAAACAAAAACCACTGCAAACGTGATCGCATTTTGACTGTCATGTTTCTTTTATGAACACAAGAGCCAACTGCTCTCATGCACAGATAATGCAGTCTATTTTCATTTATGAACGCAAATCTTGCAGGACTGCTGCATTTCTACATTTATGAACTTGGCATATATGTGTTGCTGTTGTTTTTAAGGCTCATTTGTTCAAACTCACATAAGTATTTAAGGGCCATTTGCTGAAACGAAACTTAAATATTTTAGTTCAACATAAGAGCTTATGTGATAGTTTACGCTGAGGAAAAAGTAGAACATAAGCGTTTAAGTTGAAGTACTATGTTCTACTTAATTCCTTGCACGAATTCAAAATTAGATCTTAAATTTTGTTATGTTCCACTTATTTTAAGGGGAGGATTAACTAAGGCCCATTTGCTGAAACGAAACTTAAATAAATTTATGTTAAACTTAAACGCTTATGTTTCACTTTTTCCTCAGCGTAAACTGTCATATAAGGTCTTATATTGAACTTAAATATTTAAGTATCGTTTCAGCTAAGTCATACAAAAAGCACGACTAGCTATGTTTACTCAAGATTAAGGGCCACTTGCTCCAAACGAACGGATAAATATATAAAACTCAGGATAACTATCCCAGTTTAAATAAATAAATAAGAACTTATCGTTTTTTTAATTCCACGAACGGAAAATAAATAACAAGCGGATAAGAATATTTTTTCAGAATCACCAACACAACAAACACAAAATACATTGAAAAATAAACAAACTCTACGCTTTGAATCGCTTTCTCGTAAGAAATTCTATAATTTGACGTGAGAGCTATTCAGAGTTTAAATAATTATCCAGAGAACGAGGAGAAGATAACTTTTTAAACTGAGATAGAGAACAAAATATTTTGCTGCAACATGATTTGATTCAAATCAGTCAGATAGCTTTAATTATTTATAAATCAGTAGTTACTGCTGTCAAAAAACTTCTGTGCAATTGGCCCTAAGTTAACAATTAAAGAGAAAAGAAAAATTTGTATGAAAGGTTTGGTGAGCAACGCCATTTGGACAAATTAGGTACCTGGACCTGCTGATTTCATTGGATGTGATAAATTTAACGACTATTACACGGTCTTGACTCTTTTCAGAAGTAAAACAGTTTATTAAAAAATAAAAATGAAAAATATGCACTTAAAATATGCATTATGAAAATATGCATTTATTGTGAAAAAATGCATTATGCATAAAATATTTTAAATATGCTCCATTGGTAGAATGCATAATTTTAAAGGCAATTTCATGATTCTTAAAGATAATTTGGTCTTAATTTTTTTTAAATTTTTTGAGGAAAAAACATGCATAGTGATTTTTCAAAAGTTCAGTACGAGAATTATAACACCTGAGTTTTTTACAATTGAGCGGAGAATTTTGTCCCACGAAATGATTTCGCCTCCGTCAAATTGAAAAGATTTTATTTGGTAGGACACGCCTAATTAATCCGGATCATCATAGGTGACAGCTGTTAAATTGCAGAGCTGCCACTTGCACTAAAAATAAAAGACACACTTTAATTGAGACGCCCTTTATTTCTTAACCATAATTTTTTTTCTTTTGAAATATTTTTCGAAATATAAAACCTTGTCGCACGTATACATACATATGTACATTTCAATACAATGATACAAATCCTACAAGTTTTAGTCTGCTGTATAAAGTAGGGGCTTAGAAGTTTTTAATTGTAATAAAACTGAATAAAAAAAACAGCAACTTTATGAATATAGCACTAAACTTTATTTTATGAGAAAGAGATAAATAGTAATTACAGTATTTGCAAGTGATATTTATATAAATGATTTAAAATGGATTCTTATTGTTTTTGTTTCCATTAAATGGTTGAATCTTCTTTGAAATTTCGTTCTGATTCTTATTTTCTTACGCACAAGGATAAGGAAGTACCAGATCTGAGAACCTATAAATATAAAAGTTGAAGAATACTATATTAAAATTTCACTCGCACAAAATTATGATTAAAACAAATAGAATAAGGGACAGTAACACGTAAATGAGGTTAAATGAAATGAAAGCATCTGCTTTTGTCAAAACATTTTGGTTTATCTTCATGACACGTAACATTATGGTCATTGGGTCGAGAAGTCAGGACGGGACCCAGGTTGAAGAACAAAATGTAGTTTTAGCTTGTTTTAGACTAAGATATGTCGCGGTTTAATTTCAAGGCTAGCACAGAATGTCTTTGATTGATTGAATAAACAGGCGATCTAGCACGTAACTTAAGACAATCAAGTTCACTCGATACTCGAATGTTCATTGAACTCAGTCGAGTGTTTTCGGTTCGATTGAACTAAATTAGGAACTTCCTGCTCGATTGTATCGACTTAACTCGATTGTATCAAGTTACATGCTGGCACCCCAGTAATAGTCTAAGATCCCACCATAGAAGAACCTTCCCTCATCGAAGTAGCAGATAAGAAGTATTCAGTTTTGTAGGTAGTGTCTAAAAAAAACATTTTTCGCAAGGGCTGCCTAGCGTAAAGTGATCAAGGCATAGGGTTGCCACGCTTTAAACTTTAAAGTAAATTTCTTCGGGTTTTTACAATTATCTGACTTAGCCCAGATGGCATGTCTTAAGGACATAAACAAAATACCATATGAAAGTGCATTTTATCTAAAAAATTTAAAATTCCTGATTTTTAAAGATCGCAATTTCAACAGGGTGAATTAGAGTAAACAAAGATAAAGGTCAAGAATATATTTTCTTAACAAAAAATGATTGAGAGTTGATTGTTTTTGAAATCGACTATGATTGAAATAATAAAAAATCTTAATCAGCTTAAAAAAATAATAATAAATACATCAGCAAACCCGCAAGAATTAAAACTATGTATTATAATTATTATATTTAAGGTAAGCGGTGATGGCCTTTTTTTTTCTGCATTTTATTTTAAGACAGTTATAACAGTTTTTCATTAGCGCGCTTCGCTGAATTAAAAATGAGGAAATATGCAAAATTTATTTTTTTGAAAATTTTGATAAGCAGTATAGTTTCAACTTTTGAGAAGCTTTCGTATAAAAAATTTAATTAAAATCGGTTACACACATAATGAGATAGTCCAAAATAAAGAAAATGGTTCTATGAGAGGTACTGTTAATAATAGCTAACTGTAAATTTTTTTTGAGAAAATTTATATTTTCTTAAACGGTTTTTCAAACATTTATATGGAAGGTACCGTTAATTTTGACTATAAGAAAACTTTTTGTTCAAAATATTTTATATAATGTTAAAAAACCGCTCGGTACCAAGTTTCGTAAAAATCAACCAAGTCTTTTCCGAAATATTTGGTTTTCAAAAAAAAAGAAAAGTTTTTTGAAAATTTTGGTATAAAATTCTATTAAAATTTTTCAGAAAATTCTCCATAAAAAAAATTATCAAAATCAGTCTATTCATTTTCGACAAAAACGAGAACAAAAAAATGGTTCTATGTGGGGGGCTATCATTTCAAACCCCTTTTTGGAAATTTAATTTTTACAAAATTTATTGATTTTTTTTTTAGAAAAATCTGTCGAGCCATTTTTGAGAAAAATTAGATTTTCCCAAAATGCTAAAAAATTATATGGCAGGTACCGTTATTTTTGGACCTACAAAGAAAATGAAAAAAACGTGTCGGGGGAATGTCCCAAAAACACTTTATACCAAGTTTAATTAAAATCGGACTATGGGTTTAGGCTGTAGGCGAGTACAGAGACAGACAGACAGACGGACGGAATTGCGAGACCCACTTTTTTGTCTTACTTATCATCGTAATGTCAAGTTTGATCAAAATCTCGAGTTCAATTTTTTTTACGAATCCAAAACTTGTCATATACAGTAAGAGCTCCATTAGCCGGACAGGGACACTTTTGTCCGTCTAAAAGAGTTGTCCGTCCAAGGGAAAAAATACAAAATAGTTATATGAGGGAATTCATAGTATATACATATGTACATAGTGGCATCATGAAACATTTTTGCACCTACACCTACCATTAAATTCATTCAAACTAAAAATTAACATGATTATACAAAAACACAAGATACAAAAACAGACTACAGCTGCAAAAATAAAATCCGTTATGCATTTGATCACAGACAGTGATTTGGTGACATCGCATCTATTGTCGCTGTGAACCAGGGGGACGTTTTTAATGCAAAAAAAAATATATGTACAATTTCTGGAAATAAGGGTTGAAATTTACATAATAGAAAACAGTTTTTGTCCGCCTAAGGGAATTAAATTTAATTAATATTCTTGTCCGCGTCCGGGTAAGGGAATGTACGCTGAAGGGATCATAAAATGTATGGAATTTAGACCCAACATCCACGTTCATGAGAATTTGTCCGCCTAGACCTAGAGGGATTGTCCGCTTAAGGGAGCTGTCCGCAATAGGAGCTTTCACTGTAGTACCTTTAAATCGCAAGTAAAAATTGATTTTAAGTTTAAAAAAAATTAATTTCAAAATTTTAAAAGCATTATTGTTTGAATTACTCAGTAACACCAGATTACAAAATTAAAAAAAAAAAAATCCGGCCACCCATTAAGGAGCTATACGTAAATAACTCAAAAATAAGGCAATTTTCCAAAAAGTCATTAAAACCCACATTCCAAATGCAAATTTTTTTTGACAAAAACCTTTATTGTAGTTTTCTTACAACTAGTAAGTTGAGTAAATTTGAAAAAAAAACGAAATATTCATATGGTATATTTTGTAATAGTGTAGGCCTATATAATCATATACTCCCCATATTCTAAAGTAAATAATATTATGTAAATAATTGAATTTATCTTCTTTTTGTATTCATGAAGTCAGTTGTTAATAAGCTCGCAAATATTAAAGACTTGTTTTACTGCATAAATTCTTAACGACGGTATGACGAAACCCACATTTTCGGAATTCCCCACCATATCGTAGTGTAAATTTTAATTACAACCACGAAACTTTTTTTACACAAAACCAAAATTTGTCCTATAGAGAGAGCATTATTGAAGTGTAAGGGCCAGACCGCTAGAATTTAGTTTGGACACATATAAATATTATGCTCACAAAATTTGGAGCGGTATAAAACACTTTAACTTCTAAAACTAAAACTAACTAAAACAAAAATAATTCTTTTATTTGTGTTTTCCTTCTTCTTAAACATTTAAACTTCGCTCATTTTTGTTTGCATTTGAAAAGTGCATTCACTAGTTAACTGATTAGCCCAAGAGAGATCGCCATGACGAAAGACCAATTTTTGAGGACTAAAGGCCTTTAAAGGCTATTTTAAATCTATAACAAAATCGGTCGAGCCATTAAGAAGTCTTACGTGAATACCTTGAAAATAAAGCAATGCGAATTTTTTGGGACACACCTTGAAGTGTGTTTTCTTACAACTACTTTGATCATTACAAATTTAAAAAAATTTGAATATTTGTTTAACAACAAAAAAATTACGTCTATTAAGTTTTAAAAAGAGCCAACAGTTGAAAGCAAAATATGCCTAAAACTGAAAAACACCACACATTATTTATTTCCACAGAAAAGAGCTGTCAAAATTTGTATGGGAAATTATTTCTGCAGACCTGATAAATTTATCTCACCAATTTGTTGCGGAAAGCGTAGAAATAAACTTGATAAACTAAGAAATATCATTTGATGTGACAGTTCACATCCTTAACTCAGATCAGAAAATTTTCACTTAAAAATTTTAAAAATCAATATATTAAATGAAATACGATCTTGATAATTAGCCAGTTCACGTTTCTGAGATCTTACTGAGCAAGCTCCATCAGCTTCACTGAGCAGGAGGAGAAACCTGAACAAAATGTCTCTGTTAGAGTAGACTGAGAGCCCACAGCAATTTTTGGGTGTTAAGTATAGCAACAATTCAATGATGCAATAAGATAAGGTCTTTACTTTTTATTTGCAAATATGCAATTCTTGCAAGCCGTACTTGGGGCGTTTGCAAATTTATTATTATTATTGCTTATGAAAGCCCAGCTAAAAGATATAGAACTTAAAAAATTGTATTTAATAAAAGAGCTGAATACCATAACAGACATGAATATGAGGGTCCAAGACTTCTTAGGTGGGGCCTTCTGTATGCAAGACGCACTTGAAAATTCATTTAGTGCGTCTTGCACTCATGTCTATGGTATTCAACTCTTTTATTAAATATAGTTTTTTTTTTAATTTTATACCTTTTATCTGGGCTCTCAGAAAGAAATGCATTTTTATTGCAGCAACGCCCCATCTACAGCTTGCAAGACTTGCATATTTGCGAATAGAAAGTAAAAACCTATCTTATTGCATCATTGAATTTATACTTCACACCCAAAAATTGCTTTGGGCTCTTAGTCAAGAATTCAAAACCAATTACGATTATTCTACTTATTGCTTTTTTAAATTCATAAACAAATTCAAAAAAAAAAAATCATTAACTTACCATATCCTCAGAAGAAAATCCCGAATCAAAATGTTTGTCGTGAAGTCCTTCTTGGTGCAAATTCAATCGTTGCAGGCGAACGGACACATTTTTTGTTTTCCCCTCCGAATTAGGATTTCTTGTTTTACTACTGCGATTATCTAGGGAAACCTGCCCACTAGAATTAATTTGAGTTCTGTTTACCGTGGTATTTTTCATGCTCGAATTTTTCAGTTGATCAAACAGATTATTTACGTGGACCGATGAGACGTCTGCTATGGACTCGTCATGTTCCATATAGAAAGTCTTAGTTTTGCTAGTTTTGTTCGTTTTTTTTACCATATTTGTTTTCGGCGGTGGCATAAGTGTTTCGCTAGATCTCTTATCTATCACATCGCCAGAAGTTGTGCGTTGGTTATTGGATACCATTTGATCATTTTCTGTGATAGTTGTAAGCCGTCTTTTTTTGACACTCGAATCACTTGCCTTTAAATCATTGCTGCTTGAGTACTGTTCAGAAGGATTTGCGTTTTCTAGGTCTTCGCTATTTACTGTTTTCTTTGTTTTTTGCTTTGATTTAATGCGAGAACTGATCTTGTCTACTGCTGGAACCGATGAAGCCGGATTTTCTATTCTTGATGGTTCGGGCAACTGCGCCAATTCTGATGGGGCTGCACTAGAAACATTCGGTCTGCGTAATTCAGTTTCTGAATCCGACTGGAATTCTCTGTTGTCAATTGTTTTTGGTTGACCAACCTTTTTGTTTTTTTCTTTTGTTTTCTCCTTGGGTTTGTTTTTATTTTTTTTCGAGCTTGAATCAACTGTATTAGTATTCGCTACTAAATTATCATCAGTACTCGGTAACCTCTTTTTGTTTTTTTCTTTTGGCTTAGTATGGTTATATGATTTAATTTTTGCGGTAAACATAGCATAAATATCATACGCATGTGTATACTCGGAGTTTCCACAAGCCCAATAAGCTGATGGTTGTTTTGTTTCTCTTTTTGATCGACGTGGGCCACATTCCGAATGTTCCGAACTCGTGGTTGCAATGGATGGAATGGATGATGTCTCTTCACTGGTTTGTTTTGAAATCTTTTTTTTTGAATGAGATTTAAATGTTGGTGCTGCAGTGTTCTTTTCAACATTCGCTTCGACATCCTGATTGTCGACAGAATTTAGTGCATTGCTTTTCTTCGAAGTCTTTTTTGCTTTTTTTGTTTTTGATGGGCTAGCAGCCGTTTTTTTGCTAAGCGAACGAGATTTCGATGTTGAATCTGAAATATCTTCCTCCAAGTTACTTTCAACATCCCTGTGAGAAGTTTTGGTTCTACTTTTATGAGTTTTTCTAGAATTCCTAGATATCTTGGGCGGTGAACGTGATCTAGAAGAAGCAGGTGAAATACTTCTTTTCTGGTTATCACTTGCAACATCTTTATTAAGGAATTTTGGTCCTATTTTTTTTGTTTTTCCTGAACTTTTTGCAATAATAGAAGATGAAGAATGCCCTGCAATATTTGTATCTATATTACATTCAGTATTTGTATTTTTAACTCTATCCGAATGTTCTTTGCTTTTTCTTGAGGTCTTTTCGAAGTCTGATAAACTGAGAGAAGATCTATCAAATTTCCGCCTTGATCTAGATAACCGCATTTGTTTTAATTCTTTGTTATTAATGTCGTTATCACTGGATTTAGACGAATTTTCGTTTGTGGTCTGTTCTTCACTGTTGTTAAAATTACTCCTGGATACAGATTTTGCAGATTTTCGAGAAAGACGAGGCGATTTTTGTTGGGTGGTGATTGGCTTATCCATTTTTTGTTTTCTCGAGTAAGAAGAATCATCTGATGAATCCAAATCAGAGTTGCCTTTACTATAAAGTTTCCGTTTCGACATATTGAGATGCACCATTTTTCCAACACTCTGATTAACCTTTAGATACTCTCTAACTTCAGGCTAAAATAAAAACAAAATTGATATAATTTATCAAAAATGCCTCTGTATAATTTTGCTTTATAATAAAAAATATATATCTCACATTTTATACGAATCAAAATAGTTCACAAAAATATCTAGGGTTTTAGGGTATTAGGTATTTAGGGTTGGGGGTGAAAAGCTAAGGTTTATGGAACAGAAAAATTCATTTTGATTTGATTGTGTATCTTTTCCTACAGACACGCACACATAAATGATTAAGTCCTATTTGCTGAAACGAAACGTAAATATTTATATTCAACTTCAGAGCTTATGGCAGTTTTAAATAAAATATTTTGTTAAGTTTCGTTTCAGCAAATGAGCTTAAGAGTTGAAATGTATTATTTTGAAGTAGTATTTTGTTATTGTCATTGAGATTTTTAAACTCTACTGAGTAGCCATACAAAACTTGTGCTATGTTTTTATAAATTCTGGTCAATGAGATTCTGAAAGATGGGCAGTATATCTCTTTATATATGAATGTGTACTGTGATACAAAGGAACTAAGAAGATGCCATTTTGTGAATAATCTCTCCATATAAATGTTATATACATGCATAATGTACATTGAAATAACATGAAATAAAACGACATATCTCAAAATTAATTGAAAAAGTAAAATGTTCTAGAATTTTCCATTAATTCCAAAATTATATAATAAATTGGCACTTCCAATCCCGAGGAGTTACATCTGCTTGAAATCCATGAACAACATATACAAATAAATAATTTAACACTATTTACTTACTAAAATTTTAGTTTTCCTTCCTCTCTTTTTCTTAATAACTTCATGGGGACGTTTAAATTTTCCCTGTGACTAGAAAGAATTAAATTTTAAGCACATTTAGTTATTTGAAACATGCTAGGTTATGTATTATATAAATTTACATACCAGTACTACTCTCTCTGAACTGTCTTCGTCAACAAGGTCTTTCTCCAAAGTAATTGAATTTGTATAGTGTGAATCTCGAAATTCAGCAGGTGGTGGAAGCCTTTCAAAATTGTCAATTTCGTTATTACCTTCGATAGTGTGTCTTAAAACACTTATTTGTTCATCAATCTTAGAAATATCTTGTCGAGAACGCCGCGTCAAGCTTTGTTCAAGCGCTTCATGACATTGTTCAACGATATTAGAAGACTTTTGTTGGGATTGTTGCTGAAAGCTGTCTTCACGCCCTTTATGTGAAACTTTTTTTTCACGCTTTTCACAACGTTGCTCGTGGTTCTTAGATGTCTTCGCTGGAGATCGCTGCCGTGTGATGTGTGGTTGCTCATCAGCCTCAGAAGATCCTTGTTCTGATTGCTGGGGTGAGTTTTCTTCATATTGTTTATCGGTCTCAGTAGCTTTTAATGGAGGTACACTCTTAGAACTATTTCGTCGAGGGTGCCCCAACAAGCTATGTTTAAGGTCTTTATGACATTGCTCAACGAGATTAGATTTTTGTTGGGATTGTTGCTGAAAGTTTTCTTCACGCCCTTTGTGTGCAATCTTTTTTTTACGCTGTTCAGCAGGTTGATCATCGTTCTTAGAAGTCTTTGCTGCAGATCGATTCGGCTTGGCTTGTTTGCTTGGTTGCTCATCAATTTCAGAAGATTCCCTTCCTGATCGATTAGGTGAGTTATGTGCAGGCTCTTCGTCGCATTGATTATCAAAAACAGAATTTCCCTTAAGAGATCGATGTGGCAAGTTGTTTTCATGCTCTTCAACGTATTTAGAAGTTCTTCGTCGAGTTGGTAGTTGCAAGTTATTTTCAATCTCGTTTCCTTGTTGCTCGACAATCTCAGAACCTTCTTGCCTTGATCGTTGAGGTAAATCGCTTTTATACACTTTCTCGAGTTGCTTTTTTGTATGAGACATTTTTCTTTGTGAAGTGGTTTGTTCACGTTCTCCTTCACATCGTTCATCGGTCTCAGTAGCTCTTAATCGAGGCAAACTGTTTTCACGTTCTTCATTGGACTGCTTATCATGCGTCAATATTTCTTGTAAGGATCGAAGAGACAAGTTTTCTTCACTCTCTTCGTCCGAGTGCTCAACGATCCTAGAAGTTACCCGTCCAGATTGCTGCAACAAATCGTGTTCACAATCTTTATTAAATTGTTTATCGATTTTAGAAGCTGTGCGTTGGGATCGCTGCTGCAAATTGCACTCTTGCTTATCAAACTCTCGTCGAGATCGGTTGGGCACATTGTCACATTGCTCTGCAATTTTAAAAGATTTTCGTGGAACAACTCGCTGATGCAAATTGTGTTCATTGTGATGAAGATCATCGATCTTAGAAGCTCTGCGTCGAGATCGGTTCTGAAAATTATTTTCGCGCTCTTCATTACATTGCTCATCATCCCTAGGAGCCTTCCGTTGAGATCGATGGGAAAAGTTTTGTTCGTGTTCCTTATCACATTTCTCAGAAATTCTAGCTTCCTGTCGAGATCGCTGGTGCATACCATGTTCGCAATAATTTTCATCTATATTAGAAGTTCCCCGTCGAGATCGCCGGTGCAAGTTATGTTGACACTCTTCCCTATGACGAGATTGCTGGGGTAAGCTCTTTATTTGCTTTGTTCTTCGTTGCTCGATGTCAGAAGCTAATCTTTGGGATTTCTGTGGAATGTTATTTTCACGCTCTTCGTCACTGTCAATACGCAAACGCAGATCTAAGCACTTATAACTAAGCGATAATTTGTTCTTTTCGTAAGTAGATGAATGTTGTTTTTTTGATTTTTTTTTATTTAAAATTTTATTTCTCTTATTTTCCAAAGCTGTTCTTTGAGTGCTGGAATTACTTTTGTCTGAACTGGAAGCATCGTCAGTTATAATATCATCCCATCTTAAATTATTTATCGGTGGTGATGGTTCCTTATCTTTTTTCTGTTGTTCACCATTTGAGATGGTAGTTGATGATATAACATTGGATGCTGGACTTTCAATACGAGTCGGTTTTCTAGGCGTTTGTCTTGAAGGGAAGTCCGTCGCTTTGGGAGTATTATCTGATATGGTTGAAGTTATTTCATTTAAAGGTGGGCTTTGAACGTGCGCCGAATCTTTTGTGTTTGTGGAAGTTGTGGGAGCTTGATTAAAGGTTTGGTTCACTGGAATAACAATCACTGGGCAGTTTGGCGTTGCGTTTTTTTGTAAACGTTCAACAAACTCAGCTGTTGTTGTTGATTCCTGATTTGTAAGGCAGGGCTGCGCACTGACAGTTGTTGCTTTTGATAAAATTGGTATGCGTGATGATTTTTGAGGAGATTCTTGACTCTTTGCTTTAGAACTACTTTTAGCTAACCCAAGACCTAATTTTTTGAACAAATCTATCTGCTCAGGAGTTGAGACTAGGTTTCTTGTTAATGCCTTTGGCTCTCTTTCAGTGTTTTGTCTGGATTTAGCAGGTGATAGAGTAATTTTGCCGGTAGAAATATCGCGCTGAACTGTAAACGTTCGGCGTGGACTTTTTATTACAAAATTGTCTCTATTAACATAAGTACCATCTGGCTCCTCTTCTTGTGATTGTTGTACAAGCGCGTTTAGCAATTTATTTTGATTTATCAAATTGCGCATCATATTTTCAGTATTAGTATAGCTTTCTTTAAGAGTTTGATTTTCAACAGAAAGTGTTTGATCATCAGCTGGAGAGCCTTCATCGCTTATTGTTATGGGGGAGCCAATAATGTTTTCTTCTGGGCTTTCCTTCTCAGACATACGTTCTTTGCCTGAGTCATTTTTATCTTTGTGATTTATTTGGTGTAAAACATCAGAAGTTATAGGGGTGCTGCAGATTTCTGGGTTCTAAAAAAAATATATATATATTTTTGAATAAAGTCTATTTTTTTTGTATAATAATGAACAACAAATTTGACTAGTTTTGCACAAAGTCCGTACAGTTCAAATGAAGGAATGAATAGCGAATAGAAAGAAACAATACAATCATTAATAAAGATGTTTGCGTGATGACGACAAAATACTCTCTGTTTGCAATGCTTTTAATTTAAATAAGAGAAAAAACACTATTTAAACTGTACAATTTTTGTGCTATTTCTCTGTACCAAAAAAATAACTAATTCAAATATAAAAATGTATGTACATATGTATGAATGTAATGTAGATACTTACAAATCGACTTTCATTTAAAAATGCCTTTTCGAACTCTTTTAACAACGTTCGTCTACCCAAAGTTGTTGAATTCATTTTTACTGAAAATTCAAAATAAACATTAAATTAAATTATTTAAAAATTATAATAATTTACTTACTTATTGGACTTGTTATTGTTCTTGCTATTGATTTCCTCGCCGGGGACTTAGGAACAAACTCGATGACGGGCGGAACTTCATTAACAATAGCCGCAGGGACAGGTTCCTGTGGAAGCCTATCGTCTGGTTGCAAGGTCTCATTTTCTTCGTCAAGCCTTTGAATTTCAATTTGCAAACTTGGCCTCTGAGATGGAACATCATCAAAGATTTTTTGTGTCTGTACATGAAGGCCTTTTTTTCTTCGAATCAAATCAACCAGTTTATGACCATCGCTGGCATCAAATATGGATGACTCGAATTCACCTAAACTTTCTCTGGCATCACTGAAAAAAATATGTGAAAAAAAAAAAATAAATTGTACATTATAAAAAGAAAACTTCGGTGTGAATAATTTTAATAAAAAATAATATTGTAATGATTTTATAAGAGTAAGACAGTTCACTTTATCGACATTTGGTAAATTAATCATTAAATAGTTTTACTCCTTTATACATGACCGTGTTTTGTGTTCTGTTATCTCTATAAAAAGTCAATCTAAAACTGTTTTTTGTTCTTAAGGTTGAACTTCATGGATTAAGTTTAAATTAAAAGAAAGATAATCAGGAACCATTTTATTTTTAACTTTAAACAAAAAATGGGTGCGTTGTATCCTTTGTTTTATATTTAGCCATTGTGATCATAATAGCATAACACCAATCGGCGGACTGTAAAAACTGTATTTCAGGACTACACGCATCGCTTTGTTTTGAAGTTTTTGGAGTTTTAAGTTGCCCATGTACAAAATTGTTGAACAGAATTCAAAATGTGGTTTTATAAAAGTGTATACAAGGTGTTCCGTATAAGGTGACTAAAGAGCTAGGACGAGTAGGTTGGGTAAGACAAGAGAAAAATGGTATGGGAGGGAGGGGTCTACTTCCCCCCCTTTAGGCGGGAGGGGCAATTTTCTAAAAAATTGACTTAAAACAGAAAACAAATTATTTAAAAACAACGGTTAAACTTACAATGCCAGAAATCTCTTCTTTAATTTTCTTTTTAAATTAAGTTGTGTTAGTGAATAGTTTTTGAAAAATTAATTTTCAAATTAAAAAAAAAAAAAATATTTAAAACTTTTTTTTTTTTTTTTAAATTTTACGTAATTAAGTACTAATTTTGTTTTCGAAATTCAATGCTGTTATTAGCACAGTATTTTTCACACCGGATTACAACAACAGAATCACTTTGAATACAATCCTGAACAAGGTCAATTCTATTGGGACGATGAGATCCTTCAAAGGGAATGCTTGCTGAAAAGGAACGCATCGAGTTTGAAAGTTGAATAGGATATCTTCTTAGATAGTGGCGAGCAACATTTCTTTGAAATGCAAGTAAACCATTTTGGGAATTCTCTGATGCGACATCCACCCAGTTCTTGAAGCTAAATCTAACAGATTTTCTCCTCATGAACTGGTTCAAGGAATGATAAACAAAATATTTGATCATGGCTTTATCAATTGATAACATTTCATGCATAAAAGCCTACTGCTGATATTTTTGGCATAAAAGGTTCATAAGAGGTTTTAGTTTAGCCGTTTTATTTAGAGCGTTATATAACTATTTTCGGTCAAGAGAATAAACTTCTATCTATCTAACAATTCGATTCTTTTATCCTCGTCTATTTGCCGATACATGGAGTCTAGGCATTAAGTGAACCACTATAAAAGAGCATTCCTGAAAAACAATTGTACATGTTCTTTCGTAAAATCAAAGTTATCGTGCAGCATAGAGACGAGTTTGATCCAAAATTACTCGTACTATTCATCTTGCTCACTTCGAAGATATTGGAAAGCAGTCATTTTTGTATTCATCTGCCTCAAGATGTAAAAATGAATGATTTGAAATCCCTTCGAAAAAAATGAATCAGATAAATAATTATTTTACAACAAAATTGTCCATATAAAAAAGGATATGAATTTAATTCTCTCACGCCATTCAAATTTTGGTCTAAAACTGTGATTTATTATTCTACCCCATTATTGAAGTCTAACTGCGCCAAAAATTTTTGTACTTCATTTAACTTTGATAGTAGTCCAGTAAGAATAGACGAAAATATGCCAAAGGTAGGAAAAAATTAGTTAAGAGGTTGAAACTTGGCATGAACGTTGGTAATGGAATTCTTTAAAAACTGAGAGTTCCTGATCGATCCGATGACCGCTAGGTCAGTTATAAAGGGTTCAAGGGTATAAAAATGAGTTTTTTGCAAATATCTCAAAAACGGTTTGTGTTAGAGAAAAATTTAATTTCCCAATCTTGTATCTGAGGCAATTTCTCACAAAAAAGGTCTCTTCGATTTTTTCGTAAATTTTTGTTTCCCAATCTTATAGCTCATATATTTTTTAACAAAAATAGCTTTTCTTTTTTTTGTAGTATTAACCGTTTAAAGGATATAGCATTTTAAACATGGCAAGTATCGCAAAATTAATCAAATTGTGCACTTTCTTCCACCACTAGGGGTTTTTTTTTGTGGTGATGGGCCTATTCCACAGTATTAGAAAACTATCAAAATCCCTAATAAATAGTATCAAGCAAAGATGAAACTACCACTGTTGTAACTTTTTAACGATTAATGCTATGAAAAAAAGTGAAAAACAATTTTCATTAAAAATTACATGAGCTACAAGATTCGTGAATAAAATTTTTCTGTAACACAAACCGTTTTTGATAGACATGTTTGCCAAAAACTCCCATTTTCATGACTTTTGTCCCCTTTTTTTTATAAGAGATTTTTTGACTT
Source organism: Epistrophella euchroma (assembly GCA_947049315.1). Taxonomy (NCBI): domain Eukaryota; kingdom Metazoa; phylum Arthropoda; class Insecta; order Diptera; family Syrphidae; genus Epistrophella; species Epistrophella euchroma. Next base: position 122,822,412 of record OX346246.1, read on the forward strand.
TTCCATTTGCTGTAACTTTTTAACGGTTAATGCTACGACAAAAATGAAAGGCAATTTTTGTTGCAAATTACTTGAGCTGCAAGTTTGGAAAATAAATTTTTTCTATAACAAACCGTTTTTAAGATATATACATGTTTGCAAAAAACTAACGTTTCCATGACTTTTGGCCCCTTTTTTAAGAGATTTTTTGACTTTTCCATTTGCTGTAACTTTTTGTTGATTAATGCTACAAAAAAACCGACGAGACCATTTCTGTGGGAAATTGCCTCAGCTACAAGATTGTAGAATAAAATTTTTCTCTAACACAAACCCTTTTTGAGATATTTGCAAAAACTCCCATTTTTATGAACTTTGGCCCCTTCAAGAGATTTTTTGATTTTTATTTGCTGTAAGTTTTTAACGCTTAACGCTTCGCCTTCGTGGGAAATCGCCTCAGCTACAAGATTGGGAAATCAAATTTTTCTCTAGCACAAACATTTTTTGAGATATTTGAAAAAAAAAAACCCTTATAACTGACTAGCGATCGATGAGGAACTCTCTGTTTTTAAAGTCCCATTACCAACGTCCATGCCGAATTTTAGCCTCGTAACTAATTTTGTCCTTACAAAAGTCTACTTTTCCTAGACTACAGTATTTAGTAAAATTTTTACAAGGATGGTCGGGCTATTTGCCAAATTTGCAATTGTTTTCAAATTTAATGTTGAACGGAAAATTGAAGATTGCTTTTATTCACTATATTGAAAGTTGGCCTACTTACAGTTTCTAAAAATCTTTGGAATATTCGTGACAAAAGACACGATACATCAGTTTCAACTTTTGATTTATTTAAAAAAATAAGCACGAACCAAAAGGAAAATGTAAGATCAGGGAAAGTTATGTACATTTATTTATTTATTTATTTATTCATCTACAAGCAAAGCTTGACAGACTAATTACAATATCATAAATAAAATAAAATATAAATGAATAAATACTTAATAATACAAATAAAATCTTGAGTTTACATTATAGGTAATTATAGAAATCTAATAATTTAATCAAAGGATAATAAATTTGTTAGAGCGTTTCTGAAATGGTCTCTTGAAGAATGCAAATCTTAAATATTGCAAAACTTATTAAATTATCTGATGGCTATAGATATCGGTTCGTTCTTTCCATAATTTGTTCGATGCTGTTGTTGAAAAAGAAAATGTCTAACCCTGAGTCATCTACCTGGAGCATAAATAGGAGTAAGAGAAAGAAGTGGAGGGCAATTTATATGGTAACATAACGCACCTCTAATAAACATTATTTCTTGTACATTCCTTCTGCTATCAAGAGGCAGTAGACCTAGCAACTGACATCTAGCAGAATAAGAAGGGGAATAATCCCAGTTCATTTTCCTAAATATGTACTTAGAGAAACGCCTCTGTACACTTTCGATACGATCAGAATGTAATTTGTAGATTGGATTCCAAATTATGGCAGCATATTCAAGAATAGATCTAACCAATTCTATAAAAAGGGATATAAGAGTATGAGGATCTGTGAATTCTTTACTATTTCTCTTAATAAAACCAACTACTGAGTTGGTTTTTACGTATTATATTATGATCGTATTTATATGTCATTTTTGAATCGATTATAACACCAAGATCTTTAACTTGTTCGACCCGTTTAAGTTGACAGTCATTGAGGTTGTAATCATAGGTATAAATTGGAAAGCTTCTAGAAAAGGTTATGACGTTGCATTTTTTTATATTTAACTTAAGACAGTTTTCATCACACCAGTTAGAAAGCTGGTTTAGATCATGCTGTACCTTTAAACAATCATTGTAGTGATTTATTTTGAGAAAAAGTTTAAGATCATCGGTGTATATTAAACATTGAAAGGACTTAATTTTCGACACTATGTCATCAATAAAGATTATAAAGAGCAGTGGGCCAAGATGACTACCCTGAGGTACAACGGAAGTACAGATTATGGATCTGGACACTTTATTTTCGAAGGCCACTCATTGATTTCTGCCAATTAAAAAAGAAGCAATCCAATTAGGCATTGCTGAATGAAAACCAAAATTTTTAAGTTTTTTAAAAAGAATATCGTGAATAACTGAATCAAATGCCTTACTGAAATCGGTACATATTGAGTCAACTTGAGATCCACTCTCCATTGCATTAGCAACACAAGAGATTAGAATTTGATTCCATGCTGAAAAGCGCATTTTCAACAAGAGTCATAAAACCAATCTCAATCCTTGATGCTGTATCAAAAATTAAATTTGATTTGGAGGATGAATTTGAGTATACATATTCAAAAAATGAAGCAAATAAATCCAAGGTTTGATCGATGTCATTAGACTCAATATCCTTATGGAACATTGCTTTTGGTATACCTACTGATTTTTTCTAACCGTTTATATAAGACCAAAAGGACTTGGAATCACGTTACATATACCTACAATCGAAAGCGCCATACCTAAATAAAATCAATTTTTTTAACTTGGAGTAAAGTGGTATCGTTGATCATGGAGTGAACTTTGTTGTGACCAATTTAATGATTGCTATTATGAACATGAAGATTGATGTAAATAGAGGCAGTGCAGATTACTAGAGCCAAACCAATTAAGTGCTTGGGATCTGCCTTATTGGAATCGGACTGCATGCATACTGAAATGGGAATCTCTATTCTTTGGTCTATCTTAATTCTTACAATATGCATTTCTCTTAAATAAAATTAAAAAAAAAAAAATAACAAGTAAATTGTGTACTTACACCATTTTGGATTGCTTCGTCTTTTTCCGAGGCGGTGAGTAGTGTGTGTAATTTGTGTTGGATGGTTTTGATGCCCTATGCAAATAATTTTATATTCCAATGTTTAATTACAATTTAAAAAATGCTGCACTGTAAATTAAACCAAAAAAAATTGAATTTCTACAGCAAAAACAGCAAACAGCTTGTGCCGATTGCTTTCAAACACAAACGAATTGTAATTCCTAACTTCTTTTGACTTTTCTTGTTTTTAATTATTCAATCACAACACAATTTAAATTAAAAATAAGAACTCACGATGTAATTGCATTTATTATTGCATATTAGGTATTTTTTATTTGGTTTAACAAAAATAACACAAGCACAACATTTTTTTCGCACAGCAAACTTACATTGTTTTGTTTTAGAACATAAATACTAATAAATTAATGGCATAAATTGTTTTTTTTTGTGAAAAAGAACTCTTCAATGTTTTAACAACGTAATACAATTATGATAAACATTTAAAATAAATAAAATATAAACAAATTGCAGTGTTTTAAGCTAAATATTCGTTTTCTTTTTCGCTGTTAAATTCCGTTACGAGATAATTAAATCTGAGACGCAGATAACTTCGAAAAAAAGTTACCCAAACTCAGTTACACGTTGACTCAAAAGTCATGTCTCTTTTTTGAATGAGTGCGAAGGTGAAATCCGATCTTTTTTCTCACTCCCACTCATCAAGTTTCGAAAAGACATGGCTTTTGCGTCACCGTGTAGCTGACAGGAGTGCGATGGAACGCGTGCAACGCAGCAGCGTCCAGTTATAGTGATGCCAACATTAATCAAATATAAGACCCCTTTAACATGTGCTACGTTTTAAAAAGGTATTTAAAGCCTAAAACACAGTTCTTCAACGAAAAAAAATCTAATGTCGAATTTCTTTTAACAAAAAATTCGATTTTTTTCTAAGCATAATCGATTTTTTTTCATTCAATACAAGGAATTTGTTCAGAAAAATCGATTTTTTTCTTCTGAACAAATCGAATATTTTGTTAAAAGGAATTCGACATAAATTAAACGAGCTCACTTCGACCCTTTGTATACCTGCATCGAGTTGAAATGAACTTGAACCGTCTCGACTCCGGTTCAGGAGCGGAATTTTTTTTATAAGTTTTGCAATGAGTAACACTACTATACCAAAATGAGTTTGAAAATTTTCACTTTTGTAATTTTTCACTTTTTTGGCCAATGTAGTTGGCTTAATAGTGTGGAAACAAAGTATGAAATTCCATCCCACACGACTTGACAGCCCATCTCACACAATTTGACATGTGTTAATACATAAAAATTTTTAAGATTGGTTCTAAAACCGTCACACATTCTATCCCACTTGGGGGATCAAGGTTATGGTGCTGATTTGTTTGAACACAAGTGTGGAAGCAAAATATGAAAACGTTTTCTTCACACAAATTTGGACCGCCGTATAGTTAGCAGCACTAGGTGAGGAATTTTAATTTTTTTGATTCCTATAATTTGGAAAACATTTGGAAAAATTTGGAAAACCATTTTCAGAATTTGGAAAACCTTAGTTAATTAGTTATTAACAATTAAAGGTTAGGCGTATAGTTAGCAGCACATAGAAACAAAGTTAGGGTTTTTTGGTATCAATCGATCGGGAATAGTTTTGTGAAATTTGGAAAACCATTTTTAGAATTTGGAAAAGTATAGTTTAGTAGATAATTAACAAAATGTAAACAAAATGACAGTTCTATAAACAATTACAATTAACGCAAAACGTAATGTAACGGAGCGTAACGTAATTAAAACTGCCATACACGAACACGAAACCAACACAATATAAACAAAATTCTGTCCCAACAACAAAATTATAGGGCGTATGGAATTGGATCGCCTGTTTAGCACTGGCTATTGTTTTATTCTTAACTATATTTTATATGTTCTATCTGAAAAGGTAAAAAATTTAAAAGCTGACTTTTGACAGAAAAATAGTTTGACAGATATTAATTTTGTTTATATGTGTTGGTTTTGTGTTCTTGTATGGCAGCTTTAATTACTTAACGCTCCGTTACATTACGTTTTGCGTTAATTGTAATTGTTTATAGAACTGTCATTTTGTTTACATTTTGTTAATTAACTACTAAACTATACTTTTCCAAATTCTAAAAATGGTTTTCCAAATTTCACAAAACTATTCCCGATCGATTGATACCAAAAAACCCTAACTTTGTTTCTATGTGCTGCTAACTATACGCCTAACCTTTAATTGTTAATAACTAATTAACTAAGGTTTTCCAAATTCTGAAAATGGTTTTCCCAATTTTTCCAAATGTTTTCCAAATTATAGGAATCAAAAATTTTGAAATTCCTCACATAGTGCTGCTGAATACAAAACCAACACATATAAACAAAATTTTGTCCCAATATTTGTCAAACTATTTTTATATGTCAAATGTCAGGCTGTTTGTTGTATATTTCTTTCTTATTGTTTATAGAACTGTCATTTTTTTTACATTTTGTTTATTATCTACTAAACTATGCTTTTCCAAATTCTAAAAATGGTTTTCCAAATTTCACAAAACCATTCCCGATCGATTGATACCAAAAAACCCTAATTTTGTTTCTATGTGCTGCTAACTATACGCCTAACCTTTAATTGTTAATAACTAATTAACTAAGGTTTTCCAAATTCTGAAAATGGTTTTCCAAATTTTTCCAAATGTTTTCCAAATTATAGGAATCAAAAATTTTGAAATTCCTCACTTAGTGCTGCTAACTATACGGCGGTCAAATTTGGGTGTCGTAAGTAGTTCTATCCCACTTTTTTTTTGACATGTGTTAATACTCGATGGAATAGTGTGGAAGTGCTATAAAAGCCTGGCCAGATAGAGCGCGGGCCGACACGGGACGGTCAATACTTTGTAGCAGGATAGTTTTTTTTATAATTTCAAAAAGTTGAAATTAAACGGTTTGAGAGCTATGGACTTGGCATGCTGGCATTTTGCTCGGCTCGAGCTCGCCGGAATCGGGTGGGAACTTGTCCACGCTGCTCAAAACTTACCAACCACATATACATATATCATGCCATCAAAAAAAAATATTAATTTAAAACAATTTAAGATTGTTATAAATGAAAACACGGACGGACGTTTACCGCTAGGGGGCGCTGAGGTGTTATTCAGCGTAGGCCTGCCCACCCCTCCTTGGAAGCTAATTTGGCCATTGTTGTAGCTTCCCCTTAATTCTTAGCTTACCATTTTCACAACTCAGTTCATATTCACCGATCCATTTGAGTCGCCATCCGCATCCCCTGTAATAAGAAACTTTAGCAAACCATCAAGCTATGTGCTTGAAAAAAAGACGTTATTTCAACCAACATGGTGCAATTTACAAATAAGAATTTTATTAAATATTAATAAAAGAAATAAACAAAAAGAAAAACAAATGTGCATTTATGAAATAAATAATTTTAAATTTTAACAAAATTTAAAACAAAAAGAAAGAAATTCGTTATAAAACAAAGGGTGGTAACCCTGACCAAAAATAACAAATAAATTTTGACATCTAAAAAAAAAGTAAAAAAAATCAAAGTATTTAGGAATTTTTCTTTTTACTGTTTAAATAAACCAATGTTAATGTGGAATCTATCCAGCTTCCTTCTTTATCTCGGTAATAAATTCGCAAAAAAAATATTCTCGCAAAAAAAATGATTTTCCAACCCTATCAGCTGCCCTACCTAAACGAGCTCAATATAGGTGAGAGGATCTGATTAATGGATTAATTATAACTTTTATTTTTTTTAACAAAAAGAAAGGAAACTAAATAAAAAAAATTCCCTGAAACAAACAACAAAAAAAAACTTTAAATTCATATGTACTTTTACAATATCACATTAAATTCAAAAGAAAAATGATTGCACCAAACAAAAACAAATTTAAAGTAATTATCTGTAGAACTCCGGATCAAAAACAAAATCGTGACGTCATTAACGTCCAATATATCCTATATGGATATATATATATATGCGTGCGGCTTTTCACAGCACTTTATATATATATATATATAATTCGCAACTGTAAGTATATGTTGTATGATGGAATGATTTAATAACTTGACTTTATATATTTAGGTTTTAAATATTAAGCAAGTAAAAAAAATCAAATTTTGTTGAAAATAAAAAAGATCTCCTGTTCTTGATTCTTGATTCTTCTTTCTTTTTTGAATCGAGGACCCGTATGAAAATTGGGCGGGCGATCACGACTTCTTGAATGTATGTATAGTTCGTGATCGCCAAACAGCATTTAAGCCTATGGTAAAAGAAATGAAGTATCACTTTATATATCTATATATATATATGTATTTATATAGGTATATAATAAATATAATTTTTCCAATTAAAAATTTCTTTGTTTTCTTCCCTCCTCTTTTTTTCCTTTATTTTTTTCTTTTTCCAACTAAAAAAATTCATGGTTTTATTCTTTTTTATCTTTTTTTTTTTTTTCAATTCTCCTATTCTTTTTTTATTTTATATATGGCACTTTTATTCGTTTTTTTTTTATTTTATCAAAAAAAAATCACTCACCCAATCACAATTGGATCAACTTTTAAATTTTCTTCTATAGTTGAAGCTGGTACTAGGTATGTACATATGTATCAAAATGGGGTTATCACCGATGGTAAGTAGGTAGGTACACTATATAACGACATCCAATGCCCACGTTCTAAAATTAATTTTTTTTTTTTTTTTGCACTTTAATATTTTCTTAGGTTAGCACTTTAGTTTCAATCTAACTTACTTTTATTCTTCACAATTAAATTTTAATTTTATTCTTATTTGGTCTTTTTTTTTTAATTTGTGTGAATTTTATCACAAGTAAGTATTTAATAATTTTTCTTGTTTGGAAATTATTTTCCTATTACTATTTATTTCTTACTAGGTAGCCGTCTATTGCTTACGGCGGTTGCTTCAACTATGTTTCTGTGGTAAGAAATCAAAAATTGAAATTTCACCCGTTCCGAGAATTCTCTCAACCCAACGGATCAATCGTACCACCCAACCTGCCAATCAAATTTTTTCGCATCTCATCAGCCAATAATTACAAAAACAACAAATTTCAAACCAGATCTAGACCTATAGTTTAGAAAGAAACGTCTACTCAAAAACGACATCTAGTTTTTCAATAGAGTAACAAGATATAGCGGCCATCATGGTTTCTAGTAGTTCTTGCAGTTAAACAAAAAAGGAACAATATATCTCAAAGCATGAGATAGAAACAAAATCAAATGTCAGCACAACAAAAAAAATTATCAAAACAACAAAAAAAAATTTCATCATGGTGCGGGTCGGCACCAAAACAAAAATCAAAAAAAAAATTTATTTTAAAAAAAAAGGAAAATTAACTAAAAAAGGAACTTAAACAGGTAAGTTAACGAAAATAAATTTGAAACGATTTAGAAACAACCATGATCTCATCTCACTTTTCAGAAAAAAGGAAAGCAACAAAAAAAAACAAAATAGCCGGCAAGCGCAAGCAGTGGCTATGGCATCTCGTTTCTCGTCATCAATGTCGACGACAAAAAAAGGTAAGTTTCAAAAATCATTTTGTACATCCATTCATATTTATATAAAAACAAATTATTTTCTTCTAGGATTATTGTTTACATCGGATAGGCTATGCCCTAGATAAAATTCATCTATATGAATTGGTTGACAGCAGATTTCAATCGGTGAGTAATCTATAGTAGGAGTAAAAAAAAATTGCACCACAACAATATCCTTCATTATTTTCTTGCAGGTGTCCACAACAACTTTAATATAGAGAGAAAAAACGCGGCGGTCAAATTTTGTTTGTAAATTTATACAAACCGCCGGACCGCGTTCTGTCTGGCGTTAAGTGAACTGACAGCTGGCATTGAAAAAAAAGGAAGTTATGTTTGCTTTGATACAAATGGGTATAACTATGAATTATTTAAGTTTATTAGTAGGTAAAAGTGATCTAATAATATAATTTCATCCATCGTTAGTATAGCCAATTCCGATAGTTTTAAGTTTTTAGTAAATATTTTTTCGTTTCCATTTTCAGAAAACAAAACTCATTTAATTACAGATGATCTAACTGAGATTTTCCAATCACAGGTATAACTGTGACTGTGATCTATGAATGATGATGTCTTTTTCGTTTTGGAAAAGATTTGATCTTTTTGCGAAGGGGCTTATCCTTTTTCCATTTTTTGATTTCATTAAAAAAAAAAGATGCCTTCTGGATGAGTTCTTAAAGCATTGCGCAAACCTAAGCGATGGCGGTGGCGATCGCGATAACAGTGTGGATGCCTCTCATGTGAATCAATATCACATCTATGCGATATGTGGATCCCGATCACGTTTCACTGCTGCGTTCAACTAAGCGACTTTTACTGAACGCAGCAAGCACCATTTTGAAAAAATAAATGTGAAAATATTAACAAAATTCAAATGAACAATGACTTAGAACATTACAGCAGATTATTAAAATTTAAAAAAATCCAAATTTTGTAAATTTTTTTGCGCAAAGAATACAAAACACAAAAAAGCAAAAAATTTACGGATAAAATTGCCACCTCTGCCGATTAATTATGCCTAGGTTTATTTGCTACTGATTTTGTCTCAGTTTTTTAATGTTTATTTGACAATTTGCGCGTCACTAAATGTATCGCAATATCGTGGTGATGTGAGCTGGTTTTTAATCGCGTCTTTATCGCGCGATAAAGGCTATCGTGATCGCAAACGCCATCGCTTAGGTTTGCGCAATGCTTAAGATGGCAGATGCGATCTTTACAAATTGGGTAGGTACATGCAAAATTGATTTCATATCAAATTGAAAATAAGTTTGTTCATTGAATTGAAAGGAGTAGTAGAGTGAGACAGAAGTAAAAGTCGAATTCTTGCAGTGCTCTAGTTATTTATTTATATTTTTGTGATTTTAAAGTAAATTATAACAAAAATAACCTTATAAACACTGGTGAAGCGGAACACTATAACATCAAAATGGAATATCTTAAAATTGCCCAAAAGCCATTTTTTTGTTCTGCGAATAACCGATATATGAAAAATAGGGGAAACTTCTCCAATCAATTCGCCAAATAGCAAAAAATCCACAGTACATAAAGTATCTTTGTTGCCAGGAAACTCAATTGTAATGGCATCTCAAGCAAACGATTTAAAATCCATTATCGACGGCTGCTTTGTTGAGCATTTAAAAAATATTGCAACAAAAGACGACGTCCTAGCTGTCACCGTTGAAATACAGCTCTTACGGTCTCAAAACGAGCACCTTACGGAACGTCTAGCTGTCGTTGAGAACTACTACACTTGAGAAGTAAATCGAACTTTTACACCAAAAATCACATGAGAACACGTAATGCATTTACCCTCATACGAGAAGACAGACAGTAAAACAAACTTGTCTTGGCCTTCTCAATCTAAATGAAAATGCAGAGCTAGCTTTTGATAAGTCACAACAGTTTGTTGATCGTTACAACAACAAAACGATTATGGTGTTAAACTTCAACAATAGAGAAACAGCACAAAAAATTATAGAAGCATCTCCGAGATTAAAAAACTCCGGTATTGTGGTACACCGAGAACAACCTTTACTTTATCGAAAGAAGAGGAGAACACTATACCAAATCAAAAGTAAGCTAATGGAGATGAAGAAGAACCCGAATGTAGAAATTCAAATCAAAGGTGCAAAACTTAGGGCTGAAACGAAACTTAAATATTTATGTTCAACTTAAACGCTTAAGTTCTACTTTTTCCTCAGCGTAAACTGTCACATAAGCTATTATGTTGAACTTAAAATCTTAATTTTTATTTCAGCAAATGGGCCTTAAAGTCGACGATTTTTCATTTTCTCACTACTCGCTCCGAGGATTGAAAATAACAACAAATGACGAGCTATCATTTGTCAAGAGGAATTTTGATGAAGTATGTATGTACTTTATTGAGATTTTTTTTTGATACACTTGTTTTCTTAATTCTATAAATATACAGTCCATTAATGTTACTTAAGATTATTTGCCGACTTATAAATTGGTCAGGCTAAACAAGTTATGTATTTATTTTGCTTTTTTTGCACACTTTGCTTTTTTATTTTTAAGATACGAGTCTTTTCGTTTTCTTTGTATTTCGTCCACTCAATAAGACGATGTCTGATTTATAACTTAACCTAGACAAATACGTTAAAGATGGATAGAAAGAGAAGAAGATGACGAAAAATGAGAACACTGGATTGGAACACCTAATGCCGGACTTACACGATTGACAAAATGTCATTAAAATGGTCATTTTATACCAATTAACTGTCATAAAACCGGATTATGACAATTTATTGGTATAAAATGACAAATTTAATGACATTTTGTCTCTATCCGAACCACTGTTGGGTGAGCAAGTAAGATAGTATAGAACCCAAAAAAGGCTTTTGCAGTTGGACCGCCGTAGGTTAGGCGTATAGTTAGCAGCACATAGAAACAAAGCTAGTTTTTTTTGGTATCAATCGATCGGGAATAGTTTTGTGAAATTTGGAAAACCATTTTTAGAATTTGGAAAAGCATAGTTTAGTAGATAATTAAAAAAATGTAAACAAAACGACAGTTTTATAAACAATTACAATTAACGCAAAACGTAATGTAACGGAGCGTAACGTAATTAAAGCTGCCATACAAGAACACAAAACCAACACATATAAACAAAATCCTGTCCGAATATCTGTCAAACTATTTTTCTGTCAAAAGTCAAAAATATAAAATATAGTTAAGAATAAAACAATAGCCAATGCTTAACAGGCGATTCAATTCTATACGCCCTATAATTTTGTTGTTGGGACAGAATTTTGTTTATATGTGTTGGTTTTGTGTTCTTGTATGGCAGTTTTAATTACGTTACGCTCCGTTACATTACATTTTGCGTTAATTGTAATTGTTTATAGAACTGTCATTTTGTTTACATTTTGTTAATTATCTACTAAACTATGCTTTTCCAAATTCTAAAAATGGTTTTCCAAATTTCACAAAACTATTCCCGATCGATTGATACCAAAAAAACCTAGCATTGTTTCTATGTGCTGCTAACTATACGCCTAACCTTTAATTGTTAATAACTAATTAACTAAGGTTTTCAAAATTCTGAAAATGGTTTTCCAAATGTTTTCCAAATTATAGGAATCAAAAAAATTGAAATTCCTCACTTAGTGCTGCTAACTATACGGCGGTGGGCGAACTCTTTAAACATTTACATTTAAATTTTTGTGTCCATTTTTATATGAGACTAATAGTATTATTGATTTTGTTACAGTGTTTATGGATGTAACATTTTGGTTTAGCCTAAGCATTTATGGATTGATTACATTACTTAATTAAATTAGGCTATAAATAGTTACAATCTTATTACTAACAAATTTTTGTTGTACAAATTTTCACAGTAGACTTAAGATCTTAAATTTAGGACATAGGTACTTACGTAGTTATAATTAGGTAATCACATTTATATAGGAACATATAGTTTTAGTTTGTTGATATTTAAGAATAAGTTACATTTATATATTGTGTTCTATAAAAATTTCCTTAGGATTTTAATTTCTAAGTTTGTACATAATAGGTGTGTTTTGTTTAACTCCTTAATGTGCACATTAAGAAATTCTTCACATTAAGCAAAAATTTCACATGCAAATTCTACCAACAACAAGTTAACAGCACATTTGATCTTCAGTAACTCTATGGCTTAATGTGGAACATTGCAGAATCGGCACAGTAACTAGCTCAACAAAACACAGCTAATGTATTAATTTTGTCAGTCTTGATTTGTTTTAAGATTATTAAGGCAGGCTAACTGGCTGAACAGAATAGAATGACGGAACTGAAGACGCAGACGGAACTGGAAGAGTTGTCAAAAAGTGTCGTACGTTATTTTTTTTACATGCCCACAATGCATCTGTACAGCTTTGAAGGTATTTTGAAGAAAAACAAAAGAATATTATTGTGTACAAGCTCAGAATTCACATTTTTTGTTTCCAATAATTTTCCTTTTAATAAATAATTTTTTTCGCGATACAAATAACCACAATATTTTTTTCCGACCCAAAAAGTTGTTTTTTTTCTTCATACAAATTGAAACGTCAAAAGTGCCGTACGTCAAAAGTTAAAAGTTGGTGAACTCTTCCGTCTGCGTCTCCGTATGCGTCTACGTTCCGTTGTGTTTGCAACATTGAATTTGCGTGTATTCAATATTTTGACAGCTATTCCGGCTCCGTCTCCGTTTCCGTCTGCGTCACCATTCTGTTCAGCCAGTAAGAAATGAATTGCTTAGAATCTGTAGATGTTAGGTATTTGTTTTTTGTAAAAAGATGAAGTGAACAAGTGGTCACTGTCAGGGATTTGGAAGAAAACATTGGAGCCCTCGTTGGAGATGCTGATTGGTGACATATAGTACCTGGCATTAATAGCCCAGTTAATGTTATTATTATATATGTTGCGAAGGATAGGGTTGCGTGATTTTTTAATGCAGAAATTCCTCTTTTGTAGAGTTGCGCGATTTAGTTCACTTGATCGATCAATTTAGTTCGAATCGAATAAGTGAACTAGTTCGTTCATTTTAGTTCAATTTAGTTCACTTTACAGAAAATTTAAAAATTTAAAAAGCAAATTTAACCTTTTCAATCATTCCTAAAAGTAGCTGTGTCGTTACTTCAGAGATCTCGGAGGAATCCGTATCCTCAGTTTTGCTGTCAAAAAACTAAGGAAGGTTTTTTTTGGATTCGTTGCTCAATTATTTTTTGTCGCAGTAAATCAAATAGAAATAAAGGAAAAGCAAGTGTTTTTGAGGAATCTTGTTTACATTTAAGAGGCCTTTCCTTACATTTGAGGAAAAAACGAAAAAATGCTCATTCGCTATGTTACTTTACGAAGTCATTTGAGCGTGTATGACAATAATTTAAATAGCACATAAAAGAGTTGTTTATTGCCTTTGAACTGCAGGTATTATTTTTTTGATAGTTTGCACAAAACATAAGATATTTCAAAAAATGTACTGCTATATTGTTAGATTTTTGCAAAAACTCCTTATTCAAATGCTGCTTTTTGGGTAAATTAGTAACTTAATTAAATCTAATTTAGTTTTGTTTTGAAGGGTTTAAATAGATCTTTAAACTACAGGAATAAAAAAAAACAAACTTCAGCACCGTTTCGACAATATATTGATTTTAAAAACAGTAAAAATACTGTGTTTCAACACGTTTTTTCTTGTATGTAATTAACGAATTTTGCACCTGTAATGATGCCTGCTAACAAATTGATATTTCTTAAGTCAAGTTCAATCAAAAAATTCAATTAGTAATCGTGTTTTTCATATAAAACAAAGAATTTTTAAAACATCTTCCCCAAACAAAATTATCAAGATTTTAGTTCAGACACAAATCATTCCATTTATTTTTTTCTCCAAGCAACCGCTAGAGTTTGTATCAAGAACAAAAAAAAAAACAAACCGTGTGCATTTTTAGTTTGGTGTGCGCTGTATGGAGATGTGAAATATGGTTTGTATGTGTGTATATGGTTACTTTGAATGCTTGGTGTTGGTGCGGTAGGCGTTTTGTAATTATTTGTTTTCTTATTTTTGTTTGCCAAGAAAATGGGTAGGTATTTGGTTGTTGCGAAAAATCTCAATATAGGTAATCTGTGTTCTATTGAATTTTATGATTTCGGTTGTTTCTGTAATCATGTTTTTTGATTACAAGTAACCATTAGATTTCTATAATATGTTTTGAAAGTTAAAATATTTTGGTAGGTACATATGTACATTATCTAGGTATGTTTAGTTTAGTTTAGTTAGGCAGAAAAGTAGTTTGGTATTTATAGTATACATAAGTAGATAGGACATGGAGTAGGTATGTTATAATAATGAAGTGACTTTTTGTTTTCCGTATGTAGGTACAAAAATATGTATGTACCTAGGTATCTTCTTTACTTCGTGTATTTTTTTGTTCTTAGGTATATTTTCAATAAGGAAGCATAGGTGGGAAGGTAAGATTTCAGGTATAGGTACATAATGTATTTTTTTTAAATAAAAGTGGGAGTAGGTAGATGCCTACATAGGTATGCGAAATAAGTAGGGCTTAGTAAGAGTCATATTTACTATTATCAAATTCAAGGAAAATTGCATATTTCCAAAAGGAATATCTGTGTTTTGCAATTTGGACTAGCAGCAAATATGATCTTTACGTTGAAAGAATAGAAAAGGATGACGACTTTTGGGAAAATCAAATGGTGAACAAACTTTCATCTTTTTATGAAGATTGGCTTTTGCCAGAGCTAGTAGATCCCCGCATCCCTCGTGGTATGGAAGTACGTACTCCATCAAGTAAATAATAATGGAAATAATATAACATATGTGTAGTAGCCGTGGCGTGATGGTTAGTGCGATGGACTGTCATGCCGGAGGTCTAAGGTTCGATCCCCAGCCTCGCCACCTATTTATTTAAAAGAAAAAACGGCTACTGCCTCTTGCGAGGAATTGACAAATCCTCCAAGAGTATCTCCTGTCACAGAAAAGTGCCGCTCGTTAGCCGTTCGGATTCGGCAATAAACTGTAGGTCCGCTCCATTCCTGCAGACACGCACACAGGAATGGTTGAGAGTTGTAAGTCACTAGGCCCTAGTTCTTCATGAGCTGTTGTGCCATCAAATTTATTTTTTTATAATATAACATATGTATAAACTTAAACCACAGATTGTTATAACTACCTAAGAATGTAGTAGGTGAGTAGGTACAAAAATAATTTTTTTTGTGGAGTAGGCCTATTGGGGATACCACTTTAAAAAAAACGCGCCAAATGTCTTACCTCATGGGTGCATGGTGTGGAAAAGACCTAACATTAGAAAGTAGGTACCTTTTCTAGGTACCCATTATTGAACATACTAGGGAACTTTCTTTCCTACATCCTCTCATTTTTTCTAAATTTATAATTAAACAATAATATAGGTATACCTACCTAATATTTAACATTACAAAGTTTGCTTTAAATTTACATTTCATTTTAGTTTCTAAGACCTACCTTCCAACCTAGATGTATCATTCAAAGTTTTTAATACTATGTAGGTACTCACAGTTTACCTATACCTACTTCCGTTTACAATACATAAATTGCAGCGTTATGTCGCCTTGTAAAGTTTTGGAAAAAAACTTTTTTTACCAACTTTTTTTCCGATTTTTTAGAACTAGCGCACTTCCTAGATCACGAATATGAATTTTTGAAGTCGCTAAGTTGCCTGGTTTAGCCGCAAGTCAAGTTTAAAGGCCTCAACTTTGATGCCTCTAGCACGTCTAGTTTAGCCGCAAATCGCGTTTAAAGATAAAAGTCGATTTTTCATATAATGCGTTGCATCAATTGAAAGGTGGCACTTCCTAGATATCCTCAATATCAAGCTCTCAAAACTATGAACGAAAAACCTGAAAATCCGACCCTAATCTAACTCGGCCTTTCCATCCTGAATATAACCGTAGTAAAATTCCTTTTAACGAAATTTCCTAAACAATGCATTCATTTGTGCCAATCTATTCTGTGAACATAAAATAATAAGTTACAAATGTAAACATATCTATGCATCTACAAAAAATGTACTTTTTTCAAGTGAAATCTGTTTGTGTAATTAGATTGCATACAAGTATGTCTAAAGAAATGGAATTGGTGTTTAAAATATCAAACTGACAACTTTACTAAAGTAATTATCTGTTTTTATTGTAAAATACTATTTTTTACATGCAGATAATTAAATTATCGGATTCTGTGATATCAAATTCACGAATTTCTATATTCGTAGGAGATTTTTCACTACGAACGTAGTACTAATAGATTATGTGATCATTTTTTCTTCATTCGGAGAATATTTTCGATTACGATGGATTCTGTGATAGGGTTGAATAGTTTTATCATCTCGCAAAAGCAGTATAACTTCCAGAGCGCGTACGTTAGTACACACACAGTTTTTTTTTTTTCAAAATTCAACAAGTTGTGAATTCTGTCCAAGAAGCAAGAAAACGACCTTGTCCTTTATTTTCCTTACGCACAGTCTAAAATATATAACATATGGGTTTTTTCCCGATCACTGTAAAAAGCTATTTATTGTAACGAATCCAAAGGAGAGAATGAGACCACTATACAAGGATGACGCTATGATGATGAACGAACGATGGACGATATGGCATTCTGGTGCCGACCGCGAAGCAAAGAAGAAGCTCGACTCTTAATTATCCATTGAATAAAGATTGTTAAAGAAACTCTTACTTATCCATTTTAATAAATTTTAATAAAGATTGTTAAAGAATCAGAAGTGGGATAAACGATCCAATAAAGTGCCTACGGAGTTAAGTAAATTATATTATTTAATGTAGTTCTAGCAGTGACTAGAAAATTATGATGAAGTGTTGAGTGATGTACAGTACAAAGATTCAGTTGAGTCTCTGGCACTACGATTTTGGTATACAAAACAGTAGATGCTTTGAGATTACTTCAACAATTTGAATTAGTATTTACAATTCTAAGAAAGGTAACGGAAGGTCTGTAGACGCTACCATCACTGTGACAATACATACATGGGGAAGATGCAACTTGTTGGGGTAACTATGTATATACAAGATAAATGGAGTAAAAATAATTTGAGAAAGGTTATCGTGCATGAGGGAGACAGCACCTTTCGGTGTACGAAAAAGTGTTAGTTCCGAGCATATGTGCACTCTCGCGAAAGAAGTTTGTTTTGTAAACGGAAATGTTAAAAAAAAAAAAAAAAAAAAAAAAAGAGAATATAGAAAGAGAAAGGATGATTATGATGTATGTATGTAAGGTTGTTATGTTTTCGGTGCACGAAAGGGTAACTCGACCTTAAAAGCTGAGAACATAAAGTGTTAAAGCGGGACAAAAGAAAAGAGCGTGAAAAAACTATCGAGGTAGAGTACAGCAAGTTGCATCCACGCATTTTGTAAATAGACAGAGATAATTGAATTCTGTTCAATTTGTCTGATAATAAATGGTGGCGTCTAAGTTTTTGAATTAAAACAATTAAAGTACTACTGTAAAGAGTTTCGTTTGGTAAATAGCGTTGTATATAGTTTACATTGGGTTAAGACATATTCTGCTACTATAGTCTACGTTTTGGTAGAGATTATATTAGTCCCAGTTGCAATTGTTTTGCCTGGGTTAAAGAATTTATTCAATCAAACAACTTTATACTTAGTTTACTAAGATATTTAAATTTATTATAGATATAAATGGACCAACTCAACCTTAAACAGCTTCAGGGTGAGCTGAAAAAAAGAGGATTGCCAATTAAAGGAACCAAAAGGGTTCTGATCAGCAGGATCCTAATGTACGACAGAGAGAGAGGGGACCAGGCATCAAAACAGCCGAGTACTACAAATGGGGTGATGCCTGAAACAACATGTACTGACGAAGACGACCCCGATGCGCTAATCCTGTCTGAATCAGGAACAGTGGACGATCAGATCCTACGAGAAAGGGAATGGGATTTAATAAGACGCGAGAAAAAACTTCTGGAAAATGAAAGAAATCTGTTACGGAAAGAAAAAGAAATAACTGACAACTTAAAACGACTGGGAGGGACCCCAGCACCAACTTCTGCGGTATTACGCAGTCAAAAGATCAACTGCAGTATTAAGGAGATTGCAGATGTATTGCCGATATTCTCACCGGGGGATATCTCATCCATGTCGTCGGACAGCTGGGTGAACCGTGTAGAGGCTTTGTCAAAGATCTATGACTGGGATGAGCGGGCACTGCTAATGGCAGCGGCTTCCAAGATGCAAGGTCCCGCACGCTATTGGTGGGACACCACGCAAGAAGTGTCTGGTTCTTGGACGCAGTTGGCAGCGGGACTTAAGACCAACTTCCCTCACCAAATGAGTGAGATTGAAATTCACCAGCAAATGGCGAGGAAGACAAGGCACAGGAACGAATCAATTGAAAGTTTTTGTTTTGAAATGAATATGTTGGGGAAAAGAATTCAACTTACGGACAAGACAATTTTCCAGTATATCATCACCGGATTAAACAACCCGCAACTGAGCTCTAATTTGGCTACAGGAAATTTTAATAACATTGCCGAGCTCATCGAAAAAATCAGATGGTGTGAAAACATCCGGGAAAACATTCGAGGAGGTAACCAACCTGTTGGCAGTGGACTTCTAAGGCCAATAAACATCGACCGACCGTCAACCAGTGGATCGACGAACTGGCCACGGCAGACTCCAATCACCGAACGGACAGGTTGGAATACGCGACCATCTCTGCCACAAAGGAGTCCACCGATATGTTACAACTGCAACCAGACTGGACATATTTCTCGACAATGTTCCCAAAGCAGGAAAAGATCGTGGGTATCCAGCAAGGAGAACAACTACCGAGTCCCGAACAAACTTGAAAAACAGACGGAGAAGAATGTCCGCATAAACATTGTTCAACGTCAAGAAAAAACTGACTGTTATTTCAAAAGAGTTACTATTGATGGTAAAGAGTATTCAGCCATTCTCGACTCTGGCAGCGAGCAGACGATAGTCACACAGACCGTTGCCAAAAACACTGGAATACAGACCGAACCATGTCTTATTACGTTACATGGATTTGCAGGTGGAAAATGTCAAGGGTTAGGTCGAATCAGGTGTGTTATAGAAATTGATGGTGCTCATTTCCCGATCGATGCGATAGTAGTTGGGGACGAAAACCTCGCTGAACCAATATTAATTGGCAAGGATGTACTAAACGATCCAGCTTGTGTTGTATCCAAGGAAGGAGAAGTGCTAATCGTCAAACGAAACACCAAATATAAATATTCGGAAATCACCGCAGTCGACCTATACGTGGAGGAAGGGTTCGATCCAATTAGTTTGGTCAATCTACTTAATAAATTCCGCAAATGCGTCGCTATGGATCAAAAGGAACTAGGACGGACGAGCTTGGTTGAGATGGATATAGAGTTAAACAAGACTGATCCTATCTCGCAACATCCGTACAAAGTACCTTACGCAAAACGAGAAGTAATCACTACCATGATAAAAACTTTGTTGAGTAGTGACATAATACAGGAATCTAAGTCCGAGTTTGCCGCGCCAGTGGTGCTTGTCAAGAAGAAGAATGGTGAGGACCGGATGTGCGTAGACTATCGACGTCTGAATATGGTCACAAAAAAGGTCAACTTTCCAGCGCCATTAGTCGATGAAGAACTCAACAATTTGGTAGGATACGACCATTTTATTGTACTCGATCTGGCATCAGGGTATTACCAGATACCCATCCGAAAAGAACATATACCTTACACCGCTTTCATTACTCCAGATGGGCTGTATGAATTCAAAGTTATGCCATTTGGACTCGTAAACGCTCCATCCTATTTTAAAAAGTTGATGAAAATAATCAAACAAAGAATGTTACCTGAGCCAATTGTAAGTTACATGGACGATTTTGTTATACCGGTAAAGTCACATGAGGATGGAATGAGAAAACTGGAAAAATTCCTCACAATCTTAGATGATGCAAATATGACGTTAAACTTAAAGAAGTGTGAGTTTTTTAAAAAAGAGATAGAGTTCCTGGGACACATTGTTAAGGATGGCAAATTACAACCTGGGAAAGCTAAAACCCTTGCCGTACAGGAATTCGAAAAACCCACGAATGAACATCAGGTGAGACAATTCATAGGACTCACAAGTTTTTTTAGAAAGTTCATCAAGGAATATGCGTTGATTGCATCACCTCTCACCGATTTGACTAGGAAAAATCAAGAATTTGTATGGGGAACCAAAGAACAAACTGCTTTTGAACGATTGAAGGAGTTATTGGTAAGCAAACCAGTTCTTGCCCTATACGACCCAACCGCGGAACACGAATTGCACACAGATGCCAGTTGTAGGGGTCTAGCTGGAGTATTGTTACAGAAGGAGAATCAAAACCTACACCCTGTTGCTTATTACAGCCGACGAACTAGTAAAGAAGAATCTATGTACCATAGTTATGAGTTGGAGGCTCTGGCTGTGGTTGAAGCAACTGATCGATTTCGACAGTATTTACTTGGAAAACATTTTTTAATTGTCACTGATTGTGAAGCCTTGAAAACCACTATGAAAAAGAAGGAAATGATTTCTAGAATAGCTCGATGGTGGTTGAGAATGCAGGAGTATGATTATGAAGTCGCTCATAGGCCAGGCAAACAAATGGCTCACGTAGATACACTTTCAAGGAACCCATGCGAGCCCCCACAATCACCGGAAGTCGTAGATATGAAAATATTGAAAGTAAACATAGAAGAAACCGACTGGGTGTATTCGCTTCAACTGCAAGACACTGAAGTTCATGAAATCGTAAACGTTCTACAAAGTTCCCCGACTAACGAATCCGAAAAACAAATACACCATGATTATGTCCTGAAATGCGGAAGACTCTACCGAAAAGTGGATGGTGAATTCCGTCTTTTCGTACCAAAAGGGGTGAGGAATAGAGTACTGCGAAACAGTCATGATTTGATGGGACATTTCTCAGAAAAAAAGACGATCACGCATTTACGAGCTCGGTATTGGTTCCCTAGGATGACACAATTCGTGAAGAAATATCTGAGAGCCTGCGTTGAGTGCGCTTATAATAAAAAGGAAGTACAACCACGAGGAGAATTATTTACAATTGAAAAGGGCAACGTGCCATTCGACACCCTGCATATTGACCATTTGGGTCCGTTCCTGAAGTCAACAAAAGGAAACACCTACCTGATCGTACTCGTAGACGCATTCACTAAATATGTACACATTAAGGCACTTCCTAGTACTCAGACAAAACCAGTACTTAATTTCCTTACTGACATATTTTTCACTTTTGGTACGCCTCGCCGAATAATATCAGATCGAGGAACGGCATTTACTTCCCATGCGTTTGAAGAATTTTTGAAAAGCCATTCAATTCGACACGTGCTAAACGCAACGAAAACTCCTAGAGCAAATGGTCAAGTTGAGCGGTACAACCGTACCATCTTACATGCGCTCCTGGCTACAGTAGAAGAGGAAACTAGATGGGACCAACAAATAAAACTAGTCCAATGGGGAATTAACAATACTCACAACGAAACCACTGGTAAAACAGCTCATCAGTTGTTAATGGGGTACATACCTCGAGATCCATTAAGAGATGCTTTAGCTGAATGCGTGAACCTTAATCAAACCATTACCAGTATTGAACAGATTCGGAAAGAAGGGGTCGAATCCACCGAGAAAAAACAGGAATCCCAAAAACAATCCCATGATAAGAAACATCGAAAGGCAAAAACTTATAAAGCAGGAGACTTAGTGATGTCTATAAACGATGGGATTGCAGCCACCGGAACATCAAGAAAACTTGAAGTAAGATATCGAGGACCCTATCGTGTAACTGCAGTCTTACCTCATGACAGATACCAGGTAGCCGATATGCCATATGCTACAAGAACCCAGAAACCGTACTCTGCGATTTGGTCAGCAGACCGGATGAAACCCTGGATTGAGCTGGACTTAGACTTCGACGAGGACGACGAAGAATGTCAGGATGGTCGAGTCTGTAACGAATCCAAAGGAGAGAATGAGACCACTATACAAGGATGACGCTATGATGATGAACGAACGATGGACGATATGGCATTCTGGTGCCGACCGCGAAGCAAAGAAGAAGCTCGACTCTTAATTATCCATTGAATAAAGATTGTTAAAGAAACTCTTACTTATCCATTTTAATAAAGATTGTTAAATTATGAAGAAAATTTACCTACTAAACTAATGCTAGTCAACACCAAATCAGTATGACCAATTACTGTGAATTTATTAACAAAAGAAAAAAACACTTACGGCCAATTTCTTCACAAAGTTCTAAAATCAATTTAAAACTCGATCCAGTAACTCTCGGTTTATCTTTGGAACTTAGTTTTAAAAACATTTAGAACTTGATCATTTCTTCACTTCTAATCATTTCCTTAGAACTCGGTCTAAGATCACTATTGAGTTTTAAGTACTTTAGATCTCGGTTTAAAGAAACGAAGTTCTAGTGTATATTTGAATACTTTTGTAGCACCCAGTATCATTTTCTGACACAAATTTCTGACAATCTATCAACAAATATTTAAATATTTGTCAGTTTCATTTAGCTGGATACTTTTTTTTGTGAATATATTTCTTTTATTTTGTTCATTAATTAAAAACACATTCCCATTTCTGCTGTGCCAGTTTTGTTTGTATTGGTGTTGATGTTGTTATTTCGTTTTCAATTCTATGTTGTATGATTTCGCGCATATTGAATTTTGAATACTTGGTGTTTGCAAGTAGTAAAATTTTTATTAGTCCGATAGATCGCAACAGATTTTTGACGTTAAATAAACCCAAAAAGATATGTGTGCATGTGCATCAAAGTGCATCAAAAATAATAAAAAAAGAAGATGGTAACTGTTCCAATGTCCCGAATCATTGATTATGGATGTGGTTCTGACAAATTGTTTCGGAAAATTGCAATTACTTAAGATGAGGTTTGAGCATGCACCACATGTCTTTTGGCTTTCTTTCATGAAACAAAAATCTGGTGCGAGGTCAAAAATCAATCCAAACTAACAAAATGCACAATATAAAAAAAATTTATACCACGAGAATTAAAAACAACATCAGCATATGCAACTAAATTGGATGCAACAAAATTGACCATTTACTTAAAATGAAATAAAATGATAACTTAAAAACAATATATCTACCTACATATATGCTATATACAAAAAACCACAAAGATCGTGTTTTTTGTGGCTTCTGTCCGGGGTTAAGATTACTCAAAATGTCTCTCAGATTCAAATACGCACTCTACAGTGTCAAGATACGAACGATTGTCATTAATTTTCGAGGAAAATAGTGCTTTAGATGCATTTTTTGTCTTAACCAACAACGGCAACATTAATGCATTTCTGTTTCTTTCCTCACCAGGAAAATATAGTAGTTAAAAGCTTGTAATATGTACATAGGTACACAAATTTGTGTTTTGTCCAGCACGCTATCTGGTTATATGGAATTTTCAGCGCACGTGAAAAGGCTTGCACCTAAAACTAAATTTATCCCAAATTGATTTGAACTACCTTTTCTTTCAAGTCGAATCAAAATTTATAACCAAATAAGTTTTTTGAAGAAATAAAAATGTTGTTAAACCGAGTTCTAAGTCTCTAGACCCCCGAATTCGAGGGTCCAAGTATATCGAAGTTTCCAAATCGAAGTTCTAACACGTTAGAACTCGGTGAAGAAATGAGTTAGAACTCAATCAAGTTCTAATTTTTCGATAAACCGAGTTTTAGGGGTAAGAACTTTGTCAAGAAATTGGCCGTTACTGTAATAATCTATGTAGGTGACTTGTTTTTACTTTTTAAAATTGTAATTAAATATCAAAAGCTTGTTTTCATATTTAAAAATAGTAATTGATTTAAAAAGGTTTTTGAAGGGCTTTATTATCTAATAAAATCAAAAAGACAACCCAAAAATGAATAAAACCCATCTTGCAGAAATATACCTGGGTCACACCAATCAAGAGAAAATACACCTACTCTACCAACGAAACCAGTTTTTTGCATAAAAACAACACACAAATAAAGCACACAAGTAATGTCTAACCTTTTCATCATCGTAAGAGCCCTTCACCTAAATGTGGGAACTATTTGTAGAACCTATTCATCATCTGAGATTCTCACCCCAAGGTTTAAACATCAGATAATAAAAAAAATGCAATCCAATAATCCACAAAAAAAAACATCCACCACGCACCACCGCACCACCGTTTACTCCATCAAGTCAGAGAGAAACACACGCAACGGTTGAACTCAGCATTGAAGTGTGTGTGCGGTGCGTGCATTGTTGCTTGTTTTTTTTCTTTTTACTGTAGGTCAATAGAAAGAAAACAAAAATGAATACGATGATGAAAAGGTTAGACATTACTTGTGTGCTTTATTTATGTGTTTTTTTTATGCAAAAAACTGGTTTCGTTGGTAGAGTAGGTGTATTTTCTCTTGATTGGTGTGACCCAGGTATATTCTTGCAAAATGGGTTTCATTCATTTTTGGGTTGTCTTTTTGATTTTATTATATAATAAAGCCCTTCAAAAACCTTTTTAAATCAATAACTATTTTTAAATATGAAAACAAGCTTTTGATATTTAATTACAATTTTAAAAAGTAAAAACAAGTCACCTTCATAGATTATTACAGTAAGTGTTTTTTTCTTTTGTTAATAAATTCACAGTAATTGGTTATACTGATTTGGTGTTGACTAGCATTTGTTTAGTAGGTACATTTTCTTCATAAATAGCTTTTTACAGTGATTGGGAAAAAATCCATATGTTATATATTTTAGACTGTGCGTAAGGAAAATTAAGGACAAGGTCGGTTTCTTGCTTCTTAGACAGAATTCACAACTTGTTGAATTTTGAAAAGTAGGTATAAATCATATTCACATAAATATCTATTTTTGGAATATTACGAAATTGTAATTTCAAAATAGTAGAGAGATTGTTGAGAAGATTTGTTTTCTTTTCTGCATTTCGTTTGGTTTGATTATTGAAAAAAATGTTAGATTAAAAATGAAAATATACCTATGTATGTTTTGCTCAATTTCTCGGCAGCGAATTGATCTACTTAGTTGAATTTTTCTGAGTTTTGTCTTGTGAGCTAGAAAAAATTCCAATAATAGGCTGAGTTCCGAAGTATAAAAAATGTTTTTGATACGCATCAGCAACGCAAATTTGATGGTTTGTAGAAATATTACACTGCACAAGTTTGACATTTCGGAACGCAAAAAAAATATTTTAAATCGAAGCAGCTAAAAAGATTTGGATGCGCCGTTTGCGCAGTAAATGCAAAATAGGATAGTTTTCTTAGTAAAATACGCCTACTGCCACGCCCACTCTCTAATGATGTGGATGATAGTTTCAGTGTTTGGTTCTGTGAGTCGAAAAACAACTCCAATTTTCTTATTTATTATTTTTTTGAAAAACTGCTATATATTTTTTTCGGAAGTTTTGAAAGAAAGAACAAATTTAGAAAATGGATTAAGTAAAATTCGCCCACTGCCATGCTATTTTTTTTTATTATGTTTTGGTGCTTGGCAATGGCTGTAACGATTTGGATAAAATATTCAGGGTTTGTTCTTATGAGCGAGACAAAATTTATAAAATGGCTTTGATAAAACCCACCCAATTTCATAATATCTTGGCTTCTAGGTATTGATTCAAATGATTTGGATGAAATTTTCTTATTATTAATATGAGGAAGAAAAAAAATAGGATGTGGTTTTAAAAAAGTTCACTCAGTGTCATATTGTTCAATGATGGGATCCACTCTTAATACTTCTCAGATTCTCCTGGTTTCTCTGAAATGACTTATACGATATCGATGAATTTTGTGTGGGTAATATTTTACAACTTGCAATGTATTTAGATAGGTGTTATCGTGGACCATATAGCTATGAAGCCATAAGAGGTGCTGTGTTCCGATAAAAAATATTCTTTACAACGTCACTGTTGTTTTACGCAGGATAGCTCTCATATGGTCATATTTTTACAAGGTATACATCCACTCCCAAATCTTGCTTTCGGCTTTACTTAAATGGGAGCAACTAAAGAAAAGGCTTAAAAATTACTAACTTTTCTTGGGAAAATTGAAAACTAACATTAAAAAAAAGTGCTTTGTATACTAGGAATAAATTGAAAACTCAAACAAAGTGGAAAAAAAATAATAAAACCTTCAGATTATTATTTTACTATATTAATTTTTATTTATAAAAAATAAAGTGAGCATTGCATGTTTTGTCTTTTTATCTTATCTGTATATCTATCTAATGAAATGTGTCTAATATTACTAAACAATCAACTCTGCATAGCATAACTCTGTAGTGTATAAGCTATACCTAACATTTTGCAAGGAAAACTGGAAAATTCCGAGCGAAGCTCGGTCTCCCAGGTACTCACAGTAAATCAAGAAATAATTTACCAATACCTACTTCCGTTTACAATACATAAATTGCAGCGTTATATCGCCTTGTGGCTTGAAATATTAAATTTCACATACCTATCTGTTATAGTAGGACTGCCTACCTACATATATGTACATACATGTAAGTATAGGTAGGTAGGTACATAGGTATATTTTCATTTTTAATCTAACGTTTTTTTAATAATCAACCCAAAAAAGAATCCAAATGCAAAATGGAAGACTTTCAGGCGACTAATGCGCCTTCGAACAAAAAAACGTGTTTAATTGTAGGTATTGTAAAAAACTACCTACATATGTGCACATACATATATACCTACATATATACTATACATATACATAATATATGCACATACACCTACAATATACCTACATTAAATTCATTTTTGATTTAATTTAATTCATTTATAATTGATAAACTGTAGTGTTATGTCATATTGTGATTTTAAATTAGGAAGGTATCTACTTATTTCGCATCTATGTAGGCATCTACCTACTCCCACTTTTATTTAAAAAAAATACATTATGTACCTATACCTGAAATCTTACCTTCCCACCTATGCTTCCTTATTGAAAATATACCTAAGAACAAAAAAATACACGAAGTAAAGAAGATACCTAGGTACATACATATTTTTGTACCTACATACGGAAAACAAAAAGTCACTTCATTATTATAACATACCTACTCCATGTCCTATCTACTTATGTATACTATAAATACCAAACTACTTTTCTGCCTAACTAAACTAAACTAAACATACCTAGATAATGTACATATGTACCTACCAAAATATTTTAACTTTCAAAACATATTATAGAAATCTAATGGTTACTTGTAATCAAAAAACATGATTACAGAAACAACCGAAATCATAAAATTCAATAGAACACAGATTACCTATATTAAGATTTTTCGCAAAAACCAAATACCCATTTTCTTGGCAAACAAAAATAAGAAAACAAATATCCCAGCAGGAAATTTCGTCTTCAATGAAAAATTAAGCTGAATTCATCATTGAATTCAAGTACCACTTCATAGGCGAAACAGTGTGCACTGATTACATCAGTAAAAAGTAATGCTTTGTTTCAGCAGTTCATGATTTTCATCACATTATCTGCTTTGCACTTGGAAACCATTTCCAAACAACCCCTTCTTTTACTTGTTTCAAAAAATCCAACTGATTTCAATACGGAATTAAAAGTTGCTAAAGAGGAAAGAAAAATTAAGCGATGATTCAATTGACGAAAAGTCATGCATAAGCTCATCAGTTCATTCTCTAAATCCACTCGTCTGCTTTGTAAAGGATACTCTGCGAGAGAGAAAGAGTTCTGAAAACTCTCCTTGGCTTACTTTGGCCACAAATATGAAATTGATGCTGAATTAAAGTCGACGTTTTCAAATGAAAAGTAGTCAGTTCTAGTTCTCATTCTCTCTCAGTTTTAATTCTTAATCGCGTCGTCTGCTTTATATAACCTTCTTCTCGAGAAAAAGTAACGATAATCTAAAAATTGCCCTTTCTTTTTCCTGGTACGAACAATGCGATGATTTCTGTAGTGCAAAAATATGTACCCTTTCAATTGAACATGCCATGAACACGTGATCGTTTAAATTTTTTTTCCTTTATTCTGTATTTCTTTTGTGGCGCGTGCTTTATTTGTTGGCTTGTTGAACATTTTGGAAATCTTCTTTTGTTTTATATTTTCATTTCAAGTTAGTTGTTCTTTTTCTATGGAAGGAAGCGGGTGTTACATATATGTGGAAAATAATGCCAAGGTTAGTAACTCTTTATAATTACATATGTATGAATTATTGTAAACTGAACATTTTTTCTATTCTTAGGTTACTCGAGGAGCCACAATAAATAATTTTGTAATAATTAATAATTTGTTGTAATTATTTGAATTTATATAATGTAAATAATAATGCAATAAAAAGATAATAATTAGGAAGGTAAGGTACCACATAAATTAAATCAGTTTTTATTTTAATAAGGGAAGTACATTCTACTTTTGAAAAAGGTGGTGAAAAACCAATTCGATTTCACTACTGAATATTCCTCACATTTTTCCTCAGGCAATAATAAGTCCGTGAATAAGCAACTCCCAGTTACCTAATGATTTCACTATTGAATTTTCATCACATTATTCATCGATGAAAATAAGCAGATGAATCAGCGTGTTACATTTATGCAGTGATTTCACTGTTTAATATTCATCATATTTTTCATCATATTCCAAGCTGGTGAAAAAGCAACTTCCACCGAACCAGTGATTTCTTTGTTGAATTTTCATCGAGAAAGTGGCATGTGCCTACCGCCAATGACATGCCCATGTTAAATTCATCAGAGAAAAGAGCACAAAAGTGGCGGGTGCAGCTTCTTTTCCTCAAGGAAGAAGCATCTTATTCAGCACTGAATTTTTAGAAATTTCCTACTGGGTAATTACAAAACGCCTACCGCACCAACACCAAGCATTCAAAATAACCATATACACACATACAAACCATATTTCACATCTCCATACAGCGCACACCAAACTAAAAATGCACACGGTTTGTTTTTTTTTTTTGTTCTTGATACAAACTCTAGCGGTTGCTTGGAGAAAAAAATAAATGGAATGATTTGTGTCTGAACTAAAATCTTGATAATTTTGTTTGGGGGAGATGTTTTAAAAATTCTTTGTTTTATATGAAAAACACGATTACTGATTAAATGTTTTGATTGAACTTGACTAAAGAAATATCAAATTGTTAGCAGGCATCATTACAGGTGCAAAATTCGTTAATTACATACAAGAAAAAACGTGTTGAAACACAGTATTTTTACTGTTTTTAAAATCAATATATTGTCGAAACGGTGCTGAAGTTTGTTTTTTTTTATTCCTGTAGTTTAAAGATCTATTTAAACCCTTCAAAACAAAACTAAATTAGATTTAATTAAGTTACTAATTTACCCAAAAAGCAGCATTTGAATAAGGAGTTTTTGCAAAAATCTAACAATATAGCAGTACATTTTTTGAAATATCTTATGTTTTGTGCAAACTATCAAAAAAATAATACCTGCAGTTCAAAGGCAATAAACAACTCTTTTATGTGCTATTTAAATTATTGTCATACACGCTCAAATGACTTCGTAAAGTAACATAGCGAATGAGCATTTTTTCGTTTTTTCCTCAAATGTAAGGAAAGGCCTCTTAATGGCAGAGAAAAGAGAAGTCAATCATGACAAGACAGAAGAGATCAGCTTAATCGTGTATCTCTTTTACATTCCAGTGGAATGTAGAAATTTAAATATAGACATAGACAGACACTAGTAAGAGCCTGATTACAAAGTTCTATTTTTCGGTTGTTTCTTCTTTTTGACAGAACAGTTGAGAGGTAAAGAAATATAAGAGGAATTCATCTTCGTTTCTTCACCCCTCACCATATCTGTCAAAATGACGAAAGAAGCAACGAATGAAAAAATGATTCGTGTAATCCTTTTATCCAAAGAATAAAGTCTTAACTACATTGGCCACTTTTTGCAAAATTACAAAAGTAAAAATATTTTTTTTCCCGCTAGCGCAATTGTTTTGTGAAAAAGAATGTATACAATTCTTTTTAAACCAAAATTTAAGCTTAAGCATCATTTTTAAAGGTTTTCCAGTGAGAAAAACTATCCCAAAATGAGTTTAAAAATTTTTACTTTTGTACTTTTTCACTTTTTTGGCCTATGTAGTTAAGGCTTAAGTAGAGATAAACTAGTGAAAAAGTCAAATGTGCTGACATATAATTGAACTACTGAACTATTCAACTAGAAACGTGAACTTAGTTCAGTAGTTCACTAAAGTGAACTAGTTCATTGAACTAGTTCGTTCACGAACTACACAAGCCTACTCTTTTGGGGAGGGAAATGAGATATTCAAGCAGAGGAGATATACCAGATTCTTCATAAATGAACTTATTACTGTACCATATGCCGGAAGGTCTGCGTCTTTTATTTATGCACTTTTCAATGATATACCTTTCAAATCTGTGGAGTTCAAGTGCAACATTGGGAGCGATTTGAAACCATGTAAGGTATCCGTAAGATATAATAGGGCGGATTAACGTTTTATACATAAGGAGTTTCGTCCTGCTTTCAACATGTTTAGAATTGAGTAAGGTTTTTAGCTTCGCAGCAGCAGCTCTGCTGTTGTTCAGAGCTTTTCTTTTATGCGGGTTCATTTTGATTTTGAGTCTTTCATGTAAATTGATACCAAGATACTTAATAGATTTTCTTAAGGGGATTTGGTTGCCCAAGATGGAGAGTTTTAGGTATCGACTCTCACGTACTGCGAGATGATGACTTTTGCCGGAGGCATTGCGGAAGCAGATTAACTCACACTTATTCAGATTTAAGGAAATTCCCCATTTTTCATAATAGGGAACTACCACGTTTAGATGCGATATAATAGAGTTAAGGGCTTCATGAGGTCTCTCGTTGGGACTAAATAGCACGGTGTCATCCGCATAAAGAATCGCCTCCGAGCTAAGATGGTGAATTGGAAAGTCAAACAGATAGAGGTTGAAGAGGAGGGGACCAAGGATAGATCCTTGGGGAACACCTGTACTAATAGGGATGGAGTGAGATGTTTCATTTTCAAAGTTAACTGAGAGGCTGTGGTAAGAAAGGAAATTTTGAATTAAATTAATAAGAAATGGCGGAAGATTTGGCTGATTAAGCTTGAAAATTAATTCCATATGCCAGACCGAATCAAATGCTTTCCTTAAATCTAAGGCACAAGCAACAGTACAATTTCTATTTTTAAGGTTGTTTAGGATTTTGTCCTGGAAATAAAGAAGGGCGTGCTCAGTGGAGTGACCTCGTTTAAATCCAAATTGCTTAGACTGTATTGGGTTAGATTGTTCAAAAAAGTTAAGCATTTTAGAGAGAATAATTTTTTCTAGAATTTTGCCTAGGTTGAAAAGGAGAGAGATGGGTCGCAAATTGTCTATTGTATTGGGAGTGTTGCTTTTCTTTATTAATGTTGCTTTTTTCCGGCGAAGATGGCCGAAATTCCGCTGTAAGACAGAACACTCCATTCAACCTGGACGATGATGGTCAAAACTTCCGTCCACCCGACCGAAATGAAGTGCGGTTAGCGATAGCCAAGCTTAAAACGTTTGAATTTTTCATTTATGTGTTTTAGGTATACATAGGTACTTAAATTTCTATAATATAAACAATAGCTGTATTTTATTTTTCTGCAGATCTGGGGCCTATTTCACCAAACACTTTTCACTTTGCAACTTTGCAAAAAAAATAATTTCCTGCAAAGTAAATGTGCGAAGTGTTTCACAAAGTGAAAAGACTTTTCAATTCTTTACACTATTTTTGAAAAGTGAAAAGTAAAAGTGATTCACCAATTTAAAAAAAGAACTTTGCATTTAAATTCGTATTTTGCAAAGTTGCAAAGTAAAGCTTGATCCAAATTAATACATTTGGATCAATTATGCATTCAAAAAAAAAAAAATTGAAATTAACCCCTGTTAAATCCATGTTCTGCAGAATTAATTGTCCTTTGGTGTTGTTATTAACACTGCAACACTGCATTATGGGATGGTCGTTCTCAAAACGGTTATTTTTTTCATAAAAAACGTTTATTTGCAAATGAAAATTTTTCTTTGCATATTCCTGAAAAACTTCAAAATTCTAAATATAATTTCCAAAGTTTATTTGTTTGGTGAAACGAAAAGCACAATATTTTTTCAAATTAACAAAACTTTTCACTTTGCAGAAAAGAGCTTTTCACTTTGGAAATTTGCGTTTGGTAAAACATAATTTGTAAAGAGGAAAACTTTTCTACTTTTCATTTCAATAATTTCTTCTTTGCAAATTTGCGTTTTGTGGAACGAAATTTGCAAAGTAAAAGTGCAAAGTTGCAAAGTGAAAAGTGTTTGGTGAAATAGGCCCCTGATCCGGATTGGCGTTGCGTACGAAAGTAGATGTTTTTGGATATGATTTTCAATTCAAATTTTTGAACATATAGCTACTAATTTGAAGAAAAGAAAAACACAATGAATGCATTAAAATAAATAAACAAAAGGAAAAAGATATGGATATACATATGGAGGGTTCACAACTGTACCGAACCAAGAACAAAAAAAAAACCTTTAAAACAAGTATTAATAATTGCGTATTTCGCAAGAAATTTTGAGAATAAACTATGAAATTGCCTGCAATAGAAGTAAAATATTAGTTAAGTAATTAACGGCAGTGTTTTTGCTTAACATGTTAATCAGCCCTATTTTGCTAAACGTTCGTGTGAAAGTTTGTATTCTGCTATGTTGAATTATATTTACTTCGAAACAAATTTCTTCCTCCTTGTCGCTTAAATAATTGCATTTATCTCTATTGTATTTTTCACGCTTGGGAAAAAAAGATATTTTTTTGTATGAACATTTCACTTCGTTTCGATCTATAAACTAGGCTTTAATTTAAAACAAATTGAATGAAAAATTCAAGTGAATCGAAAGTTTCGATCGAATCGTTTAGCGGAATAGTGCTGAATATCTTCGAATTCATCTTTTTCTGACTTGGTTCGCTACATGATTATAATAATCATGATATTATCCGGAACAGATCTGGAGGGTTAAAAAAATGTCAATAATATTTTGACACGATAGGCGATCACGATAGATACGTGATTGGGGATAACGGCAAGATACGTGTTCAATAAATGTGTCATGTGATAGGTGTCAGGTCACGTCACACGCGTCGAACGCGTCCCAATATGCGCCTAGCCTTAATAACCCACATTCATTATTATACGTACCTTTAATAGTAAGTATACCTGGCCCAACTATTTCGGTAATGACATCATAGAACTTAGATTTGTCAATGCAGTCTGGAGAGTTGAGAATTATTTCAGCTATTTTAGGATCCATTGTGTATAGCATTGGATATGGTCCCAACCAAGAAAAATACGATTTTACATTATTTTGAAGGGCGTATTTTGGAAGCACGTATAGAACATCTGAAATTTTTAAAATATTTAACATAAATATTTAACTGTGAATAATTAATTAACACAAGTTTCAGATTCAATTTATTTTGGTGTAAAAACTTCAAGGCCATCGCATTCAAAAATTGCAATAAATTATTGATTCTATTATTTAAACATATTTTTTTTTATTTTGAGTTTTAATAGCCCAAGCCCACATAAAAAAAAAATACAAATCTTCCACCAATTTACCTGCTAATTTAAAGAGTTTGTGTGCAATCCCAATTATTGGTAAGCCAATTGGACCAGGCATTTTTAAAGCAAACGCGTAATACTTCCTCCTTGACCAAAGGAAGTAGATCCAAAAGAGTGTAACAAGTGCAAACAAAGCAGCAGCGACAACCATCATCAACAAATTACAATTAAACAATAACCCAAAGAATTTCATTTGCTTCATATTAAATTGGTTTTTGTTAAACATCTTTTTTTTTTTTTTAATTAATTGGGTTCAAAAGTTTACGTACACAATATCATTAAATTTTGAACTCATGACATTGAAAACAAATGTTCTTACTAACAATTCAAGACGAGAAAAAGAGGTTTCTTGTAAAACCTGTCAGGATAAGTGAACAATTTGTTGACATAAAAATATTAATGATTATACAAATTTATGACCAAAAAACCGCATTATCCTATAATAAATTTATGTGAGTTTGTTTGTCTGTCTGTTTGTTTGTTTCTCTTAATCTCCGAAGATACCTAATTAATTGTAATGAGAATTGGTAGAGTGACAGGTTGGAAAATGAGGATGAACATGGGATGCTTTTAATTTCAAAATCTGCATAACAATTTACAAAAAAAAAAAAACAAAGAATAAAAGAAATGTGATAAATTGCTTGAAATGTTATTTATTCAAATATAAAATAAAAAAAAAAAAAAAAAAAACAAACACAAACACAAAAGTACATATTTCACAATCATAAAGTTCTTTTAACATGCGAAGCAAGGCGAGCACGGCCTGGTAGTTTAATATATAAATGTACCTACTTACAGTGCTGCCAAAAACATTCCGGATTTTTTCCCATAGTAATGATTTTCTTAATACCAAGTAGAAAACTAACAACTTTCCATAAGTTTTTTAATAATTTGTAAAGAGTATGAGACAAATAATTAATGCTACGATGACAAGAACAATAAAAAAAAAATTATTTTATAAAGTTACTCAGTAACATGCCTGTGCAAAACTAACCGGATTTCAAGAAGATTGTGAGTGTCGATGATAAAGTAACGGGTTTTTCGAGTCTCAAGCCGTAGATTAAAACGTTTTTACAAGTTGAGAGCTGTGTAAGTTGAAATTATATAGTGTATAAAATGGCTAAAACACGTTATAGCAACGCGATTCAACGATTCAATACGAAATAATAGAAAAGTTCCAAGCCGGTATAAAACAAAAAGTAATCGCTGAAATCTTAAAAATTCCAACGTCAACGGTTTGCGACATCATTAAAAAATTTAAAAGTAGAAAATCAGTAGAAGCAGATCATTTTGTTGGACGCCCTCGCAAAACAACAATTAAAACTGATAGGCGCATAAAGAATTTCGTGCTTAAAGACCCTTTTGCGACTTCAAAGATAATTTTTAATGAACTTAATCCACCCATATGGCCAAGTACGGTCAGGAAGCGTTTAAGAGATTTCGGTCTTTTTGCATTTTGACCAGCTAAAAAACCTCTTCTTACTGATAAACATCGTAAAAAAGGTAATCCGTAAAAGGTATTTGGGAAAGACTTAAAATTCCTAATCAAAACATTTAACCCAGGGTTGAATTTGCAAAAAATCATCTTAACCGGTCTTTAAGCAAATGGAGGAGTGTGCTTTGCAGTGATGAAAGCAAATTCAACTTATTTTACTCCGATTGTGCAAGGACAGTGAGGCGCTCAAAAGGTACACGATTAAAGTCTGCAAATGTACTCCCTACAGTAAAGCATGGTGGAGCCTCGGTGATGGTTTGGGGCTAGTTTTTCAGAAGCAGGCTGCGGTCCTATACACCAAATCACAGGAATTATGGATCGTTTCCAATATAGGGACATTTTGGAGTGAGTAATGCTTCCATACGCAGAGGAAGAAATGCCTCTGTTGGGTTTTTCAGCAGGATAATGACCCCAAACATTCTTCAAAGCTGCTAAAAGAGTGGTTTGCAACTAAAAATATTCGTGTCTTAGAATGGCCATCTCAATCACCCGATTTTAAAAAAACGGGTTAGGAAAAAGAACGACCTACCCTCATCGAGGTACCAGATAAGAAGTATACAGTTTTGTAGGTACTGTCTAAACAAACATTTTGCGCAAGGGTTGCCTAGCTTAAAGTGGTCAAGGCATATGGTTGCCACGTTTTAAAGGTCATTTTTCGAGTTTTTAAAATTATCTGACACAGCTCAGATGGTACATGGTTTTCACACATAAACAAAATACGATATAAAAGAAAATTTTATTTTAAAAATTCAAAATACATAGGTGGTTTTTTAAAAATCATTATTTCAATAGGGTAAATTAGGGTAAACAAAAATAAAAGTCTTGAATCTATTTTCTAAATGAAAAATGATAGAGAGTTGGTTGTTTTTGTAAGCGATGGATTCTTTTATTATATAAAAGTTATGTATTTGTACTAAAAATGTGAAAAATCTAGAACTCGAGATATAAAGGTTTGAAAGAAAAAAATGTTAGAAATAGACGTTGGGGTAAAAAATTACTTTAAATCAGGGTTATGTCAACGTCTGGCTCTCGTAGCGTAAACATCTCTCGTTGATACCCGCTGCTCGACGTTTTTTTTTCACTCTTCGACAGTTCGCTGTCTTCCTTTACTTCACCGCCCTCAAAACATTATCTTTAATAGATTAGTGCTTAATAAATCGTTTCAGAAATGAAATCCCGAGGTATATAAGTTTACAAAGAAAATTAATTACACATTTGAACCCACCGGTCTACCTAGTTCTATTTACCTTCGACCTCTATCAAATTCCTCAAACGGTAGAAATTGGTTGGTACAAGGCAAAGGTTAAGGAATATATTCCTGCTCCAATTGTCAATTGCTAGGTCATACTAAAAAAGGTGCTCTACAACCGCAGTTTGCATCAACTGTAGCCTTCCTCCACACGACTCTGAAAAATGTACTAGATTAATGTGTGCAAATTGTTTGGACAAGCATCCATCATCTTCTAAAGAATGCCCAAAATTCATTCAAAATAAGGAAATATTATTCATAACAACTAAAAGCAAGTACAGTATGGCTGAGGCTAGACGCACATACAACTCACAAAATCAAGAGCATATTTCTAATTCCTTATCTTTCCCTGAGCGAATTAAAAAGTCAATTGCTAACAATATCCCTCTGTCTCAAACTCTTTCCCTTCCCACCACCTTTCCCCAAACCAAAACCACCGATAATAAAGCTACTCCACCCGCATAAATGTATTTATTTATTTATTTATTTTTTTATTAAGCTCTAACAAATACATTGGACTTTCGTAGAATATCTTACAACTAAACTGAAATCTAATTAATTAAATTTATTATTCAAAAGTAAAGTCTTACAATCATTGCGACTTAAATGAAATTCTAATAGATCTTCAAATTGATTGAAAAATGATTATAAATATAGGATTATTTAGACCATAATTAGTATTGTGTCTAGGGATACAAAAGAACTCTTTTTCTCTAAGACGTAGGGAGCGCGCTGGAGCATAATATTAAATAGTGACAGTAGCTTAGGGCTGTCAATATGGCTACAAATAATGTCCCTTGCAAACATTGCGAAATAATAAACTCTGTTGTAAAGCGGTTTTAAGTCAATTAGTTGGCATCTAATATTATAAGGCATGTCTCCATGCAGGTAAGTCTTACGCAAGGCATACTTTGTGAACCTTTTCTGAATTTGTTCAACGCGTAATGATCCTCTTTTATAATAGGGAGACCATATTACATAGCAATATTCAAGATTTGCCCGAAACACTGAGACGAACAGACTCTTCTAAGTGTAATGGTCACTAATTTCCTTAGAATAAAACCAAGCATGGTACATATTTGCTTTCGAGATCAAAAGTCCATATGCAAGAAAAAGTAATATTGAGAGTCAAAACAACTCCCAAATCCTTATGAGTAATAACTCACGTAAGATCACTCAGAGATTTTATATCCAAACTTGATTGTATTTTTGGATCGTGTAAATGACATAATAGAACATTTACGAATGTTAAGATCTAAACAATTTATATCACACCAATTAGTAAGCCCATCAATATCCAGTTGAAGCTTCATATGATCTGATACAGATTTAACCTGCCTATATATTTTAAAAATCATCCGCAAAAAGTAATCCACTTGACTCTAAAATCAAATTTGGTAAATCATTTATAAACAAAAGGAATAAGAGAGGACCTAAATTGCTTCCTTGAGGAACTCCAGAATGATTTAATATCGCCTTAGAAAGATAGGATCCTAATTTAACATATTGTTTACGGTTCCTTAAGTAACTCATTATCCAGCTGAGTAAAGCAGAGTGGAAACCAATGCTTATTAACTTACGCTCTAAAATATCAAACTGACCACGATCAAAAGCTTTAGCAAAATACGTATAGATAGCATCAACTTAAAAGTGTTGTTCCATACTACAAAGACAAAAGTTGGTGAAAATCGCCAATTTGTTGTGGCGGAGATATAAACGACCTAGTGACAGAATAGAGCTTTCGCTTAACAATTGCTTCAAGTACTTTAGGAATCAATTGCAGTTTTGCAATAGGCCTAGGGCTCCCAACTGTCCTCCATTTGGGAGAACAGTCCTCCTTTTCAACTATTTGTCCTCCCGTCCTTCCTCACTTAAAAATGTCCTCCTTTTCAAAAATCTGAAGGATAAAATCAATGATTCATTTGATAAGTATATACCTTTGGTGTTTTTTGTGTAAAAATTTCACTATTTCTGTCACTTTATTTCAATTGTTTGGCATTTATGAGAAGCAATTGGCATTAAATGACACAATAATTGACATTTCGTCAATCGTTCAAACTTATTCAACTACTTTTTTTCAACGGTAAATGTAGTGTAGTGTAAAACTCCTACTACATATGAATCTCGCAGCATTAATTAGAATGCATATTTTGTTTTGCTGCTCTAATGTGTGTGAAAAAATTTCATAATTTTTTCCAAAAAATTCTACGCTTTGAAATACAGTTTATTTTCTTATGAATAAGAAAAGTTTAGCAAAAACTTTTAATTTTCCTCAAAATCTTTCAAATTTTTAATTAATAATTTTTTAACAGCATAAGGAGTTACATAATAAAATCTATTATTTATGCCTTTTTCATATTATTTATGTTTTTCCAAGTTTAACCACGCCCTCCAAAAATTTACAGTAGGTAAGGAAAATTCCGTCGACGAAACGTAGCAAATACTCAATAGGCCCTTGATAGTAAAAACTCTGAGAAATCATTGCCATCCCATCAGAAATAAGAAATAACCCTTTTATATTAATAGTTATTCATTTTCAGCATTGAACTTTTGTATTCCGAATAAGACTAGAAGTGCTTAGCGTATCAGACCAGTTAGCGCAAAATTCCAGTACCGAATCTCAAATACACCAATTTTTTTTTATTTATTTTTGTCTTGAGGCAAAAAAAAATAAAAACTATTAACCCTTGCTGGTCCCTTTTAATAAGCTACTATGTAAGGCTTTCTAGGGCCTCATCTAAGACAAAATTGTTTTTCCAGGCGGGTAGGATTTTATTTATACTTTATTTTATTTATATTTTATACTGTTAGGCGCCAATTTTTTTTTTTTTCATCCAATTCCCATCAGGCTTGCAAAAAAACACGGCTACTATTTGTTTTTATTTAGAAAAACTGTGTCCTTCTTTCATTTCGAAGAAAGTTGGGAACCCTAAATAGGCCTGTAGTTTTGGATGTCCTGCTTAGAACCTGATTTGTGTATTGGTGTAATATGAGAGTTCCAGCAATCCAAAAATAAACCTTTCGACAGCGACAGATTAAAAATTTTATGAAACGGTATTAATAAATTATGTTGTCCGGAGAAAAAGAATGAGAGCAATCAGGATTTGATAGTTTACTCAAAATACAATCCTTCGAAGTGTAAAGTTCTCCCATATTAATAAAAAAGTCATGAAGAATTGGTTCGAAGTCAGACTCAGGTTCAGCAGCATAATTAGATTGAAAATAGCTTGCAAACCAGTTACAAATACTTTCTAAATCACTGCTTACATTATCCTTATATTTCATAGATAGTGGAATACCAAGTGATTTCCATTTTGAATTTAGAAAGGTCCAAAAGGCCTTGGTGTCGCTTTTAATTTTAGATTCAAATAATATAATAAATTATATTGAAGGTAAAGAAATCTTTTTTAAGAATTCATATTCCTTTCTCAATCAACAAAAAGTACCGTGAACGGATGAATCATTTAAACTTTTTCTATGAATGCGTTTCATTTTACCTTTTTAAGTTAGTTAATCGTTTATTAAACCAAACCGGCTTTTTAGAATTTAAGACTGTTTTAATAGGTATACACTTAGAGAAAACGTTCTCTATTATATCCATGATGAACAAATCATAGACCCCGATAAACTTAATTCCCAATCAATATTGAAGATAGAGAACTATTTATACAACTATAAAAAGTCGTAAACATAATCATGATCATAAGAATCATTAGAATAACAATTCAAAAAGAAACATCAAAAGAAATGTGGAAGGCTTTATGATAAACACTATTATTTGACAATAAAAAATCGGCTTCAGTTAAAATTCAGTCTTCATAAGTAAACACTAAATACAATACTCGGCCAATACTGCTATGTATTCCATTAACCTGTACAAAATTCAAAGCGAGCATGGAGTCAATCGTTTCAATTTTAAAATCTCTTAAAACATTACAGGGAAGCAAACATTTATCATCATTAGAATATACCCATTTAATGTTACTTAAATTAAAGTCACCCAACACCACTAAAAATAAAAATGAGTTTGAATCTAAATCTTTAGCAATTAAATTAATATTAGTAATATGAGCCAAGTAAATACTTATATCAGAACCAGGAGGTATATATGACAAGAAATAATATATTTTAACTGTGACTTCATCACTAAAACGAATATAGTCGACACATACGCAAATTTGTTCAATCAACCTAGATGACACATCGAACTACTCTTGAGGGAAGATTTAATCGCAAGCAGCACACCACTTCCCCTTGATAAACCAGTCTGTATTGAACAGCGATCTTTCCTACAGACACACAGTGGGACGAATGTATGGGGAAATCGGCAAAACTCATATCTTTTGTTTAAGTTATTGAAATCACGCAAAGTTGCATTGGGACGTCTTTTTACACCTAAATCTACGAATTAAACATGAAAACCAAATAAATGGAAAAGTTTTAGCAAGGAAATTAAAGTTCATTTCATCAAAAGAGTTGAGCAGCGAACTTTTTTTTTTATGATTTTTATTTTATTATTAATTTTATTTCTTCTTTTAATAACAAATAATTAAATTTCTTGTATGATTTCTATGTATGACAAATATAACAATAAATAACAATATTAATTGAATACAAAAACAAAAAAGAAAATAGCTATATAAAGAAAAAACTTATAATTTGGTGTTGGTTTCGGATGTATAATTTAAGTCTTTGTCAACAACATTTTAAAGGAAACCGAAATATTTTTGTTACCAATTGAGGTTTCATAGCTTTTAAGTTCTGAAATAGCCTTTTCCATTTCACTTTGCTCAGATCTAACTAGCGCGCTATTTTCTTTTGCAAAGAATAATTTCATTGGCCTGCAGAAAAGGGTTGAGCCTGGACGAGAATTCACCCAAATTTCTTTTTCATCTAAAGAATCCAATAATTTAAGTGGCACTAGAGCTGTAACAAATAAAAAGCTATCCGTATCGGTTCGTGAATTTACAAAAGTTTGCTTATAGTTGCTGTGTCCGGAGCTGCCATCAAAGCCCCACTTACAAACAAGATTAAAAGATTGGCTTGTATTTTCATATGCCATTTCATTTTCTTTTACAATGTTGAGTATGCTTTTTGAAGTTTTATTTAATAAAGATTGCAAATTTACGTCAGCGGTGGATTCAGAAACAACAGAAACTTCTGCCAATATTTCTGACTTATATGATTGCAACTTATAATAGCTTGGAAAACAATCTTTATGTAAACTGTTTACAACGGAACGAAGTAAAGAATATTTTCTTTTTGATAAACCCAAGTCTAAGTATAAGGCCAGGGTTTGTTGAAGAGTTAGGGTCTTATCATTCTTGCGAGGAGAACCTGAAGCACGACCAGTCAACTTTGCCGCATACTCCAACTCCTCTGGAGAAGTTTGCGACACAAGTTCTTGAACACGACGTTTTTTAGTGCGATCAGTACACATTTCAAAACTTTTTCTTGGCCTTCACTTGCTCGTACTTGGCATGTTTAGATTACACTATAATTTTTTGGGTTAGGAGGGTAAAATGTTATAAACAATATTGGTTAAAATAGGATTTTATAACTTACGCAATCAAGTAAAGCTTTAGGTAAATTCAGATTGGAATTAAGCCATGTTTCATTAGCGCTCATGAACCGATTAAGTCTTCTACAACACTGCTCCCACTTCTGCTTCACCTTGAGACAATAAAATTTTGCAACTTCCTTAATTTGCTTGTCCAACTCTTCCATTCGCTCTTTTAAGCCAAGAAGTTTTTGAATTCTTTCACAAAAATTCTCAAATTTCCTGGTTCTATCACTATCCAGCCACGTTTCAAAAATTTCGGCATTTTTAATACAGGGAGTTGAACCTAAAAAACGTGATTTAAAGTACTTGGAGCAAAATTGTAGCAAGATTTTTTTCTTGATTCACTTAAAGGACACTTTACTGAGTATAAAACCATAAAAACTTCAGAGGGCCTTTTAGGCCTAAAAAAGAAAAGCTTACTCAAAGTCAATTTTTTTTTTTAACTTCTACCCTCACTTGGAAAATCACGAATAAAAAACACAATAAAAATAAAAGATGTTTTTATTATTAAATATTAATTTAAATACCTTGAACAGTGTTACCATCCATAATTGAGTTAATTTTTTAGCGCACAAAAAATTTTAGAAGAAAAACAAAATTGAAATTAAAATCACTTGATTTTTTCACCACAAAAAAAAATAAACTTGACAATGTTTATAACTTTATAAACTAACTCTATAACTTTTGCACTAATTGGTCAATGCAAAAAATTTTGATGCAGTTAGAACCTATATATATTAGTGATGACTTACCAATCAGTCAAAAGTACCGCTATAATATTTGATTTTTTTATTTATTGCTATGGGTCGTCCCACTGTGAGACAACTTAGCTTTAGTCAAAGAGTTCAGTTGTGAGTATACTATCACACAACCAATGCCTACGGTCTGTAATTCTCACATGCATAAAATTGGTCGAGAATCGATGAAAACTGAAACAAAATACATGAGTTTTGTTCCATTTTTCAGCGTTTCTCGACTGATTTTTTCGATGCGAGAGTTACAGAACGTAGGCACAGGTTTCCGTTAGGGCAATGACAGCATATGAACAGTCGGCCACAGAATTAAAGAATTCCGTAGTTTTCGTCCGTAGACCGCTAGAATTTTGATAATAAATTGAGCTTCTAATATCATTGTTAACGTTATTACAACTGGACAAATTCATTACATCAGCGACAGCGATATCAACTTGCTTAGATTCATTATCAGCAACTTCAAAACATAGAAGAAGAAATAAGAGGAACCGGCATATCGTTGAAAAACAGGCTTTTTTCAAAGTAGTGTGAGTTGCACAAACACAAATGCATTCACACAGGGTCGGCGTGAGGTTAGATGGCAAAAGATGGGGCACCCAAATGATTTTTAGTTAAATTTTTTTTTTCGGTCAGGAAAGTAGGAACATAATATGAAGCTATTAAAATTAGATTACGAATTTTATCTTCTCATAAGTACTTAGGCAACTTTTTGGATCAATAAAGGAACAAGGCAGTTGTTAATGAACCTATTAAACAAAATTTGGATTATAATTATCCGATTAAATAAATAATTAAATGAAAGTCATGTTTTTTTTTTTAATTGTGATAAAATTAAAAGTGAACATAACAATATAAACTTAAACCGTTGAATGCACTACCGGCGCTCAACGGATTTGACCGCCTTGCCATCACCATCACGTCCCGGACGAGAATTTCTAATTTTAACAGGAGAAGTATATTTTAGGAGTGTATTTTAATTTTAAACCAATTTGCTCTTTTTAATGGCAAAATTCCGAAAAATATTATTGTTCAAGTATTCTGGGAAAATGTATTTATCTAAAAAACATCACTATATTAATTTATGTAACATATGAGACAAAATATACTTGTGAAAAGAAAACTTTGTACACTCCTTATTATATGCGTTTTTACACGATTTCACACAGCACCGCATGTTGTTTTATGTTTTTTTTATCGAATATTTTAAATATTTATCCTTGTTTCACGTTTTTTTTTAGTTAAATTTTGTTTTTATCTTACTTTTTTACGCAATTTAAAATCATATACACGTTTCAAGACATCGGCAAAATGACAGCACTGAGCTTAATTTAGTTTTTTTTTTTTTTTTTTTTTTTTCAATTCTTGCGGCCTCACTCACATACAATGTATATGTGATATACACCAGTTCATTTACTTCTTTTTCAATGCTTCAAACAGATCAACTTCAACAGCAACCGTAACATCAGCAGCATACATTTCCAAAATACCTAAGTCCCCTTTCACACGAAGATACTAGTTGCTGGTGATTTTTTGACGTTTTCTTTAAATCTCCTTAACAATCTCTTGTACGTTTCACACGAAGATAAAAAATCAGAGGAGACTTGC
This sequence comes from Epistrophella euchroma, assembly GCA_947049315.1. Taxonomy (NCBI): domain Eukaryota; kingdom Metazoa; phylum Arthropoda; class Insecta; order Diptera; family Syrphidae; genus Epistrophella; species Epistrophella euchroma. The sequence continues at coordinate 122,867,101 of OX346246.1, forward strand.
TGTATTTTCCTTTTAAACTACCTTGGTTGAACGCACACAAACGTAGGGTGAAGAGAAACGTCAAAAAAAGTTTCCTGAATTTGTTGACCGGGGAGATTTCGTTTACCCCTCTTTCTTCCTGCCCTTCTCGCCTGTGAACTAATTGTTGCCGGCAACTCTGTTGCCTTGTGTGAACGGGGAATAATACAACCCATGCCATAAATAAGAAAGCTGTCATTCTCCTTAAGAGCATTCGCAGTGCGGCAAACGATTCCATGCCTCAAACATCACCAATAATGTTCAACAGAATTGTCCCTTGGTTGAACCCCGAACTCTCGAAACTTAGGACTATAAACTTCGAGGACTTTTATGAAAAATCTTAACCAAGTTAAACTCTTAAGGCCGTGTCAAACAGAGCGCGGTCCGGCGGTCTTTGTAAGAAATTACAAACAAAATTTGCCCGCCGCGTTCTTTCCTTCAATGTTGAAGTATTGACCGTCCCGTCGGCCCGCGTTCTGTTTGACCAGGCCTTTAGCCTACAAAAAAGCTTATGCTAATTTTAGGAGAAATCTTAAAATCAGTAATAATAAAAGCTTCAATGACTTCACAGGCACAATAAACCCCAATACATCTACAAGAACAGCTTGGCAACGAGTTGGAACTCCACTCCCAAAACTATATTGTCCATTAACATACTTTCATGTCCTAACACCAACCCTATCGAAATCTGCAATTTCGCCTTCCACACTATCCCACTGAGTATTAAAAGTGGAAAGTAAATCCTGTATAATAGTGTGGAAACAAAATATGAAATTTCAGCCCATCTCACATAATTTGACATGTGTTAATACACGAAAATTATTAGGATTGGTTCTAAAACCATCACACATTCGATCCCACTTGGTTTGAGGTTATGGTGAATTGGTTTTTTTGATGCAAGTGTGCAAGAAAAATATGAAAATCGTTTTCTTCATGAAAATTTGGCAGTCGTAAGTAATTCTATCACACTTTTTTTTTGACATATATTAATACTCGATGGGATAATGTGGAAGAGCTATTATAGATGATATTACTACACTTGAACTAGAATGTTGTTTGAGTAGATTACAAGGGAAAACACCAGGGCGAGATAGAATCTCATAACCTATGATAAAGAATCTCCCTGATTCAGCTAAGCAGATGCTAATTTCACTATTTAATATCATTTACGGTAAAGGCATTATACCCTAAAGCTTGAACACAGCTACTGTTATTCCCATCCATTAGACTAAAGAAGATATCGCTTGTATAAATAGTTACCGCCCAATCTCTTTACTTCTATGCTTATAAGAGGTTTTGAAAAAGATAATCGCAAACAGGCTGTTATGGTACACAGAATCAAAAAAAGTAATAAGTTCTTACCAAGTCGCCTTTAAGAGAGGGTGCCTTGGTGCTTTTCCAACCACACCAATGAAAAATATTCTCGCTGAAGCTGGACTTCCAACAATAGAAGAGCGTTATCAAGAAACTATTTCCATTCTAAACTCAATTAAGTTCGTCTTTCAAACAGGATCGCTTCTGCAATTCATCATGTCCTTGAGTCTAGACGTAAGCTAAACTTACCCTTAACCAGAATCACCAAATTCACACCAACACATCTACTTTGGTCACTTAGCAAGGACTCAGTTATTCTGGACCTCCAAGAACTACGCAAATACGATACTTGTAACTCGATTTTCAAGGCACGGTTCCTTGAAATTTTAAGTGACTTGTCAAGCAAAGGTTGGGACTTCATGTAAACAGATGGCTCGAAAAGAGACTCGAACACTTCCTTCGCTGTTGTAACTCAAGACGGTTCAGTCGTTTCCCAAGGCATCGTGCCAAACATCGCCTCTATCTACACAACCCTTAGCGTTAGCTATCCTCGAAGCAACTAAAAACAGTCTATTAAGAAAAGGAAAATGGGCGATTTGCTCTGGCAGTCTATCGGTAATACATGCCATCGTAAACCCAAGGAAAGACACTGTAATTATAGGTGGGATGACATAATGTCCATGGACATTAATTCTGCAATCTATAAAATTTTGAGGAGTGGCGATGAAATTCTCTCAGAGAGAGAAAAAAGTGTGCTTGAGAAAAGTATATCAAAAAAGAAATTCATGATTTGTAATTACATTTTCTTCTTCAGAATTACTTTTGGTAAGCAAATAATTAATTTTATAGACATAAAGTTACTAATTAATAGATTGATAAAACGATACAAAAAAAAAACACATCTACCAAAACTAAAATAAAATTAAAATCACACTTGGGCAACCCTTAGGCAACAGCATATTTGAATTTATTTTAATTGAAACTGCCATTTTTTGACAGAACTCAAACTTGCCCATTTCTGGCCAAAGAAATTTCTTGGGCAGAAATTGTCAGGAAGGGGAAATGTTTTACTCTCTCGTGAGCGCTCTCTTTTGCTCAATTTTTGAAAATTCTACCGAATTTTTGAAGTGTGGAACAGGATTGTTGACAAATTGTGACAATTGGCAGTTTTGGTCAAGGTCTGGAACAAACCTATTGAGTTTGCGTAAATGATATCAACATATATTTTGTTTACGTTTTGGAACTCAGTCATAATATTTATTCGAACAGAAACAATAGCTGCATTTTATTTTTCACTAAATCTGATCCGGATCAGATCATGATTATAAAACAAAGTGGATCACAAATTTATTTATTTCTCACAGTTGGCTTTATTTGCACAATAAAATTGATAGAAGGAAAATTTTCGCAAATCTTGTTTGGCTTGCCCCCCGAACGCGGCCAATGGCATTTGAATAAGTTTATCCAAATAAATTTGTATATTTTCCGCAGCAAAATCCTTAGATAATTTTATCCAATTTGCGTTAAACATTTCCCATACAAAATTTGACAGTCCATTTACCAAAAGATAAACTTATCTGGTGTTTTACGACGTTGCATGAATCCCCTTAATATACATGTATTTATACATTTAATAAATTGAAGAATGGAAATTTGAATAAGGAAAATAGCATGAAATACGTTCTTTAAATTGATAAAACAAGTGCATACTTTAAATGTTTATATCTCAGAATGAAGATCATCATCCCAATTCTTGAAAAAATCTGAATATATGCAGAAAAAAATTTAAAAATCGTTGGAGTGGTTTTCTTCAAAAATAATTTTTTATATATAAAATTCTTGAAATTTTTTAGAAAAAAAATTTGGTATGTCATTTTTAATAATATAATAATATACAACTGAAATCGTAATTTCAAAAAAAAAATTCATCAACCCGTTTTCAAAAAAAATGACATTTCAAAAAAAAATTAACTTGAAAGGACCTTCAGAGTAAATTTTTTTAATCAAAATCGGTTAAGCGGTTAATGAAAAAGTCGAAAAAAAAGGTTCTATGGCAGGTACCGTTAATAACGGTTTTTGGTGATTTTTTTTCACCAAAATTTATACCAAACAACCACGTACACACGAAAAATTAAAAAGAAAAATCGTTAGAGCCATTTTTGAGATAAATAACGTTTTTCAAAACGGTAAATACATACCTTTATTTTTGAGCTACAAAAAAACAAAAAATCGACTCTCCCTCTAGGCTCTAGGGAATCACCCAAAAATCTTATTCTTCAAGTTTGAAGAAAATCGCTTCATTGGTTTCGGCTGTAGGCCGTGGACAGACACACAGACAGACAGACGGAATTGCGGACCCACTTTTTTCGTGATCACTATCATCGTTATGTCAAGTTTGATTGTTATCTCGAGTTCAGTTTTTGCACGAATCCTAAACTTGCCCTATTGTACCTACATATATATCGCAAGTAAAAATTGTGCTCAAATTAATCTTGTTCAAAATTTACCGTTATTTTTTTTTTTTTAATGGATGTTCGTTTTCAAGTCAAAGACTTTAAACCAGATGCTTATAATATTGGTAGCATTTGTGCACTGAAGAGTTACCGCCTTACCGTTGCCACGTTGCGTTGAACCAAATCTTTACAGCTTTTTTTTTTTGTTTTTGTTAGGGAACTTCAAATATTAATGCTTGCTGAAGATGATTCTAGTAGTTAAAAATGTGATATTGCGCAATAGTGAAGTATGAAGCATGTATACGTAGATCAGATATTTTGGAAAAGCCTCCGATGCTAATTCTTTTTTTGTTCCCCTCAAATTTATAATCTTTTCGATTGGCATCGGAATAATAGTTCTTCTTCTGAAAAGAAGAGAAGTTTTACTGGCTGAACAGAATAGAATGACGGAACTGAAGCCGCACACGGAACTGGAAGAGCTGTCAAAAAGTGTCGTACGTTATCCTAGATGTCCGAAAGTTCCGAGGTGCCAACATAGACTCGGATCACTACTACGTTGTAAAACGATTTAACGTCGCAAAGCTAAAATTCTCAAGAGATGGCCAGGACTTTTGCAGACCACGTCTCTCTTAAACTCTCAACAGGCCAGCCACAAGCATCATCTGTAGAGGACCAGTGGAAGCACTGCCAAAATGCCATCAAAAGTGCCGCTACTGATGTGCTGGGTTTTACTAGGCCACCACAACGAAACCCCTGGTTCGATGAAGAATGCAGACTGGCGCATGAATCAAAGAACGAGGTCTACCAAGCAATGCTGGAGAACCAGAGCTGCTGAGAGAGCAGCCCGGGAGCTCTACGGGCAAAAACGAAGGGAGGAACGCCGACTTCGCGTATCGGCAGGGGGGATGTTCGAAAGTTCTACCGAAGGGTGAGGCAAATTACCCAGGGTTACAAGGCCAGAACGGAAGCCTGCCGAGATGAGAGTGGGAATATGGTGGTAGACACACAGTCGGTGCTGAGGATCTGGAAACAACACTTTTCTAGACTACTAAACGGCGAAGATGGCCAAAATTCCGCTGTAAGATAGAACACTCCATTCAACCTGGACGATGATGGTCAAAATTTCCGTCCACCCGACCTAAATGAAGTTCTGTTAGTGATAGCCAAGCTTAAAACGTACAAGGCTGCTGGTGCGGATGGCCTGCCAGCTGAGCTATTCAAAGCAGGGGGAGATGACCTCGTAGGGAGTATACACCAGCTTATCTCCAAAATTTGGTCGGAGGAAAGTATGCCCGATGAATGGAACCTCGGTATTTTTCAAAAGTCTGTTCAACTACTTGCTTATGCAGATGATATTGACATCATTGGGAGAACGAAACGAGTTGTTACCGCCTCGTTTGCAAGTATTGAATCGGAGGCGGAAAAAATGGGTTTGGCTGTTAATGAGGACAAGACGAAGTATATGCTATCATCGAGAAAGGAATCTCAACATCGTTGGCTCGGGCAAAACGTCACTACAACACAAGTGGAGAACGAGCTCAATCAACTTGGAGTGCGTAACTGGAGGCAGCTACCTAGGGACCGAGCTGTCTGGAGGGGCTTATTGATTGAGGCCGAAGTCCATCCTCATCCTGGACTGTGAGCGCCATCTAAAGTAAAGTAAATAAATAAATAAATTTGGTGGCACAAACGGCTCATGAAGAACCAGGGCCTAGTGACTTACAACTCTCAACCAGTCCTGTGTGCGTGTCTGCAGGAATGGAGGGGACCTACAGTTTATTGCCGAATCCGAACGGCTAAGGTGAGCGGCACTTTTCTATGACAAGAAATATTCTTGGAGGATTTGTCACTTCCTCGCAAGAGGTAGTAGCTCTGAAAAAAACTTAAGGTGGAAGCGGATAGTATTGAACCCCAGACCTCTGACATGACAGTCCAACGCACTAACCATTACGCCACGGGCTACTACATCTAAAGTAAATTAAGTAAGTGTAAAGCTTAGAAGAAGTCGATTAGACTTTTCAAATATGTAACTTGTATCTTGTATTGATTCAACACTTGAACCTTGATAATAAATATCCTTAAATTGGCAAATTTCTGTTTAATTTAAACCAATGTTTTCGCTGAATTTTGTATGTAGTAGGTAGTATGGGGTAACCCCAGCATACCTGAATTCCCCTCTAATAGGTAGGAAGATAAGCTCAAAGCAGAAAAAGGTACTTGTCCTTCTTGAACATTTACAGAATTTTAGTTTTTACATAATTGTCAATAACATGGACCGCAAACTTAAGTTTGCGTTAGTTTTGGGCAGAATAATGTTACACACACGATATAGTAAAATACTAGGTACTTCTTCCTGATAATTTTGGTCCAAGAAAATCTTTTTTGAGCCATTTCACATACAAAATTTCTACACCCCTCACCTCACCCAATCTGGTAAAAAGACAAGACGACAAAAAAAGGAATTGCGTTATCTTTGAGAGAATTTTATAAATTGAACAATTTGGGTAGGTTTTGATCGATCTAACTATTTATAATCTTTATTATTGGACTTTTCGGCAATATAGTACATTATTACATTTATATCTTAAAGGCGAGTTTGCTGATACATAGAGCACCGCTATAGACTTGAACACGAGTGAAGTTGGGTATAAGCAGTGGAACGATTATTGGGCAAACATATTACTGACACTTTTTACACATGTGCATTATTAAAACTTTAGCCATTAAATTTTCTTCGGTTTTCTTTCATATATAAAATATATTTTTATTTTAATAATGAATTTTATAAATATCTATTATTCTTATAAAAGTAGTGAAATAAAACAACGCACAACACTATGGTACATTTTAAGACAGTTTATTTTATTCATGTGATTATCAATATCCATTTTTTAACAGAATTTTACCTCCTATGAATTTCTAAATGTGGTAGATTCACGTAACGCAAAGTAATGTGTTCGGCACATCTTAAATCTTCGAACTTGAATTTAGTTGTAAAGCGATATTTTCGTAAAGTTTGTGCCAGTGCTATTTTCAAGAATATTCTTGCGTATTGCCAACCTAAAAATGAAATTAATTTTAAGTTAACAAAAAAAAAAAAGTTTTTTTTTATAATTAATGTAAGCAATCGGTTCAAAAGTATAATGCAGGCCATCCCAAACCAGCGCAAATCATTCGGAGCGAATATGAGACTATACTGAAGAATGTTCCAAGATTCGCTTTGTCGAGTCAGTGTTGGGCAGGTGGACACTCTTATTAATCACCATTTTTATTAATTTAGAAAAACAAACGTTTCGTCGTCGTCCCGAATGTTTCGCGTTGGCTTACGCCACAACTATCCACGTTTATATGTAAATAATTATGAAAAAGTACACACGAGTATGGAAAGTGCTTTGTATACATACGTATAATAAACAAAATTGTGACCGTTATTTCCTAAAGTACAATATATCTTTCGCGTTGCTATGTTGGCAACACATAAAGCGAAAGGAGCTATACCTTATCCAACTAAAAAAGGCAGTGTAGGCAAGATAGGACGTTTGCCTCTCATTCTGATTACAGTGGATTGCATAAATCTGTCCTTTATCAAAGCTCTCACTGGGTTGTCGTATTGTTTATTTTGAATGGACTCAAATATGAAAGAATAGTATGCAGGGTAATCGCCTTTGTTTTAGATAGAAATTTTCATTTAATTGTTTTATTGATACAAATTAAAACACATTTATCTTTTTCCACACCACCATGAGGTAAGATAATATACGACTTAAAAATACAAATTGCACTAAACACTAAAAAAAAAACACACCTCTTGAAAAATACACGAGTGAAAATACAAATTGCACAAGTTAAAGGACGATGAAGAAAAGAAGTCCGGTGCTGACGAAGGCCCAGAAGAAACTGTCGACAATTGAAATATTCTTAAATTTATTTTTAATATACACTTTGGTTAAATTGTTATTCTTTTTTTTACCTTTGTAAATATTACTTGAATTAGAATTTATTGCACACACATTTTCAAAAAACTTTACAAACGAGTCTTAAAAAACTACCCGTCTTAAAAATATAAATTGCACAAAACTTAAAAAAAAATACACCTTTTAAAAAGCAAATTACATACAAATACTTTACTTCACATTACGAAAATCTACGCAAATAATATTCTTCTTCAAAGAAAACAGGAGACTCATTCCGTAAAACGATTATCACCCGACGATAACGTTTCGACGATAGTCCTAATACACGTAACCCTAAAAATGCATATCGTCTGGACGATCACGTTTTGACGATCAAATATTTGCTTCACGTAAGTCGATTATCATCAATACGCTATCGTCAAAACGATGGCTTTTGGACGATACCTAAATAGGTATCGTTTCGCATTTGTTTTCATGATTGTATGTAAGTTTGTATGCGACTATAGTTAAATGAGTGAAATAATTTACTTATTTTGCAAAATGGCAACAAACATTTGAGAAAAATACAAATTATATGAAAATTAAAAAAAAAAAAAAACGTGTCGCCAGCAGGGATCGAACGCCTAACCTTTCGGTTAAGAAGCAAGTACCTATTCCATTGCGCCACCATTTAATGTAAATTTCTGCCGATTTCGTGGGCTTACAAACAAACCGTGCACTAAAGAACTTCGTTCTAATAACGCAAATTATTATCATGACATTTCAATGATGGGTTTGACAATCTCTGAAAAAACGATAGACGAGGAGATAGTGTTTGAATTACGTGAAGCAAATTATTGACGATCACGTCAGCGATAATCTTTTGATGATTATCGTTTTGAAAATTACGGAATGACCCCCCCCTTAAAATGTTGTAACTGCATTTTAACGTATTTTCCACACATTAAACGAAATGCAAAAGATGAAAACACTCTACGATAAACCTCATCATTAAAAAGCTCTTAAGTCAAAAGTACCTCAACAGAAACCCAAGGAAAAATCTGAACGAGTTGCAAAATGGACATGGGTAACCCTGAATGCACATCACATCAATATTTAATGGGGGTTGAAGTTGAAGTTGAATAGCAGCAGCAGCCATAGGCCACAGCAATTCAGTGCGCACTCAGATGTGCGCTCGATAGGACGTTGGGTCTGCGTCAGATGCCATCAGAAATTTACGGGCGGGCAAACACTTTTTCTGAAGGAGTTCTTTCAATTTAGTATGGTGCGCTACTGATTTTGAAAAAGCTATCCCATAAGACGTGTACTGCCTTTTTATGTTGGATAGACTTTAATTGGATCAAGCGCTTTAGTTTTGTAAAATTATACATGTTCTACAAGTCCACACAAATTTGTTTGTCAGGACCACTGATCTCTATAATACACTGGATAGTGGATTCCCTACAAAGTATAACAGTTTTTCTACTTCCAATTGAAGATGACAAGTACGTAGGTAACTCAACACTTTAGGTATGTTCAGTGAGGCAACTCAACACTTAAGGTATGTTCAGTGAGGCTGAGAAGGCCAGTTCAAGTTGCTGAGATCTCAAAAATTCTACTACAATCGAAGAGGTGCAAAAACCAAAGTGAAATTTTTAAGAAAATAAAGCAAAAGAACCATCACTTGTTTGTAAATTTGATTTTTTGTAATTCAAAATAATTGCAAAAGTGAATTTAAAATATTTTAGTTGCAATTTTGTAAAAAAAAATTGCATTTCATTATGTTATACAGTTATACCGTTATACAAAAAAATAGGCAACTCAACATTATAACAATTCTCAAATGGCATCAACTTTCTTGTATGGATGCGCTATCCAGTGTATTATAGAGATCAGTGGTCAGAACATGCTTATAATTCTGTTAGTGATTTTAGCTTTTAAACCGAATGCTTTGACATTCAAGATAGTTCCACATTTAATGATCTGACCAAGCCGCCAACCGAAGTCGAGGAAAATTATTAAAACAAGTTCAGATAATTTAATCTGGAATTTGGATCTACATATATTCTATATAATATTTTATTTAAATTAAAAATCTTACCTATGCAACTCCTTGGTCCCTTTGAAAATGGTATAAAAGAGTAGCTATGTTTGCCAACTAGGTTCGATGGTATAAAACGGTCAGGATTAAATATTTTTGCGTCAGGTCCCCAAGTATCTTCGTCTCTATGAATATTGAATATGTCAATCAATATTTGTGTACCCTTTGGAATTACTATGTCTTTTGATATAGGTACATCTTTTGAACAATTTCGGGCAATAAGTGGAATGGAGGGGAAAATTCTTAAAGTTTCATTGATGCACATATCTAAGTAAACCAAATTTTTGAAGTCTTCATATTTAACATCGAATTCTTTGTCGGGAAAGATTGTAAGAATTTCTTCAAAAACTTTTTCTTGATATTCTGGATGCATAGCCAAAAGCATTATTGTTGAAAACAGTGTCGTTGCTGTAGTTTCAAAAGCCTGTAAGAAAGTTATACAAATTGATGTAATTAAAGTGCCAAATTTTTGGACAGCATTAAAGGAAAATGTTTGAAGCTTTTCTCTAGACTGTAAGCGATTCAAAAGTGCATAAGTCGAACGACCGACCGACAGACAGTGACACGCGACGTGACGGTTTCAATTTTGCAGCTTTTTTTTCTATTTAGTGTGTGCAAAACAAAAAACAAAAAAAAAAAAACGCATGCAAACTCGAAATTTTTATAAAAAAATAAAAAAAGAAAAAGTTTAGACAACTTTTTTTCAAAATTGTGAAGTGAAGTGCTAAATTGGCTTTTTGTGTTGAATGCGTATATCAATTCTTAATCGAACACAAAAAACCAATTGAGCCCGTCATTTCACAATTTTGAAAAAAATTAGTCTAAACTTTTTCTTTTATTTTTTTTTTTGATTTTGAGTTTCCGCGCGATTTTTTTTAAATATGACATTTTTCATTTTATTTCACTTTTTTTAAATTGACCCTACCATCTAAACGCCACGAACTACTTCACCGAAGCATATTGTCGGTAAGGTTTTTTGGTCGTGTGAAATGAAAATGTGTCGACACAGCAGTGCGATCGCTGGCAGTCGAAGTAGTATGCCGAATTGCCGATATGGCGTGTGAAAAGTAGCGAACTAGTTCGTCGACACAGTTTTTTATGTTGTTATTCGGTTTGTGTTGTCAACTAGTGATTTTGGTCCCGTTAATCTTAGATTCACTGAATAGTTTTTTGATAATTTCATTAAAAGTATCTTAAACACAAATAATAATAGAAAATGATCGAGAAAAATGTATTTGGACTCTAACGTAATAATTATTTTATTGGAAATAATTCAATACAACAAAATAGTTGATCAAATGGACAAAAAAACAGTGCGACATGATCAATTATTTAAAATCGTTTCGAAGGAGCTCAAGTTAAGGAGCATTTACAAAACGCAAGAGCAAGCAAGGATAAAATTTACCATTTAACAGCTGATTTTGGCATATACTTCTGCATCGACGTATGGGCGTGTAAATGCCCATACAAAAACGAAATACTTTGTCGATGTGGTTGTTCGATGTGGCGTGTGTGAGGGGTAATAAATGAAAACGCTAATGATAGGTGCGTTTTATATGCAATTTTATTGCTAGCGCAGTAAAATTTCCCTTGGTGAACAACAACTAAACCAAAAGTGCCGATAAATAAGCCAGTAAATTTGTGAATATAAAAGTGGATAAAGAGCAAGGACTCGATCCTTGAATGTCGGTAACGTGGTTTGTTTATCACTCACAAAATGACATGAGCACAGCCAAATAAATATAGTGGACATAAAAGTGTATATAGCGTTTTATTTAACATATATTGCTGCGCAAGCTTTGAATTACCAATAAAATGCAACTGATATTACCTTTAATATGTGTACTGTGGAATTACATACATATGTATATGTTAAGTTTATAAACCACCTGACCAATATCAGTATTACACGGCTTTTAAATAAAAGCTGACGCGATGGGAAATGATTGCCTCATTATTTCCCACAAAAGAAATTAATTCTGTGTTATTTTCAAATTTTCTTTCTAATGAATAGAAACGCTTTTTAGCAATTGCCATTGAATCACCCAATATTTTATTTGGTTCCTGTTTAAAGGGAAGACGTACTACATATTGACCATGGGCTGTTACTTCCACATGCTCTTTGAAATGTTCTTCACATTTAAACTCTTCTTCACTGTAAATTTTTGATTCGCCTTCAAAGGTTTCACTTTCCCAAAAGGATCGTACCAATTTATCTAATGAGCTCAAACTTGGTTTTGACACTGAATGACAGTAAGAATTATGAGTTGGATTTACAGCGCTTCCAGCTAGAAGCCAACCTAATTTAGTGTTCCGTAATAAAGGAAGGTCGTTTGAAATTTGTAATTCTCCTGGTAAGAGGAGATCGAAGAATATTTCAGCACCGATTAATAAGTCGATGCGTTGGGAGTTTATTGAATGAGGATCGGCAAGAAGAATATGGGAAGGCAATTCCCATGTTTGCATGTCCACAGGTTCAGTTGCCAAATAGTCACTTATTTTTGGCATTATACTGGCATCGATACTTATTTTGAAAGAGGAAGTTCTTGATTCTATTGGAAAATTAATGATAAAATTTGATTGACTTTCTTTGCCGCCGATTCCGCTAATTGGAATGTCCTTTCTTCGTTTTTTATACCCTAATTGCTGAGCTAGTGAGGTAGTTATTAAGTTTAATTGTGAGCCCGAATCTAACATAGCACGGCAAGGAATTCGCGTACCGTTTCAACACAAGACATTGATAATTGCAGTAGCAAGATAAACTTCACGACCCCTGAAAACAACCCCTAATGATGTATTACTGGATTTCCCTGAAGGAAGCTCATCACCCACCCGACCAATATCACCATTACACGACTTACCCGAAGTTGAATTTTTTATGTTTGAATCCTTTTTGGCCGGATAGTGAAGTAATGTGTTATGCCTTCCATTACAAGTTTTGCACTTTCGTTGCTGTTGACACGATGAAAAATGATGTCCTCCTTGGTGTGAACTGTTTGGGTGATTGTTAACAAGTGTTTCTATTCATTAGAAAGAAAATTTGAAAATAACACAGAATTAAAATCAAGTTATATTAAGTTCATGACTGAATATGAACACCTTGGTCATATGACTCCGATTTCAGAGGAAAAAATACCAAAATTTCATTATTTCCTTCCACACCATTGTATATTTAAACCTGAAAGCTCATCAACAAAGCTCCGGGTTGTCTTCGATGCTTCCGCCAAAACATCATCGGGTTTCTCACTCAATGACACCCTTATGGTTGGGCCGACAGTCCAATCAGATTTGTTTTCTGTTATCGCAAATTTCAGGCTTTACAGATATGTATTTACTGGTGATATAAGCAAAATGTATAGACAAATTCTAGTTCATCCAAAAGATAGAGGATATCAACTCATTTTATGGAGGGCAGATACTTTAAGCCCATTAAAAACTTATCAGCTGAATACAGTTACTTATGGAATGGCTTCCGCTTCCTTTTTATCAACTAGATGTTTGGTTAAATTAGCAAATGATTTTCAACATAGATATCCTAATGCATCAAAAATTGTTACAAAAAATATTTATGTAGACGACTGCCTAACTGGAGCAGACAATCTTGATGAAGCCAAAATGCTTCTCGAAGAAACTATATCCTTATTAAGACAAGGAAATTTTGATTTAACAAAATTTTGCTCAAATGATCCACGCGTCCTTGAAAATATTCCTATAGAAAATCGGGAGAAAATGCTGACCATCTATCAATCCGAGGTGATAAAGACACTTGGTTTAGTCTGGGACCCAACTCAAGACACATTCAAATTTAGCTACGATTATAAAGGACCCTGTAATGTACAGGTAACAAAAAGAAGCGTTCTTGCAGACTTAGCTAAATTCTTTGATCCCTTAGGGCTTATTGGGCCAGTCATATTGCTAGGAAAAATATTTCTTCAAGAACTTTGGAAATCCAAGATTTCTTGGGATGAAAACTTGCCTCCAGTACAGGCATCTAAGTGGTTAAATTATTTGTCAGAATTTTCTTCCTTGAAGGAAATTAATATACCCCGCTTTATTTTAATAGATTCAGCAGCATCATTAGAATTACATGCATTTTCCGATAGCAGTGAAAATGCTTTTGGTGCATGCATTTATTTAAAATCTATTGACAAAGAAGGAAAAGCTTTTGTACAATTACTGTGCTCTAAATCTCGTGTCGTTCCCTTGAAAGCAACTAGCATTGCCCGATTAGAACTACAGGCAGCAGTTTTATTGGTAGACTTGGTACAAAAAATACTCCCAATAATTTGTAGAACAATTACATCTGTTAGTTACTACACAGATTCAACAACTGTTTTATCATGGATAAAAGCACCTTCCTATACTTGGGAGACATATATTGCAAATCGCGTGAGTAAAATTCAATCGAACTCCGAGTGGAACCATTGGAATTATGTTAGAGGGGAATTCAATCCTGCAGATCTTATATCGCGTGGACTAGGAATGCGCGATCTTGTCAAATCAACCATCTGGTTTGATGGTCCTGAATTTTTAAGAGAAGCTGCAGCTTCAAATATCAAAATGGAGTACTCAACACCAGAACAAATTCCTGGGCGTCGAAAACCCAAGACAGTGTTGAATTTATCGATTCAAAACGATTTATTTACTTCAATTAATCATAAAAATTCGTTTTATACTCTCCAAAAAATTTTTGCATGCTCTAAGTTCCTAACGAGTTTTAAAGCTCGCCATTGCAAAGAAAACCAATACACTGGTTCTTTAACTGTGGAAGATATCCAGAGAGGAACAATCCTGTTGTGGAGGAGCGTTCAAATAAGTGTTTTCCCTGATGAATACAAGGCACTTCAGGCAGGAAAGCCTATGCAAAACAATTCTTAAATATTATCCTTAAGCCCATATTTTGATCAAACAACAATGTTGATACATGTGGGGGGCAGACTTAAAAACGCTGAAATTCCTTCCCAAGCAAAAAACCAAATTTTACTCCCAAAAAATCATATAGTCACGACATTACTCTTAGATCACTTGCATAGAAAACATCTTCATGCTTCCCATAGAACACTCATATCTATCTCTAGGCAACAATTTTGGATTTTGAGTGTAGGAAGAGAAACACGCAAGGTACTCTCTAAATGTATCCAATGTTTCCGCATAAGTCCCAGATCAATCGATCAATTAATGGGTAACCTACCTAAAGAAAGAATTATACCTTCTAGACCATTCCATTATTCAGGAGTGGACTTTTGTGGACCAATACGGACACACTATAACGTTAGAGGCAAAACTCCAACAAAATCTTACCTTGCAGTGTTTGTGTGCTTCTCCACAAAAGCTGTTCATATTGAAGTAGTAAGTAACCTTACCACTGAATCATTTACCAACTGCTTAAAACGATTTGTTGGAAGACGAGGTGTATGTCACACCATATTCTGTGACAATGCTACAAATTTTGTTGGGGCAAGAAATCAACTAAAAGACTTTAAAGATTTTCTTAGTTCATCTGAAACTGAATATTCAATCAATTCTAACTGCCTGAAAATGGGAATCAACTGGAAACATATACCACCTCGCTCCCCTCATTTCGGAGGTCTTTGGGAGGCCGCTGTTAAATCAGCAAAAACACTGTTAATAAAATACTTAGGAGAAGCCTCTCTAACTTATGAAGAGCTTTCAACAGTCGTTGTTCAAATTGAATCTATATTGAATTCACGCCCACTTACACCTATCTCCTCAGATCCTAATGACTTGGAGGCATTGACTCCTGGCCATTTTATAATTGGTGCTCCGTTAACTTCGCTTCTAGAACCTGACGTTACTGATCATAAAATCTCAAGATTAAACAAATTTCGTCAGATTCAGCACATTCAACAGCATTTTTGGCAAAGATGGTCGACCGAATACCTCCATCTTCTTCAACAGAAGTTAAAGTGGAAGGTGCAATTCCAAAATCTTGAACCTGGAACAATGGTTGTTTTAAAAGATGCACACCAGCCTCCAATGAAATGGAAGCTTGGTCGTGTAATCGAAGTCATAAAGGGATCTGATGGTTTAGTGCGAGTAGCTTATGTTAAAACGGAAACAGGAACATATCAACGAGCAATTCAAAATCTATGTCCTTTACCACTTGAGCACGAAGAGCAGCGAGAAGAGGGTTCACAAGTTGCAATGAAAACCCAACCATCCATGAGATTAAGAAGCGGAAGACTCCTCGGTAATTCCTTGATATCATTATTAGGCTTCATGCTGCTACTGTTTCCTTTAGCAGCCTCATTGGATAATGAATCCATAAGGATTACTAAATTCGACAATTCCACAGGCATTTATTTTGAGGACATAGGTAGTGCTAGCACAGTAAATAGTTTTTAGAACATTTATATATTTTATAATCTGTCATCATACTGGCTAGAGCTAGGAGAGGTGAAAACGTACCTTGAAAGAATGGATAAAATCTGTTCAGATGAATTGAAAAATAATCCGTATTGTCTACCAACAATTACCTCACTTAAACATAGAGTCCTCGTAATCGAATCAAACAATGACCTTATTCATAATTACCATACTTCCTATAGCAAGCGGATAAGAATTGCCAGATCTCCTTTTGATTTTATCGGAAACGTAGCGCATAGTTTATTTGGAGTATTGGATCAAGATGATGCTAAAGACATACAGCATCAAATTTCATTAGTTCACGAAGATGAACAACACCTCATGCATCTCTTTAAAAAGCAAAACTCAATTGCAGATTCAACAGTAAATTTGCTCAAACGAAATAGTCTGCAACTCAATCAGCAATATCAAGGTTTAAAAAATATTTTCGAAAAATCTTTAAACAGTATTGAAAAACATCAAGATAAAATTGATGTCAGTCAGAGCCTTTCTGCGTTAACATCATATTTGATTTTATCAATTACAAATCTCGAAAGGGTGCAAGACACATTACTTGACGTTCTCCTTAGCCTTAATCATGCCAAAATGAATCCTCACTTTATTTCTCCTTCACAATTTATTAAACAACTACAAATTATTAGGAATAATTTACCGTCGCACCTTAACATTCCCACGGCATCTACATTAGATATTTTTAAGCTTTCGTCCATTAAGGGACGGAGTCTTAACGATTCAATAGTATTTGAAATGATGATTCCATTGGTTGATAACCAAGAATTTCAACTTTTCAATCTAATTCCGTTTCCTATATTTAAAAATAATTCAAGTTTTATGATAGAAATATCATCCCCATACTTAGCTGTCACTCCAACGAGAGATAGGTATTTTACAATAACTGAAAATCAGTTATTGTCCTGTCATTTTCTTTCGACCAGAAATTTTATTTGCAATCAACAATTACCTACAGTGATTCATCAAGATAGTGGTAATAACTGTGAAGTTTCATTATTAAATCATTTAATTAGCGCTGTTTCTCACTGTTCATTAAAAGAAACTGTTAATCACGATCAATGGACCAGCCTTAGAGATTCAAATAGCTGGATATTCGCTCTTAAGAATGAAGTAACCGGTTTAATTATATGTGAAAAAACTACGAAGAGCGTAACCATAAGTGGTAGTGGGTTGATGGAGTTTTTAAAGCCTTGTACATTAAAACTTTCAAACATAATAATACATGGACGAGTCCTAAACAATTCTACAATCCAAAATTCATTCGTTCCATCGGTTAAAATTTCTGAGATAATGCAAACAAAATTACCCAATAAGATTACGAATCTCATTGCAGCTTCGAGCAATGAGACAAACTACATAGAAATACAGGATTTAAAAAACAAAATAAATGAAATGACTAACGATTTAGACAAGGATATCTATGTAAATGATATAAACATACATGATTACCATCACTATGGTATAAGCTTGATTCTATTTATAATAATGACAGGTTTCATCATATTTTATTTTATTAAAAAAAGAAAGCCTAGACCTCTTCCCAGGAGAAATGCTCCTCGTTTCGAAGTTGATACGCAATTTTAATATTTTGAGTGATTATATCCCTCAAAGGGGAGGAGTATGTTAAGTTTATAAACCACCTGACCAATATCAGTATTACACGGCTTTTAAATAAAAGCTGACGCGATGGGAAATGATTGCCTCATTATTTCCCACAAAAGAAATTAATTTTTTGTATTATATCCAATTCCAATTTTATACCTTTCCCATACTCCAAATTCCACCCAACTCCCTCAGCTGCGTGAGACCAGACGAAATGTGAGCTTCATTTAAAGTTCAATATTTTGCCTCACGCGCTGAGTATGCATTATGTCGACTGCCCACCTTTTGGCTTTGCCTTCTGCAAGCATTGTGGTTCGTCGACTAAAAACACTTGTTAACAATCACCCAAACAGTTCACACCAAAATAAAATTTGTTACAAAAAACTGACATCTATTTTTTATTTTATTTGTGCAAACAGTTTTTTATTAAACAGTATATTACTTTTGAATTGTGTTGAATTATTTTTGACAAATAAAATAATGTTGGAATGAAAAATTAGCTATTATAAATTATCAATTATATTTTGATTGACGCATTTTACTTCCATTTATAAATAAGTTCATATTTACTAAAGGCTTAATATGTAGCTATTGTGTTGTGCTGTATTATGTTGAACTGTCTTGTGTTTTTACTGGTGCGCTTTTTCGGACATTTCCAAGACCGCAATGGTTTTTGTGTGTGTCTGTGCATCTTAAAAATTATACGTAAACGTATCAAAAATTCTTAAAATATTTATAAAAAAATAAATGCGTCTCATTTTGTTAAAAAATCCTCATCAGATTTTTTGTTCAAATCTCGACTTATTTTCCGGCAACAGGTCCATGTATGTACCTACTTTTAATTTGTCCAAATAGCGTTGTTCACCAAACTTTTCATAAAATGTTCCCTATTTATTAAAAAAAATCTGCTTAGCAAATTGTTAACCACTAACCCTTAAGTAGTTGTACATCGTGCATTTTTGCACTTTAACTTCAATAAAACTTCAATTCCAAATTGCTTAAGATTAACATAAGTTGTTTATCATTTACTCATCCTGATCCTCCCCTTAAAACAAGTGGAACATAACGAAATTCAAGATCTACTTTTGATTTCGTGCAAACCAATAAGAACATAGTACTTTATGATGAACTTAAATACCTATGATGAGTTTGAGAACATGGGCCTTAAATATTTCTCAGGTTATATACTTCTGCATACAATATATTATTTATACTTACTGCAAATACCAGTATGTTTCCTTCTGATATAATATCATCGAATGTATATTCATTATTCTGATGGATTTTAATGACATGATCTATAAAAATATTGTATTTGGGATTATCTTCTGGTACATTGTGTTTCAAAGCCTTTATTCTCCTCATAACAAGCTGAAAGAGAAGTAATTAATTTTTTATTTTTTGTATCGGGTACTTGATTTTTTTAAAAAGTAAAATCTTTAACAAAATAAATAATAAATTATAATGCATGATGCAGCTTGTTTAAAAAATAAAGAAGCACCCGAACTTTGCATATTGCCCTGGACGCATAGCCGTATTTGATTCATGACTATTTAGTTATACAGTGTCAGTCAAAGTATTTCAAAATAGTCTGAAATATGCTTTATATATTATATTAAACAAAATATTACATTTGTCAAAGTTTAGACATTCAATTCCATTCTAAAGTTATAATTATAAAATGTTAAAGTTATCTTAGCAACAATTAAAAATGTTTATTTATAACTTATTTTTATGCATATAAACAGAACTGTCATACATCGGAATGTATTAAGTCAATTCCATAATAAAATGCTTTTATTCGTCAAACAAATTTAAAATAAAAAAATATTCACGTTTCTTTAAAAATTTTAAAAAATTTACTACACTTACATCATAAGAAAATTCCAGTAAACATTTTTTTACTTCTAAAAATGGCTTGTGCATACTTGTTGCACGAAATATGGTGGAGTTTGCAAGCAAAGGGTTTAACACGCGTTGAGTAGTCATTTCCAACAATCTAGAGAAAAAAAAAATGAAACATTTATGAATTAACGAAGTATGTTTGTATTTAAAATACACAGGTCTTATATTTGCAACAGTTTAGACTCTAAAAAAAAAAACAGTTACATTTATGTATATTATAATCATGTCGATTATTATGGAGCTCGCAATACTTGATCCGCAGTGCAGTCAAGGGCGGATCCAGACTTTGAGTCAGGGGGGGGTCACGCTTCAAAATACAATCACGCTAAAAATTTAATCATTCACCTACCGCCTTTTGCAATTGATGAACACAGCTATGTTTTTTATCGACTTAGAGTGAAAAATGACTTTTCGTATGTAACTAAACTTTCAGTAATTTTTTGTTATAAAGATAAATTTCTACATCACATTTTACAAAAATTTTGAAAGTATTTGAGGTCTGAATTTTGACTTGGAGTGCTATCTTTATCAATTATTTGCAATTGCAACGAATTTGCTCTTTTGAATCATGGTTGTAATGGGAGTTGGAATGATTTCTATTTTTTTGGTTACTACAAACAAAATTTAGTTTGTAATATTTTGGAATGAAATGTTATAGAGGTATTCAAGTGCTGATATTTTCAACAGGGAATCCCAAAAACTGTGGAATAAACCATCCACTTTAACCTTCAATAACTTCGGAAAGAGTGCACTAATTAAATAAGAAGTGAAGGGCATTTTAAAGAACAAAGTAAACGTCTCAATTATTTCCGTACGATAATCGATTGTAAATTAATTAACTAAAGAAGCAAACAAAGAAAATTTCACATACAATTTTTATGGAAAAAGGAAATTAGCGATGAGCGACCTCTAAATATTAACCTAAACGGCTGAAATTTTATCAGGCTTATTATTTCACTAAACTCTAACTAAAAATCTAGTGGCATTAAAAATCGAAGACAATATAATATTTTTGAATCAGTCTAATAATATTATATTATACATAATATTATTTTATATTATTAGTGTATATTATACACTCGTGTATTTGAAAGCACGCTAAATGTAATTTGTAGTGTCAGCTTTTATTCCTCTATTAAGTTCTGTGATTTTGCTAGACTTTTCCTACAGAATAGAAAAATTTCGTTCACAACTTACTAAACAAAAATAAATTTTCAAAATTTGACTAGGCGTATTGCAACGAATCGTGAAGACGTGAACCTCTAGTGCCCAGGCAATTGCAAAAAAATGTCTACAATCATTGAAATAATTAAGTCGATTTATATGAAATGTTGGGCTTAAATGAATATTTTTTTGACAATAAATATTAATAGAGTCGTCAGCTTCATATTGGGATCATAATATGTACTAATTTTGCCTTTTAAATGTCTCAAAACTTTAATTAAAAATTTTCAATGATGAGTTTCAATGAAAGCTATAACTGACGCCTTAAGCCCTCAAAAAATCTGGGTGCTTAGCTAAACCTGAGAAGGATAAGCTTTTGTTGTAAACAACATTTAAATAATTGACGAATCCACTTTTTTTCACAGTGCATTTGACTGCAACACCGACAAATTGTGTTGGAAATACTGCTACTTTTGATTTGAGATTGCGAATATCTTTGCAACCGCATTTATTTTAGTGTTAAATTGTTACAATTTATTTTTGCAAACCTATTCGTAACTTTACAAATTGACTTATTTGTGTTTATTATTTAAGTATACAAAAACCATGCTAACCAAATAGGTAAACAAATATACCATAAGTCGAACCCTCTTGTTTTAAGAATTTTTTAAGGAGCCAACAATTCACTTTCTTGTTCAAATTCATAAAATATTTGATTGTGGATTTTGGTAAAAATAAAAACAAAGTAGCTAGGTACTTATGCATACAGCAGTAAATCTGTAACAATGTTCTAGATGTACCTATAGTGATTTGATATGGCCTAGGGCAGGGTCACGTTGTGGATACCTATGCTATTTTTGCATGCAGTCTCTTTTTCTATGAAACTAATCAGTACTAATAAGCGAATGGATATGTCCCAGGGGGGGGTCATGACCCCCATGACCCCCCCCTGGATCCGCCTTTGAGTGCAGTGTTCTCTTATTCAACAATAATTGCTTTTTCCCATGCAGCGAAATTAGAAATAGAGATATCGTGCAGAGAAGACTACATGCAGAGCCTGGAATATGTCAGCCTTCATAAGAAACTGTGTAAATTTATTTTCGCTGCATTGGAAAAAGCTGCACATCTGTTTTCGGCTTTTGGAATTTCATAATGTGCATAAATAATTCCAAGAATTTTTTTTTAAATAACTATCATAATTATGGAATAGGCAATAGTGGATCCGCAGTACATATTGCTCTTTTTTCCTTCCACGTGAAATTGATTAAGAGAAAAAAGGGCACTATACTGCGATTCGATTCACTGCGGATGCAGATTTGTGGATTCCATACTCGGCATGTAAATCTGCACTGCAGCAGTCTAAGAGTGTTTTTGTATTTTTTCAGAATACACGATTTCCCTAAGGTTGAAGGCACCCGTCTTAGGGAAGTCATCACTTTGAAATTTTTAAATAAGGATTTGGTATGCATATGCATGCATTAATTTCTAAAACGATAATCCCAATATTTATAATTCGTAACATGTCTCGCACAATTCAAGGATTTGCTTTAAAATATAAAAATAATGTCAGTTACATCAAAGTGACGATTTTGAAGTTTGTGGATTTGGTAAAGAGCTCTATCGGTGATTAAACAATCGACAAATGAAACGAACGTCGTCATTTCGATTACTGCTCTCTTACTCTTTCCTTCTAGATGTGATAAAAACACTACCGTCAAAACATGGTCTTTTAGTTCTGACTAAACGAAATTGCGCAGTTTCGAAATTATTTTAAAATTTGTACAATTTTCAAAATTACCTCAAAACTACCCTAATTTCAATGAGTTTCCGTACAAAATTGGGTTTTACAACAGTTTATAACAATTTACTATTAAAGTGAACAAACAGAACTATAAATAATGACACAATTTTCTGTATTGGCTGCGTTCAGTTGACAGTCAGTTAGGCTATCCCCCTATCCCAAACATTTTCAGATAGCTTGAGTTGTTATTGCATGGGCTGTTATTTCTCAAGGGATTACAACTACACAAACCAACAGGATAGCTTTGGATAATTACCCGAATGCGCACATTGTTAATTTCATTGTTTTTGCAAAAGTATTTTAGCGTTTCGTTTTTAAAATACATAGTTCCAAAAATATGTCGAAAAGAAAATATAAACAAAAATCTTTTGGACGTCGACTAAGGCCGTGTGTGAATTGAATTAAAATTTCGATTAAATTTTATCCGAGATTAAATTTTGAAGTTTCTACGTACAGATTCACCTCACTAGTGTCATAAATTAATCTTCGGATAAAATTTAACGTGATTTTAAACCAATTCACACACGGCCTAAGGAAGAGCTTTTTCGAGCTCTGGGATAAGGTATATTGTCCAGTTACGTGGGACTCGTCATCGTCACATTTCACGAAATTGCAACTGCTCTGAACTGCATAGGATCTGTCGGTCGGGTGAAGAAGTAAAATAAAAATAAGCTACTTTTTTGCTATATCATTTCTATATATTGGTAATTTTGTTGAATATAGACTATTTATTTAATAGGCTTTTACTAAGTTTTTATTTATTCGATTCACACAAGAAAGAAATACATTTATTTTCTTGAAGAAAATCATGGCGATTCTGACAGTCCTTTTATTTTTGACGTAAGATGTCAAACGAAATTGCGTCATTTTGAGGGTGAACACCTTGCATAATTTGAAAATTAAGTTCTCAAATTTGCGCAATTTCAGGGAGTGGGAACATATTATTAAATCCGATTCCGCAACGTTGAGTATGCGTTTCGTCTGTGTAAAAAACGTACATGTAAAGACTGTCTTCAGTTTTACAAGCGCTCCCTTTCAAGAGGGATGGAGGAAATTTTGTCAATCAAATGAAAACATTAAAGATTCCGCAAGGCTTAGTAGCGTTCTTTCGATGGAGTATTGCTGTCCTTCGTTTTTGAATCTCTCCGTTCCAATCCTTGGAATTGCTGATGTCAAGACATTTTCCGGGCTACGAGAGCAGCAACCCCGAATTGCAACCAGCAACATGCAGCTCGAGTACAGCATAAAAATACAGTTAAATCGAAAGCAAGTCTCCTGGTCTAGATGGCATAATGCCATTCTGCTACATAAAAAACTGTAAGGCATAGCAGTTTCCTGGCGGGGAGATGATTTTCAAAGGATATACCTGAGTTTTGGAGACAACTTCGAGTAGTTTTCATTCCGAGGTCATAAATCTGCGAAGGATTTTCGACCAATAAGCCTAACCTCATTCGTGCTGAGACTCATATTAGATAGATTAGATATATACGGATTGGGCATCTGTTAGCAAACAATCAGCACGCATACATGAAGAGTAAATCTCCAGATACGACCCTTTATGAGGTTGTGCGTACAATTATAAAAACAATACATTTTAAAGAATTCACCCTGGGTACCTTTTAAGTCATAGAAGAGGCCTTGAATAATGTTCTAACCGACTCTATTCTTGAATTCCTAGTTGACATTTGGTGTACAGGATTAAATCAGGAGATAGATTATGTCCATGCTAAGAAAAAGACAGATTTAAGCTACGTTAGGTAATACAACTTCGATTAAGCATGTAGGGGAACACCTTAATGTGGTGTTCTATCCCCTCTTCTATGGCCATGAATAAAATTCTCGTAAAGTTGTAGAGATGTGGGGTAAGGGCGATAGCGTATATGTGGATGATTTGGTAATATTGGTGTCAGGAAAGTTCCTTCCCGTGATCAGTGAGATCACAGAGATGGCCCTGAGTAAGTTAAGTAACTGACCCACTAGTTGTGGATTAGGTATTAACCGGAGTAAGACTGAACTGATGCCCTTTACTACCAAAACTAAGATGCCCGCCTTCACTCTACCCTGACTAAACAGTCAAACTCTTTCTCTGTCTTCTAGTGCGAAATATTTTTAAGTGTTGTTCTCAGCCCTAAATTAAACTGGAAACTAAATTATATTGAAGAACGGGTAAAGCAGGCCTGCATAGCTTTCTATGCCTGTAGTAAGACATTTGGTAAAATGTGGGGTGTCCAGTGGAAGATGATACTGTGGACAGCCGTGGTAGGACCAATGCTCACGTATGGCTTGATTGTGTGGTCGGCCACACTTAAAAAAGCGTACAACATCGATAAACTTAGGAAGGCTCAAAGAACAGCTGGCGTTGCGATCATGCCCGTCGGATGCGCAAGCGTTTTTCTGCACCTTTTACTACTCGATTTACATATTAAATATCTAGTATCGTGCAGCGCTATAAGACTAAAAGAATCGAAATATTGGTTTCCCAAGCCATATGGTCACGGTAATATCACAAATTCGATCACTCCAGATATGTTTTCAACAAATAGCGACTACTGCACTTTTACCCTGCACCTCAGTGGGGATTTTAAAGTTAAGTTTCTATCTAGGTAGGATTGGAAGGAACTATTTTCACGGTTCAACGATGGAGTGCGGTTTCAGTTCAGGACAGTCAGGCAGTAGCTGCTTAGTTAATGCCGGGATGAGCTTTCAATCATAAATCCTAACCTTAAGGTCACTATGATTTGGGTTCCAGTTCACTGTGGCATTGAGGGAAACGAGCGGGCAGATGAATTGGCCAGGCAAGGATCGTTCCGCTCACTTGCGGAAAGAGTCAATATTTCTTTTGGAGTAAGGGAGAGCAATATTTTCTCAATTTTTCTCACTGAATCAAATCGTGAAGGTGGAACATTCTAACAAACTGCATCATATCTAGAATGATTTGGCCCACCTTTAATAAAACTTTAACAACCCACTAGATAGGCAGACCCAGGCGAAAATAACCAGGGTCATTGCACCTTCCTTCTGCGCATTCCCCACATTTCCTCTGCACAAGTCCTGCTTTGGCCAAAACGAGATCATAATCATTTGGAAAATCATTTTTCAACGACTTTTTCTATAAATGGCTTCAGTTTTTATGCTTACCTCTCAAAAAGTTCCAGATAATTATTGCTTGATTCATCTTCAAATTTTAAACCCATTGTTGTAGCTAAAAATACATACGTTTAGAGAAGACAAAAATTAAGTCATGATTTTTGAAAATTTGGATTAAATAAATGAAATGTGCGAGATATTAAAAAAAATCATTTTTATTTAAAAGGCCCATATATTCCATTTCCATTCCATTTGTATGTGTTGTGTATGGACATCATTCAAACGTTCACTGTGTCACGGACCCAATAGGTTCGGTTTTCAATGCATGCGATTAAAGGACCTGGATTATGTTGATTTCGAGAAAATCGGTCGATTACAGAGCTTATTGGCATATAGTATGTTAACCACTGAGCTTGAAACTGCACAATTTCGAGAACTCAATTTCAAAATAACGCAAAGTGTGTGAACACTTTGAAACAATTTCGTTTGACAGCTTACGTCAAAAATAATAGCACTGTCAGAATCTCCATGATTTTCTTCAAGAAAATTAATTTCTTCCTTTTTTGCGTGAATTGAAGAATTAAAAACGAGTGCAAGCCTATTAAAGCAAACGACGCATATAATAGAAATTTGACCTCAGAAAACACCACAAGCAAACGTCCAACGGGGTCAAATTGCATGATCTTCGTGGCCAATTCAGAGATAATCCCTGAAAACCCTCAAATCGTTCATGCAAAGTATCCATTGTGGCATTCTCAGAGTTGCACCTCTGGCACGTAGCACAGTTCTGTTAAAACCATATATTATCGTTCAATTCGGGACAAAAGAATTTGGATATAATTTATCTGTTCTTGTGCACGGCGGCGGCGGCGGCGCGGCGATTGCATCTTTCACGGACAGCGATTATCTGGCATTCCTTTGAATAAGGTGTTGGCTGATTGCCTACCGAAAGGTTTTCTCGAATTTAGCAACCACACATTGAAGATTGAATGAAGTCGATTTTGAAGGACCTCCTCGTCTACCGTAAAATGGAACCACAACCTTTGCACTCAAGAACACTCAATTCGTCATTTTGATAATAATGTTTTATTATTTGAACGTGCCTCGCAATCGTGTAACTCGAATTTCTCAATTTCTCATCAGTAAATGAATAATAAATAAACGGATTTCACAAATGCCTCCAAATGAACATGGCTTCCATCGCAGATAGACTGGTCAACATCGAACCGTCCTTATTGAAAATCCCTGTTTTACGGGAATAGATTCACAAATAATGGTGAGCAAAAATTCTCCACAGTTTTGTCCACTGGGTAACAAATATGCAAACTTGTAGATAGATATAGGTATGATTCTCAAGTATGTATGAACCTGGCTTTAAACCGTTACTTGTAAAGTGTTGCCAATTTATTTTGTTTAATTTTTATCCCATATTCTCAAGGTCACTTTACAGAAATTTTTACACATACAATATAACTGTGTGGATGTTTAAAAAGTAACCTAATATACTATGATAAATAAATTGAAAGCTGTCAAAATTTAATTATGAAAATTGAATTTATGTTAACAATAAGATAGCTAAAATTCAACTTACCAATCGATGTCCTAAGCGAAAGATTGTATATAAATTCTTTGGTATTAATTTCACCACAATTAACATTTTGATCCAATTTCTCACAAAATTCGCCAATGTATTTATGAAATAGTGGAAAGAAACCTAACAAAACCCTGTGACTAAATGCAGGACTCAAAAGTTTCCGATGGTGATTCCAAGCCGGAGCTGAAAAATAAAAATAAATTAACAATAAGAGCCAAGTATACATACGAAGTAAGTTTTGAATAGCTTGCAACAACACTGTTGTGTTCAAAGTTTATTCATAATAAAAAAAAGTTAAAACAGATTTCTTTCTCAAAAATTGCTTTTCTTTAATACATTGTCACGACGACCTTGCAAACAGGACTGCAAACATTGCACCCGTCAAGAAGAAAAGGAGATGATTGCCGTCCAACGAATAAAAACTGATCTAATTTACGGTTGTAGCAACGAAGAACTAAGGACTGCCCAACAAGAAGACCCGGATATAGAGCCCATTCATGCGGGGAAAGAACACCAAGAGAAACCAGAGTGGGGTGACATCTCTGATAGAAGTCCGGGCCTGAAAGCATATTGGGCACAGTGGGACTCGCTTTATGTGAAAGAAGGTGTCCTTAGGCGTAAGTGGGAATCCTCAGACGGTAAGTCCTATGTAATGCAGCTGGTGTACCTCGGTGCAAGGTTAATGACTTTCTTAGTGAGATGCATGACGGAGCTTCTGGAGGTCATTTGGGAGTTAATAAGACTTTGGAAAATATACGACAACAGTTTTATTGCCACATGCAAGAGAAGACGTCGAAAAGTGGTGCCGAAAATGTGATACTTGTGCCGCTAGCAAGGGCCCAGGTAGGAAGCTTCAGAGTAAAATGCAGCAATACAACGTGGACACAACTTTCGAGAGGATTGCAATAGATGTAGCAGGCCCATTTACTGAGACCAACAGTGGAAACTGATACATTCTTGTAGTCATGGATTACTTCAGCAAGTGGCCTGAAGCATTTGCCATCCCGAACTAAGAAACTAAAACAGTTGTGGATCAGATTGTCTTCAATTGGGTGAGCAGGTTCTGTGTACCTATAGAACTTCATTCTGACCAACGAAGGAACTTCGAATCTAACATCTTCTAGGAAGAATTTTCGCTCCTTGGCATTAAAAAGATGAGGACAACGCCGCTTCATCCACAATCTGATGGGATGGTTGAACGATTCAACAGGACGCTAAAGGAACATTTGTTTAAGGTTGCCGTCGACTACCAACGAGATTGGGATAGACATATTCCATTATTTTCAATGGCATATAGGAAAGCAGTACATAGTTCGATAGGGCATACACCATCGGAAATCTTGTTTGGAACGACATTACGACTGCCTAGTAAAGTGACGCGAATTAAGAAAAACTAGTGTTGTTATTTTTAAATAGGTTTCTTTATTTCTCGAAGGTCTTTTTACGACTGACTCTAAAATTTCACTTTTATGTTGTTCAATCAGATATAATATTACATTCATTATTATATTTTTATGCTGATTGAACAACTTACATATATTATTTAACAAAATCAATCAGAAATATATATTTCTATATATGTACATAATTGCTGCGTGATAAAATTTAAGAGAGGAAATATCATATTGCAAAAACAGCGGGGTGTGAATAACTTAGGGTTAATGCACTACTGGTGGAGGTCACCATACAAATATGTAACTCGCGCGAGCAACAACAACAGGATTTCAAGAAGGAGACCTCGTGTGGGATTTACAATCCCCATCGGCAAAAAAGATTGTCACCAAAACTCAGAACTGGGAAGGACCTTATACTGAACAGAATTAATGATGTGGTCTACCGTCTACAAAGAGGAGTAAGATGGAAGCTAAAAGAAGTTCATTGTGACCGTTTACATCACTATAATAGTGAAAGAAATGTCGCAAACGATGAAATCAGCACTTAACTATTTTCGGAGCCAAGAACAAAAAATACCCTTACTTTTATGGAAAATAAAAACCAAATACAAAGATTCCCGAGAGAACGCCATCTCTCTCTAACAACGAGTATGGAGGGGAAATGCGCTGAATGGAATAGAGCTTTTCCAAAAATTGTCTTTGTCTATTGTCTTTCTAATTTTGACAGTAGAAACAAAAACAAAAAGGAAAAAAAAAAATGAAGACAAATCCTGAAATTTAGAAAACAAATGCTCTTTTTAGTGTAATAAAGGTGGATGAAAAATATTTTTCTGATTAAATTTATTAAAATAAAAGTGTTTACGTGCGCTTGATTTGTTTGTTGATAATTTATGGTTAAAAAATATATTATCAATAAATTCGGTCGAGTTTTAATAAGGAAAATCGAAGTGATTCTTTAGAAGAAGTAGGCATTTCTACAAATATTAAAATTATGTTTTGAACTGTAAATTGTTATTATTAGCTGCATTTTATTTTCCCCCAGATCTAATCCGGATCAGATCATGATAATAAAACAAACTGGATCACAAATTTATTTATTTCTCACAGTTGGCTTTATTTGCACAACAAAATTGACAGAAGGAAAATTTTCACAAATATTATTTGAAATAATATTTGGTATTGAATGTTTAAAATGGAACAGTTTTATTTTTTTTTAGTTTAATTTTCATTAGGTTAATAGTTTTTATGTTTTTTTTCCGTGCCTCGCAACGCGTCGTCTCTATTGAATGAAGAAAAACTCATAAAAAAATTGGAATGATGGCGGCATTTGTTTTATTTCGAGAATTTTTCATTTTATTGAGTTTTTTCTGTAAATCTCAGCAGTGGTACCAACCTATAAAATTAAAATATTGCTAGCGAAGTGTTCAAAAAATGGATTTCGAAATCCAAATCTAGAAGCAGACCTGAATCTTGTGTTGTTTTTGTATTACTTGTATTTATGTTTCCAAATCCAATCCGAATCAGATCTGGGGGAAAATAAAATGCAGCTATTATTATATTAAAGTTGATAACCAACTGATATATTCGAATAAATATTAGTTTTATCGCACAATCAAATGTTTTCACTATTCGGGCCGTTTTATAGACTTTTAGGTTTTCTACATTCCAGATTAGCTGCCATTTTTTTTCTTACATCTCCTTTTTTTTGCTCATTTCAAACTGAAGTTTGCAGGAAATCAAGAATAGGACAAATTCCCGAGTGGAGAGAACGCTATCTCTCTCTAAATGGAGGTGAGTTGACAGCTGGTGGAGCTTTCCAGAAGGCTTTTCAGCTAAAGCTTTCGAGAGGAGTCTGGAAGCTTTCAGCTCACTATAAAAGGTGAAGCTTTTGAGCGCACAGGCACAGTTTATTTTTGAAAGAGATAATGTAAAGTTCGAAGTTTTAAGTATCCGGAAGTGAAATTAAGTTGCATACTATTGAGATTGATGATTAATAAAATATTTGAAGTGAAGTAAAGTGTGTTTAATTTGTAAAAGAAATAATTGACGGTTGATAGTTAAAAAGAAATAAGTTTTATATCGAACCTTAGTAAAACGTTACAATATTATAAATTTGAAAGTTTGTTTGTCTGTCTGTTTGATCCTCTTAATCTTCGAAAATACCTATGTTACTGATTGTAATGAGAATCGGTAGAGCGAGAGCTTGGAACATGAGGATGGACATACATAGACTACTTTTGTTTTCAAAATCTACAACAGTTTAACAAAAAAAAGTTAAAATATAAAAAAAGGGAGAAATTGTTTGAAATGTCAGATATTCAAATAAAAAAATATCTAAAAACAAAAGCAAAAGTATATTACAATCATAAAGTTATAAACATGCGAAATTGTCAATCAAGGCGAGCACAGGCCTGCTAGTATGTAATAAAACGCTTTACCTAAAGCATAGTACGCTGCTGATGCGAAGTGAAAAGTTCTATACAAAAATGACGCAGCGAAATCGCGCACGAAAAATTTCGTTCTGCAGGAGATGCTCTGACCTGTTCCAACTACAGAGGTATAAGTCTCCTCAACGTCGCATATAAAATCCTGTCATCTGTACTGTGTGATCGCTTAAAACCGTTTGTCAACGATCTGATCGGCCCCTATCAGTGTGGTTTTAGGCCCGGAAAATCAACCGTCGATCAAATGTTCACACTCCGACAGATTTTCGAAAAAACCCAGGAGTTTTAAATCGATACACACCACCTCTTTATCGATTTTAAAGTCGCATATGATAGCGTAGACAGAGACGAGCTATACAGAGCCATGGCGCATCTCGGCATCCCTGCCAAACTCGTCCGCTTGTGCAGGATGACGATGGAGAAATCTCGCTGCTCCGTCAAAGTCGGCAAGAACACCACCGAACCCTTTGATGTCGAGAAAGGTTTGAGGCAAGGCGACGCGTTATCATGCAACCTCTTTAACATCGTACTTGAAGCAATTGTACGCAACTCGCAAGCCAACAACAGTGGTACAATTTTTCAAAAGTCCGTTCAACTACTTGCTTATGCAGATGATATTGACATCATTTGAAGAACGAAGCGAGCTGTTACCGGTGCGTTTGCAAGTATTAAATCGGAGGCGTCGAAAATGGGTTTGGCAGTTAATGAGGACAAGACGAAGTATATGCTATCATCGAGAAAGAAATCTCAACATCGTCGGCTCGGGCAAAACGTTTCGATGGATAGATACAACTTCGAAGTCGTCAAGGACTTTGTCTACCTGAGCTCCACTGTAACATCGCAAAATGACATCAGCGCAGAGATCAAACGAAGAATTACTCTTGCCAATCGCTGTTTCTTTGGGCTAAGAAGGCATTTGAGTAATAAAGCCCTCTCTCAAAGAACCAAGGAGACCTTATATAAGACCCTTATCATCCCGGTCCTGCTGTACGGGGCAGAAGCGTGGACCCTGACAATAACGGATGAGAATCTACTTGGGTGCTTTGAAAGGAAGATTCTTCGGGTGATTTTCGGTCCAGTCTGTATCGATGGAGTATGGAGGAGAAGATTTAAAAACGAGCTTTACGGGCTTTACAGCGACGTCGACCTGGTCAAGAAGCTGAAAATACACCGACACCGACGCACCAGCCCGACGAGTCTTCGAATCTACCCCTGAGGGTCTGCGCAGCAGAAGAAGACCCCACCTTAGGTGGCGCACACAAGTGGAGAACAACCTCAACCAACTTGGAGTGCGTAACTGGAGGCAGCTAGCTAGGGACCGAGCTGGCTGGAGGGGCTTGTTGGTTGAGGCCGTAGTCCATCCTGGGCTGTGAGCGCCATCTAAAGTAAAGTAAGTAAGCAGAGCTTTTGCTGTTCGTTCTACGGTACGCTGTTTCTGCAATTGGCGACACTTTCAATGGGAATTTTTTTTCGCTGTGGTGCATTTCGCTATCGTGTTGGAGATTAACGAAAAATTTCATTTCGCACCATCACCATACAATGCCTAAATATGTATATTTCACAGGGAACCAGCTTTTTCCAGGTTTGGGACTTTAAAGAAAAGAGTAACAGCAATTGTTTGGCACTATCAGAGATTCTGAACAAAAAAGTTTTTAATAAAATGTTTGCTTTTGTATTTTTAATTCATATTTCATAGTTATTTTATTGTAGATCAAGATACAAAAAGTCTTACGGCCATATTATTGGCTTTCTACAAAGCTAGTTTTGAGCGAAAACTAGTTCTATTCAGGTTTCGAATTTTAAGTTTTTCACTAATTATTATTACTTTGACATATATATTAAAATATTCATACATATTTTGACATCTAAATCAAATCATTATTTTATTTTGAAAATTTTTAAACTTGAAACCCCTATAAAACTAGCTTTTTAGTTAAACTAGCTTTGGAGTCAATAATATGGCCGTTACATTTAAATAATATGTTTAAGGGTTTGTTTCACAATGTCTGCTTAAAGTTCCCTATAACTATCCGACACATAAATTATCCGCAACTTAAATCCTCTCATTAAAAAACTTTGCGTTTCACAATCATAAATGTATATGTGCCACTTATCTAGTTGTCAGTTATTCCAGTTTTCCAAGGAGTTTGACTGATTGAAAATAATCAATCAAATAATCATTAATTTATTCTCAAGTTGTGAATTTTAAAGTGTCATAATTAAACTTTTTGGACCCAGAACTGGTAACAAACAACATTACTATGATGTTTTAAGGCCCCTTGCTGCATTTTATAAGATCCAGTTAGAAATTGTGGGTTGATATGTGAATGTGAGTGATTTAAAATACTTTAGTGCGTTTTGAAATTGCATTTTTATGGTGTTAACGTGTGGAATTTTTGTCGTGATGTATGTATTTAGGTAATTGGGTTAACGCATACAAATATCCGTCACTAGTCCAAACTCTTGATCTACATATTTGTTTACTGAGTCACATTGACAGCTGTACATATTTTATTTTCCAGTTTAATTTTTTAATCAGTGCTTCAACTTGCCTGTAAAATATTCAGAACTTTAAGTGCCACTTAGACCTTTTTAGATATTGTGAAACGTAAATGAGGTTTTAAAGTGACGAATAAGTTCCATGTAGCTTAATTGGAACTTTAATCAGACATTGTGAAACAGACCCTAAGAGTTTTAGAACTTAACAATTTTTTCTTTTCAGTTTTAATTTAAGTTTTATATTATGAAAAAAAAAAATATTTAAGGTTATAATATTAAATTAAGGGAAACTTCTACAAAACAAAACCCTTATGTAATACTTAAAATCTAAATTGCACTTAGTTCTTGTATTAGACTATTGTCCGAGAATTGACATTTATATACAAAATCTAAAACATATTTAACAGATAAGAACGCAACAAAGTTGACATTAGCTCTTTCATGTAAATTCGATGTTGAAAAATGTTTGAGTAATTTTAGAATTATTTTTAGTATTTTGTTTTGCATGACTTGCAATTTCTTATTGTGACAGTCCGCGCCATCATACCAGACAGGTGCACCATATAACAAACTAGGTTGAAAAATTGTTTTAAACAAAAGAAGTTTTTTATCTATGCTAAGTTTTTGAATTTCTGCTTATGAATAGATAAAGTATTCGAATGTATGTACATGTCAATTTTTTTTAATAGTTACTGCAGTATGGTTTTGAAAAGTCAATTTTTTATCTTATATTATACCCAAATACCTACATTCATTTTCCCACTGTCCCTGTATTAATATTGTAAAATTTAAGACAAGATTATGGAAAATAAGAGCTTGCTCTGCGACGTGAAAGAAAAACGGCTTGAGATTTAGTTACATTAGGGACATTAAGGGACTCACAGAGGATGAATATATTGCAGTATCATCTGCGAACATAGCCCAATGTGTATTGTTGTCTGAGATATTGAATAAAATGGGCCCCATTACTGATCCTTGAATAACTCCAGATTATCAGATCTAGAATTTCCAATAAAAATTGCAAACAGTCTGTCTTTTAAAAAACTTTTGATTATTTTAATAAGCAAAATAGGAAATCTAAAGTGTTTCATTTTATGTAAAAGCGCCTCATTCCACACAGTATCAAACGCATTCTCAATATCCAACAAGACCAGCCCTGTAGAAATTTTAGAAGCAAAACTTTGTTTAATATAATTTTTTCTTCTTACAACTTGATGATTAGTACTATGGCCAGATCGAAAACCAAATAGCTGCTCTGGCAATATTTGAAATTGCGGTATGTGGTTTAAAAGATAGTTTTTAATTATTTTTTCAAAAATTGTACCAATATTGCTAAGGAGACTTATGGGTCGATACCTGAATGGGTCAGTCTTTGGTTTTTTTTTTTTGTTTTTTTTTTTTTTAAACAACACAAACATAATATTTGCCAGTAAGACCTAGGGTCTTATAAATTAGGCAATGTTAGAAGGAATAGAAGGATAGGATAGATTTTTGTTGGCACGCAGTGGACTGAGGAATAAGGTTTTGATTATCTCATTAAATGGCGTTCAGTTGAGGGAATATACATAGAAAAGAATGCTGCCTAGACTAGGGCCCGAACCCACACATCCAGGTTAGCAGTCAAGCACTACTTCCACTGCGTCGGGGCCACCCCCAACTTGCTTGGGTATTGCAATAACTTTTGCTTTTTTCCAATGAGTTGGAAAATAATTTAAGGTAAGACAGGCATTGAATATAAAAGTTAACAAAATAACTCGTTTTGTTGGTAGTTCCTTAATATATTTGTTTTGAATTTTATCACAACCAACAGCCTTATTAGTTTTACTAGTCCTAATTATGTCTCTAACTTTAGTAGGAGTTGTTAGCACTGATCTCTATAAACACTGGATAGTGAATTCATATACAAATTTTGAAGAAAATTGAAGGAAGATTATAACAGTGGGAAGGACGTGAAACGTCAGATTTTTTGTATTATATATAACACTTATAACAGTTATTACAGTTTAGATTGGCCGCGTTCAATCCATTACGTTAACATCTGAAAGTTCAGATTTCTGAATTTTTGGAGCTTCTGATTGGCCAGCTTTCATAAAAAGTTAGATGACTTTTAGTGACTTTTAGTTACGTTTAAGCCTTAACTACATTGGCCACTTTTTGCAAAATTACAAAAGTAAAAATATTTTTTTCCAGCTAGCGCAGTTGTTTTGTGAAAAAGTATACACATTTTATTTTTAAACCAAAATTTAGGCTGCATCATTTTTATAAGTTTTCCTGCGAGAAACACTATCCCAAAATGAGTTTCAAAATTTTCACTTTTGTACTTTTTCATTTTCTTGGCTTATAACTTTAACTACATAAGCCACTTTTTGCAAAATTACAAAAGTAAAAATATTTTTTTTCCCACTTGCGCAGTTGTTTTGTGAAAAAGAATATACACATTTTTTTAAACCAAAATTTAAGCTTTTTGCATCATTTTTATAAGTTTTCCAGTGAGAAATACTATCTCAAAATGAGTTTGAAAATTTTCATTTTTGTATTTTTTCACTTTTTTGGCTTATGTAGTTAAGCCTTAAGACTTTATTCGTAAATTTCAGACAAGAAAATTTCGTCTGGAAATTCGGATGACAGTTGTTTGTGGTGGGGGAAGTGTAAAAGAGCTGAAGTGCTACCATTAAAAGTATTACTTACTTATTTGAATGAAAGAACTTTTTGTTAATTATTTAGTGACGCTTTGAATAAAAGGAATGAATTTCTTACAAAAGTGTTCCATCGGATTATTCTGGAACAATTTTTCATTCAAGTTAAAACAAATTAAAGCAAAATAAAAAAACAATTTTAATGAAATTTAGTGTTGCTAGTCTTTTTACATAAAATTTCATCCACAAAGCTCCTGCTAAATTATCAATTAAAGAATATATAAAGTTCTCTTTTATTTCGCTTCAATGCATATTCTGTAAGAAAATACAGTAATTTGACACAATGTCTTCTGACTGAAATTTCAGATTGTTTTTGCGTTCAACGAAAAAAATCTAAAATTTCAGATTCTAAGATTTCCTGATGAACGCGGCCATTTTTTTGTTTGGTTTGCGAGTACGAATACGAAAACAATTTCAATTCTATCTATCTCTTTCTTTCCTTTTGTTTAAAAAAGACACAAACTGTGGGAAGTACAAGAACTGTCAAATTCAATTTTCTTCAAAAAAAACTGTTATACATATTGTTACATAATAGGTGCGTTCGCGTACAAGTCCGAAACTACCCAAAACTACTATTTTCTACCAGATTTAGTCCAAACCTGTTCGCGTATGCACATTTCGGGTAGTTTTGGGTAGAATAGAGCGCTCGCGAGAGAGTAAATTATTTCCCCTTCTTGCCAGATTTTACCAGAGAAATTTCTTCCGGCAGAAAATGGTAAGTTCGGTGTCTATCAAAAAGCTAGTGGGAAGAAAAAAACACAACAAAATTACAAAATGGCTGCTGTTTGTTTACTTTTAGATTTAGTTTGTTTTTTGTTAGAAGTGAATATTTTTCTTTGTTTTCATCTTAAATATTTTGATAAACTACTGAACAAAATTGAAAGGAAGTGTTTTAAGTTCAATTTATTTTCTTACTTCAATTTTAATTAAGACTTTCAGTAAATGTATTCCAATGTTGTGGGTTTGTTTACTTTTTCTTTTGTTCACTTTTTGGTGACGTTTAAAATCTGGCAGAGATTTTTGGTTCAAAGCGTTCGTGTACTTTTGGACTGTTTCCATTCTCTTTGAGATAATTTCATCCCCACTCCTCAAAATTTGATAATTTGCCAGTTTTAGTCCGGAAAGTACACGAACAAACCTAATAAAATGTGCTTCTACGATTCCCCCCCAATGTACCCAAGGAGAAGCTTTTTACCACACTTGGTCTTTGCAGGCAAACATCCCAGCGTGGCTTGTAGTCCGAAAATAAATTTGCTCTCCAACTTCATCTTCTGCAAAGATAAAGTTGGAGCGCAGCTTTTGTTATAATCTTTAGACAGCCTAGCAACCAACCAACGCCAAAAAGATTAGGCAGGCGCTTTGCTTGTAAGTGCAGTTTGTTTTTTGTTTGCTGTTAATCTTTTGTAGTCACTCTTGTTCTAACTCGCCACTAATAAAGACCTCGTGTCGTAATCATTATTATTTGTTATATGTCATTTTCTTTATTGTGATTTTAGGTATAATATGTATGTACTTCAATTTCTATAATATAAACAATAGTTATATTTTATTTTTCTGCAGGTCTTATCCGGATTGGCTCTGCGTACGAAAATAGATGGACCTATTACAAAAACAACACAAGATCTAACTATGTTTTGGGATTGGATTTGCAAATAAATTTTTGAAATACATAGATAGCTACTAATTTAAGGAAAAGAAAATCACAATGAATACATCAAAATAAATAAACAAAATGAAAAAGATATGGATATTGTAACATATAACTCTGTTGTCACTGTGATCCATTTTGTTGTATTATCATGATCGGGATCAGATCTGGAGGGCTAAAAAAACGTCAATAATATTTTGACACGAAAGGCGAGACATGTGAATGGGGATAACGACAAGATACGTTTCCAATAATCGTGTCATGTAATACGCGTCAGATCACGTCACACGTGTCGAACGCGTCCCAATATGCGCCTAGCATTTTATTTTTCATTATACGTACTATTTTATTTTTAATTTTAATTTAAAAATCTTTTACGTACCTTTTATTGTAAGTATACCAGGCCCAACTATTTCGTTAATGACATCATAGATATTAGATTTGTCAATGCAGTCTGGAGAGCTAAGAATTATTTCAGCTATTTTAGGATCCATTGTGTATAGCATTGGGTATGGTCCCAGCCAATAAAAATACGATTTTACATTATTTTGAAGGGCGTATTTCGGAAGCACGTATAGAACATCTGAAATTTTTAAATAATTAAACATAAATATTTAACCGTGAATTTTAATACAAATAATTAATTAGACAAGTTTCAGATTCAATTTATTTTGGTGTAAAAACTTTAAGACCATCGCATTCAAAAATTGCAATAAATTATTGATTCTATTATTTAAACATATTTTTTTTTTATTTTGAGTTTTAATAGCCCAAGCCCACAGAAAAAAAAATGCAAATCTTCCACCAATTTACCTGCTAATTTAAGGAGTTTGTGTGCAATCCCAATTATTGGTAAGCCAATTGGACCAGGCATCTTTAAAGCAAACGCGTTATACTTCCTCCTTGACCAAAGGAAGTAGATCCAAAAGAGTGTAACGAGTGCAAACAAAGCAGCAGCGACAACCATCATCAACAAGTTACAATTAAACAATAACCAAAAGAATTTCATTTGCTTTATATTAACTTGGTTTCTGTTAAACAAATTCATTTTTTTTTCTAATTATTGCGTTCAACAGTGTAAACAATGACTTTTGAACTCAAAACAAAAAGTAACGACTGTTTTTACTAGATTCGAGACGAGAAAATGAGGTGTCTTGATAAGAACATATCTTATGATATAGTTATTGAAATTATGTTAATTATTTTTTTATAAATTATGTTCAGTTTTTCAGTGTGATAATAAAGTTAAACCCGAGGTTACTCACTACATTAGGCGAGTTAACTTTATATTTATGTACTGAACAGATTTTTTTCATGAAAATATCAATATTATACTACTTATGTATTTGATCAACAAAATTTAAATAAGAGAGAAAATAGGGAAATTGAATTATTTCCTCTACTTGGGATTTTGAACAAAATTAAGATCGTTAATATGTATAAGAACAAGAAGTATAAGATTGATAACTTCACGAAAAAAAATAAAAAATAAATAAAAATATAACAGCAGCATTTTTAACTGGCCACAATAACACGGAAAATGTAAAAAAATCACCGTTTTTCATGGTTATTTTTAAGTGGGTAACAAAATTTTATAAAATGTAATAATTTGTTTTACATACTTTACCACATTTTTAAGATTTTTATCAAGTTTCATTTTTATTCATCAACTATCCAACCCGTGCTCGCGTTGCTTCGCAAGCTTTTAATATACCTACTTATTAATATGAGTAGATAAAAGTATATCAAACGCTCAATGAGACTAACCGCAATTTCTACTATATTACTAACCAAACATTTATATACATACTTACATATGCTTTCCGTAGCTATGAAGGCTTGTAGGTGCAAAAATGTTTCATGATGCTACTATATCCTATACATTTCCTTTTATAACAATTTTTTTATTTTTTCCCTTGGACGGACAACTCCCTTAGATGGATAAAAGTGTTGTGACTGTTACTGTCCGGCTAAGGGAGGTTACACTGTATTTTATTTCTTACTCCAATCACGTGAAATCAGTAATGTTTCATTTTCATAATCTTTAGCAGCTTTCAGTAAACCTTTTTGCTTCCTACTGAATGCCCTGCCAGTTTTCCTCTCAAAATATGTACATTTATGTAACAATTCGTTTCGCTGCAGAAGAAGCAAAAATAAACACACTGCACACGACCGACGGCATCGGTGCCCATACTCAAAATATGTGTGTACATGTATGTGTAACATTTTAGTTCGCTTATACGCATTTGCTGTCGTTACAAAAAGTCAACAATCGAGTGATGAGCGGACAACTGAGTGGACAAATAAACAAAAGAAAATACACAAAACACGGAATGATAATGAAATGGAACAAAGCAGCAACCCAGTCATTGCCACTGCTGTCGTTTTGGCTACTATAGTAGCATTTGGCTACTTTGCTGCGGAAAGGGCTACTGTGCTACCCTTATCTCAAAATGGATCCCCAGTCCCCAAGTCACCACATTAAAGAATTAATTGAAAATATTATCTTACATTTTATGAAAAAAATTTTTTTTTGATTATCATTTTAATGATGAAGAACTAC
Source organism: Epistrophella euchroma (assembly GCA_947049315.1). Taxonomy (NCBI): domain Eukaryota; kingdom Metazoa; phylum Arthropoda; class Insecta; order Diptera; family Syrphidae; genus Epistrophella; species Epistrophella euchroma. The sequence continues at coordinate 122,907,676 of OX346246.1, forward strand.
TCGAAATGTCAAACTCTAAATGAAAGTATTTAACAAAGTGATGTTATGTATTTATTTATTAAAATAATACCCACAAAAAGTCTTTCGTTTTCTGTTATGTTAATTTTATAGTTTTTTGTTTTAGTGTTTTTTTTTGAAGAGCTGTATCTGTTCCTTTGTGGAAAGTGGACGTAGGTACTTTACTGTGACAAAAAGTGGACAAAAATTGTTATTATCTGTTCTATTTTAATGAAGATTTCACAATACTTACAATTTGTTTCTTTAATTTGTTTGTCGACTTGATCATTCGGTAAAGAAAAACAGTTCGATCGATCAATTTTAAATCTAAAAAAAAAATTGGTCGTCTAATAGGTCTTAAAAATGTTTTACCAAATTAAATTCTACGATTATTGTTGTTAAGTCTATAAAAAGCCGTTTTTTGTACTTGTTTGAACTAAAGTTGGGCTGCCAAAAAACAGATTGGCTTATGAAAAGTTATGAAAAGTTCCTCTAGAAAATTAATTCAGGTTTCCAAAACTTGGTTACCAAATTTAAAGTTGTCTTTCTTCGTTCATAATCAGATATTCTTCGGAAGAAAATTTATAGAACAACAAAATATGATGACATTAAAACTAAATAAACAAGATTGGACCAATATATTTAATTGGTTAACAAAAAAAAAAATAAATAAGAAAATTATATTCTTAGAAAAAACAAAAAAAGTTGGCTCGTGCTGTTTCTTTTGATTGTACAAACTCATTTGCAAAAATGAATATTAAAAATTGTTATGTTTCGAAAGAAAAATGTATTTGTTTCTTTTCATTTTGAATCATATTATTAAATGAATTATTTTGAATTTTTGGGGGCTCCTCAACTTTTAAAAATGCTCCTCAAATTTTCTGACAAGTGCTACCCTCGGAATTTGGAAAACGACAGCACTGGTCATTGCGATTGAATCGAATTCATAGATGCAAAAATACAAAAAGTTGATAAATTTATAATTTTTAAATAAATTTAATTCTCAGCTTGTAAGTACAATTAAGAAATGATTTAGGGCTTAAAATTTGCCTAAAATTATTGACTATACAAAAAATCCCATTTTTGTAAAATATCAAGCAGGTTTAAAAGCATAACTGAATATGTTGGTCAACTTCGACAAAAAAGTTTACGAAATTTTCTTAAAAGTTAATAATCTAATTCAACAAATATATTTAACAAATAAAAATATCTATTTACGTGCTTCAAAGAATAAGGAAAATTATAAATTTTGGTTCAAGTAAATCGGTTGAATACTTTCTGAGAAAAACAAGGACAAACAAAATATTTGTTTCGTCTTTATATTATAGTAATGATTAGGGGAGACGGTACGGTTGAAACAATTTCTCTTGCTTCTTGCATCGTTCAGGGCATTGCTATTTATAAGAATAGCCATTATAGAGTTATGTGAAATGAAAGATCGTGATTCCAACTATGAATGGGAAGTGTTTTTTGAGTGACCCGTTATACAAAGATTGGGGTCAATTGAAACACGTGGAAATAACACATAATATTATATTATATTACATATTTAATTCATTATTTTTGACAATATTAATAACTTAAATGTTTTACATTAATAAGATTTTCTAAAAACGACAAAATTAACAAATAATCTATTTCAGCTATATGTACATACATACATATCTGTAATTTTATGTCCAAGAAATTTATTTGGACAGAAATTCACAATTTAGAAAAATATCCGTTTCAGAGTAACGATGGATTTACAAGTCGTACATATGTATGTACATACTATATAGATATGTAGGTAGGTACATTTGTATGTTTAATATAATATGTTCATATGTAGGTACATACATATGTATCTTTATCTGAGCTTTTTGGGAGGGAAATTGGAAAATATAAATAGAACGAGAGCCCACAGCAATTTTTGAGTGTGAATGATACCAAAAAGTTCGATTTACATCGGTCTTTACTTTCTTTTTGAAAATATGCAAGTGGAAATAGGATCTTTGGAGCACCAAAATAACAGATTGAATTTAAAGAAAAACTTACTTCTGTTTTATATTTAATTTCCTCAAAAACTGGAAGACATATTAGCATCTGGTACTGGCTTAAAGTCTTTGACTAAAACCGAACATCCATTAAAAAAAATAACGGTAAATTTTGAACAAGGTTAATTTGCGCACAACTTTTTTTTCCAAATAATTTGATTTAAAATAAAAATCAAATAATACATTTCTGGCTTTAAAAAAAGTGTAAGTATTGCGGTTGTTTTTTTTTCTTTTAATGATTTTCATTCTTTTTTTAAACCGCCCCTCCCGCCTAAACAGGGGAAAATAGAGTAAAGCCAAAATAATGGTATCGGCCTTGATAAATATCGATTTTAAAGTTGTTTTTTAATCAAGCCTCTCTCACAATCAATTAGATACACTAACATGCATACAATAACAATGTACTTATCACTTTTTTTTTTTTTTTTTGAATAAATATGAATTTATGAAATTAAAATTGATAGATATAATTAATGCCAGCGCCCTGGCTTCGAACGGGCTAACAAATCAAAGCTTCACAAAAAATTAAAGAAGTATTATCAATTAATAGATATTTGTTTTTTTTTATAGGTGGCGAAAAAAAAATGATCTACCCTCTTACATAGATGTTAATTGCTACAAAAATCGATTTAATGTAATTATTCAAAATAGCTTTTCATGGACCAAAGGCCATTAAAAGCTATTTTGAATTAATAATTCAACAAGTCCAATTAAATAGTGCGAAGTCTTCTACTGGGCTAATTTATTTCATTAGTATTTAGAATTTGTATTATTAAAAAATCTTCGTAGATTTAATTTATTGTTTGCTTAATACATTGGTACAAAAAATATTTTTAAGGGAAATAGAATTTCATTTCAAATATACTGAACGTACCAAATCTTATTGTATCAATTACCTACACAATGTGCTAAATGTTGTTTTTTTTTTTGTTTTTTTTTTTACAGTAGCTGCATATATGGCCTGTAGTAGTCCGTGGCGTAATGGTTAGTGCGTTGGACTGTCATGCCAGAGGTCTGGGGTTCAATACTAGCCGCTTCCACCTTAAGTTTTTTTCGGAGCTACTATACCTCTTGCGAGGAAGCGACAATTCCTCCAAGAGTATCTCTTGTCATAGAAAAGTGCCGCTTACCTTAGCCGTTCGGATTCGGCAATAAAACTGTAGGTCCCCTCCATTCCTGCAGACACGCACACAGGAATGGTTGAGAGTTGTAAGTCACTAGGCCCTGGTTCTTCATGAGCCGTTTGTGGCACCAAATTTATTTATTTACTAATACATATATGGCCTCATGAAAGCCCAAGCTTAATTTTGAAAAACATCTCTTTCTAAAATTATCTTTGAAGTTCATCCTTTAACGGCCATATTATTCACATTTTTAAAGCTTGAAATGAAACTAGTTTTCATTAAACTAGTTCTGTTTTGAGTTATGTCATTTTGTTATGTAATGTTTAAACTAACTTAAAACAACAATCGGTATTTTTCATTTCTGGAGATGAAACTAGTTTAAAATAAATTTCTCTTAATTTTAAAACTAGTTTTGTCAAAGTAGCTGGTCTTAATTTGACAATAAAAAATTTTCAAAAATAAAAGAAAAATTATTTATGTCATTTTCAAACAAAAAAATAAATAAAACCCCTTGCGTTTTTGATTGCTGGTCTCAACTATCCCAATAAAATACAGGTAGTAACTCTTTTTATCAGTGTTTTTTTACACGTTCTTTTTTTAATTTTATTTGGTAAGGTTCAAACGATATGGGCCGTCCACGGTAACAAACAGCCCTATCTATTCTGCTATTCGATCCGATCGAAACATTCGATTCACGTGAAAGTTACATTCAATTTGCCTTAAATTATTTTTTTAATTCTTCAATCTTTAGAGTGGAAATCTTAACTGATATTTAGTTTTGAAATTCTTAAAACAATCTAATTGTTCAAATCCTGTTTTTATCGAAATTTATACAAAATTTGGAGTAATTATTTTCCTCCTACGGATAGCACAATAAAAACTTTCACGTGAATGTTTAGCAGAATAGGGCTGAATGTATCATTCGGGGTAACGTAATGCAGTGTTCTAAAAAATATTAAAGGCGGCAAATGGACCCAACCGGAAATGGAAACCCTAACATCGCTATGCGTCTCACATGGGCGGAGTGGAATTTTGTCTAAAGAGACAAATAAAGCCACGACCGCAAAAAAGGACACACAATGGATTACTGTCCAGTCTTTATTCAATTCAGTGGATGAAACCATTATGGCATCAACATTTATTGCCAATTATTTGAGATCCGAAATATAGTTTTGTGAAAAAAATCTTGTCAAGCTAATCATGTATCATATTCGTAACACAAATGTTGCAGCACTTCATCCCGTGCTGATTTTCTGGTCAAAATCAAACGTTGCTGATCTTCAATATCTTCAAAAACCAGGTTCCCTTCTTCTGCATTGATTGGAAGTGCCAACTCTGCATCAACAAATATTATGCAAAATTGCAGCCGCAATGATAAGTTTCTGAGCAGTTCAGTCCATGTCGAAGTGCCGGAAAGCGGCGTTTCAGTAAACCGTACTGCCGTTCTATTACATTGCGTGTGCGTATAAGCGATGTTTTATACCGATGCTTAATAGGATCTGTAGCCACGGTTGCCACTCCCAAAAACAGAATCCTACCAAATTTTTCAAAATAACCTACCAAACCGAAAGTAAAACATACCAAAGCAAATTTTGAGCTTCTTTTTTTACTTTTGCTAGTTCATGTTAGCCTTGTTTTATTTTCTGATCAGTATCATATAAAACGGTACGGATCAAAGCCAGCGTTGCCGCTCGAAAAAAATTAAAGTGCCGTATTTTCTGAAAAACGTGCCATTTTCATGCTACATGAAAAAACTACAAATTATTCTCTTTTGTTGAAAAAACTGTAATTAATTGTATTACGGGATGTATGCATAAAATACAAAAAAAAAATTTGCTCTATTTGCTTGCCCAACTGTCGTGCCTGGGCGAAACGCATTGGACTAAAGGTCGCAAAAAATCTTCCATTTGAATCTATTTGCTTACTGTCAAAAAATATGAGTTTCTGTCTATTTTTTACAGAATTTGGACAAGCTTTTATTAAATTTTGTAGAAATTTGCTTTCTTTTCAGTAAACTTTAAAAATAAAAACGTACCATATTGAACTTTTTCATGCCACCGTTCCACGGGAAGCCACTTCGGCAACGGAGTTTTATTTCTCTTTTTTACTCATTTTTTGTCCTTTTTCTTTACACTACAATTATCACTACCTTACCATGCAAGCCACCCATCCATATAGAGAGCAGGATCTAAAATTATATATAGATAAGAATAAAAAATGAGGAAACCTAAGGTATGTTAAAACTTAAAATTCAATTTCACTATGTAATTTATTCATAAAGCCTAGTTTATACATCAATGCGAAGTGAAATCCAAATCGAAATGAAACATCAATAAATTTTGCCTCGAAAGGTTTAAAAAGAAAATAAATTTTGTTTATATTTGGTTTAGGTAAGTCCGTTAAATTATATTCACTTCGAACCAAATTTCTTCCTCCTTGTCGCTTAAATATGCATTTAATTTTATTGAATTTTTCACGCCTGGGAAAAAAGCTAATTTTTAGTATGAAAATTCCACTTCGCTTCGGTCTATAAGCTAGGCTTAAATTAAATAAATGCCTACATAAGTTTCAATAGCTTGTGTGGGAACAATTATTTTTTATTTTTTAAAGAATGGTAATCTGGTAATTAATTTATGAGATAGTTTTATTATAAAACCTACCAAATCGAATTAAAACCTACCAACCTACCAAAGATAAAAAAAAACCTACCAAATTTGGTAGGATCCTACCAAAACGGCAACCGTGTCTGTAGCCAATCCAGGGTGACTTATTGTGTATGGTGTGGCCAAATACTGAGTGTTTGCATACCCTAATCACTCACCAAAATGTATTGGCCGAAATAGCCGGTGTCAAAACATAGTTTTAAATTGGATGCAGAAAATATTGTCAAATCATGACTTGCACCCGGCCATCTTTCCACAATATCCAAAACTTTCAAATTGGCAGAAAATACGGTCTGCAAATTTGATAAAAAGTATCCTTTTCGGTTGCGAAACGTTTCAGCCTATTTTGGAAAAAAAAATTGTTGTCAAAAATTTCACAATTCGCGCATTTATATTGAAACAATATTGAAAATTAAGTACTTGTAAGCCTCCTGGTGACAATATCTTGACATGTGTGCAGTCTATGAATGAAATGCTAATGCGGCAGCTTGTCGTTCCGCTTGAGTCTGCGCCATTTTGATAAATGTGGGGACGAATTCCAGCAACGCGTCGCATATTTTAAGCAAATTTTTTCTGACAGTTGGCTGCGATACTCGCAGTTCATCCGCAACATTCTGTTCAAAACGTCCCGAAGCCAGGAACCAAAGCGAAATCATTAATTTCTGCTGAGGGCTAAGATATCGAGATATGGCAGAAATTTTGTCCAGTGGATTATAAATACCTTTGTACACACCCTAATTTTTGTCTCACCTAATGTGTGCTGCTAATAATTGAGGTTCCACCAAATCAACAACACGTTGGAAAGTGCGCTTTGTCATCCTAAAGCGCTTATAAAAGGACAAATCGTCCCATTCGTTCACCTGTGCATGACTCCGCAATGCAATCCCAATCATCTTCTTCACTCAAAAAATTCTTCACCCCAATTTACAGAATATGGTATTACGTGCCATCGTCAAAGTTATTCAATATATCGAATTATTTTCTGACGTTTTGCAATCAATTCAATATTATTTTATTATTTTGTGCTGAATATTACAAAAAAAACATCAAAACTAGTTTTCAAGTCCTTACAACCCATGTACATATGTAGATATTTCTGATTTTCTGAATTTCTGAATTTTGAGTTTGATAGAAAACTAACTCTAAGGTGTTATTTTTTTTTTTAATGTCACCGATTTTTGTCAAACTCGAAACCTCTAAAAAACTAGTTTTGCAATGAAACCAGTTTCGAAAAGAGTTCCCTTTGATAGCTTAACAACTTCACTGTCCCCATACAAATTGATTGAAACACGTCTCTACGTCCAATATTTTTTTACCAATGAATCACATAGAAATTTAGGTGAAAAACCCGCTCAAGTGAAAGAAAGACTGTGACATTTTGCAGTTTCTCTTAAGCGGGTTTTACTGTATATGATTTATGGACGTAGTAGTTCTCCATTACAACTATCCGCTTATGCATCAGAAAATATTCTGGTACAATAGATTTCCATTTATATTTCGTTGTTGGCATTTTACTTCTCTTTTGCTTGAAGGAAGTATACAAAAAAACGTACAAAATTGATCCTCTTATAAAAAAAAATGATTGGCAAAAATAAAATAAAATATTAATTCCTCAAGCACCTTAAATAGACATATTACTTTAAGTACTGAAATAGTTACTATTAAAAAATAATACGGCAATACTCGACTTTTAATGTATTGAAAACATTTTGACAGTTCACTTTGCGTTTTTTCATTTGACAGAAACTTTTATGGAAATTGTATTAGATTCAAGGAAAGTGTGGGGATCTTAACCAGAAGGTTAAATTGTTTATTGGTAGGATTCTATTTAAGCTCTACACTTTTTTTTTTAACCTTATATGTTTCTAATAGTCGACATTAGTGATTAGTAAGGCCCAATGTTTTCACCGAATAAATTTTCTTTTTTAAACAAAAAAATATGAACGTAGAGAATTCTTTAGGTCCGTTTCTATAGGGACGTAGTATAAAAAAAAAAAAAATTGATGGCACAACAGCTCATGAAGAACTAGGGCCTAGTGACTTACAACTCTCAACCATTCCTGTGTGCCTGTCTGCAGGAATGGAGGGGACCTACCAGTTTATTGCAGAATCCGAACGGCTAACGAGCGGCATTTTTCTGTGACAGGAGATACTCTTGGAGGATTTGTCAATTCCTCGCAAGAGGCAGTAGCCGTTTTTTCTCTTAAATAAATAGGTGGCGAGGCTGGGGATCGAACCTTAGACCTGCCCCGACCCAGTAAAAAAGTTTTCGTACTTTATCCAGCGTTTTTTTAGACCCAAAATGTCCACCAAAAGGAGTGTTATGAAACATTTCAATCACGGTAGCTATCTGGCTCTTGGGTACCACAACTAGCAGCCGTTCAGTCTCACGACGCAAAGTGGTTACCCATTTTCTACAAAGAACGTCATTTTTCATTACCAGTGCGGAAAATTGCGCCCAATATGCCTTAAAAAGGTTGCTCTCACCGGATATACACTTCCAATCCGGTCGTTGACCTTCGTCTAACCATTTCCGAACGTGCGATAGAACATCATCATTCGCTTGCGCCAACTTTAACTTCTCGGAGTCCAATTCACTTTCGATAAAAAACATGGTTTTCACGGTTTTCTTTATTCGTGCAGTGACTACAATCTTCAGTACATGGCCTTCGAGATAGCGCATCCACGTTTGCATGTTTTGTACCCTGACGATGTTGAACTCGATAATTGTACTGTTGCAATCTTTCTAACTAACGGGCAAGTTGTCGCTCTGGGTTCTTAAACGACAGTAGCCATTGTAGAGCTGCATGATCGGTACAAATTAAAAACTCACGCCCATAAAGGTAAACATGGAAATGTTCTATTGCCTTAATCATAGAAAGCAGCTCTTTTCGCGTAGTACAATAATTTCTCTTAGGTTTGCTAAGCGCCTTACTAAAGTACCCAATAACTACCTCTTGTCCGTCGTGAACTTGAGTCAGAACCGCCCCAATTCCTCGATCGCTGGCGTCCGTATCCAGGATAAATTCGCAGTCAACACGAACATGGACTAAAATCGGTGGTGTGGTAAGACATTTTTTTAGACACAGGAACGCTGCATCGCACTTCTCGGACCAGATAAACGGCATGTTTTTCTCGGTTAGCTTGTGGAAGGGTCGAGCAATATTAGCGAAATTCGGAACGAACTGGCGGTAGTAGGTGCATAAACCCACAAAACTTTTTAGTTCCGAAACATTTGATGGTTTCGGCCAGTTCATAATGGCGTCTATTTTTGTAGGGTCGGGCAGCACCCCTTTTTCGTTGATGACATGACCCAAGAAGTGAACTTCTCTCCGACACAAATGACATTTGGAAGGGTTTATTTTTAACCCGACAGCTCGTAAGCACCTGAAAACAGTTTTTAAATTAGAAAACATTACTTCAAAGCTTTTACCATGGATAAAGACATCGTCTAGGTACACCAGGCACTGTTCCATTGGAAGACCGCGTAGCACATTAGACATCAGGCGTTCAAATGTCGCTAGAGCATTTGTGAGTCCAAAGCTCATGACTTTAAATTGCCATCACGAGTAACAAATGCCGTTTTGTCTCTATCCCTGGGGTGCATCTCTACCTGCCAATAACCGGACTGGCAATCCACAGTACTGAACCAAGACGATCCCGCCACAGCATCCAATGTGTCATCAATTCTAGGAAGCGGGAACAAATCTTTAATAGTGACATCGTTGAGTCTGCGGTAATCCACGCAAAACCGGGTAGATCCGTCTTTCTTTTTCACCATGACGATCGGAGAAGCCCATGGGCTAGACGATGGCTCTATAATATCTCGCTTGAGCATGTCTTCAATAATTTGTCGAGACTCTTCATGCTTTGCTATCGGGAGGCGTCGTGGTGGTTGTTTTATAGGCTTAGCAGAACCTACGTTGATTGTGTGTTGAACAAGTTTAGTTCGCCCCAAGTCATCAGGGCCTCCCGAGAAGATGTCACCAAATTCGATTAGAAGCAACCTGAGGGCTTCCGACTGCGATGCTGAAAGGTCCTTCCGTGAATTTTCCAAAAGTTCACTTAAATGCAGATGCATGGGATTATCAACCATATAGCCAGAATCCATGCAGGCGGCTTCCTCGAATGTAGCAATTCTCGTTTGAGATGGAAGGGTAACAACGTGATCAGCTATATTGGCAAGTCGAACTAGGATGCTACCTTTATTGTTACGATTTAAAGATTTCGCAATCAAAATTCCTTTTGGTAAATCATTATAAATTGGATTGACTACACCTTCGGCTGACCCAAAACAAGAGGTGTTAGCATAGACAAGTGACTCACTCCGCGGAGGAAGATCTACAGCATCCGATGTTCTGAGAGAGATGACACGAACGTTTTCTTCCACTTGATCACCAATTTGGGAAGGGGAAGATTCGGCGCGCTCATCAGTTAACGGTATTCTTTCGCCTCTGACGCACAAAACATTTGATGAGAAATCTAAAGTGCCTTTGGACGGTCTCAAAATATCGATGCCCAAAATTCCTTGACTGTTGGCAGAAAGAGAAAAATCCACAACCTTAAGCTTTACACGACGTTTAAATTTCCCCAGTTGCAAAGTAGTCCGCCACTCATGTGAAACTTGAAGAGTATTGCCACATAACGTCTTTATAATTGCTTTGCTGGAATGCAAGTTGGTACCATTCGGGATTATATCTCGACTCACTATAGTTGTCGATGAGCCAGTATAATGTCAATTTTACAATTGACATTACCCACAAAAACAGGCACAAGGAGTCCACCGGACTGATCATTGGAGTAGATGCGGGATATTTGAGGACTTTTATCTTGAGTCAACGGCTGCCTCCCGACGCTGACCCCCCTGAGTTTTCCGAAGCTGTTTGCCTGTTATTCGAAGACGTATCGCCAGTGTTGTGAAAGTTTTCTCTACGGTGATGCGGTCTCCCATCTTCAACTGCTGCAGTGCGAGTTAAATGACTCGTTTGAGTGGAGATATGTGCAGCTTCGATGGAGATGGCTTTACTGAGTGGATTGGTTGGATTGGTTAATCGAACAGCATCTTGTATAGAGCGGTCAGATATTCCGTCAAGAAACTGCATCAATGATATTCGTTCCTGGGCTTCATGTGGGCAATCATTAAAAACAATTCGCGTTAGCCTTTGGATATCACACCCGAAAGCACACAAATCTTCCTTGTAACGCTGCCGTCTGCTTCTGAACGTTGCGTGGGTAATATAAGCCTGCTGGGAAAGAAATCTTAGCTCTAAAGCAGACGTGAGCTTGGTGTAATCACCACGATCACTGGCACTTAGATTGGAAAGAATAGAAACAGCTTCTCCTCGAAGCATAGAAGCTAGAACTCGCACTTTTTGCTGGCTGTCCCAATGGTTGGCCTCGGCGACTATCTCGAACTGGAGGCGGTAATCACGCCAATTAGCTGCATTGCTGTCGAAGGGCTGCGGCTTTATTTTGCAGGGATTTGTAGCGACTGTTGGCGCACCGTCGGTATTTTCGTTTGCTTTATTGTCCTTTTTTGCTGTTGCAGATGTAGATGGATTTTCTGGAGTTGAACTTTGAAAATCCTTTTCAACGAAAGTTGTGGCTCCTAAAGTTCGCATTTCAGAAAGTTGCTTTTGTTGTTAATTTTTCAACTCGGTTTTTTCAGCGCTCTGCCTATTCACGCTCTCCGTAAGAAAAGTTAATTTAGCGAGAATTTCATCGAGCTGCGGTGAAGGTTCTTGTGCCATCTTGCCAGAATCCCACTTCTGACACCAATATTACGACTTTAAGGGATTCCTTTTATTCCAGCACAGAAAACACCTAGAAAAGAGACTGAATAAATAACGAGCAAAATACTTGATAAAATAACTTTTATTCCAAATAAAAGACTACTGAACCACCGGCCTCGTGGTTTTCGGTTCTTCTTCTTCTCCAGAATTTTCTCGAACAATCTGACGTTTCGTGATATGAAATGGCTACATCTCTGCTAGAAAGAGATGACTGGTATCCTTCGTCGGAGTGTGTTCAAAAAGTAGATTACGTTACAATATATTCAAAAACAAAATAAAAAAAAAAAAACAGTGATGACATACTTTTTTAGCACCTTTAACAATGTTAATTGATAATCTTTTCATCACAAATAAAAAGAAAATATATTCCTTATTCATTTTTTAATAGGTAATTTATTGAATAATAATAAAAACCAACTTAATATATAGAATAAATTATTTAGAATGTAAAAAAACTGTGACAACATTAATAAAAAAAACAAAGTTGCTGTTAGACGACTTCGGAACTTGAACCTAGATGCAACTCTTAATAGTCGGAGAGCTACTAGCCACTTTGACTAACCTATACTACAAGGCTACAACTTTAGAACTAGGTAAGTACAAAAACAACAGTTTGGAAGGGTTCGAAAGCTTACCTACATTTACAACTGTTATAAGTTTATTTATAATTTACTTTATACATTCCAATTCCAACAATGAATGTCAAAAATTATTCCACACGGGTCTGGGGGTCGAATGTGCTTGCCAGACGAGTCTTAAGTTTTTAAAGATTAAAAAATATGGCATTGGCTAATTTGAGAAATTTGTTATGTACAAAGCTTAAACTTGGTGTTTGCATTATTCGTGACCAGATAAGTCAAAAAATTATTATTAATTATTAATCTTTAAAAACTTTAGACTCGTCTAGACTCATGCACATTCGACCCCCAGACCCGTGTGGAATTTTTTTTCATTTATTGTTGTTGGAATGTATAAACTAAATAAATTTAAGCGTTGTAAAAGTAGGTTAATTTTGACCATTTTATTTGCATTTTAAATAATTAGATGGCAAACTTTCGAGTACGGCAACCCTTCCAGACTGTTGTTTTTGTACTTACCTAGTCTTAAATCAAGCATACCTACTGTAACCTTGTAGTAGGTTAGTCAAAGTGGCTAGTAGCTCTCTGACTATTAAGGGTTGCTTCTAGGTTCAAGTTTCAAAGTCGTTTAATAGCAACTTTGTTTATTTATTACTGTTTTCATAGTTTTTATACATTCTAAATAATTTATTCTGTAGAATATCAATACAAAAGTGATTATATTGAATATCACAGAAAGAGAAGGTGTGAAAGCAGTGAATGAAGCAATAAAATCGCTAAGATGGTTTTTATTACTATATTCAATAAATTAACTATTAAAAAAAATGAAGGAATATATTTTCTTTAAAACGCTTTTCAACAGTCGTACTACCTCTAGCAAAATTAAGTTCCTTTTGAAGAATGTTTATATAGGTATTTATTGTATAAAGAACACTAACTTAATTTTATTTGTGATTAATGATTTATCAATTAATATTTCATAAGGTGCTAAAAAAAGTATGTCATCACTGTTTTTACTTGCGATATACATATGTAGGTACTATAGAGCAAGTTATGGATTCGTGCAAAAAATCGAACTCGAGACAACAATCAAACTTGACATTACGATGATAGGGAAGACGAAAAAAGTGGGTCTCGCAATTGTGTCCGTCTGTTTGTCTGTCTCTTTGTGGACTCGCCTACAGCCTAAACTCATGGGCAGACTTTAATTAAACTTGGTATAAAGTGTTTTCGGGACATTTCCCCGACACGTTTTTTTCCTTTTATTTTTAGGACCAAAAATAACGGTACCTGCCATATAATTTTTTTTAGCATTTTTGGAAAATCTTATTTTTCTCAAAAATGGCTCGACAGATTTTTCTAAAAAAAAAATCAGTAAATGTTATTAGATATTTTCTACCTTTCTGTAAAAATTAAATTTCCAAAAAATGGTTTTAAATGGTACCTCCCCTCCCATAGAACCATTTTTTTATTTTCGTTTTTCTAGAAAAGGAATAAACTGATTTTTATAAATTTTTTTTTATGGAGAATCTCTTGAAAAATTTTAATAGTTTTGTATACCAAAATTTTTCAAAAACTTTTTTTTGGATTTTCAAAAAAAGTTTCAAAAATTTTGTTTTGAAAACCAAATATTTCGAAAACAATGTGGTTGATTTTTATGAAAGTTGGTAACAAACGGTTTTTTAACATTATCTAAAATATTTTGAACAAAAATTTTTCTTATAGTCAAAATTAACGGTACCTTCCATATAAAAGTTAAAAAACCGTTACAGGAAATATAAATTTTCTCGAAAACGACTCCTACGATTTTGATTAAAATTGTTGTAAATACTAATATTAGTATGGTCTAAGATCTGCTAAAAACAGAATTTACAGTTAGCCATTATTAACAGTACCTCTCATAGAACCATTTTCTTTATTTTGGACTACCTCATTATGTGTGCAACCGATTTAAATTAAATTTTTTATACAAAAGCTTCTCAACTATTGAAATCATACTGCATATCAAAATTTTCAAAAAAACTAATTTTGGATTTTAACAAAAAATTAAAATTTTTTTTTTTGAAAATTCGATATTTCAAAAACTGGTAGATAATTTTATTCGAAAATTAATTTTTAATTCAACATAAATAAATACTAAAAAATTGTCAATTTTTTTTCTTAAAAATGTTAACAAAATTTTATACATAAAAAATTAATTTTAAAAAAAATTTTAAGAAAAATTTAAGATTAGTTAAAGAAATCAGATGGTGTACTTTTTTTAGGCTATAAAAACAATTTAAGAATACTCTTTGAATAAATTTAATTCGAATTACATACCTATTTTGATTTTTAATAATTTTTCAATTTAAGCTCTATAACGTATAATAGGTACTATTTTAAACTTAAACTTATTTACTTTTATCACACTCAATCTTTAAAATTCGAAGAAACTTTTACTACAGAGAGCATTCAGCCACTACTTGCTCCCATTATAACAAAACTAAAACTCATCAATCATCATCATCAACATCAATTCATCATACTCTCTACTCTCTACATTATAACTACATATGTATGTATTTTCTCTCCCGGTGAGTTCAACATTTAGGGTTTGTTTCACAATGTCTGATTAAAGTTCCAATTAAGCTACATGGAACTTATTTGTCACTTAAAAACCGCATTTACGTTTCACAATATCTGAATAGGTCTAAGTGGCACTTAAAGTTCTGAATACTTTACAGGCCGGTTGAGGTTCCGATTAAAAAATTAAACTGGCATTTAAAATATCTACAGCTGCTGTCAGTGCGACTCACACAGCAAATACATCAATAGTTTGGACTAGTGACGGATATTTGTATGCGTCAACCGAATTACTTGAATACTTACTTCACGACAAAAATTCTACCATAAAAATGCAATTTCAAAACGCACTAAAGTATTTTAAATCACTCACATTCACATATCAACACAAAATTTCTAACTGGATTTTATCAAATTGCAGTAAGGGGCCTTAAAACACCATAGTAATGTTGTTTGTTACCAGTTCTGGGTCCAAAAAGTTTAATTATGACACTTTAAAATTCACAACTTGAGAATAAATTAATAATTATTTGATTGATTTATTTTCAATCAGTCAAATTCTTTGGAAAACTGGAATAACTGACAACTAGCTAAGTGGTACATAAATTTATGGTTGTGAAACGCAAAGTTTTTTAATGAGAGAATTTAAGTTGTGGATAATTTATGTGTCGAATAGTTATAGGGAACTTTAATCAGACATTGTGAAACAAACCCTTAGTCTATGTTCTGCCGTTTGTAATTGTTTTGAAACTACACAACATACTTTTTGTTTTCTCTCAATACGTCACTCTATCTGACATCAACGATCAGTGACTGTGGTGCCGTTCTATGACACCAACTATATATGTAGCAGAATCTGACGTCCCAAGAGGTGAGGCAGAAAAGAAAACACAGAACACTTGGAATTTTATATCAAAAATATTGAAAATTAATTCAGGCAACTTTATTGAATTGTTTTAAGTTCTTGTTTGTATTTAACACAAATTTTATTGATGTTACTAGGTTTTTAACTTTACACAATGTTTGCAAATAAATTGTTTAGTATGAAATATACTTTAATAATGTTTTTTAATGAAATTTAAGTTCTTGGCACGATAGTTTTGGACGAGACGTAAAAGTAGACATTTTGTTGAATCCGTTGAAGAAGAAGCATCATCATTTTTGAATTCTGTTGGATTGTGTGGATTGTGGGCTCGGTACATGAAGTAGATTTGATTTTAGAAGGCAGAGGAGCCACCATCGAACAGTGTCGCCACAGTTACTCCCCCCCGAGTGTCTTTTCAGCAGGAAGATGAAAGGTCACGGTTCGTTTCTGTTGGTAATTGTGTTGAGGCGGATCCATAATGGAACTCCAATGATGTGGCTGAACTTGTTCGCTTGTTAATGCTGGTGCTGATGTTTTGTTAGCTTCATCCTTGTCGGTTTTGCTTATGTAGCATGGTTTTAGTCTGTCAATGGATACACTTTTTTCTTGATTGTTGACTTTTAATTTGTAAATTCGGTCTGATGTTCTTTCCATTATCTTGTAGGGACCTTGGTATGGTGGTTCCAAAGGAGCTTTTACGTGATCACAGCGTAACCAAGCGTGAGAACAATTATGAAGGTCTTTCGAAATGAAAATTCTGGCTTTGTTGTGATGAGCTGTTGGTGTTGGTCGTATACCACGCATGAACTCACGATGCTTTTCGATGAATAGCAATGAAGAGTCTGGTGGAAAGTCTGAAGAAACGAAGAATTCTCCTGGGATTCTGAGACATGTTCCATATAGCATTTCTGCGGGTGTAGCTTGAATGTCTTCTTTAAACGATGTTCTCAATCCAAGTAAGACTGTAGGTAGTATCTCGATCCATGGTTTTGGAGAACACATGAGTGCTGCTTTCAAAGTTCTATGCATACGCTCTACTATGCCGTTGGACTGAGGGTGGTAAGGTGTCGTTTTTGTTTTTTGTGTTCCAACGAGATTGGTGAGAGCTTTAAAAAAAGCTGACTCAAATTGAGTTCCTTGGTCTGAGGTGATGGTGACAGGCGATCCATAATGAGAAATCCAATTGTTGAAAATTGTTGTTGCAACAGTGTCTGCAGTCATGTCTCTTATTGGGACAGCTACCGGCCATCTTGAAAAGCGGTCTATCATGGTGAGACAGTATTGATAGCCTGCAACCATTGGTAGAAAGATGATATCTATGTGGAGATGATTAAATCTTGAATCGGGAACTGTGATGTGGTCAGGTTGAAGCTTTGTGTGTCGGTGAACTTTGGCTCTCTGACATGCTATGCATTCTCGAGACCATTGTACTGCGTCTTTTCGTATTCCAGGCCAAGTGAATTTTTCTCTGAGGAGACGAGAGGTTGTTCTGCCACTAGGATGTGCGGTGCCGTGTATGACCTCGAAAGCTGCTCTTCGGAGTGACAATGGAATATATGGTCTCACGATTCCAAGAGATATGTCACAGTATATGTGTACACCTGGTTCCGCTTGAAGATATTGTAGGTGCAGTGAAGTTGGATTTTGGATTAAATCTTGTAAGTGGTCATCATGTTGTTGTTCATCACGGATTTTTTCTGGACTTAGTATGGTCGGCATGCTGATGGTGTTGATGCGTGACAAAGCGTCTGCTACAATGTTGTCTTTACCCTTCACGTAGACTATGTCTGTTGTGAATTGCGAAATGTAGTCAAGTTGACGGATTCTGCGTTCAGGAGCTTTGTCGTGTTTCTGATTGAAGGCGTACACCAGAGGTTTGTGGTCGGTATTGATGACGAAATTTCTACAATCTAGTAGATGATGGAAAAATTTGATTGACGCGAAGATAGCAAGAAGTTCACGGTCGTATGTGCTGTAGCCTTGTTCTGATGGGCTAAGTTTGCGTGAGAAAAAACCAAGTGGTTCCCAGGTTTTTCCAGTTAGTTGTTCTAGCTTGGCTCCGATGGCGGTGGATGAAGCATCGGTGGTGAGGTGTAACTTAGCATCTGGAGACGGATAGGCAAGCAGTGTTAAATTTGCAATATTCTCTTTGCACTCCTCAAAGGCTCTTGTAGCTTCTTCAGTCCAGCTTATTTTTGTCTTGTCATTTTTGATGGAATGTTGAAGGTAGTTGTTTAGTGGAAGTTGGGATTTTGCAGCGTTAGGAATGCAGCGTCTATAATAGTTAATGATTCCGAGAAAGCGCCTTAGTTCCTCAATCGTTTCAGGTTTTTTAAAATTTAGTATGGCGTTGACTCTTTCGCTGGATGGCGCATATCCCTGCGCGTTGATGATGTAACTTAGGAAGTTGATTTCTGTTTTACCAAATACGCACTTCTTGGTGTTTATGCTTAATGAAAAAGCTTTTAGTCTTTCGAAGACCACTCGCAGATGGGTTTGGTGTTGTTTTTCGTCTTGTGACATGATTAAAATGTCGTCGATGTACACAAAGACAAAGTCTAAGTCTCGGAATATGGTATCCATGAATCTTTGGAAGGTTTGGGTGGCATTCCTGAGTCCGAATGGCATCACCATGTATTCATACAGACCCCAAGGTGTAATTATTGCCGTTTTGTGTACATCATCTGGATGCATTGGTACTTGGTGGTATGCTCTGTCCAAATCGAGTTTACTGAAGACGCAGGTACCATGTAGACGTAGAAAAAGATCTTGGACAAGTGGAGGTGCATACTTGTCGGCTTCTGTGATGGTGTTGAGTCTCCTATAGTCCCCGCAAAGCCGCCATTCATTATTTTTCTTTTTTGTGAGAAGAATAGGACTAGCGTAAGGACTTCTGGAAGGCCGGATGATACCTTCCTCCAGCATTTCGGAGATTTGAGTTTTTGCGGATGATGCCTTTTCTCCGGCGAGTTTGTAAGAGCGCGCTGAAACTGGAGAACCCTTTGTGACAATGCGGTGAGCGTAGAGCATGTTGTCGAGGTTTGGTCTGCATGAAGGTCTTGTTATTTGAATGAATTCCTTTAATAGTTGAGCGTAGGTATGTGGTAGTGATCCATCGATTGTCGATATGTTGAAGGTGTTCGTGGCGAGTGATTCACCTTTGGTTGAAAGCGTAGTGAGAGGATCTATGAGGCGTTGATTTTTGAGATCGACTAGTAAATTGAAATGAGCGAGAAAGTCCGCTCCAATTATTGCAGTCATGATGTCCGCAATAATAAATGACCAAGAGAAACTTCTTCGGAGATTGAGGTCAAGTTTGAGATGTTTAACGCCGTAGGTGTTGATCATTGAAGAATTGGCTGCATAAAGTTGAAGTTGGTCAATTTCTGGTTTTACTTTGAGAAAACTGACTGGAATTATTGACACGACGGTCCTGAGTCAATTAAGAATATTTTGTTGGTTGCAAAATCACGAATGTGAAGTCTGATTTCCTTAGTGGGCACGGAATCAACGCTGTCACCAACTATTGCTACTGTCGATGACAGCGGATTTAGTTTTTTTGGTTTTGTGATGTGAATTTGCACGGTTGTGTGCAATGTCTAGCGTCGTTGCCCCATCGATTATGGTAGTAGCAAATACCATCGCGAGAAGGAGTGATGGATCTGGTTCTCGATCGATGGACATGAGAGAACTGCTGTTGCGCATGTTGCTGCGCTCCATTGTACGTCTGGAGTTGTTGTCCCATTCTGAGCTCATGAATTAATTTGTCGGTTTGCTGCTGGCCGGAGTGAAGGGTTTTAATCTCGCGTTGGCAATTCTGTATAGTTAGTTGCATCTCTAACAGCTGTCGTTCGAGACGGTAAAATTCAGTTGGATTTTGCGTAGGTTGTATGGGCAGTGAGGTTTCTCTGTTTTGGACAGCCATAACAGAAACGTTGCTGAGAGCATCCATGATGCGGTCTGCAGTATCGGCGAGCGCATTTAGGTTGTGAAGACTGTCTGACACCACCAGCAGAGGACGAATTCTTTCGGGCAGGCGCTCGGTCCAAAGTTGATGCAACACTTCATCTGTTACCGCATTTTTTGAGAGCTCTCTCATTTCTCTAAGAAGCTGGGAAGGTTTTTTGTCGCCCAGGACCTTTTCTCGGAGAAGCTTCTGAATTTGTCTCTGGCGAGATTCAGAGAAGCGTTGGAGTATGGCTGTTTTTAATGTTTTATATTTGTCTTGCGGAGGAGCATTGCTGACTATGTCTAGCAGCTGGCTGGCTATGTTCAACGGTAGAGCTTTGAGTAGTTGATTGTATTTTTGTGCATCGCTGGTGATTCTGTTTGCACAAAAATCTGCCTCAGCAATCGCGAACCAAATGTCTGGGGATTCCGGAGAGAATTGTGGTAGGTGAAGATTGACAGCGTAGATGTACTCCTGTTGCAGCGCATTGTTGGTCAGCGGCTGAGTACCCATGTACCTTGCCGTGGTTGTGTATGGTTTTTGTGTGTCCCCAGTTTGCGAACCATTGAGGGATGTGTCATCGACGTTTGTGTCGATGAGTGAAGGGTTTTCGTAGTCTAGCAAACTCTGGTTGTTGGGGTTAGAGTTGTTCTCGGCTTCTGCCATGGCAGGGATGTTTTTTACGGGTGTTCTGCTGATCATTTGATTTTGTGAAAGGAGAGAAAAAAAACTTACCGATCACGTCGGGGTCACCAATGTGGTGCCGTTCTATGACACCAACTATATATGTAGCAGAATCTGACGTCCCAAGAGGTGAGGCAGAAAAGAAAACACAGAACACTTGGAATTTTATATCAAAAATATTGAAAATTAATTCAGGCAACTTTATTGAATTGTTTTAAGTTCTTGTTTGTATTTAACACAAATTTTATTGATGTTACTAGGTTTTTAACTTTACACAATGTTTGCAAATAAATTGTTTAGTATGAAATATACTTTAATAATGTTTTTTAATGAAATTTAAGTTCTTGGCACGATAGTTTTGGACGAGACGTAAAAGTAGACATTTTGTTGAATCCGTTGAAGAAGAAGCATCATCATTTTTGAATTCTGTTGGATTGTGTGGATTGTGGGCTCGGTACATGAAGTAGATTTGATTTTAGAAGGCAGAGGAGCCACCATTTAACAGTGTCGCCACATGACATTTGGGTTAACGCCATCTACCAGTGGAATTGGAACTAACGACCTGTATTACCGACGCTTCAAACTTATGGCTCAAGTACAGGGTAATACCATTCAAGAAACATTTTGATTTAAAAATTTACAAGAAATATGGCCAACTGTCCAACTTGCAATAATATAGCTGACTACCTTATTGATTCTATTATGTGTAATGGAAACTGTAAAAAAATATTTCATACACAATGTATTGACGTTTCATTTAGAACCATCAAGCTCTTCAACAAAAAGAAATCATTTTATTATTTCTGTGACGAATGCGACCCTTTCCTATATAACAATATTGTTCGAGATACACTACAAAACATGAAGCAGCTTGAAAATATGCATAAGCAACTGATGTTCCTGTCCGACAAAATTGAAAATATTTCTTCTCAACCTCAACCTCAACCTCATACGAGAACTACAAGAAGCAAAACAAAGAATGATAAAATACCATCACCATCAAAATCTTATAAGATGTCAGTTAAACGCAAAAGTGCGTTGATCTTAATAATGAAGCCCCAGACGAAAATCCAATAAGGAATAAAACTGATACATCTTTATTTAGTAATCTCTTTATCACGCCCTTTGCTGAATTTCAATGAAAACGAACAAGCTTCTAGTTCTCTTCTTCCATCGATACCAACAACCTCGTCAACTGCGCCAAAACCTATCCTAACATCAAATGAGCCATCAGTTCCCACTTTAACTTCATCTAATGCTTTGATGCTCAGTCAACAGTCGTCAAATAGCTTAAAAAACTACCAAATTAATGGAGTGGAATCTCCCATCTCAAGTGGTCTTAAAGTTGTTGAAGGTCAAAAGATTATTTTTATTTCAAAACTGGCCCTCCTCGACGAACGCACTTGACATAAAGAACTTTTTGAAAGATAAAATTGACGCCACACTTAATTTCAATGTTGAAAAGATAATTCATCGCAATTTCTCCAAATATTCTTCATTCAAAATAAGAACCACGGACTCATTGTTTCATTTAATAAATTCGACATCTTTTTGGCAAAGTGGAGTAATAGTTCACGAATTTATAAATAAGATAAACAAGAATAAAAACTCTTTTCATCAGAATCAGACAATGCTATTTCAAAGGCAAAGCAGCTCAAACAGATATTAATATATTATCAGAATGTAAATGGACTTCGGACTAAGACTAACCTGATATACAAAATGTAAATAATCTTCCTCACGATATTATCGTTCTAACGGAAACATGGCTCAACAGCTCTTTTCTGGATTCTGAGCTTTTTGACAATAATTCCTACCAAATTTTTAGACGAGATCGACATTTAATAGAGGACTCTGAAACTGTGGGAGGTGGCATTCTAGTGGCGGTCAAAAATTCTTTAGTTTGCTACCTTATTGACGACTTCCGATCTACCCACATTGAAGTTCTGTGTATTAAGATTAAAATGGAAACTGAACATCTATTTTTAATCACTACTTACATTCCTCCGAGCTCTAACTGTAACATTTATTTAAAAGTTGAATGACTGCATCGAGGGAATCTATGTATTGCTGGAACCTGAAGATGAAATTCTGATTGTTGGAGACTTAAACTTACCAAATCTTAACTGGATAAGACAAGACAACGACGATTACTTCACTACTGACAATGCTTCAAGTGTTATTGAGACGTTCTTTACTGACAATATGTCCTCTTATTGCCTGCGCCAACTAAATGGAGTGACCAACGACTCGGGAAAGACTCTGGACTTAATATTTTTCTCCCTCAACGTAAATACTGCTGCCGCTGTAATACGATCCACAAATATGTTGACTGTTGAAGATCGTCATCATCCAGCCCTGGACATCGCTTTAAATCTCAACATGGGTTCTTCTAACAACCAGTATAGTACCAAACTTGAGTTTAACTATTCAAAATGTAATTATGTCTTATTATGTAATTTGTTAAGTACGATTGATTGGGATATCTTATTTTATAATTGTAATATTAATGAAATGTGTAACGTATTGTAACGTTTTACCACGGTTCGATATAAAACTTATTTATTTTTAACTGTCAACCGTCAATTATTTCCTTTTTAAATTAAACACACTTTACTTCACTTCAAATAATTTATTAATCATCAATCTCAATAGTATGCAACTTATATTCACTTCCGGATACTTTTAACTTTGAACTTTACACTTTCGCTTTCAAAAATAAACTGTGTCTGTGCTCAAAAAGTTTCTCCTTATATAGTGAGCTGAGAGGTTCGGGACTCTACTAGAAAGTACTGGCACAAAAGCTTCTGGAAGGTTCCATTCCAATGAAGAGAGATGGCGTTCTCTCCACTCTTCCATTCAGCGCATTTTTCCTCTGAGAGAGATGGGCGCGCTCTCTCGGGATTTTTTTATAAATGGTTGTTGTCTTCGATAAGGGTATTTTTGTACTTGGCTCTTTGTTTGTTCCGAAAGTAGTTAGGTGCTGATTTCATCGTTACATTGCCCCCCTCTTAAGATTGATCGTCCCGAACAATTCTGTCGCTCCTTTCACCATTATAACGATGCAAACGGTCACAATGAACTACTTTCAGTTTCCCTCTTACTCCTCTCTGTATACGGTAGACCACATCATTTAGTCTCTTCACAACAGTGTAGGGTCCTTCCCAGTTCTGTTGAAGCTTTGGTGACAGTCCCTTTTGTCGATGGGGATTGTAAAACCACACGAGGTCTCCTTCTTGAAATCCTGTTGTTGTTGCTCGGGCATCATAACGTGTTTTCATCCGATCACTAGACGTTTTTATGAATGCTCTGGTTCGTTGATGAATGTCAATGAGCCTTTCTTTGAGGTTATCCACATATTCTTCTGTTCGTTGTGGCTCAATTGTCCGGCATCCAAATTTCACCTCACTAGGCAGTCGTATTGACGTTCCAAACAAGATTTCCGATGGTGTATGTCCTGTCGAGCTATGTACTGCACTCCTATATGCCATTAGGAATAATGGAATATGTCTATCCCAGTCTCGTTGGTAGTCGCCGACAACCTTAGATAGATGTTCCTTTAGCGTCCGGTTGAATCGCTCGACCATCCCATCAGATTGTGGATGAAGCGGCGTTGTCCTCGTCTTTTTAATGCCAAGGAGCGAACAAACTTCCTGGAAGATGTTAGATTCGAAGTTCCTTCCTTGGTCGGAATGAAGTTCCATCGGTACGCCGAACCTGCTCACCCAATTGAAGACAATCTGATCCACAACTGTTTTGGTTTCTTGGTTTGGGATGGCAAATGCCTCAGGCCACTTGCTGAAGTAATCCATGACTACAAGGATGTATCGGTTTCCACTGTTGGTCTCAGGAAAAGGGCCTGCGACGTCTACTGCAATCCTTTCGAAAGGCGTGCCTACGTTGTATTGTTGCATTTTACTTTGAAGCTTCCTACCTGGGCCTTTGCTAGCAGCACAAGTATCACATTTTCGGCACCACTTTTCGACGTCCTCTCTTGCATGTAGCCAGTAGAACCGTTGTCGTATCTTTTCCAAAGTCTTATTGACTCCCAAATGACCTCCAGAAGCTCCGTCATGCATCTCTCGAAGAACGTCATTAACCTTGGACCGAGGAACGACCAGCTGCATCACATAGGACTTACCGTCTGCGGATTCCCACTTACGCCTTAGAACACCTTCCTCCACATGAAGTGAGTCCCATTGTGCCCAATATGCTTTCAGAGCCGGACTTCTGTCGGAGATGTCACACCACTCTGGTTTTTCTTGGTGTTCTTTCCACGCAAGAATGGGCTCTATGTCCGAGTCTTCTTGTTGGGCAGTCCTAAGTTCTTCATTACTCCAACCGTAAATGGGATCAGCTCTTATTCGTTGGACGGCAATCATTTCCTTTTCTTCTTGGCGTGTGCAATGTTTGCAGTCCTGTTTGCAAGGCCGTCGAGATAATGCGTCTGCGTTTGAATGCAACTTTCCTCTTCGATGTTGAATTTGGTAGTCATATGTCTGTAGTCTCTCGATCCACCTTGCTACTTGACCTTCAGGATTTTTAAAGTTCAGAAGCCAATTGAGTGCTCCATGGTCTGTTCGGAGAAGGAACTTCTGTCCATAGATGTACTTATGGAAGTGTTTTGTTGCCAATATCAGAGCTAGAAGTTCCCTTCTGGTCACGCAATAATTCCGTTCTGGCTTCGAGAGTACCTTACTGTAGTAGGCGACAACCTTTTCTTCTCCGTCGTGGACTTGTGACAGTACAGCTCCAATTCCGACATTACTTGCATCCGCGTCAATAATAAAAGGTTTCCCTGGAGTAGGGTAGGTAAGCACAGGAGCATTGCATAAACGCAGCTTTAACTCCTGGAAGCTTTTCTCACACTCACCTGACCATTTGAACGGCTTTCCTTTTTCTGTAAGCTGATGCAAGCTTTTGGCGATTCCAGCAAAATCCTTCACAAAACGCCGGTAGTATGTGGCTAGGCCAAGGAAGCTTCGGAGTTGATGTTTGTCCTGTGGTGTTGGCCAATTCTTCACAGTGTCAACTTTTTCAGGATCAGTCTTTACTCCTTGGGATGAGATGATGTGTCCCAAATATTTAACTTCGGTCTTGAAAAGAGCACATTTATCTGGATTAAGCTTGAGGTGTGCTTCTCGAAGCCTCTGGAATACAGCTTTTAGGTTGTCACAATGTTCGTCAAATGTTTTCCCATACACGATGACATCGTCCAAATAGACCAGGCAAGATTTCCAAGTAAGTCCTTGTAAAACGCATTCCATCAAACGCTCAAATGTAGCCGGAGCGTTGCACAGTCCAAATGGCATCACTTTGAATTGCCACAGACCGTTTCCTGTGGAGAAAGCTGTCTTTTCACGATCTTCTGGATGAATTTCTACCTGCCAGTAGCCGCTCTTTAGGTCTAATGTAGAGAACCATTTAGCACCTTCCATTGCATCTAAAGTATCGCTGATTCTGGGCAGAGGATAGCTGTCTTTCTTTGTCACATCGTTCAGCCTTCTGTAGTCCACACAAAATCGAGTGCTTCCGTCCTTCTTTTTGACAAGGACCACTGGCGATGCCCAAGGGCTTTTAGAGTTTTCGATCAGCCCATCTTTCTTCATGCTTGATATCATCTCTTCAACTTCGGCTTGTTTGGCTAGGGGGAGACGTCTTGCTGGTTGACGAATCGGTCTGGCGTCTCCTGTGTCGATCCGATGCTGCACAAGTTGTGTTCGACCATACTGCCCACTTGATGAAGAAAATATGTCAGCATACTCATGAAGAAGGCTACCGGCAATACTTAGTTGATGTTGACTAAGATTGGTTGAGTTAAGGATTTTTGCCTTTAGTTGTTCGCAGTTCGCAGGCTTCTTCGTGTCCTCTTCTGTGATCTTAGTTATCGCTGACACAGGTTCACATTTTCCGACTATTTCTCCTTTTCTCAACTTAACTTCGTACGGTTTAATGTTCAGAATCCGTACAGGTACCATGTTGTTCTTTGGTGCCACAAGAGTCTTCCCAACGATGATGTTTTGGGAGCCTTGGTTAGTATCTGGTTCCACCATGAGGTGTCGATGACCACCCAAATCGCCTTTTATTTTAGCCCAAACGAACACTTCAGAAGAAGACGGCAAGCATATGTCTTCTTTAATGACACTTCTTAGAGTTGATGATTTTTCGTCACCATAAACCATAGGAATCTCTACATTTTGGTAATTAAGAACTTGCTTACCGATATCCAGAATTATTCCGTGTTCTTTCATGAAGTCGATTCCAATGATGCACTCGTCACATATATCTGCTACCAAAAACAGATGCGAAAACTCCAGTTCTGCCAAACGAATCGGAAGACGAACTTCTCCGTACACTTTAGCTGCCTCTCCTGTAGCGGTTTTCAGACGATAGCTATTGGTGTTATGCAGCCATGTCATCTTGACCAAGTCCCTTCTTACAATGGAGGCAGTGGCACCAGTGTCGATTGTAGCCACGTGTTTCTTGCCGTTTAATGTTGCCTCCACAGTCAGACTTTTGTTGTTTCGTTTAGTCTGTGAGACCTGGACAGTGGTTCTGGGGCCATCGATACTTCTTACCTGTTTTTCTGGTTGTGGAACAAGTCGAGTAAGAGGAGCGTTGGTGTAATTGCCACGTTGTTCTCTGTTGTTTTCTCTGCTTCCACAATGGTAACATGCAGCTTTTCTTGGTGGCAATCTGCACTGCCACTGAAGATGCCCGGTATTATTACAATTCCAGCATCGAACAGGTCCGTCTCGCTGATTTCTTTGGAATGCGATTCTCTGACAGGAGCATTCTTCAACTTCTATTTCTCTTAACCGAAGAACTTCTCGAGATGCTTGTTCTGCTGCTTCCATAGTTAGAGCAAACGCCAATGCTTCAGGAAGCGTGCGTTTTCCGGCAGTTCGAATCGCTCGCTGAAGGTTGATGTCGGATACAGCGCGGACAAATGCTTCTGTTGCGAACTGGTTTATTATTTCCTCTCCCGCAGTTGGATATGCCAGGTGAGCCAGCCGTTCGATATCTGCTTGAAGTTGTTGCAGACTTTCTCCTCTTTTCTGGACTCTGGTATTGAGTTGGACGCGGAAGACTTCTTGCATATGGCCATCTCCAAAACGTTTGTCAATGGCCTGTACAAGAGCCGTGAAGTTGCCGTTCTTGTCTGCTGGTAAGCTTTGCAATAATTCAGCAGCAGGTCCTCTAAGGGCAAGCGTCAGAGCTATAAATTTGTCTTCGTCATCCCAGCCATTTGTTGCTGCGGCTGCCTCAAACTGCTTCTTGTAGATCGACCAAGAAGTTTGTCCATCAAAGGTTGGCGGATGCATTTCCTTTCGCTTTGGAAGTTCGCCAGAACTTTCTCGAATCTTCATTTTTCGAACCCTATCTAGTTCCATCGTAATGCTCTGAATTTTATTTTCCACTGTCTCGAACTTATCTTGAACGTTCTCGATCTTTGCATCTACTTTCGAAAATTGTTTTTCGACGCCTTCAAAACGTTCATCAAGAGCAATGAACTTGTTTTCAAATACAGTTAATTTACTTTCGAGGATGTTTTTCTGTTCCTCTAGAAGATTCTTATGCTCAACACTTTGTTTTTCCATTTGTTCGAGAAGATTCTTCTGTTCATTCTTTTGTTCTCTTCTTTGCTCTTCGAGAAGATTCTTTTGCTCATTGCGTTGATCTTCAAATCGTTCGAGAAGATTCTTTTGCTCTTTGCGTTGATCTTCGAGAAGATTCTTTTGCTCTTTTCTTTGCTCTTCGAGAATATTCTTTTGTTCTTTTCTTTGTTCTTCGAACTGGGCGAGCAGAAGAGCCATCATATTGGTCATATCTAAACTTGTACTTACTTGCTCTTCCTCCATTTCAATCGTGAAAATAAACGAGTCTGGGTTTTCACCTTGTTGTCTTAAATGTTCCTGCAGACGAATAATGAGGTCATTTTTTGATCCAGCAGTAGGAAGACCTCGTTTATTTAGTTCTGCTTTAAGTTCAACACAATTTAAATCATTCAAAATTTTACCCATTGTCTGTTTATTTATTTAAAAAAAACACACACGCACTTTTTATTTTAAGTTAATTTACTTAAATGCACAGATAAAATAAGTTTTATCCCTTATTCTGACACCAATGTAACGTTTTACCACGGTTCGATATAAAACTTATTTATTTTTAACTGTCAACCGTCAATTATTTCCTTTTTAAATTAAACACACTTTACTTCACTTCAAATAATTTATTAATCATCAATCTCAATAGTATGCAACTTATATTCACTTCCGGATACTTTTAACTTTGAACTTTACACTTTCGCTTTCAAAAATAAACTGTGTCTGTGCTCAAAAAGTTTCTCCTTATATAGTGAGCTGAGAGGTTCGGGACTCTACTAGAAAGTACTGGCACAAAAGCTTCTGGAAGGTTCCATTCCAATGAAGAGAGATGGCGTTCTCTCCACTCTTCCATTCAGCGCATTTTTCCTCTGAGAGAGATGGGCGCGCTCTCTCGGGATTTTTTTATAAATGGTTGTTGTCTTCGATAAGGGTATTTTTGTACTTGGCTCTTTGTTTGTTCCGAAAGTAGTTAGGTGCTGATTTCATCGTTACAGTATTTTACAAGACTCTTTACAACTGCTTCTGTGATACTATACCGTTTAAAAAACCTCGAAATATGTCTAGTACACCACCATGGTTTGATAGTCATCTCAAATCCTTAAAAAACAAAAGAAACAAAGCATGGAAAAAATATATCATAACTAGAACGGATGGAGATTATACAACCTTTTAAAACATAAAACAACTTTTTACAGAATACTTGAATATTTCCAACGATAACTATATTCTTAAATTAGAAAACGATCTTAAATCAAACCCAAATAGTTTTTGGAATTTTGTGAACAAAAAGAAAAAAACCAGTGGCTACCCTAACACAATGTCTGACTCTTCTTCGACTAGTACTAACCCCTTAGTAATTGCTAACATGTTTGCTGACTACTTCAAAATTGCTTTTGAGACAACTGACTATATTGACACCTCTTGTAATTCTTTTTCTTCTACTACTTCTTTCTCTCATCTTAACTCTATAAACTTTGACATTGACTTAGACTATAAAGCTTAATATTTTAAAACGTGACGAATGTTTTAGTCCAGGACCTGATGGAGTACCTTCCTCTATTTTAAAGAATTGTGTTGATTATTTGTCATACCCTTTATATGTTCTGTTCAACGAATCTATTAAATACTCTATCTTCCCTTCTATCTGGAAAAGCGCCTATATCACGCCCACATAAAAAAGGCCTAAAAAATGAGATTAAAAACTACCGTCCCATAGCCAAGTTATCTGTCATACCTAAACTGTTTGAATCCATTATATGTAACACTCTTTCCTTTTGTTGTAGTTCAATTGTTTGTGAAAGTCAAAATGGCTTTGTGAAAAAGAAGTCGACAATTACTAACTTATTAAATTTTAACTCGTTTTGCTTAGATGTATTTGAAGATCGTGGACAAGTAGATTGTGTGTTTACTGACTTTAGTAAAGCCTTTGACAAGTTATGCCATACGACGCTAATCAAGAAAATGGACAATCTTGGATTTAGCTCTAAATTTCTAAAATGGATATCCTCATATTTAAGTGACAGACATTACAGTGTAGTTTTCAGTAATGAACATTCAACTAATTTTGTAGTAATTTCCGGTGTCCCTCCAGGTAGTCATTTAGGACCAATTTTATTCATATTGTAATGTTTTACCACGGTTCGATATAAAACTTATTTATTTTTAACTGTCAACCGTCAATTATTTCCTTTTAAATTAAACACACTTTACTTCACTTCAAATATTTTATTAATCATTAATCTCAATAGTATGCAACTTATATTCACTTCCGGATACTTTGAACTTTACACTTTCGCTTTCAAAAATAAACTGTGTCTGTGCTCAAAAAGTTTCTCCTTATATAGTGAGCTGAGAGGTTCGGGACTCTACTAGAGAGTACTGGCACAAAAGCTTCTGGAAGGTTCCATTCCAATGAAGAGAGATGGCGTTCTCTCCACTCTTCCATTCAGCGCATTTTTCCTCTGAGAGAGATGGGCGCGCTCTCTCGGGATTTTTTATAAATGGTTGTTGTCTTCGATAAGGGTATTTTTGTACTTGGCTCTTTGTTTGTTCCGAAAGTAGTTAGGTGCTGAATTCATCGTTACATTGCCCCCCTCTTAAGATTGATCGTCCCGAACAATTCTGTCGCTCCTTTCACCATTATAACGATGCAAACGGTCACAATGAACTACTTTCAGTTTCCCTCTTACTCCTCTCTGTATACGGTAGACCACATCATTTAGTCTCTTCACAACAGTGTAGGGTCCTTCCCAGTTCTGTTGAAGCTTTGGTGACAGTCCCTTTTGTCGATGGGGATTGTAAAACCACACGAGGTCTCCTTCTTGAAATCCTGTTGTTGTTGCTCGGGCATCATAACGTGTTTTCATCCGATCACTAGACGTTTTTATGAATGCTCTGGTTCGTTGATGAATGTCAATGAGCCTTTCTTTGAGGTTATCCACATATTCTTCTGTTCGTTGTGGCTCAATTGTCCGGCATCCAAATTTCACCTCACTAGGCAGTCGTATTGACGTTCCAAACAAGATTTCCGATGGTGTATGTCCTGTCGAGCTATGTACTGCACTCCTATATGCCATTAGGAATAATGGAATATGTCTATCCCAGTCTCGTTGGTAGTCGCCGACAACCTTAGATAGATGTTCCTTTAGCGTCCGGTTGAATCGCTCGACCATCCCATCAGATTGTGGATGAAGCGGCGTTGTCCTCGTCTTTTTAATGCCAAGGAGCGAACAAACTTCCTGGAAGATGTTAGATTCGAAGTTCCTTCCTTGGTCGGAATGAAGTTCCATCGGTACGCCGAACCTGCTCACCCAATTGAAGACAATCTGATCCACAACTGTTTTGGTTTCTTGGTTTGGGATGGCAAATGCCTCAGGCCACTTGCTGAAGTAATCCATGACTACAAGGATGTATCGGTTTCCACTGTTGGTCTCAGGAAAAGGGCCTGCGACGTCTACTGCAATCCTTTCGAAAGGCGTGCCTACGTTGTATTGTTGCATTTTACTTTGAAGCTTCCTACCTGGGCCTTTGCTAGCAGCACAAGTATCACATTTTCGGCACCACTTTTCGACGTCCTCTCTTGCATGTAGCCAGTAGAACCGTTGTCGTATCTTTTCCAAAGTCTTATTGACTCCCAAATGACCTCCAGAAGCTCCGTCATGCATCTCTCGAAGAACGTCATTAACCTTGGACCGAGGAACGACCAGCTGCATCACATAGGACTTACCGTCTGCGGATTCCCACTTACGCCTTAGAACACCTTCCTCCACATGAAGTGAGTCCCATTGTGCCCAATATGCTTTCAGGGCCGGACTTCTGTCGGAGATGTCACACCACTCTGGTTTTTCTTGGTGTTCTTTCCACGCAAGAATGGGCTCTATGTCCGAGTCTTCTTGTTGGGCAGTCCTAAGTTCTTCATTACTCCAACCGTAAATGGGATCAGCTCTTATTCGTTGGACGGCAATCATTTCCTTTTCTTCTTGGCGTGTGCAATGTTTGCAGTCCTGTTTGCAAGGCCGTCGAGATAATGCGTCTGCGTTTGAATGCAACTTTCCTCTTCGATGTTGAATTTGGTAGTCATATGTCTGTAGTCTCTCGATCCACCTTGCTACTTGACCTTCAGGATTTTTAAAGTTCAGAAGCCAATTGAGTGCTCCATGGTCTGTTCGGAGAAGGAACTTCTGTCCATAGATGTACTTATGGAAGTGTTTTGTTGCCAATATCAGAGCTAGAAGTTCCCTTCTGGTCACGCAATAATTCCGTTCTGGCTTCGAGAGTACCTTACTGTAGTAGGCGACAACCTTTTCTTCTCCGTCGTGGACTTGTGACAGTACAGCTCCAATTCCGACATTACTTGCATCCGCGTCAATAATAAAAGGTTTCCCTGGAGTAGGGTAGGTAAGCACAGGAGCATTGCATAAACGCAGCTTTAACTCCTGGAAGCTTTTCTCACACTCACCTGACCATTTGAACGGCTTTCCCTTTTCTGTAAGCTGATGCAAGCTTTTGGCGATTCCAGCAAAATCCTTCACAAAACGCCGGTAGTATGTGGCTAGGCCAAGGAAGCTTCGGAGTTGATGTTTGTCCTGTGGTGTTGGCCAATTCTTCACAGTGTCAACTTTTTCAGGATCAGTCTTTACTCCTTGGGATGAGATGATGTGTCCCAAATATTTAACTTCGGTCTTGAAAAGAGCACATTTATCTGGATTAAGCTTGAGGTGTGCTTCTCGAAGCCTCTGGAATACAGCTTTTAGGTTGTCACAATGTTCGTCAAATGTTTTCCCATACACGATGACATCGTCCAAATAGACCAGGCAAGATTTCCATGTAAGTCCTTGTAAAACGCATTCCATCAAACGCTCAAATGTAGCCGGAGCGTTGCACAGTCCAAATGGCATCACTTTGAATTGCCACAGACCGTTTCCTGTGGAGAAAGCTGTCTTTTCACGATCTTCTGGATGAATTTCTACCTGCCAGTAGCCGCTCTTTAGGTCTAATGTAGAGAACCATTTAGCACCTTCCATTGCATCTAAAGTATCGCTGATTCTGGGCAGAGGATAGCTGTCTTTCTTTGTCACATCGTTCAGCCTTCTGTAGTCCACACAAAATCGAGTGCTTCCGTCCTTCTTTTTGACAAGGACCACTGGCGATGCCCAAGGGCTTTTAGAGTTTTCGATCAGCCCATCTTTCTTCATGCTTGATATCATCTCTTCAACTTCGGCTTGTTTGGCTAGGGGGAGACGTCTTGCTGGTTGACGAATCGGTCTGGCGTCTCCTGTGTCGATCCGATGCTGCACAAGTTGTGTTCGACCATACTGCCCACTTGGTGAAGAAAATATGTCAGCATACTCATGAAGAAGGCTACCGGCAATACTTAGTTGATGTTGACTAAGATTGGTTGAGTTAAGGATTTTTGCCTTTAGTTGTTCGCAGTTCGCAGGCTTCTTCGTGTCCTCTTCTGTGATCTTAGTTATCGCAGACACAGGTTCACATTTTCCGACTATTTCTCCTTTTCTCAACTTAACTTCGTACGGTTTGATGTTCAGAATCCGTACAGGTACCATGTTGTTCTTTGGTGCCACAAGAGTCTTCCCAACGATGATGTTTTGGGAGCCTTGGTCAGTATCTGGTTCCACCATGAGGTATCGATGACCACCCAATTCGCCTTTTATTTTAGCCCAAACGAACACTTCAGAAGAAGACGGCAAGCATATGTCTTCTTTGATGACACTTCTTAGAGTTGAGGATTTTTCGTCACCATAAACCATAGGAATCTCTACATTTTGGTAATTAAGAACTTGCTTACCGATATCCAGAATTATTCCGTGTTCTTTCATGAAGTCGATTCCAATGATGCACTCGTCACATATATCTGCTACCAAAAACAGATGTGAAAACTCCAGTTCTGCCAAACGAATCGGAAGACGAACTTCTCCGTACACTTTTGCTGCCTCTCCTGTAGCAGTTTTCAGACGATAGCTATTGGTGTTATGCAGCCATGTCATCTTGACCAAGTCCCTTCTTACAATGGAGGCAGTGGCACCAGTGTCGATTGTAGCCACGTGTTTCTTGCCGTTTAATGTTGCCTCCACAGTCAGACTTTTGTTGTTTCGTTTAGTCTGTGAGACCTGGACAGTGGTTCTGGGGCCATCGATACTTCTTACCTGTTTTTCTGGTTGTGGAACAAGTCGAGTAAGAGGAGCGTTGGTGTAATTGCCACGTTGTTCTCTGTTGTTTTCTCTGCTTCCACAATGGTGACATGCAGCTTTTCTTGGTGGCAATCTGCACTGCCACTGAAGATGCCCGGTATTATTACAATTCCAGCATCGAACAGGTCCGTCTCGCTGATTTCTTTGGAATGCGATTCTCTGACAGGAGCATTCTTCAACTTCTATTTCTCTTAACCGAAGAACTTCTCGAGATGCTTGTTCTGCTGCTTCCATAGTTAGAGCAAACGCCAATGCTTCAGGAAGCGTGCGTTTTCCGGCAGTTCGAATCGCTCGCTGAAGGTTGATGTCGGATACAGCGCGGACAAATGCTTCTGTTGCGAACTGATTTATTATTTCCTCTCCCGCAGTTGGATATGCCAGGTGAGCCAGCCATTCGATATCTGCTTGAAGTTGTTGCAGACTTTCTCCTCTTTTCTGGACTCTGGTATTGAGTTGGACGCGGAAGACTTCTTGCATATGGCCATCTCCAAAACGTTTGTCAATGGCCTGTACAAGAGCCGTGAAGTTGCCGTTCTTGTCTGCTGGTAAGGTTTGCAATAATTCAGCAGCAGGTCCTCTAAGGGCAAGCGTCAGAGCTATAAATTTGTCTTCGTCATCCCAGCCATTTGTTGCTGCGGCTGCCTCAAACTGCTTCTTGTAGATCGACCAAGAAGTTTGTCCATCAAAGGTTGGCGGATGCATTTCCTTTCGCTTTGGAAGTTCGCCAGAACTTTCTCGAATCTTCATTTTTCGAACCTTCTCCAACTCCTTGGTAATGCTTTCAAATTTGTCTTCGACCTTCTCGAATTTGGCTTCTACTGTCGAAAATTGTTTTTCGACACGCTCGTCAAGAGCAACAAATTTGTTTTCGAAGGCATCAAGCTTACCTTCAAGAAGATTTTTGTGTTCTTCAAGAAGATTCTTATGTTCACTTCTTTGGTCTTCGAATCGCTGGAGAAGATTTTTTTCTTGTTTTTCGAGAAGATTCTTTTGCTCATTGCGTTGATCTTCAAATCGTTCAAGAAGATTCTTTTGTTCCTCCTTTTGTTCTTTTCTTTGCTCTTCGAACTGGGCGAGCAGCAGAGCCATCATATTGGTAA
The DNA here is from genome assembly GCA_947049315.1 of Epistrophella euchroma. Lineage (NCBI taxonomy): Eukaryota > Metazoa > Arthropoda > Insecta > Diptera > Syrphidae > Epistrophella > Epistrophella euchroma. The sequence goes on from OX346246.1 coordinate 122,942,842, forward strand.
TATCTGAACTAGTACTTACTTGCTCTTCCTTCATTTCAATCGTGAAAATAAACGTGTCTGGGTTTTCACCTTGTTCTCTTAAATGTTCCTGCAGACGAATAATGAGGTCATTTTTTGATCCAGCAGTAGGAAGACCTCGTTTGTTTAGTTCTGTTTTAAGTTCAACACAATTTAAATCATTCAAAATTTTACCCATTGTCTGTTTATTTATTTAAAAACACACACGCACTTTTATTTTAAGTTAATTTACTTAAATGCACAGATAAAATAAGTTTTATCCCACTTCTGACACCAATGTAATGTTTTACCACGGTTCGATATAAAACTTATTTATTTTTAACTGTCAACCGTCAATTATTTCCTTTTAAATTAAACACACTTTACTTCACTTCAAATATTTTATTAATCATTAATCTCAATAGTATGCAACTTATATTCACTTCCGGATACTTTGAACTTTACACTTTCGCTTTCAAAAATAAACTGTGTCTGTGCTCAAAAAGTTTCTCCTTATATAGTGAGCTGAGAGGTTCGGGACTCTACTAGAAAGTACTGGCACAAAAGCTTCTGGAAGGTTCCATTCCAATGAAGAGAGATGGCGTTCTCTCCACTCTTCCATTCAGCGCATTTTTCCTCTGAGAGAGATGGGCGCGCTCTCTCGGGATTTTTTATAAATGGTTGTTGTCTTCGATAAGGGTATTTTTGTACTTGGCTCTTTGTTTGTTCCGAAAGTAGTTAGGTGCTGAATTCATCGTTACAATATTATTCATTAATGACCTAGCTGTGACTATTAAAAACTCCTCAATTTTAATCTATGCGGATGACGTAAAAATTTTTAAAAGTATAAAATCACAATCTGATTGCCTGTTGTTACAGGAAGATCTTATTCTTTTTCGGGAGTGGTGCAATCTTAACCGTCTTGTCTTAAATGTTGACAAGTGTAAAACAATGACTTTTACACGCAAACAAAATCCCTTTGTCTTTAGTTTTATGTTTGATTTATCACCGTTAAATAATGTCTCTGTATTTTCTGACCTTGGTATAATCTTGGATTCAAAACTTACTTTTAACTTTCACTTGGACTATATTACTAAAAAAGCCAATAGAATGCTAGAGATTTAGTCGCGACTTTCAACCTTATGTTCTAAAACTTTTGTGTATATCGTTTGTAAGACCAATACTAGAATATGGATGTGTAGTATGGTCACCATACTATTCTACTCACATAAATAGACTTGAAGCAGTTCAAAGAAGATTTATGCGTTACTGCCTACGATTCTTTTCTTGGTCACCGAATAATATACCTCCTCCTTACTCTCATAGACTCGCTTTGATCAAACTTCCTTCTATCACCCATCATAGGCAATACCTTCAGTTTTGTTTTATAACTAGTTTGATTAATGGTTCTATTTTATCTCCATCAGTTCTAAGTAGATTAAATTTTAGTTTTAGTCGAACAAGCATAAGACTACAACAACCCTTATATCAACCTTTCAGTAGATCAAACTATGGTGCCAAAAATCCTATAAATCAAATGGTTATAATTTTTAATAAGTATTATTTTCTAGTAGTTTCGATAAACACTAATTTTAAAAGCGAATCATTTAAAAATGTATTTTATAACGCCTTAGTATAAATGCAGGCTAATATTCATTAATCTTTAATTTAAAATTTGTAATTTGCAATTCCTTATAGATATAGTTTAGTTTATAAGTTTGTTAACGTTAGTTCTTAACGACTTTGATAATAAACTACAAGAGCCAGTTTGTGCGATCCAGTCGTGCGTTTTATTTTTTTTTTGTTTTTGGATATATCGATCTACCACCGCGTAAAAATTTTTCATACAGAAATGTAAAACTTATTTTATCCATTTACGTAATGAAATAATCATCAACTCAAATTTCAATTATTATTTATTCGTACCTTCTTCTTTCGCAGAGGGACTAAATATTACCATTGTAACACAAAAAGAATTTTTAAACTCTGTCTGATACCATTAATTTGGCTTTAATCTAAGGAAAATCATTAAAAGAAAAAAAAACAATGGCAATGCGTACACTTGCCTTTATTTTAAAGAAAGTTTGCTCAAATTAATCTTGTTCAAAATGTACCCTTATTTTTTTTAATGGATGTTCGTTTTTAGTCAAAGACTTTAAACCAGATGCTTATATGTCTTCCAGTTTTTGAGGAAATTTAATATAAAACAGAAGTTAGTTTTCCTTAAATTTAATCCGTTATTTTGGTGCTCCAAAGATCCTGTTTCCACCATAAGTAAGATGTGTAAAGTAGATTTTGTTATTTTCAATATCCTCAAACACAAGAAGACATTTAAAAATTTGATTTTTAATAGGAGCTTTGAATATTAAAAACCAAAAAAACTACTTATACTTTGTCCACTAAAAATGTTCAGTATAATCTGAAGCTAAAATTTATATAGCAATAGTATGAAGCATGGATACGTGGATCAGATATTTTGGAAAACTTAGAGCCTCCTATGTTAACCAGACCGCTGATTTATGGTCTTTTCGATTGGTATCGGAATGACAGTTCTTCTTCTGAAAAGAAGAGAAGTTTCACACGTACCGAATTGTTCTTCCGGATAACTAATCGAAAAGGTCAGGGTTCACTATTTGAGTTTGTCATCAGATTAAAAGTAAACCAGGTTAATTTAATCAGCGCAGCAGTTTCATATTAAATGATCATGATGTTAGGTAGTTTAAAGCTTAGAAGAAGTCGTTTAGATTTTTCAAATATGTAACTTGTGTTGATTCAACACGATTAACTTTTTTTGAAATCAAAAAAAGCCATAATTACATTGGCCAAAATAGTGAAAAAATACAAAAGTAAAAATTTTCAAACTCATTTTGGAAGAGTGTTTCTCACTGGAAAACTTATAAAAATGAGGCAGAGAGCTTAAATTTTGGTTTAAAAATGAAATGTGTATATTCTTTTTCACAAAACATTTTGGGCTAGCGGGAAAAAAATATTTTTACTTTTGTAATTTTGCAAAAAGTGGCCAATGTAGTTAAAGCTTAACCTTATAATTGACTAATATCTGCTTAATTTTACCCAATGTTTTTCCTGCATTTTGTATGTATAGTATGTGGTAACCCTAGCATACCTGAATTCCACTCTAACAGGTAGGAAGACAAGCTCAAGGGAGACAAAGGTACTTGTCCTTCTTTAACACTTACAGAATAACTGTCACTAACATGAACCGCAAACTTAAGATCGTTTGTGTGTAGTTTTGGGCAGAAGAAAGCACAGACATTTTTCTTTCTGATAATTTTGGTCCCAGAAATTTTTTTTTTCGAGCCATTTCACATACAAAATTTCTACACCCCTCACCCAATCTGGTAAAAAGACAAAACGACCAAAAAAGGAATTGCGTTATATTTGAGAGAATACAATGCTTGAACCGGAGCTGCAGACGGAACTGGGAGAGCTATTAAAAAGTTTCGTACGTTATTTTTGTTACGTCCCCAGAATGCAGCTGTACAGCTTTGAAAGTCTTTTGAAGAAAAACAAAACAATATTCTTGTGTACAAGCTCTGAATTCACATTTTTTGTTTCCAATACTTTTCCTTTTTATAAATAATTGTTTTTGCGATACAAATAACCACAATATTTTTTTTTTTCGATCCAAAGATGTTTTTTTTCTTCATACAATTTGAAAGGTCAAAAGTGCCGTCCGTGAAAAGTTAAAAGTTGGTGAACTCTTCCGTCTTCGGCTCCGTATGCGGTTACGTTTTGTTGTGTTCGCAACATTGAATTTGTGTGTATTCGATATTTTGACTGCTATTCCAGCTCCGGCTCCGTCTCCGTCTCCATTCTATTCAGGCAGTTAGCCGTTCGGATTCAGCTATAGACTATAGGTCCGCTCCAGTCCTGCAGACAGGCACACAGGAATGGTTGAGAGTTGTAAGTCACTAGGCCTTGGTTCTTCATGAGCCGTTGTGGCACCAAATTTATTTTTTATTTATTTATTTTATTATTGGATTTTTCGGCAATATAGTGCATTATTACCTTAATCTTAAAGGCGAAATTCATGGTACAACGAGCCCCGCTGTAGACTTGAACACGAGTGAAGTTGGGTATAACCAGTGCAGTGGAACGATTAATGGGCAAACGTATTACCACAGATAATAGAGTAACATAGATATTGCATCCCATACAAACAATAATGATAACTTTTTCAATGTTTTTTGCTTGTAATCCCTTTTTCTTTTTTCTATAAAATCAAATCGGTTGGCCAAAATACTTATGTACTATACCTAGCTGGTGTTTTGTTTTTATGTGTATGTGTGTGTATCTATCTTTTATATAATCATATATAGTATATAGGGCCCACAAATTTGATTAAACTGGGACGTACGTCTACGTCCCAGTGATCATATTTTTTTCTTCGGCATGCGATATCTATGGAACTATAGTGTCTGTGATATTACTGACACTTTTTAAACGTCAATCACATCAAGAAGCCACCGATTTATTATAAATTACTATCAAAATTATCAAAAAGTGACAGAAATGTTTGCCGAGAAATTGTTCAAAGCTTTTTCGGTAGTTTTTTTTTTTTTTTTCTCGGAGAGAATTTAATCTTCACTCCTCGAAATTTGTCAGATTACCCAAAACTGCCAAAAAAAAGTCTGGAACAAAGTTAATTATATCAAAAGTGATGCATTTAGGAGAACAGCTCTGAGTTTATATTCGTTAATTTAGGGCCATTTTTTTCAGTATTGCTCAACTTGAGGCAAACTCTCAAGTTCATCAACTCGAGAGTTTACTACAACTCGAGAGTTGAAACGCAAGTTGAAATTTCTTTTTATTCACTAATTATTTTCTCAACTCCCCAGTTCAAGATCTAAAGTTGGCAAACTTCAAGTTTGAAAAAAATCCCTGGGATATTTTTGAAATATGTATAAAAAAACTGTCATTTTCAAATTTAAATTTGAATGTGTCAATAAAATCGAAATTTTGTTTTGTTTGTTATTATTTTGCGTTATTATTTTGTGTTATTATTTTGTGTAATAAATGTCTGAAAAAAACAACAAAGATCCAAAACTTCCGAAAGTTATTTACTCGCTGGAAGAGGAAGATTGGATAGTAAGAAATGCTTTGTTACACCGTGACATTATAGAAAACAAAAAAACCGATGGTGCCACGAAACGCGACAAGGATAAAGCATGGGAGAAAATCACTTATGCTTTCAATGTTGCACCACCATATCAAGTAGTTGCAGTTTCTATTATTGTTAATTGAATGACTAAAAAATACATTATTTGTTTGCAGAGAAGAACTATGAAGTCATTGCGCGAAAAATACGCAAAAATAAAACAAAATTTAAAAAACCGTGTGTTTTATCATGCACACGATGCAAAAATAACTGGTGGAGGCCCTCCCAAAAAAGAACTTCCTCCGTTGAGTGAACCAATGCAGGAGTTATTCTCTATTTTAATGCCTTCAACGGTTGGACTTTCTGCTGCGATTGGCGATAGCGATTTTGAATCGACGACCCCATCGGTACCCCAAAACCATCATGATGACAACGAAGTACCTGATGCTACTGCTCAAAGCATCGCATTAATTATGAGTGAAGTCCTTAACGATGAAGAAATTAATAAAAATCACATTGGCAAAGACATAAACAATACTACCGTGGCTAGTAATTCGGACGACGACATAAATAAAGGTATTTCTGATTATACCTGGGACAAAGTTAATCCAGCCAAACTGCGAAAGCCGAAAACGGATTTGTTGCAGAACAGCCGTCGCCAAAAGAAATTTGAAAATGAAATTCCAAATAAGGTCCTCAAACTGTCGGAAGAAATACAACAGCTTAAGGAAAGAAAGCAAAAAATAGAAATTGAGATTTTGGACGGTGAAAAAGAAAGGTACGCTTTTGAACGGAAACGGGCTGCCTTGGATGTTGAGCGAGCTGAAATAGAACGGAAAAAGGCAGAACTAGATCTAGAGCGGTCTGCCGTTGAGCTGCAGCGATCGAAAAATAACCTTGAGTTCGACAAAGAAATTCAAAGAGTCCGTTTGGCTGCTTTTCATAGGGGAACTCAGTTTGGAGAACAGCCCACTGATCCAATATTTTTATCCGCAGCTGCCAGAAAAGAATATTAAAGTTAGAATTATTTAATTTTTTTATGAACATATGTACATATGTACATAAGTTGCACATAAGTTTTTATTCAATAAATAGTTTAATTTTCATGAAACAAAATAAGACACTTCTTTTTTAATGTTAAATTATGTTCCAAAGCATTTCATGAATTAGGTGCTACTCCATCAACCATGGACCAATTGGGAACGGATGTTTCCAATGCGTGTTGGTATTTCCCCTAAAGATATTGTAGATGGAACATTTGTAGCGGCTATCAAATCAGCAAATCTGGGTATTTCTGGAGGTGGTTCTGACTCCTTTGCATCAATGGCTATGTTGTGAATAACGCCGCAAGCAATGATGATGAGTTTTGCCGTTTCTACTTTGCACCTTAGGCCTGAAGCCAACACTGGAAATCTCCTTTTCCAAACACCGTATGAGCGCTCAACGCAATTCCGAGTGCGTATCTGTGACTCATTGTACAGATTCTCAGCAGCATTCGTGACATTAATAAAAGGTGTTGCAAGATAGCTTGTATTTGAATAGCCCGAGTCGCCAATGATAATGAAGTGACCAAATTCACCTCTTTCAAATCGTTGTTTCAAACGTGATAAGTTAAAAATACGCTGGTCATGCGCGGAGCCCTATGTAATATATTATGTACATACATATATAAACGTTCTTGCACTTATGTTTTCTATTATTTATTACATTAATTAAAAAACAAATAATACCTGCCAGCGAGCGACGATATCATTTAATTTTAAATTTGCAGAAGCCACAGTTTGCACATTTAAAGAGAACCATCCCTTACGGTTTCTAAAGGTTTCTGCATCACTTCCACCTGGCGATTGAATGCGGATATGTGTGCAGTCGATTGCACCAATTGTCCTAGGGAATTTTGCTTTAGCAAAAAAGTCACGTGCTGCTTCCAGTCTTTCCTCGTGCGTTTCCGGCATTCGAATAAACCGCGGTGCAAGATTGGCAATGGCTTTCGAAACTCGTTTTAAAATATGATGCACGCTTGAAATGCTTACTCCACTGAAGTCTGCAATCGTCAGTTGGATTGATCCGAGCGCATAGAACCGTAATGCTATCAATAACTGTGTAATTGGACGCAACTCACGTGATCTGTTTCAAGAGGACCGTAAGTTTTGAAGAATACATTCAATTTAAATTTATACCGTCTCTCGTCACAAGGGAGTGAATCTTTAATAAAATCAAGCAATATCATCGTTGTCGGCTTTGAAAGACGAAAACGATAAATAAAGTCACGGTCGTCCCACTTTTCAATCCCAATGCGCTGCAACATCTTGTACTGCCTTCTCTCAACATACAAAAGCTCGTCATTTCCATCTTCTTCATTTTCACTGCCCGACGAACTTGACGCCCAATTTTCCCAAAAATAATTACTTCGGAACATATTTTATAATATATTTTAATAATATTTAACGATAATTGAAATTAAAACAGAAATAAAAAAGAAAAAAACAAAATTTGTAAGTAAAACTTCAAGTTTGCTCTGCCAACTTCTACTTTTTCCCGGAGTTGAGAAATCTAAAGTTGATCAACTCTAGAGTTGAATATTGAAAGTTGAAAACGTAAACTTTGAGTGAATAAAAACAAATTCACAAGTTGAAAATAAAAATCCTCAAGTTGTGTTCAACTTTGAGTGAATAAAATCGGCCTTAATTAGTTTCATCGGAATATAGCGCAAATTTAAATCGTTTAGAACTTTGTTAATAATAATTGCCGCACTAAATAATTATTATTTTCGTATTTTGTGGCCCAGTTTGCATCTAAAATACATATTTACATTTTTTTTGCACATGTGCAAAAATTTCTTCCGTTTTCTTTCATATTTAAAATATTTTCATTTTAATATGTACAATTAATTTTATAAATATCTATTATTCTTATAAAAGTAGTGAAATAAAAGAACGCACAACACTTGGGTACCTTTTAAGACAGTTTATATTATTAATGTTATTATCAATATCCATTTTTTGACAGAATGTTACCTCCTATGAACTTCTAACAGTGGTAGATTCACGTAACGCAAAGTAATGTGTTCGGCACATCTTACATCTTCAAACTTGAATTTAGTTGTAAAGCGATATTTTCGTAAAGTTTGTGCCAGTGCTATTTTCAAGAATATTCTTGCGTATTGCCAACCTAAAAATGAAATTAATTTTAAGTTAACAAAAAAAAAAAAAAGTTTTTTTTTTATAATTAATGTAAGCAGTCGGTTCAAAAGTATAATGAACTATTATTTTTTTTTTTTTGAATTTAAAATGAGGTTTTAAGGCCATTCCAAACCAGCGCAAATCATTCGGAGCGAATATGAGACTATACTGAAGAATGCTCCAAGATTCGCTTTGTCAAGTCAGTGTTGGGCAGGTGGACACTCTCATTAATCACCATTTTAATTAATTTAGAAAAGCAAACGTTTCGTCGTCGTCCCGAATGTTTCGCGGTGGCTTACGCCACAACTATCCACGTACATACGAGTATGGAAAGTACTTTGTATATATACGTATAATAAACAAAATTGTGACCGTTATTTCCTAAAGTACAATATATCTTTCGCGTTGCTATGTTAGCAACATATAAGGCGAAAGGAGCTATACCTTATCCAACTAAAAAAGGCAGTGTAGGCAAGATAGGACGTTTGCCTCTCATTCTGGCTACAGTGGATTGCATAAATCTGTCCTTTATTAAAGCTCTCACTGGGTTGTCGTATTGTAAGGGTAATCGCCTTTTTTGTTTAGATAGAAATTTTCATTTAATTGTTTTATTGATACAAATTAAAACACATTTATTTTTTTCCACACCACCAAGAGGTAAGATAATACACGACTTAGAAATACAAATTGCACAAAACACTAAAAAAAACACACCTCTTGAAAAATACACGAGTGAAAATACAAATTGCACAAGTTAAAAGACGATGAAGAAAAGAAGTCTGGTACAGACGAAGGCCCAGAAGAAACAGTCGACAATTGAAATATTCTTACATTTATTTTTAATATACACTTTGGTTAAATTTTTATTCTTTTTTTTTACCTTTGTAAATATTACTTGAATTAAAATTTATTGCACACACATTTTCAAAAAACTTTACAAACAATTCTTAAAAAAACTACCCGTCTTAAAAACATAAATTGCACAAAACTTAAAAAAAAAATACACCTTTTAAAAAGCAAATTACATAAAAATACTTTACTTCACATTACGAAAAGCTACTAAATTCAACGCAAATTCTTCTCCAAAGAAAACAGCTTAAAATTTTATAACTGCATTTTAACGTATTTTCCACACATTAAACGAAATGCAAAAGATGAAAACACTCTACGATAACCCTCATCATTAAAAACTTTTTTTAAAGCACTAAAGTCAAAAGTACCTCAATAGAAACCCAAGGAAAAAATCTGAACGAGTTGCAAAATGGACATGGGTAAAGCTAAGTACAGACGATTGTCAGATCTTACAATATTGTCAGATCTGTCAGTGAAAATACTGTCCCAAATATCTTACAATCGTCTGTACACACAATTTTGTCTGACAATATTGTCAGAAACGTCATTGTCAGGTAATTGTCAGATGACAATCTGATAAAAAATTGTCAGGTATCTTACAATCGTCTGAACGCACAATTTGTGTCATTGTCAGACGATTAGGACATTGTCAGACTCATTGGTCATTGTCAGATGTTTTCATTGAAAACATCTTACAATTGCTGACAATTTCTTCATTGTTCGAAATGTCAAACGGTTGGAGCCGAGTTGAGAGATAAAAAAAAAAACATTTTTACAGGAATTTTGTAGTTTTTCCAAAACTGAATAAAAAAAATATATAAAGCAACTGGACTCGCTTTTATATTAAATTCCTTGTGCTGTGTAGTTTTGTTCGGAATAAATAAAACCATTGAAAGATATCTACTCAAATGAAGATTAAATACGATGAAAATAAAGTGAACAGCAAATTCCAAAAAAGTCAAAAAAAAAATTGGACTTCAAAATGGCCAAGAAACTATACGAGCAATCAAATAAATTTGAAGAATGCCAAAACGAGGGTGGACAGGGACACTACCTGGAAAAAAAAACCAGCTCAAGCAATTGGTAACAATAGGCATCCTGCCGCCAACTCGCCCAGACCTAACATAGTCTCAAGGTCACTTTCTAAATCAGCCGAGCTCTCTAGAGTATGCCTGCTGAATTTTTTGTACGCAAGGTTTATTTTTTCTTCTAAACAATATAGTTCAATTATTGCAAGATCTTCTCACTCTTGCGTCTTTCAAAAAATAAATGATTTAAAATTTAAATTCTTTTATTTTTGTTTAATAATTTGATAAAGAATATAGGCTTTTGTTCTTCGTAGCGCGTCTTGACGACCTCTGGCATATTTCTCCTTCGTAGTGTGTAAAGTCGTCCGTCGCCCCCGATGTCCAGTTGTAGTTAAATTGTTTAAAATGCTCGTCCAATTGTTTTGGCATGACCACTATGACACTAGATTTTCAAATCACTTTGAACGTATCCTCTTCTTGATAGTGGCTACATACATTAAAAAGTGAAATTCTATAAAAGTTTGTTTGATCTTGAAATCCTCAATTGAATTTTTATTGGGACTTTAATTTTTATTGATCTGCCAACCGTGTGAACAGAAAATTTTCAAGCTGACAAATATTGTCAGATATATAATTGTCCGAAAATTGTCAGACAAGAGCTGACAATTAAATTGTCAGTCTTTGGCACAAAATCTACCAATCGTGTGAACGGACAATTTTACATTGTAAGAAATTTGTCAATTGTCAGATAATTGTCCGCACATCACATCAATATTTAATGGGGGTTCGTTGAAGTTGAAGCTGAATAGCAGTAGCAGCCATAGGCCACAGGAATTCAGTGCGCAGTGCGCACTCAGATGTGCGCTCGATAGGACGTTGGTTCTGCGTCAGATGCCATCAGAAATTTAAGGGCGGGCAAACACTTTTTCTGAAGGAGTTCTTTCAATTTAGTATGGTGCAAAAATATGGTGTGCTACTGATTTTGAAAAAGCTATCCCATAAGACGTGTACTGCCTTTTTATGTTGGATAGACTTTAATTGGATCAAGCGCTTTAGTTTTGTAAAATTATACATGTTCTACAAGTCCACACAAATTTGTTTGTCAGGACATGCTTATAATTCTGTTAAGCGGCCCATACACACAACACAAGTGTATGCACCGGTGTCATGACACCAGTGTGGCCTTCCGCCATACCCGCAACATATTTAGCAACACCGACTCAAGAAATCAAGATTTTGATTTTCTTGACACCGTGTTCGACACCGAAATCGGTGTAGACACTTGCCCATACACACACCACATTTGAGTACACCGACACCAGTGTCGACACAAGTGTTGTGTGTATGGGCCGCTTTAGTGATTTTAGCTTTTAAACCGAATGCTTTGACATTCAAGATAATTCCGCATTTAATGATCTAACCAAGCCGCCAACCGAAGTCGAGGAAAATTATTAAAACAAGTTCGGATAATTAAATCTGGAATTTGGATCTATGTTTTATATAATATTTTATTTAAATTAAAAATCTTACCTATGCAATTCCTTGGTCCCTTCGAAAATGGTATAAAAGAGTAGCTATGTTTGCCAACTAGGTTCGATGGTATAAAACGGTCAGGATTAAATATTTTTGCGTCAGGTCCCCAAATATCTTCATCTCTATGAATATTGAATATGTCAATCAATATTTGTGTACCCTTTGGAATTACCAAGTCTTTTGATATAGGCACATCTTTTGAACAATTTCGGGCGATAAGTGGAATGGAGGAGAAAATTCTTAAAGTTTCATTGATGCACATATCTAAGTAAACCAAATTTTTGAAGTCTTCATATTTAACATCGAATTCTTTGTCGGGGAAGATTGTAAGAATTTCTTCAAAAACTTTTTCTTGATATTCTGGATGCATAGCCAAAAGCATTATTGTTGAAAACATTGTCGTTGCTGTAGTTTCAAAAGCCTGTAAGAAAGTTATACAAATTGATGTAATTAAAGTGCCAAATTTTTGGACAACATTAAAGGAAAATGTTTCAAGCTTTTCTCTAGACTGTAAGCGATTCAAAAGTGCATAAGTCGAACGACCGACCGACAGACAGCGACACGCGACGTGACGGTTTTAATTTTGCAGCTTTTTTTCTATTTCGTGTGTAGAAATCAAAAAACAAACAAAAAATATCGCATCAAACTCAAAATTTTGATAAAAAAATGAAAAGAAAAGGTTTGGACAATTTTTTTTTTTTTAATTTGTGAAATGAAGTGCTAAATTGGCTTTTTGTGTTGACGTATATCAATTCTTAATCGAACACAAAAAACCAATTTCACAATTTTGAAAATAAAAATAGTCTAAACTTTTTCTTTTAATTTTGAGTTTCCACGCGATTTTTTTTTAAATATGACATAAATAATTTAACAGATTTCTGGCTTTCAAACCCAATATAGTACTTTGTTTTTAGTGTTGCCGTTGTCTTTTAATAATTTTTTTCATTTTATGTCACTTTTTTTTAAATTGACCTTACCATCTAAACGGGGCGAGATAGATATCCCAGTACACAAATCTGAGGATATATATTTTGCAGGTTTTCAAAATTGAAACTGTCAGAAATTAAAAAAATTTTGTTCAACTTCAAGTGCCCCCAAAAACTTCACACTACATTAGTTAAAATAACAACAAATATCGAAATTTGACAAGCAAAGGAGCACTGGATCCACCATATTCTATCGACTTTGATATATACCCCTAACACACGCCACGATCTACTTCACCGAAGCATATTGTCGGTAAGGTTTTTTGGTCGTGTGAAATGAAAATGTGTCGACAGAGCAGTGCGATCGCTGGCAGTCGAAGTAGTATGCCGATATGGCGTGTGAAAAGTAGCGAACTAGTTCGTCGACACAGTTTTTTATGTTGTTATTCGGTTTTTGTTGTCAACTAGTGTTGTTGGTCCCGTTAATCTTAAATTCACTGAATAGTTTTTTGATAATTTCATTAAAAGTATCTTAAAAACAAATAATAATGGAAAATGATCAAGAAAAATGTATTTGGACTCTAACGTAATAATTATTTTATTGGAAATAATTAAATACAACAAAATAGTTGATCAAATGGACAAAAAAGCAGTGCGACATGATCAATTATTTAAAATCGTTTCGAAGGAGCTCAAGTTAAGGAGCATTTACAAAACGCCAGAGCAAGCAAGGATAAAATTTACCATTTAACAGCTGATTTTGGCATATACTTCTACATCGATGTATTGGCGTGTAAATGCCCATAAAAAAACGAAATACTGTGTCGATGTGGTTGTTTGATATGGCGTGTGTGAGGGGTAATAGGTGCGCGGAACAGAACAAAAATAAAAACACTAATGATAGTTGCGTTTTATAGGCAATTTTATTTCTAGCGCAGTAAAATTTTCCTTGGTAAACAATAACAAAATCAAAAGTGCCGATAAATAAGCCAGTAAATTTGTGAATATAAAAGTGGATAAGGAGTGAGGACTCGATCCTTGAATGTCGGTAACGTAGTTTGTTTTTCACTCACAAAAGGACATGAGCACAGCCAAATAATTAATATAGTGGACATAAAAGTGTATATAGCGTTTTATTTAACTTATATTGCTGCGCTAGCTTTGAATTACCAATAAAACGCACCTGTGGCCTACTTCACCAAATTACAATTACAATCACAAATATGTACTTGTAAACAACAATTACAAATTTAAAAAATTAATTTCTGTTTCACAAACAACAAACAAAATTTCAACAAATTTGTAACATAGTAAAAAAATAGAGGAAATTTGTAGTTGTAATTTACAAATACAAAACAAATCCGTTTCACCGCTTATTTGCAAAACTTTGTAAACAACAATTGTATTCTACAATTTGTTTTGTTGTGTTGTGTAAAAACATAATTATGTACCTAATAATGAATAAACAAAACTAAATTTTTGCTGCAAGTTCATTTTTTTAATCAAAATGTTTTCTTTTTTTTTTTAATTTTGGAAAATTATTTTCCTACAGAAAAAATTAAAAAGTATACAAATGTTAGGAACTGCTGCCTCGAAGTCAATGAAAAGATTTTACTTTAGCCGGTACATGGGCTGTAAGCTATAATTTTCATTAAAAGCGAAAGAATCTTCACCTATTTTTTTTGCAAAATGGTCACTTATATCACTGTCGGTGGTAGAATGCCTTTGCCGTTAATACATAATTAAAAATTGAAAAAGTACAATTTGTAAATAAAATTACATACGAAATTTCTTCTGTAAGAATTTTTCAACTGTTTTACAAATTTGTAAAATTAATTTATTTGGTTAAACAGAAACTTACAAAATTTTATGAATTTTCACAAATTTGTACTTGTAAACTACAAACAAACATTACTGTTGGTTAAACAAAAATAAATAAATTCCCACAAATTTCCCTTTGTAAATTACAAATACAAATTTGTAATACAAAGATTTTGTGAAACAGAATAAATCGATTTTATAACAAATATTGTAAGAAATCACTTGTAAATTACAATTTGTAAGTTGGTGAAATAGGCCACTGATATTACCTTTAATATGTGTACTGTGGAATTACATACATATGTATATTACTTTTGAATTGTGTTGAATTATTTTTGACAAATAAAATAATATTGGAATGAAAAATTAACTATTATAAATTATCAATTATATTTGGATTGACGCATTTTACTTACATTTATAAATAGGTTCATATTTACTAAAGGCTTAATAAGTAGCTATTGCGCTGTGCTGTATTGTGTTGAACTGTCCTGTGTTTTTACCGGTGCGCTTTTTCGCACATTGCCAAGACCGCAATGGTTTTTGTGTGTGTCTGTGCATCTTAAAAATTATACGTAAACGTATCAAAAATTCTTAAAATGTTTAAAAAAAATAAATGCGTCTCATTTTGTTAAAAAATCCTTATCAGTATTTTTTGTTCATATCTCGACTTATTTTGCGTCAACTGGTCCATGTATGTACCTACTTTTAATTTGTCCAAACATTTCATAAAATGTTCCCTATTTATTATTAAAATCTGCTTAGCCACTTAACCCTTAAGTAGTTGCACATCGTGCATTTTTGCACTTTAACTTCAAAGAAACTTCAATTCCAAATTGCTGAAATTGCCTAAGATTAACTTAAGTTGTTTATCATTTACTCATCCTGACCCTTCCCTTAAAATAAGTGGAACATAACGAAATTTAATATCTACTTTCGATTTCGTGCAAACCAATAAGAACATAGTACTTTATGATGAACTTAAATACTTATGATGAGTTTGAGAACATGGGCCTTAAATATTTCCCCAGATTATGTAAATATTTATGCATACAATATATTATTTATACTTACTGCAAATACCATTATGTTTCCTTCTGATATAATATCATCGAATGTATATTCATTATTCTGATGGATTTTAATGACATGATCTATAAAAATATTGTGTTTAGGATTATCTTCTGGTACATTGTGTTCCAAAGCCTTTATTCTCTTCATAACAAGCTGAAAGAGAAGTAATTTTATTTTTTGTATCGGGTACTTGATTTTTTTAAAAAGTAAAAATCTTTAACAAAATTAATAATAAATTATAATGCATGATGCAGCTTGTTTAAAAAATAAAGAAGCACCCGAACTTTGCATATTGCCCTGGACGCATAGCCGTATTTATTAGATTCTTGACTATAATTATGCAGTGTCAGTCAAAGTATTTCGAAATAGTCGGAAATATGCTTTATTTATTAAACAAAATATTACATTTGTCAAAGTTTAGACATTCGATTCCATTCTAAAGTTATATAAAATGTTAAAGTGATCATAGCAACAATTAAAAATGTTTATTTATAACTTATTTTTATGCATATAAACAGAACTGTCATACATCGGAATGTATTAAGTCAACTCCATAATAAAAAACACTTCTCTTTTATTCTTCAAAAAAATTTAAAATACAAAAATATTCAAGTTTCTGTTAAAATTTTAAAGTTAAATTTACTATACTTACATCATAAGAAAGTCCCCGTAAAATTTTTTGTACTTCTAAAAATGGCTTGTGCATACTTGTTGCACGAAATATGGCGGAATTTGCAAGCAAAGGGTTTAACACGCGTTGAGTAGTCATTTCCAACATTCTAGAGAAAAAAATAATGAAACATTTATGAATTAACGGAGTATGTTTGTATTTAAAATACACAGGTCTTAAACTCTAAAAAAAAAACAGTTACATTTACTTAAATGATAATCATGTCGATTGTTATGAAGCTTGCAATACTAGATCCGCAGTGCAGTGTTCTCTTTTTCAACGATAAATGGCTGAAGGTAAGAGGGATACCACTGCACCGCGAATCACGTAGGATTCAATATATGTATTAAGAATTCCATAATAGGTATGAATAATTCCAAGATTTTTTTTTGTATGGAATCGGAAATAGTGGATCCGCAGTGATTCGCAGTACATATTGCACTCTTTTCTTTCCACGTGAAATTGATTAAGAGACAATAGGGCACTATACTGCGATTTCATTCCATTTCCCTAAGGTGGCCCCCTTCTTGGGGAAGTATCGTCACGTTAATAATTTGTGATTTGATTTGCTATGCATATATTAATTATTAGATCAATAATCCCAATATTTATAACTTGTAATATATCGCACACAAGTCTAGGATTTGCTTTCAAATATTAAAAAAAAATGTCAGTTACCTCAAAGTGACGATTTTGAAGTTTGTAAATTTGGTAAAGAGCTATATCGGTGATTAAACAATCGAGAAATGAAACAAACGTCACTTAGATTATTGCTCTCTCTTTATCTTTCCTTCTAGATGTGATAGAAACACTACCTTCAAAACATGGTCTGTTAGTTCTGACTAAACGAAATTGCGCAGTTTCGAAATTATTTTAAAATTTGTACAATTTTCAAAATCACCTCAAAACTACCCTAATTTCAATGAGTTTCCGTACAAAATTGGGTTTTATAACAGTTTATAACAATATACTATTAAAGTGAACAAACAGAACTATAAATAATGACACAATTTTCTGTATTAGCCGCGTTCGGTTGACAGTCAGTTAGGCTATCCACCTATCCCAAACATTATCAGATAGCTTGAGTTGTTATTGCATGGGCTGTTATTTCTCATAGGGTTACAACTACACAAACCAACAGGATAGCTTTTAATAGTTACCCGAATGCGCACATTGTTAATCTCATTGTTTTGGCAAAAGTATTTTAGCGTTTCGTTTTTAAAATACATAGTTCCAAAAATATGTCGAAAAGAAAATATAAAGAAAAATCTCTTGGGCGTCGACTAAGGAAGAGCTTTTTCGAGCTCTGGGATAAGATATATTGTCCAGTTACGTGGGACTCGTCATCGTCACATTTCACGAAATTGCTACTGCTCTGAACTGTATATAGGATCTGTCGGTCGGGTGAAGAAGTAAAATTAAAATAAGCTACTTTTTTGCTATGTCATTTCTATGTATTGGTAATTTTGTTAAATATAGACTATTTATTCAATCGGCTTTTTTATTTATTCGATTCACACAAGAAAGAAATACATTTAAATTTTTTAAGAAAATCATGGCGATTCTAACAGTCCTTTTTTTTTGACGTAAGCTGTCAAATGAAATTACGTCATTTTGAGTGTGAACACCTTGCGTAATTTGGAAATTAAGTTCTCAAAATTGCGCAATTTCAGGGAGTAGGAACATATTATTAAATCCGATTCCGAAACGTTGAGTGTTTGTTTTGTTTCGTCTGCGTAAAAAACGTACAAAGACTGTCTTCAGTTTTACAAGCGCTCCCTTTTCATGAGCCAAAATAGAGGGATGCAGGAAATATTGATAATCAAATGAAAACATTAAGATTCCACAAGCCTTAGTAGCGTTCTTCCCTAGGAGTATTGCTGTCCTTCGTTTTTGAATCTCTCCATTCCAATCCTTGGAATTACTGATGTCAAGACATTTTCCGGGCTACGAGAGCAGCAACCCCGAACTGCAACCAGTAACATGCAGCTCGAGTACAGCATATAAATACAGTTATATCGAAAGCAAGTCTCCAGGTCTAGATGGCATAATGCCATTCTGCTACATAAAAAAACTGTAAGACATAGCAGTTTCCTGGCTGGAGATGATTTTCAAAGGATTCCAGACACTCATATTAGAGATATACGGATTGGGCATCTGTTAGCAAACTATCAGCACGCATACATGAAGGGTAAATCTCCAGATACGACCCTTTATGAGGTTGTGCGTACAAATATGAAAACAATACATTTTAAAGAATTCACCATGGCTTCCTTTTAAGACATAGAAGGGACCTTTAACAATGTCCTAACCGACTCTACTCTTGAATTCCAAGTTGGCATTAGCATTTGGTGTACAGGACTACATCAGGAGATAGATAATATTCATGCTAAGAAAAAGACAGATTTAAGCTACGTTAGGTAATACAAGTTCGATTAAGCATGTAGGGGAACACCTTAATGTGGTGTTCTATCCCCTCTTCTATGGCCATGAATAAAATTCTCGTAAAGTTGTAGAGATGTGGGGTAAGGGCGATAGCGTATATGTGGATGATTTGGTAATATTGGTGTCAGGAAAGTTCCTTCCCGTGATCAGTGAGATCACAGAGATGGTCCTGAGTAAGTTAAGTAACTGACCCACTAGTTGTGGATTAGGTATTAAACGGAGTAAGACTGAACTGATGCTCTTTACTACCAAAAGTAAGATGCCCGCCTTCACTAAACAGTCAAACTCTTAAATCTCAAATTCGATCACTCCCGATATGTTTCCAACACCTACCGACTACTGAACTCCTACCCCTCAGTGGGGATTTTAAAGTTAAGTTTTTATCCAGGTAGGATTGGAAGGATGACTTCGTGAAGAGAGACTTTGACACAACTATTTCCACTGATGGTTCAACGATGGAGTGCGGTGTCAGTTAAGGACAGCCAGGCAGCCGTTGCTTGGTCAATGCCGGGCTGAGCTTTCGATCTTAAATCTTAACCTTGAGGTCACTCTGATTTGGGTTCCAGTTCACTGTGGCATTGAGGGAAACGAGCGGGAAGATGAACTGGCCAAGCAAGGATCATTCTTTCATAGCTCACTTGCGGAAAGAGACGTCAACATTCCTCTTGGAGTAAGGGAGAGCAATATTTTCTCAATTTTTCTCACTAAATCAAATCGTGAAGGTGGCACATTCTAACAAACTGCGTCATATCTAGACAGTGCCTACGTTCTGTAACTCTCACATCGAAAAAATCAGTCGAGAAACGCTGAAAAATTGAACAAAACTCATGTATTTTGTTTCAGTTTTCATCGTTTCTCGACCAATTTTATGCATGTGAGAATTACAGAACGTAGGCACAGGGTCATTGCAACTTCCTTCCTGCGCATTCCCCACATTTCCTCTGCACAAGTCTGGCCAAAGCGAGGTCATAATCATTTGGAAAAGCATTTTTCAATGACTTTTTCTTTAAATCGCTGCCGTATCCAGTTTTTATTCTTACCTCTCACAAAGTTCCAGATAGTTATTGCTTGATTCCCCGTCAAATTTTAAGCCCATTGTTGTAGCTAAAAATACATACAAATATACAGGTTAAAGAAGGCAAAACTTTAGTAATGATTTTCAAAAAAAAATTGGATTAAATAAATAAAATCTTAAGGCAGGGTCTTAAAATAAGGGTGGGTCGATGCTGAAATGTGTGAGATATTAACAAAATCTTTTTTATTTAAAAGGTGTGGACATCATTCAAACGTTCACGGTGGTACGGACCCAATAGTTTCAGTTTTCAATGCATGCGATGAGATGACCTGGATTATGTTGATATATAGTATATGTTAACCACTGAGCTTGAAACTGCACAATTTCGAGAACTCAATTTCAAAATAACGCAAAGTGTGTGAACACTTTGAAACAATTTCGTTTGACAGCTTACGTCAAAAATAATAGCATGTCAGAATCTCCATGATTTTCTTCAAGAAAATTAATTTCTTCCTTTTTTGCGTGAATTGAAAAATTAAAAACGAGTGCAAGACTATTAAAGCAACCGACTCATATAATAGAAATTTGACCTCAGAAAACACCACAAGCAAACGTCCAACGGGGTCAAATTGCATGATCTTTGTGGCCAATTCACGTTACCTCAGCAAGAGATAATCCTTGAAAACCCTCAAATCGTTCATGTAGAGTATCCATTGTGGCATTCTCAGAGTTGCACCTCTGGCACGTAGCACCAGTTCTTTTAAAACCATATATTATCGTTCAATTCGGGACAAAAGAATTTGGATATAATTTATCTGTTCTTGTGCACGGCGGCGGCGCGCGTGGCGACTGCATCTTTCACGGATGGCGATTATCTGGCATTCCTTTGAATAAGGTGTTGGCTGATTGCCTACCGAACGGTTTTCTCGAATTTAGCATCCATACATTGAAGATTCCTCGTCTCGCCTCCTCGTCTACTGTAAAATGGAACCACAACCTTTGCACTAACGAACACTTAATTCGTCATTTTAGTAATAAAATTTTATCATTTGAAAGTGCCTCGCAATCGTGTAACTCGGATTTCTCAATTTCTCATCAGTAAATGGATAATAAATAAACGGATTTCACAAATGCCTCCAAATCAACATGGCTTCCATCGCAGATAGACTGGTCAACATCGAACCGTCCTTATTGGAAATCCCTGTTTTACGGGAATAGATTCACAAATGGTGAGCAAAAATTCTCCACATTTTTTGTCCACTGAGTAACAAATATGCAAACTTGTAGATAGGTATATTTTAACGGCATGATTCTCAAGTATGTATGAACCTGGCTTTAAACCGTTACTTGTGAAGTGTTGCCAATTTATTTTGTTTAATTTTTATCCCATATATCCTCAAGGTCACATTACAGAAATTTTTACACATACAATATAACTGTGTGGATGTTTAAAAAGTAACCTAATATACTATGATAAATAAATTAAAAGCAGTCAAAATTCAATTATAAATATTGAATTTAAGTTAGCAGTAAGGTAGCTAAAATCCAACTTACCAATCGATGTCCTAAGCGAAAGATTGTATATAAATTCTTTGGTATTAATTTCACCACAATTAACATTTTGATCCAATTTCTCACAAAATTCGCCAATATATTTATGAAATAGTGGAAAGAAACCTAATAAAACTTTGTGGCTAAATGCAGGATTCAAAAGTTTCCGATGGTGATTCCAAGCCGGAGCTGAAAAATAAAAATAAATTAACAATAAGAGCCAAGTATACATACGAAGTAAGTTTTGAATAGCTTGATGCAACAACAGTGTTGTGTTCAAAGCTTATTCATAATAAAAAAAAGTTAAAACAGATTTCTTTTTCAAAAATTGCTTTTCTTTAATACATTATCACGACGACCTTGCAAAGAGGACTGCAAACATTGCACCCGTCAAGAAGAAAAGGAGATGATTGCCGTCCAATGAATAAGAACTGATCCCATTTACGGTTGGAGCAACGAAGAACTAAGGACTGCCCAACAAGAAGACCCGGATATAGAGCCCATTCATGCGGGGAAAGTACACCAAGAAAAACCAGAATGGTGTGACATCTCTGATAGAAGTCCGGGCCTGAAAGCATATTGGGCACAGTGGGACTCGCTTTATGTGAAAGAAGGTGTCCTTAGGCGTAAGTGGGAATCCTCAGACGGTAAGTCCTAAGTAATGCAGCTGGTCGTACCTCGGTGCAAGGAAGGCTTCTGGAGCTCATTTGGGAGTTAATAAGACTTTGGAAAATATACAACAACAGTTCTATTGGCTACATGCAAGACAAGACGTCGAAAAGCGGTGCCGAAAATGTGATACTTGTGCCACTAGCAAGGGCCCAGGTAGGAAGCTTCAAAGTAAAATACAATACAACGTGGGCACATCTTTCGAGAGGATTGCAGTAGACGTCGCAGGCCCATTTCCTGAGACCAACAGTGGAAACCTATACATTCTTGTGGTCATGGATTACTTCAGAAAGTGGCCTGAGGCATTTGCCATCCCGAACTAAGAAACTAAAACAGTTGCGGATCAGATTGTCTTCAATTGGGTGAGCAGGTTCGGCGTACCTATGGAACTTCATTCCGACCAAGGAAGGAACTTCGAATCTAACATCTTCCAGGAAGTTTGTTCGCTCCTTGGCATTAAAAAGACGAGGACAACGCCGCTTCGTCCACAATCTGATGGGAGGGTTGAACGATTCAACAGGACGCTAAAGGAACATCTTTTTAAGGTTGCCGCCGACCACCAACGAGATTTGAATAGACATATTCCATTATATTCAATGGCATCTTTGTATATAAAATCTATATTATCTATCTATTTTATATACAAAGATGGCATATAGGAAAGCAGTACATAGCTCGATAGGGCATACACCATCGGAAATCTTGTTTGGAACGACATTATACGACTGCCTAGTAAAGTGACGCGCGAACAACAACAACAGGATTTCAAGAAGGAGATCTCGTGTGGGATCTACAATCCCCATAGGCAAAAAGGACTGTCACCAAAACTCAGAACTGTGAAGGACCTTATACTGTTGTGAACAGAATTAATGATGTGGTCTACCGTATACAGAGAGGAGTAAGATGGAAGCTAAAAGAAGTTCATTGTGACCGGTTACGAAGTTATAATGGTGAAAGAAATGACGGTATTTTTCGGGATGATTAATCTAGAGAGGGGAGCAATGTAACGATGAAATCAGCACTTAACTACTTTTATCGAAAATAAAAACCATCTACGAAAATTCCCGAGAGAACGCCATCTCTGCGCTGACTGGAATAGCACAAATGCCCGAGTGGAGAGAACGCCATCTCTCTCTAAATGGAGGTGAGTTGACAGCTGGAATGGAGCTTTCCAGAAGGCTTTTGAGCTAGAGCTTTCGAGAGAAGTCTGGAAGCTTTCAGCTCACTATAAAAGGTGAAGCTTTTGAGCGCACAGGCACAGTTTATTTTTGAAAGCGATAGTGTAAAGTTCGAAGTTTAAAGTATCCGGAAGTGAAATTTAGTTGCATACTATTGAGATTGATGATTAATAAAATATTTAAAGTGAAGTAAAGTGTGGTTAATTTGTAAAGGAAATAATTGACGGTTGATAGTTAAAAAGAAATAAGTTTTATATCGAACCTTAGTAAAACGTAACAATATTATAAATTTGAAAGTTTGTTTGTCTGTCTGTTTGTTCCTCTTAATCTTCGCAAATACCTATGTAACTGATTCTAATGAGAATCGGTAGAGCGAGAGCTTGGAACATGAGGATGGACATAGACTACTTTTGTTTTCAAAATCTACAACAGTTTAATAAAAAAAAAGTTCAAATATAAAAATATGGGATAAATTGTTTGAAATGTCAGATATTCAAATAAAAAACTATCAAAAAACAAATACACAAGTATATTACAATCATAAAGTTATTTAAACATGCGAAGCAAGGCGAGCACAGACCTGCGAGTATGTAATAAAACGCTTTACCTAAAGCATAGTACGCTGCTGATGCGAAATGAAAAATTCTATACAAAAATGACGTAGCGAAATAACACTAGAAAAATTTCTTTCTGCAGCAGAGCTTCTGCTGTCCGTTCTGCGGTACGTTGTTTCTGCAATTGGCGACACTTTCAATGGGATTTTTTTCGCTGTGGTGCATTTCGCTATCGTGTTGGAGATTAACGAAAAATTTCATTTCGCATCAGCACCATACAATGCCTAAATATGTATATTTCACAGGGAACCAGCTTTTTCAAGGTTTGGGACTTTAAAGAAAAGAGTAACAGCAATTGTTTGGCACTATCAGAGATTCTGAAGAAAAAAGTTTTTAATAAAATGTTTGCTTTTGAATTTTTCATTCATAGTTCATAGTTATTTTATTGTAGATCAAGATACAAAAAGTCTTACATTTAAATAATATGTTTAAGGCCCATTTGCTGAAACGAAACTTAAGTATTTATGTTCAACTTAAACGCTTATGTTCTACATTTTCCTCAGCTTAAACTGTCACATAAGCTCTTATGTCGAACTTAAATATTTATGTTTCGTTTCAGCAAATGGGCCTAAGAGTTTTAGAACTTAACAATTTGTTCTTTTCAGCTTTAATTTAAGTTTTATATAATAAAAAAAAAATATTTAAGGCTATAATATTAAATTAAGGGAAACTTCTACAAAATAAAACCCTTATGTAATACTTAAAATCTAAATTGCACTTAGTTCTTGTATTAGACTATTGCCCGAGAATTGACATTTATATACAAAATCTAAAACATATTTAACAGATAGGAGCGCAACAAGGTTGACATTAGCTTTTTCGTGTAAATTCGATGTTGAAAAATGTTTGGGTAATTTTAGAATTATTTTTAGTATTTTGTTTAGCATGACTTGCAATTTCTTATTGTGACCGTCCGCGCAATCATACCAAACAGGTGCACCATATAACAAAATAGGTTGAAAAATAGTTTTTAGTTTGTTATCTATGCTAAGTTTTTGAATTTCTGCTTATGAATAGATAAAGTATTCGAATGTACATGTCAATTTTTTTTTAATAGTTACTGCAGTAAGTCAATTTTGTATGTTATATTATACCCAAATACCTACACTCATTTTCCCACTGTATATTAATATTGTAAAATTTAAGACAAGATGATGGAAAATAAGAGCTTGCTCTGCGACGTGTAAGAAAAACGGCTTGAGATTTAGTTGCATAAGCTTTGATTTTCCACTTCACACAATAATGTTCAATATCCTTAAGTAATTTTTGAAGGGAACGGGAAGACATAATTGCTAAGGGACTAACAGAGGATGAATATATTGCAGTATCATCTGCGAACATAGCCCAACGTGTATTGTTGTCTGTGATCTTAAAGTCTGCTACAAAGATATTGAATAAAATGGGCCCCATTACTGATCCTTGAATAACTCAAAAAGGGATATCCAGATTATCTGATCTAGAATTTCCAATAAAAACTGCAAACAGTCTGTCTTTCAAAAAACTTTTGATTATTTTAATCAGCAAAATAGGAAATCTAAAGTGTTTCATTTTATGTAAAAGCGCCTCATGCCAAACAGTATCAAACGCCTTCTCAATGTCCAACAAGACCAGCCCTGTAGACATTTTAGAAGCAAAACTTTGTTTTATATAATTTTTTATTCTTACAACTTAATGATTAGTACTATGGCCAGATCGAAAACCAAATAGCTGCTCTTGCAATATTTGAAATTGCGTTATGTGGTTTAAAAGATAGTTTTTAATTATTTTTTCAAAAATTTTACCAATATTGCTAAGGAGACTTATGGGTCGATAACTGAATGGGTCTGTCTTTGGTTTTCCAGGCTTTTTTTTTTTTTTTTGTTTAAACAACACAAACATATATTTGCCAGTAAGACCTAGGGTCTTATAAATTAGGCAATGTTAGAAGGAATAGAAGGATAGGATAGATTTTTGTTGGCACAGTGGACTGAGAAATAAGGTTTTGATTATCTCTTTAAATCCCAGGGGTGTCTTTTAGTTGAGGGAATATAGAAAAGAATGCTGCCTAGACTGGGGCTCGAACCCACACATTCAGGTTAGCAGGCAAGCACTACTTCCACTGCGTCGGGGCCACCCCCAACTTGCTTGGGTATTGCAATAACTTTTGCTTTTTTCCATTGAGTTGGAAAATAATTTAAGGTAAAACAGGCACTGAATATAAAAGTTAACAAAATAACTCCTTTTGTTGGTAGTTCCTTAAGATATTTGTTTTGAATTTTATCACAACCAACAGCCTTATTAGTTTTACTAGTCCTAATTATGTCTCTAACTTTAGTAGGAGTTGTAAGAAACTTATTTTCTAGACGGGATTCTGTATGTGATTTTAGGTATATGTACATATGTACTTCAATTTCTTAATATTAACAATAGTTGTATTTTATTTTTCTCCAGGTCTGATCCGGATTGGCTTTGCGTTCGAAAATAGGTGGACCTATTACAAAAACAACACAAGATCTAACTATGTTTTTGGATTGGATTTGCAAATCAATTTTTGATGAGGTTACTCATAGATAGCTACTAATTTAAGGAAAAGAAAAACCCAATGATTCATTGAAAATGAAAAAGATATGGATATTGTAACATATAACTCTGTTGTCACTGTGATCCTTTTTGTTGTATTATCATGATCGGGATCAGATCTGGAGGGCTAAAAAAACGTCAATAATATTTTGACACGAAAGGCGAGACATGTGATTGGGGATAACGACAAGATACGTGTCCAATAATCGTGTCATGTGATAGGAGTCAGGTCACGTCACACGCTTCGAACGCGTAACAATATGCGCCTAACCTTAATAACCTACATTCTTTATTTACTACATATTTTATTACTTTGATTTAAAGTCCATTTACGTACCTTTTATAGTAAGTATACCTGGCCCAGCTGTTTCGTTAATGACATCATAGAACTTAGATTTGTCAATGCAGTCTGGAGAGTTGAGAATTATTTCAGCTATTTTAGGATCCATTGTGTATAGCATTGGATATGGTCCCAACCAAGAAAAATACGATTTTACATTATTTTGAAGGGCGTATTTTGGAAGCACGTATAGAACATCTGAAATTTTTAAAATATTTAACATAAATATTTAACTGTGAATAATTAATTAACACAAGTTTCAGATTCAATTTATTTTGGTGTAAAAACTTCAAGGCCATCGCATTCAAAAATTGCAATAAATTACCATCGCATTCAAAAATTGCAATAAATTATTGATTCTATTATTTAAACATATTTTTTTTTTTATTTTGAGTTTTAATAGCCCAAGCCCACATAAAAAAGAAAATACAAATCTTCCACCAATTTACCTGCTAATTTAAAGAGTTTGTGTGCAATCCCAATTATTGGTAAGCCAATTGGACCAGGCATCTTTAAAGCAAACGCGTAATACTTCCTCCTTGACCAAAGGAAGTAGATCCAAAAGAGTGTAACGAGTGCAAACAAAGCAGCAGCGACCACCATCATCAACAAGTTACAATTAAACAATAACCCAAAGAATTTTATTTGCTTTATATTAACTTGATTTCTGTTAAACAACTTCATTTTTTTTTTGTAATTATTGCGTTCAACAGTGTAAACAATTCCCAATGACTTTTGAACTCAAAACAAAATGTAACAACTGTTTTTACTAGATTCGAGACGAGAAAATGAGGTGTCTTGTAAAGAACATATCTTATGATATAGTTGTTGAAATTATGTTAATTGTTTTTTATAAATTATGTTCAGTTTTTCAGTGCGATAATAAAGTTAAACCCGAGGTTACTCACTACATTAGGCGAGTTAACTTAAGATTTATGTACTGAACTGATTTTTTCATTAAGTTATCAATAGTATACTACTTACACTCCGCTCCAATTGAATAGAAACAAACTTTCTTTTAAATTTCAAAGCGTGTAGTGCATTGGTAAATTTATAAATCCAACTTTTTTTTTATGTTCTTTTAAGAGGAATCTATTGCGAATAAAACTGCATGTAGTATAAGAACAAGTAGTATAAGATTGATAACTAAAAATATAACAGCAGCATTTTTAATTGGCCACAATAACACGGAAAATGTAAAAAAATTACCATTTTTCATGGTTATTTTTAAGTGGGTACAAAAATTTTATAAAATGTAATAATTTATTCATCAATTAGGGGAGACTGGGTACGGTTGAAACAATTTTTTCTTCCTTCTTGCATCGTTCAGGGCATTGCTATTTAAAAGAATAGCCATTATAGAGTTATGTGAAATGAAAGATCGTGATTCCAACTATGAATGGGAAGTGAAGTGGGCTCTTAGTCTAAAAATGTTTTGATTTTTGGATAGAGATAGAAGACCAAAATGCAGAATATCTGCATAAATGTATATTATAGGAAATTTCAGGTAGGTACATAACAGAGTGTGTAACTGAATAAGATTCAAGATTTTTTTATTGAACATTTATATATACAAATTTGATTAACTTAAAACTATAAAGATACAATGAATATAATACATTATTGTTGGCACATAGGGGGCCTAACTTTATAAATTGACTTAAACTAAAAATAAAAATAGTATATATTTTACATGACATTCTTAAATTAAAAGTCGGTTGACTTTGATGTTCTTGGGGTGTTCCGTCCCGGTTGTCTGTGAATGTAACTGAATAAGGGACGAAAAACATTGTTCTAACGGGGGGTGGTATAGAATTTTTTGAAAAAGCAAGATATATAAATAGTGAAGGACTAGTTTCTGCGTCATTCTCTCTCAATACACATACACTTGACGCGAACGGTTTGTGAGATATTTGAGTTGTTTCAATAGTCCTGTGTTTCAACCGTACCCAGTCTCCCCTACAATTATGCGGAATTTTTTTAGTAAAAGACTAAAAATCTACCTGTAATTTGTATGGGAAATTTCAAGTGCTCTGTGGCACGTGTTAACGTTAATAGCCCTTCTACACTATCCCATCGAGTATTAACACATGTCAAAAAAAGTGGGATAGAACTAATTACGACTGCCAAATTTGTGTGAAGAAAATGTTTTCATATTATGCTTCCACACTTGCGTCTAAACAAATCAGTTCACCATAACCTCAAACCCCCAAGTGGGATAGAGTGTGTGATGGTTTTAGAACCAAACCAATCCAAAAAATGTTCATGTATGAACACATTCAAATTGTGTGAGATGAGTTGTCAAGTGTGTGTGGAATGAAATTTCATATTTTGTTTCCACGCACTATTATACTTGATTTACTTCCCACTTTTTTGACATGTGTTAATCCTCAGTGCGATAGTGTGAAAGTCCTTTAACCGATTTCAATGAAATTCTGCACTGAGTTTTTTTTTAGCTTCATCACTTCTAGGGGGGACAAATTCGAACGTTGCCAAAATAAGCGCCACCCTAACATAAAGTATAAGTCGTTTATTTTTAACATTCAAAGCTCCTATAAACAAAAAAAACAGATTTTGAAAATATTTAAAAAAAAAAAACAGAATCTACTTTACATCTTACTTCGTGGAAATAGGATCTTTGGAGCACCAAAATAACGGATTGAATTTAAAGAAAAACTTACTTCTGTTTTATATTCAATTTCCTCGAAAACTGGAAGACATATTAGCATCTGGTTTAAAGTCTTTGAATAAAAACGAACATCCATTAAAAAAAATAACGGTAAATTTTGAACAAGGTTAATTTGAGCACAATTTTTTTTTTCAAATAATTTGATTTAAAATAAAAATCAAAAAATACATTTGGCTTTAAAAAAAAGTCTAAGTATTGCCGTTGTTTTTTTTTTCTTTTAATGATTTTCAATTTTTTTTTAACTGCCCCTCCCGGGTAAATAGAGTAAAAAATCATATCCCCTGAAATATTTGTCTGGCTACGGCCTTGATAAATATCGATATAATCAAGCCTCTCTCACAATCAATTAGATACACTAACATGCCTACAATAAGTACCTTTTCACTTTTTTTTTTGAATAAAGATATGAAAATAAAATTGATAGATGTAATTAATGCCAGCGCCCTGGCTTCGAACGGGTTATAACAAATCAAAGCTTCACAAAAAATTAAAGAAGTATTATCAATTAATAGATATTTGTTTTTTTTTTATAGGTAGTTGAAAAATATGATCTACGCACTTACATAGATGTTAATTGCTGCAAAAATCGATTTAATGTATTTATTCAAAATAGCTTTTAACGGCCTTTAGTCCATGAAAATTGGCGTTTCGTCCCGGCGATCTCACTTGGACTCATCAGTTGACTAGTGAGGGCCTTGTCAATATGCAATTTCCATTGAGTTCAGTTCATCATGATGAGTCCAAGTGAGATCGCCGGGACGAAACGCCAATTTTCATAGACCAAAGGCCATTAAAAGCTATTTTGAATCAATAATTCAACAAGTCTAATTAAATAGTGCTAAGTGTTCTACTGGACTGATTTGCATTAGTATTTAATATTTGTATTATTAAAAAATCTTCGTAGATTTAATTTATTGTTTGCTTAATACATTGGTACAAAAAATATTTTTAAGGGAAATAGAATTTCATTTCAAATATACTGAACGTACCAAATCTTATTGTATCAATTACCTACACAATGTGCAATGTTATTTTTTTTTTTTTTTTTTTACAGTAGCTAAGCTATATATATGGCCTGTAGTAGTCCGTGGCGTAATGGTTAGTGCGTTGGACTGTTATGCCAGAGGTCTGGGGTTCAATACCAGCCGCTTCCACCTTAAGTTTTTTTCGGAGCTACTACCTCTTGCGAGGAAGCGACAAATCCTCCAAGAGTCTCTCTTGTCATAGAAAACTGCCGCTTACCTTAGCCGTTTGGATTCGGCAATAAAACTGTAGGTCCCCTCCATTCCTGCAGACACGCACACAGGAATGGTTGAGAGTTGTAAGTCACTAGGCCCTGGTTCTTCATGAGCCGTTTGTGCCACCAAATTTATTTATTTATTTATACATAATGAAAGCCAAGCTAAATTTTGAAAAATATCTCTTTATAAAATTATCTTTGAAGTTCATCCTTTAATGGTCATATTATTCAGTATTCACATTTTTAAAGCTTGAAATGAAACTAGTTTTCATTAAAACTAGTTCTGTTTTGAGTTATGTCAAAAAATGTTTAAACTAACTTAAAAAAACAATCGGTATTTTTCATTTCTGGAGATGAAACCAGTTCAAAATAAATTTCTCTTAACTTTAAAACTAGTTTTGTCAAAGTAGCTGGTCTTAATTTGACAATAAAAATTTTACAAAATAAAAGAAAAATTATTTCTGTTACTTTCAAACAAAAAAATAAATAAAACCCTTTGCGTTTTTGATTGCTGGCCTCAACTATCCCAATAAAATGCAGGTAGTAAATCTTTTTATCAGATTTTTTTTTTCACGTTCTTTTTTTTAAATTGTATTTGGTAAATTTCAAACGATATGGGCCGTCCACGAGAACAAAGTATCATTCAGGGTAACGTGCAGTATTCTAAAAAAAATTAAAGGCGACAAATGGACCCAACCGGAATTGGAAACCCTAGCACCGCTATGCGTCTCACATGGGAGGAGTGGAATTTTTTCTAAAGAGACAAATAAAGCCACGACCGCAAAAAAGGACACGCAATGGATTACTGTCCAGTCTTTATTCAATTCGGTAATGCATTCCATGCGCTCTAGCACAAATAATGAGTTTTCTTTTTTCGGTCCAATCTTAGATGCATCCATCACGTGATAAATCTGCACTACTGGCACGCTTCAAATATATTTTGATGAATTTGCGGAAGGAGAAAGCTCGAGAACGCCGAAATAATGTAACAACTGGTGGTGGGCCTAGTGCTTTAAACGAAGAAAAGATGCCGTTTGAAGTTACCGGGCCAATGTTGGAATTGGCCAATTTGTTGGGG
This sequence comes from Epistrophella euchroma, assembly GCA_947049315.1. Taxonomy (NCBI): domain Eukaryota; kingdom Metazoa; phylum Arthropoda; class Insecta; order Diptera; family Syrphidae; genus Epistrophella; species Epistrophella euchroma. The sequence continues at coordinate 122,974,422 of OX346246.1, forward strand.
AGTTTCTATTTGTGGATTGGATGTTTTCGGCTCAGATTTTCCATTTCTGTTGACTGACAAGACATCCACGAAATCTTTGAATGAACCAAATGACGAAACACAAGCTGTAGACGGAAAACATGACCTACAGTATTCTTTCGAACACACCATGAAGGATCATTGGGACAATCTAGTAAATGATGGCATAGGAATCGAGAATAATCATTTTGTCAGCAAAGCTGAAAAAGCACCCGCGAACGACCCACAACCACATGTTGAATCTCCTGGCACCAAAATAGAAACAATATATTCGGATATCGTGGACTTAATCACAACTTCAATTCCCAGCCGAATGCAGTTCTTTCCGACATCGTTTCAACGTCGTCCTACAAAGCAATTCTACGAGATTTGTCCGCCGAAGGAACCACCACGGACATGTTAGAAATGCGAAAGGAATACCTAGCCGAAAGGGATCGGCGCGAGAAAGAAAAACATGCAGCAGAAATGCACTTAGAGAAGGCAAGAAGTTGGAAGAAATGCGTCAAATTGCTACTGACCGACAAGCCGAGTGCGAACGTCGCACCGAATTGCATGCGATGATATTAAGGCATAAAGAAGCCAATTTTAACCACCAAAAAGAGGTGATGATTGCTGCACGCAATGCATTAGCGTGCTCATCACGGGTCAGTGATTTCATTGACAATGGAAAATACTGGTTGTCTGTCAGTGGATGAAACCATTATGGCATCAACATTTGTTGCCAATAATTTGAGATCCGAAACATAATTTTGTGAAAAAAATCTTGTCAAGCTAATCATGTATCATATTCGTAACACAAATGTTGCAGCACTTCATCCCGTGCTGATTTTCTGGTCAAAATCGGACGTTCCTGGTCTTCAATATCTTCAAAAACCAGGTTCCCTTCTTCTGAATTGATTGGAAGTGCCAACTCTGCATCAACATCAATCTCTCCCTCCTCTATACAAATATTATGCAAAATTGCAGCCGCAATGATAAGTTTCTGGGCAGTTCAGTCCATGTCGAAGTGCCGGAAAGCGGCGTTTCAGTAAACCGTACTGCCGTTCTACGACATTGCGTGTGCGTATAAGCGATGTTTTATACCGATGCTTAATAGGGTCTGTAGCCAATTTAGGGTGACTTCTTGTGTATGGTATGGCCAAATAATGAGTGTTTGAATACCCTGAATCACCGCACCAAAATGTATTGGCCGAAATAGCCGGTTTCAAAACGTAGTTTTAAATTGGATGCAGATAATATTGTCGAATCATGACTTGCACCCGGCCATCTTTCCACAATATCCAAAACTTTCAAATTGGCAGAAAATACGGTCTGCATATTCAATGAAAAGTATCCTTTTCGGTTGCGAAACGTTTCAGCCTATTTTGGAAAAAAACATTGTTGTCAAAAATTTCAAAATTAAGTACTTGTAAGCCTCCTGGTGACAATATCTTGACAAGTGTGCAGTCTGTGAATGAAATGCTAATGCAGCCGCTTGTCGTTCCGCTTGAGTCTGCGGCATTTTGAAAAATGTGGGGACGAATTCCAGCAACGCGTCGCATACTTTAGGCAAATATTTGCTGACAGTTGGCTGCGATACTCGCAGTTCATCCGCAACATTCTGTTCAAAGCGTCCCGAAGCCAGGAACCAAAGCAAAATCATTAATTTCTGCTGAGGGCTAAGATATCGAGATATGGCCAGTGAATTATAAATTCCTTTGAGTTCTACGTCCCTATACAAATTGATTTAAAAACATCTCTACGTCCAGCATTTTTTTTTTGGTTGAAAGCGTTACGATTGACTCGGATTTAAAGTAAAATTATTTTTTTTTACCATAAATCATTTGGTTTTGTTGTTAAAAAAAGAGTATCATTTTATGTTCATAGAGTAAAACCCGCTTAAGAGAAACCTGCTTAAGAGAAAAACTAGCTTATCTGAAACACTTTTTTCATCCCCGAGTATTTTCGACCAATTATCTTTAAAACACTCCGCTTAAGCGAAACCCGCTTAACTGAAAAACCCGGATACCTGAAATATATTTTTAGTTCAATTTTATATTTTTCATTGAAAAAAACTGTCTTAAGTGAAAAAAAAAATTGAATCGCACAGAACGAAAAATTTGCTGAATGCTTTCGTTTCTTCTCTATTTTTCACACCATTTTCACCTCGAAAATGACATTTGAATTTCTGCTTATTTAACAAACGTTTACATTTACATTTTATAAACAAATTGCTTTGTCCTCTTAAACATAAATCCAAAACAACATTTCAAATAGCTCAAGAGGTATATGTATTTTGACATTTATTAAAAAGAAAACTACATTTTCATAATTTAAAGACAAATACAATTGTTTCTAGCATTATTTTTTTTAAGATCCGCTTAAGTGAAATTTTTAGATTTTCATTTATATTGCGTTGTTGGCATTTTACTTCCCTTTTGCTTGAAAGAAGTATACAAAAAACGTACAAGATTGATCCTCTTATAAAAAAAAATTATTGGCAAAAATAAAATAAAATATTAATTGCTCAAGCACCTTAAATAGACAAATTACTTTAAGTACTGAAATAGTTACTATTAAAAATTAATACGGCAATACTGCACTTTGAATGTATTGAAAACATTTTGACAGTTCACTTTGCGTTTTTTCATTTGACAGCAACTTTGATGGAAATTGTAGTAGATTCAAGGAAAGTGTGGGGATCTTTTTAACCAGAAGGTTAAATTGTTTATTGGTAGGATTCTATTTAAGCTCTACACTTTTTTTTAACCTTACATTTTTCTAATAGTCGACATTAGTGATTAGTAAGGCTCTATATGAACGTAGAGAAGTTTCTATGGGGACGTAGTACAATTTTCATTTAATAAAACTTTTGAATCATAGGTATGTGATTCTTGGACGTAGGAATCGCGGGACAAAATAGATTTCATATGTTTGACCCCGACAAAATAAAACGAAACAGACCCAATTGGCAACAGTGTTGTATATACCCACCTCTTCTTTCCTTATGCCTGTTTATTTTTAATGTATTTACCTGTCTCATTCCTTTACACTGAATTTTACACTACCTTTACCATTTGCAAAAGGCACAACGCCATCTAGCCGCTATATTAGAACTATTTTTTGGGTCATTGAATGAAACCCCGATAGAAACCTAGATCTTGTGTTGTTTTTGTTCTACGTGTTAAAAGATAACCCCGACCCAGACCCGTGTATTATACGACGAAGCTTTTAAGATTTAACTTTATGAAATGAAACTATTTTTACGGGGTCTTTGGCAGATAGATATATTCAAAAAAAAAAACAGTGATGACATACTTTTTTAGCACCTTAACAATGTTAATTGATAATCTTTTCATCACAAGTCAAAAGAAAATATATTCCTTCATTTTTTAATAGGTTTTTATTGAATAGTAATAAAAACCAACTTAATATACAGAATAAATTATTTAGAATGTAAAAAAACTGTGACAACATTAATAAAGAAACAAAGTTGCTGTTAGAGTGTTAGACGACTTCGAAGCTTGAACCTAGATGCAGCTCTTATAGTCGGAGAGCTACTCGCCACTTTGACTAACCTATACTACAAGGCTACAACTTTGTAACTAGGTAAGTACAAAAACAACAGTCTGGAAGGGTTTGAAAGCTTACCTACATTTACAACGCTTAAAGCCGAAAACAGATGTGCAGCTTTTTCCTCATGCAGCGAATTTAGAGATAGAGATATCATGCAGCAAAGGCTGCATGCAGAGCCTGGAATATGTCAGCCTTCATAAGAACCTGTGTAAATTTATTTTCGCTGCATTGGAAAAAGCTGCACATCTGTTTTGGGCATAAGTTTATTTATAATTTACTGTATACATTCCAATTCCAACAATGAATGACAAAAATTATTCCACACGGGTCTGGGGGTCGAATGTGCTTGCCAGACGAGTCTTAAGTTTTTAAAGATTAATAAATATGGCATTGGCTAATTTGAGAAATTTGTTATGTACAAAGCTTAAATTTGGTGTTTGCTTTATTCGTGACCAGATAAGTCAAAAAATTATGACCTGCGAAGTTTTCCACAGTTCTGGGGTTGCCACCTACTTTTTTTCTAAATTGAAATTAACTATAAAAATTAACATACCTACTTTTACAATGTTGATTGTTGAATATTTAAAGACTTATGTATGTATGTCTTCTTAAACATGACAAAAAATGCCAGACGAGTTTGGTAGACAAAAGCAGCTTGCCAGACGAGCATTAAGTTTTTAAACTTTAAGAATATCATTGTTGAGCCATAAATACAATTCGTAAACTGAGTATAAACTTTATTCATATCCAATTAAGTCAGCAAATTATGATCTGGAGCTTTTTTTTGCCACATATTTTTTCCAACATTTAAAAAAAATTAACAAAACTAAAGCAGCTATGTTTATAAATCTGATTTGTAGGGGAAGGTTTTCAGTTTTGGCAGCTATACAAAATTTGAGAGTAAAAAAAAAACGATATTTTCTTGTATGTAATACCAAATTTTTAAACCTTATCTTCGTATTGCAGGCACTTTTGCGACCGTCAAACTCGTATGTGTTTTTAAATACAAATTTTATTTTATTCAAATCTCTGGCTCAACTATGATATTCTTTAAAAACTTAATGCTCGTCTGGCAAGCTGCTTTTGTCTACCAAACTCGTCTGACATTTTTTGTCATGTTTAAAAAGATTTACATAAATAAGTTTTTAAATACTCAAAAACCAACTTTGTAAAAGTAGGTATGTTAATTTTTATAGTTAATTTCAATTTAAAAATGAGTAGGTGGCAACCCAAGAAATGTGGAAAACTTCCCAGGTCATAATTTGTTGACTTATCTGGTCACGAATAAAGCAAACACCAAGTTTAAACTTCGTAGGTACCTAACAAATTTCTCAAATTAGCCAATGCCATATATTTATTAATCTTTAAAAACTTTAGACTCGTCTGGCATACACATTCGACCCCCAGACCCGTGTGGAATAATTTTTTTTCATTCATTGTTGTTGGAATGTATAAACTAAATTTTAAATAAATTTAAGCGTTGTAAAAGTAGGTTAATTTTGACCATTTTATTTGCATTTTAAATAATTAGATGGCAAACTTTCGACCGGGACAACCCTTCCAGACTGTTGTTTTTGTACTTACCTAGTCCCAAATCAAGCATACCTACTTACTGTAACCTTGTAGTAGGTTAGTCAAAGTGGCTAGTAGCTCTCCGACTATTAAGTGTTGCTTCTAGATTCAAGTTTCAATGTCGTTTAATAGCAACTTTGTTTATTTATTACTTTTGTCATAGTTTTTATACATTCTAAATAATTTATCATGCATAATATCAATACAAAAATGATTATATTGAATATAAACGCTTCATCAGGAGAAAATCACAAAAAGAGAAGGTGTGAAAGCAGTGAATGAAGCAATAAAATCGCTAAGATGGTTTTTATTACTATTCAATAAATTATACCTATTAAAAAAAATGATTGTATAGCGCTTTTCAACATTCGTACTACCTCTAGCAAAATTAAGTACCTTTTGAAGAATGATTTGTTTACAGGTATTTATTTGATAAAGAACACTAACTTAATTTTATTTGTGATTAATGATTATCAATTAATATTTCACAAGATCCTAAAAAAAGTATGTCATCACTGTTTTTTTTTTGTTTTTGGATATATCGATCTGCCGCCGCGTAAAAATTTTTCATACAGAAATGTAAAACTTATTTTATCCATTTACGTAATGAAATAATCATCAACTCAAATTTCAATTATTATTTATGTACCTTCTTCTTTCGCACTCTGTCTGATACCATTATTTTAAAGAAAAAAAAAAACAACGGCAATGCATACACTTGCCTTTTTTTAAAGAAAATTTGCTTAAAATAATCTTGTTCAAAATGTACCCTTAATTTTTTGAATGGATGTTCGTTGTTAGTCATAGACTTTAAACCAGATGCTTATATGTCTTCCAGTTTTTGAGAAAATTTAATATAAAACAGAAGTTAGTTTTTCTTAAATTCAATCCGTTATTTTGGTGCTCCAAAGATCCCCGCCTGGAAAAAGAATCTAGTTTTCAATGAGGCCCTGAAAAGTTTTTCATAGTTACTAACAAGGGTCTAGCAAGGGTTACAATAGGCATTCGCTAGGCTCTCACTAGTTATGAACCTTTTTGCCTCGACAGTTAAATCTTGTCTAAGCCCTGACCAGTTTCAATTAATCCCAGAAAATAAATTAAATGATTGGTATGAGAATTGGTAACATGACGAATTGGTAACATGACGATGGACATAGCCTATATTATAAAGTTATAAACTTTGTTGGTTTGTATGTAGGGGGTATAGTCTTGAACTACTGATACTGAACCGACTCTATACATATCTTTGGGGTGTTGTCTCCATGTTGTGTGTGTATAATGAAATAAAAATTAAAATTAAATTATTAAAATATAATTTAATTTTATTATTATAAAGTAAACTTTGAAATTATCACAACATTAATTATTAATTATATAAATTATAAAAGCGACGCATTTCTGATATGTTAATCCCTCTTCGGGCTTCAATTTGTTGAACTATGATGTTAATTAGCCAAGTATATTTGTCTATACATTCCAAAAACATGAAATTCTTAGACTTGATAGAGATATAGTCCTTTTTATAATAATAAAATAACTAAAGAATTATGAGAGCTTGTGGAGCGAAAGCTTGGAAAACGACGAAGGACAATAAGGTTAATTTACGAAAAAATGAATATTGTTATTAGAGTTTAAAACGATCCTTATTTTATTAATTTTCATAAAATGTTTTCACTAGTTAGTTACTAGCTAGAGCCTCATCAGCACTTAATTTAATAAATATTCTCAGCGAGGCATTAAAGGGGGTCTGTCATGTTTTCCTCGTCTAGATTTTCCTTACCGAAAACTACCCAGGGCCTTGTCTAAACTAGCCAAAAACTTGCCATTTTTCCAGCCGGGTCCTATTTCCACCAAGCAAGATGTGTAAAGTAGATTTTGTTATTTTCAATATTCTCAAAAACAAGAAGAAATTTAAAAATTTGATTTTTAATAGGAGCTTTGAATATTAAAAACCAACAAAACTACTTATACTTTGTCCACTAAAAATGTTTAGTATAATCTGAAGCTAAAATTAATTATTTTGCGAGGTAGTTTATATTGAGCAATAGTATAAATCATGTGCAGTGGTGTAGCGAGAGGGGGGAGGCAAAGGGGGCACAGGACCCGGGTGGCACTTTGCTTGGGGGCGGCAATTTTTCAAAACATCCGGGCGGCACTTTGCTGCAATTTTTCTAAATACGTTAATGTAAATGGTTTTTGTATGTTATGTTTTTATATTTTCTTTTCATTCCGATACATTTTTCCGTGGATAAATTTTATCAGTCCAGATAAAATATTTAAAAGTTTTCGAGCGGTAACACTGCTTTCACATTCAGTAACAATAAAGCTACATAATGTAAATACAAAAGCTCCCTCATTTACTTCAACCAAAATTTTCAAACATTTCATTCGACTATTTCCGAGCCACCAACAGTTTTTTTTTCGTTTCACCATTGAAAATAAAACTTTATTCAAAGAACACTCAGTCACACCCAGTAGAACAACAAAGTCAGGTGTAAGCTTACTTGCAACAAATTGTAATTGTGAAAAAATATACTGTCCTTTTCGGAAATACACTATTTCCTTTTGAGCTGAAAGTTGCTTGTGTGTCCATAGGACGTAGACGTAGGTACATAATATAAAAGATTTTCGCCCCATGGCTTTGCTGTCGGCAATGATACACGTTTTTCTCCTGTTTTGTTGTTGTTGTTGTGTCTGAGATGTGTATTGCGCCATGAGGAAGTGTAAAGTACAATGATAGACAACGACTCTGATTTGGAACAGTAACGGCCATATTATTCACATTGGATTTAAATTGGATTTTAGTGAACTTAAATGTAAGTGGATTTATTCAATCCAAAAATATAAATCCATGTCCATATTATTTACTCTAATCCATTTTTTTATTTTCTTTTTAATTTTTCAATTTTTCTTATTTTGCAACTAGAATGTATTTATTTTTAAATCCTATGTATGAATAACATTTATTTTTGAGCGCAAAAACCAAACATTCGAGACTTGTGACGAATATAAATTGGGTTTAAATCTGGATGTAAATACTTAAACTGTCCTCCGGAGAACAGTTTAAATTCAATTAGATTTATTAAATCTGGATTTAACTGCGGATTTAATGAGTGAATAATATGGACTTGGATCTAATTTTTGGATTAAAATTAATTTACATCTGGATTTAAATATTAAACTAGTGAATAATATGGCCGTAAATGATTGTTTCATTCTGTGTGTGTCCTCTGCAAAGCTTTTATGTTTGACACTTCTTTCTTATGAGCAGATTTCGTATCTTACTCAAATCGGAGTAAATTTACTTCAATTTTACGAAAGAAAATAGATCCACTTCGTTACTCCGTTTTTTTTAAGATTTAGGTAGGTAATAATTTTTTTCATTTAAAATTTCTGTGGTCAAACCACATGAAAGGGAATGACCACTGTGTTAAAAAATTTTTGCAACCAGCTCTGACTCTGAATTACTAAATCTAAGATTCTTTTCTGTTCTGAAATGAAGATTTTATGTGGTGTGTGTTAAAATAATTTTTTTTTGTTAAATTAAAAATACGGTAGCTGTTTCACTTTGTTTTTTTTTTTTTTTTTTAACAGCAAACAAAATTAAAGGCCCAGAAAAAAATTGCTAAGAGTGGCAAAATTGGCTCTGCCCCGGGCGGCAAAAACCCACGCTACGCCACTGATCATGGATACGTGGATCAGATATTTTAGAAAATTTAAAGCCTCCTATGTTAACCAGGTCGCTGATTTATGGTCTTTTCGATTGGTATCGGAATGACAGTTCTCTTCTGAAAAAAAGAGAAGTTTCACACGTATTCACACGTACCTAATTGTTCTTCCGGATAACTAATCGAAAAGGTCAGGGTTCACTATTAGAGTTTGTCAGTTTAATAGTAAACCAGGTTAATTTAACCAGCGCAGCAGTTTCATATTTGATGATTATGATGTTAGGTAGTTTAAAGCTTAGAAGAAGTCGTTTAGATTTTTCAAATAAGTAACTTGTGTTGATTCAACACGATTAACCTTTTTGAAAATCAATACAGCCATAACTACATAGACCAAAAAAGTGAAAAAATACAAAAGTAAGCTTAAATTTTGGTTTAAAAATGAAACGTGTACATTCTTTTTCACAAAACATTTGTGCTAGCGGGAAAAAAATATTTTTACTTTTGTAATTTGGCAAAAAGTGGCCAATGTAGTTAAGGCTTAACCTTATAATTGACTCTGTTTAATTTTACCCAATGTTTTTCCTGCATTTTGTATGTATATTGTGTGGTAACCCCAGCACACCTGAATTCCACTGTTATAGGTAGGAAGATAAGCTCAAAGAAGACAAAGGTACTTGTTCTTCTTTAACACCTACAGAATAACTGTCACTAACATGGACCGCAAACTTAAGATCGTTTGTGTGTAGTTTTGGGCAGAAGAAAGTACACACGATATAGTAAAATACTAGGTACTTCTTCCTGATAATTTTGGTCCAAGAAAATCTTTTTTTGAGCCATTTCACATACAAAATTCCTACACCCCTCACCCAATCTGGTAAAAAGACAAAACGACAAAAAAACGAATAGCGTTATCTTTGAGAGAATTTTATAAATTGAACAATTTGGGTAAGTTTTGACCGATCTAACTTTTTGTGATCTTTATTATTGGATTTTTTTTGGTAGTAGCCCGTGGCGTTGGACCAGAGGTCTGGGTTCGATACCAGCCGCTTCACCTTAAGTATTTTCCCGGGCTACTGCCTCTTGTGAGGAAGTGACAAATCCTCCAAGAGTATCTCTTGCCATAGAAAAGTTCCACTCACCTTAATGCGGTTACGTTCCGTTTTGTTCGCAACATTGAATTTGTGTGTATTCAATATTTTGACAGCTATTCAAGCTCCGGCTTCGGTTCCATTTCCGTCTCCGTCTCCGTCTCCATTATGTTCAGGCAGTTAGCCGTTCGGATTCAGCAATAAACTATAGGTCCCCTCCAGTCCTGTAGACACGCAGACAGGAATGGTTGAGAGTTGTAAGTCACTAGGCCTTGGTTCTTCATGAGCCGTTGTGCCACCAAATTTATTTTTTATTTATTTATTTTATTATTGGATATAGTGGCAATATAGTGCATTATCACCAATATCTTAAAGGCGAGTTCCATGATACAATGAGAACCGCTGTAGACTTGAACACGAGTAAAGTTGGGTATAAGCTGTGGAACGAATAATGGGCAAACATATTACTGACACTTTTTAAACGTCAATCACATTAAGAAGCCACGGATCTATTATAAATTATTATCCAAATTATCAAAAAGTGGCAGAAATGTTTGCCAGGTTCTTTTCTTCTCTCTGAGATAGTTTCATTTCCACTCCTCAAAATTTGCCAGATTGCCCAAAACTGCCCAAAAAAGTCTTGAAGTTAATTATATCAAAAGTGATGCATACCTTACGAGAACAGCTTTGATTTTATATTCGTGAAGACAAGTAGTTTCATGGAAAGACAGTGCAAATTTAAATTTTTTAAAATTTCGTTAATAATAATTGCCACGCTAAATAATTATTATTTTCGTGTTTTGTGGCACAATTCGCACCTAACACATATGTTTTCATTTTTTTGCACATGTGCCTTATGAAAACTTGAGCCATTAAATTTTATTTGGTTTTATCTGAAATAAAATATTTTAGTATGGTGAATTTTATAAATATCTATTATTGTTATAAAAGTAGTAAAATAAAACAACGCACAATAATGGGCTACATTTTAAGACAGTTTATTTTATTCATGTTATTATCAATATCTATTTTTTGACAGAATTTTACCTCCTATGAACTTCTAAAAGTGGTAGATTCACGTAACGCAAAGTAATGTGTTCGGCACATCTTAAATCTTCAAACTTGAATTTAGTTGTAAAGCGATATTTTCGTAAAGTTTGTGCCAGTGATATTTTCAAGAATATTCTTGCGTATTGCCAACCTAAAAATGAAATTTTTATAATTAACGTAAGCAGTCGGTTCAAAAGTATAATGCACTATTAAGTAAGATTGAATTTAAAATGGGGTTTTAAGGCCCTCCCAAACCAGCGCAAAACATTCGGAGCGAATATGAGACTATATAAAGTGTTGGGCAGGTGGACACTCTCTTTAATCACCATGTTAATTAATTTAGAAAAACAAACGTTTCGTCGTCGTGCCGAATGTTTCGCGTTGGCTTACGCCACAACTATCCACGTTTATATGTTATAATTATGAAAAAGTACATACAAGCATTGAAAGTAATGTCGAACTCCTTTTAACAAAAGAATCGATTTGTTTAGAAGAAAAAAATCGATTTTTCAGGACAATTTTCTTTTATTGAAAAAAAAAATCGATTGTTTAGAAAAAATTTAATTTTTTATTAAAATGAATTCGATATAAGTAAAGTACAATATATCTTTCGCGTTGCTATGTAAGCATCACAGAAAGTGAAAGGAGCTAATGGGATCAATCGGCTTGAGTTTTTTAAAATTATACATGTTCTACAAGTCCACACAAATTTATTTGTCAGGACATGCTTACAATTCTGTTAGTCATTTTAGCTAACTAAACCGCCAACCGAAGTCGAGGAATATTATTAAAACAAGTTTAGATAAGTAAATCTGGAATTTAAATCTATATTCTATATAATAGCTGCATTTTATTTTCCCGCAGATCTGATCCGGATTGGATTTGGAAACATAAATACAAGTATTACAAAAACAACACAGGATCCAGGTCTGCCTTTGGATTTTGATTTCAAAATCTATTTTCTGAACACTTTCCTAGATATATTTTAATTTTATAGGTTTGTACCACTGCTGAGATTTACAGAAAAACCTCAATAAAATTGAAAATTCTCGAAATCAAACACATGAGTTTTTTTTTCATTTAATACAGCCGACGCGTCGCAAGGTACGGAAAAAATACATAAAAACTATTAACTTAATGGAAATTAAACTGAAAAAAAACTGCTTCATTTCTAAACATTCGCTCTTCTTTAAAAAAAATACATGTACTTCTTATGGGAGTGATTTTATCGCAAAAAAAAAAATTCTGCTGACAAGTTTTTTTTTATTGAACTGTAACCCCCAGTTTAGACAAGCGAGTAGAACTAGTAGGATTTGTATCGTAGTGTTAGTTGTGTTAATGTTTGTGTAACTAGTAGCTCATTGCGTGTTCGATCAACTAGTATAATAATTATTTCATAAATATTCAAAAGGAAGATATTTGAAAAAAAAAAATTAGAAATAGGTATTATCAAAAATGAGAAGAAGTTCAAAATGCTGAAAAAGAAAATAAAAAAATGGATAAATCCTTTTAATTGTTTTTGTATTTCTACGACACGACAAATTCAAATCGTAAATCTGCAAAAAATATATTTCCAACGAAAAATGTTTCTTCGATTGAAACGGAGAACAAATACTGCACAAGTTTAAAAGGGAAAACAATACACAAACGTCAAATCACTAGCAGGCTAATTAGCAACCAACTCGCAGGCAAAAATATTATGCTATTAAAGCTACTAGTCGGCTCTTTCGTGTACGGATACACATAAAGGCTACTAGTTCTACTCGCCTGTCTAAACTGGGGGTGAACTATCCCCAGAAATAAAAAAATTATACTCACCACGGTTCTTTTTCGCGCAAAACAATATCAGTGACATTTTTTTGTGCAAAAAAAATATAGTTTGTGCTTACACGATGCCTCAAGAGTTATGACTCTTTATGAACCTAAATGAGTATGAAAGAGACAAAATATCAGATAGTCATGACTCTTGAGGCACCGTGTAATATTCGACTAAAAACAATTTTGTTTCACCACAGATATTTTTTTTTTCCGGAAAAAAGATTTTTTATTTACCACAATAGTTTTTTTTATTCAAAATAATTGTATACTAGGCTTAAGATACAAAATATTATTTCAAACAAGATTTGTGAAAATTTTCCTTCTGTCAATTTTATCGTGCAAATAAAGCCAACTGTGAGAACTAAATAAATTTATCATGATCTGATCCGGATCAGATTTAGTAGAAAATAAAACGCAGCTAATATTTTATTTAAATTAAAAATCTTACCTATGCAATTCCTTGGTCCCTTCGAAAATGGTATAAAAGAGTAGCTATGTTTGCCAACTAGATTCGATGGTATAAAACGGTCAGGATTAAATAGTTTTGCGTCAGGTCCCCAAATATCTTCGTCTCTATGAATATTGAATATGTCAATCAATATTTGTGTACCCTTTGGAATTACCAAGTCTTTTGATATAGGTACATCTTTTGAACAATTTCGGGCAATCAGTGGAATGGAGGAGAAAATTCTTAAAGTTTCATTGATGCACATATCTAAATAAACCAAATTTTTGAAGTCTTCATATTTAACATCGAATTCTTTGTCGGGGAAGATTGTAAGAATTTCTTCAAAAACTTTTTCTTGATATTCTGGATGCATAGCCAAAAGCATTATTGTTGAAAACATTGATGTTGCTGTTGTTTCAAAAGCCTGCAAGATAGGTGCGTAAAAGTTTTAGAAATTGATTTAATAAAAATGCCAGATTTTAGGACAGTATTAGAGGAAAATATTTCGAGCTTTTCCCATACTCAGACAGTGAGCGCTAAATGAAAGTAAGAGCGTGGGTTGGAATCGAAAAACAAAATAAAAGCAGAAAAATCGAAATGAATGCAGTTTTACGAGTGCAAAAATCATAGGCGTTATTCTGATATTTTTCCACATAAAATCTTGCATTCTGCTATCCACCGGAAAAAGAAAAAACAATTTTTTCAAAATCAAATAAGACCCGTCTTAATTGCGGTTAAAAATAAAACGCCATTTATTTTTGAAATTTTCACAAGCATTTAAAAAAAAACACTAAACCCGCCTTTCGACTCAAAAGATAGAACATTTTGAGGAGTAATTTGAGCCAAATTAAATGAAATATTCACGTGAATCAAATAGTAAAATAGGGCCATGTTTGTTCATTGAACATTTCTTTTCAAATGAACTCGACGAACTCGGGTCGGGCAGCTCATCGTTGAATAGGGTTCACAGAAATAGAAATGATCCTTGTGTTGTGTGCTCTAAATTATTATTTTTATGCGTGAAACAGATTAAACCAGCAACAGCACCAGCACCGTCAACAGCAAAAAGCACTCATGTGGGTATTAAATATGGAACCGGGAGGCATTTTTGTTTACAATCGAATTACGTAAAACGTTATGGAAGGCATAGATAGAACAAAATTTTTGCAAAAGCCTATAAATCAAGATACTACTTATGTTTAAATTTTATTCCTAAATAGCATTTCCCAGGTTATGTAAATGAATATTTATACAATATATTATTTATACTTACTGCAAATACCATTATGTTTCCTTCTGATATAATATCATCGAATGTATATTCATTATTCTGATGGATTTTAATAACATGATCTATAAAAATATTGTGTTTTTGGTTATCTTCTGGTGCATTGTGTTGTAAAGCCTTAATTCTCTTCATAACAAGCTGAAAGATAAATAATTAATTTTTTTATTTTTTTTATGCGGTACTTGATTTACTTAAAAAGTTAAGATTTTTAGCAAAATAAATAATAAATTATAATACATGGTACAGCTTGTTTAAAAAAAAGGAGTACCAACCCAAATATTGCATATTGCCCCTGGACGCATACCTAGTAGGTACCAGCCGTATTTATTAGATTTTTGACTATGATATTTAGTGTATAATGAAGTTTTCCTTTGGTACTACATACAGATTTCTGCCTAAAATTCATTTTTTTTTTCGTGTCCGTTTCAGTAAGTTATCGTTGCCCATATCAACATGCATTCTATTTTTTTAAAAGGTCGAATTTCGACCAACGGGCATATCAGTATGCTTTATTCATTAAACAAAATAATAAATTCGATGCCATTCAAAAGCTACTTACGTATATAGTAAAAGGTTAAAGTGATCTTAGCAACAATTAAAATATTTATTTATAACATATTTATATCCTGTTTATAACATCTATGTGTATATACAGAACTGTCACATGGAATGTATCAAGTTTCTTCTATAATAAAACACTTCTCTTTTATTCGTAAGAAAAATTAAAAATAAAAAAATGTTCACGTTTAGGCTCAAATTTTAAAGTTAAATTTACTATACTTACATCATGAGAAAATCCCAGTACACATTTTTTTAGTTCAAAAAATGGCTTATGCATACTTGTTGCACGAAATATGGCGGAGTTTCCAAGCAATGGGTTTAACACACGTTGAGTAGTCATTTCCAACATTCTAGAGAAAAAAAAAATGGAAAATTTATGAATTAACGAAGTATGTTTGTATTTAAAATACACAGGTCTTATATTTGCAACATTTTAGACTCTAAAAAAAAAAGAGTTATATTTAAATGATAATCATGCCGATTATTATGGAGATCGCAATACTGGATCCGCAGTGCAGTGTTCTCTTATTCAACGATAATTGCTTTTTCCCATGCAGCGAAATTAGAAATAGAGATATCGTGCAGAGAAGGCTGCATGCAGAGCCCTCATAACAACCTGTGTAAATTTATTTTCGCTGCATTGGAAAAAGCTGCACATCTGTTTTCGGCTTTAGGAATTTCAGAATGTGCATGAATAATTCCAAGAATTTTTTTTTCAAATAACTACAATAATTATGGAATTGGGAACTTCCACCAAACGTCAAAAACTCTAGATGGGGGGAAAACAAACACACTATTAAAGGCGCGAACAGTATCGGTGTGTATTTATATTTGTTTGTATTGTTGTTTTCCCCCCATCTAGAGCTTCATTTTGATTAAAGAACCGTCAAAATTAGAAAGAGAAAAGACAGAGTCAGATTCTGGAAAAGCCCAATAGGCAATAGTGGATTCGCAGTACATATTGCTCTCTTTTCCTTCCACGTGAAATTTATGTTATTTATGTTATTTAATTTATTTATATTTCATATTTATTTCATATAAAACTATATTACATTGTACTTCGAGATAAATCTCATAAATAGTATCAAAATTTAGATAACATTATGTGTGCACGAATAAATGATGTAAGTGTGTAGGTACTTATTAGCTTAAATAAAAATATAAATAAATGTTTAAACCTATGAGTGATAATAATATTATATTTATATAAAAATAATTTGAGAGAAAAATTATTTTTGGTTTTAATCTTCAATTAAATTAATTCATTTATTCTGACATGTGGTTGAATAGCCCCTTCCGAAATTCCCGCGACGAGATGATTAAGAGAAAATAGGGCACTATACTGCGGATGCAGATTTGTGGATTCCATACTCGGCATGTACATCTGCACTGCAGCAGTTAGTGTTTTTGTATATTTTCAGAACACACGATTTCCCTAAGGTTGAAGGCACCCTTCTTAGGGAAGTCGTCACCTTGAATTTTTTAAATAAGGATTTGGTATGCATGGATTAATTTCTAAAACTATAATTCCAATGTTTATTATTCGTAATATATCGCACACAATTCTAGGATATGCTTTCAAATATAGATAAACAAATGCCAGTTGTCACAAAGTGACGATTTTGAAGTGTGTGGATTTTGCAAAGAGGTCTTTCGGTGATTAAACAATCGAGACATTTAACGAACGTCGTCATTTCGATTATAGCTCTCTTTATCTATCCCCCTAGATGTGATAGGGACACTCCCATCAAAACATGAGGGGTATTCACGATCCGGTCTAGTATCGTTGTAAAAGTGCAAAAGTGTAAGATTTTCTTACACTCCAACAACAAAATATACTGAATACAATCTTACAACACTCTTGCACTTTTACTAGACCTCAACCCTATTGCAACAGAAAAATACAACGGTGTAAAATTTGCTAACGTGTATTTGATAGGAAGCCATATCATTTTTGCTGTCAGCTGTTGTTCGTGTGTGTATTTTCTGCAGTGTTAAGGTAGAACTATAATTGTTGGAACGCAGCGTACGCAGCCGTACGAAACCACACGAATACAAGTAATTCAATAGACGCACACATAATTGCGTTTTGTTACGTTTCGTTCATTTTCATTTTTGCTTTCGGAGGGGAAGAAAATTGACAGGTACATGTAAATTGTTGTAGTAAACTAGTCTCGAATCTCTCGTGCATTATGGTTTACGTGTGCATTTGACGTTTCGGAAAGAAATTTTTCGTTCGTTGAGTTTCCGACAGCGTCCACCTATTATAGTTCGACCTTTACAATGGAATGTACAAAGTGCGTTCACGATCTACTAAAAAAAATTATATTTTGTAATTATACTAGACTTGTTGTACCGGATCGTGAATACCCCTATGGTCTTTTAGTTCTGACAAACGAAATTCTGACTAACGAAATTTCGAAATTATATTAAAATTTTTACAACTTTCAAAATCATCTCAAAACTACCTCAATTTCAATGAATTTCCGTACAAAATTGTGTTTTATAACAGTTTATAATAATTTATGATTAAAGTGAACAAACAGAACTATAAATAATGATACAATTTTCTGTATTGGCTGCGTTCGGTTGGCAGTTAGTTAGGCTATCCACCTATCCCAAAAATTTTCAGATAGCTTGAGTTGTTATTGCATGGGCTGTTATTTCTGAAGGGATTACAACTACACAAACCAACAGGATAGCTTTGGATAGTTACCCGAACGCGCACATTGTTAATTTCATTGTTTTGGCAAAAGTATTTTAGCGTTTTTAAAAGACATTGTTCCAAAAATATGTCGAAAAGAAAATATAAACAAAAATATTTTGGACGTCGTCAACTAAGGAAGAGCTTTTTCGAGCTCTGGGATAAGATATATTGTCCAGTTACGTGGGACTCGTCATCGTCACATTTCACGAAATTGCAACTGCTCTGAACTGTATATAGGATCTGTCGGTCGGGTGAAGAAGTAAAATTAAAATAAGCTACTTTTTTGCTATGTAATTTCTATGTATTGGTAATTTTGTTAAATATAGACTATTTATTCAATCTGCTTTTTTATTTATTCGATTCACACAAGAAAGAAATACATTTAAATTTTTTAAGAAAATCATGGCGATTCTAACAGTCCTTTTTTTTGACGTAAGCTGTCAAATGAAATTACCTCATTTTGAATGTGAACACCTTGCGTAATTTGGAAATTAAGTTCTCAAAATTGCGCAATTTCAGGGAGTAGGAACATATTATTAAATCCGATTCCGAAACGTTGAGTGTTTGTTTCGTCTGTGTAAAAAACGTACAAAGACTGTCTTCAGTTTTACAAGCGCTCCCTTTTCATGAGCCAAAAGAGAGGGATGCAGGAAATATTGATAATCAAATGAAAACATTAAGATTCCACAAGCCTTAGTAGCGTTCTTCCCTAGGAGTATTGCTGTCCTTCGTTTTTGAATCTCTCCATTCCAATCCTTGGAATTACTGATGTCAAGACATTTTCCGGGCTACGAGAGCAGCAACCCCGAACTGCAACCAGTAACATGCAGCTCGAGTACAGCATATAAATACAGTTATATCGAAAGCAAGTCTCCAGGTCTAGATGGCATAATGCCATTCTGCTACATAAAAAAACTGTAAGACATAGCAGTTTCCTGGCTGGAGATGATTTTCAAAGGATTCCAGACACTCATATTAGAGATATACGGATTGGGCATCTGTTAGCAAACTATCAGCACGCATACATGAAGGGTAAATCTCCAGATACGACCCTTTATGAGGTTGTGCGTACAAATATGAAAACAATACATTTTAAAGAATTCACCATGGCTTCCTTTTAAGACATAGAAGGGACCTTTAACAATATCCTAACCGACTCTATTCTTGAATTCCAAGTTGGCATTGGCATTTGGTGTACAGGACTACATCAGGAGATAGATAATATTCATGCTAAGAAAAAGACAGATTTAAGCTACGTTAGGTAATACAAGTTCGATTAAGGACGTCAGTATGGGAACACCTTAAGGTGGTGCTCTATCCCCTCTTCTATGGTTTATAGTCATAAATAAAATTCTAGTAAAGCTAAATAGATGTGGGGTGAAGGCGGTTGCGTATGCAGATAATTTGGTAATATTGGCATCAGAAAAGTTCCTTCCCGAAGTTCATTCCCGTGATCAGTAAAATCACAGAGATAGCCCTGAGGAAGTTTAGTAATTAAGACTGAACAGATACTCTTTACTACCAAAACCAAGATACCCGCCTTCACTCTACCCCGACTCAACAGTCAAGTCAAACTCTTTCTCTGTCTTCTAATGCGAAATATTTAGGCGTTGTTCTCAGCCCTAAATTAAACTGGAAACTAAATTATATTGAAGAACGGGTAAAGCAGGCCTGCATAGCTTTCCATGCCTGTACATTCGGTAAAAATCTAAAAATTGGGGTGTCCAGTCGAAGATGATACTGTGGACGTACGCAGCCGTACAAACTGCGTCATATCTACAAATATTTGGCCCACCTTTAATAAAACTCGAACAACCCACTTAATAGGCAGACTCAGGCGAGACATAACCAGGGTCATTGCAACTTCCTTTCTGGGCATTCCCCACATTTCCTCAGCACAAGACCTGTTTTGGTCAAAACGAGATCATAATAATTTGAAAAACCATCTTTCAATGACTTTTTCTATAAATGGCTGCCATATCCAGTTTTTATTCTTACCTCTCACAAAGTTGCAGAAAATTATTGCTTGATTCCTCGTCAAATTTTAAGCCCATTGTTGTAGCTAAAAATACATAAGTTTAAAGAAGACAAAAATTAAGTCATGATTTTAAAAAATTTGGATTAAATAAATGAAATGAGTGAGATATTCAAAAAAATCTTTTTAATTTAAAAGGACCATGTATTCCATTTCCATTCCCATTTGTATATGTATGGCCATCATTCGAACGTTCACGCGGTGGTACGGACCCAATAGGTTCAGTTTTCAATGTATGCGATGAGATGACCTGCACCTATGCTCTGTAACTTCTCGCATGAATAACATCGGTCGAGAAACGAAGGAAACTAAAACAAAATACATGAGTTTTGTTCCATTTTTCAGCGTTTCTCGAATGACTTTTTCGATGCGAGAGTTATAGAACATGGGTCCTGGATTATGTTGGTTTCAGGAAAAGCGATCGATTACGGCTTATTGGCATATAGTATGTTAACCACTGAGCTTGAAACTGCACAATTTCGAGAACTCAATTTCAAAATTACGCAGTGTTGACAATGAAAATGAAACAATTTCGTTTGACAGCTTACGTCAAAAATAATGGCGCTGTCTCTCCATCTCCATGATTTTCTTCCATAAAATAAATTTCTTTCTTTTTTTGTGTTAAAAATTAAAAATTAGTGCAAGCCTTAAACCGTTACTTGTGAAGTGTTGTCAATTCATTTTGTTTAATTTTTGTCACATATATCCTCAAGGTCACAGTATAGAAATTTTTACACATATAATATAACTGTGTGGATGTTTTAAAAGTAACCTAATATACTATGATAAATAAATTAAAAGCTGTCAAAATTCAATTATGAAAATTGAATTTAAGTTAACAGTAAAGTAGCTAAAATTCAACATACCAATCGATGTCCTAAGCGAAAGATTGCATATAAATTCTTTCATATTAATTTCACCACAATTAACATTTTGATCCAATTTCTCACAAAATTCGCCAATGTATTTATGAAATAGTGGAAAGAAACCTAACAAAACCTTGTGACTTAATGCAGGATTCAAAAGTTTCCGATGGTGATTCCAAGCCGGAGCTGAAAAATAAAAATTAATTAACAATAAGAGCCAAGTAAAAATAGATACATAATGAAGAATGTTTTGATTAGCTTGCATGTTGTGTTCAAAGTTTATTCGTAAAAAAACGTAGGAAATGATAATTTTGTTTAATTCACACGTTTATGAAAATTGCAAACTACGAGTATACATATTACCGAACGGACGTGGAAATAGTTCCCTTTGAAAGTCTAGTAAAATTCAAATTTTTTGTTTTCGAACAAGCATTCTCCCCAAGTTAAAAGGAATATGACTGAATATAATTCAATTAAAATGCGTATATTAATGAAGGGTTGCCACATGACCTGAAAACCATTGTACAAACAACGCGTGACACAGTGATTAAAATACAGTTTTTATGAATCGTTTGCTTACTAAAGCGTAGTATACACATCTTTTGAATGAAAAAACTATTGTGGTGAAAAAAAATTTGATTTTTCGGGAAAAAAAATATCTGTGGTGAAAAAAAATTTTTTTTAGTTCAACTATTACACGGTCATGACTCTCCGATGTTTTGTCTCTTACTCATTTAGGTTCATTAAGAGTTATTACTTTTGAGACACCGTGTAAGTACAAAATAGATTTTTTCCCTTCAAGCAAATTCACTGACCCAACTTTCTCGGTCCTTCTTGGATCTTTGCTAAACAGAAGGCTGTTTCACAATGCGGCGAGAAAACGAGACGTCAGTGTGACGAAATCTCTTCGCAGTTGTTAAGCATTGAAATAATACATAATTAAGCATTTATCGTCGTCACGTCACGTCGTTAAGTTCCAAAAATTGAAAAAAAGACACAACGTGATGACGAGAAATACTTTATAATGTATTATTTCACTGTTTAAAATTCCTTTTTAAGGCCCAATTCACATAGAACTGGCTTATGGTTTTGATATGGTTCTGGCGTGGTGCATACATATGCCACGTTGTGGAATTTGCATGTTCTCTTATGGAACAATACACACACAGATGACGAGGCGAGGGTATGGTGCGATCTGTCTACGCCACGCCATATTGAAAACTCCAGTGGCCTACGTGAACCGGCACGCCATATTGAAATCACTTGAAGATTGAACATGAGACTACTACTTTATTTATTTTGAAGTATTTTTATCACTTTATTATTGTGTTAAACAAATCTAAGAAAAATCACAACGATTAGGAAAATTTTCCAAATACTAAAAAAAGCATTCCTTTGCATCAATTCTCATTAATTCACTCTGACAAATGTCGGTTCATTGTCACTTCTGTGTAAATTGAGTACATCACACCCACTCCACTCCCGAAGCATGCCAATGACACATGAGAACCATGAGCCACTTCTGTGTGAATCGGGCCTAAGAGAGAACAACCACGAAGAGATCTCGTCACGCGGACGGCTCCTTTCCTCGTCGCATTGTGAAACAGCCTTGAGTGTTTCACGCTCACCTACAAAAATTCTTTGTTTCGACAGGCATTTTCCCCACACCTTTGTTTATGTTTAGTTCATCTTTGCAAGTGGAATAGCGAAGATGTAGTTCTTTTTTTTCTCTTTTCTTCTATTTTCTTATAAAAAATTGAGAAATGGCCGCTTCATAAATTAAATGTTACTGTTTTTCCTTCATTTCGTGTTTTTGTAGTGCAATAAATTAATGAATGAAAATAAAAGTGTCTTGAAATGAAAAAAAGCTTTGTTTGATTTTTGTAGGTAAACTCGATTGGAGAAACTTTGAATGAAAAAAGATTTATTGTAGTTAGAAGGTAGAAGTCAAGTGGGGAAGTACTTTTTTTTGCGATTCATTTTGGATACGTTTTGGCCTCGGTTTTCGCTGAGTATGGTGAACTCTCACTCTCACAATACATGCGCAAGTGAGTCAGTGGTGATTCTAATTTCCATACTAATTTAAGCCGACAAACGCAGTTTTGCGGATCCGTATTTGGATCCGTGCGCGGAGTCCTCCATAGGTTTTTGACTACGTGTGCGAATCCAAAACGGAGTCTTTTGCTTAAAGGGTTTGCACAAAACAATGTCACTGACATTGGGGTTAGTTTACAGTTCAATAAAAAAAAACTTTTCAGCAGAGTTTTTTTTTTTGGGTAAAAATCACTCCCATAAGAATTACATGTAGATTTTTTTTCGTTGAAGAACTGTATACTAGGCTTAAAGAAAACAAGGTGTTTGTAAGTTTGTTTATATTGGATTGAAGCAAAAGCTACCTAGGAGTTAGTCTGGTTCAAAATTGACCCAATGTGAGATGGTGTAGGATTATTGAATATTTATGAAAAAAGAAAATTTATATATGTAATTAGTAAAGCCGTGTGCTTACATATAAGTTTTGAAATTGAAATTTGAACAACTTAATCGAAATATGTATATAATAAAACACTTTACCTAAAGCATAGTATGCTTCTGATGCGAAATGAAAAAGTAAATACAAAAATGACGCAGCAAAATCACAAACGAAACATTTCGTTCTGCAGCAGAACTTCTGCTGTTCCTTCTGTGGTACGCTGTTTTTGCAATTAGTGACACTTTAAATTATTTTGTGAGTAAAGGCTAGTGAAAAGACGTGATTTTGTGCGGCTTTTGAAGAAAATATTGATAAAGCGAATTATTTTTGTTCAAAAAACAGGCGAAGCGTTTGAAATGGGCATTGATTAGATTTCTTTTGATTAGAGAAGTGTAACAAGCTTAATACATTAAAAATAAACGATAAAAACATATTCCCATAAATAAATAAAGTTCTCCAACATAGTGTTTTAAGTACGCTTAGGCCCCATTCACATGAGAGCGACCAACGAATGACGAATTTATGAATAAATGGGATTTTAAAACCTTTAATAACCTTAATTCTTCTTGTATCTATTACAAAAACAACACAAGATCCAACTATGTTTTTGGATTGGATTTTCAAATCAATTTTGAAACATAGATGGCACGAATACATCAAAATAAATAAAAAAAAAAGGTAAATGATATGGATATACATATTATAACTCTGTTGTAACTCTAATCCTTTTTGTTCTATTATCATGATATTATCCGGATCAGATCTGAAGGGTAAAAAAAGTCAATAATATTTTGACACGAGAGGCGAGACACGTGATTGGGGATAACGACATGATACGTTTCCAATAATCGTCTCATGTAATACGCGTCAGGTCACGTCACACGCGTCGAACGCGTCCCAATATGCGCCTAGCATTTTATTTTTTATTATAAATTTACTAATTTTTTTAAATTTCAATTTTTAAATCTGTTACGTACCTTTTATTGTAAGTATACCTGGCCCAACTATTTCGTTAATGACATCATAGATATTAGATTTGTCAATGCAGTCTGGAGAACTAAGAATTATTTCAGCGATTTTAGGATCCATTGTGTATAGCATTGGATATGGTCCCAACCAAGAAAAATACGATTTTACATTATTTTGAAGGGCGTATTTTGGAAGCACATATAGAACATCTGAAATTTTTAAAATATTACACATAAATATTTAACCATGGACTTTAATAAAAATAAATAATTAAAACAACGTTCAGACTCAATTTATTTTGGTGTAACAACTTTAAGCCCATCGCATTCAAAAATTGCAATAAATTATTGATTCTACAACATATTTTGATTCTATTTCAACATATTTTTTTTTATTTTGAGTTTTAATAGCCTAAGCCCACATACAAAAAATACAAATCTTCCACCAATTTACCTGCTAATTTAAAGAGTTTGTGTGCAATCCCAATTATTGGTAAGCCAATTGGACCAGGCATCTTTAAAGAAAACGCGTAATATTTCCTCCTTGACCAAAGGAAGTAGATCCAAAAGAGTGTAACGAGTGCAAATAAAGCAGCAGCGACAACCATCATCAACAAATTACAATTAAACAATAACCCAAAGAATTTCATTTGCTTCATATTAATTTGGATTTTGTTAAACATCTTTTATTTTTTTTATTTTTGTATTTATTGGGTTCAAGTGTACACATTGTCATTAAATTTTGAACTCATGACATTGGAAACGAATGTTTTTACTAACAATTCAAAATGAGAAAAATAGGTTTCTTGTAAAATATGTAACATGGACACATACATAAATGTTATGACCAAGATGTTGAAATTGCTTTAATGAACGTCATTTATGTATAAGGGTTGCAAGGTCAGGTTGAGTGAAACATGTGTTGACATTTTTCTATTGAACATTTATGATAACAAATTTATGACCAAAAAATTTAATTTTTTTACTGCTTTATTCATAAAAAAATGGTTATTTCATCTCTTGTGTTCAGCGTTATTTTACCATGGAATAGCACTTTTCTGGACTCAAACTAAAGGCCATTGCTAACTACTCCATTTGAGTCCGGAAAATTTTTATTCCATGGTGAAGTTTCCCTGAGCACAAGAGCTGAAATTACCATTTAAAATGTTAAAAAATCATTTAGTGTAGAAAGTCAACATTTTGGGGATGGACTAAGACACTACCTTTATATTTTTCTAAAAATTAAAATATTTACTTCACTTTAAATATAAAAAATGGTGTAGAAAAAAAGGAATTGTTGGAATCTATGAATGACGGTGGAATGACTGAAATTGTGGCTCCAGTGTCAATCAGAAAGTGTTTTTTTGAGGATTTCTCGTTGATGTAGACAGGCAGGTAGCCAGAGGGGGGGCAACGATATTGTCGCAAAATAAAATGAAACAAATGCAATTACATGTTTGTGTGTGTTTCTAAGACTTAAAAATCGTAGTCGCGGAAAGAAAATAAACATGCATGCACTTGCAGTTGTCAGTCGCGTGATTTTTCAGTCGCAAGCAATGAAACACATGGTTTTAAATGTGAGTGCACGCACATGCGACTGAAGAATCGCGACGCTTAAAAAAAAATTAAACAGGTTCGTCAGTGAGCCATTATGCTAGCCACGCACTTGCGATTTAAAGTCGTTGCGACTGAAAAGTCGCGATTCTTCAGTGGCTTGTGCGTGCACTCACATTTAAAACCCGCATGTGTTTCATTTTTTGCGACCGAAAAATCACGCGACTTACAATCGCAGGTGCGTGCATGTTTATTTCTTTCTGCGACAACTATTTTTAAATCTTTGAAATTTAAATCGGAACTGCGGTCACAAACATGTAATTGCATTTGTTTCATTTTATTTTGCGACAATCGCGTCGCTTGCAATTTGGAACAAATTTCAGTCGTGATTTCTCGGTGCAAGTGCAGTCACAGTCACTCACATTGAAACTCATTTGTTCTATTTCTTGCTACTAAATAGTCGCGCGATCGAAATCGTAAGCGCGTGCTTAACCTTAAGAGATGTAGGTATGTTGCATTCGATGGCGATTAAAAATCGCGTGACTACAAATTGCATGTGCGTGCACAGCAAAAAATTGGTGCATAACCTAAAGAAAATAGATAATTTTAAGAATAATTTAGATTTAAATTAATTCTAGGCATTATCTTTACAGGAATATTAGCCGCGTTTTATTATCTAAGGATCATCTCTTGAAAATAAAACGATATGGATCACAGTGACAGAGTAGTGTTAAATAAACATCCCTTTTTTACTTACGTTATAATTATTTTCAGTCTCTTTTCTGTACACTGCAATTAATACTACCTTACCATAAAAGCCATCTACCCACCAGAGTAAGCATAAATGTTTGGATCTTTAAAATAGATGGAGATGCAGATAGAGAGCAGGATCCCGAATTGTTTTTGTATTACGTGTAAAATAATGATCCTGATCCAGATCCGTAGAAAATAAAACGCGCCCATTAATTATGTAGATACAGAAGATGACAAATTTTCTAATTGAAAGCTTAAAAGTAATCCTTTTTGAACTTTTTTGTTCCCATTATTTGCCTTACACAGGCAGAGAGTTCGATAGTCGCATAAATAAAATAAAAGTCTTGATAAATTTGAGCTGGACCGCATTTGGGGTTGTGTGGGCCCCGGAGCAAGGAAAAATATGGAGGCCCTCTCAAATTATAAATATGAATTTATTAGAATAGAAAATAAAACTAAGAATTAAGTGAGTGAGATAACCGTGTGAAGATTAAACTATAAATTTTAGATTCCATCACGAAATACAGGGTGTCCCACGGTTGGCGACACAGAAGAAAACCATGAGTAATTTGTCGAAAAACTCAAGAGTTAATTTTCTCGTTTTCGCTTTTTCAACTTCTTAAAGAGGCTCTATCTTTGCAAAACTGCAACCGATATTCCGATTCTTGATTTTGTTTTGTATTTACACAAGAGCAGTAGGAGCAGGAATTTTCACCCATCCTACAACTTTTTTCTATGAGGATAACGGTTTTCTGGCAATTTATTATAAAATCCCTTTGTTGGCATTTTTGGGTCGTTTTTTTTACTTTGTGATTATTATTTTTCAGAAAAACACATAATTAAGTATCATTTCTCCACAGATATGTGATGGATTTTCAATTAAAGCTATAACTGGAACATTATAGAGAATGAAAATATCCCTGATGGTTTCTATACATCTTTAATTCTTAAAAATAGATAAATTAAAGCAATATATATTAATTTTAAATTCACAGGAGGCCTCAACATGTTGGGGCCCGGGCTTCTGCCCCAGTTTTTCCACCGAAAACCACAACGAAAAATTCCCTTCAAGCTAATTCACTGACCCAACTTTCTCGGTCCTACTTGGATCTGAGTGTTGCACGTACACCTACAAAAATTCTTTGTATCTACAGGAGGTATTTTTCTCCACATCTCTGTTTAGTTCATCTTTGCAAGTGGAATAGCGAAGACATAGTTTGTTTTTGTTCTTTTTTCTTATAATTTTCTTATGAAAAATTGAGAAATGGTCACTTCATAACTAATATATGCTACTGTTTTTCGTTCATTTCGTCTTTTTGTAGTGCAATAAAATATGTTTGTAAATTGTATAATTGATGGAAATAAAAGTCTTGAAATGAAAAAAAAAAGTTTTGTTTGTTGGTTTTAGGTTAACGCGATTGTTGTAGGTAGAACTTTTTTGCGATTCATTTTGGATTCGTTTATTTGTTTCGGTTTTTGCTGAGTATGATGAACTCTCTCTCTCTCTCTTACAATACATGCGAAAGTGGGTCATGTGTTGATTCAAATTTCCATACTAATTTGTCCCCTTTCACACAGGGCAACTGAGTTGCCGGCAACAATTAGTTCATAGGCGAGAAGGGCGAGATTTTTTTGACGTTTCTCTTGTGTGCGTTCCACCAAGGTAGTTTAAAAGGAAAATAAAGAAAATCTCCGGGTTTTTGTTGCTTGCGTGTAAAAGGTACAAGAGATTGTTAAGGAGATTTAAAGAAAACGTCAAAAAAAATCATCAGCAACTAGTATCTACGTGTGAAAGGGGACTTTGAGCCGACCAACGCAGTTTTGCGGATCCGTATTTGGATCCGTACCCGGAGTCCTCCATACGTTGTTGGCTACGTGTACGGATCCAAAACGGACTGTTTTTATTAAAGGGTTACCCCTTGAAAGTGTCACCATTGTATCTTTGCTGCCTTCCAATGTTACATACCAGGATCATTGTTAAAACGGCTTACATAGCTTACTGCATAGCTTATATCAGGTCTTGGTACCTGAGCTGCAAATAACAAAGCTTTCAACTAACGCCTAATAAGGAATCTTTGACATCTCATCTCTTTCAGACTGGTTCTTTCGTGACATTTATCTGGATAAATGCAGGTTAATTTCCATCGGAGTCGAACAGCTGTTAGAATCTTTTAGCGTAACTTATAATATTATGTTCGCCCTATCTTCTTTGGTGTTCATCGTTCTCTTTATATTTTCTTGTATTTTCAAGCTCTCTAGTGTATATCTTTCATTAGGTCTTTTTTTCTTTGTCTAATATTTTTGTGTTTTAAAAATTTGTTGTGTGTCCCCTTTCCAACATATGTTGCAAAAGCCCTGTTGTTTGTTACCCCTTTTGGACGTCCGCTTTGTGTTCAGCAATTCTTGAAGCCGATATATGTATGTATATATTAGAAAAAAAAAACACGCCTAATATCAACTATATAATTAATGAAAACTAGTCCTAAAACACTAGAAAAAGTTATAAACAACACAAATTTAAAAGAAGTTAAGACAAATGTAATTGGCTGACTAAAAATACTAAGCAAAAGCTTAGACAAACGTTTCTGCTGAAGCCGACACTTGTGTTGAAGCCGACACTGACACCAATACACTTCTATAAAGGGTTTCATTATAAAATGTTTAAATTAAGCTCGTTATTTTTTATTTTTATTTTGTATAAAATATTTTAGTTTTTGATGATGAAACGTTTTGTAAACTTGTCTTATAATTTTTTCTAAAACTTTTATTGAATATAATTTTTTTCTTTGTGAATAAAGACTTGTATCTTATTATGTACATATATACATATATTGATTTGAATTTTAAATAAAACGAAAGAATATCAAGAACGCAATTAAGACCAATTGAAGAAAAGGAAAAAGAGAATAATAAACGGTTCCAAACTCCTAAAAGAATACAACATATTATTTGATAGAATTATGTCAGGGAAAATTTTTTTTGGTCATTAGTGTGCTTTTATTTTTTTTCATGAAGAGAAGTAGCTAGTTTCATGGGAAGACAGTGCAAATTGAATAGGCTAATAACTTTATTAAAAATAGTGGCCACGTTAAATAATTATTATTTTCGTGTTTTATGGCTCAGTTTGCATCTAAAACACATTGGGCCTTACTAATAATCAATCACTAATGTCGACTATTAGGAAGACGTAAGGTTAAAAAAAAGTGTAGAGCTTAAATATAATCCTACCAATAAACATTTTAACCTTCTGGTTAAAGAAATCCCCACACTTTCCTTGAAGCCTGTTTCACAATGCGACGAGGAAACGAGACGTGAACGTGACGAGAACTCGTCGTAGCTGTCAAAAAAATTTCAAGCAATGAGAATATACCAGAGTATTCACAATAAAGCATTTCTCGTTGTCCCGTCACGCCATGAGTTCGAAAAATTGAAAAAAAAAAAAAAAGGCGCAACGAGACGACGATTTTCATTTTGACAATTGAGAACAGGACAGGACACCGAGCATATCTGTATTTGTATTTATAATTATTAATTATGTAGATAAAAAAATAAAGTACCGAAAATGGCGAGCAAATAAATGTTTTTATTTTGTCTTCATTAACATTTCCACCGCCTTCTTCCGCTCAAACATGTTCTTTTTTGCCTTTTGCTTTTTTTTGTAAATAAACACTCCCAAAAGTACTAAAAGAATTTTTTTAAACATTTTCATTTTCCTTTTTTTCAAATTTTGTATTTTATTTCCCAAATTCACTTACAAACATGAATAATTCTACACTGTCGGTGGTGGTGTGAAGAACTCGCTGCATTGTGAATTGGGGAACGGTTTAATAACGAGAAAAAGATGAAAGCGTTTCTCGTCACGCTAACGTCTCGTTTTCTCGTCGCATTGTGAAACAGCCTTAAATCTACTACAATTTCCATCAAAGTTGCTGTCAAACATAGACGGTATAAACGGGTATATCGTGGAAAAACTGAGGCTTTTTTCAACCTAGTGTGAGTTACACAAACACAAATGCATTCTCACTGGGTCGGCGTGAAGTTAGACGGCTAAAAGCTGGGGCGCCCAAATGATTTTTAGTTACATTTCTTTTCGGTCAGGAAAGTAGGAACATGTGTAGCTGGTAAAACTAGGTTACGATTTTTATCTTCTCAGAAGTACTTAAGCACCTTTACAGGAACACGGCAGTTGTTAATGAACCTGTTAAAAAAAAAAAATTAGTTTATATTTATCCGATTAAATAAATAATTGAATGAGTCATGTTTCTTTTTTTTTTAAATTGTGATAAAATTAAAAGTGAGTATAATAAAACTAACTTATATCGCTGAAAAATAGCTGCACTACGGGCGCTTAACGGATGTGACCGCCTTGCATCACCAACAAAAACTAAAACGACCCTGGACGAGAGTTTCTAATTTTGACAGGAGAAGTATATTTTAAATGACGGCTCTGAGTTTCTTTGTTTTTTTTTTCAATTCTTGCATCCTCACTCACGTACACTGTATATGTGATATACACCAGTTCCTTTGCTTCTTATTCAAAGCTGTGAACGCAAGTGAACTGTCAAAATGTTTTCAATACATTCAAAGTGGAGTATTGCCGTATTATTTTTTTATAGTTATTATTTCAGTACTTAAAGTAAATTGTCTATTTAAGGTGTTTGAACAATTTTTATTTTATTTTATTTTTACTACATCACATTGTAGCATTCACAGCTTTTCTTTTTCTTACCATCATTATATTTTATCACATTCGCAAAATTCTATGAAAACATTGTTTTTCGGTTCTTTTTTTCAATGCAGTATTTTCCCTCTGATGGATTGGAAGGGTTAACTAAAAATTTTTTACCCACTCATTAGAAAATCTCCGTAAGAAATCCAGCTGCCAGGCATCAGTTCTTTTAGGAGTGTGTGTTTTGGCTTTTTTTTAATTTTTGAAAGAGACGTAGTTTTGGCTGTACAAATTTTTAATATAAAAATTGCTATTAAAAAATACCAACAAAAACGAAATAAACAACTATCTTCTGCCGTGTGCGAATTAGTTTAAAATTTCGATTAATTTTTATCCGAAATTAAGTTTTGACGTTTCCACGTACAGATTCACCTCAATAGTGTCAAAAATTAGTCTTTGGATAAAATTTAACGCGATTTTAATCCAATTCATACACGACCTAAAATATGCCTACCCAATCAAAATCAAAATATTATTAAAGTTATTTTTTGTCCTAACCCTAAAGAAATCAAAGAAACAATATTTTTCTAAAAAAAGCATCGTTTATCCCCCCCCCCCCACGATGTCGATTTTTTTTCATCCAATTATTCTCTTAAGACGTGCAATGAACATAGCTAGTATAAGAGTAGATATATTTAAGTACTTAATACTGTAACGTTTTACCACGGTTCGATATAAAACTTATTTATTTTTAACTGTCAACCGTCAATTATTTCCTTTTTAAATAAAACACACTTTACTTCACTTCAAATATTTTATTAATCACCAATCTCAATAGTATGCAACTTAAATTCACTTCCGGATACTTTTAACTTCGAACTTTACACTTTCGCTTTCAAAAATAAACTGTGTCTGTGCTCAAAAAGTTTCTCCTTATATAGTGAGCTGAGAGGTTCGGGACTCTACTCGAAAGTACTGGCACATAAGCTTCTGGAAGGTTCCATTCCAATGAAGAGAGATGGCGTTCTCTCCACTCTTCCATTCAGCGCATTTTCCTCCTAAGAGAGATGGGCGCGCTCTCTCGGGATTTTTTATAAATGGTTGTTGTCTTCGATAAGGGTATTTTTGTACTTGGCTCTTTGTTTGTTCCGAAAGTAGTTAGGTGCTGATTTCATCGTTACATTGCCCCCCTCCTAAGATTGATCGTCCCGAACAATTCTGTCGCTCCTTTCACCATTATAACGATGCAAACGGTCACAATGAACTACTTTCAGTTTCCCTCTTACTCCTCTCTGTATACGGTAGACCACATCATTTAGTCTCTTCACAACAGTGTAGGGTCCTTCCCAGTTCTGTTGAAGCTTTGGTGACAGTCCCTTTTGTCGATGGGGATTGTAAAACCACACGAGGTCTCCTTCTTGAAATCCTGTTGTTGTTGCTCGGGCATCATAACGTGTTTTCATCCGATCACTAGATGTTTTTATGAATGCTCTGGTTCGTTGATGAATGTCAATGAGCCTTTCTTTGAGGTTATCCACATATTCTTCTGTTCGTTGTGGCTCAATTGTCCGGCATCCAAATTTCACCTCACTAGGCAGTCGTATTGACGTTCCAAACAAGATTTCCGATGGTGTATGTCCTGTCGAGCTATGTACTGCACTCCTATATGCCATTAGGAATAATGGAATATGTCTATCCCAGTCTCGTTGGTAGTCGCCGACAACCTTAGATAGATGTTCCTCTAGCGTCCGGTTGAATCGCTCGACCATCCCATCAGATTGTGGATGAAGCGGCGTTGTCCTCGTCTTTTTAATGCCAGGGAGCGAACAAACTTCCTGGAAGATGTTAGATTCGAAGTTCCTTCCTTGGTCGGAATGAAGTTCCATCGGTACGCCGAACCTGCTCACCCAATTGAAGACAATCTGATCCACAACTGTTTTGGTTTCTTGGTTTGGGATGGCAAATGCCTCAGGCCACTTGCTGAAGTAATCCATGACTACAAGGATGTATCGGTTTCCACTGTTGGTCTCAGGAAAAGGGCCTGCGACGTCTACTGCAATCCTTTCGAAAGGCGTGCCTACGTTGTATTGTTGCATTTTACTTTGAAGCTTCCTACCTGGGCCTTTGCTAGCAGCACAAGTATCACATTTTCGGCACCACTTTTCGACGTCCTCTCTTGCATGTAGCCAGTAGAAGCGTTGTCGTATCTTTTCCAAAGTCTTATTGACTCCCAAATGACCTCCGGAAGCTCCGTCATGCATCTCTCGAAGAACGTCATTAACCTTGGACCGAGGAACGACCAGCTGCATCACATAGGACTTACCGTCTGCGGATTCCCACTTACGCCTTAGAACACCTTCCTCCACATGAAGTGAGTCCCATTGTGCCCAATATGCTTTCAGGGCCGGACTTCTGTCGGAGATGTCACACCACTCTGGTTTTTCTTGGTGTTCTTTCCACGCAAGAATGGGCTCTATGTCCGAGTCTTCTTGTTGGGCAGTCCTAAGTTCTTCATTACTCCAACCGTAAATGGGATCAGCTCTTATTCGTTGGACGGCAATCATTTCCTTTTCTTCTTGGCGTGTGCAATGTTTGCAGTCCTGTTTGCAAGGCCGTCGAGATAATGCGTCTGCGTTTGAATGCAACTTTCCTCTTCGATGTTGAATTTGGTAGTCATATGTCTGTAGTCTCTCGATCCACCTTGCTACTTGACCTTCAGGATTTTTAAAGTTCAGAAGCCAATTGAGTGCTCCATGGTCTGTTCGGAGAAGGAACTTCTGTCCATAGATGTACTTATGGAAGTGTTTTGTTGCCAATATCAGAGCTAGAAGTTCCCTTCTGGTCACGCAATAATTCCGTTCTGGCTTCGAGAGTACCTTACTGTAGTAGGCGACAACCTTTTCTTCTCCGTCGTGGACTTGTGACAGTACAGCTCCAATTCCGACATTACTTGCATCCGCGTCAATAATAAAAGGTTTCCCTGGAGTAGGGTAGGTAAGCACAGGAGCATTGCATAAACGCAGCTTTAACTCCTGGAAGCTTTTCTCACACTCACCTGACCATTTGAACGGCTTTCCTTTTTCTGTAAGCTGATGCAAGCTTTTGGCGATTCCAGCAAAATCCTTCACAAAACGCCGGTAGTATGTGGCTAGGCCAAGGAAGCTTCGGAGTTGATGTTTGTCCTGTGGTGTTGGCCAATTCTTCACAGTGTCAACTTTTTCAGGATCAGTCTTTACTCCTTGGGATGAGATGATGTGTCCCAAATATTTAACTTCGGTCTTGAAAAGAGCACATTTATTTGGATTAAGCTTGAGGTGTGCTTCTCGAAGCCTCTGGAATACAGCTTTTAGGTTGTCACAATGTTCGTCAAATGTTTTCCCATACACGATGACATCGTCCAAATAGACCAGGCAAGATTTCCAAGTAAGTCCTTGTAAAACGCATTCCATCAAACGCTCAAATGTAGCCGGAGCGTTGCACAGTCCAAATGGCATCACTTTGAATTGCCACAGACCGTTTCCTGTGGAGAAAGCTGTCTTTTCACGATCTTCTGGATGAATTTCTACCTGCCAGTAGCCGCTCTTTAGGTCTAATGTAGAGAACCATTTAGCACCTTCCATTGCATCTAAAGTATCGCTGATTCTGGGCAGAGGATAGCTGTCCTTCTTTGTCACATCGTTCAGCCTTCTGTAGTCCACACAAAATCGATTGCTTCCGTCCTTCTTTTTGACAAGGACCACTGGCGATGCCCAAGGGCTTTTAGAGTTTTCGATCAGCCCATCTTTCTTCATGCTTGATATCATCTCTTCAACTTCGGCTTGTTTGGCTAGGGGGAGACGTCTTGCTGGTTGACGAATCGGTCTGGCGTCTCCTGTGTCGATCCGATGCTGCACAAGTTGTGTTCGACCATACTGCCCACTTGGTGAAGAAAATATGTCAGCATACTCATGAAGAAGGCTACCGGCAATACTTAGTTGATGTTGACTAAGATTGGTTGAGTTAAGGATTTTTGCCTTTAGTTGTTCGCAGTTCGCAGGCTTCTTCGTGTCCTCTTCTGTGATCTTAGTTATCGCTGACACAGGTTCACATTTTCCGACTATTTCTCCTTTTCTCAACTTAACTTCGTACGGTTTGATGTTCAGAATCCGTACAGGTACCATGTTGTTCTTTGGTGCCACAAGAGTCTTTCCAACGATGATGTTTTGGGAGCCTTGGTTAGTATCTGGTTCCACCATGAGGTATCGATGACCACCCAAATCGCCTTTTATTTTAGCCCAAACGAACACTTCAGAAGAAGACGGCAAGCATATGTCTTCTTTAATGACACTTCTTAGAGTTGATGATTTTTCGTCACCATAAACCATAGGAATCTCTACATTTTGGTAATTAAGAACTTGCTTACCAATATCCAGAATTATTCCATGTTCTTTCATGAAGTCGGTTCCAATGATGCACTCGTCACATATATCTGATACCAAAAACAGATGTGAAAACTCCAGTTCTGCCAAACGAATCGGAAGACGAACTTCTCCGTACACTTTTGCTGCCTCTCCTGTAGCTGTTTTCAGACGATAGCTATTGGTGTTATGCAGCCATGTCATATTGACCAAGTCCCTTCTTACAATGGAGGCAGTGGCACCTGTGTCGATTGTAGCCACGTGTTTCTTGCCGTTTAACGTCGCCTCCACAGTCAGACTTTTGTTGTTTCGTTTAGTCTGTGAGACCTGGACAGTGGTTCTGGGACCATCGATACTTCTTACCTGTTTTTCTGGTTGTGGAACAAGTCGAGTAAGAGGAGCGTTGGTGTAATTGCCACGTTGTTCTCTGTTGTTTTCTCTGCTTCCACAATGGTGACATGCAGCTTTTCTTGGTGGCAATCTGCACTGCCACTGAAGATGCCCGGTACTATTACAATTCCAGCATCGAACAGGTCCGTCTCGCTGATTTCTTTGGAATGCGATTCTCTGACAGGAGCATTCTTCAACCTCTATTTCTCTTACCCGAAGAACTTCTCGAGATGCTTGTTCTGCTGCTTCCATAGTTAGAGCGAACGCCAATGCTTCAGGAAGTGTGCGTTTTCCGGCAGTTCGAATCGCTCGCTGAAGGTTGATGTCGGATACAGCGCGGACAAATGCTTCTGTTGCGAACTGGTTTATTATTTCCTCTCCTGCAGTTGGATATGCCAGGTGAGCCAGCCGTTCGATATCTGCTTGAAGTTGTTGCAGACTTTCTCCTCTTTTCTGGACTCTGGTATTGAGTTGGACGCGGAAGACTTCTTGCATATGGCCATCTCCAAAACGTTTGTCAATGGCCTGTACAAGAGCCGTGAAGTTGCCGTTCTTGTCTGCTGGTATGGTTTGCAATAATTCAGCAGCAGGTCCTCTAAGGGCAAGCGTCAGAGCTATAAATTTGTCTTCGTCATCCCAGCCATTTGTTGCTGCGGCTGCCTCAAACTGCTTCTTGTAAATTGACCAAGAAGTTTGTCCATCAAAGGTTGGCGGATGCATTTCTTTTCGCTTTGGAAGTTCGCCAGAACTTTCTCGAATCTTCATTTTTCGAACCTTCTCCAACTCCTTGGTAATGCTTTCAAATTTGTCTTCGACCTTCTCGAATTTGGCTTCTACTGTCGAAAATTGTTTTTCGACACGCTCGTCAAGAGCAACAAATTTGTTTTCGAAGGCATCAAGCTTACCTTCGAGAAGATTTTTGTGTTCTTCAAGAAGATTCTTTTGTTCACTTCTTTGTTCTTCGAATCGCTGGAGAAGATTTTTTTCTTGTTTTTCGAGAAGATTCTTTTGCTCATTGCGTTGATCTTCAAATCGTTCGAGAAGATTCTTTTGCTCATTGCGTTGATCTTCAAATCGTTCGAGAAGATTCTTTTGCTCTTTTCTTTGCTCTTCGAGAAGGTTCTTTTGTTCTTTTCTTTGCTCTTCGAACTGGGCGAGCAGCAGAGCCATCATATTGGTAATATCTGAACTAGTACTCACTTGCTCTTCCTCCATTTCAATCGTGAAAATAAACGAGTCTGGGTTTTCACCTTGTTGTCTTAAATGTTCCTGCAGACGAATAATGAGGTCATTTTTTGATCCAGCAGTAGGAAGACCTCGTTTGTTTAGTTCTGCTTTAAGTTCAACACAATTTAAATCATTCAAAATTTTACCCATTGTCTGTTTATTTATTTAAAAACACACACGCACTTTTTATTTTAAGTTAATTTACTTAAATGCACAGATAAAATAAGTTTTATCCCTTATTCTGACACCAATGTAACGTTTTACCACGGTTCGATATAAAACTTATTTATTTTTAACTGTCAACCGTCAATTATTTCCTTTTTAAATAAAACACACTTTACTTCACTTCAAATATTTTATTAATCACCAATCTCAATAGTATGCAACTTAAATTCACTTCCGGATACTTTTAACTTCGAACTTTACACTTTCGCTTTCAAAAATAAACTGTGTCTGTGCTCAAAAAGTTTCTCCTTATATAGTGAGCTGAGAGGTTCGGGACTCTACTCGAAAGTACTGGCACATAAGCTTCTGGAAGGTTCCATTCCAATGAAGAGAGATGGCGTTCTCTCCACTCTTCCATTCAGCGCATTTTCCTCCTAAGAGAGATGGGCGCGCTCTCTCGGTATTTTTTATAAATGGTTGTTGTCTTCGATAAGGGTATTTTTGTACTTGGCTCTTTGTTTGTTCCGAAAGTAGTTAGGTGCTGATTTCATCGTTACAATACATTACTTTATGTACCCTGAAAAAGCACAACAACAACAGGCAACACTCGCATTGAAACGCCATTTTGATGTAATTAAATATGGATTTCCATGTATTAAATTTTAACGTCTTACTAGTGACTAACCTAGCGACTAAATTCGTTATTGGTATGTGACTTTTATAAAATCTGGAGATTTTCATTTCACTTTTAACTAAATTTGTTTTAATTTTTTTTCAACACGTACCTACCTTATGGAAAGTTAAGCCATTAAATTTTCTTTGGTTTTCTCTGAAATGTAAAATATCTCAATTATTTTTTTATTTCCGTGACCTTTTAATTTTAATCAATACCTCTTGTGGTATGGAGAATTTTATAAATATCTATTATGGTTATAAAAGTAGTTCAATAAAACAACGCAAAATAATAGGATACATTTTCAGTTAGTTTTTTTTTTATTCATGTTATTTTTAATATCCATTTTTTAACAGAATTTTACCTCCTATGAACTTCTAAATGTGGTAGTTTCACGTAACGCATAGTAATGTGTTCGGCACATCTTACATCTTCAAACTTGAATTTAGTTGTAAAGCGATATTTTCGTAAAGTTTGTGCAAGGGCTATTTTCAAGAAAGTTCTTGCGTATTGCAAACCTAATGATTAAATTAAGTTTAAGTTAACAAACAAAACAATAGTATTTTTTTTATAATAAATGTAAGCAGTCGGTTCAAAAGTACATGCACTATTAAGAAAAGCCGGATCCACACATGTGTATTGTGTAGTGTTGTGCACTGAGTACAGTAATCAAGTGTGCTATCTTACAAATTGACATTTTTTATTTTGTATTATTCTGTTTTCCAGAACATTGTTTTCTCTTGCCCGCACACTAAAAAAATGTCTTCGACATAGCCAGTGTTGCCATAATCTCAAATTTTATTATGCTAGATTTCAAATTTCATAATGCTAAACGGTATGGGAGTTAAAAAAAACAGAATGCCAGATTTTAAAATCCACTCGTAGAAAATTTTCCCTTTTACAAACTTATATTTCAAAGATTAAAAGAACAAAAACTTTTAATAAAGAAAATTAAAATTTATTATTTCATAAATAAGTATTCAAAACGACATAACAAAAAAATAATTCATAGAAATCGTTGGGGATTATGTAGGTTTTTAATGATTGATTTATTGAACCACATTAACACAAAACGGCGCCGAAAATTGGAAAATTCGACCGGAAATCAGCAAATTCGACAAAAAAATGGAAAATCATGAAAACGCCTTGAAATTTCAAAATGTCTGAAATGAAATTCTGTTCGTATGCACATAACTCGGCTAAACATCGTTCGATTTATACATGAAGATTTTTTTTGTTGGATTTATATTGAACCAGATTAACTCACAATGGAGCCGAAAATTGAAAAATTTGAACGAATATTAGAAAATTCGAATAACAAAGTCATAAAAACGTGAAAACATTTTGAAATATCAAACTTTCTGAATTAGTTTTTTGTTTGTACGCACTTAACCTGGCTAAACATCATCCCAATTGGACGAAGATTTTTTTGTTGGATAAACACACTACGGAGACAAAAATTGGAAAATTATGCCGGAAAAGTCGGAGGTTGTGATAAAAATTGGAGCTTTCGAAAGGAACATTATTAATTTAATCATTTATAGGTGGAACAAAGTTCTCCAGGTCAGCTAGTAATAGTATAAAAATAATTATTTAAAAAACTTAATCTGTCTTTTTATGTTGAGGTACATATGGATGTATGTATTTATGTATTTGATTTGGGAGTTTCATTTCATTCAGATGTCATGCTGCTAATAAATTTCTATATTTATGTTAGATCACAATAATGCGTATATTTTGCAAACAAAAGTTTTAAAATATAAAAATGTATTACATATTTTGAAAATATTTTCTACAGGTATATAGGTATATGAATCAATGATTGAAAACAAATTTTGGCATTCAAGAATGCCAAAAAAAATCGGGTAATGCTAAAAAAGCATTTGGCATAATTTTTAAATTTCATAATGCTTTTCTCTCGTCTATAATGCTATATCTAGCATTAATAATGCCAACATGACAACACTGGCCATAGCGTGGTATGGCGGAATCGTTAAAAAATAGATTTCGACACAACACACCACTCAACAACACATCAAACGACACAAATATGAATCTACGCATATGAAATACATTGGA
Source organism: Epistrophella euchroma (assembly GCA_947049315.1). NCBI lineage: Eukaryota > Metazoa > Arthropoda > Insecta > Diptera > Syrphidae > Epistrophella > Epistrophella euchroma. Next base: position 123,014,441 of record OX346246.1, read on the forward strand.
GCGATAGCGAAACATGACTCCACAACACAACACACCACATGAGACATGTGTGGATCCGGCTTAAGATTGAATTTAAAAATGAGATTTTAAGGCCCTCTCAAACCAGCGCAAAATATTCGGAACGAATATGAGACTATATTGAAGAATGCTCCAAGATTCGCTTCGTCGATTCAGTGTTGGGCAAGTGAACACTCTCATTTATCACCATTTTAATTAATTTAGAAAAGCAAACGTTTCGTCGTCGTCCCGTATGTTTCGCGTTGGCCTACGCCACAAATATCGACGTTTATATGTAAATAATTATGAAAAAGTACATACGAGTATTGAAAGTGTTTTGTATACATAATGTATAATAAACAAAATTGTGACCGTTATTTCCTAAAGTACAATATATCTTTCGCGTTGCTATGTCGGCATCACAGAAAGCGAAAGGAGCTAATTGGATCAAGCGACTTGCGTTTTGTAAAATTATACATGTTCTACAAGTCCACACAAATTTGTTTGTCAGGAGATGCTTACAATTATTCTGTTAGTGATTTTATTTTTTAAACCGAATGCGATGACACTAAAGATAATTCCAAATTTAATTATCTAACCAAACTGCCAATCAAAGTCGAGGAACATTATTAAAACAAGTTTAGATAGTTAAATCTGGATCTAGATAATATTTTATTTAATTTAAAAATCTTACCTATGCAATTCCTTGGTCCCTTTGAAAATGGTATAAAAGAGTAGCTATGTTTGTCAACTAGGTTCGATGGTATAAAACGGTCAGGATTAAATATTTTTGCGTCAGGTCCCCAAATATCTTCGTCTCTATGAATATTGAATATGTCAATCATTATTTGTGTACCTTTTGGAATAACTATGTCTTTTGATATAGGTACATCTTTTGAACAATTTCGGGCAATCAGTGGAATGGAGGAGAAAATTCTTAAAGTTTCATTGATGCACATGTCTAAGTAAACCAAGTTTTTGAAGTCTTCATAGTCTACGACGAATTCTTTGTCGGGGAAGATTGTAAGTATTTCTTCAAAAACTTTTTCTTGATGTTCTGGATGCATAGCCAAAAGCAATATTGTTGAAAACATTGACGATGCTGTAGTTTCAAAAGCCTGTAAGATAGTTATACAAAAAAAAACTTATACAAATGGATTAAATAAGAATGCCAAATTTTTGGACAGTATTAAAGTAAAATATTTCGAGCATTTCCCAAAAATATATAACGACAAACCCGGCTTTCGATTCCAAAGAGAGAAAATTTTGAGGAGTAATTTGAGCCAAATTGAATGAAATATTCACGTGACGTGAATCAAATAGGTGAATAGGGCCGCAAATCTGCGCCATGTTTGCTCATTGAACATTTCTTTGCAAATGAACTCGACGAACTCGGTTCGAGCGGCTCATTGTTGGATGCGATAGGAGTTCACAGAAATAGAAATGATCCTTGAGTGCTCGGAAATATTACTTTAACAGAAAATTTCAAAAAGTAGTAGGTATAAAAAAAAAATAGTACACTCTGGCATATGAGTACTTTTTTTATTTTTAATGCTTTTTCTTAATTATTTTCATACTTGAAAGAGGGCTATTAGAGATGATTATTCATAAGTCTAGATTTGGACAATGGACATGCAATGAAAAAGGCATAGGCTTTTTCTATATCCACAAAATTAAACGCCAGGGGGAATGATTATTCGAAAATCGTCAGTTCTTATAAAGTGCGTACGCAGGATTTCGATTAGGGGGGGGGGGGGGGGGAGTATTTGGCTAAGACTTAGTGCTTAGGTCTATTTAGCTTTAAAAGTAAATAGTGCTTTTTGATTGAGATTTAAAAAACTTAATTACATGACTCCGAGCAACCAGCACTTTTAAGCGATATATTACTAACAATAATAACATTTTTTCTATTAATAAATAAATAATATAATTTTTAAAATTGTAAAACACTGTTTTACAAAATTCTGCAAGTTTAAAAACTTTTTTAAATTTTTCAAAACTTTTTTTTTATTATTCGCAGAATTTTGTTAAAAAAAGATTTTTAAAAACAAAATTTTGAAAGCAAAATTTTTAAAAGCAGAATTTTGACAAAAGAATTTTGATCCAGATAACCCTCGTAACGTAGATATAATATTCAGTGTTTATAAAAAAAAACCGTTTCATTATTTTGCCTGAAAAGGTAAATTTTAATAGCTTGTGCATGCATATTAGGGTGTCCGTTATTTCCCAAAGTAACGTTTTTGTTTGGATCAGACACCCCATGTATAAAAAGTTTATGCTCAACAGTAAATTTATGGGCCAACAAAAAAAAAACTTGGCCAAAATCATTAACCCGTGCCTCTGAAGCCATAGTCTTCCCATACAAAGGACATGGGCATTTGGGCCCATTTTTCAACATTGCTAAACAGTGGTAAAACTTATTTTGTATGAAAGCTAATGCAGAGTACTTTGATTTATTAAATAACGGCTTAATTGAAATCGAGCGCGAAAATGGTGTTTTAACGCATTTTATAAAATAAAAGTATTTAAAATGGAAAAATTAAAAATAAAAGACGACACTTACTAAACGGTTTATTTTACCATTTTTGAAAGCTAGAAGTCTGTTCTTTAATTCCTTTTTTAAAATAAACTTATTTCAGTTTATTTATAACAAAATGTTGAAAAACAAAAAAAAAATTGGATATTGATTTTTTTTCACAAGGCTGAGTTCCAAAATGTAGAAAATGTTTTGATGCGGAAGTAATGCTTTAATTTTCATACGCATCGGCAACGCAAACTTGATGTTTTGTAGAAATATTACATTGCATAAGTCTGAAGTTTCAGAATGCAAAAAAAAAATTAAATCAAAGCAGCTAAACAATTTTTGGATGCGCAGTTTGCGCTGTAAATGCGCATCTGATAAATTTTGGAACTCAGCCCAAATTTCTGGCTTTCAAAAATAGTAAAAAAAAAAGCTATGAAATTTTTCCATTTTAAATACTTTTTTTAAAATGCTCAAAAACACAATTTAAGCGCTCGATTTTAATTAAGCCACCTTATAATAAAATAAAGTACTCTCCATTAGCTTTCATATGACATAAGTTTTATCACTGTTGAGCAATGTTAAAAGTGGACCCAAAGTCCAAACAAAAGTGCCCATGGTCCTTTTTACGGTTATGAACTTTGTACGGCAATTGCCTTGGTTTCTTTCCCATAAAAGATTTTGAAAATATTTCACTCACATAACAAGCTTAACGTCGCCTTTCATTTGACACCAAACTCCTGTACCTCTTGGCCAAAAATGGGCAATTCCCTGTAAGATTTACTTTGATTTCGTGCAAAGCAATAAGTTGAACATAGTACTTTATGATGAACTTAAATACTTATGATGAGTTTGAGCTTTGAGCAAATGGGCCTTAAATATTTCCTAGGTTATGTAAATATGTATACCTGCAATATATTATTTATACTTACTGCAAATACCATTATGTTTCCTTCTGATATAACATCATCGAATGTAAATTCATTATTCTGATGGAGTTTAATAACATGATCTATAAAAATATTTTGTGTGGGATTATCTTCTGGTACATTGTGTTCCAAAGCCTTTATTCTCTTCATAACAAGCTGAAAGAGTAGTAATTAAATTTTTATTTTTTTTTATCGTGTGCTTGATTTTCTAAAAAAGTTAAAAACTTTAACAAAATAAATAATAAATTATAATACATGATACAAGTAATTTTAGCAACAATTAAAAATGTTTATTTATAACTTATTTATAGCACATGTATATAAACAGAACTGTCACACATTGAAATGTATTAAGTCCCTTCCATAATAAAAACTTCTCTTTTATTCATAAGAAAAATTTTAAATAAAAAAATGTTCACTTTAAAGTTAAATTTACTATACTTACATCATAAGAAAATCCCAGTAAACGTTTTTTTACTTCTAAAAATGGCTTATGCATACTTGTGGCTCGAAATATGACAGAGTTTGCAAGCAAAGGGTTTAATAGACGTTGGGTAGTCATTACCAACAACCTAGAGAAAACAATAATGAAAAAAATTATGAATTAAAGTACTTGTATTAAATTTAAATGATAATCAAGTCGATTAGTAAGGAGCTCGCAATTGTGGGAGGTTATTCTCAAATGCGCGGCGGATCGCTTTTAATGGCAATTTGCGTTTTCCTATTCTCAAAATTTTAAACAACCTGATGTTAAGGTATTAGCATGATACTACTTAGCAATTTTCTAACTTTAAAACTCTTTACTAAAAAATTCTTATTTTTAGACATTTTCTAACTAGTATCATACTAAACCTATTTTCTTAAGAAACTCTAGCTGAACACGCCTAAAACAGTGACAGTTCAACCCATTTTTGCAATTGTAGCTGCCAAAGTGACACTTGGATTTAGTATGATACTAAAAAGATAAAATAGGCATTTGGCGATTTTAACTTTAGTAAAATGTTAAACAGATAATACGATGCTAACTCGTTTAAAATTTGGAAAAGCTTGTTTTTAACCTAGTATCATACTAAAAATGCTTTAACATCATACTAAATCGTCTAAAATTTTGCGCCATTGTTTTTAGAGAGATGTCTGTGTACCATATGTACGTTCGTGCGTTTGTTTTTTTTCGCCGACGATATCTCGAGAACGCATAGAGATATCGACTTCAAATAGATTTTATTTTACAGATGATAAGGCCATAACGTGCAGAAAGGATTTTCAGAAAAATTCAATTAGCTTTTTTGTATTACAGTAATTTAAAAAACAAGTTGTAAAATGGCTTGTTTCTCGAATATCTCTAGAACAAATAACGCTATCGACTTCGGCCTTACTTCATTCTATGCATAATGACGTAGAGAAAAATGGGTAATACTTAAAAAAAAAAAAACAACCCACATTTTTTTTCAATTAAAAAAACCATTAAAAATTGTTAAACAATATCGAATATCTTGAGAACACGCAAAGATGTTAACTTCGGGTTAATTTTATTTAATACACAAAGTTATAGTTGATAAGTGGTAGAGTTTTTGTAAAAAAATTCAATTAGATTTTTTTCTAGGCAAACAAAACTGCAAAAAAAAACTACTAAAAATTGTTAAGAAATGTTTTCGGCTTGAATATCTCGAGAACAACCTCTCGGATAGTTTTAGTCTACACACAATACCATAATTAGTAATTGATAAGGTTTTTAAAAAAAAAATTCAATTGACGGTTTTTTTTGTAGGTCAAAAAAAAAAACTGCAAAATAAACTGCTAATAATTGTTGAAATTTTTCGTGTCGCATACATTTAGAGCAAACAGAGATTTTTAATTTTTAATTTTCTTATAAAAATTAACATCGGGTGTCGAGTTTCAAAGGGAACCAATGGGAAGTTATCAGTGTGGGTTAAACCCACCATGTTTTTTTTTTCGTTTTTTTTTAAAACAAAAACGTTGTCTGAATTTGTCTGCATTTACATTGTTCAACTTTTCCAGTTCCGATCTCTTGTTCCTTGGTGAGCGGGGTAAAAAGTGAAGGGGATGGATGTTCCTCAAAATTCCTCAAAACACACGATTTTTCTACTTTGTTTTGGTTCTCTTTCACCTCCTTTCCATTTTCTGTTTAGGGTTTAAAGCTCATTAAAATATATTTTTTTATATGAACCGTTCTAAATATATAAACATCAGAAAATGGGTTGATTTCTAACCTTTCTTCAGATACCTCTATAAATTAGATTATTAATTAAATTTATTGACGTGTGTATATCGATAGGTTATTAGTGAAAAGAAATACAAATGCGTAATTTGAAAAACTTTGGCTACGTATGGAAATTATGATTTTGGTTGGGTGTGCGGTGAACACCTGCGCACCTTCGAGTAAACGTCACTGCGTTACGGCGCTGTTGACGTTCCTGTTGCAGTATCTGAAACGTATCTGTGTTGAACAATTGAAATACGTTGGCTCTAAATTAATGGTGGCCGCCGTTGCTGTTGCTGTTGTAATCTGTTTTTTTCGCTTTAATCTCTTTTTTAATCTTTTTGTCTGGTGAAAACGGTATATAGGATTTATTAAATCTAAACGAGATCAACTTGCGTTTGAAACGTAGTATTAGTCAGTCTCCTGAGACTACGAGCAAGTGGAAATAGATTACTTAATTCTACGAATTGCCTATCCTGGCATTTTGTCTGGTAAATTGCTCTTTAAAATCGTTTTCAATTCAGGTCACGAGAGTTATGTAAGTAAATAATAGAAGTTGTTCAATCTTTTCTTGTGAGTTTATAACTGACTTTTTTTTAATAAAAATCAATTCGAGCTTAATTCTATTATTGCTTGCAAAGCAAATAAGTATAGGGTTCTGGGGTACAAAGAAATGTGCCGTGGTAGGTAAAGGAATGTGGTAAATTATATTTATTATTAGCTTGTATGGCATCAAAACGGCACACTTCAGCGCTAATTGGATCTCTGAGCTAGTTTTTTTTCGGGCCTACTACTTCTACCTACCTACCTATATCTTTCCTCTCTGTACACAAAAATCCTTGAACCTAGGCTATGCGATTTCTTAAAACTTTGGTGCAATTTTTTTTTTTTTTGACTTATTACGTGCAAGTAAACAGAAAAGCAAATTGATTCGCGCATATTTTGAGCGCTATAAGAAAGAAAGGGCAAATTGAAAATTATTTGCGTTTACCAAATTGAGAACATAAATATTAATTACTGAGAGTATCTGTCACACATTGCCCTAGTTATGAATATTTCACGTAACTTTTAAATTCATTATAACCAAATGGTTTTTCTCTAAATTGCTACCTATAGTTTTATTCTTACCTCTCACAAAGTTCCAGAAAATCATTGCTTGATTCCTCATCGAATTTAAAGCCCATTGTTGTAGCTAAAAATAAATAGGTACATAAGTTTAAAGAAGACAAAAATTAAGTAGGTAATTATTTTTAAAAAATTGGATTAAATAAATGAAATGAAAAGGTTGAAATGTGTGAGATAATTATTTTTGTTTTTTAATTTGAAAGACCAATTTATTCGATTTCCATTCAAATAATGTATGGAGTAGGGACAGGACATCATTCAAATGATCACGGTGGTAGGTACGCACCCAATAGGTTCAGTTTCACTGGTCAACAATGTTTTTGTTACAGAAAGCAAACTATACTTTTCCGAAGGTTTTTGGTGTGCTCAATTCGAATTTGAAGTCAGTAATATTCTATCACGTCACGTTTTTAAGATATTCCCATTTGAAAATAAATAAAAAATCAATTTTCGCAAGTTTTTGTAACAAAAAACTAATTTAAATATGTCGACCAGTGTTTCAATGTACCAACGCGATGAGATGACCTGGGCTATGTTGATCTCGAGGAAATCGGTCGATTGCGGCTTATTAGCAAAGAATTATGACTTCGGAAAACACAAGCAATCGTCCAACGGGATCAAATTGCATGATCTTCGTGGGCTATCCACGTGACCTCCGCAAGAGATATCCCTACCCTCAAATCATTCATGCAGAATATCCATTGTGACATTCGTAGAGTAGCACCTCTGGCATGTAGCACAGTCCTGGGGTGCCACTAGTGTTACTTGATACCATCGAGTTAACTCGATACAATCGAGTATGGGTAGTTACTTATTTAGTTCAATCCAACCCAATGAGGAACTGCCTATGCTCGATTGTATCGAGTGAACTCGATTGTCTCAAGACAAGCCCCTCCCTGCTAAAACTATACATATAATATCATCGTTCAATTCGAGACAACAAAATTTGGTTATCATATCATTTATTTGTTCTTGTGCACGGCGCGACGGTGATTCCATCTTTCACGGACAGCGGCGATCTGGCGTTCCTTTGACATAGGTATTGGCTGATTGCTTACCAAACGGTTGTCTCGAATTTAGCAACCAAACATTGGAAAGTCGACTATGTAGAGCCTCCTCGGCTACCGTAAAATGGAACCACAACGTTTGCACTACGAACAGTAATTCGTCATTTTGGTAGTAAAGTTTTATCATTTGGACGTGGCTCGCAATCTTGTAACTCGCAATAGTGATTTCTTATCAGTGACTCAATAATAAAAAAACCGATTTCACAAATGCCTCCATAACAACATGACTTCCATCCCAGACAGACTGTTCAACTTATTGGAAACTAGATTCACAACTGGTGAACAAAAATTCTCCACATTTATCTCCACTGGGTAACAAATATGCAAGCTTGTAGGTACGTATAGCTTTACGGCATGATTCCCAAGTATGTATGTATTAACTTGGATTTAAACCGTTACTTGAGAATTTTGCCAATTCATTTCGTTTCATTTCTATCCCATGTATCCTCAAGGTCACATTACATAAATTTTAACAAATTGAAAATGAAAGTGTGGATGTTTAAAAAGTTAATCTACCTAATATAACATGATAAATAAAGTAAAAGCTATCAAAATTCAATTATTAAAATTTAATTGAAGTGAGTAAGGTGGATAAAATTAAACTTACCAACAGATGTCCTTAGCGAAAGATTGCATAGAATTGGTTTGATATTTATTTCACCACAATTAACGCTTTGATCCAATTTCGCACAAAATTCGCCAATGTATTTATGAAATAGTGGAAAGAAACCTAACAAAACCTTGTGACTAAATGCAGGATTCAAAAGTTTCCGATGGTGATTCCAAGCTGGAGCTGAAAAATAAAAATAATTTAACAATAAGAGCCAAAGTACATATGTAGATATATATATGAAGTAGCTTTATAAACACTGCATAAATTGCTATGTATGAACTTTCGCGTTGACAGAAAAATATGTCAAAGCGTCGCCGGCCAACGCGCCATTGGAAATCAGCCTTTATATTTTTGAATCGAATAAGAAGTTCCAAATAAAATTAACTGCACTTCACAATGTCAAATACTAAGTAAATCCAGTATAATAGTGTGGAAACAAAATATAAAATTTCATCCCACACGACTTGACAGCCCATCTCACACAATTTGACATGTGTTAATACATGAAAATTTTTTTAGGATTGGTTCTACATCCATCACACATTGGGCACGTTCAGAAGACATAGGTGACTAGGAAGCTAGGCAAGTTTCTAGTTTCTGCATTCCAATCTAGGCAAATGGCTGTAGAGCTATGTTAGAAATTTCTCTCTACGTGCCTAGTCAAGTTCAATTGTGTCAGATTATCAGCTGATTATATTTTCTCATTAAACAGCAAGCTGAACTTTATTCTTCCGTGACTTGTTTTTTTCACGTTTATCTTAAAGAGTTTGAAATATGTAAATAAATAAAGATTCACATTCAAGTAAAAAAAATGTATCATTAGTAACCCTGAGGCCACACGAGCAAGTACTGGCAAGCAAGTTGCAATACACTTTAAATTTTTTGCTAACACATATAGAACGAAGCAACTTGCTCGTCTACTCGCTTGCCTTTTTCCAACTTGGAAATTCCAAGCCAGTTGAGTAGCGAAGGAAGTAGTACGTTCTTTTTTTCAATTGAGTTAACTAAAGCGAACTTTCGTCGTTCTTTGTATTGAATATTCTTTCCAAATGGATTTAATTTTTTTGTTCAACGTATTTCGTATAATAGATCAATCACATTTTTAATTGTGATTGTTCCTCAATCATGTAAGTGGCATGCCCACAAATTTGCAGCGGTATGTATGAAATGCTTTGAACAAATCGTTCACCACATCTAGCACTAATAGTAGAGAGAAAGAACGAAGAAGCAAGTTACTCGGCAAGTTGCGTGCCGCCTACGTTATAGCAAGTACACAGATACGAATTTGGCAGGTAGTGTATGTTATGTACCCAACTTGCTTGCCAGTACTTGCTTGTGTGGCCTCGGGGTATGAAAAGTTTACAAATAATATTACAAAATTCCTAACTGATTTCTGCCTTGTGTGAAGTGAATATTATTAAAAATACTTTCTTCCTATCAACGTATGGTAAAGGTTTGAAGTAAAGTTCGTAGTTTGGCATTAATAGCTGCGTTTTATTTTCTACGGATCTGGATCAGGCTCATAGTCGGCGGCTAATAGTCGCGTTTTATTATCTATGGATCTGGACCAGGATCATCCCATGAAAATAAAACGATATGGATCACAATGACAGCAGTGTTATATAAACATCTCTTTCTTACTTACGTTTTAATTCTTTTCAGTTGTTTCCCGTCTCTATTCTTTACACTGCAACAAACAAACTTCCTTACTATAAAAGCCATCTACACACCAGAGTAAAAATTAATGTTTGGATCTTTGAAATAGATCCCAATAGAGAGCAGGATCCCTAATTTTGTACTACGTGTTAAAAAATAATCCCGATCCAGATCTGTAGAAAATAAAACGCGGCTAATGACATCTCTAGTCATCAACTATGTTCTTAGGTCAAATTTGCGTTCAACGAACGTAGTTGACTACATAATATGAAGTTCCCTATGTCTTCTGAACGTACCCATTCTTTTCCACTGTGGGGTTTGAGGTTATGATAAATTGATTTGTTTGGACGCAAGTATGGAAGCAAAATATGGAAACATTTTCTTCACACAAATTTGGCAGACGTAAGTAATTCTATTGCACTTTTTTTCTTGACATTTGCTAATACTCGATGGGATAGTGTGGAAGGGCTATAATAGAACATTAAAAGCAGTCATCAATCTCTGTGTTGCTGATGCCATTGTGAGGGAAACCTGTGACTGACAACCAAATCACTGAAGAAACTGGCAAAGTTAACAAAAAGCAAAAAGACTTAAAAAAAAGGAATTGCATTTCCAACCTGTTAGTCTGTGATCTTGAAGGATGCCACCCGGCGGCGGATTGGCGACCAAGCGGCAGGAAAGACTGTAAGGGGCAAGAAATTGCTGCAACCAATGAATGTAGTGTAAATATTTCAGTATCATCAATTTGCAGCAGCATCAACAACAGCAGCTCAAAAACAACAACATCAAAACGAGATGGAAAATAACTGGTTAAAACTATTTTGTGCACCATTATTTTTTATTTTTGTTATAAAGTAAAACAAATGCAACATAATTCTCTATTTCGTTATTTTGATTTCAATTTTTTTTAAAAAAAGTATGTATTGCATGTCCATTGGAGTTTTTTGTGTAAGTTCGTTTCATAAGCTCTTGGCGAGCTCCTTCTGGATCAAAGATTCAGTATCTTTGTTCTATTGGCTAAAACACGTTTTTCAAAATGGCGGCCGATGCACAACACCTACAGCCGTGCCATTTTATTTTTATACTCAGCAACAACAAACCTAATAATTCCAATTATAAAATTTAATCATATTTTTTTGCAAAAAAAAACCTACGCCGACTTACCTATTTAAGGAATTAAACAAAAAAAATTTTAATGCAAGTTGAAAATATTTTACCTTTAAAAAAAAATTTAATGCATGTTAAAAATATTTTGCATTAAAGAAAAATTTTTTAAAGCAAGTTGAAAATATTTTGCATTAAAAAAAATGTCAATGTAAACGAAAAATGTTTGCATTAAAAAAATTAAATGCAAATCGAAAATTTTTTGCATTAAAAAAAATGTCAATGTGAGTGAAAAATATTTGCATTAAAAAATTTCATGCAATCAAAAATTTTTTGCATTAAAAAAATTATTTTTTTATGAACCACCCTGTTTTGGAATATTTTTTTCTTCATAACTCTATTTGAGCTACTACCCCTGTTAGTTTCATCGACATCGCTAAAGGAACATCGAATATAAAATTTTTATGAACCACTCTGTTTTGAAAATATTTTCTTCTTTTATAACTCTATCTCAAATTGGTTTATTTTGCATTGGCATATATTTTTAATGCAATAAATTTTCGAGTTTATTTTTTTAATACAAGAAATTTTTGACTTACATTAATTTTTTTATGCACACATTTTTCACCTTGCATTTAATTTTTTTAATGCAATCATTTTTCAAAAAAATTTTCGGCTTTATTTTAATGCAAACAATTTTTGACTTGCATGAAATTTTTTTTAATGCAAAATATTTTCAACTTGCATTCATTTTTTTTCAACGCAAATTGTTTTTACATTGTATCAAATTTTTATTTTTAAATTCTTTGCATTAAATGCATTTTTTTTTGCATTAAAATTTTAATGACCTGATCTACATACATACTTTCATTATTTATTATTTTATATTGCCTTAAAGTTCTTTTACTTACCTTTTATAGTAAGTATACCTGGCCCAATTATTTCGTTAACGACATCATAGGTCTTAGATTTGTCAATGCAGTCTGGAGAACAAAGAATTATTTCAGCGATTTTAGGATCCATTGTGTATAGCATTGGGTATGGTCCCAACCAAGAAAAATACGATTTTACATTATTTTGAAGGGCGTATTTTGGAAGCACGTATAGAACATCTGAAATTTTAAAAATATTTAACATAAATATTTAATCGTGAATTTAAATACAAATAATTAATTAACACAGGTTTCAGATTCACTTTATTTTGTGTTAACAACTTTAAGACCATCGCATTCAAAAATTATGTACTTAATAAATTTATTGACTATAAATATATATATTCGACAAATTTTTTTCCATTTTGAGTTTTAAACGCCCAAGCCAACTTTGCTGAGATTTTTTTCTGTATATCTTCATATGTACTACATATTTAGCAAAAAAGAAATACAATCTTTCAGCAATTTACCTTCTAAATTAAAGAGTTTGTGTGCAATCCCGATTATTGGTAAGCCAATTGGACCAGGCATCTTTAAAGAAAACGCGTAATACTTCCTCCTTGACCAAAGGAAGTAGATCCAAAAAAGTGTAACGAGTGCAAACAAAGCAGCAGCGACAGCCATCATCAACAAATTACAATTAAACAATAACCCAAAGAATTTCATTTGCTTCATATTGATTTGGTTTTGGTTAGACATCTTTTACTTTTTTTTTATTTATTGGGTTTCAGAGTGTACACTAGACTGATTCAAAAAAATTAAAATGTCTTCGATTTTTAATACCACTAGCTTTTTAGCTAGAGCTTAAGGAAATAATAAGCCTGGTAAAATTTCAGCTGTTTAGATTAATATTTTTAGACGATATTTTTAACAGGGAATCCAAAAAACTATGAAATTAACCATCCACTTTAACCTAAAATAACTATGGAAGGAGTACTGTAATTAAAAAATTAGTTAGGGACATTTAAATTTAATTCCCTTTAAGAATACGTCTCAATAAAGTTATAAAAACAAGAATCAAACAAAAGAAAACTTCCCGTACAATTTGTATGGAAAAAAGAAATTAGCTATGAGCGACCTCTTAATATTAATTTAAACATCTGAAATTTTACCAGACTTATTATTTCACTAAACTCTAACTAAAAAGCGAGTGGCATTAAAAATCCGAGACATTTTAATTTTTTTGAATCAGTCTAGTGTACACACATTGTAAATAATAATTTTGAACTCATGACATTGAAAACAAATGTTTTTACTAACATTTCAAGACAAGAAAAAGAGGTTTCTTGTAAAACCTGTCAGGTTGAGTAAAACAGTTGTTGATACTTTCATATTGAACATTTGTGATTACAAATTTATGACCAGAAAACTTAATTATTTAATATTATGTACCTTCTTACTTATATATGTTTGAAATTGTATTAAATTTCTAAAAATTCATTTAGTGGTAACATTTTGGAGATGGACTAAGACACTAGCTATATCTTTTTCTAAAAATTTAACAAATGGAATGTTAAACTGTTTCCAAAATTATTTTTACCTTTAATGGGTTAGATGCGGTTGTATAATTTAGTTATTTAAATAATTCAGGTATTTAATTTTTAGGTCGACACATCGTTAGCCGGGCTCCAATATTATTACAATAGGAAATTTTTATAAACTAGCTAACCCGGCAGACGTTGTCCTGCCTATAGAGGTCGGAGGTACGCAATTATAATGACCTTGAAAACATTTTTAAAACATTTACAGAGTGCAAATCGCATATGTGCAACAGTGTTAGACTAGCTGTTGTCTTGTTAAGTCAATTGTTCAAGTGCTTTAAAATTAATTTTGTTTGCTCCAAATGTTTAAATTCTTAACCATAGTGATAAGGACCTATCGTGTGGTTTGTGCGGTTTACCATATCCATTGATTATATTCAAATAATATTTGAAACAGAAAACATTTTCTATAAATGTGAAAAATTTATAACAATCCAATTTGATGTGTGCATACAAAAAATTAATGGTCATTTCTCACTCTTTCAAAAGAGTATCGGGATGCTTAATAATCATGTTTAAGCGTAAGCCTATTAAAGCAAAGACTGAAATATAAGTCTAAATACTAGGCGTGACCACGATAAACAGAAACAAGATATGCTCAATAGATGTATGACGTCACAATCATCGGGGGTGGAATCGGCTAAGGTGATTTGTGATAAGTGACAGTCACAATCAACAAATTTGGTCTGTGTAAGGTGATCATCACTTGTGACAATCACATTTTTGTGACAGCTATTTAGTTGTCACTTTCTTTCATGTGAAATTGACTTTCATTTTATGCTTTCTGAAGTTTCTAGACATAATGAATGTGTTTGTGCCTTTGATATTGTTTTCTCCATCCTAAAATGCTGAAAATGAAAATTTCAATCACAGTAGAAATGTCCGGCTCTTGAGGATAAATCTCCGAAATAAATTTAACATATCTACCGGATGCAAAGTAAGCACATAGATATAAAGATACATATGTACATATTTTTTCATAAATAAAAATTACTTTTCTTAATTAAATAGATTCTTGAAAAACTTTCGACTAACTAAAGAAACATTTCTACATATCCTACGCCTTCTGAATCTACCAGCTGGAATACAGTCAACCCACATTCCCCCTATTCTTCAGCTAGCCGTAACATTAAATTTTCTTGGAGGGGGTGGCTACCAAAGACAAGTTGGTGCTGACTGGTCTGCTCGAATGGGCCAAAGCACGGTAAGCGAGGTGATCTCTTTCACTTTAGAACAAATGGAGAGGAAATTGTGCCCTCTGACAATCAAATTTACTCCATCGGCTTCGGAAACAACCAAAATATTCTTCTACCAAAAATATCAAATACCCGGAGGCATGTTTTTGTTTCTTGATGTTAAAAATTAACAATTATTTTATTATTTTTTGTTTGCTAGTAATCGGATGTACCTTATAGATGGAAGTCGGAAAATGAGCATATTTATTTTAATAGAAAAGGAAGACATAGTGTGAACGTTATGATTCTAAGCCAATTTTTCATTGTCTTGTTGACTTTTCAAATATTTATTTTGATTCTAGATTGCTTTGTTTGGAGACAGATGGCTCAACGAGTTAAATGTCGACTACTGTGCTGGCTGGTAGAACATCATCGTGGCTTCTAGGTACAACAGTATCTACTTTATAGAAATACTTATATAATAGCAATTTAAATATGTTATTGTAATTATGGACTCATATTTCTATTTATTTTTTCAAGGGGATAGTGGTTATCCTTTAGAGCCATTTCTGATAACACCTTACATAAGTGCATCAGAAAATTCACCAGAAGCGCGGTTTAATTATTTGCACTCCCAGGCTAGGAGCATTGTAGAAAGATGCATTGGTGTAATGAAAAGTATTTTAATTGTTTCCTTTCTTCAATGAGACACATAAGTTAAAAAGAATTGTTGTTTTTACTTACAGCTCGATGGCGAAGTGTGTTAGAAGAAAGGAAATTGAGATACTCTCCCAAAAAGTCAGCACAAATTGTTAATGTTTGTGCTGCTCTGCACAATATATGCTGCGAGCATAGTTACCACTGCCGGAAGAAATAGTAAGAGTTGTACCATCTGAAAATAAAAATCACCAGCAAGCGGAAAATGCAACGAATGAAGGAGTTAGAATTAGAAACAGAATCCGAGATGACCTTTGGGCAAACCGTCGAAGAATTTAAACAAAACAAAATAGTACCTACTTATACTTTTTTTTTATTACATGCAACAACAAAAAAATATTTCATGACAAAAAAAAAAAAAAAACAATTCACAGCATAGTTTCAGTACTAAAATATGTACATATCTACATTTTTTTTTAACACTGTCGGTATTTTATAAGCATAAGTGATCTGAGCTCACTTCTTACTTAGCTCCAATATGCGAAGCTCATTCACAGCTTTTGCCAGCTCCAGCTCCATTCACTTCAATTGGAGTTCCTCTTTTTTTTAGAACATTTGAACTCTGCCGTTCTTTTTCCTTTTCTTGGCACAGTAGTTTAATTTAATGCAGTCTTTTAACTCCATAATTGAATTGTTTACTGCCTGCAAAGTTCTGTCGATATCTTCCAGTTTTTTTGGTTTGCAAATCAACAAACTTTTCTTGTAGCTCTACTTGCTTTCTTGCAAGCAAAGCGCTCTCATCGACCTTTTTTGGTTCTTTGCTTCGCTTAGAAGCTTTAATAGCTGTTGGTTCGGGTGCCTGGGATGATTCCTCCCTCATTGACGTCAAGCTGGAACCACCACACCTCCAACACAAAAATTCAAAAAACTAATGATGCAGGAATTTAGTACTAATTAAGTTCTACTAATTTCCAAAACTCCGAATTAGATACTCCATCATTTGACCTTGAAATTAAGCACCAAACACAAAATAAGTGGTGGAGACTTTTTATACGCCACCCTAAAAAAAAAAAAATAGGTATTAGATGTAGAATGGGTTCATTAGAAAAAATACCAACTTTCACTTTTCTACTCCCACTGGTTTAGTTTTTATAACGCTTAAACTATCCCCTATAATTGCACACCTCCAATCACAAAAAATAAAATAATGGGTGATGAATTCAGTTTCAATTTTAGTGCAACTAATTTCTGAAATTCAGAATCAAATACTACACAAAGTGCAGAATTTCTAGACCTATAGGTATGATTTGACTTTAAAAAAAACTTACTTCGCAGACCATAAAATACTTGAATAGAATCGAGCAATTAGGTAGGTAGGTAATTATAAAAAAAAAACTTACAATTATTGGTGGGTAGGTATATATATACATACATACAAAGTTGTTTTTATTAAAAAAAAATTGGTGTAGGTATACTATGTAGGTAAAATATTTTCCTCCCTCATTTTCATACATACCTTACCTAATCGTGTTTGGTCTTTGGAGAGTTTCAGATTGCAGGTAGTCAGGAGTAGAAAAGTGAAAGTTGGTATTTTTTGTAATGAACCCATTCTACATCTAATACCTATTTTTTTTTTTTTTTTACAGTGGCGTATAAAAAGTCTCCACCCCTTATTTTGTGTTTGGTGCTTAATTTCAAGGTCAAATGATGGAGTATCTGATTCGGAGTTTTGGAAATTAGTAGAACTTAATTAGTACTTAATTCCTGTATCATTAGTTTTTTGAATTTTTGTGTTTGGAGGTGTGGTGGTTCCAGCTTGACGTCAAGCTGGGTCCGCCACAGGTTTGAAGGGGAGGGCATTTTAGTTCCAGGTCGGGATTGCGTTACAAAATTGGAACTTAATTAGTATTAAATTCCTGCATCATTAGTTTTTTGAATTTTTGTGTTTGGAGGTGTGGTGGTTCCAGCTTGACGTCAAGCTGGGTCCGCCACAGGTTTGAGGGGGAGGGGATTTTAGTTCCAGATCGGGATCGCGGTACAAAATTAGAACTTAATTAGTACTAAATTCCTGCATCATTACAATTTCGATTGTGGCGGACCCAGCTTGACGGACCTGTGAAATTTTATTTTCAAGTACTACAAGTGACATTGACACAAAAATTCAACTTCCTATGAATATTTACCATGTTCGTCACACCCGAATCTTGACACTCCACTGGTATCTGCGACTGCCGCTTCAATACCACATGCTTGGATGATGGCTTCCTCAACACTATCCAATCCAGTGCATTTGCAGTGAAAGGTCCTCCACCAGTTTGTTTAATTGATTTTTTATTTGCTATCAATTTTTTTTTTGGCATTATACTTCCGTATTGTCCAAATCCAGGCATATAAAAAAGCAGTGAACAAACAAAACTTTCTATTGTAAATAAATACCTCCCCTTTTCACTCTGATGTAGTTATTGCCGGTGGCCTGGCCCATTTGTATTTAACAACTGAGTGAGCTTCTCCCAAAGCATTCTTTGAGCATCCCTTGAATTGATGCTACTGGCGGCAAAGGATTTTGCCAAATCGGGATTTTGTTCCATAAATGTTGTCATTAATTGTATTTGGGCTTCGTTTGCTAAACTCCTATTGATAAAAATTTAACATATTTAATTTTTAAACAATTACGGCACAATAAACGTAATATTTACTCACATTTTTGTTCTTTTTTTAAATTTTAATTCACTGCAACATCTAGAAGACAACAAACAATTCAATTTGCTGGCAAAATATACACTATAATATAAATGTCAGTGTTTTTCTTTTAAAGTGATACCAAATTTGAAAAAGTTTTTGGTGATCACCTTACACAGACGAGAAAATTCTTTTGATCACAATATGTGATTGTCATAAATGTGACAATCACAATCAGCTTAGCCGATTTCACCCGTTTTCTTCGGAGAGCAAAAAGATAATTCCATTTCATTAAATATTTTAAATAAGGCTTTTTTGGCCAATTTTACTTTAAATGCAAATAAAACAAGTTTACTTCATCTTTTATCCAACGTTTCATCGTTATTCACAACTTCTTCAGTGGTTTTTTTCAGATCTTTAATGTGTTAAAAAAAATATATCTACATACATATGTCATTACAATTTTATTTTTAGATTTTAATTCTACTTCGCAACTTACTTTTTATTTTTATTTTGTTTTCATTTGTTAATATAGAATGAATCTATTTTTTTATGTAAAAAAGGAACTGGCACTATTTAAATAATTTAATTTAACGTTAAAACAAAATAAATAAACAAAAATGGAAACAACAAATTTAAAAGACAATCAAAAATTATCACAGTGTAGGCAGGTACTTATTTTATGACTAGAGCGTAGCTTACAATAGTATTCTCTCGGTCTTTTTTAGTGTTCATTCATAGTTTTCGTCAATTTTTGTTAAATGCGTAAGCTTTCAGCTTTCAAGAGTGAATCTCGAATTTGTTCTTTTCTCTTTGTCAAGTACTCTTACATCGTCAAAGTTGGCTGCGTGTCCGCTGTCGAGTATATGCTGTGAGAGATCAGTCGATTGTTTCCCTTTTTTGATGTCTGTTTTATGCTCCGTCATTCTTATGCCTAACAGTCTTTTGGTTGTTCCTATATAAACTAAATTGCACTCTTCCCCTTCCTTACCACCGCAGCTTACTTCATAGACGACCGACGCACGTTGTGTTGTTGGCTTTTGTCGATTGGAGCTTTAGTATTCGGAAGACGGTGTTCACATCGGACTTACTCCTCGGATTTTTTTTGACGTCTATGTACTTTTTTCTCGTTCACACTCTGTGGTGAGAAAGAGACAGGCAAGTGAGGCAGGATTTTTTAAATTTTTTAAAAATTTGTGGATTTTTTTTGACGTTTACTTTTTTGACATGGGTTTTGTTAGTATTTAGTTTTTGTTTGGCACTTAAAACTACAAAATCGAAGTTGTTTCAATTGGAAAAATATTTTTTTAGTGAAATAGTAATTTTGTGATTGAAAAATTTCTAGTTAAATTCTCCGGCGAATAAAAATTTGTGTTTTATTTTAACGACTACTGAACGTCAAAGTGAATCGGTTCTGTGTGTCTGAACACGAGCTGACTGACTTATGCCAAAAAAATCGTAAATCTGAGTCCAATGTGAACACCGTCTAAAGATGTTACGTAGTGTTGCATTTGACTTAATGTCAAGCTTCTACCGTCAGTTAATTTTGGTATAAACGCATGCTATAGTACCTTGCGTTGCCGTTTTTCAGATTTTTTGTTGTCATGTATTTTATTGGGTTAGTTTTTGAGTGTATTTTTTTTGGAATAAGATTTTTTATTAAGAAATAAGAATCTTAGAATATTATTCATACTAAACGCCGTAATATTCACGCCGTTTAAAACTTGGTTTAAAAGCCCTTAAGCCGACTACATTTAACCGAACTAAACCGATAGAATTTAAACGACAAAATCTCGTTTAAATCGGTAATATTCACTCCGTTTAAGCAAAAAATTCCATTCGGTTTACGTCGGTTTAAATTTGTGATTTAAACCGACCGTCGCATAGCATCGCAAGTATGAAAAAAACTAAAAAAGGCTTTTCTTGACATTTATTTTTTGAATTGTCATTTTATATTTAAATAAAATAAATTAATTAATTCGTGTCAAACACAAATACGCATTAGAAATGTCTTTCATTCCTCTTTATCGTGTTTTGCGTTGCGAAAAAATGTCAACAATAACGTCCACCGCATTGCGTCTTCCAAACATTCCATGAACGATTTGTTGCGAGTTGAATTCTTCTTGATGATCTGGTTGCAGTTCCGCGTCGGTCGTGAATTCGGGTCCAATATCTATCATATTATATTAAGCAAGATGGCAACTAAATTCCATCAACCTAACAGCAATACCGCAGCCCAAACACCTCCATAATGCACATATAAAATTCAAGAAAAGTTTTTTTAACCGCTCCAAATTTTATAGCTGTCCAAACTGAATTTCATTGGTCTGGCAGCGATACCGTGAACATTACACTACCATTGTGCACTTTCCTTACAAAAAAAAAAATAGTATTAGCATTTTGAAAGTGCATTATAGTGGTGCTAGGTATGAGGTATTACTGTCAAGTTGATGAAATTGAGTGTGGACAGTAACCACGAACTATTCTAAATTTTTTGGTTGAATTTTGAAAGTGCATTATGGAGATGTTAGTGACACGGTATCGCTGCCAGACCATGGCATTTAATTTGGACACATATAAACATTATGCTCACAAAATTTGGAGCGGTATAATACACTTAAACTTCACTCATTTTTTTTGAATTTTAAAAGTGCATTACGTTGGTCTTAGGGCCGCGATATCGCCAAAATGTCTATGGCATGTAGTTTGCACTGCGGTATACAAATATCATGCTCACAAACATCATGCGATATAAAACACTTTGATCAAATCGTTTACCAGCTCTCGGTATATAAGCCCTTTCTGATTAATTGGTCAACTCTACCCCGATGTGTGAATAACGTGCACAATTAGATGAGTTTGAATAGCCATCATCGCCGAAAATAACACGATTGAATATTTTGCATTGACTGAAACCAATAAAATGTTGAATATTAGCTAAAACCATTTAAACCGTACCTAAACGACACGAAAATGCCTCGTTTAAGTTGGAGTCGGTTTATCGTAGTTAAACCGATCATTCGGTTTAAAATTTTGGTTAACGTCGGTTTAAGTGAGTGAATATTACCGATTAGTCGGTTTAAAAATTTTAAACCGACTTCTGAATCTAAACCGATTTTAAACGGCGCGGCGTGAATATTACGGGCATAAGAATATTTTTGATTGTTTGTATGTTGTTATCTTGAAAATGGGGATCACTTATGTCTAGAACTTTGTTAATAAAATTTGTTGCTGTGTTGATTTTCTGTGTGTAAGGTTGTGTCGATAAATAATTTATCATCCTTCCTGATGATGTTGATTTTGAATACCAATTAAAAACTATTTTTCCATTCATTCGATGAAGTTTTACGTCTAAATACGGTAAACTGCTGTTTTGTTTCATTTGTTTTATTTTCACAGTCCCTATCAATTAAAAATAATGGCGCAAAATTTTAGACGATTAAGTATGATGTTGAAGCATTTTTAGTATGATTCTAGGTTAGAAACAGGATTTTACAAATTTTAAACGAGTTAGCATCGTATTATCTTTTTAAAATTTTACTTAAGTTAAAATCGCCTAATGCCTATTTTATCTTTTTAGTATCATACTATATCCCAGTGTCACTTTGGCAGCAAAAATGGGTTGAACTGTCACTGTTTCAGGCGTGTTCAGCTAGAAAAATTAGTTTAGTGCAATAATAGTTAGAAAATGTTTAAAACTAAGAATATTTTAGTAAAGAGTTTTAAAGTTAGAAAATTGTTAAGTAGTAACATGCTAATACCTTAACATCAGGCTGTTTAAAATTTTGGGTCAATTTGTTTAAATGCTAAATTCTAAATTATAGTCCTCATGTAAAAAAGAAAATAATACTCAAAAATTATTGTGACGACAAAGAAATGCCAGATGGTGACTTGGGTGTATGTAATGAGCAGGGACCGGATTTTGAGGCACTTAAAAATCCAAAAAGGCAAATAAAATACATATAAAAGGCAATTATAACTACTTGGCTGATTTATTTTAGTAGTATATAGAATTTATATTATTAAAAAATCTTCGTATATAAACATTGCCAGGCCACGGGCACACAAAAACTTCTAGCTTTAATGATTAGGAATTCTAATCTTGTTAGATATAGTTCACACTAGGTATTCGTCATAAAATCTATGTAAGATGAACTGAACTTAATAGAAATTGCGTATTGACAATGCCCTCACTAGTCAACTGATGAGTCCAAGTGAGATCGCCGGAACAAAACGCCAAATTTTCATGGACTAAAGGCCGTTAAAAGCTATTTTGAAAACTATAAGAATAGTTGAACAAAGATCTAACAAAACCGTAAATAAATGAAATGTTAAATTAAAATAAAACAAAAGAAAAGTCTTTACGTAATTGAAAGGAAAAAAAAAGAGAAATAGATATTAAACAGAATATCAAATTATTTGAATTTAAGAACTGCACTTTTAATGTACAAGGTTAATTCGGTAGATCAGAGTATTTCAAGTTTTTTAATTAAAACTTGAAAGAAAAGAAATGAAAAGAAAATAAAAGAAAAGAAAACTAAAAATTCTTTAAATCAAAAGAAAGAAAAGTAAAAGAGTGTGTATCAAGTGTAAAAAGCAGGAAAAAATCGGCTATAACACAATACTTTTTTTTTCCTACAATCAAGCAGCACGATCGAGGCTTTGTGCGCACTGTTCCTATTGTTCCCTATTTTATAAATTTGTACATAATTATGTATGATATATTCAAATACAAAAAAAAAAAAAAAAAAAACAGTCTCATTTCTCTGGATAACTCGTATTAAATGTCAATTTAATTTGAAAATTAGTCAAAACTTTCAAAACTTTTTGAAAAGAAAACGAGAAAAGATTATTATAAATAATATTTCGCGTTAATTTTATATAAAAATGATATCGGACGACGACGAAGAGATCATTGATTTCATAAACAGCAATTATTTCAACAGACAAAAATGTTTCCGTCGGAAGATGCTTTTTTTGTTTTTTGACTTGCGATCGATAACAGGCTTGGATACTCTCTGGGGTTCTGTTGTTGTGGCTCCTAGTGTTGGCGTTGAATTCTTTAGCTAAATTTTCCTAGGCATTCGATTTTTCACGAAGGGTATAACCGTCTGTCCTTTTATTTTGAATGATGTGCTTATATTTTTCGACGAGTGACAAAACGAGGAGTATCTCCGAAGTCGTGAAGTTTGGAGCTCTTGAACGTTTCCTTGGTGAAGTAGACATCATTTATTACCTCGCGAAACCGATAGTCAAATGAAATTTTTCAAACACAATCCGAAAAAACTTGACATTTATGACTTAATATTGTTTTTTTTTTTTTTTTTTCTTATCTTGCTCTTTCTGTTATTAAATAAGTATCCTACAGTTACTTATCCAAGCAAGTTTTTTCATTCGCGCAACGTCAAAACAAAAATAATAAACTTATTTTTATATCCAAGGATAGCTATCTTCAATTTTAGTTATTTATCCTTTGGTTTGGTGCAAGTGGCCCTAAGTAATCAAACTACTTTAACTTTTGAGTATTCTTGTCACGATTTTGTTAACTTTTAATACTAAATTCATATACCAATACATGATCGGATTTACCTTAGACTTACCGGTTAATGTATGTACATTTGATTTACCTAAAGCAGCGTGCACATTATGCGTAAATCAACAACGTTGATCAATAAATTCTAGTTAATGTGGACGTGCTGATCAACAATATTTATTTACTTTTGCTTGCCCGAACGCAACCCGATTCAAATGGATAAAATTGAATCAACAAACAACATTGTGATAGCTTTCTATTGAAAAATTATTTTCAAACAAAAAAAGTCATGGCTTTCTGTTTGAGACAATGTAGACATGATAATGATGTTGAGCTTGTTAATCGACAACATTACTAAACAATGTTATTTGGCATAGTGTGGACGCTAATTTAGACTTCCCTTTTGATTAATTTAAAGATTTACCTTAGACTTACCTGTGATTTACCTTTAACTTACTTTCGATATAACTTACTTTTGACTTTAATTATATTGTACCAGCCTTACCGATACATCGCACATGACTTCCTTATGCATTTGAATTTTAATTTATAAAAATTTGATACATAGGTACAATCATTTTTAACTTACTTTTAAAATGAATTAAATTAATGCGATTTACTTCCGACTTTTCTTTGCATATCTACCTTTATAGAAATATTATTTTTCAAACCGTATGAAATCACTTATTTTATTATATTACTCAAAACGAACATTAATCCACTGAAGCTGATTAGACTTTACTATTGTGAAACTTGTATAGCAATAGCATACAGTTAGGTATGATATATCAAATAATTGTAATATATTTTACTTGTGAAATGAAGATCTAACTGCTTTATGTACAATTGTACATAAGTACATACATGCAACCAGTAACAGTAATACCTATTTAATGACCTACATATCTCAACTCTACTGTAGATATTTTGCAAATTTAAAATTTTTGCATCATAAACCTAGGTAGGTACCTACCTACCTACCTACAAATCAACATAATCTAACGCTTGTGTAATTTTCGAACAATCAATCTATCTCTTACACGCCGACTCCACAGGACATACAGATGTCCAAGATCCAATTCCAAACCACAATCCAATCAACATCAGCATGGCACTTTATGTCATGTCGTTAGTTATGTCGATAAATTCCACTAATAAGTCAGAGCAAGAGAATCACACAAAAATTCCTTTCAGTACTATTTCTACCTCTCACACACATGGAACGTCAAATCTCATGGCCCAGCTTTGAATAGAGCTCATGTCTTGTTCAAAAATTAGTTTTCGTCGACATGTTCATGACATGGACATGGATTTTTGTGCCTCCATTGGATTTTTAGTATACATGTTCATAATCCTGACATCGTTCATGGCCTGTGGAGGCGGCATGTTAAAAAGATAGTATGAATTAATGTGCTACAAACCTTATCCCCGTAGAAAAAAATGTCTCATTTTTCCTTTGAAGCAAGGCAGAACATTAGGCCAGTCCCACGAAGAAAAAATCTCTGAGCGCTCTGAGCGCTCGTGGGACAAAAAATCTCACCTGAGCACTGAGATATTTTGCTGAGATATGTGAGATGAAAATTTTTTGGATTCATTTCTCAGTTTTCTTTCTCAGCCAAAACAGCTGTTCTTTTGACAATCAAATTTAAATTTTTTTTGTGGTGCGCAAGTCCAAAAGTGGTAAATAAATACAAAATAAAGACGGAATGTTAATAAAAACTAAAATAAATTGATCTTTTTATTATTTCTCATTCATTTCAATAAGTTTTCTGCTTCAAAAATTAAACATTTTTTAGAATTTCAGTACGAGAATTATAACACCTGAGTTTTTTACAATTGAGCGGAGAATGTTGTCCCACGAAATGATTTCGCCTCTGTCAAATTGACATTGAGCGGTCACTGAGATTTTTTCTCCGTGGGACTGGCCTATTGAAAATGAAGTAAAGGAACTGGTGTATATTACATATACAGTGTACGTGAGTGAGGCCGCAAGAAAAAAACAAATTAGACTCAGAGCTGTCACTTTGCCGTCGCGACGTCTTGAAATGTGTATGAGATTTTAAATTGTGTAAAAAAGTAAAATAAAAATAGCAGCGGTCCCTAGACGTTCAATATTATTGTGCAATATTTGATATTGCACAAAAGTAATGTCCGTCAATGGATAATATTGGAAGGTTGTGCAATATATTGTAGAAAATCAAAACTCTTTTGATATTTATTATACAATATAAAATATTGTATCGTCTGTGGGTACAATTGCACAATATTTGTTTATTTAATTTTCAAGTGTCGAAGAGTGAACACCTCCGCGAGTGATTTTAATAAATACAAAAAAGGATGAGAGAAAATTTATTTTTGAATCAGCTATCAACTAAATTATTAGATAAAATATTGAACCGTCTGGGGCGCCTAGCCAATATTATTATGCAATATTTTGCACAATAATATTGACCGTCTAGGGACCGCTAAAAAAAACGTGAAACAAGGGTTAATAATTAACATATTCGATAAAAAAAAAAAAAACAAAAAACAACATGCGGTGCTCTGTGAAATCGTGTAAAAACGCAAATAATAAGGAGTGCACAAATTTTTCTCTTCACAAGTATATCCTGACTCATATGTTATATAAATTAATGTAAAGTGATGTTTTTTAGATAAATAAATTTTCCTAGAATACTTGAATAATGATATTTCGTAGAATTTTGCTATAAAAAACTAGATTGGTTTAAAAATTAAAATACACTCCTAAAACATACTGCTCCTGTCAAAATTAGAAATTCTCCCCCAGGGACGTATTAGTTTTTGTTGGTCATGGCAAGGCGGTAAAAACCGTTGAGCGCCCAAGTGCAGAGTTATTTTTCAACGATTTAAGTTAATGTTGTTATGTTCACTTTTAATTTTATCACAATTTAAAAAAAAAAACATGACTTTCATTCAATTATTTATTTAATCAGATAAATTAAATCCGATTTTTTTTAACAGGTTCATTAACCTGCCTTGTTCCTTTAAAGTTACCTTAGTACTTCTAAGAAGATAAAATTCGTAATCTACTTTTCCCAGCTACATATGTTCCAACTTTCCTGACCGAAAAGAAATATAACTAAAAATCATTTGGGCGCCCTAGCTTTAAGCCGGCTTACTTCACGCCGACCCTGCTTGAATGCATTTGTGCTTGTGCAACTCACACTACTTTGAAAAAAGCCTGTTTTTCCACGATATGCCAGTTCGTCTTATTTCTTCTTCTATGAGGCAGACTATCAACATGCAAGGAAGATCTTTGTCTGCCTGCATTTCGGTGTGACCAACATATGTAAAATTTTACACAAATGTGTGATAAAAATGAAATAAGTCAAGTCATTTATTTAATGTTGTTAGTCATGTCAATAGAAAGCCTTTGGGAGTTGAACAAGAATCCGCTTGTCTGCCTGCATTTTGGTGTGACCAACATATGTAAAATTTCATAAAAGGTTTTCAAAAATAAAAAAAATCAACTTATTTGCGTAATGTTTTACCTTTAAATCCTAACAGAATTTTTTTGTTGCCATTTTTTACACGATATTCCCACAAGTATCAGCGCATAAATTAAGATAAACATTCATTGACGAGCTCACCGGCTAACATCTTCAAATGTTGAAAATTCGAAATTTTTCGATAAAATCCAATTTTTATTTAATGTTTTTGCTTAAAACTTTAACCGGAAGTCACTTTATGAACGTCATTTGTAACACTCCCACAAGTGTCAGTGCAAAAACTTAAAATTCAGTTTTTTACGTAACGTTTGTACTTTAAACCATAACAGGAAGTGACTCATATAAAACTTTTTGGCCGCCATTTATTATACATAATACTCCCTCAAATGTCAATGCAAAAACACAGACCAAAATCCTTTGACGAACCCCCTGACAAACCTCTTTTAATGTTGGCAGTTCGATTTTTTTTTTTATTAAAATTCAATTTTTTGTGTAGCGTTTGTGCTGAATGTCTTGTCTTTTGCTTACAAATTTTTAAATGCCATTTGTAACATGAAACTCTAACAAAATTACTCATATAAATTACTTGACGAACCCTGCGGCAGACATGCATTAAGAAATGGAAACATACTGATACTGATAGCCTAGGCAAAATGTATAATTACTGCGGAAAAAATGCAAGTTAAGTATTTTATTAAATTCAATCATCTTTATTTTCGAGTAAGGAATACTGTCTAAAAAGTCCATTGTCAAAATTGGCGTATTTTTTGGGGTTATCTCGAAAATACTTAATTTTCGCATATAACCTTTTAACGGTAAACGCTAGAAAAATTAAAATGCAAAAAATTGGTATTTTTGCCATTTTGACCAATTTTTTCAATAATGAAATCTTCTAGAGGATAGTCAACGAACATTTAAAATAATACTTATGTACATGAAAATATATTCCGCTTAAACGTAGCGCCTTTTATATGTGAAACATTTATGATTTGAATGGAAGCATTTGTAAAAAGTGATCTAATTGAAAATTAAATAACGCTATTGGAATCAGCATTCAAAATGGTAATAATTTTTTATTATTTGGGAACTCATACAAAAGAAAGATCTGCGTTTCTTAGTGTCAAATTAATGTTTGTCCGACTTTTTATTAATGTAAACCAGTTGCCGCCTTTTTCTCAGAGGTCATTTTTTTTAATGACGTCATATCTCACAACGCTCAAGGTTCCAAAAAGTATACCCGGCATTTTCGGAATCAACACAGTTTTTTCATATAGCTCCCATCAAAAAGGGTTGTATAGGTATACCGAAAATTTGGGTTCAGGCCACTTTTCCCCAGACTAATAGTTATTATTTTCGTGTTTTGTGGCCCAGTTCGCATCTAAAACACATTTTTTGAATTTTTGTTTGCATATTATGTGCCTTATGGAAGCTTGTGTCGTTCAATTTTTTTTTGACTTTCTCTGAAAAATAAAATATTTTAATATAATAATTTTATAAATATCTATTATGGTTATAAAAGTAGTTAAATAAAACAACGCACAATAAGGGTACATTTTAAGACAGTTTATTTTATTCATGTTATTATAAATATCCATTTTTGACAGAATATTACCTCCTATGAACTTCTAAAAGTGGTAGATTCACGTACCGCAAAGTAATGTGTTCGGCAAATCTTAAATCTTCAAATTTGAATTTAGTTGTAAAGCGATATTTTCGTAAAGTTTGTGCCAGTGCTATTTTCAAGAAGATTCTTGCGTATTGCAAACCTAATGATTAAAATAAGTTTAGGTTAACAAAGAAAGAAAACAGTTATTTATTATAAATGTAAGCAGTCCGCAGTCGGTTCAAAAGTATATGTACTATTTAAGTAAAGGTCACTTTACACGATAAAATAAGTGAAATGACTTCTCAAATGACCTGTCGAAAAAATCAAATCAAGTCGTCTGAACGCACTCATAAAAGTCATACAGCTTCTCAAAAGAAAAAAGCATATGACTTTTTTGACATAAAGACTGCATCTTATTCGATTTGAGAAGTCATAGTTTTTATTTCAATTGATTATGTTGAGCAGTTTAGAAGTTTTGCTAGCTTAATATTAAGGTAGCATAGATTTACATAAAACAAAAACTATATGCTAGTACAAAAATCGAGACTTCCACACATAAATAGCACAAAAAGAGCACAAAATTCGAATTATGGTTTTAATTGATAATGCTAATGTGTATATGCTAGCTTTATACACGTTAAATCTAAAAACAAAAAAAATATGTAGTGTACAAGTGAGATTGTTGAACATAACGTCAATTTTCTGGGGCTAAAAGCCATTAAAACCTACACTCCTCGTCAACTGAATACGCACAAACATTTTTTAATATACTTTATCCATTTTTTCCAAACAGTGATGGTTATTATGCCATCTGTTGATGCTAACTATTCCCTTAAGATGTAGATGTAAAGTAGGAGTTTTTTTTTAGTCAACTGAATAGGTACAACGCCATTTTCTTCGTTGTTTATAAGTTTTTTGGAGTGCTTGACAGTTTAAATTAACGATTTTAGTGTTTTCAGTAAAATTTAATTCTTGATTTCAAATTTTAAGAGAAATGGGTAGATCTACGTGTCTTAACAGTGTTGAAAAAGCTAAAATCGATTTACTTAGAGACCAAGGCCTAACTGGACGTGCAATAGCTGATAAAGTTGGCCGAAGTTTTAATGTAGTTTATTCTTACTTGAAAAATAAAGATGCATACGGCAAAAACATGAAGGGAGGTAAGAAAACAGCAACAACAGCAGCTGAGAGCCGAAGAATTTTAAGATGTGCATCAAATTCTTCTGATTCTGTGGCAAAAATAAAACAAAAAGTCGGCGTAAACGCAAGTTGCTCAACAGTATTAAGAGTAATCAACAACTCAAGCCATCTTAAACGAATGAAACTTAAGAAAAAACCACCACTTGACGAGAGACGGAAAATGTTGCGATTAGATTTTTCAAGACTTCACATGAGTTGGAAAAAAGAATGGTATCACGTGGTTTTTTCAGATGAAAAAAAGTTTAATTTCGATGGCCCTGATGGGTTCAACTTCTATTTTCACGACTTAAGAAAAGAAAAAAGATTTTTAAAGCGCCATCATAGTCGTGAAGGAGGTGTCATGATATGGGGATCAGTCAGTTATTATGGAACAGTTGAGCTCGAGGTTGTAACATCAAGAATGACAGCAGCTGGGTATAAAGTAATTTTGGAAAGAAATTTTCCTAAATTTTCTAACATCTTTGGACCCATAAACTGGACCTACCAACATGATAATGCGCCTATTCACTCAGCGCGCATAATAAAAACATGGATAGAAGAGCAACAAGTGCAGTTGCTTCAATGGTCGCCGTACTCACCTGATCTAAACATCATAGAAAATGTCTGGGGATGGTAAGTACGCAAAGTTTATGAGGGTGGTCGTCAGTTCGAAGACAAAGAAACTTTAATTTCTGCAATCAAATTAGCGTGGAGCGAAATTTCGTTAAATTACATTAAAAAGCTATACGATTCCATGCCGGATCGAATTTAAGAAGTAATTAAAAATAAAGGTGGAAGTACCCACTACTAAACTTAAACAAAAACTTGTTTCATTCCATTCCAATACCAATTTTAATTTTTGTACCTATTCAGTTGACTCAAAAAAAAAACTTCTACTTTGCATAAGTTACACTTTGGAAGTGGTTGAAGGAAAAACTCACGGTTGTTTTTGGATAAAACTTTGAAATTCTGTTATTTATATGTTACGAAAATTTTTACTATCAACAGATGGCATAATAACCATCACTGTTTGGAAAAAATGGATAAAATATATTCAAAAATGTTTGTGCGTATTCAGTTGACGAGGAGTGTATTTGAAATAGGTACATACATTTTTTTTATAATGGTGAATCGTTTGAATTCATCTAATTGGGTTTATTTAAGACATTAATTATATCAAAAATAAAAAACAAAATTTACACGATCTTGCTCTCGTGGCTAACAAAAATTTTGGTAGTACCTTTCAACGAAAGAAATGTTAAAAAGTCAGAATTACTGGGAACATGATTTTTTTACTTTTGGGTTAATATTTTCTAAATTTTCAAAAGCTATCTATACCTATTGTTTAAGCCGTGTGCGAATTGGGTAAAAATCGCGTTAAATTTTATCCGAAGATTAATTTAATTTTTGACACTAGTGAGGTGAATCTGTATAGGTATGTGTACGTACAAACTTCAAAATTTAATTTCGGATAAAATTTATTCGAAATTTTAATTCAATTCACACACGGCCTTAAAATATTTAGAAGCACTAGATTACAAAATTGAATAAAATCGTTCGAGTCGATTTAACCAACTCAAAAATAGGTTAATTTAAAAAAAAACAAAAACTTCAACACAAATTTCCTTAATGCCAATTTTTCGCCATAACCTGAAGTTATGTTTTAATTTTTTGGTAATGCCTACGCATAGACCTTTATTATTTATTGAATAAACATTAGAAGACACTGTACAAGTTATGATTTTAATAAAAAAATATATAAAAATACGGCAAAATATGCACGTTAAACGTAAATATACAAAAAATATGCATTTTTAACGAAACATGGCGCCTAAAAGACAGTGGGCCTTACCAATAATCAAATTTAGTTAAATATTGCAGTGAAATTAACCTTAACGTTATGGATCCTAAATTATTAACCATAGGTACATTATATACTCAATTTTTTGAAGGCAGTTGAAATATGGTTTATTATTTATAGTCCACGTAAATATTTAGGTAATACCATGCACGGTTTATTATTTATAGCCCATTCAATTATGATTAATTTTACTGAAATATTTAAGTTATAACTAAATTTGATTATTGGTAGGGCCCAGTATTTCTTATAAAACGGATTTCTAATCTAATCTCGTCTTAATAGTGTTGCTAGAAAAAAACATGCTCTGGCATATATTTTGTTGTCCTACATATTACATAGGTATATCGATTTTAAGCAAGCTCTACTCCTGCTTGCAAACTCAACTGCATCTCTGGCCTTTCTTATAAGACCGCATTGTATTCTGTATGGAATAAAAATAAATACCTATCATTTTCATTTTCACAAAATCACAACCTACCTACCTCCATAACTATGTAGATGCATACACACATACATATATGTACCTACAAAATAAAAAAAATCTGGCAGAAAACCTATCCTTTGTTGGTTGCCTTGTCTGTTCATTTGTCTTCTTCTGAATACTTGTACTTGTTGTTTTTTTTTTCTCTTTTTGAATATTCTTCATGACCATTCTCCACTGAAGCTTGCCTGCTGACGACGAACAATACTTTTCTTCGTTTTTTCCCCGTATACCTACTCATAGTGTAATTCATCGCTTGAGTTCGTTTGTTTATTTTTATCATTCTAGTAATGTTTTAGTAACACCAACTAAAAATTTGATAGTTATCCCCCTATACGCTGGAGTTCATTTTTCATATTCTAAATTCATCTGTTCATTTCAGTCATTTCTTTAGTAACACCAACCAAAAATTTCGTTGTGATGCCCCTATACGCTGGAGTTCATTTATGATTTATTGAATTTATTTAATTTATTTCATTTAATCATTTTGGTAACACCACAACTCTCTCAAAACGATCCTATAAACATTTTCAATGTTAAAAAAAGTTGAAATTAAAAATGTGAAGCTATAGTTATAAAATAAAATAGAAAGTCATAGACGTGTTAACATACTAAATTGAAAACGGTATGATTTCACAAATAATGACAGTTCTTTTGAGTATGACTTCTATTATCGTGTAAAGTGGCCTTAAGATTGAATTTAAAAATGAGTTTTTAAGGCCCTTCCAAACCGGCGCAAAATATTCGGAGCGAATATAAGACTATACTGAAGACTGCTACAAGATTCGCTTCGTCGAGTCAGTGTTGGCCAGGTGGACACTTTCATTAATCACCTTGTTAATTAATTTAGAAAAGCAAACGTTTCGTCGTCGTCCCGAATGTTTCGAGTTGGCCTACGCCACAACTATCCACGTTTATATGTTGTAATTATGAAAAAGTACATACGCGTATTGAAAGTAAGTAAAGTACAATATGTCTCGCGTTGCTATGTTAGCATCACAGAAAGCGAAAGGAGCCAATTGGATCAAGCGGCTAGAGTTTTGTAAGATTATACATGTTTTACAAGTCCACACAATGTTTGTCAGGATAATGCTTACAATTCTGTTAGTGTTTTAAGCTTTTAAACCGAATACGATGACATTCAAAATAATTCCACATTTAATTATCTAACCAAACTGTCAATCAAAGTCGAGGAACATTATTAAAACAAGTGTAGATAGTTAAACCTGGAATCTGGATCTAGATAATATTTTATTTAAATTAAAAATCTTACCTATGCAATTCCTTGGTCCCTTCGAAAATGGTATAAAAGAGTAGCTATGTTTGCCAACTAGGTTCGATGGTATAAAACGGTCAGGATTAAATATTTTTGCTTCAGGTCCCCAAGTATCTTCGTCTCTATGAATATTGAATATGTCAATCAATATTTGTGTGTCCTTTGGAATTACCAAGTCTTTTGATATAGGTACATCTTTTGAACAATTTCGGGCAATCAGTGGAACGGAGGAGAAAATCCTTAAAGTTTCATTGATGAACATATCTAAGTAAACTAGATTTTTGAGATCTTCATATTTAACATCGAATTC
Source organism: Epistrophella euchroma (assembly GCA_947049315.1). Classification (NCBI taxonomy): domain Eukaryota; kingdom Metazoa; phylum Arthropoda; class Insecta; order Diptera; family Syrphidae; genus Epistrophella; species Epistrophella euchroma. The sequence continues at coordinate 123,048,374 of OX346246.1, forward strand.
TTTGTCGGGAAAGATTGTAAGTATTTCTTCAAAAACTTTTTCTTGATGTTCTGGATGCATAGCCAAAAGCATTATTGTTGAAAACATTGTCGTTGCTGTAGTTTCAAAAGCCTGTAAAATAGTTATACAAAAGATACTTATACAATTGGATGTAATAAAAATGCCAAATTTTTGGACAGCATTAAAGGAAAATATTTCCAGCTTTTCCCTAGATTGTAAGCGATAAAGTAAGTGCATAAGTCGAATGGCCGACCGACAGACAGCGGCGACGTGACGGTTTTAATTTTGCAGCTTTTTTTCTATTTTGTGTGTAAGATTTATCGAAAAACAAAAATGAAAGCAGAACAAAACGAAGTGAATGCAGTTTTACTAGTGCAAAACTTAACGCCCTCATTTTGCTATTTTCCACATGAAATTGCATTCTGCTGTCCACCGGCAAGACAAAATTTGTTTCAAAATAATTGCGGTTAAAAAAAAAACGCTACTTATTTTTGAAATTTTCACAAGCATTTTAAAAATAAATAACAGTCTCGGCACCTATTTATTTAAAAGAAAAAAAACGGCTACTGCCTCTTGCGAGGAATTGACAAATCCTCCAAGAGTATCTCCTGTCACAGAAAAGTGCCGCTCGTTAACCGTTCGGATTCGGCAATAAACTGTAGGTCCCCTCCATTCCTGCAGACACGCACACAGGAATGGTTGAGAGTTGTAAGTCACTAGGCCCTAGTTCTTCATGAGCTGTTGTGCCATCAAATTTATTTATTTATTTATTTTTAAACCCAACTTTCGACTCAAAAGTTAGAAAATTTTGAGGAGTTGAACCAAATTGAATGAAATATTCACGTGAATGAAATAGCAGAATAGGGCCTTAAATCTGCACCATGTTTTCTGTTTAGAAAAAAAATCGAATTTTTTGTTGAAATGAATCAAATGAATTCGACATACATAAGTTTCATGAAAGAAATATCTGAGAGTTTCAATGTCAATGTCAAATAAGCATAGAATTACATTATTATTATTATTATTATTATTATTATTATTATTATTATTTATTAGCTATTCTGCCTTAATACTAAATTACATTTTCTTTTTCATTTTATCATTGTATTAATATTTATATAAATCAAATTGTTTCTTTTTTTTTTAAATAATTATTTAAAACAAATAAAAATACTTATGCACGGGCAAAAGCCTCCCCCATTGATTTCCATTCATTTCTGTTGTGCGTTTTTTGAAACCAAAGTCTGTAGAAAGCATGTAGCTCATCTCTCCATCTTTTTGGTTGACGCCCGACTCTTCTGGTTCCACTAAACGGTGTCCACTCCACTCAGTGCATTCTTTCGACCACCTGCCATCTGACTTCCGCATAAAATGCCCTGCCCAGTCCCATTTCAGCTTCCTTGTCTTCCAAACAACATCTTCGAGTCCTGTCCATAAGCGTATGTTCACATTTCTTATTCGTTGAGATCTTCTTATTCTTAGCATTGCTCTTTCCATTGCCCTTTGAGTTGTTGAAAGCTTCCTTTTTATCGCAATGTTGTTAGTCCATGTTTGGGAGCCATATGTAAGTACTGGTAAAACAGTGGAATCGAAAATATATTTTTTGGTAGCGTTTAAGATATTCGAGTCCAACATAGGTTTTACGTCCCAAAATTGCCTCCATCCGTTCGTTATTCTTCGAGAGATCTCCTTCTCTTCTCTTCTATTAAACGAAACTAACTGCCCTAGATATATGAAGTCCTCCACATATTCTATCAGCTCTCCATTCATATGCATAGGTGTTCTGGTCGCATTGGTCATGACTTTTGTTTTGTTTTCGTTTGCCTGAAGACCCGCCCTGGAGCATTCGAGAATCAGTTCGTTAATTAAGAATTACATACATATATTAGTTTTAAATTGTGTTGAATTATTTTTGACAAATAAAATAATGTAGGAATGACGCATTCATTCATATTTATGTACTAAAGACTAAATATGTAGCTATTATGTTGTGCTGTATGTGTTGAACTGTCCTGTGTTTTTACGGGTGCGCTTTTCCATATATTGCCAAGACCGCAATAGTTTTTGTGTGTTTCTGTGCACCTTATAACATATACACATATGTACGTAAACGTATCAAAAATTCTTAAAATATTTAAAAAAAAAAAAACACTGCTTCTCATTCTGTTCAAAAATTCTCATCAGTATGCTCTTATTCCTTAACCTATTTTTCAAATCTTGACTTATTTTGCGTTGACAGGTCCAGATAGCTACTTTTAATTTGTCCAAATAGCGTTGTCCACCAAACTTTTCATAAAATGTTCCCTTAAATTGTTAACTACTTATTAATCATAAGTGTGTACCTAAGCCGTGCATTTTTGCACTTTTACTTCAAAGAAACTTCACTTCCATATTGCTGAAATTGCCTAATACATGCGTTTTTATTAGAGCAAATGAGGTAATTTTGTTCAAAATTTTCAAAATCATCTCATTTTCCATACAAATTCAAATTTCCAAATGAGGTAATTTTAACCAAATTTGCACGAAATTCGGTAGGAAATTTCGTACAACTTTTATGAACACACCCAAATGGAATCCATTCAAAGTGGAACCTATTTAAAATGACAGAATCCAATGTAAAAAATAACAAAAACAAGTGATTTACAATCTGGACCGTCAAACAAAATTAGGAAATTTGAAATGTGGACACATTTTTTGAAAGTGCCCTATTACACGTTGACTCTTTTAGAGTCATGACTCTCAAAATTGAATGAATGACTATTACACGTTGACTCTAAAAGAGTCATCATTTCAGCTCTAATGAAAACGCAGTATAAAAGATTAACTTAAGTTGTTTATGATATACTTCATCCTTCCCTTAAAATAAGTGGAACACAACAAGTAGAACATAGTAGGTACTTTATGATGAACTTAAATAATTATACTGAGTTTGAGCACATGGGCCTTAAATATTTCCCAGGTTATGTAAATTTGTATATACAATATATTATTTATACTTACTGTAAATAATATAACGTTTCCTTCTGATATAATATCATCGAATGTATATTCATTATTCTGATGGATTTTAATGACATGATCTATAAAAATATTGTGTTTGGGATTATCTTCTGGTGCATTGTGTTCAAAAGCCTTTATTCTCTTCATAACAAGCTGAAAGAGAAATAATTAAATTTTTATTTTTTTTATCGGGTAGGTACTTGATTTTCTTAAAAAGTTAATATCTTTAACAAAATAAATAATAAATTATAACACATGATAGCTTGCTTTGAAAAAAAATGAGTACCCGAACTTTGCATATTGACCCTTACATTGTAATGTAATAATTCCTTCCATAGTAAAACACTTCTCTTTTATTCTTAAGAAGAATTTAAAATAAAAAAATGTTCTTGTTTCTGTTAAAATTTTAAAGTTAAATTTACTATACTTACATCATAAGTAAATTCCAGTAAATATTTTTTTGCTTCTAAAAATGGCTCATACATATTTGTTGCACGAAATATGGCGGAGTTTGCAAGAAAAGGGTTTAATACACGTTGAGTTGTCATTTCCAACATTCTAGAGAAAACAATAATAAAACATTTATGAATAATTAACGAAGTATGTTTGTATTTAATATACTTAGATCTTATATTTACAACGTTTTAAAATCTAAAAAAAAAAACAAAAGTTACCGTGTTAACTGACCATAACTATTGGCACCCCAAGTAACATTTTTGTTCTAGATAGATAGATAGATAGATAGATAGATAGATAGATAGATAGATAGATAGATAGATAGATAGATAGATAGATAGATAGATAGATAGATAGATAGATAGATAGATAGATAGATAGATAGATAGATAGATAGATAGATAGATAGATAGATAGATAGATAGATAGATAGATAGATAGATAGATAGATAGATAGATAGATAGATAGATAGATAGATAGATAGATAGATAGATAGATAGATAGATAGATAGATAGATAGATAGATAGATAGATAGATAGATAGATAGATAGATAGATAGATAGATAGATAGATAGATAGATAGATAGATAGATAGATAGATAGATAGATAGATAGATAGATAGATAGATAGATAGATAGATAGATAGATAGATAGATAGATAGATAGATAGATAGATAGATAGATAGATAGATAGATAGATAGATAGATAGATAGATAGATAGATAGATAGATAGATAGATAGATAGATAGATAGATAGATAGATAGATAGATAGATAGATAGATAGATAGATAGATAGATAGATAGATAGATAGATAGATAGATAGATAGATAGATAGATAGATAGATAGATAGATAGATAGATAGATAGATAGATAGATAGATAGATAGATAGATAGATAGATAGATAGATAGATAGATAGATAGATAGATAGATAGATAGATAGATAGATAGATAGATAGATAGATAGATAGATAGATAGATAGATAGATAGATAGATAGATAGATAGATAGATAGATAGATAGATAGATAGATAGATAGATAGATAGATAGATAGATAGATAGATAGATAGATAGATAGATAGATAGATAGATAGATAGATAGATAGATAGATAGATAGATAGATAGATAGATAGATAGATAGATAGATAGATAGATAGATAGATAGATAGATAGATAGATAGATAGATAGATAGATAGATAGATAGATAGATAGATAGATAGATAGATAGATAGATAGATAGATAGATAGATAGATAGATAGATAGATAGATAGATAGATAGATAGATAGATAGATAGATAGATAGATAGATAGATAGATAGATAGATAGATAGATAGATAGATAGATAGATAGATAGATAGATAGATAGATAGATAGATAGATAGATAGATAGATAGATAGATAGATAGATAGATAGATAGATAGATAGATAGATAGATAGATAGATAGATAGATAGATAGATAGATAGATAGATAGATAGATAGATAGATAGATAGATAGATAGATAGATAGATTTTTTTTTTAGATTTTTATTCAGATTTTATTCATTTCAAAAATTTTTACAATATTTGTATTACCCACGAAGCTTAATGCTTATCTGCGAGTGGTTATAGAGGGTTATAGTTTATTGGTTTTCTTGGTTTGTAGTTTTCGTTGTTAAAGTTTTTTTTATCGCTTAAAGACTGAGATGAATCCAAAATGAACTGTGTCCTTGTCTAAATTTCCGCGGCTTTTTATAGCCCGTCACTGCCTTCCAGTGTTTTCCATTCTCCATTTTCGAATTCCTGGAAATTCTATCTTTTGGCGCGATTTCTTTCCATCTGTCATCTTATAAATCCAAATAAAGTTTCTACAGCTTACAATAAATCGGCTTGATATTAGTTTTTTCGTAATTGCCATGAAATTTGCTTTCGATTGATGTGCCTTACTCCTAGGCAAGTCAACCTTTCAATTCAGCCGTTCTATTAGTTAGATGTGTATTGTGGAACCGAATTGTGCGAGGTGATCAAATGGACGTCAAATCTCGTATGTCATTCTTCAATCTACATCCAAGTTTGCCGCAGACAACACCTCCAGCTAAGTTGTTTTGATAGATTTCCCCACTATAACCACCTGCAGCCGACCTTTTTGATTCGGATTTGATTGCACAGGTGCAAACCATAACAATGGACAGGCGCTGCTCGATCCCCTGAGGCACCGGGCGTCGCGATCCCATCATAGACGTTGCAGCCTTGAAATAGCTAGATAAGGAATAAACAACTGGAAACACATTTAAGGAAATCTTTAATTTCATTAAAGTCAGTGTTCTTGTTTTTGGGGGTAAGGGCGAGGCAGTGTTGAATGGGATTAAAATGACGTAGGTGTTATGTTAGACGTAGGTATCATGTATGATGTGGGTGTTATGTTCGTCACAATACAAACTTTTTTCATTTAAAGCAAAAATATGTACAGTATAAACGTCTATAGCTAGTATATTTATACAATTGTATTGAAAATTGGATTATTTTGTTTTTTTTTTTCAAATCTTGGAAAATCTTGCGGAAAATGGGGCACTTAATTCGAGTTTGATGAGCTTTTAATAAATCAAAAAGATTTGGGTGACAAAATCTTGAATTGTTCGAGAAAAATCGAATTTAAGTTAGCAGAGCAGGGTTTTGTATGGAAAATTGTATTATTTTTTTTTTTTTTTCAAATCTTGGAAAATCTTTCGGAAAATAGGGTACTTAATTCGAGTTTGATGAGCTTCTAATAAACCAAAAAGATTTGGGTGAAAAAATCTTGAATTGTTCGAGAAAAATCGAATTTAAGTTAGCAGAGCAGGGTTTTGTATGGAAAATTGGATTATTTTTTTTTCTTCAAATCTTGGAAAATCTTTCGGAAAACGAGTTACTTAACTCTAATTAGATAAAGTCTTAATTATTCAAGTATATTTATGACGAAAAAAGTAGAAAAAAATAAAAAAAAAATTATTTTTTTTCAAAATTTTTAAAATATTTTTTTTTTTTGTAAAAAATAATTTTTTTCAATTTTTTTTTTGATTCGTAGAGCACTTAAATAGCACCTAATTATGAGAGCAAACCAATTTTTTTTCCATGCGGTCTAACCAGTTTTCGAAAATTGCTCTGCTAACTTGAAATCAAGTTAGCAGAACATTAATTTTTTCCAAAAGTACTTGAGCACTTAATTTTGTTGTTGGGTACTTTATTAGCACTTATTAAGCACCTAATGATGACATCATTAAAGCTTTGTTCTGCTGACCTTGCTCTGCTAACTTGAGGGACATCATTCAACCGTTATTAATTGCAGTTTGATCAAAATACCGATAAAAAATCTTCAATACGATGAAAAAAATCTTCAGAAAGACTTACTCAATATAAAAAGTGGAAATATTTCCAAAAAAAAAATAGAGTACACTAATTTTTTACTTTACTTTAAAAAATATGATAGGTAAAAATTTATTTTATTATATAATTATATAATTTTTATAATTTCTAACGAATTAAATAATTGTTTTGTTTATTTTCCTTACGATTTTATGAATTTGTTATAGCTAGCTAGCTATATGCTTGATAATTTTTATTTTTGGTAACTAAATAAATACAAAATAAAAAGCAATATTCCTTAAAACCTTAAAAAAGTGAAGTAAATTAAAGTTCCTATAAAAATATATATTTGTATTAATTAATTAATTTATTTATATTATTGCCACCATTATTTATCTTTTACTTTTTATTTTAAATAAAACGTCTTAAATATATGAAAAAATCAGTAAACCATTGATTAAACATCATTTTTGTTCTGTTTTGAAGCGTGGTAATAATTGTAGTCTTGGGGTGACAATAATTGTATCAGGGTGCCAATAACTGTGGTTTTTGGTAAGCTTTTTTTAATTTAATATTTTTAACTGGTTTTTATTAATAAAGCCTTAATTTAATTAACTAAATCAACGTTTAAAATTACTTTGATATAAAAATTATTTTTATAACTCTAAAAACGCAAAAGTTATAGTTGTTCAAAGTCAAAAATTTCCTTAGGGGTGCCAATAATAGTGGTCGGTACGCTACATACATTTAAATGATAATAATATATCGATTATTATGGAGCTCGCGTCGCGAGACTGGGTCCTTAGTGCAGTGTTCTCTTATTCCAAGAAACAAAAGGGAGACCACTGCACTGCGAATCACTGCGGATTTAATATGTATTAAAAATTCCATAATGGGCATAGATAATTCCAAGAATTTTTTTTTAAATAACTATTACCTCAAAAATGGAATCGACAATAGTGGATCCGCAGTGATTTGCAGTACATATAGCCCTCTTTTCTTTCCACGTGAAATTTATTAAGAGAAAATAGAGCACTGCGATTCACTGCGGATGCAGATTTGTGGATTCCATAATCGGTTTGTACATTAATTGCAGCAGTCGGGGAGAATACGTAACTTTGGCGCCAAAAATTGATAACGGTTTTTCGTAGAGGGGACAAAAACAAGCCTTTTTTACTATGGGAGGGGGGGGGTCTCTCTCGCCGTTTATTAGGTAGGAGCAATTTAAGTAAAAAATGACTCAAAATGAAAACAAAAATACTATACCGGATTTGAAAGCCAGCAATCTATTCTTTAATCTTAAATTTAAGTTAAATTATTTAAAACAATAGTTTTCAAAAACTTTGCATGCAAACTTAAAATTTTGTAAGAAAAAAAAATAAAAAAAAAGTTTGGACCATTTTTTTTCAAAATTTGTAAAATGAAGTTCTAAATTGGCCTTTTGTGGTCAATGGTGTATATCAATTCTTAATCGAGCACTAAAAACCAGATGGTTTTATGTCTTCTAGTTTTTGGAAAAATTAAAAATTACCAAAACTACTTTTCCATGAGATTTATGTTTTTTTGGTATTTATGGTGATCTAACTTTGAGGTTTAATGTTGATGATATGTTCATCTTTGTAAGCAAAGCACAACAAATTATTTAGCGTTACCCAGAATGCACCACGGGGAGGTAGACTTACATAGCATTCCATGTCCTAGTCGGTCAGTTAATCAGTTAGGTCAAGTCAAGACAATGTTCAAATGGCTTGGTAAACAATAACCTGTTTTTTTTATAAGTATAGGTATGCATACTTTGAACATTACAATTGCATTCTATAAATATGTAACACACAAAAATACATATTAAAATGTAGAAAATGTAAATTTTTTAAAATGCATTACATTTCATGCCTGAATATTTGAAATATGCGACTTTGGGTCACGTATCTATATATGTATGTTACCGTTAAAAGCCGAAATAATGAAATTCTATGATTTACCGGTAAGTCCTACCTCACTAACTGTTTATACATAGGATACATTCAAAGTTTCTTTAAGTCCAGATTCTTTAAACGCAAAAGAAACTTTGCATACACCCAACCTTGCACCTACCCCAAATCCTATAGTGGCCCAAGCAGTGGGCAGGCAAAAATCTCATAAAAAAGTAGTTTTAGTAATTTCTAATTTACTCAAAAACTAGTACCTAGACATAAAACCATTCGGATTTTTGCGTTCGATTAAGAATATACGCATTAACCACAAAAAGCCAATTTAGCACTTCATTTCACAATTTTGAAAAAAATTGGTCTTAACTTTTTTTTCATTTTTTGTTTAAATCAAAATATTGTGTTTACATGCGAATTTTTTAAAAACTATTGACATACATAATTTAAATTTAGGATTTAATAACAGGTTTCTGGCTTTCAAAACCGGTATAGTAACTCATTCTAAGTGTTACCGTTGTTTTTTATAAATTTTTTTTTCATTTTTAATCATTTTTTTCTAAAATTGCCCCTACCTCCTAAACGAGGCAAGATAGATACTCCCCATCCCCCTCTTATAGCTAAAAATGCTTGTTTTTGACTCCTCTACAAAGGAAAGTTATCAATTGTTGGCGCCAAATTTATCCTACTCGTGCCCAGCAGTCTAAGTGTTTTTGTGTATTTTCAAACTGGACGATTTCCCTTTGGTTGAAAGCCACCTTCTTATGGAAGTCGTCAAGTTCAATTTTTTAAATAAGGTTTTGCTATGCATAGATTAATTTTCTAAAACAAAAATCCGTATATTTATAACTCGTAATATATCGCACACAATTCTAGGATTTGCTTCCAAATATAGACATTGTATATACATTCTATAGTATTCTCATGAAAGCGAAAGATAGTGGCGACGTCTATAGTGGCGATTAAGAAGCTCTCAGCTGTAGAGATTGGAGATTAACGAAGGGGAATTTCAAGCAAGAAATGCCGATAATAATAAAACGAGAACGCTACATACAAAATTCACTGCAGTCAAAGTGAGAGAAGAAAAAGACAATTTTCTCTATTTTGTTTTGGGTTGGGGATTTTGTTTACATTTTTTTTTGCCAAGAGAGCTTGTTTTTTTTATGATCTTTTTAATTTTACCTTCGGTTTGTGTTGCTCTTCTGTTATGTTGTTGTTGTAGCGTAGCTGACGTAGGTAGGTATAGAAAATTCTTGTATGTGTTTGAGGAATAAAAAAAAAGAATTTTGTCTGCCAGTATTTTGTTATTTTGTGAACGATCTTGCTTCGTATTTGTGTTGTTGTTATTTTTGGGTAGCAAGAGCATTCATGGAAATTTAAGGAGTATAAGAAAAAAAACATTGTGAGTTCAGTTTTTTGTTTAGGAGTTTGTTTACATTTTTTTCTTCTGGGCTGAGAATGAGGTGCAGGTATGTATGTGTGTAAATGCTTTGTTGTGTTGGCGATTTTTTGTCAAGTAGGTAGGTAGAAAGGTTCTGATTTTGTTTAGGAATTTTTTGTAAGGAATTTGTCGGTTGGTTGTCTGTGCAAGTTAAAGGCTTTTTTATCTTGATTCTTTTGACTTCTTGACCTATAGTGTGATCTGAATATTATTGATTTTCTGGGTAGCTTGTGCCGGTTTACGTATGTAGGTACACAAAATGTTTGCAAGTTTGAAGGAGCTAGAAAAAGGCAATTTTGTTTCGTGGAAAGAAAGAGGTTGTGGTGGTGATGGTTCACAGTATTCTTTTTTCTGGGTACCTATCTTGTGCAAGTATATGTAGGTATGCAAAATGTTTGGAAGTTGGAGAAGTTAAAAAAGACAATGTTGTGATTTTGTTTTGTGCAAAGAAAGAGGTGGTGGTTTATATACATAATTTTTTATTTATAATTTTCGCGCTTGTTTTGAAGGAGAGTAGGTACCTATGTATGACGTTCAAATGGGTAGATATGTGTCCTCTATAACCTCTGTCTATCAACTCCTACTCTCGACCTCTCCGTGGTGAACGTCGGGTGCCTAGTACCTTAACTGAAGATGGGGTTCCAATCCCTGTGGACGGTTTAGGTGGCAGCAAATGAGAGAGGGGGGGAGGAGTGTTCCCACTAAGGCACTTCTCCTTTATCCAGGCGGCAGCGGAAGAATTCCCCAGATGGAATCAACGGTGGCGTCTACAGTTCCAGTCAGGTTGAACTACTTAGTGAACACCTTATATGGGCTACTACGACGTATTCGTAGCTCAGGCCTATAAGGAGCGGTTTATCCGGCTCCCCGTCCTTGGAGTTATAATAAGGATCTGGTCCTCCAGGCTAGGGGGTTGTGCGTCGGGGTGACTTCCCTACCACGGAAAAAATGTCGGTTCCGAAACGACAACAAGCCTCGGATATGGATGATTTTAATGTTGACGACCCCAGCAAACGAAACAAGGACAACGAATTTCGGATCTGCACGTGGAATGTCCGGACCTTAAACAGGCCACGTGCAGCCGAACAATTAGTGGAGAACCTGGATAGGCTAAAGGCTGATGTAACAGCCATCCAGGAAGTGCGATGGGAGGGAGAGGGCATACGAAGGATGCAATCGTGTGACATCTACTTCGGCGAGTGCTGCAAGGAGCAGGGTCAGCGGCTCTTTGGTTGTGGTTTTGTGGTAAGGGGAAGACTTAGGCAAGAAGTCTTGGGCTTCAGAAATATAAGCGAGCGCCTGGTCACAATCCGCATCAAAGCAAAGTTCAAAAACATCACGTTGATCTGTGCCCATGCCCCAACGGAAGAAAAGGATGACTCAACCAAAGAAGAATTCTACGATCTCCTCGAGGATACGTATGATAGGTGCCCCAAGTACGACGTCAAGATTATTCTTGGCGACTTCAACGCCAAGATCGGAAAGGAGGGCATCTTTGGTTCGATAGTCGGAGGACACAGCCTGCACGACAACACTTCCGGTAACGGACTCAGGCTCATTGATTTCGCGGCGGGGCGAAATGTCATCATAGCAAGCACTCTATTCCCACACCTCAATATACACAAAGGGACCTGGCGGTCTCCGGATCAACGAACCGTCAACCAGATTGATCATGTTGCGATAGACGCCAGACATGCTTCCAGTATCCTGGATGTCCGAACGTTCCGAGGTGCCAACATAGACTCGGATCACTACCTAGTGGTAGCGCAAGTACGTATGCGGATATCCATGACGCCACAACGACGAGCGAATGCTGTAAAACGATTTAACGTCGCGAAGCTAAAATCGCAAGAGATAGCCAGGACTTTTGCAGACCACGTCTCTCTTAAACTCTCAACAAGCCCGCCACAAGCATCATCTGTAGAGGACCAGTGGAAGCACTGCCAAAATGCCATCAAAAGTGCCGCTACTGATGTACTGGGTTTCTCTAGGCCACCACAACGAAACCCCTGGTTCGATGAAGAATGCAGACTGGACTGGCGCATGAAGCAAAGAACGAGGCCTACCAAGCCATGCTGCAGGCTAGAACCAGAGCTGCTGAGAGAGCAGCCCGGGAGCTCTACGGGCAAAAACGAAGGGAGGAACGCCGACTTCTCAGGAGGAAAAAGAGAGAGCATGCGAAGCGGGCGGTCGAGTCTATTGAGGACTGTAGCGGCAGGGGTGATGTTCGGAAGTTCTACCGAAGGGTGAGGCAAACTACCCAGGGTTACAAGGCCAGAACGGAAGCCTGCCGAGACGAGAGTGGGAATATGGTGGTAGACACACAGTCGGTGCTGAGGATCTGGAAACAACACTTTTCTAGACTGCTAAACGGCGAAGATGGCCAAAATTCCGCTGTAAGACAGAACACTCCATTCAACCTGGACGATGATGGTCAAAATTTCCGTCCACCCGACTCAAATGAAGTGCGGTTAGCGATAGCCAAGCTTAAAACGTACAAGGCTGCTGGTGCGGATGGCCTGCCAGCCGAGCTATTCAAAGCAGGGGGAGATGACTTGGTAGGGAGTATACACCAGCTTATCTCCAAAATTTGGTCGGAGGAAAGTATGCCCGATGAATGGAACCTCGGTATAGTGTGCCCCATCCACAAGAAAGGAGATGCTCTGACCTGTTCCAACTACAGAGGTATAAGTCTCCTCAACGTCGCATACAAAATCTTGTCATCTGTACTGTGTGATCGCTTAAAACCGTTTGTCAACGATCTGATCGGCCCCTATCAGTGTGGTTTTAGGCCCGGCAAATCAACCGTCGATCAAATGTTCACACTCCGACAGATTTTGGAAAAAACCCAGGAGTTTCAAATCGATACACACCACCTCTTTATCGATTTTAAAGTCGCATATGATAGCGTAGACAGAGACGAGCTATACAGGGCCATGGCGCATCTCGGCATCCCTGCCAAACTCGTCCGCTTGTGCAGGATGACGATGGAGAAATCTCGCTGCTCCGTCAAAGTCGGCAAGAACACCACTGAACCCTTTGATGTCGAGAAAGGTTTGAGGCAAGGCGACGCGTTATCATGCAACCTCTTTAACATCGTACTTGAAGCAATTGTACGCAACTCGCAAGTCAACAACAGTGGTACAATTTTTCAAAAGTCCGTTCAACTACTTGCTTATGCAGATGATATTGACATCATTGGAAGAACGAAGCGAGCTGTCACTGGTGCGTTTGCAAGTATTGAATCGGAGGCGGCGAAAATGGGTTTGGCTGTTAATGAGGACAAGACGAAGTATATGCTATCATCGAGAAAGGAATCTCAACATCGTCGACTCGGGCAAAACGTCACGATGGATAGGTACAACTTCGAAGTTGTCAAAGACTTTGTCTACCTGGGCTCCACTATAACATCGCAAAATGACATCAGTGCAGAGATCAAACGAAGAATTACTCTTGCCAATCGCTGTTTCTTCGGGCTAAGAAGGCATTTGAGTAATAAAGCCCTCTCTCAAAGAACCAAGGAGACCTTATATAAGACCCTTATCATCCCGGTCCTGCTGTATGGGGCAGAAGCATGGACCCTGACAAAAACGGATGAGAATCTACTTGGGTGCTTTGAAAGGAAGATTCTTCGGGTTATCTTCGGTCCAGTATGTATCGATGGAGTATGGAGGAGAAGATTCAACAACGAGCTTTACGGGCTTTACAGCGACCTCGATCTGGTCAAAAAGCTTAAAATACAGCGGCTAAGATGGCTGGGACACGTGGAGCGTATGGACACCAACGCACCAGCCCGACGAGTCTTCGAATCTACCCCTGACGGTCTGCGCAGCAGAGGAAGACCCCAGCTTAGGTGGCGCACACAAGTGGAGAACGACCTCAACCAACTTGGAGTGCGTAACTGGAGGCAGCTAGCTAGGGACCGAGCTGGCTGGAGGGGCTTGTTGGTTGAGGCCGTAGTCCATCCTGGGCTGTGAGCGCCATCTAAAGTAAAGTAAAGTAAGTAAAGTAAGGTACCTATGTATATATGTGCGATTTGTAAGAAGTTAGGTATGTACATAGGATTATAAATTTGTGTTGGGAATTAGGTAGGTGGGTACATTTCGCGCCTTTTTTGAACAATTAGTGTTCAACCAAAATATTTTTGTTAAGAGTTTGTCAGTGGTTTGTTATTTTTCAAGTGTATTTACCTAGATACATACATATGTACATATGAAGATATTTTTTTTTTGTACAGACTTCTTGGCCTACCTTGTGTTCTCATTGTTATTGTTATTCTTTTTTTTTGTAGCTTGTGCAGGTTTATGTACATAGCTACACAAAATGTTTGGGAGTTTGAAGGAGTTAAAAAAAAGACAAGTGTAAAAAAGGGGTGGTGGTGGTTTATATAATTGTTCATTTATAATAAATTTTCGCGCTTGTTTTGAAGGAGTGTAAGTGCGATTTGTAATTACCTAGGAAGGCATATTAGGTATCTTCCAATTTTGGTGGGGAATGGGGTGCTTTTGTACTTTTCGCGCCTTGCTTGAACAAGTGTGGGTCGAAATGTTTTTAGATTAGATTTAGTTCTGAATATTTATTTGGAATGTGTTGTTAGTTTTTCGACTACAAATTTATAAGAGTATTAAATTTTGAAAATAAAAATATTACTTTACAATTTTGCACAAAATACGTTTAAACACAACTTTTTATTTTTTTTTTCAAAAATTTAATTTTGAAAATTAATTTTTGAATAACCCTCCCGTTATTTTTAATTTTCTCAAAAACTAAAATACATTTTTCCATCCGGTTTTCTGTTTTTGACTAAAAAATAATAAGATCATTGAATTTTGAAAACAAAAGTAGTACTTTAGTACGTAAAATTTTGATAAAAATGACCTTAAAATTGAAATTTTTTTTTCAAAATATTGGCTTTGAAAATTAATTTTTCAAAAACTATGCACTCAAACAACTTTATTTAAAAATAAAATTAAAGAATGAATTTTCGGCTTTTCAAAGTGCTGTAGCATAACTCTGTAGGTATTACCGTTATTTTTTAATAATTTGTTTTCTGTTTTAAGTGAGTGTTTTTGAAAATTGTCCCTCCCGCCTTAACGGGGGTATATAGACCCCCTCCCATACGATTTTTTTCTCGTTTAAGTCCAAACTACACGCCTTAGCTTTTTGTTACACCTTATGCAAATCACCCTATATAGGTATGTACATATATCCACTCGTTTTATTATATTACTAAAAACGAACATTAATCCATTGAAGCTGAATAGAATTTACTATTGAGAAACTTGTATAGCAATAGCATACAGTTAGGAAAGATATATCAAATAATTGTAATATATAGGTATTACACTCGGAATTAAGATCCAACTGCATACCTATAGCTATGTATGTAATGTACTTATGTAAGTAGGTACAAATATAATTTTTCAACCAGTAACAGTAATATCCAATCTACTCCACTGTAGATAGGTATTTTGCAAATTTTAAATTTGTGCATCATATACCTACCTAGGTACATAATATCTACCTACAAATCAACAGAATCTATTACTTGTGTGATTTTCGAACATTTCAATTCATCTCTTAAAAAGATATATGAACCTATCTACTTGCAAAAAATAGGTACTACAAAAACTGACAATAATGTGCATCTACATACATACCTTGTACATACCTAACCTACCTACATTAAAAAAAAAAAACAACTAACCGCGGAAATAGCCTAGGTATAAAAAATTTATTTTTTTCAACAGGTAGATTTTCTGCAATTCTGAATTTATTTTCATAAGTTAGGCACCCACCATCTCACTTTCTAGATTTTCTAAAAGTTTTTAATAAATCTACTCCTCAGGTAGGTACCTACCTAGTTTTTTTTTCCTAAAAAAAAATTAACCAAACACTTCGATTTTAAAATACATATAATTTTTCAACCCTCGCTTAATCAATTAAACACTATTGTATGCTTTATATACCTACCTTACTAACCTGTATAGTTGGAATATCAAAAAATCCTAATCGCTATCTACCTATAAATTCAATTCAATGCATTTTTTTTACACTTTTAGACCTACCTAACTTTCCTTATAACTTTAACAATCATGAGTCAGATAATCAATTCGATCGATTGCTGATTCTTCTTTTTATTAAATAATTCAACACCAAAAACAAACAAAATACCTACCTACCTACCAAACAGAAATTAATACAAAATTATATACATACATACCTACATACCCATAGACAATTCTAAATTCGACCTTTTCTTCATTTCTTGCTCACATTCCCACATATTCCCAATAAGCCCACAAAAAAAATCTGTTTGGAATAAAAAACAACCCTTTTTTCCTTTGCACGTTGTGCAAACTCATTACTTGTGTTTGTGTACCAGTACATGAATTCATTAAAAAAAAAAAACAATTCCAAGTGCACGGCAAAACAAATGATATTTTTTTTATTTCCCTCTTCTTATTCTGGTGTAGATGTCAAAGCAAACAGCCGTTTGTACGTATCTCGCTTACACACATTATTATTCCTAAAAAATAAACACCACGAACCTCTCATTCCTACTGCTTATTCCCCCTTCTCTCATCAGACTCTCCAAAGAAACAATTGTGGTGATTGAAGCGCCACCTAAAGCGCCGGTTAAGAAGTACAAAATCGTGTTGCATGAGAATACTATAGAATGTATATACAATGATATAGATAAACAACTAATGTCAGTTACCACTAAGTGATTTTGAAGTTTGTGGATTTGGTAAAGAGCTCTATCGGTGATTAAACAATCGAGAGATTAAATGAACGTCGTTATTGCTCTCTTTATCTTTCCTTCTAGTTGTAATAGAGGCACAAGCACTACCGTAAAAACATGCAGTCTTATTAATGAACCAATTCCAAAGCATGTCTAACTTTAGACAGCTGTCCAACTCCAAAATCGTATTAATAAACATTTTCATCGCTTGTCCAACTTAGACACCGAAATTGGTTGTCCAAACCTATTTTAAAGTCGGCACGTTCAATGAACAAAGTAAGGCAATTTTTTTTGTTGCTAAACGAAAATTTATGTTGAAATGAAAGAAATGTCCCTTGAACGTAGCCAAAAAGTCGACTAAATTCATTAATTCACTCGAGAATGAATTATTCCAAGTATGTCATGGGCAATATAAGTTCGTATTTGTGGCTAGCTGGACAACTGTCCAAGAGTGTTCTAAGGAAATCTCATTAATAAGACTGTTGGTCTTTTAGTTCTGAGTAAACGCAATGGCGCAACTTCGAAATTATCTTCAAGTTTGCAGAATTTTCTATGCAATGCCACAATTTCAAAATCTTCTCAAAACTACCTCAATTTCAATGAATTTCAACGAATTCAACGACACAAGCCATAACAGGATAGCATTGGATAGTTACCCGAACGCGCACATTGTTAATTTCTTTCGTTGTTGGCAAAAGTATTTATAGCGTTTCGTTTGTAAAATATACATATGTATGTAGTTCCAAAAATATATCGAAAAGAAAATATAAACAAAAATATTTTGGACGTGAGACTCGTCATCGTCACATTTCACGAAATTACAACTGCTCTGAATTGCATAGGATCTTCCTGGTCGATTGAAGAAGTAAAATTAAAATGATCTACTTTTTTGCTATGTCATTTCTATGTATTGGTAATTTTGTTGAATATAGATTAATTATTCAATGGGCTTTTACTCAGTTTTTATTTATTCAATTCACACAAAAAAGAAATACATGCAGATTCTGACAGCGCTTTTATTTTCGACGTAAGCTGTCAAACGAAATTGTCTCATTTTGAGTGTGAACACCTTGCGTAATTTGGAAATTAAGCTCTCGAGATTGCGCTACTACGACAAAATACATACATATATTACTGAGATTGAGGTACATTCGAAAATCACACTTCTTGTTCTTAGACACTTTTTTATTTTTTTTTTTGCCTTTACGTTCGTTTGCAAGCAAACAAAGTAAGAAACCCCTTTCTTTGATTTTGCAAATTTTGTTAAATAGAATATTAAGTAATATTCTAAAACAGTTTTTTTTTAATACATTTAAGTTCGTTAAATTTAATTTGCTAATTTTTTTCTTCATTGGATCAGATTTTGTTAAGAATACACCACTATAAGGTTAGATTTTAAGAGCCAGTTTTCAGTGCTGTATTAACTTTAAATTAAATTAGAGTCAGCTAAATTTGAAAATACGTTGAAACGAAGTTAAATCAGAACGAGAAGCACTTTTACAGTAGACTATGATTTGTGGATTAGGTGTTAACCGAAGTAAGACTGAACTGATGCTCTTTACTACCAAAACTTAGATACCCGACTCAACAATCAAACTCTTTCCCTGTCTTCTAGTGCGAAGTATTTAAGCGTTGTTCTTACTCCTAAATAAAACTGAAAAATAAATATTGAATAACGGGTAAAGAAGGACTACATAGCTTTCTATGCATGTTGTAAGAAATTCGGTAAAAAATGGGGTCTCCAGTCAAAGATGATACTGTGGACGTACACAGCCGTGGTACGACCAATATGCTCACATATGGTTTGATTGTGTGGTCGCCCAAACTTAACAAAGCGTACAACATCGAAGAACTTAAGAAGGTTCAAAGAACAGCTGGCGTTGGTACCACAGGGGCTTTGCGATCATGGCCGACGGATGCCTTAAGCGTTTTTCTGTACCATTTACTACTGGATTTACATATAAAATACAGTATCTTGCAGCGCTATAAGACTAAAAGAATTGAATTGTTGGTTTCCCAAGCCATATGGGCACGGTAATATCACAAATTTGATCCCTCCCGATATGTTTCAACACCTACCAACTAATGCACTCCTAACCCTACAGCTCAGAGGGGATTTTAAAGTTAGGTTTAGGTTAAGGTAGGATTGGAGAGATGACATCGTGAAGAGAGACTTTGACACAACTATTTTAACTGAGGTTTAACGATAGAGTGTGGTGTCAGCTCAGGACAGTCAGGCAGCCCTTGGTTCGTCAATGCTGGGATGAGCTTTCGAGCTAAAATCTAAAATCTTAACCTCAAGGTTACCCTGTTTTAAGTTCCAGGTCCAGGTTATTGTGGCATTGTGGAAAATGAGCGGGCAGATGAACTGGCTAGGCAAGGATCAGCCCTTGTGGAAAGGGCAATATTTTCTCAGTTTTTTTCACTCAATCAAATCGTGTAAGTGGCACACTCAAACAAACCGCGACATATCTAGAAAGATTTTGCCAGCCTATAATAAAGCTCGAACAACCCGTTTGATTCGAAATCACAAAAAGGAAACTCTCTGAGGGATAAGAGCCATGCGCGAAAGATATTTGACAAAGACAGATTTATTTTTCCGAAAAATGATGTTTTAAATTCTGTTGTGTTGGTCTGTCAGACCGACAATTTACTTTTCCACGTTTTTTAAAATAAGAGTTTATCCTTCTGTCATCCTCTTCTCAGTAGCTTCCTTATTTGTCTTAGGCCCGTTTGCTCATACGAATCATAAATCTATATCATAACTAAGTTAAACATAGTTTTTATGTTGAACTTATTTTATTCTTCTTTGCTTTGAAATTTTTTTGATCAACTTAGCTAATATTAAGTTTCATGCGAGAAATCTCTGGAGAGTTTCAATTCAATGTCAAAAGAGCATAGAATTTTAATATTTTTGAAGTGTGTTCGTAATTATTTTTGACAAATAAAATAATGTTGGGAAGAAATTAACTATTATAAATCATCAATTTAATTTGTACTGACCAATTTTAATTTCGCTTATGAAATTTACTATTGGATAAATATTTAGCAATTGTCTTGTGTTGTGCTGAACTGTCCTGTGTTTTTGTCAAGTGATTCTGTGTGTCTGTGCATCTTGAAATATACATATACTATACATACGTTACGTGTCAAAAATGCTTAAAATGTTTACAGAAAAATAACTGGTGTTCATTTTGTTCAAAAATTCTCATCCGATGTATGATCTTATCCCTCAGCCTATTTTTTGTTCAAGTGACTTTATTTTGCATCAGCAGGTCGAGGTACCTTTACTTTTAATTTGTCCAAATGGCCTTGTTCATCAAACTTTTCACAAAATGTTTCCTTGATATTTAAAAAAAAAATCTGCTACATATGTACATAGGTAGGCACATATATATCTTCAATTGTTAACCATACGAGTAAGTAGGTGTCCACTATTCGTGCATTTTTGCACTTTAAATCCAAAGAAACTACACTTTCATATTGCTGAATTTGCCTAAGATCAACTTACATTGTTTATGATTTACTTTATCCTCCCCTTAAAATAAGAGGAACATAACATAATTTAAGATCTATTTTTGATTTTGTGCAAAGCAGTAAGTAGAACATAGTACTTTATGATGAACTTAAATACTTATGATGAGATTGAGCAAACGGGCCTTAATCTTCAATTTATTGTGGTTTAAGTTTTTGGGCAGAAAGCCCTAGTGTGGGTATTAGCCAAAAAAATCTATCTGTGAGACCCACGCGGGTAATACTTGTAACTATTTTGGCCCAGTACAAATTTAAATATAGCGACATCTGGAGGCAATTTTCATTTCTTTGTTTGTTTCTTCATTCTTTTATATTTAAGATTGGAAAAGTTTTTTTTTTGCTTTTTAAAGAAAATATAGTTTTTTTTCGATTTTGTGCGACCATGTAAAAAAGTGACTTTTTTTAGAGCCTCTTAAAAATGGCTGTTACTCGATTATTAAACCGAATATTTTATACAAATTTATTTTTTTTTTCGTTAAACACATCCCACTGAACTTATTAATATTGCTTCATTGATATTGGCCCAATAAAAATTGAAAACGAACCCTTGCGGTTTCGGTCTCACGGTGCGCGGGTATGTGTAATTTTTTTTTTGACGCGGGCATAGGAAGGTTAAGGACTCGATGACACAAGGTTATTGCAACTTTTTCCGGACATTTGCCAATCGGAAAACATATGCGGTGCCGGTGAGGCCGGGCATTCCTCTTAACTTTTAATTTCATTATAACCAAATTGTTTTCTCTAAATTTATGTTGTATATAGTTTTATTCTTACCTCTCAAAAAGTTCCAGAACGTCATTGCTTGTTTCCTCATCGAATACTAAGCCCATTGTTGTAGCTAAAAATACATATACCTATATAAGTTTAAATAAGACAAAAATTAAGTCATTTTCTTTTTTAAAAAATGGGTTAGGTTAATAAATGAAATGAAAAGGCAGGGTGGGTCGATGTTGAAATGTGTGAGATATTAAAAAAAATTCTTTTTTATTTGAAAGGTCCATTTATTCCATTTCCATTCCCATTATGTATGGAGTATAGACATCATTTGATGTGATGTTTTGGTGTGCTCAATTCGAATTTTAAGTCAGAAATATTCTATCACGTGACGCTTTTGAGTTATTCCCGTTTAAAAATAAAAAAAATAAACGATTTTCGCTGTTTTCGAGGTTACTACTTTATAACGTGAGGTAATTTGTTTCAACATATAGTTTGTAACGGATTCTGAAAACACTAATTTTCTACTTTTAAATTTTGTTTAAATCTCTCTGATATCTCCTTCTTCTAGAAATCCTGATTTAGTTGTAGCCTTCATCTTATAAAATTTGAAAAGCCAATCAACATTATTCTTGCTACTCATAAGTTGTTTTGTTATTGATCCTAATGTACATTCCATGAGTAAAAACCGTAAAAGTGTTTTCCATTACCATCCCTTTTTTTTTTTTTTTGAAACAAAAATGTCAATCATATGCACGATATAATTATTTTCATGGAGTTTAGCTTTTTGAACAAAAAATAACTGAAATTTTGATGGTGGGTAAATGTTTGTTATAATATGCAAAAAACATCAGCTACAACTTAAGGTTTCTCTGAGAAGATTAGAGATATCGGAGATATTTCAACAAAATTTAAAAAAAGAAAATAAGTGCTTTCATAAACCGTTGTTGAAACAAATTACCTCAAGTTATAACGTAACCTTTAAAACAGCGAAAAAAAGATTTTTTTTTTATTTTTAAACTGCAATATTTCAAAAACATGACATGGTACAATATTTCTGACATTAAATTCAAGTTCAGTTCAGATTACCAAAAATCTTTGGAAAAGTGTAGTTTGATTTTTGTAACAAAAAACTAATTTGATTATGTCGTTTGTTGCTCGCAATAGTGATTTCTCATCAGTGTGTGAATAATAAAAAAAAAACCAATTTCACAGATGCCTCCAAATCAACATGGCTTCCATCCCAGACCGACTGGTCTACATCGAACCTTCCTTATTGGAAATCCATGTTATACGGGAATAGGTTCACAACAGGTGAGCAAAAAGTGGTAACAAAAATGCAAACCTGTAGGTAAGTATACATAGCTTTACGGCATGAATCCAAAATCCCAAGTACGTATGCACTTGGCTTTAAACCGTTACGTTGCAGTGTTGCCAATTCATTTCATTTCATTTCATTTCTATCTATATATCCTGAAGGTCATATTACAGAAATTTGTACACATAGAAAATAACTGTATGGATGTTTAAAAAGTAATCTTACCTTAAATACTATGCTAAATAAAGTTAAAGCTGTCAAAATTCAATTATGAAAATTGAATTGAAGTTAACAGTAATGTAGCTAAAATTCAACTTACCAATCGATATCCTAAGCGAAAGATTGCATATAAATTGTTTGATATTAATTTCACCACAATTAACATTTTGATCCAATTTCTCACAAAATTCGCCGCTGTATTTATGAAATAGTGGAAAGAAACCTAACAAAACCTTGTGACTAAATGCAGGATTCAAAAGTTTCCGATGGTGATTCCAAGCCGGAGCTGAAAAATAAAAATAAATTAACAATAAATGTAAACATACATATGTAGATATATGAAGAAGGTTTTGGATAGCTTTCAAGAACAGTTGTGTTCAAAGTTAATTTATAAAAAAAAAAATTTAAAATAAATTTTGTTCAAATATTGTTTTTCTTTAATGTGGCAAACGCAACAAATGACAAATTTGTTATACGCTGATAGATTCACACATTTAAAAAAATTGCTAACTACGAGTATATTACCGACACAGACGGTTTTCGAACAATCATTCCTCCGAAGTTTAGGAAAATAGGGCTGAAAATAATATACCGATTGAACTGCGTTTATTGAGGCTACATGAAATTTAGCTTCAATGAAAAATGGCCCAAAAAGAAAATGGAAAAGGGCCCCGAAATTGGGACTTTTATTCATAGTGACAAATGGCATAATTTACAAAATGGAAAAGTTAACCCAAACTTACTGAAAAAAGCCCCAAAATAAATTTTAAAAAAATGAGGACTATTTAAGCCAAAAATGAAAAATGACCCCAAAAAATTTATATAATGAACAGCAACAACAAATCCTATTGATTAATTTTTATAATTTGGGAACATTTTTCATATTTAAGGGCCTTTTTTCATTTTTTAGTTTGATCAAAAACATCAGCCCATCATGCACCTATTTTCTTTTAGTCGAATTATTCTAGACAACCTTTTTCAAAACGGTTGTATGGCAAGTACGGTTATTTTTTTTTGAAGAAAATCGCTTCAATGGTTTAGGGTGTAGGCCGAGGTACATAGTCCCCTTTCACACAAGGCAACTGAGTTGCCAGCAACAATAAGTTCATATAGGCGAGAAGGGCAGGAAGAAAGAAATCTCCCCGGTCAAACAATTCAGGAGATTTTTTTGACATTTCTTCTCACACTACGTTTGTGTGCGTTCCATCAAGGTAGTTTAAAAGGAAAATACAGCAAGTTTCCTCCGATTTTGTATCTTCGTGTAAAAGGTACAAGAGATTGTTAAGGAGATTTAAAGAAATCGTCAAAAAAATTTCCAGCAACTAGTATCTTCGTGTGAAAGGGGACATACAAACATAACCCAGGCACCACATACAAAATCGCGCCATTGACTCTACCACTTGGGTGGTGGGGAATAAGTCAGGCCTGTTCGTGGAAGTTCCGTCTTCATATTTTTTTCATATTTTGCGTGGATATTTACGGAGTAGATAATTATCAATTTTAATTAATGCGAACTATATATATAGGGTGTCTCCTAGTTCGTGCACTATATTTTGAGGGATAATGAAAAATAAAATTGTACCTATAAGGAAAAAATTCTTCTTCCCCCTTCAGGCAATTTTTGAAAAATTGTAGGTATGAAAATGGAAACAAAATATTTAAAAACCAAATGATGTTGTATATACCTTTTGTGAAATCTAATATTTCATGTTGTTTAAATGAAAAGTTACTGAGAAGTTAAATTTCAAAGTCAAAATTTCTAAAAATAAAAATTGTAAATGGTAAAAAAAAAACGAAAAAAGGGTTTTAATTATGAATGGTAATTTTTTTGCGTCATAAACTTAAAACAAACAACCAATATATAATGTTCGTTTTTAATTTCTTAAAAATAAATAGAATTTTTCCGCCATACAATTTTTTTTTTCTTAATGATCCCAGGAATCAACCCCCAAAAATAGTGCAAGAACTAGGAGACACCCTATATATGTAGTCCATGAATTAAGGGACACCTTGTATACTCGTAAATAAACAAAAGTACATATTTGTCCAAAAAAATGTCAACGCTTTTTGAAAATTCGGTTTTTACTCAATAATACTTCCAAATATGAAAAAAAAAATACATAAATAAAATGAAAAATAATATGGATTTACCCTTTTTGACAAAAATTTTACACCAAAAATTAAATACAAATGTACCTACTTAAAAAAAAATAATTAAAAATTTCATTCGAAAAAATCTCTCGCCGAAAAAAACAGTAAATCAAATATTTCTCAAGCACGGGTCAAATAGTTTCAACAACAACAACAACCTACTATAATTTCGATTTATCTCAAACTATTTATTAAACGTTAGATTTTTCAGAATTTTTGTTGGCATATAAATTTAAAAAATATATCGATTATAAGAAAAATGCTTCTACATTCTTTCAAAAAATAGTGAACAGTATTTGATCTCTGAATCAAGATGACTGCAAGGGGTCGATGGCAGAATACTCGAACCCAATCTTGCTCTTAGGTGCCAGTTAGTTATAGCTTTTATTGAAACTCGTCATTGAAAATTTTAAATTTAAGTTTTGAGGTACTTAAAAACCAAAATCAGTAATTATTTTGATGCCAATATGAAGCTGACGACTCAATTGATATATGTTGCCAACAAAATTTTTTATTTGGGCCCAATTTTCCACATAAATTGACTTTCATTATTTCAATGATTGCACTAATGATCACTGAAACAATAAAAGCAATTTCCTGAAAAAGGTTGGCCCGAAATGAATTTTTTTGACCAGATGTATAATTAGTCATAAGCTCTGTTTTGGCACAAAAATAATCATAGATTTTGGATCCTAAACGTTTACAAAAAATCATTAAAATTTTCAATGATGAGTTTCGATGATAGCTATAATTGGCGAGTGACGATGGCAACATCCAACAAAATATTAAATTCCTGGTAGAATTAACAATTGGAAAAATTTCGGAACTAACTGGTAATTTTCAGTACTATTTTTTTGCAGCGTTCAGTACTATCGACAAAAGTTGATTTCCATCACTGGCATCAGCATTGGAAACCGACAACATTAGCCTTCACAGCCGCATCAGAAACGTTAGCAGAAACAACAATAGCAATTAGCATTTAGCAATACCCATCAGATTAACATTAGCAAAACGAGAAACAACTGGGGGGGGAGCCCTTGCCCCTTGGTACTAGATGACGAAAAACGAGACAAAGCGGACGACGAAACTACTTTTTCTGTTTTAAGTCATTTTTTTTAGAAAATTGCCCCTCCTGCCTAAACGGGGGGAAATAGACCCCCCTCCCCACCGATTTTTTTCTTGTCTTAACCAAACTTACTCGGTCCAGCTTTTTGGTGTACCTTATACCAATCACCCATATGTATACATAAGTATATATAACTGGTTTCTCGGAAACGGCTCTCACGATTTGGATGAAATTTTTAATGTGTTTTCTTTTGGGCAAGAAAAAAATTTTAAAAATATAATATATAATAAATTTTCAGAGTTTTTTGTATTAAATAAAACAAACTGAAAAAAGATTTTTTCGTAAAATCTACTCACTGCCACGCCCACTTTTATAATATTTTGGTTTCTCAGAAACGGCACTAACGATTATATTTAAATTTTCAGAGTTTGTTCTTATGAATAGGAAAGAAATATAAATTAGGTCTGATAAAATCTACCCACTTCCACGCCCACTTTTTATTATTTCTTGGTTTCTCGATAGCGGCTCCAACGATTTGGATACAATTTTTAGTTCTTGTTCTAATGAACAATAAAAAATTAAAAAATGGTTTTATTAAAATCCGCTCACTGCCACAGCCAGTTTTCTTATCCTCCCTTCTTTCTCGTAAACTGTTCTTACTAAATTTCTCAGTTTTTTTTTTTTTTGTTGACCTAAGAAAAAATTACGAAGGTTCTCTAATTAAAATACGCCTACTGCCACGCCCACTCTTATTATTTCTTGGTTCTTGGTTACGGCTCTAACGATTTGGATAAAATTTTCATGGTTTATTTATTTCTATGGGCGAGACAAAATTTAACAAATGGCTTTGATGAAACCCGCCCACTTTTATTATATCTTTGATGAGTATGTACCATCAACATCTACATACACCCTAAGCCAGGAGACAACAACTGTTCTTTATTTTATCTAACGAGAGTTCAGTTCACTTTTGGCTCTTATGTTAATACGTAACTTAATTAAACTAAGATTATTAAAATGAAGTTTATATGAAATTGGTTGTTCTTATTTATATACACAACAATCTTGGTTCCTTGGTATTGATTCGAATGATTTGGATGAAATTTTCTTATTGTTTATATGAGGAAGAAAAAAATTCAAATGTGGTTTTAGAAAAGTTCACTTAGTATCAAGTTGTTTCAATGGGATCCACTAAATGCCACGCTTACTTTTAATACTTCTCAGATTCTCCTAGATTCTCTGAAATGACTCATACGGTATAGAAGAAGTTAGTTTTGTGTGTAGGTAATACAACTTGGAATGTATTTAGATAGGTGTTATCGTACTGAGGTACTGAGTCCCCTGAACGGTATTCGCGATTGGGTTAAAATTTTGACATAATATTTAACATTCCGAGTTTATATTATAAAGATGTATTCTAGGCCCATATAGATAAGAAGTGCCAAGGAACACTGAGCCCAAACAGGGTTTAATAATTTGCATAAAATTTGGAATTTAGATAATATTTCACTTTCCAACATTTTGTACACATGTCATGGGCCATAACCAGGGGTTCTTAGGGCCAATGTGTTACTCTTTTGTTTTTATAAGCACCTTCTAAAATTTGATTTAAAATTTTGTATAAAAGGCAGAGCCTTTTATGAAAAATGCAAACCTCGACTGATTTTGAACGATTGAAAAATTCATAAGTTTAGTTTTAACTGTCAATGTTTCATATTAAATAAATAAATATATACATAAATAAAGATGAATTGTAAGGCAAGAAAAAAATTTCAGGCTACATTTTTGTATAAAAAATCATTGGTGAAGGCAACACTTTTAAAACGTATAAGGAGTCGGGAAAATTGTTCTGAAAAAAAAATACAGTAAAACTCGCTTAAGAGAAACCCGCTTAAGAGAAAAACCCGCTTATCTGAAACACTTTTTTCATCCCCGAGTATTTTTCGACCAATTACCTTTAAAACACTCCGCTTAAGCGAAACTCGCTTAAGTGAAAAACCCGGACACCTGAAACATATTTTCAGTTCAATATTATATTTTTCATTGAAAAAAAAAACTCTCTTAGGTAAAAAAAAACCATTTTCACCACGAAAATGACATTTGAATTTCTGATTATTTCACAAATGTTTACATTTACATTTTATAAACAAATTGCTTTTTCCTCTCAAACAAAAATCCAAAACAACATTTCAAATGGCTCAAGAGGTATACCAACGTATTTTAACATTTATTAAAAAGAAAATTACATTTTCATAATTCAAAGATAAATAAAAGATAAATATAATTGTTTCTAGCATTAATTCTCCACTAAATGGAATTTTTAAATACGCTAAATGGAATTTTTAAATACTGCAAAGGCTGTGACATTTTGCAGTTTCTCTTAAGCGGGTTTTACTGTATTATATAATGTTATTGCTTGAAACCCTTATCTACAAAATGAAGGTGGTTTTATGAGAGATAGCTGTCGTGGATATATTTATAATATACATCCACTTCCAAAATTTGCTTTCGGCTCCTATAATAAAATGGGAGCAACTCTAGAAAAAGCTAATTTTTCTTAGAAAAAGTAACACTTAAAAAAAACAAAGCAATTGCTTTGCACTCTTGGAAACTTGGAATAAATTGAAAACTCAAACAAAGTGTAAAAAGCTGGCGACAAAAAATAATAATGCCTTCAGCTAATTATTTTACTATTTAAATTTGTACGTATAAATATAGTGAGCATTGCATGTTTTGTCTATCTCATCTGTATATCTATCAAATCAAATGTATCTGATATTATACTAAACCATCAACTCTTTAGTGTATAAGCTATAATATTTTTCAAGGGAAACTCGAAAATGCCGAGCGAAGCTCGGTCTCCCAGATACTGATCGTGAAATACATTATGTACTTTTGTATTTGTTTTTTTTTTAATTTTTTTTTTCATATTTTTATATTTGAATAACTGACATTTCGAACAATTTATCACATTTCTTTTATTCACTTCCCATTGGAAGTTATTGTAATCGGTCCGATTTGTAAAATTGAAAATTTTGACATTTCTCGACGTTTTGAGGTCTCTGGTGTCGGATTACATTGTTTTCTTCCGAACGTACGAACGTACCTACGTACGTACACAGACATCTCTCTAGTCTGTGTACTTACGTTCGTCCGTTCGGAAACTTTTTTTCGCTGACGATATCTCGAGAACGCATAGAGATATCGACTTCAAATGCATTTTATTTTACAGATAATAAGGCCATAACGTGCAGAAAGGATTTTCAGAAAAATTCAATCAGCGGTTTTTTTATTACAGTAATTTAAAAAAAAAAGTTGTAAAAGTAAAAGAATATCTTTAGAACAAATAATGCTATCGACTTTCGGCCTGGTCTCATTCTGTGCATAATAACGTAGCGATAAATTGGTAATACTTAAAAAAAAAAAAATCAACCCACAGTTTTTTTGTTTAATTAAAAAAACCATTAAAAATTCTTAAAAAAAAATATCGAATATCTTGAGAACACACAAACATATTAACTTCGGGTTAATTTTATGTAATACACAAGTTAGTTATGATAAATAAAGATAAAATGCAAATTTTTGGTAAAAATTTTTTCTTTTATTTCACTGATTATAGTGGTTTCACAATATTTGTTATTTTATTATAAAAAAGCGACGCGTTTCGGATTTTATATATCCATCTTCGGGCTTAAGTTTATGACTTAAGTTATGAAGTCATAAACTTAAGCCCGAAGATGGATATATAAAATCCGAAACGCGTCGCTTTTTTATAATAAAATAACAAATATTGTGAAACCACTATAATAAAATAACAAATATTGTGAAACCACTATACTCAGTGAAATAAAAGAAAAAAATTTTACCAAAAATTTGCATTTTATCTTTATTTATCAAAACATAACACAATATGGAGACTACACCACAAATTAACAAGTTAGTTAGTTAATAATCTGTAGAGTTTGTAAAAAAATTCAACTGACTTTTTTTTTAGGCCAAAAAAAAACTACAAAAAAAAAAACTGCTAAAAATTGTTAAAAAATAGTTTTCGGCTCGAATATCTCAAAAACAACCAACCCCGAAATAATTTTAATTTTCGTGTCGCATATATTTAAAGTAAACAGCCTTTCCTTGATTGCATAACTGATAAGTTTTTTGAAGATTTTTAATTGGTAATTTTCTTATAAAAATTAACATCGGGTGTATAGTTTCAAAGGGTACCAATGGGAAGTTATCAGTGTGGGTCAAACCCAGCCTATTTGTATTACTTTATATTGCTTTAAAGTTATTTTACTTACCCTTTATAGTTAGTATACCTGGCCCAACAATTTTATTAATGACATCATAGACCTTAGATTTGTCAATGCAGTCTGGAGAACTAAGAATTATTTCAGCTATCTTAGGATCCATTGTGTATAGCATTGGATATGGTCCTAGCCAAGAAAAATACGATTTTACATTATTTTGAAGGGCGTATTTTGGAAGTACGTATAGAACATCTGAAATTTTTAAAATATTAAACATAAATATTTGACCGTGAATTTAAATACAAATAATTAATTAACACAGGTTTCAAATTCAATTTATTTTGTGTTAACAACTTTAAGACCATCGCATTCAAAAATTATGTACCTACTTAATAAATTTATTGACTTTAGATATATTCGACAAATTGTTTTCCATTTTGAGTTGTAAACGCCCAAGCCTACTTTGCTGAGATGTTTTTCTGTATATCTTCATACGTACATATATAGCAAAAAAGAAATACAATCTTTCACCAATTTACCTTCTAAATTAAAGAGTTTGTGTGCAATCCCAATTATTGGTAAGCCAATTGGACCAGGCATCTTTAAAGCAAACGCGTAATACTTCCTCCTTGACCAAAGGAAGTAGATCCAAAAGAGTGTAACGAGTGCAAACAAAGCAGCAGCGACAGCCATCATCAACAAATTACAATTCAACAATAACCCAAATAATTTCATTTGCTTCTTATTAATTTGTTTTCTCTTAAAAATATTTTATTTTTTTGTATTTATTGGGTTCAATAGTACACATTGTCATTAAGTTTTGAACTCATGACATTAAAAACAAATGTTTTTACTAACAATTAAAGACGAGCAAAAGAGGTTTCCTGTAAAAACCTGTCAGGTTAAGTGAAACAGTTTGTTGACATATTCAAATTCATTATATTAATGATAACAAATTTATGACCAAAAAACTTAATTATCCTATTAATTCTATTTAATATTATAAATGTGAAAGTTTGTTTGTCTGTCTGTTCCTCTTAATATCCGAAAATACCCACATGATTGTAATGAAAAAGGGTAGAGCAAGAGCTTGGAAGATGAGGATGGACTGGACATACACTGAGGGAAAAATGCATTGTAAAGTTTAATACGATCGTATTTGATTTTAAGTTGTATAAAATTAACTGAAACGTATTCAATTTTACGTTAAACGCTGTTTATTCAAATAGACAACGTAATTTCCACAGAGTCAACCTTGTTCTAAAGTGAAAACGTATTCATTTTAACATGCAATCTAAATTTAATTGCCCTCGATGATGTATTTTTAAAGGAAAAAAAGGGCTACAACAAAAAAGGGAGACAATCAAATTATTCTTTCTCTGAAAGTAGCCCATTCAAAACGTGCTTACTAGTTTCAATAATGATTGTGACACCTCCAGAGAATAGATTTAAGCCTACACCATCTAAGGCCCATCGCCCACTATAGGCAACTTTTTGTTGCTAGCCCCAGCAACTTTTTGTTGCTCCCAATCCAATTACATTAGCTTATATGGGAGAGCGCATACTAGGCAACTTTTAGTTTGACTTATTTGTCAAAAACATGATGTCAAAATGGCGTTTCCGCTAGTCATTGTGGATGCCAAAATGGCGTGCATTTCCTTTTTACACATTGTCATTTTGGCCAATTTCTGGAAATGGAATGTGCTTTCCTTTTTTCAACAATGTGAGTACACATAATAAATAATATAATATTTTATAATTAAAAATATTAATTTATTTCGCATTGCCAGCTTACGATTATACATAGCCAGACAACCGGAAAGCAGCCATCACAAAAAAAAAATATGGCGACAAAAGTCAAAGTCTAGTCCCACAAAGTTGCTCGGAAATTGCCCAGTGGGCGATGGCAAGCAAATTTTGTTGCTCTCTATTGCCGGCAACTCCGAGCAACAAAAGTTTCCTAGTGGGCGATGGGCCTAAGAAAAGCCACACATATCGCCGAAAAACAAGTTACTGAGGCTAAAGTTTGCTAGGGAGCGTATTAATACACCCCCGGCTTTTTGTAGAAGTGTACTTTGGACTGACGGGACTGGTTGTTCCTTGGATGGTAATTATGGCCGAACATTTTATTACTCATTAAAAAATTAAAGCCAAACAAACGCAGTTACACAACACAACCGAGAAAGCATTCCAAAGGAGGTAAAATTATAATCTGGGTATGCATACAGGGTTGCCATGTCTTGAACTAGTTCCATAGCCCAATTTAAAAAAGCCCAATATCGGAGCCGAAAAAGGAGCCCAAATAGTAGCCCAATACCAATAAAAAAAAACCTGTCTGATAACTTCAATCACAATTCGTTTTAATTTGAAAAAAAAAAGATAATAAAATAAATTTTTATTAACGAAAAATAAAATATTTTTTTTTTTAAATACAACGAAAAATAAAATAAATTAGTTCATAAGAAAAAGAAGAGTTAACAATATTATCAGATTAACTGCTGAAAATTAGTCTATAAATGTGATATCCTCATCAAAATTATTGTCATTGTCATCCTCGTGGTCATTGTTATAACAATGGTAAATTGTTTAGTTCAATTCACTTATCATTTCTTTTAAGGGTGAAAAATTTGTACAGCAAATTTTTTAAACCGTAGCATCAATACGCAAATCGAATAATTGTATCGAGCGATGCTGTATAGCATCGATTCGATTTCTTGGCTATGCAAAGTTAACAATTGCATTACGAGATACGCCAAATACCCGAAAACTAATTTATCAGAAATATTTTTGACGTAAAGAGCCAATTCAGTTCAAAATTCTTTCAAATTTGTTTGCAAATTTAGAGGGAAAAAACGAACTCCAATTAAATTGAGGGAGCTTATTCCATTGTTCCTCCGAATTTGGAATATTTTTCAGGGTTTTCTAGATTTTTGGAATTATCATTAAGGGTATGTTTAGAGGGAGAAAAGTGTTTTATTTATATGATTTACTTGTATAATAAAATATAGCCCAAGATTAAATTTGGGCTATTTTTAGCCCAATTATGATTGGGCTGTCATACTGAAATTTTTGTCGGCAATTTTGGAAAAAGATAGCCCAATTTCCGATAAATAGCCCAATCTGGCAGGCCTGGATGCATATCGTATGCTGGAGTGGGACCACTTGTGGTGAGGTTCTCCATCCCTATGACAAGTCTTTGGGCAAATTCCTAAACGCAACATTTGCAAAGCAAAACACATGCAAAGCAAATGAAAAAAGCAAGCTGAAACAAAAACAAATTGAAATGCAAGTGAAGTGCGCAAGCGCAAGATATTTTTGACATTTGCACAAATACATTTGCATTTGCGCATGAAAATAAAATCTTGTACGTTTATGGACAATCTGCTTAGCAGGGATGTTTACGTTTGCATTTTGGAACTGTTTGCTTAGCATAATTTGCGCAAGTTTTGCGTTTAGGAATTTGGCCTTTGTCGTAAAGTTCTTTCACTGATGGAGTTTTTACGATTAATATTGGATCTAGTGAGCACGTTTTAAAATGTGTCCCTTTTTCTTGTTCGGGTTTTTTTATTTTTAATTTGATAGAAATTTAGCCTATGACTGCAGTTGTATTTAGCTGATAGTTCTGCTGCCGAAACACCCGTTTTAAACTCAATAATTTTGCCGGTATTAAGTAATGTATCCATAATTTTGCCAATTGCTCTCCTATGTCTCTTACCTGAACCGTTGGAATTTAGATTTTGTGTTTTAAGTTAAATTGTCGAGAATATTAAAGAGTTTATAAAACAAAACACAATAAAATATGTATTAATTTTTTTTTAAGTTATGGGCCTTTATGGAAGTTATATTGTTTGAGTATTTCAATGTGCAAATAATTTTTCCATCGACTGTACATACATTACATATGTACTTGTGTATTTGGCACAGTTCTGAGAATGTGCCCTTGATGGGGCACACTTTTCCAAGGTTTTATTCATCAGACCAAATTTAAGGGATCTAAAAATTACGGAATGACCCCCAAGCAAAGTAGCGGTACTCCTGATGACATTTTGGCAGTGTTTCCACTGGTCCTCTGCAGATGTTGCTTATGACGGACTTGCTGAGAGATTAAGAGAGACGTGGTCCGCAAAAGTCTTGGCGATCTCTTTTAACTTCGCGACGTCAAAGCTTTTCACATACGCATACGTATTTGTTCTACCACCAAGTACCAAATAGTTAGTAATGGGAACTATCGAATAAAAACTATCGACTTATTCGATAGTGTCCAAATGTTCATTCATTCGATAGTTCCTATTTATTCATTCATTCATTTATTTCACTCATTGAAACAATTTTCGTTCAGTTACTATTTCACTCGATATAAGCTTTGAACGATTTTAGTATACTTTTCAATCGACACATCTATTAGTTCTTATTCTACTGATTTTTATTCAGTTATTCTTTCAACCGATAGCTGAACTGAACGATTCAGTGTATTTTACTAATTGTGTCATCAATATCTCTGTTAGTAAGAATAGTAACTATTTTCATTCATTTCATGCTCACACCTACTTTTATTCTTTCTTTATTTCTCGGTAACGGCTCAAACGATTTGGATAAAATTTTCAGTGTTTGTCAGGTATAAAAAAATTAAGAAAGTGGTATTGGTAAAATCTGCCCGCTGCCACGCCCACTTTTTATATTTATTGGTTTCTCAGTATAGGCTCAAACTATATGAATGAAATTTTCAGTGTTTGTTCCTATAAGCGAGTAGAGCTGAGCCAATCGTTCACGATTTAGGAGGTGGATATTACCTAGTGTCACGGCCGATGCTCTGGGACCACTGGAACACTATTATTTTGACAGGTTTCAAATGTGCCAACATTTTTTTACATCGGATCGAAAAACGGAGTACGCCAATCGATTTAGGAGGTGGATATTACCTAGTGTCACGGCCGACGCTCTGGGACCACTGGAACACTATTATTTTGACAGGTTTCAAATGTGCCAACATTTTTTTACATCTGATCGAAAAACGGAGTACGCCAATCGATTTAGGAGGTGGATATTACCTAGTGTCACGGCCGACGCTCTGGGACCACTGGAACACTATTATTTTGACAGGTTTCAAATGTGCCAACATTTTTTTACATCGGATCGAAAAACGGAGTACGCTAATCGATTTAGGAGGTGGATATTACCTAGTGTCACGGCCGACGCTCTGGGACCATTGGAACACTATTATTTTGACAGGTTTCAAATGTGCCAAAATTTTTTTAAATCGGATCGAAAAACGGAGTACGCCAATCGATTTAGGAGGTGGATATTACCTAGTGTCACGGCCGACGCTCTGAGACCACTGGAACACTACTATTTTGACATGTTTGTGTCAAATGTGCCAAAAATTTTGTACGGCGGATCGAAAAACGGAGTACGCCAATCAATTTAGGAGGTGGATTTAGGGCTGTGTCAATGTGTGAAATGAACGAAACATACATACGTGCGTCTTCGGTCATTTATTCAAAAACTGAAATGATTGATATTAGGATTGATTGTTTCGGTTTTCTGTGATTGCAATCAATTTTATGCTTCGGCCCAAAGCGCATTAAGTGCTCGCACAGGCACAGGCACAGGCACAGGCACAGGCACAGGCACAGGTACAGGCAACGAATTAATTATTCTTTTACAAAAAAAAATTGTATTAATTAATACAGACTTTACTTGAATCGAATGAATGAATGAATGAATTCGTTCGATAGTTCAAATCATTCAGTTACTAACTATCGATAGTTGAAATCGTTCGATAGTTCCCATCACTACAAATAGTGATCCGAGTCTATGTTGGAACTTCAAAACGTTCGGACATAAAGGATACACAAAATATCAAGAAAAAGCTTTGGCTATAATATTGGACGTAAGTGTAAGCAAATGCAATATCTTATTATTTACATAGTTATTTATTGAAAACTTTGGCTGGTATGATGCTGTTAAGAAATACCAAAAAAAAATTTTATGTTTTATAGTTTATTCAAATGATTTCAATTTATTTTTCAATTTAATAAATTAAACATTATCAAGTATAAAGATAATTCTATATTCAGTAAATAGTATTGTATATTATATTTTTTAAATGGTACTTAATATTATTATATATATATATTCAATAATAATATATATGTACACACAACAATCTTTTGTTTTCGACATTATCTGAGTGAGTGTATTAAATTCACATAACTTTGTTGTTTTCTATAATTTTCCATATATTGTATTATACTTTTTGTCAATGTATTTACCATAATAAATCGTAAACTACAAAAAGCTTTAAGAAAATTTGTTTGAAATCCACATTCTCTGGTTTACTTTTTAATTAGTTTTAATTTTTTAATAATTAGAAAAAAATAGATCACTATTCAAATTCTTTGTTTTCTACCATTTCAATACACATCATTCATCTACTAGACTCTTATGTTTATATCGTATTTATTCAATTATTTTGTTTATAAAAAACCCTAAACCTATAATCCTTAAAACCAAACACGCACACTCCCTCATTTTTAATTTATTTTTCAATCACTTTCCGTAAAAAAATATTATACCACTTTTTTGTGTAGTGTAACTTTTGCGTCTCATTCTCTTTTTATTTTTACTGAAAACTATCAAATAAAGATTATAATTTTATTTATGTTTATTTTTGTAATTAAATAAATTTAAATATTCTATTGCTATCAGTGCCTGGCATTCCTGATTATAATTATTAAATTTTGACTCGTTTATGGAAACCATAAAATACATGTCAGCTGGTGTGACAAAACAAATTGTCAATAAGAGCAATTTGCTGATGCGATACTTAAAAATTTTATTAACTTACACGCTTATGTTATTTTTTTTTTTTAATCAGCGTAAACTGTCACATAAGCCCTTATTTATGTTGAATGTTGAACTTTATTTAAGTTTCGTTTCAGCAAATAGCCCTAAGTTTATAAAAATACATTTTATTTTTATAGCAAAAATTATATAACTCTAATGGAGTATTTTTATATTTGTTTGTTTCTTTTGCAGCTATATTTACCGCGCTTAGTTCAAGCACAGTCCTACCTAAAGTTAAAAAACATCATACCTAAGCTTCTATCGCTCTCTACTTTTAGATTGATTATACCTTTACATTTTAATTTAAAAAAAAAAAAAAAAAAATATTGTCTATTGCTGAAATTATGGGACCGATTGCCGTTTGAAAAAGTTGTTTTAACGGATTTATATATAAATCAAATTGATAAGCATCTGTGAGGCTTAAAGTAATAAATTAATGAATAATTATCAAATTTATAATTTAAGTCAATATTAGAATATTCATGTCGATTATGGAATCCGCAAAACAGCATCCTCAGTGTTTCGCTGTGTAGGGTTCTCTTTTCTCTTCATCGATTTAACGTGGAAAGAAAAGAAAACAATATACTACAAATCACTGCGGAAACATTATTGCGGATTCCATATATTTTAAAAAAATGGAAAAATAAAACAAAAATCAAAAACAAAAATCACAGATACCAAATCCATACCCTTGTTCATTCTAGTTCAGTAAGAATAGATTTTAAGAAGAAACATATATGTAAGATATTAATTTTTGCACTCACATTTTTAGTAGATACTTTGATTCTTTATAAATTGAGAAAGTTCCTCAATCATCAAAACTGATTTTGGAAAATTAAAAGTCTTCGATGTTTATTAATTTTTTGCTCTCCCCAAACTTAACACGGCCACTGATTTATGGTCTTTTCGATTGGCGTCGGAATGACAGTGATTCTTCTGAAAATAAGAGAAATTTGCTTTTGGTTTTTTGTTTCAGAATCGGTCCTGAAATGTTCACACGTACCAGGTTGTCAGGTTAACAAGTGAACCAGGGGCCGAATCGCTTCGTAGTAGTTTGGGATCGTGACTTACGTGAACGTATGTTCGTTAACGTATGACAAACGTAATTTGGCATTCAGCGCTATTCTGCTAAATATTCGCGTGAAGGTTAGTATTCTGCTATCCGTCGGAGGGAAATAATTTCTCCAAACTTTGTATAAATTTCGATAAAAATAGGATTTAAACAATTAGATTCTTTTAAGAATTTCAAAACTAAATATCAGTTAAGATTTGCACTCTAAAGATTGATGATTTCAAAAAAATAATTTAAGGCAAATTGAATGAAACTTTCACGTGAATCGAAAGTTTCGATCGGATCGAATAGCAAAATAGGGGTTATGTTCTACGTGAACGAGTGCGCGATCATGTACGTTCACTCGATTTGTCATTCGTCAAGTCTGGACTTAAAGGAATTGTATTTTAGTTGAAATTATTTTGAAAGAATGTGATTAATTAGCTAAAATTTGAATATGTAAATAAGTATATTTAAGCATTTAATTAATATATTTACACGATAATTAATTAAATTGAATCAATAATTCAACAAGTTCAATTGAATAATGCTTAGTCTTCTACTTGGCTGATTTATTTCAGTAATATATAAATATATGGATGTTCTCAGCTCCCTAAAGAAGGAGAAGGGTTGAAAAAACTTGAGATTTTACATGAAAATTTAGTTTTTTTCAAAAGCTGGGTCCGTATTACGAATTATGAAACGAAAATCAAAACAAACGATACATAAGAAAACGAGAGCCATGACATAGACCGATTATGATTTACGAAAATGGATGCATGAACATATTACAACATTAAATCAAAAAATTTAATTTTTTTTAAATAAATATGCGAGAGATATATTAATAATCCTAAGTCAGAAGTGTCAAAACTATAAAATACTACCGCCAAAAGCAGTCGTAAAAGAAAACGAGTATCGTTTAAAAAAAAAAAACGACTATCGTAAAATGTAATCGCAACTTAACGATTACGAGGTATTTTGAACGGTAATTCGTTCGTTTTGCTTTCAATATCCAGAATAAACTAATTTAAAACTTCAATGTTTGGAGGAATTTAATTTTGGGAAAGTTGGCAACTGGTTTGTGGAGCGAAGATTTTTTTGTTCTTGAATGGAGACATTATAAGATGCTTCCGAATAAACACATTTGAGTATTATTTTTTAATTGGCTATTCTTAATTCAAATTTACAAATATTTTGAATGAACTTAAATAGGCCAACTTTAAATATCCAACTCCAGAGCTAAGAATTAAAGTAGTACCTACTTGCCGCTCGATTTGTCAATTCTAAAGTTTCATTTTATAAAGTACGTTCCGTCAGCTAACGTAGGTCGCGACCCCAATACGTTCACTCGATTGACCGCTGACGAAATTCTCATTTGCTCGATCGCTCATCCGTTCACGGAGGTCGCGATTCGGCCCCAGCTTTATTTAAATAGCGATTTCATGATTGATGATTATTTAAAAATGAGGCCTTCTGCACACGAATCGTCGCGTACAAGATTCGTAATGTAGCGACGATTCAGCTACAGCTAATCTTCTGCAGACAAAACGTCACGTCATAGCATAGATAAATCACTACATATTTTCAATCAATTTCACAAATTTGGTATGTATCCGACGTTATACTTTAACGCCTGGCGACTGACATTGTTGTACGCAGTTTCTATGCTGCGATGATAACATAGAGCTTACGCCTCGTGTGCAGTTGTCTATTGAAACAAACACACAAGCTCCACACAAGCCGCAAACATTCGTTGTACGCGTCTATGACGAGAGGCTTCGTGTGCAGAAGGCTTAAATCTACAGAATATCAGTTACATGATTGTCAAGAACATTAACCGAAAACTTAAGATCCATTTGTTTACCCAAACAATATTCGTTTACTTAAAAATTATTTTAGTCCATCGAAATGTTACAATTAAACTTGCATTTTGTATAGGACAATTTTTTTTGATGGATCTGTAGGAGGGATCAGTGTGAGTGTAAAAAGGAGCTTTCGGAGCTGAAAGTCCACCCATTTTAGAAAAGGGGGTGTACAATGTTCTTTGTGATATCTTAAGAACCATGCATCGCAAAAACTTTTTACATCCCCTTATCAAAAATGGGGGCTAAATAGAAGGTTTTCAACCCCTAGAAAACTCGTTTTTACACTCACACTGATCTCTCCTACAGATCCAAAGAAGATTTTGTCCTGTACAAAATGCAAATTCTCTACCCCTCACCAAATATGTCAAAAAACGAAACGAACGAAAGAAGGAATTGTGTAATCAGGCTCTTATACTACGTTTTCATTAGATCTAAAATGAGCTAATTTTTCAAATTAATTATTAAGTTTTCACATCTCAAGTTTCATAATTTTGTTTGACAACCTATTTTATGTTATGTATAGGTACATATATGCATGTCTTTAAAATAGAATTTGTATACTCAAAGAAATCGTTTTATATACACGCAAAAAAAAACCTAGTGATCATCGTATATTTATGAGGAACTTTCTCAAATTATAACAAATCCTTGTAAAAAAAAACCATAAGTCTTGTTTTTTATTTCTTTGGCATTTTTTGTAAATGTCTACTCTTCTCTTACTTGACTATTTCAAAACGTATCATATTCACTCAAAACCTACATACATACCTATTTAATTTATTTTTGTTTGCTTCATTTTTAAAAAGAAAAAAACTTTCCTGATTTCAAAAATAAATGCAAAGGTAGTTTAAATTTGATTACCTATTTTTTTTTTTTTTGGTTGTTTTAAGTATACACTAATCAGCCTTTTTCGCACAGAAAAGAAAAAGAATAAAAATAAAACATACTAATAGATTAGTTTCTATCACTTCATTCAACTGGAACTGTTTTTGGATTTTTTATTAACAAAATATCGTCGTTCCAAAAATTTCCAAAATTTCGTGTTTTTTTTTTTTAATTTAATTTTCAATAAAATCCTTAATATTTTTATTATATGCAATTTGAATAAGTGAATTAATTTACACAATGGGATTTTCTTTAATTATGTTATCTTTCTTTTTTTTTTGAATGCAGATCGTGTTGTTTTAAAAAAATGCATTTTATTTGACATTTTCATTATTATGTACTTAAATTACTTTTTTTTTATAAATTTGTATGGATTTTTGTTTGTTTACAATTATTATGCGTTATAAGTTTTATTGCGAAATTTTGTTTTTATTTTTGAGGCTATATCCCTGAGTTTATTTTATTAATTTATATATATATATATTATATAATGTGAAAAACATTAAAGTTGAGATGATTTAGTAAAATATTTCTTAACAATGCTTGATATTTTTTTTTTTTTTTTTTTTAGAAAAAGTACATAATATTCACAGTTATTATGAAATCTTTTTTGTTTACTTAGTTTTGTAAGAGGTATATTATTATAATGATATACTTTTGTCGTGCCAATCAGTTTGTATCTTAATAATTGTATTATATTTAAATGTGTGCTTAAAAAATCTTTGGTTGTTGATTCGAATTTATGAACTTCTTGTAAGTAGCTCTTATTAATGTACATAGCTCTGATGATTTAGTTTTAAATAAACGAATTTATGTTCCTTTTGGATTGTTTTGATTTTTTTTATCTGAACCAAAACAAAAAGTTGATTAAAAATTAGAAAAAAATGCATTCAACTTATCAAAAAATACAGCCTTATCGGAATTCGAACTTTATTAGTGGGCTGAGAGTTTTACAAACACAATTGCTTATAAAGGTATACTATTTATACGGCCAGGACCTTCTGGCGGTGGACACCTGAATATTTTTTTCAAGTGATCCATACCTAATTTTGTACACCAATTTTCCATTTTTTTCTTTTTTTTTCTATGACAGAACTTTGGACTAAAATGGGCAGTAAACGAACAGAGGTATTGTTATGACAATAATCTTTTTCATTCTTTTTTGACTTTGGTAATAATTACATATATTCATTTATTTTCAAGTTTTTTTAAAAGGTATTCGGCCCTATCGAGGTGACCGTCGGAGCGCAATTCTCTCCGATTTCCTACGAATCGTAGACATTTTGCTTCGAGGTAGTTCTCCGATCAGCAAAATGTCTCCGATTCGTAGGAAATCGGAGAGTTGCGCTCCGACGGTTACCTCGATAGGGCCGATTACTTATCACTTCTCAAAGCAAAATTTTGTCTTAAAACATGAAAATTAGTGTTAGAAAAACACCGGTTGCTTTCTTTTTTGTCATTTGAATCATTCAACCAGTTACTCAACGTTTATTCATGAGAATTGGTTAGGTATTTCATGTTTTGTTTTGAAAAAGAACAAATAAAAGTATATTTATTCTTCGTTTATTCTTTTCAAAAATGGCAAAGAGATAAATTTATTACGCTTTTAGCACAGGCATATTCATATATAGGTATATGACTTTTTTATTTGTAACCTGTACAATACAGAATGATGGTGACTGTTCTTGCCGAAAAGTTCTTTAGAATTACTGTATACAATAGTTTTTTTTATTTAATACTTAAATAAGAGGGCGGCAACATTTTCTTCCGACCCGGGCGGCAGATAACCGCGCTGCGCCACTGCATTAGATATAAGCCTTACTTAGAAGAAGAAATAGGAAATGGGTACATCGAAGAAAAAGTGAGGCTTTTGTGAGTTACACAAACACAAATGCATTCACACAGGGACGGCGCGGCGGCGTGCAGTTAGACGGCTGACGATAGGCCAAGTTCAAAAATGTAGAAATGCAGCAGTCCTGCAAGATTTGCGTTAATAAATTAAAATAGACTGCATTATCTGTGCATGAGAGCAGTTGACTCTTGCGTTCATAAAAGCAACATGACACTCAAAATGCGATCACGTTTGCAGTGGTTTTTGTTTTACCACCGCGTTGCAGGAGGAAACATTTTAAGTCCCCTTTCACACGAAGATACTAGTTGCTGGTGATTTTTTTTGACGTTTTCTTTAAATCTCCTTAAGAATCTCTTGTACCGTTCACACGAAGATACAAAGTCGGAGGAGACTTGCTGTATTTTCCTTTTAAACTACCTTGGTTGAACGCACACAAACGTAGTGTGAAGAGAAACGTCAAAAAAGTTTCCTGAATTTGTTGACCGGGGAGATTTCGTTTACCCCTCTTTCCTCCTGCCCTTCTCTCCTATGAACTGATTGTTGCCGGCAACTCAGTTGCCATCTTGAAATTTCTGTGACGCCATATATCAGCATAAATTGTATCTGTTTATCGTGATCAGTCGTACTTATCAATATATTAATGAAACGCAACCGTTATTGTTTAAAAGCGATAACGTATAACGAAAATCGTTTTAGTTTAGAGATACTCATTTTTCTAAGGGCTGATACATACATGTTTGGCTTTCGTTTTCTTTTTTTTTAAATTTTTGACAGCACTCTACAACAGCCATAGCCGCCATGAAGTTGGTTGAGCTTCAAAACTCAAAAGTATAGTAAAGTTTTATATCAGTCCCTGATGGTGTACTTATAATTCTTTACCATAAAAATTGAATTCCCATGTTTCTAGTGACTGAGAGCATTTGAATTAATTTGGTAAAAAGACATTTGATGTAAATTTATTCACTTATGACTTCAATCCAATGAAATTGAAGTTTCTAAATCATCATAAGGTTAACAAATATTCTTTGTATGTAGTACATATACATACATTACGTATGTACACACATACATAACATAGATGAGCATTTTTTTTTCTTTTCTCTTTTACGTATAGAATTTTATGAAAAAAATAAACTAAGTCTCTTGGTTGGTTTTGTTTTCTTTCTTTTAGTTATTTAAATTTACATAATTGTAATTGATGATTTTACATGGTTATAGAAATTTAAAACTTTAAATGACTTATTTATATTAATTAGAAATTATTATTTCATTTAAAAATGTAATAATATCTTAAGTGTCTTATTTAATTTTATTTAACTTTTTTAATTGTTTAAATTTTTGTTTCAATTTGTATAATTTGTACTTTTTGCAAGTAATTTTGCAAGTTTTGCTGTTTTTTGTATTTTTATAATAAAAGGTATTTTTGTTCATTTTTAAAAAATATATTAAATGTTCATCAATATACTATTTTGCTTGCATTCGTTTCCTATTTTCTGTTTTAAAAAATGTTTGAGTTCTTTTATATTATGTGTGTTTGTTTGTTTGTTTTAATAATAAATTAATACATATTTTTGTTCTTTTTTTGTTGGTTTGTATACATAGATATATTTTGTTTTTACGAGTTTATTATAAAATTTAATTAG
This sequence comes from Epistrophella euchroma, assembly GCA_947049315.1. NCBI lineage: Eukaryota > Metazoa > Arthropoda > Insecta > Diptera > Syrphidae > Epistrophella > Epistrophella euchroma. The sequence goes on from OX346246.1 coordinate 123,092,667, forward strand.
CTGTTTGTATTTTCTTTATTTGCCTTTTTTTGTGTGCTACTTTTTAATGCTAATTTAATACCTAGAGTAGAATTACATGTAGTTTTTTTTTTTACAGAATAAAAAGAATTCATTATTTTCATTCATAACAAATACAGAATCTTTACTTATTATTTTTTATTTTTGTGTATGTATATTTATCTGTCTTTGTTTTCTTTTGCTGTTTATATTTAATTTTTGGAAATTTTATACTTTGAACAGTTTTTATTTTCAATTTGAACTTTTGTTTGTTTTGCTTTTTGTTGTATAAAAATATTGTTTTTTCTGTTTTTTTTTTTTTTTTGTTGTTGGTATAGTTTAAATTATCTTGCACTTTCGTTTGTTTGTTTTGTTTTTTCTATTGTTAAATGTAGTCAAGGTATTTGTTTATTTTTGTATTAAGATGTGATTTTTGAGTGAGATGAATATTTTACGAGACGAGAAGACAACGACAAAACTTAAAATAATTAAAGTAAGAATTTTGTACCTATGCTTTTTATTATTATTAATATTATTAATTTATGAGTAAAAAAAATAACAATAAATAACAAAGAATCTGAATTTGTATATATGTATGTAGATATGTTAATAAAAATAATAAAAAAAAAAATGTTTAAAAAAAAAATACGGGAGATTCATCATTTTTTTTTTTTTTATTCAATAGAAAAAATATTTTGTCAGTTGAACACAAAATAAATTTATTAACATTCTATTTTTAAACGAAATTGTAACTTAAACTATATTTAACGAAATAACTGGGTTGATTACTAATTTATATTTTCCCATCGATTTAAAGGTAGAACTTTCAGCTTCAAATTACCTACGTTCACATATCTTCAAAAAACTTTAATTCAAACTTTTTGTCGAAGGTAATTGTAATAGATTTTTAATTTTAATTAAAGTTTGTTTTTTGAAAGCAATGAACGATTTGAAATCAGTTATAACTGCCAAAAATGTTCTCGTACTGCTTCATTTTAGGGTAAATAAATAAATAAATTTGATGGCACAACAGCTCATGAAGAACTAGGGCCTAGTGACTTACAACTCTCAACCATTCCTGTGTGCGTGTCTGCAGGAATGGAGGGGACCTACAGTTTATTGCCGAATCCGAACGGCTAACGAGCGGCACTTTTCTGTGACAGGAGATACTCTTGGAGGATTTGTCAATTCCTCGCAAGAGGCAGTAGCCGTTTTTTCTTTTTAAATAAATAGGTGGCGAGGCTGGGGATCGAACCTTAGACCTCCGGCATGACAGTCCATCGCACTAACCATCACGCCACGGCTACTACATTTCATTTTAGGGTAGAGCGTTAGAATTTTACGGAGTTAATAAATAAATATTTAAATAAATTAATAGACTAATGGTCCCACCACCGACAGAAGAAAAATCATAGATTTCAGTGATTTTTTGCCAAATCTTCATATTTCTTCATACAGTTTTAAGATTTCGAAGTGTGAGATATTTTATTGAAATCTTAATGAAACCGTGTGCTGATGCGAGCTTTTCATTGTGAACAGGTCTATTGTTAAACTTTCTATACATGAGATCTGTTTGGTATCTTTACCCAATGAAATGTGTAAAACATGTAAAATTTTGGAGGAAAGGGGAACATTTTGTCAGAGAAACTTGCCAAAATGTTAACAAACGCTTTGCATAAATAAAAACGTCAGAAATTCACAAGTTATCGAATGCAGGGGAAATGAAGTTTGAGGATAAATAAAAGAGGAATGTCTGTTTGGTAACTTGAAATTATCACAAACTTTCCAAGAACGGTTTTTTTTTTTTCTTTTTTTGGAAACAGGAACATTTGCAAGAATATATACGGCCAGTATTAATTTTTTTTTATCATTTCTTCGCAATTTTAAAAATATCTTAGTACAGTTGACAAATCAAAGTAATCAGCATTGTTAAGTTTGCATACTAACAAAGAAAACCTTCTTAATTTTTAATCTCCCATTTTTTTTATAAACAAAATAAAAAATCAATGTATCGAATAAACACGAACATAACTATAATTTTAAAATAAAATAAATTATATTTACTTTTATAAAATTGCACATTTCGAAGTTAAATAATAGGTTTTAATTTGAACATAAATAAAGAATAAATAAATAAAATCTCTTTGTATATAAAAAATTAATATCAAAAAACTCTTACACTAAATTGCAGTATAATTGTTACAAAATAGGATCACAGTGATCATTTGTTGTGTATTTTTTTTTGTTGTTTCATATAAACAAGTAAAGGTTTGTATTTTAATATCTTAGAAAATTGCATTTGTTTTTTTTTTTTTTTTTTTTAAATCTCATAAACTATTTTGTACATTTTAATTGCTGTTTTATTCTTTATCCACTTTTAGTATGGGGTGTATTTGAAGACAATTTAGTTAACAATTTTCACGTTATTATTACTTTTTTTTTTTTCTTGTAAAATGTAACTTGTGCGATTATTTTAATTAATTTTCTTTTAATGCAATATACAAATGTAAGACTTTGTTTTTCTATATACCTACTTAACTTATAATATTAATTCAAAAATAATAACAAATAAAAAAAAAAAAAACATAATATTGCAACTAAAAAAGCAAACTTTGAAAATAAAAAATAAAGTTCACCTTTTATCTAAACTCACACATATATAATTGATTAATACACAGATTTTCAGCCATTTCGGTATTTGAGAAAAACTAAATGATATTTGAAAAATTTATATCAATATCAGTATACTAAAAAAAAAATTATAAAACTTAATATATACAATACACATATGTATATATATATGCTTTAATTTAATATATACATACATACATGTATATGGAGCTTTGAGATAATATTTTAACATAAAATGGTGGCGCTCAGCAGGACCAATGATAGATTATCGATAAATTTCTTCATGCAGTTAAATCCTCAACCAAGATGTTTGCTATAAAAACCATTTCTTTGTTGTTGTATTTTTGATTTATATAACAGACATTTGATTGAGATATTAACATAATAAACGAATGAAATTTATAGATATCTACCAAAAGTCCTTGTACGACCCTCAGGAACCGTGTAGCGTACTATTCTGGTTATTATTATTGTTGCTGTTGTTGCCATTGACATTTTGAGCGGAAACCTCTGACTTGACGCGTCTTGCAATGTGCGATCGCGTGTGCTTTCTTAAATGATCCTTACGATAGAAACCTTTATATTACAAGAAAATACATATATATATATATAATATTTTAAATTTTATTGAAAATAATAATTATTTGCACTTACCTTTTCCACATTCTATGCAAACGTGTTTTTTCTCTCCGGAATGAATCACGATATGCAAGGTCAACTGTTCCTTGCGTTTAAAGGATTTCATGCAAATCTAAAACAATAAAATATTTTTTTTTGAAAATTGTAAAATTTTGTTAGCGTTTGCGAATACATATATAAAGTAGGTATCTACATATATGTTTAATAATACGAATACAATTACTCATTTAGTACATTTAGAGTATTTTTAAATGGACATATCTTCTAAACGGTAAGGCGCTAATTATAGCTATCATTTAAATTCATCATTGAACATTTTAATGATTCATTTTAAGACGTTTAGAAGTCGAAACCTTTGATTATTTTGATGCCAAAATAAAGCATATGACTTAATTAATATATCTGGCCAAAAAAAAGTTTCATTTCGGCCCAACCTTTCTCATGAAACGACTTTTATTATTTCAATGATCATTTATAAGGTAGTGCAATCATTGGAAAAGTGAAAGTCAATTTCTGTGGAAGGTTGAACCCAAACGAATTTTTTTTTTTCGCAATAAAAATTAATTGAGTCGTCAGCTTCAGATTAGCATCAAAATAATTACTGATTTTGCTTTTTAAGTGCCCTATATCTTTAATTAAAAATTTTCAATGATGAACTTCAGTGATGAACTTCAATGATAGCTATTAACTGGCTCCTAAGTCAAAAGAAAATAAATGTGAGATTTTATTTTGTAAAATATCCCATGAAGTACTTTTCTCTAACAAAAGCGAAAAACTTACGTTTTTTTTTAAATATGTACCACCTTCGATAACTTTGTAATACATGTATCTTATTAATAATTGGTGCCTGCAAAGTGGGGAGGCAAAGGGGGCACTTCCCCCACTTGCTAGCTCTGGGCTATAACAACGTACTAATATGAATAAACATTTTTTTTTTTACTGAGGACTTACGGCAAATACGACTGTTTTCTTGTGGTTTTCAGTTTGTGCCCATGGTTTACCCCACTGGCTCTGGGCCACTCACTAGTTACTTGATGAGTTCAAATGAGAGTTGAAACGCTGATTTAGACATGTAGTCTTTCTCGGAGGGTTGGGTGGTATGTAGCGAAAAGACAACCGTCACGAAAACATCTACCGCTTGCGCCCTACTGCGCAAAGATTATAGGGGAATTGTTTTAAAGCTATCGCCTCATAGTTTCAGGTGATGAGTCATCGCGTTTGGTGTAAATTGCAGCTAAATTAGGAGTACTCCAATTAATTTAAGCTCAATTTCGTCGGATATATAAGTGCCACTGACGTCATTGATATCTCATTCGAAAGGGTTTAAAAAAGGGCAACCTTTTCGCGTATTTCCCATATCTTTAATTCACGTTATAAGCACATAAGACATGAAATCCATGTTCGGTAGGTGCTACAAGGGCGATCTACCAAGGGTATTTTTTTTTTTGTAGACTAAACTTTATTTTTAAAACTTTTTTGAATCAATAGGTGTGTTTGATAACGTTAAGATTCTTATAAATGAATACTTCATGGGATATTAATATAATCTAACGCTTTATCTAAAGCTGGACATACAAGATCGAACCCAATTGCATCGTGTGATTGGGGTTGGCCGAGCAAGTTATAAATCCAAGTTAAATTTGGGTTGGTTTTTTTTTTTTTTTTTTTTTGAGAAAATTAACCTTTTAACCAATTGGCATCGAGCCAAATGTCTCAATCTTGTATGCCCAGGTTAAAAGTTCTAACTGCAGTAAAACCAAAGTAGTTATATGTAAGGACATATACTCACATTGCACACATGTGGCCGGTCTGGTATATGCGATAATTTATGCCTGGTCAAATGATCCTTTCGCTTAAGAGCAGCATTGCAAATGTCACAAACGAATCTTCGTTCAACAGCATGCGATATAACATGCTGTTCAATCAAACTTCGATCAGGATATGCCATTTGACATTCCGGACAACAGTATAACGTTGAACCATCCAGAGCTTTTGTTTCACGAATCTCACCTGGTTTGGGTCTGGGTTTTTTCTCCTTTGGTGGCTTCTTTTTCTTGGTTTTCTTGCCAGTTGTCGTTGTACCAGGTGTTGTAGTTGTAGTTGTGCCAGCGACTGGTGCTGATGTTGTAGTTGATGGAACTACTGCTTCTGTAAGATTGGTAAGGTGTGCATCCATGCCAACAATTCCTCCATTATGATTATGGTTGTTGTTTGTATTGTTTGACGAGTGTATACCGCCAAGTGCTAGGCTCAAATTGGCACCGTTCTTTAGAACCTCACCCTTTATGTTGAAACCGGATGTGGTGTCTAGATTTCCTAAATTTAAATTTCCTGAGTTAATTTGAGAGCCAACGATTCCTGACGATTCTTTCTTTATTGTTTCGGAGTATTTAAGGAAGTGTTGTAATGATATTGGCAGTGTTGCTGACAGCAAATGAGATGAATAATCAACTGTATTCGCTGTATTTGCAAGGTTTTGCCAAGATTGGTTGACATTTTGTAAGATTTGTTGATTAATCACTGTTGAATAAAATGAAAAAAAAAAAAAAAAAAATTGAATAGAAATTTAATAAAATTAATCTTTTGGTTAATTAAATTGCCAAATTTAAAATTATACGTTTGAAAAATAAAAAAAAGGAGAATAAATTGAATTTGTGAACAAAAATAAAATAAGTATCCTTTTTGTATTTCAAATCGTATGATAAAATATTGAACTATCCAAAAGAAAATATTTTCCTACTGAAGCGTTTTCTTGATCGCTATAACGCAACGGTCCCATTATACAATTTGAACGACAAACAAATTGACATTTTTTTACTGTCTCGTGCTCATTGACTAACAGTTTTGTAAAAAAAAATGTTATGAAATATCAAAAGCCACTTCTTTAGAAAATAAATTATACAAGGTCACACCTACGTGCACTACATTTTGGGGAATAATTCCTGGGATCATTCTAAGAAAAAAATTGAGCGATTTCTATAAAAGTTGACCCAAAATGAAAAAAAAAAAAAACAAAAAAAAAACCGTTAAAAGGGTTTTAATTATGAATGGTAATTTTTCTGCCTTATAAATATAATAATAACAAGCAATGTAAAAAGTACCATTTGTGGTTTTTTTCTGTTTCTCAAAAAAGGATTCTTAAATCTGGTTTTCAGTTTTTGACTAAGAATTAATGAGCATTGAAAAAATCAACTTGATAAAAAAAAATATCATTTTTTTTTTCAAAAATTATGACTTTAAAATTTACTTTCTCAAAAATTATTGACTTCAAGACCACAGATTATCGAAATTGAAACTGCCATCAAATGGTTTAGGGGTGAGTATTTGGTTTTGCATAGCAACTTCAATACACTAGTCAAAAAAATTAGGGGAACAAAAAAAATTGCACTTTTTTAGTGTTTTTTTTGAAGAGCTATATGTCTGAGGAAAGTGGTTGTATTGAGATGAAATAAAAAGCATTCTAAAGTTTTATGTTTTTTGTGAACAGGAATTTTAGAAAAAGATTTTTTAAAGTACTGTTATTGCGCAATGATAAGAAACAGCACTAGACAAAAATTTTATTTTAAATTTTTTTTTTGAAGAGTCATTTTCTTTGAGCAACAACAACAAGCAAATTGTATGGTTCATAAACATTATGAAATCGTCATTAAAATGGAAACGAAAAGAAAAAGATACTCTTTTAAAAAAATAAAAATAACATTTTAGCTAGCCCTGTTTCTTATGATTGCGAAATAACTGTACTTTAAAAAAGTTATTTTCTAAAATTTCTCAATACAAAATACAATGCTTTCTGTTTCATCTCAATACGACCACTTTCCACAGAGATACAGCTCTTCAAAAAACAGTAAAAAAAAAAATTGAATTTTGTTTTTCCCTAAATTTTTTTTGACTAGTGTAATATGTACTTGGTGGTGGTTTATAATGGTGCTAAAAAAAATATTCATGCCGATTTTGAAATCCTCAATTAGCCCAATTTAAAAAAAAAATTCTCGGGGAAATATTTTCCCGATGTGGCTGTTTTAAAGCATGAAATATGTGCTACAAAAAAAAAAATGATAAAATTATTATTAATCTTCTATAAACATATATTAAAGGAATTCCTTGGCCACGCCACAACTTGAGAACGACCTTCCCGATTTCATTTATCTTGTTTTTTAAGTTTTCTTTTACCTTTTTAGAAGGTTCTTACGGCAAGAAAAATTAAGAAAATTATGAAATTTAAAATTCAAATTTGGTCAAGGGGTTTTGCTTAATTATTGTATACAAAAATCGGTTACATGAAACTTGGCCCCAATGAAAAATGGCCCAAACAAAACATTAAAAATGGACCCCAAAAATGTATATGAAAAGCAACAACTAAAAATTGAATAAATTTTGTGAATTGGGGCCATTTTTCATTGTTTTGGGGCCTCTTTTAATTCTTGACTTAATAGTTTTTATTTTTCAATTTCTTTTGGGCCTTTTTTTCATTAAGTTTGGGGTCATTTTTACTATTTTTAAAATGGGGCCATTTTTCATTATGAAAAAAGTCCCATTTTGGGGTCATTTTTAATTTTTTGTTTGGGGCCATTTTTCATTGGAGCCAAATTTCATGTAGCCACAAAAACCGTTTAGTTTTTTCTTAACAAATAAAAATACATATTAAATATTTATTTTAACTATCCGACATGTGGATCATTTTTTTGGGATTTGTATTGAACCAGGTAAATACACCACGGAGCCGAAAGTTGAAAAATTGTGAAAACCATATTTTCTGAGTTGGGTTTTTGTTTGTACGTGCATAATATAATTCGGCTGAATATCATCCAATTTGCATAGGAAGGGACATTTATAATTTAATTAATCTTAATATTTTTATCTTTTTAAAAAAATAACTTTATCTGTTTCCATTGATGTAGAATTTCAGGTAGAACTTCACACAGCTTAATATATGTACAGTGGTGTGAAAAACATTCCGGATTTTTTTTGGTAAACTGCATTGATTGTTGGTTTGTGATATAAAAATGAAAAAATCAAATGTTTGCAATTTTTTCCCATTTTTATGGAACAATTTTATTATTTGAAACAAAAACCATGGAACTTTATCCATCAAAAAAAAAATTAAAGTTAATTCAAAATTTTAATGTGACAAACTAACCGGATTTTTTTTTTTTGCAATTAACTTATTTTATTTATTTAATATTTTGTCCATTAACCCCTGTTTTTTATCACAGCTCGGCATCGACTGGATTAAATTCTCGAAAACAGAAGCAGAAATATTCTCCCATTCATTTTTCAAAGCTGCAAAAAGAGAAGTTGTTGACGTGTGCTTTTTTTTTCCAACCCGCCTTTTTAAAATGACCGGTTAAGATGATTTTTTGCAAATTCAAACCTGGGTTTAATGTTTTGATTAGGAATTTTAAGTCTTTCCCAAATACCTTTTACGAATTACCTTTTTTTACGATGTTTAGCAGTAAGAAGAGGTTTTTTAGCTGGTCGAAATGCAAAAAGACCGGAATCTCTTAAACGCTTCCTGACCGTACTTGGCCCTATGGCTAGATTAAGTACATCACAAATTGTCTTTGAAGTCGCAAAAGGGTCTTTAAGCACGAAATTCTTTATGTGCTATCAGTTTTAATTGTTGTTTTGCGAGGGCGTCCACTAAAATGATCTGCTTCTACTGATTTTCCACTTTAAAAATTTTTAATGATGTCGCAAACCGTTGACGTTGGAATTTTTAAGATTTCAGCGATTACTTTTTGTTTTATACCGGCTTGGAACTTTTCTATTATTTCGTATCGAATCGCGTTGCTATAACGTGTTTTAGCCATTTTATGCACTATATAATTTCAACTTACACAGCTTTCAACTTGTAAAAACGTTTTAATCTACGGCTTGAGTCAAAAGACTCGAAGAAACCGTTACTTTAACATCGAGACTTGCAATCTTCTTGAAATCCGGTTAGTTTTGCACAGGCATGTTACTGAGTAACTTTATAAAATAATTTTTTTTTTATGTTCTTGTAAATTTAAACTAAATTTTTTAAGGTTATAATTAACTTGTCTCATACTCTTTACAAATTATTAAAAAACTTATGGAAAGTTGTTAGTTTTCTACTTGGTATTAAGAAAATCATTACTATGGGAAAAAATCCGGAATGTTTTTGGCAGCACTGTGTATAAAAATTGTTCGCCGAATTTGACGAACAGATCATGCTGAATATTGGCACTGGTTATGTTAACATCAACTCAATAAACTTCACATCACTGCACAATGATCAAAAGACAAAAAAATATTTATCTCAAATGAAATTTTAGAGGTTAAGGCCATGCGCTCCGGCGACCTTCTAGTGAAAGTTGCTAATCTACAAACTGCAAATAAATTTTTGAAACAAACCCGCGTTGACTCTATACCAGTTAAAATCACGCAACACAGTAACCTAAATTCAGTTCTTGGTAGAATATACTCACCCCATATTAAAGACATTTCCGAAGAAGAACTTTTAAGCGAACTCAAAAATCAAAAAGTTACACAAATTAAAAAAATGTTCAAAAAATTGAACGACGAATTGGTGCCAACGGGCGCCGCAATTGTAACCTTCGATTTAATAAGACGTCCAAATGAAATAAAACTGGGATGGCTCAGCTGCAAAGTGGAAGAATATATAGCAAACCCGATGAGATGTATCATCTGTCAAAAATTGGGACACACAAAGAACCGCTGCAACAATGCTCAAGTTTGCAAGGAATGCTGCGTTCCCCCACCACATGAAGAATGTTCTCGCATATACTGCATCAATTGTCAAGCAGACAGTCATACCTCTTACGATTCCTCCTGTCCAACTTTCCTTCGCTATAAATCAGTCAACAAAATAAAATCGGACCGCCGTTGCACTCTCCGCGAAGCTTGGCAGATCTACAGAGACGACCCCGCATTGCACCAGCTTTCCGCACCAAAGAGGAAACAAGATGGCAAACCATCTATGGCAGAAATCATCAAAAAAAGAATCCAAACCGCAAACCAGAACTCACCACAACAATCGCAACTTCATAATGAACTAAACACCCCGACTTCAAACCTAACTCCCCCCTCCACTACAAAACAACATCAACCTCCTATCCCCCTCCGCTCTAGCCAACCATCAACTGAAAAAATCCTTTCACAGGAAATTAATTCCAAAATCAAACCAAACCCTAAAAACCCGATACAAAATACTGAAACAACTAACGATCCACAAACAAAAAAGAAATACTCAACTAACAATCTAACTACAACTAACCAAACAACAACCCAACTGCCCCCTACTATTCAATCCCGAAACGAATCCCAAATACACAGTTCATATCCTAATCTAAACTCATCAACATCTCTTTCTCCATTATCAAATGTCACGAAAACACTCCTTTCAGAAAACAACTACTTCATAAATCATATGGATACAGACGATGAACAATAACATTAATAACGACTCCAAAATCAATGACTCTGCTCCTCGCGCGTTGTGTCATCCGAGCTCACTCGTGAGCTCGAATGATTCAACGGGCGGGCAGCGGAGTCACACAAGAACGCAACAACAAAACCCACACACCCCTCTTTCAAAACCAACAATATTTACAGTTCTCCAATGGAACATGGATGGCTATTTCAACAACCTCCACGAACTTCAGATTTTAATAAACGAATTAAAACCATCTATTATTGCACTACAAGAAACGCACATCCCCACAAATTCAAACTTTCATCCCCCAAAACAATACGCATGTCACCTTTACAACCATCACACCACCGCCAAGCAAGGAATTGGACTTTTGGTCCACAAATCAATTCCACACAAATTCATAAATATACCTTCAAATATCCCAGCAGTTGCAGCGGAAATTGAACTGAAGACAAAATTCACAGTTATTTCTCTTTACATCCATCCGAAGCAAGACTTCACAAATTACGAATTGGAAGACATCACACAACAATTTTCAACACCGATTCTAATAACAGGTGACTTCAACGCTTGGAATCCTATCTGGGGATCCACCTGCATTAACAAACGTGGTAAAATTATTGAACAATTTTTTAACAACTCCAATCTGTCTATTCTAAACGACGGTTCCCCAACCCATTTTTCCACCCATAACAGTTTTAGCCACATTGATCTCACCTTTGTTTCTTCCTCACTTATCCCAAAAACAACTTGGAAGGCTCTCCCAAACCTTCACGGAAGTGACCACTTTCCTACCATCACCAAAATAACACTTAACAATCACACAAATCACGAAAACCCGATAAAAAAATTTCAACTAAACAAAGCAAATTGGCCGCTGTTTCAATCCAGAATCACAGACTTCGTATCAAACAAAGACATATCACCCAACATCAATAAAGAGTCAGCTCTTATTCAAAGATCTCTTCGCTACGCAGCCAACTTAGCTATTCCTCAAACTAACAACGTAACATACACACACGTTGTACCGTGGTGGAATAAAGAGTTGGGCAATCTTCGTCAAACCAAACAAACCGCTTGGAAAACATTCAAAAAATACCCAACTAAAACCAACCTGATTGCATTTAAAAAATCCAACGCTGTTTTCAGAAAGGCAGCAAAAGCGGCAAAACTAAACAGTTTTCAGAAATTTACTTCCAACATTAACCCAAACTCCTCTTCCAAAAAACTTTGGTCGGATATCAATTCTCTCACAGGCAATTACAAACAAAGCTCAATCAAAGCAATTAAAGATCCTTCCAATCAAATGTTAACATCCCCTACAGAAATTGCCCAAAACTTTGCCAACATATGGTCAAATGCTTCCAAAGACGAAAACTTTCATGCTGAATTTAGCAGGAAAAAAAATTATATAATGAACCAAAGAATTCAACTGGAAACCACCAGTGAAATTGCAAAACAAATCGAAGAAAATATTAACTTCATCGAGTTCGAAAGCTGCGTCAACTCATGCAAAGGCAACACGCCTGGCTTTGATCGTATTTCTTTCGCCATGATCAGAAATTCCCCAATTATTGTAAAAAAGCGCATTATAAATCTATACAACGAGATCCTAACACAAGGTGTTATACCACAAATATGGAAAATTGCAACAGTAGTGCCTATAGCCAAACCAAACAAAGATATTCAAAATATATCCAGTTACCGACCTATATCCTTGCTCCCATGCCTTAGTAAAGTCGTTGAAAAAATCATATCCCGCAGACTATCTTGGTTCCTAGAAAGAAGCAATCTACTCGACATCAACCAAGTGGCCTTTAAAAAAGACAGATGCACAATGGATTCATTGCTATACATTGACGAATTTGTCGCTTCAGGACTTTCGTCAAAAAACCATATTTCACTCTTCTCCATTGACTTCCAAAAAGCGTTCGACCGAATCGGAATTCACGTTGTCATCAACCAATTGATTGAATGGAAAATCGGACCTAAAATAATTACGTTTATAAAGGCATTCTTATCACATAGAAAATTTCGGATAAAAATTAGTAATACATTCTCTTCAGTGCAGAGTCTAGAGAACGGCATCCCACAAGGATCCCCTCTCTCAGTTGTGCTCTTCGCTATAGCTTTCAATAAATTAAGCAATATACTCCAAAAATACAATAAAATTAATTATTCGCTATACGCCGACGACCTCATTATTTTATCCAAAAGCAAAGACTTAAATAATGTGGCAGCTGATTTTTCAAATATACTTATAGATATAGTAAAATGGGGAGAATATTCTGGAACAAAAATATCTGCAGAAAAAAGTAAAATACTTCATATATGTAAAAAAAACAGCTGCTCAAAAAACATTATAATTAACCTAAATAACAATTTAATTGAAAATGTAAATAACTTAAAAATACTAGGAATCTTATTTGATAATAAATTTAACTTTAAGTCACATTGTATGTATATTAAAAAGAGCCTCGCTACCAGGGTCAACATGGTTAGATATCTAGCCTCTAAACATAGCTTTTGTAATTTAAACTCTCTTATCAATGTCATTAAATCAGTTTTGCTCCCAAAAATAGACTACGGACTCGCCATCTACAGTAAATGCTCCAAATCATCGTTGGAACTAATCAAACCATCCTACCACAGCGCTACAAGAACTGCAATAAAAGCCTTTCGAACAACACCCATCATAAATATACTCACAGAGGCTGGACTTCCATCTATTCCTGAACGGATAGAATTCCTCACCGCGTATATCCTTCTCAAAATCAACTCTGGCAGACAATCACCTATTCAACCTCTCGCTACAAAAATTCTCAAAAGAACTAAGCACCAAAACTATCCATCATCATTACTTAACGCGATAAACCTATCAAAAAAATGGAATATTCCGGCACAGATCAATTCAACAAAATACCCAACTTTCCCCCCATGGAAAATACCAACAGATTCCATAAACACCGACTTAGAAATATTTCCAAAAGCCACTACAAGCAACGAAACCTACCGAAAAATGTTCATTGAGACGATAACAAATTTAAAAAATAATAAATGGGACCTCCTTTATACAGATGCCTCCAAAAATGAATACGGGACTTCATTCGCAATTGTTGATGAAACGGGAAATGTAAAAACAAAAGGCCTTTTAGCTGAATCCACCTCCATCTTCACTGCGGAAGCTTTCGCTATTCTCAAAGCTACAATGAAGACAAATAACAAAAAGACCGCAATATTCTCAGATAGCTTATCAACTATCACGGCAATCAAAAATCTCAACAACCAAACCGAAATAATCCAACTTCTAAGGGACAAAATAATCGGAAATAAAAACTTGAAAATAATATGGGTTCCAGGTCATACAGGCATATCCGGCAATGAGATGGCAGATAAAACTGCAAAAGCTGCCCTTGGTGAACCACTCATACGATTCAACATCTTTAATAAAAAAGACGCAAAAAAGACCCTTCAACACACAGCTAATAAACTTAAAATAAGGAATTGGAAGGAATATAACCACCATTACTCCATAATCAACCCACAAGCTGAAAAAACTATTTACCCAGTAAACATATCCCCAAATACATTAAGATGCTTCATAAGACTTCGTCTCGGTCACTGTAACATCACCCACAGCCACTACATAACCAAAGAACAACAACCACTCTGCCACCTCTGCAACAACAACGTTCCCCTCACCATGAATCACCTAATCATCGATTGCGAGCATGTCAAAGAGGCATCTAAAAATGTCAACTCAAACAGTCTGTTAAATCTCCTAACTGTACCTTCTGAGCAAAACATTATAGACGTTTTTAAGATATTTACTTTAATCAAATTAGAAAATCAAATTTAACTTGTGTACTTATATTTATTATAACTATATCTAAGTAAAATCAAAACCTTCCATTAAATTATACTATATTTAACGGCAGGAAGTCCTGGTAGCTAGTGCCGTGTCATTAATATTAACTGTGTAATTGATTACCTGTTAATAAAGTTATAATAATAATAATAATAATAATAAAATTTTATTGGGATAAAATTTGCAATTGATTTTTGTTTTTTTTTTTTTTTAAACAAAAAACCATGGCTAAACTCACATATAGACCCAGCTTTGATTCGAGAGGGGTTTGCTATTCAAAATGATCTGTTCATTACAGATTTTTAGAACTCACTAATATATATGCTGATAAAAAGTACGTATACGCCACAGTGACTTTGCTAATGCTTATTTTGTATTATTTATTTTAAAGTGTCTGTAATGTTATGTATACTAAAAACTTTCAAAGATTAATTAAGATGATTTGTTCACATTTCTCTCTTCTTATATCCACATGTACTAATAGATTATAAGGTCAAAACGCGCTCATCATTATAACTGATAAAAATTTTCATGTCACGATTTCCTTCGCCGGAAAATTACATACATTCTAAATTGTTTGTATGCACATACGTATGTAAGTCGGCTGAACCTCATCCGATTTGCATGGAGATCTTTTTGCTGGATTTGTATTGAATCAGGTAAAGGAGCTGAAAATTGGAAAATTTGACAAATCGTGAAAATCTAATTTCACTAATTTTTTTTTTTTTAGTTTTCATATGGACAGTTGCATGTCGCATGTTTGCGCGTCGGAAAACCATCAATATTATTTATTTATGCTCTAGAATAAAAACTAACAAAAAGCATTACAATAAACACTATAGACCGAGAGCTGGTGAACGTTTTGCTCAAAGTGTCTTATACCGCTCTTAATTTTGTGAGCATGACATTTGTATTAGTGCTAACTACTATATCCGATCAACCTTTCAGTGATATTGCGGCCCTAAGACTACTTTCAAAATACAGAACAAATGAGCGAAGTTAAAGTGTATTATACCGCTCCAAATTTTGTGAGAATAATGTTTATGTGTCAAAACTGTCAGCGTTACCGCTCCAAAATTTTGTTTGTACTTGTTAAGTATCTAAACTATATTCCATCAACATGGCATTAATACCGCGGCCCTAACACCTCTATTCTATAATGCACCTTTAAAATGCAACAAAAAATTAAAGTTTTTTCAACCACTTCAAATTTTGTGTAAGTACAGGGTGATTTGCATAAGGTGTGACAGAAGGTGTGACAGAAAGCTAGGGCGTGTATGTTGAACTTAGGCAAGAGAGACATCGCATGGGAGGGAGGGCGGTCTATTTCCCCCCGTTTAGGCGGGAGGAGCAATTTTCAAAAAAAAAATCACTTAAAACAGAAAAAAAATATTTAAAACAAAAACGTCATAGCTACAGAGTTATGCTATAGCATTTTGAAAAGCCAGAAATCCATTCTTTAATATTAATTTTGAGTAGTTATTAAAAAATTAATTTTCAAAGTCAAAATTTTGAAAAATTAGTGAAAAAAATTGTATTCAAACTAGTTTTTTTTCAAAATTTTACGTTATAAAATAGTATTTCTGTTTTTCATAATCGATGCTCCTATTTTTAATCAAACATTAAACAGTAGATGCACAAGTGTTTTTTTAGTTTTTGAAAAATTTAAAAATAACGGAAAGAGAATTTACTAAAAAAATTGATTTAAAACAGAAAAAAAAAATATTTAAAAAAACGGTAACCGCAACAATGGCATGGTATACCTTTTTTTAAAGCCATAAATGTTTTCTTTTATTTTCTTTTTAAATAAAGTTGTTAAAATGAATAGTTTTACAAAAATTAATTTTCAAACTTATATTTATAAAAAAGAAAAAATTAAAAAATTGTGTTCACACTGTTTTTATTCAAAATTTTACGTTATTAAGTCGTATTTTTGTGTTTCATATTAAATGCTACCATCAATTTTTAGTCAAACACTAAAAACCAGATGTCAAAATGTTTTCTAGATTTTGAGAAGATTGAAAATAACAAAAGTAAGTTTTTCTTAAATTCGACTTCCATTCATTATTTTGTTGCTCCAAAGATCCTATTTCTACTAAAAAAGTAGTATACCTAGTAGATTTAGTTATTTTCAATTTTCTCAAAAACAAAAAGGCTTTTAGGCAATCGGTTCTCAGTGTTTGACTAGAAAATAATAGGAGCATCGAAAATTATTTTTTTTTTTTCTTCAAAATTTTGACTTTGAAAATTAATTATTCAAAAATAATTCACTCGAACAACTTTATTTAAAAACAAAATTAAAGAATGGATCTTTGGCTTTTCAAAATTCGATAGCATGACTCTGTAGGTATTGTCCTTATTTTTTTATGTTTTAAGTGATTTTTTTTTTGTCTAAGTCTAACCTACACGCCTTAGCTTTTTGTCACACCTTATGCAAATCACCCTGTATAATTATTATCTGTGCAAACATAATTCAATCGGTCTGGCAGTGTTACCGCAAGCCTAACACCACCATAATGCACTTTTAAAATGCAAACAAACAATTTTTTTTTTGAAAGTGCACTATGGTAGTGTTACGTTCATCGTATCGTTGCCAGAGAAAAGAAACTAACAATCATCATAAGTTTTTTAATTGATATTTTATAATGAGATAAAGATATTAAATGGATACCCAGGTATATTCCTTCCAACAGTGAATAAGAAAATTACATCTGCGTTGCGTTGTTACTTTTTTAAAGTTATTAAACATATGTAGTTATAAAAATTGCTACATTTAATAAATCATAAAAACTAGAAAATTTAAGAATAATCTAACAATAGACAAGGCGCGGCCGACTTATGGTGTAAATACATAAACGTATGTACATATATACAACAGCTCATTTTTTTTTTTTTTACATAACATACGTACATATTTATGTACCTACCTACATGTGTACCTTACCTACATTACATACGTTTAAATTCTCTTTCATGAATAAACATTAATTTATCAATTCATATTTATAATAATTGATTGTTACTTTTTATAACTTTTTATAGGTATGTCCTACTGCCCTCAACAACAGGCAACAAAAATAAAAAAAAAAATGAAAAAGTAACTAAGTAAGTAGGTACAACACATTTAGGTAGATACCTACTACCTACATACAAGTTAAGATTATTCCGAAAAGTGTCTATTCCTCCAAAAATTATTCAAACACTGACCCCACCTAACATAGACAGTGTCTGTTCCTTTATATAAATGTACATATTTATATCTATACTAACTAACAATATACATCCGTCATGTACACACTTTTACTGACGAATATCAATTCCTATATTAAATATTATATACCTACATCCATACATACAACATAATATAATAGGTATCTGGTAATAAAACGACACGAGCCACCAGAATGGACAAAATAAGGCAGCCAGCCCAGGAATATCCTTGAAACTTTCACTTTCCCTCTCCTCAGACAGCCGCCTTCATTTGTCCTCGTGACTTTTTCGAGAGAAACTTATTTAAATTTAATTTTTGTTGTTGTCGGTTGTTATATATATATGTTTCGATTTTATTAAGCAGAAGCTTTGCTATTTTATCATTGGGTTCAGTAACAAAAACGAAACTTTCACTTTAACATCATCAATAAGAGACGAAAATAAAATAGGTAACCCTGTCCTTAATGCATAAAGTCGGTGGTACATTTTTGTTACTAAGCAGGTTTCTTGAAATTATCTATTGATTTATTTGTCGATCCAAAATTCGACTTTTCCTTACATTTTGACACAAAAAAAAAATTAAAGCAGTCGATCAAATTTGTTATATTGTAGGAATGTAGTATATAATATAAGCTCTTATATGCTTTAAGAACAAGAGCGCGCACCGGCCGGCTGGCCGAAGAGAGCGAGAGAAGAAAAGCGAAAAACTTTCGTTGGCTCATCGTCATCATGCTTCATGCTTTGGAACCGGATAAAATATCCTCACACCCTTTACAAAATCATTATTTACCACAAAATTATATATTTTTGCACATAGGGTCCTGTTATGTACGAAAGCTTAATTGGGCTAGCGCGTGTAGGTACGTGTTCGTTCTATATATCCGGTTTCTTTAATTTCCCAAAACTTTTTTCTTTTATCCGAAAAAATAAAGAATCTATTAAATGAAAATCCGAAATTAAAATAAATTAAAAAATAATAAAAACAAAATTTATAATAAAACTTACCATCATCGCGGTCCCGTTCAATTTTGGGATGAATTTTTCCTTTATGATCGGACGTATTGAGAAAATTCAAATCACCTTGCGGTTGAGTATATGGTATCGAGATATTCTGTCCGTATTGCATATTATTGGCTGAAATAAAAAATACACATAATCCACAATTAAATTCAATAGGTATAATTTTTGTTTTCACTTTACAAGGACATTTTATTTGTGTTTTCGCTTGTTTGATTAAAGAGAAGCAAAAATCTAAAAGCGAAATTAAAATCACATACTTGAAATGGCACGGCAATGACGACGACAACGATAGAGGACAGAGGACAGAGCACCCGGTATTCGTTGTAGAAAGTAAAAACTTTTCCGAAGAGCAAGAAAAGCAAGAATATCAAACTGACAACGAACAACGAAGCACACAAACTTCCACAGCTAATACCAGGATGCGTGTGTTGTCCTGTGCTTGTGCTCTTGGGCGAAGGAGTAAGCAGCAATGTAGATACATATATATTTTGATACAAATAGGAAAGCAACTTTGGAAAGTTTCTCTCTGTGCATGGCTTTTCACTTTCGCATAGGATTCACGAACGTACGAAAAACAACCGAAATAAACCAATAAAGCACACTCTCAAACTTTGCCTCCATGATCATCCCAATTGATGAATTTCCCCAGTAAGGAGACAGCAGCCGTAGCATAAAACCATCTGGTGAGTCGGAGGATTTTGCTTAAATTAGGTTAATTTAAAATATCACAAACAAAAAATATATAAAAGTATATAAAAAAATATCGAAATTAAAATTAGGGAATGTGGACCCTTTCTTGAGTGGATATTTTCATGATGTGTGCTTTTGGCATTTAGTCCATTGAAATGTTACATTGACCTTGCATTTTGTAGAGGAAAACATTTGTTTGATTAATGTGTAGGTGGGATCATTGTAATTGTAAAAACGAGTTTTTGGGGGTGAAAGTCCCCCATTTTGGGAAAGAGGGTGTAGGTACAAAGTTTTTCGTGATATCTTCAGAACCATTCAATTAATTTTGTTTACACATTTCTGTAGAAAATTGAATTCCCTACAATTTATGTTAGGGCACTTTTTACCGTTAATTTGAAAACAAAAAAAGTTATAATTAAAAATAGACGAACGTTTTAAGACCGTGTGCGAATTGGTTTAAAATTTCGATTAAATTTTATCCGAGATTTAAATTTGACATTTCTACGTACAGATTCACCTCACTAGTGTCATAAAATTAATCTTCGGATAAAATTTAAAGCGATTTTAAACTGTCAACTTCTATCATAACGACAACCCTTTAATGATAGACTAAGAGCCCATAGCAATTTTTGGGTGTGATTGATAGCAAATATTCAATGATGTAATAAGATAGGTCCTTACTTTCTATTCGCAAATATGCAAGTCTTGCAAAGCGTGGTTGGACCGTTGCTACATTAAAAATGCTTTTTTTCTGAAAGCTCAGATAAAAGGTATAACACTTAAAAATTATATTTAATAAAAGAGCTGAATACCTTAGATATGAAAAGGTGGGTCCAAGACCTCTTACCTGGGCCTTCTGTATGCAAGATGCACAATAAAAATGAATTTATAAGTACGTCTTGCATACAGATAGTACAGTCAACGAAGGAAAAATAAATGAAATAAATCGTGTATTCTAGGTTATTTTTTTAAGTGGTAGAGGTGACCCTCAGGTCCAACATACCCTAAATCCCCAGCCCAGGGCCGCGAGCTTAAGCCAGGGGAGGGGGTTAAAGGTCCCCTTTTTTAGTTTTTCTCGAATATTTCGAAAACTAAGGGCTTAAGTGAAAAAGGAATTAAAGTACATTAAATTTCCTTCAAAAAGTTATAGTTATATTTTCGCTTGGAGCAAAACTAAGGAAGATGCGGTCAATAGCCTACAAAATTTAGTGTTTATTGATCAATTTTACCTAGAAATAACAGAAAAAGTAAGTATATGTATTCATCCATTGATGACTTGAAACAGAGTTTATGGGGTTAAAACATGTGTCGAGGGTTAGAATTTCTTAAATTAGTTTATTTGCTACAGTGTTTGCATTCACTATGAAAAATACTGTTTCTTCAAAGGTAAAAAGTATAATGGATTTTTCCAAATTACTGACCAAGACTTTTTAAAATAATTTTCAGACATATACTAAGAAAAAAATCGTTTAGGATAGGGGGGTCTATGTCCCCCCGTTTATAAGGGAGGGACCATTTTCTAAAACATTGACGTAAAGAACATAAAGAATTTCTTTAAACCAACGGAAGTACCTATAATACAATACTATAGGTTTTTGAAAATCCAAAGACCTATTCTTTTATTTTGTTGCTAAAACAAGTTTTTTTTATTTAACAGTTTATGAAAAAATTGAATTTGAATTGAATTATTTCTTGCTTAAAATGTCAACAACACAATTGAGAGCCATAGTGTTTTTTGAGAATCGAGGTTTTTTGGACATCTCTTGGGGCTGTCAAGAAAACCTGGGTCAACCCTGGGTAAAGATCAACGAACAAAGCTAATATCATTTGCAGTACACATCAGAATTTGATCTCGAATTCGAGATTTTTCGGCACAAAATTGTATTCGGGGTCGGATTTGAGATTTATTTATTTTGATAAGGGAATAACGTCGTGTTTGTAAAATTTCTTATTGTCACATTATTGGCTTGTTTCAAAGCTTTTTTTTACGGCAAAACTAGTTCTATAAGGGTTTCGAGTCTTAAATAGTGCAATTATAATTATTATTAAAACATGTTTTGATTTAGATGTCAAAACATGTATAAATACTTGGATTTATATGTCAAGGCATCTTTTAATAATAAAAAATGTGTGAAAAACCTAAAACTCGAAACCTCTATAGAACTACGGTGGTATTTATTAACGTTATTTACCTTTTGAGAGCCTTCCAAGTTATAAATAAACATTTCTTATTTATTCTTTGACTTGACTTTCTTCAGAGCTATTTTTACCGAAAAATTGAAGAAATTCAATAATATAGGTGTTATTGTTGATAAAGTGATTTAACTTTTTAACTAACTTTGGACAACGAAATCGATTGTCTTAACCTTGACAAATGCAATATGTTTTTTAATAAATAAACCATATTTCCACACGTTTCAAAATACTTAGAATACAGTCAAAGATCTAATAAATACAACTGCTAGTTTTTTCGTAAAATTAACTTTGAAGAAAGTCAATAATATGGCTGTTACCGTTTACGTGGCTTAAAGCTATTTGTTGTTCAAATATTGATCTGATACCGATTTTGGCGGATTAACTTAGGTTCAACAATTGATCAGACCTGTAATTAATTTTTATCACATACTTGAACCTTGAACCACTGTTGAACCTCAGTTACGGCTATATTATTCACATTATTTAAATTGGATTTAAGTGAATTTTAAATCCAACCGTATTTATTAAATCCGAAAATTTAAATCCATGTCCATATTATTCACTCTTATCCATTTTTTATTTTTTTCCAGATTTTCTTACTTTTGAACTATAATTTATTCATTTGTATACCCTTTTTTTTGGAGCGCAAAAATCAAACACTTGAATTTTGTGACGAATATAAATTGAATTTTAATGCTCTCCCAAACCAAGGCGAATATTCGGCGCGACGAACAAAAACAAAAACAACAACGCGTTTTTTTGTTTGACAACCACGTGTTGTTATTGTTGTTTTCGTTCGTCGCGCCGAATATTCGCGTTGGTTTGGGATATATGTATTTTGGCCTCCTTGAAAATCACATTAAAATAAAATTGGATGGATAGGTTTTCGAGGTATGAATTTTTGAATTTTTTTGTTTGATGTTCTCGAAACCAGCTTTAGGTGCCCGTTATAGCTTTCATTGAAAATTTTTCATTTAAGATTTAAGGCACTTTTATTTTGATACCAATTAGCCAGTTCACGTTTCTGAGATCTCACTAAGCAAGCTCGATCAGCGCAAAAGTGAGGAATTTCACTGAGGAATTACATTCAGATTTCTGAGATTGCTGAGGTCTCTGAGATCTAAGAGAGCTTGAGAAACCTGAACTGGCTAAATATGAAGCTAACAACTCAGTTAGTATTTATTGCCAAACAAAAATTCGTTTGGGCCCAACCTTCAACATTAATTTAATTTCATTATTTCAATGATTGCACTACCTTATCAATGATCATTGATTGAGGTTGGGCCGAAATGAAATTTTTTTGGCCAGATATATTAACTAAGTCATAAGCTTTATTTTGGCATCAAAATAATCAATGATTTTTACTTCAAACGTCTTAAAATGAATCATTATTTTCAATGATAGCTATAAGGCACCAGTTATAGCTATCATTGAAAACAATCATTGAAAATTTTAATTGTTAATTTTAAGCCGTTTGGAAAGCTTAATTTGTGTTTTTTTGCAAGCCAAAATAAAGGTTATGAGAGTATGACTAAGTTATTATTTCTAGACAAAACAAAAATTAATTTTGGCCAAACCTTCCACATACAAATGACTTTTATTATTTCAATGATTGAACTACTTTACCAATGATAATTGGAAAATTTAAAGTCATTTTACGTTGAAGTTTGGGCCGGAATTTTTTTTTTTACTAGAATAATAATTCAAGTCATGGCCAATATTTTAGCATCAAAATTATTTACCGATTTGACTTTCTAAATGCCCCAAAATCAACAATCAAAATTTTTAACGATGGCTTTCAATCATAGCTATAACTGGCCCCTAACTGGCGCCTTCCAATTAAATCCATATATTTACCAAGGAATATCTTATCTTGTTTAAATGGGTTATATTGCCATTGAAGATAACATATCATTTTTTCTGATAAGTTCAGGCCTTTGAATGATATTGACCGAACTCTCCAAAAAAAATCGCATTTAAAATAAATAACTTTATAAAACCAATTTATTTTAGGTTGTATACGTACAAAAGAATATGTAGGAAAAAAATAAGTGTTAACGGAAATATTTTATGGATTAGACAAAAGTTATGGCCCTTTAGTTACAAGCACCAAAATTTGACTTTTTCATTACTTTTCGGCTTAACCTTATGAATAAAGTATGATTTGCATGAGATGCAGAAGCATGGAAGATGCGTTAAAACAAGAAAAGACAATTTTTGTGCGGGGTATATGTATTTCTCCTGCCTAGGCATGAGGTCGAATTTTCTAAAAAAAAAAAAAAAAATGACTTCAAATAAAAAAAATATTCAAAATCAGCGACAACACGAAAAATTACATGCTACATATATTTTTTCTTAAGTAGACTTACATTCCTTAATTTTCTTATGAATTCAAGTTGTATTAATTAATAGCTTTAAAGATACCTACACATTTATTTTCAAACTCAAAATAGAAAAAAAATTAAAGAAGTTATGATTTTTTTCTTTTTCAAAATTTTACATTATTAATTACCTACTTTTTTTGTTTTTAATATTGGATGGTCTTCTCAGATTTTAATCACAATTTAAAACCCACGAACATTTGAATGCACTTAATAACCCAACAAATTTAGTTTAAGAGAAAAGTAGTTTTTGTAGTTTTTAATTTTTAAGAAATTTTAACACATATCATTCAAACGCCTCAACTTATCAGAGAGTAGATAATATTTTTAAAGCTAGTTTTGAGCACAGCACACAAAAAATTAAAAACTCATATCATAGTAGACCGTGGCGTAATGGTTAATGCATTGGACTGTCACGCCAGAGGTCTGGATTCGATTCCCAGCCTCTGCCACTTAAAAATAATGTTTTTGTTATTTCTTGCGAGGAGTGACAAACCCCCAAAGAGTATCTCCTGTCATAGAAAATTCCGCTCAACTTAGCCGTTCGGATTCGGCAATAAACTGTAAGACCCCACCATTCCTGGAGTTGTAGGTCACTAGGCCCTAGATCTTCATGAGTTGTTGTGCCACCAAAAACATGAAACACGTTCCCGCTTAGAAAAATGGAAAGTTTTTGGCAAGTATAGGCAAGGCCCCGGCAAGTTTTCGGTAAGGAAAACATGGAAGAGGAAAAGATGACAGACCCCTATTATTGCCTCGTTGAGAACATTTTTTTTAATAAAATAGGTGCTAGTGATACTCTTGATGGTAACTAACTCTGCTGGCCGTCGTCAAGGAATCGTCTCGCGTCAATAATACAGACTACAACCAACTGCACCAGACACTGACAAAACGTCGATAATATTCCGCAAGGAGCCATTCTTCCATGGACATGGACTGGAGACGAAAACGATCATTTAGAGTGTAAAACCAGGGTGGTGTGCATCTAGATGTATAATAAATATAATATAGAGCGACTGACAGCATCTAGCTTTGACCCCCATATCTGAAATGGTTGAATGGAAAACCATGAAAAAATAAATATGTGGAACAAATATAGTTTATACTAGTCAACGAGGCAAAAAGGTTCATAACTGGCAAGGGTCTAGCGAATGCCTATAGTAACCCTTGCTAGACCCTTGTTAGTAACTATGAAAAACTTGCAAGGACCTCATTGAAAACTAGATTCTTTTTCCAGGCGGGTTCTATAAATTGATAAAACAAGTACTTAAAATGTTTTAATCTCAAAATTAACGCCATCTCAGTTCTTGAAAAAATGTGAATCTATTCCGAAAAAAAATTTAAAAATCGCTGGAGCTGTTTTCTTAAAAAATAATTTTTTATATATAAAATTTCTTTACACTTTTAAGAAAAAAATTTGGTGTGCCATCTTTAAAAATATAATAATATACATCTAAAACCATGATTTCAAAAAAAAAATTCATCAACCCGTTTTCAAAAAAAAAATTCTTAAATTTTTTTTTTTTTAAATCCAAAAAGTATTTTTTTTTAAATATTTGTATGCAGTATTATTCACAGTTGATAGGACCTCCTAAGTAAAAATTTTGATCAAAATCGGTTAGGTGGTTAACGAGCACCACCGTTAATAAAAATTTAAACAAAATCGTTTGAGCCGTTTTTGAGATAAATAACTTAATTTAAAATAGTCCTATGGCAAGTACCGTTATTTTTTGAGCTTAAAACAAAAATCTCGATTGCAAAATGAGCTTTCACTGTAATTCAAAAACTGTTCTCTCAAGAAATTTGAATTATAAACAAAATAAAAGAACGGACTTCTGGCTTAAAAAAAAGATACAACATGACATTGTAGTTGTTGCCGCTCTAGCTTTTTGTCACACCTTAGGTTTATCACCGTAGTGCACAAGGTCGTGCAATGTAGGTACTTTTTTACTAAATAAAAAAAATGATTTTGAGTGATGGAAATCTTTATTTGGATTGGACCCTTAGCGCTGTTTGTATACTGCAGTTGTCTAGTATCTAGTTCACAAATAATGTCAAGCATGATTGACGTACCCACGGCGCCATTTTTTAAAATTATAACATAGGATGATTAATTTTACGCCACCTTGTAGAAACAAATTTCATTCCATTGAAAATATCTGACTTAAAAGGCAAGTTCAGGAAAATGAGATCTCAGAGCCCTCAGTAATATTAGTTACGTGAACAGGATGCCTCAGAAAAATTTCTCAGTTTTACTGTCAAAACTCAGAGCAAAAAAATTTTGGATTCGCTTGCTTAATTTTTGAAGTTGAGAAATCTCAAAAATCTTATTTTCCTGAACACACCAAATGGAAAATGTTCACGTTTTAAAAAATTTCATTATTACAATACATTGCCTTTTATTTTATTTTGAATAAAGAAAAAAAGATCACCCAAAAGAAACATAACAAAAGAAAAGTCACATCACTGCCTTACACCCCTATCTACCGCAGCAGTTCTTGTGTCCGTGTTTAGTTTTGTAGTAGTGTGAACCCGCCGCCGCCGTGGTTCGTTCTTCGTTGTCGGCTTTTCTTTTCAGTATAACTGTGTTTGTAGCACATATCAAATACACCACTTCCACCTTCACTTTTTAGTTTAAAACACCCACATATTCGAGCCTCAGCCGATTTTTATAAACAGTTGTATGAGGGTTGAAGTCTGAAGAATCTATGAAGCTTGTATACCCCTGTACCCCACTGTCGACATAACTGAATTCCTTTATTATCATATTCACTATAGCAAAAAAGAAGGGTGGATACGCGACAACAACAAAAGCCAGCAGTTTTCCTGCTTTATTTTGTTGGTTATAGGGGATGAAGAGTGTTTGGGGTGGCATGATGGTTTGGCAAAGAATTTCGGTGTTGCCATTTAATCTAATAAGTTTTAAAACTAATTTGTCTTGAAAACTGATTAGTTTGCATTATTTTTATATGTATTATTTGTGTTTTTGTTTAGGAAACAAAAGAAAAAAAACTCTTAGAACTAATTTTACCGACTCCAGTCACTGGAGAGGAGATATTATTGTTTATTATAATTGGTGCGATAAAAATCATCACGTTACTAATCGCAAACTGGATGCTTTGTAAATTTTATCTTGCATAAGTTTGACGTTTCGGAATGCAAAATAAACATTACAAATGTTTTGATGACTTTTCAGGCGATTTTGTTCTAAAAAAAAAATATTTTAAATCAAAGCAACCAAAAAATTTTGAATACGCAGTTTGCGCAGTTATTGCGCAATCATAGACATTTTTGAACTTGCTATATTGTCATAGTTTTTTTGTTTGAGTTTTGTAACTTATGACTTTGCAGCAAATGCGCATCTGATGCATCTTGGAACTCAGCCATTCTATTCAATTTTTTTTTTCAATTGAACTCTCTTATGGCCGATTTCATGAAGCCCTTTTAACTATTTAACCAGGCTTTTAAAATCTTAAAATAACGTTTGTTCAATACAAAATATATACGTCATTTTAAAATTAAAAAGCCTGTTAAATATTTGTGAAGACTAACATTAAAGATTCTAACAAGAATAAGTACACTGAGGGTGAACTAAATTGGAAAATTAAAGCAAATAGATTTTTTTTTTTTTAAATCTAAATAAGACTTAGGCCGTGTGTGAATTGGATTAAATTTGATCCCAAAATTAAATTTTGACACTATTGAGGTGAATATAAAACGTCAAAATTTAACATGGTCCGGGGCACGTTAAATTTGTGCTGCTAGATTAAATTTTGACGTTTAAAAGCCTAGTACGCAGATCGGGAAAAATTTCATTTCTTTTCATATAAAAATGTTTGCCAAGGAAAAATTTTGTCTTCAGTTTTTTTCCAGCCAGTACGCAGTTCACGCGCAAAATTGTGACGTTTGTACCGGCTTTAGGGTGAAGTCTCCACTTAATTTTGCCAGGAAAAACAATGTTCGAAGCATTATTTTGCGCGAAAAATTTTAACAGGTCAATAATTTTGCACGATAAACACGATCAACTTTTATTTATCGATAATTTTACAAAAAGAAAAAAAGAAGAAAAACATTAATTTTGCGCGATTTTTCCGACGTTTTTGTAGAGATTAGAATTGTAGAGATAAAATTTGTCTTTTCCCAATGTGCATACTAGGCCTTACCAGCACCCACGAAAGTTTTTGTTTGTTTTCATGTGCATAAAGAGAACATATTCAATGAAGATGCATTAATAGATAAGTCAAAATATACAACCCAATTCTAAATATTCCCCGGGAGACGCATTCTTTCGGGTGTAAAATACTCCGATTCCGAATTCCCTGGTTGATTTTTTTTACCCTGGATAGTGGGAATGAGAGTTCTGAATAATACAAACAGCTTTTTTCAGTATTTGACACCTAAATCTAATTGTAGAAGAAAAATAATTTATTCCCGGGGAAACATTTCCCCGGGAATTTTCATTTAGAATTGGGCTGATAATTAACTGATTTCACTCTAAAATATTAAGAAAAAGTTCAACGCCAATTTGTATAATCTTGTTTCTAGAGCCACAATGAAGACTACTTGCTTGCAGAGAAATAGAAGCTGGTTAAAATGAAATTCTTAGAAAAACACTTCGTTCTGAATGAAAAGTCTCCATAAAAAAGGTCATTACATCTCAAAGATGAATGGATTGATCCCCTTTATTCATTTGAAGAACAACATTTGCTAATTGCAGCAATGATAACAAGCATTAAATAATTAAATAAAGTTGTCAGCTCATCGTGACCACCACAAGCGGCCAGAGTTTTTTGCGTCTTGTATTTTTGATCTGGAGCTGCTTGCAACAGAAAGCGAACCATAAGCGTTCTTTATAACAGGCTCAGTGTAAGAGCACTCTCTTTTAACTCTTTAGAATGTATTACAACAAAATGTATTCTACTTTTTTCCAAAACTTTAGAATTAAAAAAATCCCATTTAATTGAATTCACAAAGCAAAAAGATGAAATTGTCAAAATTTCAAAAAAGAAACGTCAAAATTTAATGTGGGATCAAATTTAATCGAAATTTTAAACGAATTCGCACACGGCCTTAGATACTACCGGAAAGTATGTTCTGCTCGGATTAAGTGGTTGTATAACTTTTAAGTTGCCTCATATCTCACCTGGAAAAATGGCAAGTTTTTGGCAAGTTTAGGCAAGGCCCCGGCAAGTTTTTGGTAAGGAAAACATGGAAGAGGAAAACATGACAGACCCCTATTATTGCCTCGCTGAGACCATTTTTTTTAATAAAGTAGGTGCTAGTGATGCTCTTGATGGTAACTAACTCTGCTGGCCGTCGTCAAGGAATCGCGTCAATAATACAGACTACAACCAACTGCACCAGACACTGACAAAACGTCGATGATATTCCGCAAGGAGCCATTCTTCCATGGACATGGACTGGAGACGAAAAGGATCATTTAGAGTGTAAAACCAGGGTGGTGTGCATCGAGAAACTAGATGTATAATAAATATAATATAGAGCGACTGACAGCATCTAGCTTTGACCCCCATATCTGAAATGGTTGAATGGAAAACCATGAAAAACAAAATATGTGGAACAAATATAGTTTATACTAGTCAACGAGGCGAAAAGGTTCATAACTGGCATGGGCCTAGAGAATGCCTATAGTAACCCTTGCTAGATCCTTGTTAGTAACTATGAAAAACTTGCAAGGACCTTATTGAAAACTAGATTCTTTTTCCAGGCGGGATGCTTATCAGTTATCAACTTCTGTACTCTTATCTTGAGTATATCCACTATAAAATTTACTATTTTAACAAAAAAAAATAATCAACTCATATAATATGTTTTATGTTGAACGTACAAAAGAAAGTTAAGGGAAAAAAATTAATTGCTTATGCAAAGAGTTTATGAATTAGAACCAAAGATGGCCGTTTTATTTATTGAAATTTTTGAAATTATGGTTTTAGATGTATATTATTATATTTTTAAAAATGGCATGTTAAATTTTTTTTCTAAAAAATTTGAAGAAATTTTATATAAAAAAAAATTAACTACATTGGCCACTTTTTGCTAAATTACAAAAGTAAAAACATTATTTTTCCAGCTAGCGCAGTTGTTTTGTGAAAAATAATGTACACATTTTATTTTTAATCCAAAATTTAAGCTTTCTGCATCATTTTTATAAGTTTTCCTGTGCGAAACACTATCCCAAAATGAGTTTGAAAATTTTCACTTTTGTACTTTTTCACTTTTTTGGCTTATGTAGTTAAGGCTTAAATTTAAATTTTTTCAAGAATTGATATGGCGTTCTTCATTCATTTAAAGAACGTGTTTCATGCTTTTTTCCATATTCAAATTTCCATTCTTCAATTTATTAAATGGACAAATGCTTATTAATAATTACACTGGTCGAAAAAATGTAATTATTTTTTTTTTGTTACAAAAACCAAACTGTCCTCTTTCAAAGGTTTTTGGTGTGTTGAATTTTAATATGAAGTCAGAAATATTATATCACATCACGTTTTTGAGCAAGGGTTGCCTAGCATAAAGTGGTCAAAGCATAGGGTTCCAACGCTTTAAAGGTCAATTTTCGGGTTTTACAACTATCTGACACAGCTCAGCTCAGACGGTAAGTCTTAGCGATATACAGAAAATACCATGTAAAAGGTTTCTTAAACATCGGGTAAATTAGGGTAAACAAAGATAAAAGTCTAGAATCCATTTTCTAAACGAATGAAATGATAGAGAGTTGGTTCTTTTTGTAATCGATAGATCCTTTCAATATAAAAAAAGTCATAAACATACAAAAAATCCGAAAAATCTACAACTCGAGATATGTACGTTTGGAAGTAAAATTATGAAGAACAGACGTTGGAGTTTTTTTGGAATAAAATTTTATAGTTTTGAAAAGCAGATAAGAATTAAATTTTTTGATGAAAGCTCTATTTTAATTTAAGTAAATTTTCAAATAGTAGTAGCCGTGGCGTGATGGTTAGTGCGATGGACTGTCATGCCGGAGGTCTAAGGTTCGATACCCAGCCTCGCCACCTATTTATTTAAAAGAAAAAACGGCTACTGCCTCTTGCGAGTAATTGACAAATCCTCCAAGAGTATCTCCTGTCACAGAAAAGTGCCGCTCGTTAGCCGTTCGGATTCGGCAATAAACTGTAGGTCCCCTCCATTCCTGCAGACACGCACACAGGAATGGTTGAGAGTTGTAAGTCACTAGGCCCTAGTTCTTCATGAGCTGTTGTGCCATCAAATTTATTTTTTTATTTATAAATTTTCAAATAGTATAAATTTGTTTCACAAATTTTTTGGTGGTTTTTGATTTTTCCAATTTTATCGCCATTTATATTTTCATTAAAAACAGTATGATACTATACTTTTTCCAAAATATAGTACCTACCATCACCGCGTGAGCTGTGACAGATAATTGTAAAAACCCGAAAATTACCTTTAAAGCGTGGCAACCCTATGCCTTGACCACGAAACCCTTGCGAAAAATGTTTGGTTAGGCACTATTTTGAACCAAATTAGTTGGCCATTCTACTGCGCAGGTCTCTTCAAATTTATCTGCTCATCTCTTTAATTTTGAAAGATATACAAAAATTACTGAAAAAAAGATGTACATGCTGGCATTGTTCGCTGCTGCGAACATACTGAAGCACTAAGGAGCAGGGTTGCCACTTTGCTGCAATTGCAGTAGATCTACTGCATTTTTTTCCTAAAATAAATCTACTGCCTTTAAATCAAATTTACTGCCTTTAAATCAAATTTACTGCATTTTTGGTTTTACACAAAATTGTCCTTAACAAATAACCCACAAATAATTTTTCAATTATGTCATTGATAGCAATCATTCTAATTCTTCAGGAAATACTTATTAATACCTACGACTTTCGATTATATCGGCTCTGTTTTGATGAATATTGAAAGCTGACGGAAATCTTGTTTTTGTTAATTTGTGTTTTTTTTTTAAATGTTGCAAATTGTGATAATATGGGCAAGTTTTTAATAAAATCTGCACAAAAAGGTTAAAATTCTTATTAGGTAAATGTAATTGAACTTTATATGCATTTCTTAACTGTATGCACACAGTGTTGGTAAAGGCCAAAGTTATGAAAGACTTAGTAGCGACAGGGAATTTAAAATTAAAAAATAGCTAGGTATACCCAATTAATACGACACCTTTTCTTTTTGTTTGAGATAACTTATAGCCTGATATTTAACACTAGGTATCTATTTTTAACAACACTTTTTATTTTTAATGAAAAATTTGTTAATTTATTTTAAATATTAATCTTCCTTGTTTTTTGAATTAAACAAATCTACCGCAAAAAAGTTCAATCTACTGCATTTTTTTGTGAATCTACTGCGGAAAGTTTGCCGAAAAGTGGCAACTGTGCTAAGGAGGCTGAGTTTTGTTTATAGCTTCACTCACAGTAAAAAAAAAAAAACATTTTTGTTCTCTTAAATCCTCTCTCTGCGCAACCGACCGTTGGCCAAGTGAATTGGTTCAAGCTATACCTATTATCGAGTACCTATGAGGGTACATAGGTCGTTCTATGGCGTGATCTTCTTCTATCGACCTTTCAAATTATATAGGATGAAGGCTAACAACTAAATCAGGATTTCTCGGGGAAGGGCAGAGATATCGGAGAGATTTAAATAGCATTTTAAAAAAGACAACTAGTGCTTTCAGAAACCGTTACAAATTATGTTGAAACAAATTACCTCACGGTTTAACATAACCTCGAAAACAGCGAAAAACCGTTTTTTTTTTATTTTCAAACGGGAATATCTCAAAAACGTGATGTGATAGAATATTTCTGACTTCAGATTCGAATAAAGCGCACCAAAAACTTTTGGAAAAGTATATTTTTGTTTCTGTAACAAAAACCTTGTCGACCAGTGTTATTAATTATTTGTACTTATATTACACTCAATCTTTAAAATTCGAAAAAAAAAAAACACTTTTACTACAAGAGCAAGTTCATGCGTCCTAAGCAAGTTAAAATAGTGAAATTGAGTGTCCATTTTTGTTGTAAACTAGTGTAATAGTATTTGAATAAAAATTTTGATTAAATAGTAGACCGTTCTAGTTTTAATTTTAATCAAAATAGGAATACTCGTTTTCGAGAAAAATAAGATTTTCTTAAAGAATTTTTTAACACTTGTATGGAAGTTACCGTTAATTTTGACTCAAATAATATTTTTCGACCAAATCATTAAAATCATTAAAATTGGAATGCAATCCCCTAAAAATTAACTTAAAAAAAAATTCACAATTTTTTTTTTCTCAGTGAGCAATGAACAAAACTTGACTTAAAAAACAAAAACAATAGCCCATCATTGTAAACGCTGTCCTTGATTTTAAATAATATTTTTTTCATTTTTAGTAAATTTTTCAGAAATTTAGATATAGGCTGAGTTCCAAAATGTAGAAAATGTTTTGATGCGGAAGTAATGCCTACATTTTTCATACGCATCAGCAACGCAAACTTGATGCTTTGTAGAAATATTACATTGCATAAGTCAGACGTTTCGGAATGCAAAAAAAAAATTACATCGAAGCAGCTAAAATATTTTTGGATGCGTAGTTTGCGCAGTAAATGCACATCTGATGAATTTTGGAACTCAGCCATACCTAGTTTTAAAAAAAATCTACCCATCCATTCGGATGAAAAGACCGTTAGGCGGACAGAATTACAAGACCCACTTTTTTTATATTTCCTATTATCGCAATGTTAAATTTGATCAAAATCTGAAGTTATATATAGTACCTACACATGTACCGAGCCGAATTTATTAGATTTAAAGCTGAATTTTATTTTATTTTATTTTATAAAACATTTAATAATTTAATGAATTCAAAATTAAAAACGGTATTTTTCATTTAAATTTTATTAGCTCCCAAAATAATACATACTATGTATGTAAATATACACTCACAGGCACATTTAACCACCCACCTCGTATTTCTGTAAATTTAAAGAAACCGTAAAGTTTAGACCACATTGGGTGTAAGTAATGTTGAAAGCAAAGTTTGAAAAATAAAAACAAAACAAAAATTCTGAGAAAAAAAACACGTTTATTAAAGAATTAACACAAAAAACAAACCAAAACACAAAATACTGAAAAAGACGTTATCTTTTATTGTTTAAAAAAGTGGTAAAATTATTGAAAAACTTAATTTTTAATAATGGGTGTTTGCGACGCAGGCTCTAATTACTTCGTGGAGCCGGTTTCGACAATCCGTCAATGATGTCCTGGATGTTGTGCCACTCCTCTACTGCAGCTGTCTTAAGCTCTCCTAGAGTGGTAGGGACATGTGTTCTCGCTCGGACACGTCTTTTAAGGTTGTCCTAAAGATGATCAATAGGTTTCAGATCTTGACCGCAAGATGGACATGGCAAAACTGAAATACCGACCTCGCAGAGTGCGTTGTCATGCATTTACCGAAAGTGTTTACCGAAAATTGGTGCGAAAGGCATCACATGGTCTTGCAAAACGTTTTCCACGTATATCTGAGCGTTCACACTGTCTCTATTCACACTGCCAAGGTCCGTGCGAGCTTCATAACTGATGCCTCCTCAAACCATTATAGACCCTCCTTGGTAACCACTGTTTCGGTTATCGTGCATGGAGGAAACCTTTCGTTCTTTCGCCTGTAGACACGCTGACGTCCATCTGGACCTCGTAGACCTATTCTGCTTTCGTCTGAGGTTAAGACGTCCCTTCCTTCCTCTGCAGTCTAGTTAACACATTCTCGCGCAAAACGAAGCCTTGCTGTACGGTGCTTTGGGAGCAATTTGGGGCGCACGCTGGTCGGAAAGCTCTGAAATTTAATTCTGCCAACCTTTTTCTGATGGCTCGTTCACTCAAACCAACATTCCTCACCTCAAAAAGACGTGTACGAGCTTCAGTAGCGATGCAAACGCGATTTCTCAGTACGTTGTTTAAGTAACTGAAACAATATTAAAAATCGCTTAAAATGCTTCGATGACAATTTTATCGAGCGAAATAAGGGTTTTAGTTTTTTATTTCTTGCGAAAATATCCGCTAAACAAAAAACAAGTCAGCAGATAAATTATAGTGAACTTAAAGAGTTAGGGTGACGAAAAATGCAAGTGGGCGGATAATTGTGCCTGTGAGTGTATGTACTAAAAATTAATTTAAAATTTGCATCCCTACTAAATCAAATACATATTTAAATTAAATATTTCCATGAATTGGTATACATGTATTTAAAAATACAAAACTAACAAACAAAAAAAAACAAATAGATAAAGTATTTAATTAAAAATATATTAATATGCTTTTTTTTGATTGATCTTTTATATACTTTCGAATTCTATTTTCTTTCCTACTCCTATAGCTTTTAAATCTGAACCAAAAATAGGGATTTGAAATATTTCTATACCTACATGCTTAGGAGGAGAAGGATGCTTTATCTTGCACATAATATTTTTCGAAGAAATCCAGCCAACGGTATATGGTAAAAAAAAAAAAAAAGAAAGAAAGCCCTGAGAAACAGATGGCAGAAAACATTTATAGGGATGAAATCGAAACGACCTCGAAACAGTAACTAGGAACCAAACCAGGGTATTAAGCGTGGGAAGTTTACAAGGATATTTGATATTCTCAGAAAATGGAATTATGTAAGTGTGAGCTATTAGCTTAAAATTTGTGTAAACCTAACTGGTGGCCAAATGAACTAGGTTTGGTATTAAAATCTACCTTTAATTTAATTATTGTTAGATATTCTTATTTTTTTTTTTTTAAGAAAAACAACAGGAAATGTGCAAGTTTGTGCGAAGTTTTAAATACGAAATGAATTTTCTAAATGCTCATTTATTAGTCAAGTAAGAATTGTGGAAGAAAGGTCTTTGATGGTCTGCAAAAGATTATTCCATGGCTAATTTTGGATATGTAAGGTTGGTGACGCAGTCGGTGGAAAGCGAGGCGTGGTAATTGAAGCTTTTGACCTTTAGAAGGGTGCGCATAACTTCTTGGATTAAATTTAAAAAACGTTTATGTTTTCTGTAAGGAATTACTAAAATATATAGCAAATTGTATGAATAAAACAAAAAAAAAATTACGTAATGAAGTTGAAAAAGACAAAATTGAATTTTTAGTGACCAAAAGATTACTTTTCTCTCGAGTAGGATGACTTTGATGATAAAAAATATCCCGTGTTTAAAAAATGAAATGCCTGACTGTATCGCACAAAATTGCTCTTAACGTAAGACCGCACCCGGCGGAACTGCGCGACACTACACAGCACACCGCAGCAGTTTTTTGATATAACGCACTTAAACTGCAGCAATGCGGGAGTCAGCGGCAAATCGTGAAGTTAGTATCAATTGAATTGCTACCATGTTACAACAAGATGGCGGCCAAAATGACCCCATAAACTATGTTTTATTCTCAAACTACTTCTCCCAACAAATAAAACATTCTTGTTCTATCCAAAATGTGAATTTCAGCCACCATTTTGTATTTTACCCTAATAAGACAACACATTCAATCATTTGTGACGCACTGTGTCGCGCCGCTTGCTATATGGCACGGAACTGAAGCGCACTGGCGCGACAAAGTTGCTCTGATAAGCAACTTTGTAGTTTAGTGTCGCTCCGTTTCGTTCCGTTGTCGCTTAGTGCGATATGGCTCATATAATTTCTTACAAATATGTAATATTTTGCAGCTTCGTGAAGTTCTGTTGCTCTGCAGTTCCGCTGAAGTGCAGTTCCGTCGAGTGCGGTCTTACCTATATGGTAAAAATTGCTGGAAATTATAAAAATTGTATGCACCGCTTACATACATATGTTATAAGTATCTTCATTTGAGCCGTCCAGTGCACAAATCGATTAACTACATTTTATGAAAAATCTTGGATTTGAATTTATTATAAGGTGTGCCAAAGAGATATAGCGTATACGTTGGGTTGATACAAGAAAAAAATCATATGGAAGAGAGGGGCCTCCCGTTCAGCCCTGAAAACAAATAATTATTAAAAATATAAATAGCTTTAAATAAATTTTGTGGTACCATTTTCTCAAAAAGTATTTGAGTGATTCCGATAAATTTTATATGGTTGGAAAGTCACAATTGCGGAGATTTGCAGAATATACTAGAGACACGCATTGTGTCCTTTCAGAAGACATATGGAACTTCATAATGTAGTCAACTACGTTCGTTGAACGCAAATTTGACCTAGAACATCGTTTTGATGATGGTTGTCCCTATTTTTTCTTCACAGATATGATAAAGAGGAGTATTGTAGAAACGATATCGTTCGATCGCTTTAATTTTACGGAATGACCCCCCAGTTTTGATGAAGGAATTTCATTTTTTTTAAATAACTAACATTTATTGTTACTCGTAGGTTGATCTTTATTTTGCACGCACATATATTAAATAATTTACCATTCATTGATAACACATTTAATGCATTGATGAATTTTTTCATAGAATTTTCTTCTGGCTTAAGATTTCAAATATTTTCCCTTGACCTAATAGATAGGGAAAATACTGGCTCGTCGTCGTCAGTCTGTACATCCACTGTAATACGAGCTAGATTATTTGAGTGTTATTTCCTAAAGGATGAAATTCGAGTTTTTTTTTAGCTTATTTATAAAGATTTTTTTGTTGCCCCTCACCGTACGATTAATGAAAGTTACAAAAAACGAAATTTTATAGCGCGTTTTCATTAGAGCAAATTAGGTAATATCGTTCAAAATTTCCAAATTCAATTCGAAATCATCTCATTTCCCATACAAATTCAAATTTCCAAATTAGGTAATTTAAACCGAATTTGCACGAAATTCGTTAGCAAATTACGTAAAACTTTTATGAACACATCCAAATGGAATCCATTCAAAGTGGAACCCATTTGAAATGACAGATTTTAATATAAAAAAAACAACAAAAACAAGCGATTGATAGTCTGGACCGTCAAAAAAATTAGGAAATTTGAAATGTGAACACTTTTTTTTTGTAATTTGCCTAAATACCTCATTTCAGTTCAAATGAAAACGTAGTATTAAAGACTTTTAAATTTTAATAAAATTTTAGAAGGATCTTATTGAAAATTAGTTCCAGTTTTTAAAACTGACCTTAAATTTTCCGCGTCAGAATTCCTTGCTGATATATTGGTAACCAAAGTTTTAGCCCCATCCAGGCCCCCAACAGGTCAATATTTATTCTAAGGTCTAACAAACAGTTGCGGTTATGGAGGCTTTTCAGAGATCCCTTTGAGGTCACAAAGACACTCTGTTTCCAATTTTTGGAAAAAGTTTTCCTTTAAATTAACTAAAAATGTTGCAGCCAATACTTAAAAACCATTTTATGTATCTACATAGAATATAGATTTTACTGAGGTTTTCCTTGAAATTATATATCCGTAAAATGTAGGCCTCCTCATTATTCCCTTGCAGCCATAACAGCTTACTCAATTAATGTGGGGACCCCAACAGCTAAACCAGTTTTTTTCCGTAAATTACAGTCAAACTTCGATAACTCGAACTTCGTTAACTCGATTTTTTTATAACTCGAATAAATTTATGTGGCAGCAGCGTTTAGAGTTCAAATTTCATATATTTTTTCCCTGATAAATCGAACTCTTATAACTCGTTCTTTTTAACTCGAACAAAAAAATTGCATATGCCTCAAGCAAGTCGAACTTTTTAGGAGAATTCACATGTTAAGAGGAGAAATAACATAACGTATGCATTTGAAAATCGAATTTTTAAAGGGAATTTTCAATTGAAAACGAGACCTACATACACAAATATTTGTAGGTTTGAGAAATTTTACTTTTTTTTTATTAGCTATGTACATGTTTTCGTTGCTGGTTAGAAGCTTTGAGTACACGTCAAAAGTCAAACGATAGAAAATTTATTGAAGACAGCCTGGTTTCGGCCAATATTCTACATGGTAAGAAGTAAACCACATTCCCATAGTTTTCTACAATAATGTTGATGTTGTTGAATGGAAGCTGAATATGATAAATGGATGAGGCAAATTAATATAGCAACCAATATACCTCTTGAAGATTGTATAGGATAGATAACGATATTTGCACATCGGCCTTTACTATAGACGGCGACATTATTGAGCTCTATAACTCCAAATCAATTAAATCCGACTTTAATTGAAATAGAAATTGAAGACAAGACTACGGTAGAGGAATTCATTCTACACCCTTCGAAACGTGTTTTAGCACCTGCATTAGAAAAATTGAATTTATAATTGCAAACTTGTGACGATACAACAGATGAAATTTATGTTGTTTAAAAAATAATAATCTTTTTTCTTGAGAAAAAAACAATCAAAAAAAATATTCTCAGACCCAAATCACTAAAAATACATGCAATAATTTTGTGTACCTACATATATACAAGTGTAAGAACTTATGTACATTTATGTAAAACGTTTAGACTTAATAAAAGCACAAAATGTGTGTGCATTTGTATTTCAGATATTGATTTGTTTAATTGTTTTAATTTTGTTCAACAATTTGGATAACTCGAAGTCTTGATAAGTCGAACTTTTTTTGTGGATAATCGTAGTTCGAGTTATCGAAGTTTGACTGTATCTGAGTTTTTTGGAGGCCATAATTGATTAATATGAAATTCTTTATATACTGTAAACCCCTTAGAAATCATATGATGACCTTTTTCCTTTACAAAAACATTAAGTACTACTATTGCTCGCCCAGGGACCTCCGCGCAAAGTATCGGTTGCCCGGTGGCTCAGTTAGCACCTCTGGCCCCTTATGTACCTAAAACAATAAAATCTTAATCGAGTGGCGCAAATAAGGAGTTGTACCCTTTTTTGTTTAATTCTTTTACAGAATTCGATTGATGTTCCTAGTTAAATTTTCAAGTAGTACCTAAGAATAGGTATATTTTTTTTTTTTTTAGAAAATATGTAGGTTGGTATCTCATTACCTTTTCAGAGGTAGTAAATATAAATTTGAGGAAAAAATTCGAAGAGGTGCATGTATAATATAATAATGGGTTAGGTACATCGCAAAAACGATTCTTAAAAAGTGGCCTCAAACAAGTGATTCGAAGTGTATATTTTAAGATACACCAAAAGAATATTCATTCATTATATCGATATCAAAATGCAATGCTCTTTAAATGTACATTTACATAGGTATTTTTGTCTATAAAACGGGTTTTATACATTTTAATAAACCATATGTCACAAGTCACACATTACCAATTGGCATAGTGAAAAAGTTTCCATTTGGAAAAACCCTTATGTACAAAATAAACACAGAATTTCTAATTAGAATATTGATGCTTTGCTTATGTGACAAGGGGCAATGAGCAAAGTATGTAAATAAAAGATCAATTTCCAGCTGTTTTCTTATTTATCGGAAACAACAACAATAACCACCCCATGGGATAGGCTAAGTCACTACATTAGCTATAACGAATATGTATTACAAAGTCGATTTAAGTTCTTTTCAAATAAAATCGTGAATATAGAATACCTATCGAAAGTAGTTATTCTCAAAGCTATAAGCTAAACCCGGCAACACTGATGTCAAAGATTTTGCTGTCAAATGGTGGAGCGGTCGTGGTGGTTGGTGGTTGGGTTTAGATTTTGGATTGGGGTGACGATTGTGATGGTGATGAAGAAGCCGATAGATGGTGGATGGCGGTGGTTGTTTTTACCCCACAAAAACACAAAGAGGGTGGAAGCAGTGTACGGCATATATGTGCCCAACATACATATGTACTCTACACACGGAATACAAACACTATATTAGTAGACGACGATATCCCGGTGAAATGAAAACGACTACTGTAGGAAAAAATCAATAAAAACGCCATTAGCCAAAGTCGAGAAAGAAGAAAATCGTAAACCAAACGATATCCGAATAAAAAAAACCGTCTTGTGTTACCATGGTGGCGACGATACCGACGTGCCCTTTTCTTATTACTTATAACTTTCTATGCACTTTATAGGTATATTGCACTGATCACGTGATCTATGATTTAAAATTAAGTATCACTTAGTTAACAGTTATAAGAAATTAACTTACCTGAGGGTGCATTTTGATTGAAGTGATTTCCGTTGGTCTGGTAGCGTTGTGCAACATGATTGTCGTTGGCGTTGCTGCCGTTTACTCCTGGTGTTGTAAAAGCACCCGGCGTTTGTGTGTCGTGGCCAAATTTTGCCGCAAATTGATGGATGCCCGAGAATGGGCCCCCAAATGCCGAAAAATTCATCATTTTCCTTCTTTTTTTATTTTGTGGAAAATCTCCACAATTCTCCGGCAGAATAAAGTTTAATGTATCCCGGTTGTAGCGCAAATAGTCTCCTTTATGTTGTAAGCGAAAACGATGGTGCCACCCCTTCAATTGAACAGGGTTCACTCTCACTCACCCGCACACTGCTGCACAACTACCAAATAGTCCAACAACTCAAACTAGGAAGAATGACGAACAGGCAGCCGGATGGATGATGGCTGGCTGATGATGACTATATGGTGTATTTTCTTATACCACAGCAGCAGTAAAAGGGAAGAAAACACAAGAATGTGGTAATGGCCGTGGATTTAGCGAGAGGTCTCTCGGTTTTATCGCCACACTACCCGCACGACAGCACTATACTAACGGGAATATAACGGATGACGTGATGAGGAGGGTTGAAATTATAATTTTCCTTTCCTATGCCTCTTTAATGTTTTTTTTTTTTTTTTTTTGACGATAGTGTAATGTGTTGATGTGTGTTTTAGATTTTCCTCTCTATTTTCCAAAGGGGGATTGTGTATGGATTTTTATTTGTATGTTTGGGTGTATAGTGTAGGAGTTCTTAAAGGTATATTTGTGTTTGTGTTGCACTCACAATA
Organism: Epistrophella euchroma; assembly: GCA_947049315.1. Taxonomy (NCBI): domain Eukaryota; kingdom Metazoa; phylum Arthropoda; class Insecta; order Diptera; family Syrphidae; genus Epistrophella; species Epistrophella euchroma. The sequence continues at coordinate 123,134,579 of OX346246.1, forward strand.
CACTTAGAATTTCACCATTTTCATTCGCGCACACGGATATGAAAACATGAAGCATTAAAAATGGAAACACTAAAACAATAAAACAGCGAAAAACATTGAAAAATTGGTTAGGATTTTCACTTAAAATTTTTTCTCGCTTTGAGAAATAAAAACAATTATTTCTTCATTCATTTTGTTTACTTCTTTAATTTAAAAAAAAAAAAAAAGGTTTTTGTTTTAAAAGGAAGTAACACAGCATTGCAATGAAAATTGATTGGAAAATTAAATTTTGTTATAACTGTGAATATAGAAAGGAAAAACAATCGGGAGCACTGGAGTAGAGATTGTTTAATGTGTGCCGCGGTAGAGCTGTATGTACACACTATTTTATCGAAGGAAGCGAAGAACACGAAAACCGAACGCCGTCGAGTCGTTTAGATAACGAGGCAAGGATGATGATGCCATTGCCTTGCCATTGCCATGCCATGCTAGTCCCATCATCTCCCAACCATCATGCCATTGCCTATTACCACCATTATCAAAAATCAAAAACAACGATTAAATGGGTGTATGCGGCGTTTTTTTCGTATGATGGCAAAGGGGCAGCGAAAGTCCTTGAATGTTAGACATATTTAATGTGAATGTATATAAATAAAGAATTTTTACTCTCTCTCTCTTTGCGCGTGTATGTGTATTGTGTAACCATTCCTTTTATCACTTTCATTTGAGTAACAACTGGTGCAAGTGAAAAAGCAAGTGCTGCCGATAAAGTGAATGCACTTTATGCGGCTTTACAATTGCTTCCTTGTGTGTGTTTGTGAATATGAAGAAGGAAGTAAAATAAACCAAAGGAAGCAGTAAACAAGCTTTGTTTATAGATAAGGTTTTATTTTTCTATATTCAAACAAAACCTATTTAGCACTTCGATGCCACATCACTGTGGCTAATGTACTTTACATTTTTGTTTAATTAATTTTTTTTTGTATTTGTAATATAAATACTTAATTATTATGACGCACACACTTAATATTTCTCCAATTAGTATTAAGAAGAAATAACTAACACAAAACTGCTATTAAAATATTTGAATATAAAAACGGAAATGATATTAAAGCGTCACCTAGTGCATAAAAACTGCTATAAACAAGAATGCGGTTTGTGTTTATGGTAAGGAATACTGTAGCATGTGCAACATTTGAAAAGGCAAAACTATTGCCACCTATTGGGGTATAGCTTGTTAAAGCTTTTTTTTTTTAAATTTTGTTTTAATTTCTGCACTTTCCCATATCAAAATTATTGAGGTGAAAAACAATTTTTTTTTGAAAGCTTGGTTACTGTCTCATGCAAAAATAAATACCCGTTTGTTCAGAAAAATCGAATATGATGTTGAAGTCACTTTTGGTTTTCGGTTTACTAAAATGATACATTCGCTCAAGAAGTCAAGATTATTTTTTAAGGACGGAGGCATATAAAATGCCATCACATCGCGAAGGGTCCATTCCGAGCGATGTCATGATCGACATTTCTTCGATAGTTGCGCCAGATTTGATTTGAATTTTTTATCGTTAGCACAATACTTTTCTCAACGGGTTATACTTTTTTCAATGGACATGCCAACAAAGTGATTTTATTCCAGGTGGTGGAGAATCTTTTGTTGCAAGTATCGAAAACATTCGGATATGTAATGTAGACTCTTTTTGTGCGATCTGTTTCTTCTCATCGAATTTTCGATGGATCTTTTTGTTGTTCTCATCATTATTGCTCAAAATCTTTATTTTCTTTTGGGCAACTAAGATTTTCCTTGAGTCAGTGCGATTCGTTCTTTGGTTCCGCACTGAATAGAAGTATATTGTTCTCTTTTCTTTCCACGTGAAATCGATGAAGAGGGAAAAGAGCACTACACTGCGATTCACTGCGAATGAAGTTTTGTGGATTCCATAATCGGCATGATTATTATTATTATTTTAAGGTCATATTATAGATTTGCTTTAAAGCTAGTTTAATGGCAAAATCAGTTCTATAGAGTTTTAGAGTTTTAAGATTCACAAAAATAATTATTATTTAGCCAGTTCACGTTTCTGAGATCTCCATCAGCTCCACTGAGCAGGAGAAACCTGAACAAAATTTCACTGCTAGAAGTCAAAATCAATTTCCATCTTTTTTTATTAATCAACAATCAACTGCAACAAAAACTAATTGAGCATGCATATCAGTCTCAGCTTTTTGACAGCGAAAGTGAAAAATCTCAATGAGGAATTACGTTCAGATTTCTCAGATTGCTGAGGTCTCTGATCTGAGACCTCAGATATCTTGAGAAATCTAAACTGGCTAATTGAAACATGTGTTGATTTATGTAGATGTCATAATGTGTATGCATATTTTAATTTAGAAGTCAAAGTATGTTTGAATAATACAAATTGGTGAAAAACTTAAAATTCAAAATCCCTATAGAACTAGCTTTGCCGCAAAACTATTTGGGAATCAAGTCAATAATATGTCCTTCACCCCTGTTCTGATTTTCGTTCCAAATTGAATCCGTTAACGAAATTGATTTTCGTACGGATTTAAAAAAGTGTTCTGAATTTCGAACGAATTCGGCTTGTTAAAACATCTCACCAGATCTGGTTATTTGACCATAAAACTTAAAAAACCTGTAAACTGTCAGCTGTTAGTATATGTCTTCCACTGTGTTCGGAAGCAAAAAATTAGTTTTTAAAGATATACATACATATATGTATACGATGTTTTAAAAATATAATACAAAATTGAAAACTTTAAAATAATTGAGTAAAGAACGAAAGTATTTGTTACTGAAGCGAAGATCAGAACAAGGGTGATTATTTGTTATTCCAAAAAAAAAATGTTTTAAGCTTCGTATTCATTATGCGCTGCAAACCAACGAACATTGTTATGCGCATCAGCCGCGCAATATGAATACCGGGTTTCTACGCGCGGTAGATCGAACATTTGTGCGCTCGAACATGCCGCGCATCGATCCATTCGTGATGGATTTTTGAAGCGCGGCAATGGTCGAACATGGTTTTGCTCGCGCGCAGTAGAGACGGTAGTTTGTTTTGTGATTTGGGCACTAGCTACTAGCTGTCAATTGGATCGACTGCCGCTAGCGGCTGCCGCGGTTCAGCACTTTTTCTCAAAAAATGATATGCGTGGCAAATATCATGATTTGCCGCGGACGAACATGGTGCGCGCGGATGCCGCTCATAATGAATACGAAGCTTTATACAATCACCCCTGTTTGATGGATTTAAAGGCATGGCCTTGGCCATCGCCCTAATTGGCAATGCAAATTTTTAACACTTAAAACTTTAAAAGTAGAATATATAAATTAAATTATTAAAAATATGAATTAAGGAACATTAAAATTCTTCTCTGATTATTTGGTATCTATATTGAAGGGCTCATTTTCAATACAAAAATAAGCGATTGTACTTTCCAGAGTCAATGTGTCAACGCCAAAATAAAGCCTTCTTGTTTCCTTTAATATGGGACAAACAGCGATGAAATGGAATGCATCCTTTCGAGTTTCCATATTACATAATGGGCAGAAAATTAAAAGGCCCTCCCAATGCGGAATATAATTAAGATTTAGGATTTTACCTCTGACCAGGGTTGGCCGAATTAACTACACTACATTTTCTACATCATTAACTACGCTTAGTAAATTGAATAAACTACACGTCTAATTTACTACAATTTGTTACATGTGCAGTAAATACAAAAAAAACTTAAAAATTTTAATGAATAAAACTCAAGAATTTTGAGAAATAGAATACAAAAATGCGTATAAATCCGATTTTAAAATTAAGAATTCAAGAAACAACTTTTTCCTTCATTTCTGTGCCGAGATTTAGCTAACGGCGAGTGAGTGAGATGACTCACTTTTCATTGAAAATCGATTTTGCTAGTAAAAGTGAGTGAGTAGGCGAGTGAAATGAAACGTCAGTTTACTCGCCGGATGTTTCAGCGGTGACTTGGTGTATGTGTTGGTAAATTTCCACTTTTGCATAAGTATGTGTTCTTTTTCAAAGGAATTTCAACATACCTATTCACGTATGTGAAACGAACTAGCAAAACAACAATGTATGTAGGTAATAATGAGTATGCAGCACATAAAAGATGTTTTTTTTTTTTTTTTATACAAACATACATTTATGTAAAAATGATATTTGATGAACATTATTAATTTGTTGTTTACATTTTATTTGCAGGTATACATTTTTTTAACACAAGTGGAAAATATAATTCAGCATCGCAAGGACGACCCCATCAACTTCGTGAGGACTAACTACAAAACTTTGGAAGTGGGTAGGGCACACTAACTTCACAATAAAGTCACACATTAATTAAATTTTATTTTCCTAAGTTTTTCGATAAAGTTTAATAAAAATAAAAATACAAAATTGAAAAATTAAACCTCAAACAAACAAAACCAAAGATAACGAATTAAAAGATAGTCTTTGTTTATGACATTTCATGTGTTCGAAACTTGATTCGAAATTACTCATTTCACTTTAATAGCTAAATTACTTTCGCGAATGAAGTGAGATGAGTCGGCGAGTAAGGCGAGTCATCTCACCTCACTCGCTGAAATAGCTAAATCTCGGCACTGTTATCGTAATTTTTATTTTGCTTCGACTCCAACTCAAAATTCGATTTTCAAAGTGACAGCTGACAGATAATTTGACATTCGAGACTACAATTTGTTTCATTAACTACATTAATTACATTTAACTACATAAACTACGAAGCAGACGTAACAAATGTAGTTTTTTTTTCGAAAAAATGGCAGTTCGGTCAACCCTGTCTCTGACTTTTAAAAACATAGATTCTTTCAACATCAATATCTTCTTTGAAAAAACTTTTGTTTTCCATATTGTAATTAAGCTGGCTAAAGTAAGCTCTAAAGATCGAAAATTTATCGTGCTCTCTAAACCATTCTCTTATCTTAAAATCCATCCCGTAAAAAAGAAAACAAATTTTTCCTCCAGCAGTCAAACATATTTGTTGTGACATTTAAATGTATACTGTACTTCTGCCCTAAGCTGATCCATTATTTAAAGAAAAGACTGATGTGATCGATTGATGAGTACCCTCTTCTAAAACCTGCTTGAAAATCACAATGTTATAACTTGTGAACGTTTACCCACGTTGTAAGTCTGACGAAGAGGATTGAAGCAAATATCTTCATAGAACAGTTTATAAACGAAAAATTGTCTCTATAATTTTCTGGGGCGATTTGTTCTTTATATATACTTAATTCTTTTTCTATTTTATTTCATATACTTCTAAGTACTCCTCCTCCATAATCAAAGTTACCATTGAAAATTTTTTGAAATTTTATCTATTTATTTTATTTATACATTTTTTTTCTATTACCTATATTCACTTTTATTACTTAATTTCCTTATTTCATTCCACAGAAACACCAGAAAATAGTGCGATGAATAATATTTTTGAATTTAGTTTACACTTCCGAAAAAAGAAAAATTATATATTTGATATGCCTGGCTTGATTTCCCTGAGCAGACAAAGTTTAAGCTCCACAATTGGAGTCATAACAGGACACTGCCTCATAGGTAGACATGTACATGTCCGGCACTCTCCAATAGAAGGAACACCTACCTAGGTAGCCCCTTCTTTGATAATACCAGTGAACTGGCAACGATCGACACAAAATGTCTCTTAAACTTCATTAAAAGTACAAAATGGTTTGATTAATTTCATAAATCTCCCATGAGTAACTTTCCTTAGTGGTACCACAATGGACCCTTAGGGTCTGCATGACAACTATGCATATAATGCATAACTGCAGTTTCATGTCACACTTAATGTGACGCAATGGGTCACTTCCACAATGCAACTCAGTAGGTCAAGCTGAGTAATGCATTCTGGAAGTTGAACCCAGAAGTCAATGTCAAAAAATAATTGTTTTTTTTTTTATTTTTAGCTGTTTAAATAATAAATTCAGAATAAATATATACTTCAACGGGTTTGCTCACGCCAAGGCAAATATTCTCCACCTCGGACGTAACACAATACAATGCACAGAACAGAGTTGGGTTTTAATCATTACAAAAAATTTAATTACGATCACATGTAATTTTTAATTAAAAATTTCATTAAATTGAAAACAAAAACACCTACTTAAATTCAATTACATGTGATTAAAAAAAATAATTGAAAAAATCGTAATCGTGAAAGATGCTGTAATGATAACATACGTTTTCTAGTAATATTTACAAAAAAATGTAATTGAATTCATATTTTTTTGCTGAGTTATGTCCTTTAATATAAGAACACTGTTGACAATTAAATTGATCTGTACCTCGGCCTACAGACTAAACCAACTAAGCGATTTTCTTCAAACTTTGAATATCGCCACCTGAATGCAAGAACTAGGTAACTACATTTTTGTCTTTTTTGAGATAATATGATTTTAAGGTACCTTACGGTAGTTACCATTTAATGAAACATATATTTGAATCTAATTCCCTCTCTGCTACTATATATGGAGCAATGAAAAAACTAGACAACTAAAATAACGCAAGAATTTTCAGTGCAAGAAGTAGGTATCTGCGATATGAATTTTTTGGGTGATCTTAATCAGGTAATTTAAGTTATCTAATTTTAACACTTGGCTCGCACAATCAGCTGCAACTCAAGTAAGACCTGTAAAGTCTAATAAAAAATTCAAAAACTTAACCAAAGCGAAAAAGTATTAAAAAAAAATTTAAGAATAAATACCTATATGTATGATTTTTTTACTACTACTGTATACCTATCCAAACAGCAGCTAAATAAAATGTATCAAACAATATGGATAATTCTACTGACAATGTTGTTTAACATAATACATAATTTACCGTTTTATGCACTTGGTTACACAGCAAAAAAAGCTTTTCATTAAATCTGAAAAAACTATTGCGTTCGATGTGATCGAATTTAATTTATTTATATTTCATCGCGAATTTTAAATTTAAAGTGATGTTTTAGTAAAAATAAAAATGATTACCCGAGCTAAGTATCGTACGCAAAAATTCACAAAAGAGGTATTTTCTTAAAACATGCAAGATTTTTTTAGAAATATAGCTAGGTGCTTAACCGCGAAAATAGTTATTTCAGATCTTGAAAAAAGACTTTAGTTAGAAGGAAGCTGTCTCCGATGTCTCTGTGGTTTCAGACTTACATATGTACATACAATTTTCAATGAAGTTAAGCATTTTTATCTCAGAAAAGTAAAATGATTTTAATTAAGAATCAGCAAAAAAAATTGGTGCAAGAATTGGGTAACTACCTATTGTTTCACTAATTATTTTATATTTCAGGTTAAATAACAAAAATAATAATGATTTATTCGATATCTTATAGATCACGAATATCCTTATCACGTAAAAAAAAATTATGTTGCTGTGTTCGGATTACATTGGAAAAAGAGTCTAGTAAACTATTCTTAATAACGTTTTTGCTGATAACTCGAAATATGAAAAATGCGAGTTACCTAGTTCTTGCATTCAGGTGACGATATAATGATTTTGAATGATTCCCTAGAGGAAATCGAGATTTTTGTTTTAGCTCAAAAAATAACGGTACTTGCCATACAGACGTTTTGAAAATGGTTATTTATCTTAAAAACGGCTTTAACGTTTTTTTTTTTAAATTTTTGTGTGTACTAGTGGTGGCATGGTCTGCACTTATATGAAAAAAAAATTACCAAGAACCGTTTTAACAGTACATGCCATTGAACCGTTTTTTTTATTTTCGAATTTCTCGTTAACTGGTCAACCGATTTTGATCGAATTTTTTGCATGTTTTTTGAACTTTTAAAAAAAGTTCAATTTAAAAAAAAAAAAGTTCATTTTTTTTTTTTGAAAATGGGGTGATGAATTTTCTTGAAATTATGGTTTTAGTTGCATATTTTTTTTTTTTTTTTAAATCAAGAAATTTTATATAAAAAAATTATTTTTAAAGAAAACCACTTCAACGATTTTTTAAATTTTTTCTGCATAAATTCATATTTTTTCAAGCATTAAAATAGTGTCCTTCATTCTGAGTTTAAAACATTTGAAGTACTTGTTTTATCAATTTAAAAACATGTTTCATGCTCTTTACCATTTTCAAATGTCCATTCTGTAATTTATTAAATACATATATAATTATTTGTTTTATTACACTCAACCTTTAAAATTCGAATAAATTTTTACTACAAGAGCAAGTTCGTGCACCCAGTCGTGCATTTTATTTCTTCTTGCAAACGAATCCCACCAATTCGATTAAAATTTCTGAGTATACTAAAAAATATTAGTACTCTTTACCATATACATAAGTAAAAGAAAACTTACATTAATATTATTTGAATTGATTTGTTTATAAAAACGATTTTAATACAACTCAACAAATTTCAAAAAACTAATATTATCTGAGATCTTACTATATTCTTATTTTCCCTTACTATTACGCTAATCGGAATATATAAACAAAAGTTTTCCAAAATATCTCAGTTTCGAGATAAAGCCAGAAATCAAAAACTGCGATTTTCCTATAAACTAAAATTCTTAGTTTGATCTTTAATAATTTTTAGACTGAAATGGTGTTTTTTTTTTTTTTGTAATATAACTGACTAGGCTCCAACTAGCAAAGTAGGCTCCATCTTCATTAGTAACGCTTCTCAATTGCAGCAACATATTGACGGAAGCTTTGTTGTTCGTGAATCACTGCACCCATATTTTCTGAGAAAAAACCTCATAGAAAAGTGAACTAAATTCAGCTTTAATGACATATTGGATCCCATTTTACAATAGCAGTCCTGCAATGCTTTTATTTGGTCACTAAATCTTATTTTATGAAAGAAGTTTTTGGTTTCTCAATGGATAAGCCTAAATGCTTTACCAGATCATTGAGCATTGTATGACTAAGTAAGAGTGCCCTGCATCAAATCCTGATCATTAAAGTCCCCACAGTCTGTTAATGAACTAGAATTTTGCGAGCTTTTTGCTACCCCATAACATTGTATTCATTACTCGGGTATACAGGTAGACTGTCGGAATGCGGCTTAGATTTATAACTGATATGGCACATGGCACATCTAATTTAGGAGTACATTTAGGGGCTTATTGCGGATGAAATAGAATCTTGTCGAATAGAATTAAAGTCTACTATCGTTATTTTAAAATTCTATTCGTTAATATTTTTCTATTTGACTTTTAATATTTGTACTGAATATTTAATATTTTTTTCTATTTGAAAGAAATTTCAATTCTATCAAGAATTTTGATCTTGTTTAGTAGGTTCAGTGCAAATCATTAGCGAATCAAAAGGCATTTTATTGGTGTTATTTTTCGATTTTGGGGCGAAATCCTGACAGATATAACGGAATAAATTAGGACTCTTAACAGACAAACGTACTATTTTAAGGAATACCAGTTAAACCAACAAAGAAACAATGTTTTGTTCGCAAAGCAGTTATGTTTTCGATCTACCTCCGATTTTCAACCTGAACTATACCTACATACATGTAGGTTAGGTATACGCATTATTATACCAAATTCAACCGGGGATGGGCGTTCAGAAAAGTTTTTTTTTTTTGATTTTTGTTTCGGAGGTATAACTACTTTAATTTATATATAAACAATAAGGGATTGTGAACTTTTTAGTGTTTTTAGCTTTTAGTGTTAACATAAGTGATATACTAAAAAATCAGATTAATTCTTTTGATTACAAATATACACAGGTCACAGGCGTTTTGGTTTCAGCCTTCGCCCCTTCAGACGGATCTAAAGCATGCAGAAAATCAACTTCTTTCCTTTGAGGTTTAAAAATTAACAATATAACCAAAATTTATTAAAAATCTCCTGATTATCAAAATGTAGGTCCACGAAGTTTTGTTTTCAGCATTGTACCTGCAAGACGCCATTAAAGTATTTTCAAATGCTTTATTTAACATCCCTGTACTGAAATTTTTTATTGGACAGAGTATAGCCACACCAAAGCGGCAGTTTTTGCTCGTCACCTTGTTAACAATTTGTTAATTTTTTTAATGTATACTACAGGCGAGATAAATCATTATAAAACATTATTTTTTTTTAAGTTTATTAATTATTCGACTAACGCAATTTTAACTGAATTTTGGGACAGGCCATTTGTCAGTAAAACTATCATATCATCAACTTGGCCTGATATCGTGGCCCTCAGGCCACTATGATGAAAAAACATTTGCTGACACAAAAGCTCATGAACCAACCATTCCTGTGTGCGTGTCTACATTTTATTGCCGAGTCCGAACGGCACTTTTCTAATATGACAAGAGGAGGTTGGAGGTTTTGTCAATTCCTCGCAAAAGGCAGTAGCCGGTGCTTTTTTAATTACTAGGTGGTGGAGACCCCCGGCATGACAGTCGATCGCACTAACCATCACGCCACGGCTACTTCAGGCCACCATAATGCACTTTTAAAAATGCCAACAAAAATTAAGTGTTTATACCGCTCCAACAAATTTTGTTCGCATACAAGATTTTGATTTGCATTTTGATAGTGAATTATTTTGGCGGAATGGCTGCTAGGTTGATATTTGGCATGTAGATAGGTTTCTCTGATACAAATGGCATGTCTACAAAATGTCTACATGTTCTACAGCTCTTGGACTAATAGAGAAAAAGAACAACCAAGTACGAATTTAACAGCCAGCGTAACGTATATACCCGAATTGCTTGCCAGTTCTTGCCCGTGTGGACTTGGGGTTTTTGAAACTTATTTTGTATCCCCTTTTAAAGTAAAGTTACTCCTCAATTAAGAGCAATCCAAAAATTACAACGAACTTTTACAGCCTGGGAGTTAGGCACATCTACATTTATTTATAAATTATAACAAAATACAGACATTGCCAGTCTGCCACTGAATAATTTAAATTTATTTAATAAAAATTTACCTTCTAAAACATTTTTTTTTTAATTTCTTGATAACTGTCCATTTCCAAATGCATTTATTTCAGTCCTGGAATAATTTCTCGATTTTCATATTGTTTAATAGTTATTATTTTCCAATATATTTAACTTATTTAACAATAATTTATCTTCACTTTTATTTTCACTTGCGTTGAGCTGTTTTGCTTTTGAAAATTGAAATTGCAACAGTAAAAAATGGGAAAGCTTCCTTCGCCCTTTTCAACCATGCTTTTCAACCATCATTTTCATTTTACTGAATACGTTCACTCGCTACACGTAGGAAGGATGTGTTCGGTTGGTAAAGGCAATGGCCGCGTTCATAGAAAACCTGAAATTTCAGAAACTGAAAATTCAGAATTCTTTTTTGTTGAACACAAAAAAAATCTGAAAATTCAGACAAAACTCGATCAAATTCTCGTGTTTACTTATGGAATTTGAGCTCTGAACAAAATTAGCAACAAGTTTTATTAAATTTCATTAAAACTGCTTTTTTTTTTGTATACCGTGAATTTTTTTCCTAGTTTTAAAATGTTTTTGTTGAGATTTATATCATACAAAATATTGCAAAATTATTTAACTTCAATGAAAAATTGTTTCACAATAATCCCACGGCGAATTAAGCCGGAACCACACATATCACCTTTCAAAATCACAACACACAAGTGTGCACATTCAGCGACACGACACACCACTCCACAAACACACCACTCCACAACACACCACACGAGATATGTGTGGTTCTGGCTTTACACGTTGTTGTTATTGTTTTCGTTTGTCACGGCGAATAATCGTGTTGGTTTGGGAGAGCCTTGAAGGCTCTATCGTGGTTGTCAAACAAAACAACACGTTGTTGTTATTGTTTTCTGTTGTCGCGGCGATTAATCGCGTTGGTTTGAAGGAGCCTTTAAAAGGAAATAAGCAAATCTCTTCGGGTTTACCCCCAGTTTATACAGGCGAGTAGAACTAGTAGCCTTTATATGTGTTAGTGTATTTGTACACGAGAGAGCCGACTAGTAGCTTAAATAGCATAATATTTTCGCCTGCGAGTTGCTTGCTAGTTAGCCTGCTAGTAATTTGACGTTTATGTATTGTTTTCCCCTTTACACTTGTGCAATATTTATTTTCTGTTTTATATTCGTAGGAATGATTTTCTTTGGAAAATATTTTTGGCAGATTTGCGAAAACGAGTGTTTATTTTCATCTAATATGAAAGGTTACGCTTGAACAAAAAGTGTGTAGGAAAAAATGTAGTTGTATGAAATTAAATAGCATACTAGTTGATCGAACGCGCAATGAACTACTAGTTACAGATACATTAACAAAACTTACACTAAGATAAAAATCCTACTAGTTCTACTCGCTTGTCTAAACTGGGGGTTAGTTTCTGCGTGCGAAAAGTACAAGAGTTCGTTACATGCCGCCTCCACTGGCCATGAACGATGGCAGAATTATGAACATGTCTACAAAAAATCCAATGGAGACACAAAAATCCATGTCCATGTCATGAACATGTCGACTAAAACTAATTTTTGAACAACACATGAGCTCTGTTCAAAGCTTGCCCATGAAATTTGACGTTCCATGTATGTGAGAGAGGTAAAAGAGTAGTACTCTGAAAGGAATTTTTGCGTGATTCTCTTGCTCTGACTTATTAGTGGAATTTATCGACATAACTAACGACATGACAGAAAAGTGCCCAGTGCGAAAAAACAAGCTGATTGTTGATTTGATTGTGGTTTGGATCTTGGGCATCTGTATGTCCTGTGGAGTGGGCGTGTTAGGGAGATTTAAAAAAAACGTCAAAAAAATCTCCATTAACTAGTATATCTTCGTGTGAAAAGTGACTTTGACAACACAACAAATTTTCAAAATATTTTGAAAACCAGCAATAATGGCCGCGTTGGGGGGGGCAAGCCTAAACATATCCGGAAAGGTTTGTGTTGTTGCAATGCGATAGGAAAATTCATTCAGCTGATGAACCAAACAGCTGTTGTCAAAAACAAATCAACTGCCTGAACAGAACAGAAAACTGGAACTGAAGCCACAGACGGAACTGGAAGAGCTGTCAAAAAGTGTCGTACGTTATTTTTTTACCTGCCCACAATGCAGCTGTACAGCTTTGAATGTATTTTGAAGAAAAACAAGAATATTCTTATTGTGTACAAGCTCAGAATTCACATTTTTTGTTTCCAATAATTTTGCTTAATAAATTATTTTTTCGCGATACAATATAACCACAATATTTTTTTTCGATGCAAAAAATTGTTTTTTTTCTTCATACAAATTGAAACGTCAAAAGTGTCGAACGTGAAAAGATAAAAGTTGCAGCTGCAGTTCCGTATGCGGCTAACGTTCCGTTGTGTTCGCAACATTCAATTTGCGTGTATTCAATATTTCGAAAACTATTCCAGCTCCGGCTCCAGTTCCGTCTCCGTCACCATTTTTTCAGCCCAGTAAGTTACCCGAAAATTTTCGGGATACTAAACTATCCGATGTGTAATTTGAGAAACAGCTAATTACAGCTGACTTTTGGTTTTCGGGTGTCGCTTGAGTAGTTGTTTGTTTTTATTTTTTTGGCTTTTAAACATAAAAATACCAATACAAATTGATGCAAAAATAAACAAAATGAAGATATCTGTCAATTGGAAGGATACAGCATACGTTTTTGAAGATACAGCAGAGATTTGGGAAAACATAATTTCTGGTACGTACTTAAACTTTTGTCAGCTGTTTAATTTTTGATAAGTTATCCGGTTCGTTCGAAAACATATCAGATACTAAAGTATCTCAGATAGCCTACTGAGTACCCCCCGAACGCGGCCAATTGTTGTCAAACATAGTCTGGATTTACATTGTTCAACTTTTCCCATAAGTTTTTTTCCAGAAATCGGGTGAAATGTTCATACGATCCGATTTTTCCAATGCGAATTTCTGTCGTTGCACTCTTCGGTCTTATTGCTTTCCTCTTCATTTTTCATTAAGATTTACTCACACCATTAAGGCTCTCCCAAACCAACGCGATTAATCGCTGCGACAAAAGAAAACAACAATAACAACACGTGGTTGTCAAACAAAATAACACGTTGTTGTTATTGTTTTTTATTGTCGCAGCGATTAATCGCCGCGGCAAAAGAAAACAATAACAACAACGTGTTATTTTGTTTGACAACCACGTGTTGTTATTGTTGTTTTCTCTTGTCGCGGCGATTAATCGCGTTGGTTTGGGAGAGCCTTTAAATAAACGACACATGTATACTAAACACACACAAGAAACTGGAAAGGAGGTGAAAGAGAACCAAAATAGGCTGGAAAAATCGGATGAGTTTTGCGGAACAACCGATTTCTTCCATCCCCCTCACTTCTTACCCTGCTCACCCAGGAACAATTGATCGGAACTGGAAAAGTTGAACAATGTAAATGCAGACATAGTCCCCTTTCACACAGGGCAACTGAGTTGCCGGCAACAATTAGTTCATTGGCGAGAAGGGCAGGAAGAAAGAGGGGGAAATGAAATCTCCCCGGTCAACAAATTCAGGAGATTTTTTTGACGTTTCTCTTCACACTACGTTTATGTGCGTTCAACCAAGGTAGTTTAAAACGAAAATAAAGAAAATCTCCGGGTTTTTGTTGCTTGCGTGTGAAAGGTACAAGAGATTGTTAAGGATTGAAGAAAACGTCAAAAAAATCACCAGCAACTAGTATCTTCGTGTGAAAGGGGACATACTAGTTCCTGTTGGGGCCTGTTCGATGGATATGCACTTATATGTAAACAACGCTTTGGTAACAACACACTTTTCACCTGAACGACTTGTAACCTGTTTTTTGCAGTTTTTTGTTTACTTGTTTGACATTTCACAAATAAAATAGTCGGTGAAATACAATTCAAAACCAAACATTTTTAAAAAATTAGTTTGAAATATAAATTATTAATCATTCATGTAATTAATTGTTAGAAATAAGAATTATAAAACATTGTATAAGTACAACCCTGAGTGTATCCACATCCACAACCCCTATAAAATAGAAGAAAATCCTGCAAAATTCAACCTGAACAGTGAAGTAAGTACAAAACTGAATTGAAATTTTTATTTTTACTTTTATTTCTCATCACAAACAAAATATTATTTTTCAAGTATTTAGTATGTAGGTATGTATATTTTTATATAAAAAAAAGAACTGACCAAAAAGGTATATACGAAAAAAGAACAATATCTAATAAGATTTTCTATTTATATTTTGTCCTAGCTCAATGTAATTTTTGTTGGAGTACCTATGTTTTTGCTTTTAAATAACAATATAACTTATAAGTTAGTCCTTGAATTAATTTATAATCCTAAATCAGCAAGAACTGAATCCAACTCAGCCTGTAAGCTGCTAGCCTTCTCACGCACTTTGGAAATCTCATCTTGGAGATTATCAACATTGGCTTGCAGCAAAACATTTCCTTTCTTAAGAGCTGACAATCGATTTTCGTGCTTTTTAACTCTTGGTTCGAGATTTGTCTTCTTGTCCTCATCTGTTGCATCCTGATTTAATTCAAAAATTACAACAATTTAATTCAAATATTTTTTTTTTACTTGTCTTGGATTAATACTTACTTCAGCTTCAGATTCGCTTTCCGTTTCAGATCCACTTTCTTCTTCGGATTCTTCAGATTCAGACTCTTCTTCAGATTCTTCCTCGGACTCTTGCTCCTCCTCTGCATCTTCTTCTTCCTCTCCTTCATCTTCATCTTTTTCTTCGTCATCATCATCTACTTCTTCTTTCATCGAGGCTGCCATTTTGTGCACTTCTTTTTCCAGTTTCTTGAATTTCTTATTCTCTTCCCTGAAATTAAAATCATTTTGTTTTATATTATCTTAATTTTCTTTAATGTTTTAATGGAACTAAAATAGGAAATTATTTAATATGAAACAAAAGATAAACAATAAGTAACTTTAATTTAAACGATAAACTATCAATATTTCTTTAACTTTTTTATTTAAATACATTTCGTACCAGTTGTTTAAGACAAAGGTGTTTGTTTTTGAAAATTTTACGATGTTCAAGAATATCTAAAAGATTTAACGTAGGCGCTATAAATCTATAGAATTTGGAAGATCTTCCAATAACATGTTTGGATACGACATACCGCGCTTTCTCCATGACATAAGGTCTCCAAATGAAAGTCACTATCAGCTTGTGAGGCCAGACCTTACCCTTGTAATAAATTAAGCGATACAGATTCTTGTATGGGTGATGGTTGTGTTCTGGTGTGTATTTAGTATACAATTATCAGGAGACGGATCCTATGATACTTTCTAAATTCAACCATTGCGTCCGGACCTGAAACCATCTACACTATTCCATACTAGTGCGCGTATTGTATGGTACTGAAACGAACTAGTTCATTCTGTAATCATTCGGCATGTGGGCATCTCCAAACTCCCTTCAGAAATTAGTAGGCTTACTCCGGTCTTATGAGTCTGACAGAGGACATTGTACAGAAGCTACCGAAGTTAGCTTAGAGCAATTTCTTCGCGTTGAGAAAAGAGATCAAGTCCTGGTCTCAGTTCGAGAAATTCGTTGAAATTGTCAAAAAATGCCTTTCCAAATTATTAAACTCTCATTCTTGTCACAATTTTTCCTACATGAAATCATATTTTTCAATTGGAATAATAAACAATTTTTCCTGCTCAAAAAGAAAGAGAAAGTGACCAAGAGTATTCTAAGGTCAATTTTTGAAAAAAATAGGAAGAATTAAATGTGACACAGGCTATTTATTCGATTGTGAAGCAATAGATTTTTTCCACTTCGGAATGACTTAGAAATTATTCATTATGAATTTGTTATTACCCACAAGTAACATAGCATTCAAAATAGAAACAACTGACAGTTGCAGTTAGGCTTGTCCAAAGTTTTTTCGACCCATAGTATTTTCAGAATTACTTTATATAAATTAAGTATACTCGAAACAAAAAAATATAGTGTTTTATGAAAAGAGTAAGAACAAGTAAAATACAAGTTTGCTTCTTATTTATATTAAATTTATAAAATCTATTTATCAATTTTGTGTTAACATTGAAACCGTCAGAATGTCGTTAATACTGCAAAACAAGTAGGTATCTTGTGAATTTTCAGAAAACAACAAGAAAAGTAATTTTCTTTTCCATTTCTATTTTGTTTTTATTTATTTTAATATTTTAATAATGTAAATTAAAGTTTTTTTTTTATATGATGATTCGTTTTTCTCATCGCGCTATTTTTATCATAATTGAAAATATCATTTCTGTTAATAGACTGAAATTATAATAAATAGATTTAGTAAGTTGTTGTTTTCATTTATTATGCTGCCATTTTTGATCTGTAATTCTTTTATTAAACTCATTACCATCTTTAACTTTTCTTGTACTGGGTATCCGATAGTCACCGCCGCAGACGAATAATTTTAAGTCATAAAACTTTATATGTAGGTAGTTTTTTCGTTTTTTCGACATATATAACGGTTTTTATGATTTTTGGTCCCGTTTAGCAAGCTTTAGATTTGCCAAATTGCAAACGATTCTTGATTTTTTTGAGCAGTTTTTACCTGCCTTACAATTTTTTTTCTATGCAGATAACAGTTTTTCCTTCATTTATTATCAAACCAAGTTTTTCAAATTTTAAATTTTTTAACAATAAACTAAATTTAAAATTATTAACAAAATAAAAACAAAAATAAGAAAATTCAAATTATTTAAAAACACATTTGAATCTATTTCTTTATAACATTTAATTTATTTATTATTTAATTTTTTTTTAATTGTTGGCTTCTAATACTCAATAGACGCATAGACGTAGTTTATTCGAATTTTCTTAAATTGTTTTGTTAATAATTTTAAATAATTTTATAGCCAATATCTTTTGTCTCTTGAATCGAAAATTAAGAATGATTCTAAAGCGTTCTTAACTTTCATTAATTCAAAGAAAAAATCACTTGGCATACCTTCTGAAATGAAATAATGTCGTTAATTATAAATTGAATGTTGTATGTAATATCTTTGCTTCCTTTTTTCATTCAAATTTTGTCAATCATGATATTGGGTGTGAAAATTTACCATCTTGTGATGCTATCACTGAAAAAGGTTACCTTTTCATAACAGAATAATGGAATTATCTTCCATTGAATTCATTGTAATTCCCTTGCACCCGACAATATCCCACCAATTTTTTTTTTAAAGATGTGTAAGATTGGTTTTCTTAAACCGCTTCATATCCTTTTCAATAAATCACCAATTATTGGTGAGTTTCTCGGTACCTGGAATTGGTTCTACATCAACTATAGACCAATAGCAAAGCTTCAATTAATTCTAAAACTTTTTGAAGCTATTGTTAAAAATAAGTTGTATACTGCTGTTCGTAATAATATTTCAGACTTTCAACATTGTTTTGTGAACGGTAAATCGACAACTACGAATTTAGTAATTTTTTCTAATGTCTGCCTTCGTGCCTTAGAGAATAAGTATCAAATTGACACGATATTTACTGATTTCTCTAAGGCTTTTGACAGCTTCCAACACAATATCCTAATTAAAAAGCTGAAATTTCTGGGTTTTCACTCTAATTTTGTTTTGTGGTTAAGTGATTATTTAACTGGAAGAAAAAAAAATTGGATCCGAAATTTCGTCAGAAATTACAAACTCTTCGGGCGTTCCACAGGGTAGTCATATTGGCCCACTTTTATTTCTTTTTTTTTATGAATGATCTCCCGACTCATTCCCACTGCCTATTATATGCTGATGACTGATGACTTTAAAATATTCAAAGAGGAAAAATAAAAATCCGATGCAGTCGAATTGCAAAATGACTTAAGTAATTTATCTGTTTGGTGTGATCGCAATGGTCTGCATATTTTAATATCTGTAAGTGTTCTGTATTAATCATATCTAAAATTATAACTCCTAGTTTAATTCGATTATAATGTTTGCGAAGAACAAGTCCACAGGAATAAATTGAGCTCATCAGAGATCACAATCTTCGTGGACGCACCCGATTTCTGTAGGAGCTGCCAGGATGTTGAGGAAATAGCTCTGCGACTGCCCAACCCTCCTAACAAACCGCTTCCGTTGCCGTGGAAACAGATTTGTTGGAGAACTGGACGATCTAGCGCAGATCTCAATGGCAAACATGAGGAAATACATAGAAAGCACAGGATGGTTCGTAAATGAGCCAGTCTATGTCAACCGATAGTCTAGGTTTTACTCTGTTTATAGGGGATCACAATGGACCAACAGGCCGCCGTGTACGCAACAGCCTCTGAGCTGGGCACACCCCTCCTAACCTAACCCAACCCAACCTAACCTTTCGAAGAAACGAACATGGATCGTATTTTGAATGTATAAAAATAATTGCCACAACCGGGTGTACAAGATAGTATTTTGTGGATCACATGTATGCATCTGCTCAACATAAAAACTGCGTTTTATTTTCCACTAAATCTGATCTGGATCTGATCATGATAATAAAACAAACTGGATTCCAAAAATGCGTATTGACAGAAGGAACAAAATTTCACAAAACTTATTTGAAAAAATAATATTTTGTATCTAAGTAAGAACGAACGAACGAACGTTTAAAAAACAAATCTTTTTTATTTCGTTTTATATAAACATGATTTCCGGATTCTCAGAAAAATAAATACATACGATATTTCTTTCAAAGGCAATAAGAAATGAAAAAAAAAAATAGATTTTTCCGCTTCGAGATTTTTTTTTTTGTAAATCTCAGCAGTGGTATGAAGAACCTCTAAAATTAAAATATTGCTAGGGAAGTGTTCAAAAAATGGATTTTTGAATTCAGAAATAGACTTTGATCTTTTGTTGTTTCTGTAATATTTGTATTTATGTTTTCAAATCACATCCGGATCAGATCTGGGGGAACAAAAATGCAGAATATTAGCAATAAAACCTTTCTGTTAGCTAAGCAACGAATTTTATTCCATCTAAGGCCACATTCCTTTAGTCTCATTCAGATATATGTACGTCCATAAAATGAAACCTTAAGTTCAAATCAAATTGAAGGATTGGTTTGCTATAAATTCCTTTGTTTCAAACAAAATATTGTTCCATCTATTTTATAATCCACAGGCCCGAAATAATGTACAATACTACAGGGTGTCATCTTATTCGTCGAGGATAATTTGGGAAATGATTCTTGCGTAGTGGATTCTTTGTAACTTTCTTTAAATAAAGTTGGTATCTTGTTTTGGTCTTTAAATATCCAGTTTATATACGTGTTCTATTTTTCTTACCCATGTTAACTTTGAGGTCAATTTTCTCCAAAAAATAATCTTGTGATCGTAACAATAATAAAAATAATGATCAACAACAAGTTTACTGGTAAAAAAAAAAGAGAATAATATGACTTTGTACTTTATTTTCTAAAAACAGTTGACAATAAGAGTGATTTTCCACGAATTATTAATTTTCCAATATTTTTTTAGTATTGAAAGTTTATTAGAATTATATAAAATAAGTTTTAAAGCGTTATCGTTCGCTTAGCAATATACATACATAGGTATAAAACCGTCGTATCCTTATCCCTTAGAAGAAGTTAGGTTCGAGGTATGAAGGCCTAGTTTGAAAATTTACCAAACAAGTAAATAGTACGGTTGGGAATCCTTGTTGCAGTTGACCACAAATTCACAATAATTATAATAAGAATGGCATACTTATCTACTACATATGTATGTTTAAACTGGCGGTAGCTGCATTAATAGTTGCAGTTGGAAAAACTAACACTTATTCTGAGAAAATTATCTTATAAAGTGTTTTGTATGAAGCATGCACCAAGGCACACTACACAGGGCATCCCCGTTGTATGGTAGTAAACACTATTTATGTATTTCTTAGTAAGAGGCGATTCAGAGTAAATCGTGCTCCACCAGTCTAGTATAAAAATAAATAAATGTTCAACGCCATCAACTCACTTTCCTCATATTCACAATCAGCAATAGATTAAAATAGTTGTGCATCTGCATATACCATTCGCTATGTGTTAACACATTTTACTTTAATATCAGCTGCAAAAGTTTTAAGGATCGAAAACAATATACCAATTAGTTTGGCACCTCATCTGGGTGCCGGGCCACAGGGACATTCCGGGAAATTGCAAAGCTGATGACCTCGCCAAAAACGGAACACTTCTGCCCACTGTTAGACAAAGACACAACATAGGAACACCACTTGCTACATGCAAACACCTCTTCAAACAATATGCTCTAGAATCAACAAGTGCTAGATGGTCACAGGGTACCACCTGCCTAGCAACTAAACAAATATGGCCATGTTGAGACCTGAACCGGTCAAAAGGCTTGATTTCCCTGAGCAGACAAAATATAAGCTCCACAATTGGAGTCATAACAGGACACTGCCTCATAGGTAGACATGCTAAGAGGCTGGAGGTCTACACTAATGACTTCTGTAGAAGCTGCATGGAAGAGGAAGAAAAGGAATCAATCCAACATCTTCTATGTACATGTCGGGCACTCTCCAATAGAAGGAACACCTACCTAGGTAGCCCCTTCTTTGATAATACCAGTGAACTGGCAACGATCGACACAAAATGTCTCTCAAACTTCATTAAAAGTACAAAATGGTTTGCTTAATTTCATAACTCTCCCGTGAGTAACTTTCCTTAGTGGTACCACAATGGACCCTTAGGGTCTAAATGAGTCAACAACATCTAGACGGCCACTCTAACCTAACCTAACCTAACCTAACCTTGGTACAAGAGTGTTTTAAAGTATAACAAGTTACCGACTTTTTATTTAAGTTCTTACAGCAAAAGAAATAGTAATATTAACTACGCTACTTTCCTACAGTCAAGCAAATTATTAATGATTGAATTATCACAACCTACATATATTCTTAAACGTCTCAATTTCCAACGATAATTAATGGACTTTAAGCGTTTTAGTGAAATGATCTCGAACAATGGGGCATAATATCGCAAATTTTAACGGTACCTAATATTATATGAATTTATATACATATTTTTAAAATTTTTCAATTAAGTTCCGAGGCACAAGATAAACAAAACATTTTGCTCTGAAAAATCATTCTAAAGAAATATTTTTGTTTTTAATTTACAACCTCTTTAATCTGTTCAAGAAAAAAAAAAATTAGTGTTGATAAAAGGCTTAGAGGCTCAAATATTATAGCTTTACATTATTTTGGTTTTTGTTTACTTACTTTAATAGAACATGATTTTTCTTCATAATTTGCTTAAGGTTCGCTCTTTCCCTCTTTGCAGCTTCCTGTTTATCCTTGAGTTTTGTTAGCTTCGTTTGAAGTATTTTGACTTCTTTAGCTAATCGTCGCAATTTACGTTCTGCCTTCTTCTCCTCATCTTCATCGTCATCGCTCTCAGACATCTCCAACTCTAATTCTGGTGAACTTTCTTTATTTGGATTGGCTTCGCTGGGACGACGTGAACCATTCATAGAACTTCCACCACCCTTCAATGAATTCATACAGTTGGTAATATGATTTGAAATGCTGTGCTTATTAATATTGTTTGTTTGCGGTGGTTCGGCAAGCTATATTTTTTTTTTTTAATTTGTTAAAGGAAAAATTTTCAGGTTAGCTCAGAGAAGCAAAAGCAAAATTGTTAGTTAACTTACTTGGATGTCAGTTTCAGAAGCTGAATGAAAATTATAATAAATGTCAGGACCGCTGGGATCTTCGAAAGAATAGCAAAAGCTGAATTGTGGTCTTATATGATTCGAAACAGGCGATTGCTATATTAGTTTTGTTTTTGTTTAATTGGTTATTTAAGCGAAGCAGGAATAAATACATTTTTAAAAGCAAAAAATATTATTTTTAGAAATTAGTTAATGTTGAAGCATAAATTTAAAAAATTAATTTAATTAAATTAAACTAAAAAGTTTTCCTAGAAGTAAAAAATTCAACAAACCTGTAACGCCTGGGCCAGTTTCTTTTCTAACTGTTGGATCATTCTTTTTTGCTCTTCAACTTCATTTTTGGCTGCATCCAATTCTTCGGCACTCTTTTCATATTTCTTCTCGAGTTCCTTTGATGTTTTCCTAGCTTCTTCTGCGTCTTTTTTCAATGATTGAACGAGAACATCATCAGCTCCTCCTGATGAAGATGATGGTGTCACTGTTGAAGATTCATCTTTATCACCTCGTGTTTTGTCGCGCTGCATTTCAGCTTCCAAACTGGCGATTTTTGCTAAAAGCCTCTTATTCTCACGTTCTTGTGCCTCACGATTTCTCAACTCAAGCGCAAGCATTTGTTTTGTACTCTGAAGATCATCGCGTAATTTATCGATATCATCAAGTTCATCTCCACTTGGCTCATCGGGTTCTTGGGGCTAAGATAAATCAAAAATGATGTAACACCCCACTAGGCGGTGCGAAAAAAAAAACATGACTATACTTACAACTTCGTTAAGAGTTGCTTTTGATTCTGACTTTTGTATTTGTTCTTCAATGGTCATTTGACGACGGAATTTCCGTAGACCATCGAGGAATGGTTTACTCCTGTCATTGGTTTTGACTGACTTTAATCTTATGCCACCTTGAATTTGTTTTAGTAGTTTATTATGGGCATTGTCCTTTTCTGTTTCATAAACAAATTTATCGTCTACTTTTGTCATTGATTTACACGTGATAATTGGTTGAGATCTTGAAAGTAAAAGAACACAAAATTATTTAAGTTTTTTTTGAAAGGTTTACAGGTCTATGAAAAAAAATTGGGTTTATAAATGTGTAAGCCTTAAGATTTGTAAATTGGTCTTAAATGCTGTGTGCCTGGGAATTCAGATCCACCTGTTAGGAGGATCAAGTTTTGTACATAGCATTTTTATGTCATTCCCTAGAGAAAGAAAATTGAATTTTTATGTCAGCTCATCTAGAAAGTGAAGTGTTGGCGCGACAGATCGTCTAAAACCAGGGTCTGGTAACTTACAACTCTTAACGATTTCTATGTGTTCAAGTTATTGGCAGGACTGGAAAAGTTTGTTACGGTATTTGAACGGCTACGGTGAGAAGCACTTATACATGACAAGAGTCTTTGGAGAATTTGTCAATTTTTGTTTTTGTTTTTAAGGTCAAAGAGGCTGGGAATCGAACCCAGACCGTCCGTATGACAGTCCTACACCTACGTTCATACCATTATGCCACGGCTACTAAGTAAAATAAAATCTTTATGTGCATATATAAAAAATAAGAAGCTGTTCGTTTATGCTCTGATATCTTTTAAAGCAACCATTATATTTAGTTTTCATTTATCTTCTGTACCTATATATAAATAAGTAAATAGTGGTTTTTTCGGATGCTTAAACTTGAAAACGACTGGACAAAATTGATTTCTTCATTTCGCGAGTTCGTTCGAAATTGCTACGTGAAGGTTTAGGAAAAAAGAAAAGTCGGAAAATTTTAAACAGGTGGCGTTGTAGGCGCACATTTCGTTTTTAAGTTCAATAAATGGATTCCGAAACTACCATACTGATTGAGCTAAAAATTTCAGGAAATCTTACGTGGAAGTCCAAGAGTGTTCCTGTGTGTGTTTGGTCAGCGTTAGTCCTGTAATTTGCCAACAAGGTGCAGCAGCGTATGCATTTTCGGAATAATTTCAGAAAACATCGATTTTGCTATAAAAATTAAAGAAAACCTTACGTGGAAGGCCGAGAGTGCTCCTGAGTGTGTTTGGTCAAAATTGGTTTAGCAATTGGCCAACAATGCGCATGCATTTTCAAGCTTATTTCAAAAAATACGGTCACTCTTTTTTCGGACTTTAGGCTCCGATTTTGAAAATTCTTTTTTTCTCTGAAATCTGAATTTTTATACTTAGGGGATGGCTTCAAAAATACATAACTTTTAATAGATAGTTATTTATAAGGTAATAGGGCAAACGGAGAACGTTGATAACTGTAGCAGATTATTTGGAGAAATGTTCCCTTTTGTTTTGCACAGAATTAATTGCACGTACCATTAATTGTTTGCGGAAAAGTGATATTTGGTCTGTATTCGGCTCTACACGGCTTTCTGTGATTTTTATGCGTTTGTGTTTTTTTTTTTGTTTTTGCAATCGGTGACACTTTAAAAAGGTACTTCTTCGCTGTATAGTTTTCATAAGCATTTCGTTGTCTTGTTGGAGACCAACGAAAAATTTCGTTTCGCATCAGCAGCGCACGACGTTGGGACAAGAATATTTCGAGAGGTTGAATATTTCGTGTTGAATAACTTTGATACATTGATTTTTTGCAGAATTTTGTATAAATAATAAATAAATAAATTTAATGGCACAACAGCTCATGAAGAACTAGGGCCTAGTGACTTACAACTCTCAACCATTCCTGTGTGCGTGTCTGCAGGAATGGAGGGGACCTACAGTTTATTGCCGAATCCGAACGGCTAACGAGCGGAACTTTTCTGTGACAGAAGATACTCTTGGAGGATTTGTCAATTCCTCGCAAGAGGCAGTAGCCGTTTTTTCTTTTAAATAAATAGGTGGCGAGGCTGGGGATCGAACCTTAGACCTCCGGCATGACAGTCCATCGCACTAACCATCACGCCACGGCTACTACTTGCAGAATTTTTATTAATTGTAAAAAAATCTGCAAACTGCCTGATAGAACTTTCTGTCACGGACCACGGTTAGCATACAAATGTAATATGTTAACAATGACGAAGGGTCATGGCCTCTGGGATAAATCCCTCTACACAAAGATTAATTGTGAAAACTAAACTTTCTAAAATAAAGAATTGGTGGCTCGGAAATAGTCGAATGAAATGTTTGAAAATTTTGGTTGATGTGAATGAGGGAGCTTTGTATTTACATTATATAACTTATTATTGTTATTGAATGTGAAAGCAGTGTTACCGCTCGAAAACTTTGAAATAATTTATCTGGAATGATAAAATTTATCCACAGAAAAATGTACCAAAAATAAAAAAAATATAAAAACATAACTAACACAAAAACCATTTACATTATCGTATTTAGAAAAATTGCAGCAAAGTGCCGCCCGGATATTTTGAAAAATTGCCGCCCGGGGCCTGTGCCGCCTTGTTGACGCAGTAATCGCAACTCTTCTCAAAAAATTGACTCGATAAGTGCATCTTTTGTTTTTATATACAATGCATATCTTTATTTACTCAGGTTCTTGGCTATGTGTTTTTTTTTGTCTGTTACATTTTGTCTCGGCAGTTCTTTTACCGCTACTTTTAATTGATTTTACGATGAAGTTGTATGAATGTACATCATACACTGCACTTCAACTGAATAAGCACAACAATTTTCTAGTCTACGTTGTCGATTTTTTTTCGAATTTTGGGCTTTGATTTATCATCAAATGTTGCTTACAGTTGGCTTTTGATGCTAATAAAAGAAATTAAAAAGATGAGTTCAAAAAGTACTGATATATTTTCTCTCGCACTCTGGCAAAGCGTTCCACATGGAAAAATGCAGATTTTTTTTGCGTCAACTGAATGGACACAAGGTCATTATCTTTAATATTTATGAGCGTTCTGAGGTTTTTGGCACATTAGATCAACAGTTGAAGTATTCTAAGTGAAATTTAATAGTTTAATTGAAATTTAAATAAAGATCGGTAGGTCATAATCTCTAAATAGTGTTGAAAAAGCTAAAATCGTTTTACTAAGAGAACAAGGACTAACCGGGCGTGTTATAGCTAACAAAATTGAACGAAGTTTTAAAGGTGATCTATTTCCACTTAAAAAAAATTAAATTCGTACGGAAAAAAACATAAAAGGAGGTAAAAAACGGCAACAACAGCAGTCGATCGAAGAGCAATTTTAAGATATGCTTCCAGTTCGTGTGACTCTGCGGCAAAAATAAAACAAAAATCTGGTGTAAGTGCCCTTAGAGTAAATAATAATGCAAATCATCTTAAAAGATTGAAACTCCAAAAGAAACCACTTCTAAATCGGGAGCGGGTCAAAATTCTGGCTATCAAAATCCTGTATGACCAAAATTCTGTTTTTTCTTTTTTTGAAAATACTGTACGAACAAAATCCAGTTTTTCAGAATTCTGTATTTCAAAATTCTGTATATCCAAATATCTGTATATTCAAAATGCTGTAAGTGTAAAATTCTGTTTACCAAAATGCTGGTTATGTCTAAGTTCTATATTTCGAAAAAAAAATTGTTAAGAATATCATTGTTAAGCATGTATAAGTACAAATAGAATTTTTTGCATTTACTTGTACAAAAATTCATTGAAGTACGATCTCTTTAAAAACGAGTAAAAGACTTATTTGTAACCAACGTTTTATTAACTCTATTTTCGTGAATATATTCCTGTTAAACCTCGATATGTGGAAATTGTAGAATTTAACGATGAAACTTAGAATTCTTCAGCAATATTGGTACAAGTCTGAAATGTGTTATTTGCAAAATTTATTATAGAATTTGAGTATTTTGAGGAGGTTTTACATTGACATCTTAATATGATCAATTTTAAATTAAAGGTGCAAAATAGCTACATGAAATTTGGGCCCATTGAAAAATAGCCCCAAACAAAAAATGAAAATTTTCCCCAAAAATGTATATAAAAGCAACAACAACAACAAAAAATTGATATTTTATGAATTCGGGTCATTTTTCATTGTTTTAGCGCTTCTTTTCATTTTTCGGTTTAATTTAAGTATGAAAAATGGCTTTTTTTCATTTAGTTGGGGTGTAATTTTTTCATTTTGAAAATGGGGTAATTTCTCCAATTTTGGGGATATTTATTATATTTTGTTTAGGGTAATTTTTCATTAAGACCAAATTTCATGTAGCCGTACATAATATGTATAATGGGGCTTGAGTGTAGCAACTTTCCGAATTTTGTTTTCCTTACAATTTAATAGATATATATAGACAGTAGGTACAAGGAAAATTGTTGTAATATAAGATTTCATTTCATTCAAACTTTCAATGTTCATTATCTGTATGAGTAAAATTCTTTATTTCAATATTCTGCTTTTCAAAATACTGTATTTAAAAAAAATGATTTGATAATGTAAAAAAGTGCGCACTTTTTTACATTATCAAAACATTTTTTTTAAATACAGTATTTTGAAAAGCAGAATATTGAAATACAGAATTTTACTCATACAGAATTTTGACCAAACAGAATTTTGTGTAACCAGAATTTTGAGTTACAGTATTTTGAAATACAGTATTTTAAAAACAGTATTTTGACCCTACAGTATTTCGACCCCAACCCTTCTAAATCAGCAACGGAAATGCATGCGTTTAGAATTTTCTAGACTCCATATGAGTTGGAAAAATGAATGGCTTCAAGTGTTTTTTTTCGGATGAGAAAAAGTTTTATTTTGATGGATCTGGGGCCTATAACACAACGTGACAAGTTGACAAGTCTTAATCCACTTGTCCAACTATACTTGTCCGAAGGATACGATCTTTGATAGACTTGACGCTTTGTGTTACAGAATTTAGGAGAAGTTTGTCTCTTTTCACTTGTCCTACAAGTACTTGTCACGTTGTGTTACAGGCCCCTGATGGCTTAAACTATCACTTTCACGATGTGAGTAAAGAAAAACGTTTTTTGACGCGACATCATAGACGAGAAGGCAGTGTTATGGTATGGGGAGCAGTTAGCTACTATTGCACTATTGAGCTTGACTTTCAATCATCAAAAATAACTACAATTACTTACTAGGGAATCTTGGAAAGAAATTTTTAAAATTTTTCGGATATTTTTGGACCCATAAACTGGATTTTTCATTAGGATAACGCCCCCATCCACACGCCACGCATTGTTACAAATTAGATAGAGGAGCAGAGTGTGGAGTTGTTTTAATGGCCGCCGTACTCAGCTAACCTGAACCTGAATGGTTAGTACGAAAAGCTTATGAGTCTGGCCGTTAGTTTTAGGATAGAGAATCTCTTATTGTAGCCATTAAATTAGTCTGCAGTGAAATTTTGCTGCACTACATAAAGAGGCTGTACGATTCCTTGTCGGACCGAATTTATAAAGTCCTTATGGATAAAGGCAGCAGTACCCACTACTAGAATTAACCAATAAAAAACTTATTTAAGGAAAAGTTGTTTCATTTCAATCCATTTGCTCCATATGGAACGCTATGCCAGAGTGCGAGAGAAAATATAACGGTACTTTTTGAATTATTCTTTCTGATTTCTTTTCTCAACATCATAAGCCAACAATAAGATGATGCATTAACTTAGGTTCGTGGTTATTTTCTTTAGTTTTATTTTTATTTTTAAAATCTGTTTTTGTCATTTTATCTTTTTATTATTTCTATACTAATGTTTTAATTTAACAATTAACTATTTAGTTGGTTTGTGTATTGTGATCAAATAGTGTTCTTTATTTTTTTAACTTTGATGTTTATTTTATTTAATTCAATTTGTGAAAACAATAATAAATAATAATGCTATACCTTCACCTTTCTAATATCGTAATTATAATTGTTATTCTCTCACGCAACGAATTCTCTTTTTCTTCTAACTTTGTGTTCTCACACTAATACATTTATGTACTTAACTTCTTTATAATTTCTGTTCTCTTCTTTTACTTTATTTACTTTTTTTTATTTAACTATTATTCATTTATTTATTTATTTTTTTTTTTCATCAACAATTAATTGTCTTTTCTTACTTTTTATTAATTTGTTCTGTGATTGTGTTTTTAAACCTAGTGGGGTAAGTGTCAATTAAATTAATAAATCAATTAATTTGAAACATAATTCCTTTGAGTGATAACCAACAGTGCATTCGAGTAGTTAGTTACTTTTTTCTTTTTTTCTCTCTCTCTTCTTTAATCTTATGTGTGATCTTGCGCTGACTGTGCATATATATATATAAATATATATCTGTTTACCTACATCCAATTTTAGGGTGACCATTTGTCATTTTTTTTTTTCTTTTCAATAGTTTTTAATAAACATGGACGTAATTAAATGCTTTTTTTGCAAATCTGATATCGAAGAAGTTTCGGTACGATTTACTAGACTGCAAGCGATCTCTTTGCAGAAATTCTCATTCTTATGTAACGAATGCAAGAACTCAAACATTTCCTTGCAGCTACAAAATTTAAACAATACCCTTGAAAATGTCTCCCGAAATTTAAACGAGGTAAAGGCTACGGTAGATTTTAATTCTAATAGATTTTTCAATGTGGAAAAAAAAATCGGTTTGCTATTCGACCACTTAGTCGATCTAGCTGGCAACGTCGACAAAATTGATAAAACCATTGATTCTAACACTAACGCTGTCTCTCTTAATACTCTTAGTAATGATAAAAACCACTCCAAAATTGTTAAATCGTTGGTTAACTTGGAAAATACCCTTAATGAGGCATTAGATGATAAAATTAAATTAATTAATTCCGAAATTGAGAAAAACTCTAGTTTTTTGAATAAATTGAAAGATCATATGAATCTGTTAAGTAACAATGTTAATAATTTGAATACAAATACTTTTTCACATAACAAAAAGATTTCTGAATCCGTTCTCCAACTGACAAAAGATTTTGACAGCTTGATTACATTAAGTAGAAAAAATTTTGAAGAATGCAACGGTAATTTTGCAATTTTGGAGAAAGAATTTCTAAGTACGAGAGAAAGCTATACTGCATTGATCGATACTGTTCTTTCTAGTTCTAAAAGCCCCAAGTTTAAATGTACAGACATTACTGATGCTTCTGTCACTGCATCTCTTCATGAAGAATTGCAACTGGAATGTCCCAATAACATAAGCGGTACTCCTTCACCAACTCCAATCCAAACAGTTATTACAAACTCTCATCCTTTCAGTGTATCTCAACCCCTTGTTTCCCCATCAGTTGTTACCAACTCTCCTCCTCTCAGTGGTTTTCAACCTCCCGTTTCCCCATCAATTGTCACCAACTCTCCTCACAATGTTTTTCAGCCTAGGGTGGTGCCTGCCCCTAAGTATATATTTATCTCGAAATTTGATATCGCAACATCCCAAACAGACATAATTAATCACATTAAATATATTTTAAATCAGCATAACTTCCCAAACGACCATAACTTAATTAAATGTAAAAACATTACCAGGTCTAACGGTAGAGTCGCATCATTCAAGGTTACAGTTCCAAAGCCGATGTTCAATTTATTGATGTCTCCATCATCGTGGCCTAGTAATACTTTTATTAATCAAATGCAATCTGATATTATTACAGACCCTAAAAGATTTTGGCAGTTTATAAACTCAAAAAGGAAGTCTGATGGCTATCCTACTTCCCTTAATTATTTAGAGCATTCTTCTAATGATTCTAAAATCATAACTAATTTATTTGCAAATTTTTTCAGTCTTGCTTTTTCCGACAGTAATTTCGAGCCTGATGTCAACTACTTTCATTATCTAAATAATTTTAACCAATCGTCTTTGGTCTCAATTAGCATTACTACTAATGATGTGGTCAACAAGATAAATAAACTTAAGGATGATTACTCATCAGGCCCAGATGGTTTACCAGCAATTGTTTTAAAAAAATGTGCAGCCAATCTGGCCAAGCCTCTTGCTACTCTTTTCCAAAAATTCCTATCTCTTGGGATTTTCGCTTCTATGTGGAAAGAGTCTTTCATCATTCCAATTCACAAAAAGGGTTGTAAGTCTGATATTTCTAATTATAGGCCAATCGCCAAATTGTCGTGCATTCCGAAACTATTCGAAAGTATAGTCTTTGACACCGTATATTTTCATTGCAAACCTTTGTTCTCTGCCAAACAACACGGGTTTCTTAAAGGTAAATCCACGACCACTAACCTAACTGAATTTGTTTCTTATACTTTAAATGCATTAGAAAAAATAAATGAAGTCGATGTTATTGCCACAGACTTCAGCAAGGCCTTTGATAAAATCTCTCACAAAATTATAGCTTTTAAATTAAAGGCTCTTGGATTTCCTTCTGGTTTTGTTCAATGGATAGAATCGTACCTATTCGATCGCAAATATAGAGTGTTGTTTAGATCTTCAATTTCAAATTCTTTCATTGCTAAATCTGGTGTCCCACAAGGAAGTCATTTGGGCCCTATTCTTTTTATCCTGTCAATCAACGACGTGGAAAGCGTAATTAAGCGTTCAGAACTATCTACATACGCGGATGACATGAAAATTTTTAAAGTAGTTTCTTCACTTGACGATGCTTTACTTCTGCAGAATGACCTTAATAATTTCTTTGTCTGGTGTGAAAAGAACAACTTAGAACTTAATGTTGGGAAATGCCAAGCAATTACGTATTCTCGAAAACGGGTTTGTCCGCCACCGCGAAATTACTACATATATAAATAACGTCCTTGTTTCCAGAGTAACGACAGTCAGGGATTTGGGTGTTATCTGTGATAGCGAGCTTAACTTTCGACCCCATTACGACAACATAGTAACGAGAGCTAACTGTGTTCTTGGCTTTATCAAACGTTGGTCTAAGGAATTCTCAGATCCTTACGTTACGAAGTCTCTTTACACAACCTTTGTTCGACCTTTGCTCGAATATGCTAGCCAGGTATGGTCCCCTTATCACCTTGTGCATATTAGGAGAATCGAAGCTGTTCAGCGTAGATTTCTACGTTTCGCTCTGAGGGGACTTCCTTGGACTGACAACTACAATTTACCCTCTTATCATGATCGGTTGCAGCTCATAAACTTGCAATCTCTCGAAAAACGACGAGAAGTGGCTGATATTATTTTTGTTCATCAAATTTTGTCTGGTGTAACTGATTCCTCTGCCCTCCTCGAGGTAATGAATATTAACATCAACTCACGTTCTCTTAGATCAGTACCCCAATTCCATCTAGCTCCTCACAGAACTGACTATGGAAGAAACGAGCCAATTACTAGAATGTTGAGGGAAGTAAATGCTAATTTTAATGTTTTTGACTATAATCATAGCAAGATCACACAAAAAAAACTGCTTTATGGTTCTTCCACTTTCTAACATAAATCTTATAAAATAACGTAATATTATGTATAAAGAGAAACGAGATAATTCTATTGAGAAACTGAAACTATTCTTTCTAACTTAACAAATGCCTAAGCATGCTAATCATTTCATTTTAATTTTTTACTTTTTGACTTTTCATATTAAGAACTACTCTACATATATGATCTTTTTTTTCTTATTTTAATCATATTTTTATTTTAATTTTTTTTAATTTCTTTGCCTTTTAAACTGCTTGCATTAAGCAGTCCACAATTTTTTAACTTCCAGATTAGCTCGCGCTTTCCTTGAATACGGGTTGTTGTTGTGTTAAGTTGGCATCAACTTAGCACAATATACATACATACATATAATAAATATTTTTTATTTTTTTCTTTTAGAACATAATAATTCAATAATAAGTTCCGATATGACTTGCAACCGCAATTGCCGTCGTACTCGGTGTAAATGGACCCCAGCGCGTGCGGGATCTGGGGGGGGAAAGAGGCGTGGGATTATTTATTTATTTATTTATTCAACGATGTTTCAAGGTTCAAGTATGTGATAATAGCTAAGTATGTACATGTCTAAGCCATCGCTTAACCTCACTTAATCCACCGAAATCATTGAATTGAAAACCCTGAACCACGGATCAACATTTAACCCACAATTATACAACTGGCACTAGATACAAACTGAAATCAGATTGACTACAAATAATGACAAAAAAGTTGTATCTGGAAAATATATAATAAAATAATAAACCAACCTATCATTGCACTGCACGTGTCGTAGTTTTTTACCGTCTTCAACTTCTTTCATCATTTCCGACCAATCTGGTCGTCTCCTTGGCCGTGTCCTTAAAAACAAATTACATACAATTATTGCAGGGTTAATAATGAAATTAAACTTTTCAAATAAACTTACTTAAGCTTTTCGATTGTTGCCTTCTGTTTCTCGTTGAGAGCTTTCTTTTCAAAGTCCGATGGCGGACCAAGTGGTGGTGGAGGTGGTGGTGGTGGCTTTGGTACTAGTGACGGCAAAGGTGGTGGTGCAGGAACTGTAAAAATAAAACCAAAGTGCTAGTGTTAAATAAATGAAATTATACACCCAGGTGATATAATGAGATGGTAAGACTAATTTGACACTGCAAGTAAATAATTCATAAATTGTAACTTGTAATGGTGTTGAAGTGTAGCAGTATATACCTACTTAGGTATATATACTTTTTCTTTATTCATTCTTCATTTTTTTTTAAATTAAAAATTGTATAAGAAAATAACTGCAGGGACTTGAGATTTTTTGTTGTTTTTGTTTCAGTTGCAGGACAGAAAGTTTTGCTTAGTTTTTTTTTTTAATTCTATCTAGTTCATGGTTTCTGTAAGTTGGTGGATGAAGATGAGAACTTTTGAAAGGGATTGTTTAATGAATAAAACCAGCAAATCAAAAGAGTATCTTCTGCTTTCACAGACGAAAATAGATAATAATGTAAAGAAAATATAGAATTAAAAAAGAGTTTTTTGTTTTTTTTTGTTGTAAGCTTGTGACACTACGTTCTCACGTTAATTGTTAGGAATATTTTTGAATGATAACAAAAATTAGCATTGTCCTCAAGCTCAAGGTCTTAAAAATTGAGAATTTTTGTTTTATTTTTTGCTAAC
The DNA here is from genome assembly GCA_947049315.1 of Epistrophella euchroma. NCBI lineage: Eukaryota > Metazoa > Arthropoda > Insecta > Diptera > Syrphidae > Epistrophella > Epistrophella euchroma. The sequence goes on from OX346246.1 coordinate 123,169,097, forward strand.
CATATCGGCGCGTATTTATGTTTAAATAAACTGCAGTTTAAAATAAATGTCACAAAATTCAGTTAGATCTACTTTTGTCATAACAACAGTTAAAAAATGACTATGAATATGATCCAATATTTTAAATCTCACTTAAACTCTTTTATAGACTTTGCCATGAACTTTTTCTTCTCCTTTTTAAAGACCCGTAAATTTTTCAAGGAAAATCAATTGCAACATTCGTTTGCGTCTGACTTATATGTCGTTTTTCATTGTAGAAAAAATTTCATCTTTTTGCAGAAAGATTTGAACTTTTTCCAGTTTTTTATGTTTAATTCACAAAAATATGCGTTCTGGATGAGTTCTGAAGACGAAAGATGCGATCTATTTAATTTGGGATATTTGGTATACGTATACATACATGTAAATAAGCTCTAATTTCAAATTGAAAATATCTTTGCTCAGTGAATTGAAAGTCTATATGTGTGAACAATCGTCACCGATACTATAAAAATATGAGCTAACATGCTTTGAAAATGAAATTTTTCTATGCCAACTGTTTTATTCAAAAGAGCAAATCTGGGCTTTGAGAAGAAGAAGATATTACAGAAAAACGACATTAATCGCACTGAATGCATTTATTGGAAAGTCGATTGTTTTTTTGCTTCTTTGGACATAGGTATGTAAATAAAATTTTCTGTCTCAATTCGATACCAATTGAACAATTTTGAATAAGAAAACATAAAAAAACATAGAACGACAAATTCAAAATTTTCACAACTTATTCACGACTAATTAACGGCTAATTAGAGCATTAAAACATTCACAATAAAAAGTTTTTCTACGTTTTTCAGACTCTGCTTCGCTAAGTTTACACCAATTTCACATTTTTGCAAAAAAAAAAAAAAAAAAAAAAAAACAGAAACAGAAAACATAGAACGACAAATTCAAAATTGTCACAACTAATTCACGACTAATTAACGGCGAATTAAAAGATCAGTAAAGGCTGATTTCCAATGCCGCGTTGGGCGTCGCTTTAACAGATTTTTCTTTCAACGCGAAAGCTCACACATAGCAATTTAAGCAAATTGTTTACAATGACGCGTTGGGTATTATGTTACGATTTGGCACCTGTTAGCATGTACACAAACCAACGTAACATAAGCTACCTCAACGTTAAAGTTGAAAAAATCAACTTCAGCGTGAGTTTTGACAGTTAAATTAATGGTCGAACTCCTTTCAACCAAAAAATCGATTTATTTAGAAGAAAAAATCGGTTTTTCTGTACAAATTCCTTTTGTTGAAAGAAAAAAATCGATTTTGTTTAAAAAATAATGAAATAGTTTGTTGAAAGGAATTCGAAATTATAGTTATGTTGGTTCATTTTGATTTTCAGGTTCTCTTCAAGTCGTCTGTCATGTCGACGCATTCGTAAAGCTTGTAAACGTATACGTAAGCGTCTCTAACGCGCCATTGGAAATCAGCCTTAAATCATTTTAAATAAGAAGTTCTTATACGTTTTTCAGAGACTGCTTCGCTAAATTAAAAAAAAACATAGAAAACGTAGAGCGCACATTTTTTTATTTTATTTACTTAATGGGCTTACCGCGTTTGATTTAGCATCACCCTGATTTATAGTAATTTTTTAAGAAAAGAAAACTAGTGCTTTCAGAAACCGTTACAAATTAAGTTGAAACAAATTACCTCACGGTTTAACATAACCTCGAAAACAGCGAAAAACCGATTTTTTTTTTATTTTCAAACGGGAATATCTCAAAAACGTGATGTGATGGAATATTTCTGACCTCAGATTCAAATTGAGCACTCCAAAAACCTTTGGAAAAGTATTTTTTGGTTTCTGTAACAAAAACCTTGTCAACCAGTGTTATTCAGCAATAAGCTATTCGCTATAAGACGTTTTTACCCCTTTTTGAGGTGCTGCCGGGCAGCAAAAAAAAAACATAGAAAACATCGAACGACAAATTCGAAATTATTACAACTAATTCACGACTAATTAACGGCTAATTACCCAATTAATAATTTTTCGATCGGTGAATGTTGTTTCGCTAAGTTGACACTCATGGTACTTTGGAACTTCGGAAAATAATGTTATTCAGCTTGTGGCTGTAGCACGGTGTCCTTACAGCATTTTTGATCTCCTTTTGGATCTCCGTGATAGCACTTGGAACTTAAAAAAGCATAACGGCACATCCGTCAGTCCCTATTCCCACACACAATTTAAGTGGAAGTTCCAGTCCCCTCTTTAGCTGGAACAAGATAATTTGGCCAATGGCTTATAGCCTTTTCACACCGAACCCAAAACGGGGTTTTCGCCAAAAAGTGTACCAAAACTCGAAAATCGTTCACACTGAACATTTACCTATTTTCGTTTGACATTTCAATTGTTTTGAAGTCAGCTGCTATTGGTTACAGGCAAACACAATGGACGCGACCACGCGACGTACAGGCGCGATGGCGCGGTGCAAAAGTAAGAATATAAACAAACTATACTAACTCTTTAAAAGTTTGGTTGAAATGAACGAAAAAAAAAGCAGCGCACATCTGTGACGCTAGATCTTTTATATAAAAAGAAAAAAAAGAAAACAACTTATCAAATTGGAAGAAATTCAACTTCTAAAGAATATTTTGTTTATTCGAACAATACATAACAATAAATAATATATTACTAAATATAATTAATAAAAGCAAAAAACAAGATATACAACTGGCAATTTTAAAGTGTTAAAAAGAACTAAACCCGCTTGTTTCATTATAGTCAGCAGGATTAATGCATTCCGATTCTAAGCTTCGAAATTCTCTTTTAGTGTCGCACTAAACATTAACATCTTGACATGTTTGCCATATAATACCTTACTATTTTCTTTTGGAATTGTATAAGATTTCTGTACCTATTAATTTTTTTTTCCACTCAATCACATCTAATTTATAAAAACGCTTCTGAATAAAACAATAATTGCAATAAATAACAAAAACAGCGTAAAATAAAATGGAAAAAGCGGATGGAAAATTACCACTTCTTTCGAATCTGTCTATTCCCCACGCGTTTTACCACCTTTTACCTCATTTGTTCATGTTCTTCCTAACGCAGCAAATTGAATGTGAAAAATTAATTTAATTCGAAAGCGTACCTACAGGCTCCGTAGGAAGACGCGCGTTCTGAGGCCTTGTCTAATGTGTTCAAATTTAGTGGATTTAATTTCTCTTCACAGCATCCAGTCAGCTTTTGTTTTGACGTATGGTTTGGGACTGAATGTTTCAAAAGGTGTGTTTATTTAGTTCAACTCTGAATTGCAACTGGTCGAAAACTTGTGGTGTAGCAAAAATGTATGGAAAAACTTGTGTTTTCGATTAGGTTTTCGCCCAAAACCGATAATTTTGCGAAAACTGAGTTTTGGGCTTGGTGTGAAAAGCTAATTAGCCACTTAAGGACAATTCCTAAGATGTAGAGGTTCTATCCAACTTTGCTTCTTCAATAAATACATAATATTCTTCTGGTTTCTCTACAATCTTCCTCATCGGAG